>JAMAFY010000004.1:0-1384848 GCA_023625915.1 Talaromyces sp. PB3603 | reverse complement strand
GCTTCATTTTGATATGTCGAGGTGGCTTAGCTTTTTTTTTTTTTTGGTCTTGGCCATTTTAAAAAATGCCCGGTTGTTAGTGCCGTTCCCCCCCCCCCCCCCCCGTCAAGATACCGCGGTACAAGGCGACTTACAATCAATCTAGCAATCGTGGCATCTCATTTTCCTGCTCATTGGACTACTCAGCTGTGTTACGGGAATCGTCCTTGTATGACACGTCAATCCACATCGTCAACGAAATCAATAGAGACTAACCTCTAGGCTAGTGGTTTTTCCTGCCAGACTCCCCGGTTAGTGTCTCGTGTCTTGACGACAGGGAAAAGGCGATTGCTGTCAAGCGTGTTTCGGACGACCAACTAGGTGTTAAGAATGGTGTAAGCCAACATTCTGAGATATCTTTCAAAAAGCCAGTCCTTTAATACTTTGATTAGAGACGTTCCAGTGGGAGCATGTGAAGGATGCTGCGACCGATTATCGTTGTTGGTTGATGGTACTCCAAATGTTCTTCAGTCAAGTTGCTGGAAGCGTAACAACCAATTTCTTGGGTATCATTATCAAGGTCAGCCTTACCCATATTGCTGCTGTGTTTTATCCAGCTCCTGACTTGACTAGGGCTTCGGTTACACGGCCCTCAAAGCTCAACTTACATACCGCACCAAACTATGCCGTTCAAGCCGTCGGGCAAATGATCGTATCCGGCCTACCAACTTTTGTCCCGGCTCTACGTGACTGGAAACAACCTCTTGCATGCCTGTCCAGCTGCGTTGCGGTTGCCGGTGGTGCCATCCTTTACATCACTCCTCCATTGGCGGAGTACGGACACCGTCGCCTTGCCGGCTGTATTATGATATCCTTCTCGGGCGTGAATTATAATGTAATCATGTCCGTTATATCCTCAAACGTGGGAGGTTTCACCAAGAAACAGACCCTCAGATCAACAGCCTTCTTCTTGTACTGCGTTACGAACATCATCACACCGCAAACTTTCCAGGGGTCCGAAGCTCCTTACTACCGTACCGGCCTGGGATTTGTGCTCGCGTATGTTCCCCTTGTATATTAATCGTTGAACTTACAAAGGCTAATCATATTGTCTGACAGCTTTCTTTCACTATACGTCACCACAAGCATGTCGACATGGTTCCTCATGGGCATTGAAAACACGCGTCGTGACAAGAAAGCGCTCACTGATGTCAACTTTGCAACTGGAGACTCGAATCATGACGTTCTTTCCGGTCTTCGGGACGAAACTGACGTAGAGAACAAGCACTTTCGGTATTCTGGATAGTTCCTTGTACGGGATATGTGAAATGTCCTGGTTGCACTGTGTCTCCTATCATCCGGCGGCAGGCCTGGCGATTTGTTTTATTGCCCGCTTTCTGGGCATCCCTGACTGCTGCTTACCGACGGAAACTTTTGCACATACGATATAATGATCTATATTACAGATGCGTAGCATGAACGTTGATATTAGAAAGATATCTTGATACCACAACCCTAGCCCCACGCACCAGTAGCTCCTGGAAGATGCTTCGTAATCTTGATTCTCCTAGAATTGCCACTACTCTTTTGGAATCGACTTGTCTTCTCGCTTGAGAAACACGAAACGAATACTACGCATACACTGACTGCATGAGCTCACGTGACAGGTCGTGCCCTGCAACCGCATCGAGAAGCGACTACTAGGTAAGAAATTCAAATCAATAGGAAGCAGGTATCAAGTGTATAAATGCTGCGTGACGAACCCGGGAGGCGCATTCCCAAGCACGCTCTGCTTGACTCGTACTGTCAAGCCCAAGGAAGATGAAGCATTGAATAGAAAGTAACGAGATTGCGGAAGCTTAGCCTTTAGCTAGAATTTGCGCTCGCACGTATAAATCGTGGTACGACAGAGAACTCGGAGATGACAAGACAAATTAGCGGGGTTGAAAAGGCTGCCGCTAGACATTTATCCAATGACTTACATTGAATGGCTTCAAGTATATGTAAAGGAGCATTCCTTGATGATATAGGACTAGATCAGCCGCTTACACTAAGCCAGGATGACATTCTGTATGACGGGTCAAATCTTTTGTATGGGTTATTACAAGTCATAACATAACACTTTCATTCACGGCTGAAGCGTCGAGTCAGGCCTAGCTAAGCACATGTTTCTAGCTCAGTCAAAGTTGCAATACAAGCCTCCCTTGATACCAGATTGAGCAACCATGATGAGTATATGAGCCAGAGCAATCGCCCTGATGGTCTACGGTGAAAGTAATGTGACCAGCAGCATCTCCTTAGTCCAAAGGCTGATGCTACTGCAGGAGCAACAGTTTGATGAGAAGGAATTCTTATTTCAGATGGGTGGAAAGCTTAGATGACGCAGCAGTGTGGTGGTAGGAAGATGCTCTTTCAGATTTGAACGTCATGGAAACACTAACGTTCAGAAGAGTACATTGTTCATTTCGAGAAAACATTCACGTAATATCGTCAATTCGGTACGTCAGACGAGATCATAAGAGTATTGGTAAATTGCATCATAGATCACTTCGACATGGGTTCGTTATACGAACACTGAAAGTCGGGTAGTAAGGACGATATTTCACCTTATTTCTCTTCATAGAGAAAACGTTGCACTTTGCCAGTGATCTTGTTTTCTATATCCTCGTAAACCTCGCCTAAATCTAGCGACTGGGAGAGCGTTTCGTCGAAGCCTCTCTTAGCCCCTGCTATACCCTGAGTAATCACTGCTGGCACCCTAGATGGCATGTAAGCTCTGTCATTCAGCGTTTTCGAAGTGTATGCCCATGGTTCATGGGCTGTAACCGAATCCGATTTTGGCTGCTTGATTGTACTGATGTCGAGACTTTTGCGGTAAAGGTCCGTCTTGCTAGATGATAAAGAAAATGGCTGTCTAGAACCTGTTGTTTTCCATGCTTGTGGACTGTAGGAGCGGCGGGTATTCGGCAAAGACGTTGAGGGTTGGGTAACGCATATTTTGTCGCGGGGAACTCTCTCATAAGTATTCTGTGGGCGGCTAGAAGCAATGGATTTCACTGAGCTGATCTTACTGTCTGCTTCAGTGACATCTCGTTCCTCAGTCAGAGCACATGTGAGGATCGGGTTTCTCGAAGGCTGCAATGTTGACATCGGCGCAGCTCTCAAAGCCTTGTGCAAGTCCTGGAAACGGTCTTCGCTTTCAGGGGGAGCAATCCCCTTTCGTGGACGCCAGTCCCGGATCGCTTCTGTATAGAGCTGTTTCAATTCCGATCGATACTGCTCATTCAAGAACCAGGAGTGTTGTAAGGCTTGCTTGGCAGTTAACCTCTTTCTTTCATCCCGGACTAGCAAAGAGAGTACAAAATTCTGAGCCATTGCACTCGATTCTCTCCACTCAGTATTCATAAAAACCTCAATTGTACTGCCCGGCTCAATGTTCTCGTCATTTCCTGATGCCGAGAATGGAAATGGAGGTGCGCCAACCAGTAGAACAACGGCGACGCAGCCAACTGACCAGAGATCAACTGACTTGGTATATCCTGCTTCTTTTTCTCCGTAAACCTCCCTGTATAATGATTAGTGTTAAACAGCGCAGAAATGCGGGCCTCTCACTAAACCTACGGAGCCGTGTAGTCCCTTGTCCCGATAACGGTCGACATCCGCTTACTTCCAGGGGAGACGATTTGAGCACAACCAAAGTCCGCCAAGACGACTCGCCGTTTGAGTCCATGCGATGTCATGAGGATGTTCTCTGGTTTGAGGTCTCGGTGAACAATGTTGTTGTCGTGTAGATAGTCAACGGCGATCAAGATCTGCTGAGTAACAGAAGCCGCTTCGAAATCAGTGATACTACCGCCCCTTGACTCCACGAATGTGAATAGATCTCCGGCAGTGATGAGGTCTTCGAAAATGTATCTGTCTATGTTAGTAGAGGGCACATGGAGGTGAAGGAAGACTTGACAGACAATGAACTTTTCGTCATAAACACTTTTTCAACATCAATAATATTCGGCTAATAGACTCATATTAGCCTTGCATTGATTACTTCCAACAATGAACATCCAACTTACATGGCATAGCCTCTGAAGGATAGTCACCTCTCGTTTCTGCAACTCCAATAGGCTTGTACCATAGTCTCCCTTCCTTCTTGTAGCAACATCCTTGACCGCACGAAGATTGACAATCTTACACGCAACCTGACTGGTGGTGTTAAGATTGATAGCCATACGTACTTGCCCGAACCCGCCTTCTCCTAAGATGCGATCTGTGATCAGATACTCGCTTTCAAAAGCCTGTTACACATTAGTATCCCCAATCAAAGATACTGCATGTATCTCACCTTGATTTCCCTTTGCTGAATATGGCTCATGGGTCTACCGGAATGGTATTCAGATTTGAACTCAAGGAAACTGTTTGAAGACAGCCGAAGAATATCGCCATCGCTCAAAAGGACCGCACCGCCGTTCTTCTTGTCAATGTATTGCCCATTCCAGAACGTCCCATTGGTAGATATGTCCTGCGCATACACTAAAGGGGCGATATCCAGGGGATTTTCGGCATCGTAAATCACGGTATAGATCCGAAGGTGCTGGTTAGATACACACGCATCATCAAACACATATTGACTAGAGCTTTAGCGGCGACAGGCAACAGATCCAGACACTCAAGACGTACCACATCTTGCGGTTGCGACCAACGACTAACGGTTGAGACGCAGATACAGGGTGTGGGTCGGTGGCCTGCTTCGTCAGGGGATTCCATCGGTACAATTTTGCAACGCACTCGAGCTTCGCCATCTTTCCCATAGTATACCTGGAATGATCACGATCAGTTTGATAGCTGCAAAGGGCGTGCTTGTTGTCTGACGAGAATGAAACGAAAAGATGCATTGCGCAAACATTTGTGGCCGTGGTCGTTAGGGAAGGAGCACCCTGGATAGTATAGTATGGTGTATGAGGAAGGTACGAGCAACTCTCCCAGGGCAGTACCTTCCTCGGCTGTATTTACTTCCTGTTTTCTTTTATTTCTATTTCTACTGATTTATCAGGAACCTCAGTTCGTCAGTATATGCTTTATATAATTATGTGTATGTTTGGCCGATTTCGTACAGGGTCTCTACAAGGTGGACGCTTCTAGATTGACGCGATGCGGAACAGCTCTGAAAGAGGCATACCCAACGAGCAATGCTTTCGTGAGATACTAACGCCAAAGGATATCGTCTTGGAAATATGGCAACTTCAGTCTTTTCGAGTGGGCGTCGTGATTCACAGCACTCGCTGCGTAGCTAATTGGCTGGGAACCAAGCACGGATCAAAGGCCTGCTCAGCTTCCTTGCATGCGGCGAATCCTCTCCTCCGCAGCTCGAGCACGACGTTCTCTTTCAAGCCTCATCCTCATTTCAGGCGTCATTCCACGCATTTCATCTTCTCGCTTTTCCGTGGCCGTCTTGTCCAAAGAGGACAACTTCTTACCACCAGCATTCCTCCGCTTCTCCACTGCAGCGGCATTGGCAGCCTCTTCAGCCTTCAATCGTTCCATCTCGGCTTTGCGACGACTAGCTTCCTCTTTCGCAGCTTCTTCTTTCTCCTTTGCTTGACGCTGGCTCACTTCGGCGTGAGATACTGGTGATGGCACATGTGCCGCTTCCCAGTCCCAGGCTGATTCACCCAACTCATGCCTCGCCACTCGAAACGCGTCACGGGTTGCTCGATCTCCAGCAAGATCGAAAGGCGTCTTCCCATCATCATTTTTCAAAGTAGGATCAACTTTTGCTTTTGTTAAGAGGGAGACCACAAGCGCTGGCGAATCTGAACTGGCAGCAAAATGTAGTGGAGTAGGTGCGTGGTGGTTTTGAAGTGCGTCAGCGGGAAAGAATCTGAAAGATGGCGAAATTGAATTGTTCGAGATGTAGGACAGGAGAGCTGGCGCTTTTGATCGACGAATAAGCGCTTGGATCTGTGAGGTATGTAGCATTGCAGCTTCCTCCTTTTCGGATAATTTTGGCGCTTTCGGCTGGGGAGCTGGTTTGACTGGCTTCGCACTTGTCTCACGCTGCTTTGCTTGTGCAGCGGCCAAAGCAGCCTCGTCGATTTGACTTACTTTGACTCGAGTGAGTTCCTTAAAGCTTCGCATGAGCTCCGTTTGTGTGGCACGACGGGTGCTAAATGGAAAACTTCGCAATCTAGGGTCATTATTTCGAAGCACTTGTCCCTCGTATGAGCCGAACAAGGTCTTCCGGTTAGTGTTTCCAGTAGCCCGAACAAAAATGAGTTGCGCGGTGTCAATCATAGCCTTCCAATCCCTGAGTAGAGAACGTATGTCATTCTCCAAAGCAGCCTCATTGTATCTTCTTAGACTTGACCCGGCCGAATGCGCAGCACCCTTGGCTGCGTCGCTCGCAGATTGTGCGCCGCCTTGCTTCCTACGCGTTGTATAGCGATGGAAAGTCTTGTGCGCAAGTACTTTAGCTTGACGTTCCTCGATGCCGCCCGGTCGCTTTTGTACCTCAGGTGCAAGTGCGATAATCATAGCAGCAAAGTGGCCACCACCAATCATACACATGAAGATATGTGGTCCATAGTTCAAAGCTGTCTTGTCGGTGTTATTCACACGCTTGATTGGTTCTAGTTGTTTCTTGCGTAAGGATTCGACAATATGCTCCGGCTCTTGCTGTTCCTCGTTCGAGAAGATCGCTCGGTAGATTCCCAAGGCTGTGTTCTTGGAAAAGTCCGGGTTTGAAAACCATATCAAGGGCTGCCTGTTGAGCGCAGTTTTCTCCTGCGGTGCCGCCGTGTCTTCGTCTTGCGATAGTTTTGCCTGTCTTTTCAATAGCGCCGCTAAATTCGAATCTGACACATGGGGCTCAGATTCATCTTCATCTGACTCCGAGCTTTCCGACCCCGATATCGACTCGTCGATTTCTCCAATCGCCTTGGTGAATTCCGCTTCGTTCAGCGGCCGGTTGCCCCGCAGTTGTGCCTTGACGTTATATCGATGATGGTCCGATCGGGCATGCTCACGATGTTCTTGCACATTTTGGAAAGATGTTTGACACAGCGTGCAAGTGTTTGACGTTGGAACAGCTGTCTCGCGATCAGAAGGCTCGATGGGAGTGACGATTGTCTCCGTCGGAGGCGTGGTGAGAGGTTGCGCGTTGGATTTAATCGTTAGGTTTGACAAAAGCTTGGAGGGAAGATCGTATACTATGTGAAAAGCACAGTCAGTTGATTGACTCCTCAAACTCGAAATATTAGTCCTTACCGTATAAGGGTCCCTTCAGCAAGTCCTCGTTCGCCATTGTGCCTGATGTCTAAAAGTTGGAATGCGACGAGCTGTGGCGGGGGCATGTCGAGGACGGGCGATAAGGCGGGCTTATTTATGTCATCGCCGTCAGGCCCGAAGGAGTCCCCAATAAGCCTAATTCTTTTACAAAGCTTCAACAAGACCTCTTTCTGACTCATTCTGAATCACTTCGTAGTACGAAAGCGGGTCAAATTGGAGGTGAAAGGAAACTCCGATTTTACAAAGAGAGCTCCGCTATTCTTACTTACTATGCAACCTTTGAGGAAATGGCTCATTCTATTCGTTGTACGTCTTTAGCAACGCCTGCCTAATCGTGGCTGTGGTCGCGATGGTCATCACTATCTATCATACTGCGCCAGGTAATCTCAGCAAAAACAACAAATCCAACTTAGCGACAAACTCAGCCTCTCTTAACAAGAGCAGCTTCAATCTCCTGAAGCGGTTTCACGGTGGTCTCAATCCATTCCCGCTTTCCATGGTCCATGAACTTGGGGTACGGTCGTCGACACCAAGTGCTCTCCTCTGGATATCCAAGCAATTTCCCAACCACCCATTTTGTGCCATTAATACCGCCCTTGCCAAAACCCCATTCGACGCTGGCGAGCTTAATCTGGAGTTCCTCAGCTTCGGCTTTCTGGCCGGCGACATAGAGGTTGAAGATTTCGATGCATGTCTATACGCAATTGATATTAGCAAATGACGAGATGATACTCATACACTCCTGGGCAAGGAAGATACTAACCTTGGGATACAAGTTTGCCATACCAGTGACACAACCAGTGCCCCCGACACTCAAGGCAGGAACCAACCAGTCGCTCTGACCAGCAAGTGCAACAAAGTGAGCCTGTCCAGCGTACTTGTTATCCTTCAAGTTCAAACCCGGTCCGAATTTGGCAGCCGTTCGTGCCACGGACGCAATGGTACCGCAGGTAAGCTTGACGGCGACGATATTGGGGTGGTCACCCAAGATTTGCAACATCTCAGAGTTCACATTCAATCCGCTCACAACTCCGGGGAAGTTATAGATGACAATAGGGATAGGAGAAGCGGATGCAACCTCCTGGAAGAATCCGACGATAGCGTCCTGGTCAAGCGCAAAGTGAAAGAATGAAGGCACCAGAACAAGCGCAAAGTCCGCACCAGCTTCCGCGGCAACTTTAGTATCCTCGATGATTGCCTGTGTGCAACCACCGAATGTGCCGCAGGTAATGGCGAGCTCTGGTCGTCCGAGGTTCTGCGCAACTGAGCGCGCAAGGCTTATAAGTTTTGCTTTCTCCTGGGCTGTCACTGCTGCGGCTTCACCGTTTGTGCCGCAGATCACGACACCAGGTAGACCGCTACTGATCAGGAATTCGAGATGTTTTTGTTGGATGTCCCAGTCGATGGATTGGGTTTCGTCGGACTTGAACCAAGTCAAGCTGGGAACGTGGATACCGGGAGGGTACGGGATTCCGGTCTTGCTAACGGATCCCATTTTGTATAATGTGACTGTTTCTGTCCGAGTCGTCGAAATATCGATCAGTTGATGTAATTTGTAGACCTGATCGCAATAAGCTCAATTTCTGGAACGAATCATACAACAGAGCCGACGGACGTGAATTTCAAAGTAAAGTCGTAAGCGCGATGATAGAAATTAGATAGCAGATTGAGTACAATCAGCAACAAGTATTGCAGAACTCTTGCTACTTATAAGAAACCCCAGAGAAAAGTGCACCTAATCGCGACACCAAACTCGCGGAGAGTCCAAAAAACGTAAGTTTTCCCATTTGGGAAGCTAAGCGAGCCGGAGGTTCTCCGTGTTGATTCGGTATCAAGGCCGATTGCCCGTACAGATTGAGGGGGAGCTTCCAACAAATACGAGTACGTTTTCCTAACGTTTCGCCCTGATGAAATTTGACGAAATTTCGATGATAAGAGGATATCTTTGCTCATAAGCAGTCAAAGGTGATGATAATTCGAAGTCAACTGACCAGTAACGTGGTGGGTATAAAGTAACTATGTAAGTCGCAACATGAAATCCATAACTTCATCCATTGCTCTCTACGTCTGATCTACAGCAGGATTACCTCTAATCAGACGATAGCAAAAGCCCTCGTAAAAGTGTCGTGCATAACCTGACGAATATCCATCCTCTGCCCCGCCTCATCTTGTCGTCTTATCACTTCCTCCAAAACATCGGCCGTGATTCCAGCATTGGAAACGATACTTTCCATGCTTTTCATTGCTGCGACTACCCATGCCCGTTGGTGCGCGTCGTCTGATTCTACGCCGAGCATCAGGAGGGGCCAGAGCATGTTGATTGGCAAGGGGGAGCCGGAAGTCAAATCAGCAACGGGTTCGACCGAGTCCGTTCTGGTAGTGTCCGTGACACTGTGGGGTGTGCGCATGAGGTTTTCTGTGACTTCTTGGATGGCACAAAGGGCTGTTTCAAGGTCGGGTGTTCGTGGAAGATCTGTTGGGTAAGGATTCATTGAGATACTCGACGACCACTAGGGTGAGGAGCTGGCTTACTCTTATATGCGACACGATGCAAGTGCACAAAAGAAGCGTGATAGTTGGCGTAGCAAACCATCAGCGCTCGCGACAATGTGTTTGCCAACGATGGAGAGAGCAATGGCGGCACTAACTTGCATGCAATGGCATGGTCCATAAGTGACGGTCGCTGATGCCAAAGAGCCTTTATATCCTTGCTAATCTTTTGTGCAATGATCATAACTTCAGTCTCATCGTCCACAGTGCCACGCGAGCGGTGCCAAGGGTCAATTCGTGAAATGCGACCCATGAAGGATTGCACTTTCTGAAAGAAGGACGATGCCGGCCGTGTGAGCACATCCTCTAGGATAGTCTCTGCGTTTTCCAAGCCGCCATTGACAGTGTCGGGAGGCGATTCCATGTCTGGTGGTAAGTTGTTGTCGTCTTCGTCGAGGAAGAGGCCCTCTCCTCCAGCACTAACGGCGCGGCCATCGAGGAGTCGCAACCAGGAAACTAAACATTTTTCTGTATGCAAAATGTAGAATTAGTGAATCTATCACGAAAGACGAAGGGCAAGTAGAATGAACCTGTAAGACTAAGACTCTCATTTCGGACCCTTTGAATCACATGGAAAGCGTCCCGAAGATTGCCATGTGCCTTGAAAACATCATCGTCCAGAAGATCAATGTAGGTCAGCAGAAACACGGTAGCCAGTATATGTCGCAATTCAACGGTAAGACGTTTCTGATCCATAGAGACCTCGGCAAGCACTTGGGTGAGCATATCTCGTGATATAGTATAGTACTGTGTGTGTATTGTTCGGCTGCCTGAGCGTGGCGATTCGAATTGCAAAGCAGCGAAGGCCATGACAGCGTTCTTGACCATCTCTGACTTTTTGCACATATATATCAACATCTTCCTCATCCTAGACCATCTTGAGCTTGTCTCCAATGGAGCTAAAATCGGAGGGGCGGTAGATCGAGCAAAATAGTCCGATAATTCGGCTTCGCTGACGTTAACACCAGGCGCGGCAGATATGAAGTTCCCATTGTCGCTGATCCATCTATCGCTCGTGAATAGAGGTGGCACGACGGCCGAGATCGTCCTTTTCATGGTTTCTGACACAGCCAGGGGCATGGCTATTTGTACCTGATCATGCGGAGTACTCAAGCTGTCCAAGGGCGACGAGCCCGCGGGAAAGGAGATTGTAGGGGAGTCATTGTCCCAGAGGAAGCTCGCATAGTTGAATATCTCGTTGAAATCTGCTTCCGGAATAATCGGTTGTTGCTGATGTGGCTGCGTGTCTGCTTGTGCCAACAGTGTCTGGCTTTCTGAGGGTGATTGCACGCTTTGCTCTGGTATTGATATAAGCTGCTGTTGTTTCTGTGGCGATTGCGATCGCGACTTTGATTGTGCCTGTGCTTGTTGTTGCGAGTGTCTTTTCTCTCGACTTTCTTGCTTCGACCTCGATTTTGTCTTGGATACTTTCGTGATACCCGGCACAATGAAAGAAGAATCTGGTGGCCAAGCACATGAGAGATGCAGTCGTGAGCAATGTCCACATTTGGGGTGGACTTCGTTACAGCGGACTTTTCTCCGCCTATCGTTGTCATAAGGAAAATCAGCCTTCGTACTCATTCTTTTTATTCCCCCACCACAGCGTGCTACAGCTTGATGTGGCACTTACCGACATGTCAGACACCCCGTTCGCGTCCTCGCCACACGAGGGCGTTGCTCAGGATCATGCTGCGGCCATTGATGAAACATAATTATCCAACCCGTATGGAATTCAGGGTTTAGTATCACTTGGAGCCCGTCGCGACAGTACTAGAGAATCATGAAGCGACGATAATCACGTCAAAACCGTCTATCGATCGTCGGATGAAGGGCAAGAATGAATTTCCTGATGGAATTTGCGGGGATTCTTGCTGTACCCCGGCTTTCTCAAGGGCCCCCACAGCCCTCCACCAATCATATCGTGCTATCGGCTAAATTCCGTTTTGGGATCGCACCGAGAACCCTAAATCGGCGACTTGCCCGTCCAGATAATATTCTTGATCTCTGATCAATATAGGATATATGGATAAACCAAGAAATAGCATTCATTATCATCATATTTTCGTAAATACCCGTAGGCTGTACTGTTGAACCAGTTCTTTTTCGTACCTGTTTGACTCACGGCTGAGCAAAAGGTCTGTACAAACGACAAAAAACAACAAATGATATGAAAGTACCAAGAAGAGAACAACCTTCAAGATAGCAAGACCCTGTATTGACAAGAAGTGAATGTTTCTGAACGGAAGTAAACGAAACCGAATCGTCAAAGATGCGGACCGAAACGTTCATGACATGTACGTAGAACCATGATGGGCACCAATAAGCAAAGAGGGGTGAAATGAGAATTTAGAACTCTTTACCTGTCTGGCTTGACATCGCCACTAATGCGGCGGTGCACAATGTGTGGGTGACTCAATGAACCAGTTCGGAAAGGGAGGTTGTACATGTTGGCATAATCATAATCCCGAGGACGCGGAGTCTCTGGGACTGCAAAAGGCTGGGAGACGTCTTGAGGTGACGAATAGGATCCAAATGACGGATATACCATGTGGTTTGGCACTTGACGACCAGCTACATGACTGTAGTCGACTGCTGAAAACATGTGTTGCTGAAACGCAGGAGACCACCCTGTGAAAGTTGCAGAGGGATCCGCTTGAGCATGAGTCGGACTAACAGCGTGTAGGTGATTTGTTGGACTGTTCTCTGTGAATTGCGAATGTTCCATGAAATGGTTGTGAGTGGGAGTCAGCAGTGGACCCGCTATTGGTGTAGTAGCTAAGTTACGATGATCGAACTCAGGCTGCGTAGATACGAATTCTGGGGTTCGGTGCTCCGGATTCGCAAAATTTAGTTCGGCAGGCATGTGGAAGCTCGAGGAAGTCTCCAGTGGCGATACGTGCTGGGGCATGTTGGCAACATCTAAGGGACTCTGAGAGACTTCGAGGTGCTGCATCTGTGGTGAGGAACTGACGCTCTGAGGAGGAGTCATCACTTTGGACTCTGTTTCATCTTCAGAATCATCATCTCCTCTCCTAGCTCCGTCATGGTCGGTAACGTAAACCTGCGTGGTTCCATCTGCGTCGTGTCAGCGCTCTGCCAGGGCGTTGGGAAGCTTTTATTGTATACCAATTTCATTCCTCAAAAACCGCTCCTCGATCCTCCGAACACGTATGATTTCTTTGAGCATAGCAGCTTTTTCATCAGCTTTGTCTTCGGGTACGAGATGTCTCCTGGTATCGCCGACGGCTTCCTCCAGTACATCAACCGTTATCCCCATAGGAAGAAGATTTTGAACAAGGTGGACGAGAAGTTTTACTCGATCTGTATCATTCTGAGTCAATAGTTTGATCAACTGATATTAGATAGTAAATGACCTTACATTCTTTCTTAATATGGTCGGGCTCCTTATGTATCACATCACGAGGCCACCAATCAGGCTTTGTGTCTTCAGGATCTCCTCTCTCACCAGGTGCTCCGCCTGGTCTTCTTCCCCCGTTGTATGGGTGTCTGACCTGCTTACGAGGCTCGATGATTTTTATCATGTTCTTAGCCAGTAATCGACAGTTGATTTGTTGCAATCGTTTAAAGGCCATTGTATAGAACGCGGTAACTTTCTTAGTGTCACCGATCTCCAGAGGAACTTGATCCTCTGGATCTTGAAAAGTTTCAACAACTTCAACATTCAGTGGCTCTTCGCGAAATCCGGTTCGTCGCCGCTTTGATCGTCCTGCGCGCGAAGAATGTCCCGTGCTAGGACGGTAGGCTGTATGGGGAGAAGGCAAAGATTGTTGCCCATTTAGTGAAAGACCTTGTGCATATGCGAATGCATCTCGAGCACGAGAATCAAAGACAGGCGTAGGGAGATTTGACATTTCGCGGACGTTTCCAGACCTGTCAACGTACATCATAGCCCAGTGTGTGGGAATAGTGCCTGTGAAGACAACATCCTAAATGCAATCAATATGGTGCAGGTGTAGACGAAGGAGGTAACACGAACTGGTTCGAGGATTTCAAACGGCCTGTAATCCTGGCTTTGGAGAGACGCACTTGCGTCTGCTGGCTTCTTACCATCGCGGCTAGATGGAGAATCTCGGATGGTCATTGTAATTGTATCGAGGCTCCAGCTAGTCTAGACAAAACGATGCCAAACAGTTGTGTCGTTTGTTTTTGTGTCGTTGGGATTAGAAGCACACCGTATTGTGGTAGCTCTTTAGGAGGGGAGATTTCTCAGCAGAAAATTGATTACTATAAAAACCACCAAGATCAGTCATGGGAGATCTTCTGCGTGGAAGGATGCGGCATGAAAAATGACCTACAGGTTTGATGCAATCCAGTAGCAATAAGCACAACGGCCACCCACGGGTTTTGAAGGTTTCAAAGCTCGACGAAACACTTGATCAGCAATAGAGGATCTGAGTATGAGGACTTCTGTGTAAGGGTAGTGAAAATTCTTGGAGAACTTTCAGATGATCATGAAGCGCTTTGTGTACGTGCAGGCAAGAATGCAAGTCAAGTAGATAGGAGCAGAAGACTGTGAGATGATAGTTGAATTTGAAATCAGGCATTGATAGTGCTGGGAGGGCGAGGTGGCATGGCATTGATATACCTTATCCCGAATCGCTTGAAAGGTGTCAGGCTGAAAGACAGCGACTCGGTCGACGGCACGGCCCTTTTCGACCCACCATGATACCCATGGCAGGAATTACATTTTGGTAGCATTAGTTCACTCTACTATCCCACGACGCGAGTATTGCCATGGGTCTCGGTGTTCACGCATTCATTTGAAGAGATCGGTGGGGAAAAGCAAAGAGAACACACAGATTCAGACTACACTAAAAGCAACCCATTAGACTAAGAGGCAAGTCTAGACAAAGTGATGCGATACTATGGCGTCCGAGGGTCTCTTTAGCCCTTCCGGAACAGATTGAAAGCCTTCCCGCGACAATCGCGGGCCCCGTCGAGCCACTAAATCTGAAGCTAGAGTCTCGGGTACAGGGATTACTGATGAGCGACAATCGACAAGGGTTAAGGGGTTACACTAGAAGGGGGTATTGATGCGTCATGCCAACGGGATTACGCGGAGTATACAATAGATTTTTCTTTGACAGGCTGGTGACTCGCGCCAGCGCAGTTGATGCTCTTGCTAGTCAATACTCAATAGCCACAGTTACGGCACCTGAGAGGGAAAAAGAAGACGAGGTACTTGTGCAGTAATGCACAAGTACAGATCTAACAGGCTCCATTTGGCCGCGGAATTATAGTCAATTGTCTCGGTTTGCATCCAATTGGAGGTTCATACATGCAACAACTCAAGTGAGGGATACCAGCTGGGTGTAAATCAGGTGAACTAACTATGCACGCTCTTCTCTTGTTGGAAAAGGCTTTCCAATTCTCTAGTCCTTCCTAAATATCAGAAATATGAAAGATAGAGATTGAGTGGGTATAACATGCCTACGGTGATCAGTACGTACTGTGCATCATACAATACCGGTTCCTAGCTCTAGGCACGAAACGGATGGCGCTGCGCATAGTTCAGAGCAACATGTCTAAGCCTCGAAGATTTCACATCAACCTACATTAATTGTGCATAAGGTGTCCGATCTCAGTGCGCTTTTCAGATTTCGATGAGGTGCATAGGCCTCATTTTCAGTGCATTAAAAGACTACCTCAAGTGTGGTGTGGCGTATGCAGCATCTCCTGGGTCTCTGGTGCATACACAAGAGCATACGTACAGTATATATAGATTTACCCACTGCTGTGGTGAAGCTCCACTCGTAGATCCAGGATTGGGGCAGATTGATTTGTCAACTCTAAATTCAAACTGATTAAGTTCTAACCATCACATTTTGGATTCTTAAGGTTTCTTCAGAGATTGACTTTGCAGTTCTAGCTGTAACAATTTCCTCACAGTACGGCATACAGTAGGCTTGTATTCCGAATTTCCGTACTCGATGCCAATACCTTTCCGATCGAATAGAAGTTTCCATACGGGCAACCCCTTCGTCAAGGGGATCACTGTAGGATTGAGCTGATCTAGCAACACTAGGATCATCCTTGTAAAGAATAGCCAGGGACTTTGGCGGTTGGCAAGTCACACCCACTGGTATTAATTACAATGTCGAATGCTTTCGGCCTAGCAAAATGGATCTCAGAAATGCTTCTTGAACTCGTGACTGGACAACCGGATGTCACTACTCATGAATTCTCAAACACCGCTCGATAACAAAGTAGCGTTTGGCACTGACCCCAAGGAGTCAGGAAGTGAATCTAATCGGGTGCCTTCAGACGTCACCGAATCTTTGACGTGAAGGTCAATGCTCAGGGGGTGTTGGTAATCATAAATTACAGCCCATTATGCCGATAGATAATCTAAATTTAAGAGCAGCTCTTCGGACAGTGGCAGTGGATACTGAGCGACCCGCTTGGTCAGATCGTTCGGAGATAAAAAATGATCCCCCGGTGATGATAATTGGCTAAAAGTTCGTGGGCTGGCCTATAGTGACCAGCAACTAATGGTGATTCAACGGATCCAACATAGGCGAAGATCCGGTGGCTTGAGAATCTGCAATCGGCGTAAGCTCAGAGATGGCTAGGTAACATACCTCGAACAGGCCATAGCGATTGGCCGAATCCTTTGAGCATGGATGTCGGACTCGGTTGGGCCGTCTCTACTAAAAAAAAAAAGCCAGAATTCATATTTTTAACATAGGCTGTTAGGGAAGGGATGCCAGAGAAGGACCAGAACTTAAGCTCATCGGTCTTAGCAGGGAGTGTAAAAGAAAGACATCTTTCATAGTGCAATATAGAAGCAAAGAGCGCGTCTTGAGTAAGAGGCTGATGTTCTATGCAAGTCGATGTCGAGATCTGTGGCAGATGCAAGAATTGTCAATTTGTGGCTTGAGGAGCAATATGGCATAATGACATGCTTCGAAAAGTTAATCACCGACGGGCAAGCTCCAGTCGTGACCATGTGGGTTGACGATTTTCGTAATTGGGAGAACGAGTAGAAGGAAAAGTGACGGCGGATGGTCGATGTTGTGCGTCGCTGAGCTTACTATTCTAGGTAAGTGCGTGATGGCCATCACCATATTTCGTTGTCCTTGCTATATTACCGCCATGTTCAATACGAAAAGATAATACCGTACGGCATGTCTTTTTTCCTATTTAGGTAATTCTGAGCCTCAATCCAGCATCATTCCGCTGGAATCCCCACATATCTGCTATACTTTTCTCCAAGGGCTTGGCTATTTGCCAAAGTCATTGACTCATGAGTGAAGGGACTACGCCATTTTGGAGACCGGATGAATCGACCGGCGAAACACTACAGCCGCCACAATGCAGCTATTCCCATTTCTTAGTCAGGCTGAAGGTTTCAGCACATTCAGATGCATTCGCGGATGGATGATGTACGTGGCTGGAGCCTCTACAGATTACCACAATCGCACTGACTCTTCAAGTCCTGTCCATGCACATAATTGGGCTCATATTCGTCTTCCTTTCTGCTTGAATAACTGGGAGTCTCAACTATCACAAGGCCTCTTTGATCCACACACTTGGATCCACCGCTGTCACTAGGCCCCAGAACTTCAGGTCTTCATGGCCAACCCCGAGCAATGCCAAGCGATAGATTTTAAGTTAACACTAGGCTGTAGCCATCCAGGATCCGATCAGGGACTTCGTGAGTCTTGAGGCTGTGGGTACAGGACCAGCGGACCGGGTACTAGCCTCGTTGTGAATCTCGTCCTGCGCTCGGACGGCTTGCACATGTTCGGCCAGCTACCACTCAGCATGGACCATTGAGATGATCATGACAGCCAGGGGAACGAAAATCAGGTATGACAGCTGAAACCATCATCTTCCAGTCGTCCGGGGCCATGATCTCAGTTGGCGATCGGTATCAAAGCTGTGTCTTCTCCAGATGAATAATTGTGACATACCAGTGATGAATTGGAAAGGTCTGAGCATGCATGCGATCGTCGCTCCTATTTGTCAGCTCTGCAATGAAATGTGCTGCATGAAGTAGTCGATTTTGCTAACGTCAAGATAAATATGCGATTGACTCAAACCCAACGCCTCGGTGACGACAAAGTCCGTGCCATGATTAGAATAAGCCATGGCCTCGCGTCTATCATCACAACGTTACAATGGATTAGTATGACTCGCACTTTGTACTCCAACAAATAAGTTATGCAGTAATGGTATTATCCATGGTTTTTGTTGCAAAATTCTTAGTGTCATAATCTCAATCTCCACACGCGCAAAGTCCCGCTGGGTGGCTTCATTTGACGTTTTCTCCCCTATGGGTAGCACGTAGTACTTTCCCTCTTTCCTTTTTCTCGTGCCTGGAAACTCTTTCTTATTTGACATGATCCCGGTCTGTCAGAATCGGGACGACAAGGATCAATGTTCTCTGACATATATTGGTGGACAGGTGCTCCATAGAATAAACAATGACAAAGTTTAGACTTTCAGTCCATGAAGACCCTGGAATCTATCTTGCTCAAATGGATTCTGTAGGGTCGATCCGTATCAAAACAGGGTCTGATCCACGATCTAGAGCATAACGCTCGGACGTTATCATTACAAACACGAAGGCGCGCCAAGTAGTTAAGTACTCCGCATCATTTCTTGTATGGTTTGGCGTTCAGCGTTTGGTGTTTCCTGCTCACCAACCCCCGATTGACGTTGCAATTTGAGGGGGAAAAAGCAATAATGAGGTCTTAGCTTACTATCACTGTCAAATCAAAACGCAGCCCAAATGGGAAACCACCCTCTTCGGGACTTGGTGATATGATGCCCGGAAGGTTGTTCCGCTCGGGATCGTTCCGAAATGGTTACAGATACAGGTATCCTGTTTCCCGCCAAGAACATGACCATGATTGCCTACTTATTCGTGGCAATGATCACGTCGGGAATTGAGGAATGGTCTTTTGGACTCGGTACATGTGTGGATTCATATGCCATAGTTTCAAGTCACGGAGTAGACCCTCGTCGGGGGATCCGTCGAATCCGATGATACGGTGAGCTTGATGTTTGGACTGCTGTGCGCGCACAGACAGTTCGTCTTATTCATCCAACAAAATGTGGCTGATGATGCATATTCTGCTTCACGTGCTTAGTCTGTTCTTGGCTTTGAGAATGGTGGTGGTCTACATCCTGATCTGGTGATAGTACGTGTATTTTGTGTTTCATGGGTCCATGAATATGGTTTCTGTGGACCCTTGCATGGTATTCAAAGCCTGAGACTCTTCGATAGACCAATTGAAGACTTGAATGGCCATTCTGATAAGCGATTGTCGAGATCATTACCAATCCTTTGATTTATCTTTAGGACAAAGATAGCATGAGAGGATCCCTGGGCCAGTGTACGTGATTACATCCGTCACTACGGACTACATACGATTGGCAAAGAACACAGAACGGTGTCTAGCATCTGCAAGCCATCCATGTGAAGAAGCAGGGGATTCCCCGAAAAGAGTTTAAGCTAGATCTATCGTAGCTCGCAGGCTCTAGGAATACCGTAGTAGGCATAGATGAGCTTTGACGATGTGTTTCAGTACGGCGGAGAGAAGTCCGTCCCAAATTCTGGTCTTCGGGAGTCAGTTCTTAGACTTGACGTCGAAGCCGGATTGAGTTGGTCTTGCTTTTCATTGCGCCACAAGGCCGTTCGGCGTTAAACGAGTTCAATGGCAATGAAATGCACAGAATTGCTTTGAGCCCATAACTATGGTACCGAGAATGGCGAAATGATGACTTAGCAGACATCGGGATTGGTAGGCAAGTGCAGAACGGGATTAGGTGATCCAGGACTCCTTTCAAGCGTCAGCTTGTTCGTGTTAGACATCCAATCATAATACCGACACTGAGCCCGAGACGAAAAGAACATCGGTCATGGATCGAAATATCATAAATCAGACAGATAACCCTCCGAGTTCAGAGAGCCTTCAGAGGTTCATGTAACAAGCCAAAAATGGTATGGTGGAGTACGCACCAATTTTTAGCTTTGAGTTCGCTTATAAGTAAGCAGGATCTTGTCGTAGGATCTTGTAGTGCGAAGAACAGGGGTGAAGGATCAACCATTGTGAGCCCGCCGTGAGGAGCCATGATTGACCCAAATTTCACACACCCACGCACTTTTTCCATGTCCAGTTGTGCAGTTCTCTAGTGCTGACAAGCAGTCACGCGTAACTCAATATCGGCGAACAGTCACGGGTCATGCTCAGAAGTTAGCCATCTAGTATTCAGAAGGAAAGGCAACAATGAGCAAGTATGGCTTTAGCACCTCATAACTGTTTCTGCAAACCCTCGGCCAAGAATCCAGGCATGGATCGATTTAACAACTGGTAAAAAGATCTGATCTGCCCTGAACCAAGCAGTCGGATCCCATTTACAATAATCGAAAGGAAAATTGGATGAGCGGACTCGGATACTCCCGCCGGGGGACCCATAAGCTCTTCCCCGAGAGTCAAAGCGGGAACTAAGCCGATCAAGGAAGGGTATCTCATGCTTAAAAAGAAGCCACGTAACCCTAACACCGTCCTGGGCATACAACCGGCCATGAAAATCACTTAGCCACATGAGGCTGCTTGCACATTGTCTACGACCTATAGTATATCACGAGCAAAGGTGTGTTTCGTCATCCTATTTTTATTGGAGACATAGAACGCTCTAATGCGATGATCATCGCGTGTACTTTCTATTACGAGTGTCCACATATTGGTGTCGATCAGCTACCTCGAGAACTTTCATCACAGGAAATTTTTTTGCTACATAATGCTCAGCAAGATTACTGCTATAGCTAAAATTGGCTGTCCGCATGTCTAGAATACCGAGTGCAGTCACAAGATATCTGAGGTCTTATCGATACCCAATGGCAATCGATCCCATGAACTAGATTTCGAATTTGCAAGCTAAGAAAAAGAAACAGCGGGACACAATATCATTCAGGCCAAAAGTTTTCCAGATACGGCGTGAGCTTGTAAGTGTCTGACTCGTGCAATTGTAATCGCCTTCACGACGTATGCCCAAGACTGCCTCGCATAACGGCTCCGGACTAGAGAATACTAGCCAGCTCGCTAGCATGCACACCGAGTCAACACTTGCAGATTGTCACACGCTACTTCTGGTCTGCATTTGAGACCGGTCTGGATGTTGTATGCGGTTCAGTGTCTATTATGAAGGATAGACTGAGGTTTCTTCGAAAGGTAGGTGAGTGCAGAGCAGATGACTCTTCGGCGTACATGTGCAAACCCCTTATCCAATAGATGAACACTTGATTAAGCCTTTGGGGACATCGGAGGTTTATCCAGAATGGAAACTGATTTTGTAAAACGCTCGGCTGAAAAAAAAAACAAAGCACCTGTAGTCTGCATATCGAAGTATGCAGAATAGTATGTTGGTCGTTAAGATCAAGCAACGTACATGCCTGTTATTAAGCAACCCTTGTACTAAACGCCCAAGCGAGGCAAAAGTTGCAGTGGCCGCGCCATGTGTGAAACACGCTATATCGTGGAGAACGAATCATCGCACTGATGCTCCAAGCGACAGGATGCCGAAAATGGAAAAGTGTGCGCAGATCGAGGCCATATGAGAGGCGATCGGACCCAACTACTACGTAGTATTACTAGTAGCCAAACTTAACGCTGGTCCGTGGGGGCGCTAGTTCTCTAAAAGAAAATCTATTGATTGGATTCTAATTCACTTAGGCTTTCGCGGAACAGCTTTCCTGACGCCAGGGATTGGCGCCAACTTGCCCTAGAAGCTCGGTGCCTCGCATCATCCTGGAATTTCCATAAAACGTATAGAACTGTCACATTAGTGAAGGGCTTTGCTCTAGAATACGGTATCGGAATACAGTTCCATCACAAGAGTCGGGTACGTCGTCTTGAAATTTTCAATTTTTCTGTGGCTGGGTCATGTACCTACGGCCTACTTCGTAAGCACTAACACGGGTTACGATCTCATTACGCTTCCATACCCGCATGGCATCCACGCTGCTGCGGAGAACTCCACTGATCGAATGGCAACAAATTCAGTCACCAGCACTATCGCCGCATGCATCTAATACCAGAATCATAAACTCGGACAAAGAGTTTATCCAGAATCTCACCCGATCTTCAGTGAAACCTGCCACTCTCGATCCGATTGCCGTTACCCACCTTGCTCGATGTCACTAATGCATCTGATATCTTAGTTACCCGAGTCGCGTGGGCCTTGACCGATTCTTCAGTTGAAGCAAAGAGTAGTAATTCGCTTTGCCATCCTAGGTAGTCGAATGTGCCTTCTTCCTCGACGACCCCGTACTGATGGGGTATGTAAGCGCTTGAGTCGGTTCTGAAAATTGAGTTCGGGTTTGTCTGCTTGAGGATAGCCACCGAAAGCAAGGGATGCTATTACTTTGAACCCACGCATATAGGGTAGGCAGTCCGTTACGACGTCTCGACTCCATTTAGTGATTGGCTACGTTACAGAAATAATGCACAGTCACTTACTACAAAGCAAGTACCTGTTAGGTAACTACGTCCTCGACCAGACACCACACAGCCGCTGCCCACGACTCTCTACCCCTATGTAGTAATCACTTGTAGGTCAGAGGTGCTTAGCAACCTGCAAGTGTGACTTGTGTTGCGCCTATATGTATGCAAGATCTCGAGGCTGCGCGAATCAAGCCCCGAAAGCTCTCTATTTCAGAAGTCGGTCTGGAGGTCTGGACCCTGGCCCAGGTGGTTGCACACCTTTATTTCGGAATATCCCAGAAATAGTTCAATTCGATATAGGAGAGTTTGGAAAGTTCCGATGAACCATGTGATCGAACAGAAAGCTTCGTATTCGCAGATGACATGGCATAACGCACTAGGATCTTCCGTCAGCCCCTGGATCGAGGACCTCGTTACGGAGAACCGACTATCTTACCACGCCACTAATGATTTGTTCGCGGGGTTCATCCCCTCCAACCAAATCCCGAATTGTTGTTGCTTTCGGGGTCTGACAGACGCGTAACGTACTAACCATCATCCATGTACCTAGTACACAGCTCTACGATCTCGACTCATCTACCACTAATATGTACCTAGTACTTCTCAACTTCGATGCACAGTCGCACATGCCAAGGGAAAGCTATTTATGACTGACTTTTGGGCTTGCCGGCCACGTTAGCGAGATCAAGCCTCTGACGTCGAAGACTTGAAGACGCAAAATCTACTTTCCATCTAGGAAAGTACATGCCCAGGCACCTAGGTAAGCAAATATACCTAAATATCGATGCAATGCGGGCGAACTGTATGCGCACGTATGAAGTACAGGGTCAACCCTGCTTTTTTGTCTCAACGCTCGAATCAAGTCTGACCTGAGCGTACAACGTAGGAGCACGCAGAAAGTACGTAACAAGTATGTATGTAGTAGAGCCTTGATCGATTCACGCTCGTAAGCGAGATCGCCCACCGAAAAGACAACACTTGCAGATGGAAAAAAGCGGTATGCTGTCCTCGCAGTAGTGATGCAGGAGGGAGGTCAATGCAGAGCGACACAAGGTCTGGCTAAGTAATAGTACCCGGCACATATAACTACGTACATCGTTTAGTGCATCGGTTGCTGATTCAAGGATCACGAGTATGCATCCATACCTAGACATGGATGATGCCTAGGTAGCAAGTCTCCTTCCCAACATACTGGGGCAAATGGCACTTGAGGTCAAATGTCGCTGATGAGAGATTTTCGCGGCAGAATACCTGTACAGTCCACGCGATGGAAATACAGTCATCTCTATCCTGAAAGAAGTACAACCACTCTTTTATTTCTCACGCCTTGCTCCAACTTTTGATAGAAACCACATACAAAACCAGTGTATAAATGAACGTCAAATATAACAAATTAATCCATATAACATAACACTTTACTCCAAATGACTGATATTCAGACAACACGGGCCAAGACATATACGTTCACCGCATTGGTGTAGAAGCAATGTTTCGCAGCTGCGGAACACGGCGATGCTGGCGCACAGACAACTTCTATGCGGCCAGACTCAGCTGTGTCCCGGGAGATTCTTCCGACGTCCCTTGGTCCCAGTTTCAAGTTCCAGTGTATAGCACAGTCTATTTTCTTTTTTTTTTTTTCTTCATATGCGCAAGATACGAATGAGGGAAATTGAAGGGGACTGTGCCACCCGTGGCGCACGGCTATATGCAATAATGTCGAGATCTGTACCGTGGTAATGTAGGCTCTTTCTGATCGTTAAGGAGACTTTCTTCGCGATCTTGGTTCGCTTCCCCAGCCGTGTGCGGGAGATCGAAAAGAGGAGAGTTAACTGAACAGCACAAGCTTGTAGATGGGTTCCTAAGTAAAGCTCAGACGAAACCCTCCCCACGGGACCATTGATGCATCCCGGTTCCCCGAAACATGGCTATGACCCTTTCATTTCTTTCCCAACATGCTGGTAACAGCATCACTGTCCAAGAGATTAGCCTCTTTGACGAGGTCATAGAACTTGCCACCCCTTCGGAGAAGTTCGGCTGGGGTGTCGAATTCAGCGATGGTACCCCGATCCAAGACTACAATGCGATCAGAGTCAATGATGGTATTGATTCTGTGGGCGATGGTGATGATGGTGCGATCCTTGAAGATGCTGCTGCGTAAGGTTTGTTGGAGCAGAGCATCGGTCTCAACATCCACTGCGGCCTGTATTCTCTCCGTTAGCGATGGGAATTTTTGACTTGGCATTACCAGACTGACCGTTGCTTCATCTAAGACCAGAATATTACTTGGAGTTAGCAACGCGCGTGCTAACGAAACGAGCTGCCGCTGTCCCTGGCTCAGATTTGATCCTACAAGTACAGAATATTAGTGCTGTCAAAGACCCGTGCCAACATCATCAAATCACTCACCTCCTTCCTGGATGACAGCGTCCAACTGACCCTCCATGCCAGCAACATGCTCCTTGAGACGCGCATGACCAAGAACGCTCCATAATTCAGTATCATCATGCACATGACGAGGGTCCAGATTGTCTCGAAGAGTTCCTTCAAACATCGCTGGATCTTGAGGGATGATCGCAAGGCGACCACGAAGGTCAGTAAGACCAATGGTAGATATGTTTAAGTCATCGATACTTTTGACGGTTAGCTAATGTTTTGAAGTTCGAGGTCCACAACTCACTTGATGCTGCCTTCCGAAGCTTCGATAATACGGAACAAGGCCAATGTCAGAGAACTCTTGCCGGCACCTGTCCGACCGACGACACCGATCTTCTCGTGAGGCTTGATATCGAGATTGATGTTCTTCAGAACAAGGTCGAGTTCAGGACGATAACGAGTGCTGTAATTCTGGAATGACACACCGCCTTGTGCTGGCCAGCCGATAGTAGGTCTGTTCTTAAAGATAACATCGGGGGCCTCGCTGGGCAAATTGGCGTATTCCAACACACGTTCGACGGAAACGATATTTGTTTCAACTTCGACCGTCTGTCGCACAATCCAGTTGAGGGACTGAGTAATCTGTAAAGCATAAGACATAGCCAAACCAACCATACCAGCCGACAAGCCAGTGCCTGTGCTAACAGAGATGATAGAAAACACGGCAGCAGCTAGAATGACGATAGACCCTATGAACTCCAATCGAACAGCAAGCCATCTATTGGCACTGATAGACGGGAAGAAAGCCCGGTTGTTTGCGTCCATACGCCATTCATTCTCCATGGCAAATCTCTTCGTTTGTCTGTATGCGCGAATTGTCGAAACACCGCCTAAAGATTCCTGGAAATGGGCAAAGATTGGACTCCGACTGACACTATCCAATCTCTTGAGTTCTCGGGAAGTTCTTAAATAGTACTTCTGATAAGACATGTAGACAAATCCAAGGGGAAGGATAACGGCCAAGAACGCCGGTGTCGAGAATGTAATCACACCCATAGTGAAGAAAGCACGGGCAGCATTGGCAAATAACTAGTAGCAAATGAATGTCAGCCATGATACATCCATGGAGAGCCCAGATGTACACTTACCATGTTGAAGGTACGTGCGAGTACCTCGTCAACTCGATATATATCACTTGAGAAGCGGTTGAGAATACGGCCAGAAGGCGTGGTCTCAAAGAAGCTCATAGGTGACCGGAATATAGCGTATGCCATACGTTCGTGAAATTTGCGAGATGCCTACACGCTTGTAAGCTGCTGTATAGATTCGAGTCAAAACATCTGGAACGAACCTCGATAGAGCAGAAAATCCAAAGGATAAACGTTTGCAGAACTACCAGAGCAGACGACCCCAAACCAAAAGCAAAGTAGACTCCAATATACTTGCCAACCTCTGGGTTTCGACCAGAAATCTCGTTGATTTCAGACCAACGTTTTAACCAAAAACCTCCCGCAACTTGTGCGGTCTGTGAAGCAAGAAGGAAGAACAGATAGATAGCGACTGCGTAAAGATTGCTCTCTTTTGCGTATTCACCATAGACACTCCATTTGACCTTTCCTTGTTCTGCCTTTTCTTTGGTTTGTTTGCTTTTAAGACCGTTCTCTTCATCGGTAGTCTCTCTACGCGGGCCGTGCCAACTTGCAGTACTGGCACGTCGCAAAGTAGCCATACTAGACCTTCTGACGCCACCGGGCTTGATAGGTGCCAGAGCACCAAGACTATCGTCCGCTTCTTCAATTTCGGACATATCAGACTCATCAGCAGTTGTCGAGGCAAGGCTGAGAGGGCTTTTAGCGTCGCCTTTGCTGACTTCAGAGTCATTTTCATCATCGTCATCGGTAGTTGTTGTGCGAATCAGGTTTGCCACTTCTCCTTTCATTGCCATTAGTTGTTCGTATGTACCTTTCTCGATGAAAGTGCGATCTCGGAGTAGGGCGATAAAGTCCGCCTCTCGCAGCACGGCAATAGCATTGGTGGCGAGAATCCGTGTTTTGCCATTAAGAATACCGGTCGGTCCCAGTACCTTGTTGATAATGTGTCTGCCGACGTGAGAGTCTACAGCGGAGAGCACATCATCCAAGAGATAAATGTCCGCTCGTGCGTAAACAGCTCGAGCAAGTGTCAACCGAGCTTTTTGCCCTCCAGACAGCGAGATACCCCGCTCGCCAACCTCTGTCTGGTCACCGTCAGGAAGAGTCTTGAAGTCGTCGACTAGGGCACAAGCTTCAATTGTCAGTTCATAGAAGTGGGGATCCCAGCGATGGCCGAAAACGATATTTTCTTTCACACTGGCGTTCATGACCCAAGATTGCTGTGCGACATAGGCGATTCGGCCGCGTACAACGACTTCGCCTTGGCTCTTCCAAAGATCTCCGAGAATCGCCTGAAGAAGCGAAGACTTTCCCGCTCCGACACGACCGACAACACAAGTCAATTCGCCTTTGCGTGCACTCAGATTGATGTTTTCCAAGACACTGTTGCCTTGATACTTGTTCCAAGTAAATGATGCGTCACGGATGCGAACAGATTCGTCGCCATTGTGTGTGACAGGATCCTGAAAGGAGACAGCATTCTCTTGAAGTTCGTCTGAGGTGAGATAGTCAGTGAGACGCTTCACGGCGACTGAAGCCTCGATGATTGAGGTGATAACCATAGGCAAGATTGACAGTGGGAATGTCAAAAGATTGAACAAAGTCAATGCTGGGAAAACAAGGTCGGTAGTTAAAGGTCGGTCATCAATTAACACAAACACTGCAAACGTTGTACAAGATACCAGAAACGGGGTCGAAGACCAAGTGAAATTCGCCACGGCTTGAGTTGCACCTATCTTGCGAAGTGTATTCAACTCAAGGTCATTACGAATGTGACTCAATTTACCCATAAAAGCCTTGTTCCAAGCATACAACTTGATGCTTTTCATGTTATTTAAAATTTCAGTCATAAGACGTGTCCTGGAGTCTTTGTTCTTCATCTGGACGATTTGAAGGGTCTTCATCATTCGAGCAATTATACCATTGATCGGTATCATAAGAATCATGACTCCAATGCCAGCCCACATGCTGTTACCGACGAGTTGGTAGAGTGAAACCATGCACAGAGTGATTTGGAAAGGCGCAGACCAAAGCTGTGTACCAAACTGAGTCAGATCCACCAAACGCTGCTGGTCAATAGCCATGTGGTTGACAATATCTCCGGTAGTCTTTGCCGAGCGACCCTCGTTCGATAATCTGAGGGCCTTGGAGTATATCAGACCGGTCAGAGCTGATTTGACGCGCATACCAGTCTCGAAGGCTCGCTGGAAGTACTGATGGAGACATGCTGTCTGGCAGACGGAGACCGCGAACATGGCTAGGGCAATAGCAACACCTCGGGCGACGGGCTGCGGCTGATCAGTCCGATATGAATCGACGAAGCTGATCAAGTAACGCAAAAGCTGTGGTTGCACAAAGGCTAGAATATCGCTGCCACATTTGATCATAGCTCCTCGTATGTACGGACCTCCGAATGCGCGGAAAAGTGCAATCCACAAAGAAGGAGACTTTTTGTCTAGCTCGATGCCCCAAGAGTCCTCCAAGAGAGTACCCGTTGTTTTGGTGGTATCTCGATCGCGCAGATTCCACATATCATCCTGAGTTAGAAAATTCTTGTAGCCGTACTTCATCATCGGTGTCATCCAGCTGAAGGTGAGAATGGAGAAGATGTCTGCATACTCGTACGGGCACTCATCTTCCTTACCCAAGGTGTCGTATGCACTTTGTTTCTTGGGCACAAGGTACTCCAGGATAAACTCAAGGACGGCGAGGGCGACGCTGATGGTAGTAACGATGAAGTAGGGGAGATTATAGCGGAACACTTCACGGGTGACGAGAGATCGTAACTTTATACCATGCGCGATTATGAAGAATACCCAATAGAAGAGGACCACTCCATTCGGCTGTCTACTGCGCCAGTGCTCAAAATATTGGACCGCCAAAATCACGGTGAGTGAAGCCAACGTTAAGACATTGGCCCAGAATCGGAAGTCAGCGATGTAAAGTTGTGCGTCCGATACCAATTGAAGAATAGCTTGAGTAGCCGTTGCCGCGAGTAGCAGTGCCAGAACAACCTGTTTGTTTTATCGTTAGGTTTTCCATGTTCGTCCTAACATATACCATTGAAGGAAAAAAGAGGAGAGAATGAAAAAAAAGGTTCAATGCTTACCAGCTTAGCATAGAAATGCCAATTCTTCGGAACATGTTGTGGTTCGCGCCTCTTGAGCAAGAGCCATAATGCCCCGGCGCCCATCACCACGCCCCATGCAGCGGCGATGGAGACCGGCACGTCGACGAAGCATGGCGTGAAGTCAACGATATCCGAGTTTATGGGACCCCATCCTTCGCTGTTGCTACAGAATGGCCGGCGCAAGGTTGTTGAAACATGAAGCGGGTTCGCGGCGGTGTAGAAGGGGCCTGTCGAACCACGGTCGTTGCCTATGACGAGCTGCGGATTCCCATCGATCATTTTCCGTCGGCAGCAGAGTATACCTGGTGAAAAGCATACACTCCAAAGCTACCTAGACAATTGGACGGAAGAATAAGAAACAGGACTTCTTGAGACGGAGAGGGAAATTACAAACCTGTTGTTATCGCTGTGCTGGACGAGCTGAGATGGAGATGCTACAGAATTCTCCGTCATGAGGTTGGAGCAGCAGCAGGCTTAATAATAGAGCTAAGAGACAAGGGCCAATGCGTACGACCACTAATGACGCAGCAGGCCCGAGTCTAGTCCGAGAAGGGCTAGTCTTCTCGGAGATAAGCTGCCAGTGCCGGGATTCCGCCGCAGCAGACAGTTCTACTGCCAATAACTTATCTCACCTCATTTACTGTTCATTCCTGTCCTGGTCATCCAGTTAGTGGTAGCCATTGCTCGGGGCCTGAGATCTGTCGATGTATCAGATGAATGACGATATATGCTTGAAGGCAAGGAGCTCCGTGTTCCCGTGTTCACGGGTTGAAAGCAGCAGCGTCGGCTTCGGGTCGTGCCGCCTCAAACATTACTTCCGCACATACCACGATATCGATAACCTCCTATATCAGAGACAAAACCCGCTCCTGCTGGGCACGGGCTAGTCCTATCATCCACCTCCATCGACAAATGAAGCACGTCTATCGCAATGGAGCGCCTAGTTATGGTCGGTATCTGTTTCGTGGATACAATCCTAAGGCATGCCCGGATATTCCGTTGTTTCTGATTGTCATTGGTAAGAGATTATACTAATAGAGACGCGGTGCCCTTCAGCGTGAATCACTATCCCAAAGAAGATGAAAAGCTTCGTGCATCAACATTGAGTCGACGGCGCGGAGGCAATTGTCCAAATGCTCTGGAGGTTATACAGCAACTTGTAATCCTCTCTCGGTCAAAACTGTCATTGAACCTCATATCTGTACTCCCAGCGCTCGAATCAACAAGCACGCGTTTCATAAAGCAAACTTTAGGATCACATGTGAACTGTGATTCTTGTATCTACCGCGAGGACTCGATTGAACCGGCCTCCGCGTATGTGATCAATAGTCAGAGAACGGGAAGCAGAACGATTGTAAGCTACAACGAGCTGCCACAGATGACTCTGGAAGAATTTTCGTCCTCAGTCCAAAACCTTGGACATGTAGAGAGAACCTGTTTTCATTTCGAGGTATGTCGTGCTACTGACTAAACCGGTTCACACATCTCATGATCCCACATAGGGAACATTGGCAGAAGTCAACCTACAGTGCGTTACATACATCCGGCACAAATACCCTTTGGCATTCATCAGTGTTGAGATTGAGAATCCACGACGTGTAGGTCTCGAGAAACTTGCAGCTGAGGCCGATCTCGTTTTTTACGCCAAGGGCTGGGCCCAGGCACATGGCTACTCGTCCATGGAGGAATGCCTGGAGGCACAAGCTAATGCAACCCCAAAAGCGTACGTAGATCCCACCGTTTCTATAGTAGTGAATTGAGCCTAACCCGTGCTCTTTTTTCTTTAGGAAATATCTATGCTGTACATGGGGCAAGGATGGTGCCTCACTGCTGACCAAGCCCGACAATACGCGTATCACAGTGCCTGCGTTGGAAGTCCCTGATACAGAATTGGTGGAGTGAGTACCGCACCATACGTTTGTTGAAATAGCTATCCTGATGAATGTCTAGCTCAGTCGGCGCTGGGGACACGTTTGTTGCCGGTATGCTTTTCGGCATCCTAAGCCACGGAGACGATTGGGACAGTGCACGTAAATTGCGCTTTGCGACGAAGCTTGCTGGGCTCAAAGTCCGCCAGGATGGTTTTCAGGGTCTAGGTGTCGCTATAGGTCATCAGTTGACATGAGTAATAGTAGACAGTAATTCGTGCGATAGAGTTCTTCTATAGCAAGATGGTGTTTTCAATGAATATAAATACAAGTACTCAAAATGAATGAGTGAGCTGGTAGTCAATCTGGCAGCCTGTATTTCCAGGTGTCTATCTGGGCGGAATCAGACGTAGTGGTCCGTGCACCAGCGTATTCATCTTCCGCGTGGGCAAACATCTTCCCAGTAAGTTGGAAAGCCTCCTCAATAAGCAAGCGGCCCTGCTCAGTCTACCGACAGCTTCTAGAGCAGGGACCTATTCGACTGCGGTCTGCACCTTTATCGATAAGATTGGTGAACTGCTTCAAAATCGAACAATATCCCCGCCAGTCGCATTCATTGCTTCCTCGTCGTCGAATTACCTCCGCGGACCCTCGATGAGCACGACCCATGCCTAAACTAGGGAGCGTCTTGGGCGCAACCCGTGGAGGCAAGCAAGATGCGATCAATCCGGGACGTGGTGGACGGACTCGGGGATCTGGCGCGGCAGGATACAAATCTCAATCGGATCGCAGCGCACATCGAGGACGTGGAAGAGGTCAGGCACGTGGTCGGTCTACAGCTAGTGACGCCGGAGCTGTCGTTGTGAAAGAGTCAGGATTCGGCGCGCCTACCGCTAGCTCACCCTTCGCTGCGATCAAAAATGATGGCAACACGACCACGTCGCCGATCGGCGCACCGCAAGCCTCTGCGTTCGGAAGACCATCACCAAACCCAACGAACATCGCCTCGAGTGGATTTGGAGCGCCTTCCATCTCACACCAGCCCATAGGTAACTCGATTCAGTCTGGTAGAGATCCTCGTCCTAAAACTGCCTCGCACAAACGCGCTCCTAGAGAGCAAATGACGGAGTCGACCTTGGCCGGTAGCATCACGCCAATCGACTTTCAAGAACGATACGAAAAGGTACGACATTCCCGTTGGAAACCTAAGACCGAAACTAATATATTTTGATATTTATGAAGTTGAAACTCGACCGGGTCAAGAAACGAGAGCATGCCATCAAACAAGGCCAAATGGCCGATCCCAACCAACCGACTCTGCTGAACAAAGCCATCACTCCTGTCGGAACGTGTACCACGATGTGTCCAGAATTTGAGCGCGTAGAAAGGATTGTTCAGAAGATGGTCGACAGGGCTGAAAAGGTACTATTTCGTGTTATGCGACAATACCTCCTATCTCACTAATTTTCCGGATATAGACCATCGATCCAAATACCGATACCCTTGAAGTCACGGAACTGAAGATGCTGAAACGCTTCAGACGATCTGCGGCTGGCTATGATGAGCAGTTGCCATCTGACATACGCACACCAAACACTCTTCTTCAAACCGTGAACTATCTGATACGCCATGTCGTAATGGGTCCTGACTCTCTCGGTTTGATTCACAAGTTTGTGTGGGATCGGACTCGCTCCATAAGGAATGACTTCTCTGTCCAGCAATTAACCAAAATCGAGGATATAAAAGTTGCGGTGAAATGTTTAGAGCGCATAGCCCGTTTCCACATCGTTTCATTACATCTGCTGTCTTCCCCCGACAATGAAGAACAGTTCGACCACCACCAGGAACGTGAGCAACTCAACAACACAATGCTCTCCTTGATGCATTACTATGACGATAACAGAGAGCGCATGAAATTTTCTAATGAGCCAGAGTTTCGCGCTTACTATATTGTCCTGGCGATCCATGATCAACGCCCTGATGTAGAGGACCGTGTGCAAAAGTGGCCTTTAGAAATCCTTCGAAATCCAAAGGTTCAGGTTGCGCTGGAACTTCTGGCAGCTGCAAACAACTATTGGGAGTACCAGATCGTTTTGGATGAATTGCGATCCAGTGCGATTTCTCAGGGATTCTATGATAGGTTTTTCAGCCTAGTAGATTCGCCCGCCGTGTCGTATCTCATGGGCTGCGTTGCGGAGATTTACTTCAACAATGTCCGTCAAACTGCAATCCGGTCGATTTGGAAAGCATACTGTCGTGTCCCTATCTCTCAGCAACACAAAAATGAAGAATGGACTATACCTGAGCTTACCCGTGTACTCTATTTTGATGACGAGTCACAAGCTGAAGAATTCTGTGAAGAGCAAGGTCTTCAACTCTTGGAAAGAGGCGATGGCGCAATGTACCTTAACTGGGGAACAAGCAGCATTGATGTCGTTGGTACGTTCAACTTTCATTTGACTAAGCTATCCGATCTGACTCGGCCTTTGACTAGACTTCGCACCGTCGTCACAACATTCCTATTCCGAAAAATATGTCGAAGCAAAACGCGGTGGTAGAACTCTGGCTGCTATCATTCTTGGATTGAATATCGAACAAGCGGCCACAAGGGGCATGATTGATGTCTCCTTATTACCAACTAATGAATACGGCTCTCCTATTGAAGAAGATGACAATGAACTCTTTGTCGCTCAAGAAGGATCACCCGTGCAGCAGGAAGCAGCAACGCCCTTTTCAAATCCCTCGGAGGCCGCGCCGCAACCTGTTCCCTTCCTCACGTCTACCGGGCCTTTTGGAGTATTTCAACCGCGTGCTGCGCCATTTGGCACAACTCAGACGTCCGCAGCCACGAATACCTTTCCGTCCAATTCTTCCTCAATATCTCATTTCGCCTCCACGTCCTCGTTGACGCCATCAGCTGATACCCCTATTGGGAAGCCATCATCACCCTTCCAACCTTCCTCAACATCAACCCTATTCCAAAGCACTACTACCACAAACGCGCCCGAGCCATCGTTTTCGTGGCCGAACTCTACTCAAAGCCCATCTACGACATCTTCGAACACGGTTGCGACTTCGATTGACCAGCGCAAAGCGGCCTCTTCATGGCCAACTGCTTCTCGCAGCTCAGACAATGTATTCAAAGCTCCTGAGCCTGAAGCTTCCACAACAGAACCGAACCCTGCCCCCGTATCCGGACAATCCATTTTTTCCACTCGAAAGGCAGCTTCAGCCTTCTTCCCTACAACCACAACCGATGCATCAAAACCACTATTTGCGTCTGCACCAACTAGTGAACCCCTAAATACAGAGTCTAAGGCTGCTGAAACGTTGATTACAAAAGTTGCAGAACAACCTTCCACCAAGCCATCATCGCTTTTCGCTTTCCAGGCTCCATCCTTTTCTACTACACCAAAAATATCAAAAACAACATCAGATTCAAATTTTTCAAATGTATCGCCCTCACAGAAATCACCGATCTCATTTACACCGATTGGGATTTCGGCAATTGCCAATAATCCAGTCTCTTTATTTCCACAGCAGGCAAATGCAACAAGTCCTGCCCAAGAAGCAATACAAGCACCTCCTGAAGAGTCGCCATCGCAAACGTTGCCTCCTGCATTGGTTTCTAGCATTGATAACAAAGTAGTTGAGAATGGGCAGGAAGAGCAGATAAGCGAGGGAGTGGAGACCCAATCAGATCAAGAACCAGCTCCTATCGAAGTCCTGGCAGAAAGTCATTTATCGGGTGCTGAGGCATGTTCTATGTCGGAGGCCGCTGTTGAGGAATCATCGACCTCTCGCAGATCATGGATCGAGACACTGAGGCAATCGGCAATTAAGGATCGGACGTCCAAAGGGGCTAAAAAGCGGCCACTGGAAGAGGAGACATTGCAACCGGAGGAGGAGATAGTGGCACCTTTTAATGAGCCGCAGGTACCTGCAGAACGTGATGAGGAGGTTCCTAAACCAAAGCGCGCTCATCGAAAGCAAAACAAGTCACTCGCCCTAGCTTCCATAGCACCACTACCGACGCTACCCATTCTTGAGCAAGTGAAGAAGCTGACAGAGGTCAAGCGGCCTCTCGACGACGAAACCGTGTCTTCCAGAACATCTCAAATCGATGAAGATGAGATGCTCCTTTCGGCAGCCCGTATCGCGGCAGAACAATTGAAAAATGGTCCAAGGCTTCTTGATAGGACAACCGACTATTTCTACGCAGATCCTTTCCGCTCTTCTGCTTTCGGGAAAAGCGTCAACTGCGACTCACGATTATCATCATCATTGTCATCTTCCCTGAATGGGTCGTCACCTTATGCCCGTATTAACGGATACGATGTTGCATTGGCACCCGAAACACCCCTTGGTCTCGGTCGTACTCTTTCCCGAACAGAGCAACGTCTGAGACTCACCGGAGGAAAAGGTTTAGCATACAAGCCCATTCAACCAACGCCCGAGAAGGCGACGTCGAGCAAAAAGAGAACTCTGCCCTGAGCAGGGTATACTGATTGGCAGTATACCAAGTTTACTCTACTCTCCTTCATGTATATAGCAGATGACGGTTTATAAGTTGTTAATTTCTTACACTGGTGGAGTTTCTGGTGTTTAGGTTCATTCTACGCAATGTACATCAGTCAAAGCATGGTGCTGTTGGTCTATCAAGCTACGATACGTTATTTCTAGAATCATGGTGGAATGTAATATTTCAATGATTATCATCCTCGTATCTTCTCTTGGTGGATCAAACAAAGTACATTTACTCACATCCTCATCGTGGTAGAAATATGTCATGTCCCAACCCTAACCCTTTATCACGTGATTTGTCCCCACTTCATAATAACGATGCGGTTCTATCATTTTCACATACAAACATTATTCAGGCAAAAGACCATGGCATGATGCGAGAGATGTTTTGATATAGCCTGCCGATTCTGTACACTTTTTAAATTTTTCTCTGACTTGACTGTTGGTGCTGACGGACAGTTTGTGTGCCACTACTCACATATAAACTACGTTCCGGACGATTCTGTTGCATCGACGACGTGGGAAGTTTGATGATTATGAACCTTGGAATGAAAGATATTGATTAATGTATCGCTCCTACTATACGCCTCGTATCATCAAAAGAGATATCGGTAACTTGAAAAGCCTGAGGACCTTGCACCTTCGGACGTATCAGCCCCTCCTGTCATATGCAGTGATCAAAAGCTCAGATAAGCAGACAACAACCTATCCATCAACAACCACTACGAGGCCCCCATACAACAACAGAATCAGACGAAAACTCAGTGACCCGATCAGGAAAAAATCTGGAATGAGGATTGCGACCCTCCAGTTCGGGCCGCGCTTAGGCGATGTCGAGAACAATATCAAACTCGCAGACAGGTTACTCAAGCTGACGCCACCGGATGAAGATGACAGGCCTCGTTTTGACCACAAGCAACCTGGGATTGAGGAACTGCGACCGGATATTCTTGTGTTGCCAGAAATGGCATTCTCGGGTAAGCTACACAGTTGCAGAGTCGAGTAGACACGTACTAAACCGAGGAGTAGGCTACAATTTTCCATCTTTAGAAGCTATTAGGCCTCACCTAGAGGTTCAAGGGAAAGGCCCTTCTGCATTATGGGCTCAAAGAACGGCGCGACGACTCAAATGTAAGGTCTGCGTGGGATATCCCGAGATATCTTCGAGTCCGGAGACATCTAGCGGAAATGGCACTGAAGAGAGTTGCAATGAGAACGGTTCAGTCACTAGCCCGACCAAAATGTACAACTCCCTATTAGTCGTCGATGAGACCGGAGAGGTCATACACAACTATCGAAAGCAGTTTCTATATTACACGGACGAATCATGGGCGAGCGAAGGCGAAGCAGAGTGGAGTTTCAAGTCACTAGAGTTTCCGACGGGGATGTCTGATACAACGACGGCAGTAATAGCGGGGAAAACCAAAGGACCAACACAGATTCCAACCACATTTGGAATCTGTATGGACATCAACCCTTACAAATTCGAGGCACCTTTCGACGCCTACGAATTTGCGCATCGCGTCCTAGACTCCCAATCCCATCTTGTCATTCTCTCTACAGCGTGGCTCACAAACGATGCAAATAGCATTGCGCTCCAATCGGCAAATCTACCTGACATGGACACATTCAATTACTGGCTCCGTAGGTTCTGGCCATTGATTGAAAAAAGAATCAACTATGGTGATAGACAGCTTGACGGGTTTGATACTTCGACAGAGACGAGGGTCATTCTTGTGTTTGCTAATAGGACAGGAATGGAGGATGGAGGTCCGGACTGTGTTATTCCGCTTGCTGTATATGCTGGGACCAGTACCATTGTTGCGATTACGCAGAAGAAAGATTCGTCGGAGCTGGATGTCAAGATTCATTGCTGGGGTATCAAGGGGGCCAGAGAAGAAGGGATTTGTTTTGCGGATGTTGAATCAGAGCCAGAGATGACTTTCGTCGTGAAAAGGATTAGCGAATCTGATTGAAAAGAGTCATAGGCCAGATTTGAGTGTTCTCCACATACGCATCCACATACGCATACACGGCATGGACCTGTGCCAGAGTGATCCTCTTCGGTTCGCATATCCTCGCTATGGCTTTGGTGAAATAATTCTGAGTCTAAGCGGGTCTTTATCTCATGCGGAACTCTAAAGGAACGAGTACTAGATCGAACAGTGACTTCCAAAGTGGGAAACGTGATATGCAACTAGGTTTGTCATGGAGTGAGTCATTATAGAAGGTGGCTCATGTGACTACTGGTTGCATTACTCAGATAGCGAGTCAGTCATCCTTATAACTCGTCCGATTATCAATGAGTATAAGCTTTGAGAGTATATTCAAGAACGTCATTCTCGTTGGAGTCTTGATTGGTACATTTTACCCAGGGACACCGTTCTTGACGACAACATTCACATATCATAAGCTGTAGGAATACCAAGCCGACTCAAACTGCGTCAAGAAAATAGTAGATGGCATGAGGAAGACAATGTCGTCAAACTCCTCATGTTTCACCAACCTCCAAAGCTCTGTCCTCGATACGGAATCTGATTGGCAGACGAGCTACCAGCACGTTGATACAACCTCAAACTTATCTAGAAACGTATTGAGCATGTGACAACTCCAACCCTCCATATCAGATAATGGTGGGGTACACATACCTAGACTTTCTTTTTTCTTTGGGGTTATTAGAACTTTGCTAGTGGCATTGAAGATAAGATCTGATACTTGAGTCTAGGCTGGCTATCGAGATCTGTGGAGTATGTCTTAGGTTTGAGTCAATAGTACGCTACTAGAAACGGAAACTTGGAAAGGGCTCATCACAAGTAAGCTACTGTGATGGCGATCTCCTCCCATCGACAAGCAGTCCCGTATAATAACAGTCATTTCTCGTTTGACTGAACAAGGGTCGGCCCGAAACAAATTGAAGCTGACCTGGGGTATTCACGTCGTTCGCCTCGAATTCTACAGTCCAGCAGTCATCTACCGTGAATGATTACAGGAACCCATTGCATAATTAGACCATACGCACCTCTCTAGCCTAGTCTGGGCCTACATATCCAGGATTTTGTAAGTTCCCAGGATGTCACCCAAAATGCCTCGCTGATGGAGGGCTAGAGCCGGCACGTGTGGGCGCATCACGGGCCCTCGACCAACCATATCACCGAAACGGATGATCTGACCAGTGACGGCTGAGCCACGGGATCGTCACACATGATCAGAGGCTGCATTTTTGATACACCATGATGAAGAGTGGTCGAAGTATTCATGAATATCAGAACTTCAAGCAGATGAACCTTTAAACTGAAAAAATAAGCAGGTGAGGACCATGCAAAGCGTTGATCCTGTTGTTAATACATCGAGATCATTGTGGCTGCTTCCGGCGGCACGCGCGGCGCCCATTGGCTGAGAGGGGCTGGCTCGGTCAGGTGATCCTCCCTCAAAAGCAGTGCGGCACCTCTGGTCTGTCTGCCTTGACGCACCATCCCATTCTTTCTGCCTGAGGAATACTATGTAAGCTCCTACGTCCTCGCCACGTGAGCAGCCCGCGCTCTCTCTCTCTCTCTCTTTCTCTACTTCGCGATTCTCAGTTCGAGCTCACTATTTCCCCCCATCCAAGAATTCTTTGATTCTTTATTCTTGATGTGCGCCTAGTACCTGCTTTGACTTACTCCAGCAACTTTTCCTGCCCGATTTTCGAGATTTTCAACTGTTTATTTTCTCTTCTCGAATTTACCAGATTCGGATTCGCGATATACGGCCCATACTCACCTGATTTCCCGTGACTTCTTGTCAGGTGATATCGAACAAAACCAAAGACTACGACTCTTCTAAGGTACGATCCTCTCTCCACTTTGCTTTTCCATCTTCACGACCCATCGCAACAACCACCAAGAGTTATTCAGGCAAGAACAGACATTGTCTATGTACCACCATGGACACTGTTCTTATCAGGTCGCTGCTTACGGTCGGCCATGATGCTATTTTGCGTGTTTCTGGTGTCAGTCGCGTCTTGCTCGCGGTCGCATCAGTGGCTGGATGACTAAGGGAGCAACTATATGTTCAAAATCTACTCTTTGGTTTCCTATCAGGTCCTTCTTCGATTCTTCGAAGAGAATTGATACGTACCTTTGAGAAATTGATGAGTTGATTGTGAACGATTTGTTGCTCTTACACCAGCCATTTGCGCGTGATGGTCCGATGTTTACCGACGCGTTTCTTCTTCCCAGTATACCCCGCAATAGGAATATTTATCACCTTGCCATTCAAAAATCTTTGGACACATTATACATGCTTTCAGCATTCGACTCTATGGTCAGGGCTACAGACTAACGTGATGCCAGTTATCGCTGCAGAGCAGCTGACATCATTCAAAATTGACGCGACAGAGGACTTGATCGGCCCAATCACCTCGGTACGCCGTCTACAGGACAGACCAGCTCTAGATAAGCTCTCAGCTTGCTCATGGAATGAATCAGTTCGATTCGAGTCTGGTCACCATGTCTGACAATGGTCTGACCAATGCCGATTTGAACGGCAACAAACGGAAACGCGAAGACGAAGACAGCGTCGGACCCGACCCTCAGCGCCTAGCGACTTCCCACAGCAGCACCAACGGGAGCATTCCCGGACTGACGAGTCCGACCGACGCTCAGGCATTTACTCATTCCGCGCTGGGCCACTATGACGGCACAACGTCCGATCTCAATATTGACGAGCAACTGCTTACTCATGTGGCGCAATCAAATGGCATGCCAGATGACAACACATTGACTGCGAATGCAAAGGCGGCCCTCGCAGCAAACCCGCAAAACAAATACCCAACTGGCCCTGATGGAGGGTTCGATGGCCAGATTTCACATGGCCTCCCCTTTGCCGATCAGCTCACACACGCCACTGGCGGCCTGACTGCACATGGAGGACCACATGAGTCCACGGCGGCGGCTGTTTACGCGGCCCGCGAGGCTCAGAGTATGACCACGAAGCCGACCGTAGGCTCGCCCGAGTGGCATGCATTGCGCAAGAACAACCATAAAGAAGGTATGTAGCTTTTCGTCTCGGAGCTTCTGACATCATGCTAATTTTGTTATCTCTAGTTGAACGTCGTCGCCGTGAAACCATTAACGAAGGTATCAACCAAATAGCGCAGCTGGTGCCGAACTGCGACAAAAATAAGGGAGCCATCCTCCAGCGCGCCATAGAATACATATCGCAACTACATGAAGAAAAGAAACAAATGAATACACGCTGGGAACACACAAATCTCACCACACAACAGGCCCTCGCCGAAATTAACACGCAAAATGCCAAATGGAAGGCAGAAGCCAACCGACGAGGCGACGTTGCACTGAAATGGATCCAGCGTTGTCGCGAAGCGAATCTCAAATTTGACGACTATGATGACGAAAAAGATCTGGGTCAACTGGACACTGATCATACTCAGAACATTTGAACGTAAGTCCGGATGACTGGCGCTTTGAGGGTTTCTATTTTCACGTGACCGGTCATGTGATTGTTACTGTTCAGTCACTTTCCTTGTCGAGTGGTGTTATTTTGAAGTCGAGTACGACAGCTCTATACTCCATGAGACGGGCTAAGTTATCGCATAGCGTCGACATCGCTTCAACGCGAAACAGCAAAGTTATGGTTGAAGGCCTCACGATGTTGAAATCGCCTCTTGGTCTATCCACTTCTATTCAGCTTTTATCAGTCTTTCCTCATGTAGGCTTTTTTATTATCGGGACGGGGCAGGCGATACGGGTGCACGGGCTAATGTCTCTTTTTCTTCAATTTGAATTGCTTAACAGGATTGTCTGGCGGTATTGATTGTTTTGAGCCATGTGAATCTTATTGTCGAAGTCAAGACAGACTTGCCGGAGAGGGTTTCATATCTTGTTTTTATTTCTTCTCTCGCCGTGATATACTCCGTATGTTTATGATACTTGCTGACTTGTGTACCAACCATATGATGTGGACTGTAAATGTTGGTGTCGAACGGTAGACGGTCTGGATACTCACGTACACTCCACTCTTTACTTTACGTTGAGACTGATCAGAAAGACCTAGATACCGAAATGCGCTCCATGAACGCTGGAAGCGGTATAAATGTACTGACCAATCAACCGACAACAAAGAAACCTACGTATTACGGAACACGGAGACGGCGGACCCCCGTAATCCGTTCTCGTTTACGTCGTATAGTAATTAAGTTACGGCTATACTATGTATTAGTAATACAATCACAGGGTGTGGAAATGCCGACGGGGGAGATACATACTCCGTCCTTATGTGGCCTGGACGTTGTTTGTACATGGTGACTACTAACTACATGGAATGGAGGAAACTTGATTTTGATCTACGCAGTACATGCATTCTTTCTTTTCTTTTTGAATACGTATTGTTCGTTACGATCGATCGTTGTTCGGGCTCGACGGGGCTCGGTGCCGAATGCTTCTTCTTCTTCTTCTTCTTCTTCTTCTTGAATTAATGTCTGTTTTGCACCTTGTGAATTTGGATGGAGGGGTTTTGCCTCAGACTTGAAAGTAGTCGTTGACTCAATAGGCATTTGTCGCGCCGTCAAACGAAGTGACCGTAGCCCGACTGTACTAAGTAACTGACTCCCTTAATTACGTAGACTGTCCAGATCTTGTAACTTACTACGCTTGCCCTCCAGACAGTTGGTCGGCGAATCAGAGATCCTTGATTTGCTATCAAGCATTAGGCCAAGACTGCACAAAATCTGATCGGTACTACCAAGTATTGCATAAGTGTATTAATACACAAGTAGATACGCAGAGACCCTTTCTTTCCTTTGGCCACTTTAGATCTTGCGGAATTCCGGTATTCAGTCTATGCTGATTGGCTCTGCTGGGCTTGATGCGTATCCATCGAGAAAGTTCGGAAGTTGGAAAACAAGCTAATCTGGCGGAGTTTAGAGACGGGGTTTAAGAGGCTTTTTTTTTTGCCTCGAAAGAATTAGTTAGATTGATGTTACAAATAGTTGCGTGTCTGCCTATTTCCCATTACCACGTAATCTTGGGATCTTTCATGAACTTCTATCGGTGTCAACTGAACGAGCTGGAAGTTGTCTATCGGTGTGCAAACATTATGTCGTCTATAGTCTAGACCTAAGCTGCATTCTCTCCTTGCCTCGAGGCTTCCGTATTGACATCATATGTCCCCGAGTTCAGAGGTCATCCCGCGGTACTGATCTGATTCTGAGAAACAACAAAGACGACCGAATCAACGAACAAACACATATTAGCAGTTTACTTATGTCGGAAGCCAAGGAAGAGGGCAATGTTCCCTCTACCAACCGAACATGGCTGTCGCGACTGGATCCCCTCAAGAGAAGGAGATCACCACCCATTCCCGACGAGAGGATAGAGTCGCCCGAATACAAAGCTAATTTTGCGAGCTTGATTACCTGGCAATGGATCAATCATCTTATGTTTGTATGTATGCAATATTCCCTCATTTACTGCTTTCACTCACAGTGTACATACAGGTCGGGTATCAAAGACCCCTGGAAGAGAATGATATCCCCCGCGTGAATCCCAGTCGCTCAATCACCGTGATGGCTGCGGCACTGCATGAAAATTTCGAAAAACGAGTGAAAGCCGGATCCAAGCACGCCCTCGTCGGGGCTATCTATGAGACGTACAAATTTGAAATCGTCCTCGGCGGTTTCTGCTGTGTGCTTGGAAACGTGGCGCAGATCATTTTACCATATCTTTTAAAGTATCTCATTGCATTTGCGACGGACGCTTACCTGGCGCAGTACACCAATCAGGCCGGTCCCTCGATCGGCAAAGGTCTTGGATGGGTTTTTGGTCTGTCGGCGATGCAGATTCTGGCGAGTATCGGGAACAATCAGTTCATGTACCGAGGAATGGTGGTCGGTGGTCAAGTTCGCGCTGCTCTTATTTCGCTCATTTTCAGCAAGGCCATGACCATCTCTGGTCGGGCAAAGGCTGGCTGGAAACCACCCAAGACGCCCCCAGCAGATCTCACGCCGGGGAGCGATGCAGAAAAAGCGTGGTATTCCGAGCAGCTGGAAGAGGCCAAACTGAGTGTGCAAGGATGGAGCAATGGTCGCATTATCAATCTCATGTCCACCGATACCAACCGTATCGACAAGGCAGCTGGGTGGTTTCATTTCATCTGGACCATTCCCCTGACCGTTCTTATTACCATTGCTCTTTTGGTGGTCAATCTGACGTATAGCGCTTTGCCCGGTATTGCGCTTTTCTTACTATCGACCCCGTTCTTGATGTTGGCCGTCAAGCGCATCTTTGGCATTCGCGCAAGAACCAATAAGTTCACCGATGAACGAGTCAGTCTGACCCAAGAAGTCCTTCAGGCAATTCGATTTGTGAAATACTATGCCTGGGAAACCGATTTCCTGGATCGTATCTCGGCCATTCGACGCAAGGAGATTCGTGGTGTGCAGCTCATGTTTATGATCAGAAACCTTTTGACGGCCATTGGTACTTCAATTCCAATGTTTGCATCAATGTTGGCTTTTATTACGTTCTCCCTCACGAACCATGAATTGGTGCCCTCGTCTATTTTCTCTTCACTGTCGCTGTTCAATGGTCTTCGACTTCCGGCTATGATGTTGCCTATGGTCATTGCTCTGGTAACGGATGCCTCTTCGGCCGTGACCAGAATCGAGGAGTTTCTATTGGCGGAGGACATGCAGTTTGACATGCAGCCACAGGCAGTCGATACTGGGAATGCGGTTTCTATGGTAGATGCCGCGTTTACCTGGGAAAAAGCTGTTGATGGTCAAGATCACAGCGGGCCTCAAAAGGGCAAAGGTCAAGGGAAGAAGGACAAGAAAGCTAAGAAGGATGCCAAAAAGACTGAAAAGATGTCTGAAAAGACTGGAAAATCTAGCGAAACATCCTCGACCGACGGAGATGATAAAGCGCACGAAGGTCTAACTGAGTCGAGCAAGGAACCATTCAAAATCCATGACCTTAATATCAATATCGCAAAGGGCGAATTCCTCGGTGTTGTGGGAACTGTAGGCTCCGGCAAAACATCCTTCCTTGCTTCACTTGCTGGAGAGATGCGCAAGATCAATGGAGACGCCATCATCGGAGGAGCAATAGCCTACTGCCCTCAGAATGCATGGATTCAGAACGCTACGGTCGAGGCTAACATTACTTTCGGCCAAGAGCTTGACGAGGAGAAATTTAAACGCGTGGTCGACGCTTGCTCACTCCGCCATGATCTTCAAGTTCTCCCCAACGGTCGATACACGCAGATTGGTGAGAGAGGTATCAATTTGTCCGGAGGACAAAAGGCTCGCATCAGTCTAGCTCGAGCGATTTATGCAGACACCGATATTCTGTTGCTTGACGATCCACTCTCGGCTGTCGATGCGCATGTTGGACGCCACATCATGGAAAATGCCCTTTGCGGAGTGCTCCAGGACAAATGTCGAATCCTTGCCACGCATCAGTTGCACGTTCTGCATCATTGCGACAGGATTATTATGATGGAAAACGGAACAATAGTTGCCAACGACACCTTTGACAACCTGGTGGCGAATAACGAAAGATTCAAAGAGATGATGACAACGGTGGATCAAGACCACAAAGACGAAGAGCTAGAAGAGGCCCCGGCTGCGACTGAAGCGACCGTTCAGAAAATTGCGTCAATCGCTAAGCATCCAAAGGATAATTTGATGCAAGAGGAAGGTGACTCGGCTTCGGGAGTGTCCAGCAGTATCTACTTTAGGTACTATGCAGTTGCAGGCTCGGTCCTTCTTATCCCCCTGCTTTTTTTGCTGTTGATATTGTCCACAGGTGGTTCTATCGTTACCAATCTGTGGCTGGCTTGGTGGACGTCCGACAACTTTGGCTACAGTACCGGAACATACGTAAGTCTTTCTCAACTCTAACTCAAGCTACCTACTAACTCTAGTAGATTGGCGTCTACGTCGGATTAGGTGTTGGACAAGCAATTCTGCTGTTTATCTACTCCACCGCACTCTCCGTAACAGGTACCAGATCCAGCAGACTGCTGCTAAAATATGCCATTCGCCGGGTTCTACGTGCACCCGTCTCATTCTTCGACACTACACCCCTTGGCCGGATCATGAATCGATTCTCCAAGGACGTAGACACGCTAGACAACACCATGACCGACTCGATGCGTCTCGGCACGATGACACTAGCGCAGATCGTGGCTGTGTTCATCCTGATTATCGCTTATTACTATTATTTTGCAGCTGCTCTTGGACCCTTGCTCGTGATCTACATCACGCTCGCTCTGTTCTACAACCGATCCGCGCGAGAGATCCAAAAGCACGAGTCCAGACTGCGCGGGCGCCTCTTTTCGCGATTCAACGAATCCGTCTACGGCATAGCGACGATTCGAGCGTATGGTCGTTCGGATTCGTTCGTTAAGTCTATCAATGAAGATATTGACCAAGTGGACAGCGCTTACTTCTTGACCTTTGCCAATCAGCGCTGGCTCGCTGTGCGGCTTGATGTGCTCGGGGTGATATTGGTGTTCGTGACTGAAATCTTGGTCGTTACCTCTCGCTTCAACGTCTCGCCCAGTATCAGTGGGTTGGTACTGTCTTATTTGCTGTCTAGTGTACAGCTGCTCCAATTCACCGTCCGACAGGCGGCTGATGTGGACAATAACATGAACTCGGTCGAAAGGATCGATTACTACGGAAGAGAAATCGAGCAGGAAGCTCCTGCCCACACTATCCCTGTTCCGGAGGAATGGCCCAGCAAAGGAGAGGTTATTTTCTCGGATGCGCATCTCAGATACCGTCCTGGTTTGCCGTATGCATTGGAACAATTTGACTTGCATATTCGGCCTGGTGAGCGAGTTGGCATTGTTGGGCGAACTGGTGCCGGAAAATCGACTATCATTATGGCATTGTTCCGTATGGTTGAGTTGGCACAGGGTAAGATCATCATGGACGGTATCGACATCAGTACGATTGGCTTGAACGACCTACGTTCTCGCATGTCTATTATTCCTCAAGACCCGACGTTGTTCGCGGGTACGATTCGCTCCAATTTGGATCCTTTCAATACCCGTACCGACGAAGAACTCTGGACCGCTCTTCGACAAGCCCATCTCGTCGAGGATCATACCTCGTCCACAACCGAAACAACAGCCACAACGGCCACAACAGTCACCAACAAAGACACGGCAATCGACACCACGAACGACATTAACAATAACGCCCAACCATCCCAAATCACATTAGACTCCATCGTCGAAGAAGGCGGCACAAACTTTTCTTTGGGACAGCGTCAACTCCTCGCCCTCGCGCGCGCGCTGGTCCGTAACAGCAAAATCACAATCTGCGACGAAGCCACCAGCTCAATCGACTTTGAGACTGATCTGAAAATTCAAAAAGCCATGTCTGAAGGTTTCAGGGGTCGCACGTTGCTTTGTATTGCGCATCGACTCAAGACGATTATTGGGTATGACAGGATTTGCGTTATGGATAGGGGTCGAGTTGCAGAGGTCGCGTCGCCGTTGGAGTTGTTTGATGCTGGAGGGATATTCAGGAGTATGTGTGAGCAGAGCTCGATTACGAGGGAGATTATTGTGGCGGCTGGAATGGAGGAGGAGGAGTAAATATGACGAATGATATACATGAGGGAAACCGTTTGTACATATAGTTAGACATTTGCATCGCATCGCACCGCATGATTGCATGTCATTTAATGATAATTATTCTCTACCAAAGTCTCTGCCCAGTCAGTATTCAACGTTAGCGATGGGACGAAGTCCGCTTCAGCCCTCGAGTTGCGACAAGTAGCAAAGCATGAATTACGCTACGCTTGAAAAAGAAGCTTCAGTCATCAAGGTGATTGACTTTCTCAACCTCACGAAATCAACCACACGAAACGAAAAGATTCCCCGCAATGCACAACAGCCCGGCCCATCTTAAAGAAACCAACACCTTAGATTCGCGGGGTAGAAGATTCCAATACCAAATAGACTGAACCCGATTTCCCAAATCCGGTTCTGCTCCGAGAAGTATCAACAGGCCTCGGAGTCGACTCTCGCGAGTTCGAGGATTGACACGTGCAAAGCCCAAAAATCATCTCGAAAGATGCTAGTTGCTTCTCTTCGCTATTTGCAGTCGTAACCATGCAGGTTCGTCCCGGCCTTTGATCAATTCGACTACTTTGTACTCCTGCTCGTGACCTCGGATGACGCACACTAGTACGTTACATCGATTTGCTTATCGGTTCTGCGAGTGAGGCATAATGCATACTGCATACTGCATACTGCATATGTGCTTAGGGATATGTATCTACGACGAGGTTCACGGAGAATAATCGGAAAACCATTCAAGACACATGGGGCCATTCTTAATCCAGTCTCGAAACCCGGAACAGTCCGAAGCAAGACTCCATCGTCGAGGAGTAATTGCCGGTGTGTTCAATTTTTCATGCATGAGGATAAACGCACTAAAAAAGTGGATTGGCCGGGGTTTCTGGAGGAAGACCGGGGCACGTATATTAAAAGCTGGGGCATTTGAACTTTTCTCGTTCTTCACGGGTACGCCGGATTCAATTCTCGATGTGCATATTTTTATATGAGTTCATCAGTCTGGAGAGACGTCGTTCTCATGCTTTGTGGAGTGACCAGTACTTGAACTTGCCGAGGACGACGAGCATTGCGTATTGATTGGGGGCGCAGCTAAAGATATCTGAATCCTTTGGCGGAATAGATATCCACTTTGTTCGCGACTATGTACACTCCAAGCCATCGATACTTACTGGTACTCAAGTCTTATTGTTCCGTGTCAATGATAGTAGCGGATCTTCAGGTCCAGCAACTTGCCAAGATTCGGACACGAGGGCGTGCATCAAAGCACGAGATGCACGTAGTCCGTCAAAGACCTTGAGGGCCAGCTACCCCCTGGCTGGAGACTCGGATATCAAGTCTCCAATCAAGACAAGCGCGTAGTACTGACAAAGTGAAAACAGACGAAGAGTGGATAGTTTGAAGCGGTGACTGTATGACAAGACTCCGATTTGCTCAGCCATGGGTATGGGTCACGGTCTTTCGCTGAATCAAGTACCCTGTTCATGTTCGCTTATGGTTACATCCGGCACTGCACTTGATTTTGATCAAAAAAAGGCGCGGACATGCCAGTTTCATCTTCTTCAGTTTCTTCAGGGGGACCTGTTTGCTTCATATTGGTCTGCCATTCCCGTGGACTTCCATGCAATTTTTCCCATGTATTTTGAGAGTCTTATGTGAAGTGAAATGGTAGAACGACAAAAGCATAAAAGCTCCAAATTTCCCGAAAAGGAACGTATCCCGCCTGACAGCCAAAGCTAACCGCGCGCATGACACGGAGTACTACTAAGTAGTACGTGGTCGATCCTTCATTAGGTCCACCGTGGGGATGGATGGAGAATGCAGAGGGAAAAATAAGATAACGTCTCTGGGCTTCCCCGCACCTTTCTTTTTCTTCCTCACTCTGTCTACCTACACCAATGAGTTGCGTGGATTGGTCCGTACCTGGTGACTTGTGACGGTGGCTCAATCACAGACGCCGACGAGTCACGAATGAGCACTAAAAACCGCAGTTTGGGTAGTATCCCATAATTTTCTAGATGTGACTAGGCAGATTGGGTCAGGGTTTAGTTTTTCCTTCTGTTTGTGCTTATGCCCTTGGGTCAGTATCTACTTCAAAAGATGTAGGTATAAAGACCTGTCCGCTCCCCCTCCTCCCTCTCCGAGCCATGATAGTCGAGATGGAGTAGGCACGGTCAACAACCAGCAGCCGCAGCAGCAAAGTACCTGGTAGCAAGCAGATACCAAACAGACAGACGGACAGACACGATGCGTCAATCAACATACCTTACCCTCGTCTCCCTCACCTCCTCCCTAGCCCTAACCGGCGCTACACCCTTACCCCTCGAACAACGTAACACCGTCCTCAACGAATTCCTCTCTGATCTCTTGGAATACCTGCCCGACATCAACACAACCATCAATGACGCAGCAAGCATAATCACCGACTTGGACGACGTGCTCGCCGCCTTGATCGGCGCAAACACCACTCAGAATCAGTTGACTTCTGGAACCGGGTCGTGTGCGGAATACACTCTGATCTGGGCGCGCGGAACTTCTGAGCCGGGGAATATGGGTGTGCTCGTTGGACCGCCGCTGGTGTGGGCGCTGCAAGATATCGTGGGAACAAGTGGGTTGACGATTCAAGGGGTAAATGATTATTCGGCTTCGGTGGATGGGTATCTTGAGGGGGGCGATCCGAGTGGGAGCTCGAACATGTATGCCTCTCTCCTCCCAATGACGGTGCTTGTGGCTCAGTGACTGACTTCGAAGTGACTTATCAGGGCCTCGTTGATCTCAGAGGCATACGCCTCCTGCCCGAACACGAAACTCATTGCCGCCGGATACTCGCAAGGCTGCCAAGTGACGCACAACGCCATCTCGCAACTAGACGCCACGACAGCGGCATGGATTGATAAGGTCTTGCTTTTCGGTGACCCAGGTAGTCTTTCCCCTGCCCTTCCCTTTCCTTCCACCACGGTCCCTTGACAACTGAAGAATCTGAAGGCTGACATTGGTGCATAGATGATGGTCAAGCAATCCCTAACGTCGACTTGGCGAATGTCTATACCGTCTGCCACAGTGGGGACGATATCTGTCTCAATGGAGACCTGATTCTTGTACCGCATCTGACGTATGCAGAGAACGTGGTTGCTGCTGCTGCTTTTGCTACTGCTTGATTGACCGCGGCGCTGGCTTCTGTCTGTCCAGGGTGTGCCGGGCTGTTTCCTTCATGTATATATTTGGCTGAGAAGGACCGGGGACTGGAATAATGGGTTTGATACCACGCTCATATTGAGGAGGAACAAATGAAGTCCCGATTGATGCCGTACTGAATAATCCATAAGTGGACTTCAAGTAGAGAAACGCGCAGTACCTTACGTCTAAAGACGAAGTAGTACATCACTATTACCATGCTTACTACCAGAAATGGTCTGAGAAATGTCTATAATCTATGTCACAAGAAGAGCAAAGTGGTATGATACATGATATCCTGGGCAACACCTTTTCAAGCACAACAATAAACACCTGATTAGGCGACTCCATCCATAAGGTGGAGCAACAATGACTCGCATAAAAAAAACCACATCAGAACACCAATCCCAGATTTCAAGTAAAGTCACATCAAAAGCGAAAAGAAGACGACGAAAGCAAGTATGTGAATGATAGCCGCTCGACAAACATATATGTATAATGCTAAATGCGAAATGCGGGTGGGTAGGAATGCTCCCGATAGATGCGGAAAGTTTTGAGGGAAAAAGAAAGGAATGGGGGAAGAAATCATACCGCACCACGTAATTCGTTAAACTGGAAGGTCATAGTTCATGCTGTCGGAATCAGGGCTTACATCCTTGATGGGATGGAAGAACATTGATGGCAACACTACGCGGCCATTCTTTTTCTCGTACTATGTCCAATTAGCATCGATATCAATCAGACAATGGGAAGAATCGGGACTCACGCTTGGTCCTCCAGTGGAGTCCTTTTCCCATCCTAGTAAGTTCCAGTACAATCGACCAGGAACGTTGCAGCGGTAATACCAGGACAAATCCCTGAACCGTTGTTCACGACCCCATGAGAATGGGCTGTCCAAGGAGCTGCCTGATCGGCCGTTCACTCCAGAGTTGAACCATCGATCCATACGTTTAGGTGCAAGTGGCTTGTCGGACCAGATTGGGTGTGGTGCATATGCGGCTTTGTAGCCATGAAGCAGAGCCACAGTCTGAGGGTTCATCTCGGATCCAACGTGGCGACCGTTCAGATTCTCGTCGTCCATGGCAAGTACCAATCTTCTTGAGACGCGAGAGTGTGTGATGATGGTAGCTCTTCGCGGCGTTTCCGTACCGAGATATCCAAACACGTCATCTCTCAACACCCAGTTGGTGCGGTAGGGGTTGAAGATAGGCAAGAATCCGATAAAGTCGGCATCCTCACCAACACCCCATTGATAGTTGTCATTTTCCGGGAGAAGAACCGGTGGTGGTGGACCTTTAGGCGTTGGCAACTTGTCTGCCTGCATTTCATAACCGAGATGGCCCCAGACGCCAGATCCGCCCTTTTCGGCTACAAACTCTCTGAAATCGGTATCGTATTTTCCATGGATAGCAGGGATATAGAAACGTTCACTGCGTTCCCAGAGACCACGACGGGGCTGCTTGCGGCCGAAGGATGCGATGGCTTCCGTAAATTCGTACATGTGGCCAGTGTAGCGGGTGTCTATTTCCCAGTTCCATACAAAATCGAATTCCGGATACTCCAAAGCGAAATGCTGAATGGGGAGCCATTGAGATTGGTGGACACTAGATCGTCAGCTTTGAAATCTCCGTCATTTGATAGAGGCAACTCACTTGAGAACGGCCGGGTCCAGCTTGTTGTATCGCTTGGAGACCATGGCAACATTCCAGAGAATAGTCATGTTCCAGAACTCGGGAGGTATATGTTCACGAAGAACTTGTTCGTAAGCATCTTCTTGATCGATAGGGATGCTGTCATCCTTGACATGTACCAGCAAGAAAACTTCGTACTCGCCGCCAGACTGGAGAGACAACTCCTGGACCATAGAGCGAAGAACCTGCTTGTCATTTTCGGAGTACTGCTTATCGGTATAGCTACGGATGAGGATAGCAGTGCGCTTTTCCGGGGCCGCTTCGGGGTTGATGAGATTCGTCGGGCGTGATCGCCGGTTAAACCAAGATGACAAGCCACTGCTGTCGCTTGCTGAAGTGGTGTTGTATCGACCAGCGTTGATCTGCACACATTCCTGTTGTAGTTTTCCCCAATTCACAGACTCCCAATCGACTTTAGACGGGCGAATCCAATCGGACGAGGTGTCATCTTCTCCGTATCCGTAGGCGGCGTATCTGGTGTAGCGATCATACGAGAGTTGTCCATCGACACCGATCACGTCATAAGAACCAAAACTGGGCTCGGGGAAGTCTACGCCAGTCAGCCAAGTGCTCGGCATGTCGTTATCGAGCTCAGAAGAACATACTTTCCGGAACGCCGACGTAAACGCTGACGCTGTCATCCAAACTGCTATCAAGGGGTTTGCCACGAGGACCGACACAGGGGACAAAGGTGCCTCGATGTGTGCGTTTCCATTCTTCACTGTTGTATTCAGGGTAAGGGCGGTAGATTTTGGCCGATTTGGCGATGTCGGCGGACTGGACTGAGGTACGGGGGTCGTCGACAACACGGGAGTTGTTGTAGTGTGGGCGCGGAGCCTTGATATTGTTGAAGGTCGACTTGAAGTTTTTGAACTGGCTACTGCATGGGATTAGTGCAATCCTTGATGACTCGAAGTGCGCTGTGTATGAACTGACGTAGTAACCGTTTTGGCCTCCTCGAGATATCTTTCCTGAGGCGTTTTGTAGTTGAGTTTGACCTCCTAAACGGACCCATGTTAGCGCAACCCATTTCCGGCATCTTTGACACAAGGAGAAAAAGCATACAGCAAAAGGACGCTGATTTGCTTCCTGCTCTCTCAGATCCTCATCGTGCAATTTCTGGAATTCCCAGGCAACGCGACCGTCGGGCGGACCGTCTAGAAACTCGAATTCGGCAAAGGTGAAGACAAATAACACGAAGAACACGGATAGCGAGAGGATGGATCGGAAACCCGTTCGAGCTGGCATCATGTTGAAAAGGCCACCGACAGATGCATTGATTATGGCACCTGTGCGAGCGATAAAGGACATGCCGTGGATTCAGAGGGATAAAAGGAGAGGGAAAGAAAATAAAGACACTAAGTGAGACAGCGTTAGGGAGGCAGATGGGCCCGGCGGGAGGGGGCAAAGCGCTGCCACTAGAACGGGCGGTGATTGGCTGGCGACGGATGCGGGTGCGACAGGCGACAGGAACGGATTCAAGTATGTTTACGGAGTGAAGAATGAAGTCTTACAGTCTCTCTTGAAGCAGAAGGGAGACAGAGAGAAAAGATGCTATGGGAATGACAGACAGTTCTAGCCTTCGGAGGGCTTCCAAGTGACTGAGTCCTTACTCCGTAGTACTATGTATCGATGCCCATCCTGTGCCGTGATCTCTCGGTCTAGACGCACGATTCAAATATGACACCCTAGCTAGTTACTATTTTACAGTATGATCAAAAAGAACATTTCGTCCGATCAGTCAACTCCGTCTGAAATTGGCGACGGCAACAAACATTCGAGGAAAACGGAGTAATTCAAATACGTGTCAATCTTGATATTTTACATCCGAGGACGGCGTCGTAAGCATCGGACCCCTTTATTTGCCGCTATTATTAGTACGGCGGCTCCACCGACCAATAGGACTCTACGCTGCATTACGGCTATTCCAGAAGCAGGAATGCATTTCGTTGCCTCTGTAAGAGAAATACCATCTCCTTTTGCTTGTTAAGAGGACGAGTACTATGTAGTATGTATTCCAATTACTCCATGATAGCACCTGTGATGGTGATAGTGATGAGAATTCTCGTCCGCAGAATGGATGATTGCTCTGACGAGTGGCGCCCGCCGTTTCAAGCCAACCCACACGTTTCCAGAATGGTTGGCTCTGGACTCCGGCCTAAACGCCAACTCACGTGCCACATCGACTCAAAAGGGGTCGGGAGCCAGGACAGGTACCGTTACATGGTTCTATGGCATGGCTTACACTTTTGTATTTAATCTGTCTGTACATACTACATAGTAGATACTCCGTATCGTAACGTAATAGCACTGCCACGCACTAAACTCCATCTCGTAAGCCTGATCTAAAAAGGTCTAGACCCACGTGGGTACGTACTAGGTTCGACAAGCTCCAGCTAGGGGAGATCATCAGAAGCTTCGTGTGTATCTATTTCTACATAACGTGAGATCAAACATACTCTGTGTGGATGCGACGACGTACTATTTACTATCCCACATCACCTCACTCAACCTCAACATCGCATCCCCATTGCTCCTCTTGGCCGCCATGAAGTCTTCGCGATTCTGCTCCCCTCTCGGTCCACGCATGATCTCCGAAAAGCACAGCTCAATCAACACCCGCAACTCATCATATGTAAATGGCTCACCGTTGCCAGCTGCAAGGGCCTTGTCGCCTTGCGATGCAAACAATTCCTTCTCTTCCTTTGCGTGATCTAGAGCCTTTTGCGGGCCTTCGAGGAACCAATCCAGAAATTTGGCGCTGCGGGGAAGAGCGACGATTTCGGTCAGTTCAGCCTCGTTGTCAGCTGGTGTCTCGGTCTCGACGATGATATTTTTCAGGTTCTGTTGTAGCACGAGGACGTCGAGTTGTAGCCGTAAGGCCCCGTTCTGGTTCAGCGCTCCAATGTATTGCGTGCAGAAGATGAATGTCTGATCGATGAATCGTGCCAAGCCTGACGTTATGAATTGCCCTTCGCTTGGGGCTAGGTAAGAAGATAGATTGGTGTCGATGGCAATGAGTTCGTTGTTCAATTCCAGAACGTGTGGAGATGCAGCTGTAGGCAACGTAGGCAGAAGTAGATGCCAATTCGTATTCGCACTAGGCGCGGGAGTTGATGGCGTGTCTACCGGCTGTGGTTGTGGGCCGTGTGGGCCGGCCATGGCCTTGGTCAAAACGTAGATCACTCTGCATCTGATATCGATCTGCATGGTGAGGAGCGCATTGTCCGCGAGATTGCGTAGGGATTGCAACGTGTTGTCGAAGATGACCACTGTTTCATTATTCATCGGTAGATACACTGGTTGGCTGATGCTGTCCCGTCTCGGCTTGATCGCGCTGATCAGTGTCCACCGGCGAGCGTGCGTCATCCGCTTTGACTCGCTCCGACTCGAGTCAACCGAGCTGCTGGTGATGTATCTGAGTTTTGATAATTGACCCACAAGCCATTGCTATACACATCAGCGTTCATCCATACAGATGTATGCATACTTCACTCACCAAACTGTTGTGCAATAGCGACAGTGTTACCACATTCTTGGGGTCCGAGATGAGGTCAAACTCATCCAGGGGAGTTGCACTTGTCTCTCGCAATAATGTTTCGGTTTCCTAATACTCACTGTCAGCGCAGGCTCTTCCCTGAGGTTCTATACGTATTCTACCTTATCGATGAGCAATTTCTTATCACCATTCCCGGCAAGTAGCTTCTTGACGGTCTCATGGATTTCACCTGCATCGGCAAACAATGCAGGTGTTTTAAGTCGGGTACCTCCATTGACGGGAGAAGATATTCGCGTTACCATTGCTATGACCGTTAGTATCACATCCAGTTGTAGAATACCAACGACTTACCCTTGTACCAGCCACAACACTTGTCGTAATATGTCACAATTTGACTGAGCACCATCTGAGTAAACATCTGGTCATGAGGAATACTGTCAAGCATTTTACTGAATGCCTTGACTAGAGACATAAAATTTATAGTGCCCTACAACATTGTCAGAGCAAATTTTATATCATTGCACGGTAGGCGGTCTTACCCTGAAAATCGGCTTCGGAGACACAGCAACCCAATTTGGATCTTCGGAAAACGCATCCGAGGCAATAAAAGACAAGGCACAAAGATCTGTCACAGCCTCGTCCAATTGAGGCTGAAAGACGTTGATCAAAAAATCGTCCAAAAACGAAGTGAGAGTGCTCATGACAATATCCGAATCCGCAGGTACGATATCTTTGAGCTTCTGGATAAAAGAAAGGGAAGGAGGGAGCAAAAGTCCCATATTGAAGACACTTGGCTGGATAAGAAGCTTATGGCCAGTGCCCGAATTCCCTTGCTTGGATTTTGAGGTGCCATCGCCGTTGGCTCGCTCAGCTGTTTTGGTGACCAAACCAGGCACAGAATGACGAAGAATCTCATCTAGCTCATCTCTTTCAGTCTTCATGTCACTCGATTTCTGATCAACGTCCGACATTTTGAACATTTTCTGTTTCATTAGCTTGTAGTCTGAGTATAGTTCGACTATCATCGCTTACCTTGTTCCTATCCCTCTGGTTGAGAGAGTAATTTCGTTTTGCTTCAGTCTGTCGTGGCACAGTTCGATAGGAATCATCGCCATCTGTAGCGAGGTAATCGTGTAGCAGTGATCGAATCTTCAAAAGTGTCAGTACTGTAGCAACCACTTAACAAGCTTCAACTTACTTCACTTTGATATAGCTTCCATAACTCCTTGAATCCATCCGCCAAGGTGCTCTTACCCAATCGCTCGCGGTCAATGATACCCACGATAATATCATGAACGACGCGGTGGCCTTCAGCGATAGCCTCGAATTTCGCATATAGATTCCAAAGAAATTCAGTCAACACAGGACCACGCTGCTCATTGATCTCGGTAGGAAGCCCGCTCTTATTATCCTGAGACAAAAGAGTTCGTGCGAGATTCGGATGACGAGCGTCAACTTCAGCGCTCGTCTTATCCACGACAGCAAAAAGCTCAACTGGTAGTCTCTGCTCGATTCTATCCACAGCGACGTCCAGGTTACCCATGCGGTTTAGAGCCTCAATGATGAGGCTGATATAGTGGAATGTGTCGGCTTCTGGGTTGCGAGAAGAGTCCTCTAGCATAGGGTTCGACGCATCTAACTTGGCAAGGAAGCTATACACAGGTCTCTCCCACGTTGCACCGCTCGATCCTTGACTCGCCCTTTCATCAGTAGCCGACTTTTTCCAGCGATCCTGGCAGTAGGGTGATTTGAGATATAAGTGGTCATGTAACTCTTCAATGAGAATCTCAGTCAGTGATGTTTCCTGGTTAGTGAAATAGGATCGAAGATCAGAAAGAGCTCCAATCTCTTCAAACTCCGATCGACGAATGAGGCGGAGGCCTTCCTGGAGAATATTAACAGCCGACAGAAATCGCTTATCGGATATTTTCTGCTCCAACTTCTCTGGCAACGATTGCACTTCATGAATCTGGTTGAAAAGCTGCAATATATCATCGTAGTCTTGCGAGGAAGTTGCTAGACCTTGTAATTCTGGCTTCGTTGTAAGGAGTCCGGATTTTGTCTCCTCGAGTGAGCTTCTCAATGTGCGAACCCGGCCCTGAGACGTTTGGATGCTGGCTTGTATCTTATGGTAGGTACCAATGGAGCTATTGAAACCCTGGTGATGTTCTACTTTGGTGAGCAGCTATGCCAGCGACGAAGGATTTATCGGCACGTACCATTGACAATACTTCTCAAAGTCTTTTGTATTTGTTTCTGTGTTTGTATGAAATCCGGTTCGCGGTCCGCTTTGCCGAGTGTACTGTTGTCCATCAATTGTAGCGCGACCTGGACTGGTATGCAGTCATCTGTGGCCATAAAGTCCCAGCTTCGCTGGATCGTTTGTAGAACCTCTGGAAAAAGTCAGAAGCGAGTCTCGGGATGTTGAAATGCCGCATCTACCTTCAATTGATTGAGCCCCTCGTCCCCCGCCAGCCGCAACCTCAGGACGATTCGTCGGCATTGGCCTCATATAATCACCCTCATCCCTTCCCGGCCTCCATCTCGTACCAGTGTTTACATCCCTTGGCCGTGACCTCGACGACGAGGACGCTGCTGACGGCCTTCTATCCTGATCTCCTCTCCCGCGGTCATAATCTCTATCCCTATCTCTCTCTCTCGATACAGTCGAAGACGAAGTAGGCGGTCGTTGCGGCTCCTCAACCATAAACCCGCCGTATCCGCCGGGACGTCGTTCGCGCTCACGATCTCGATTACCTCCTCCTCCTCCTCCTCCTCCTCCTCCTCCTCCTCCACCTCCTGCGTTACCGCCTCCGTATCCGTTTACGCCGAGACTGCTGGAACTGCCATATCCGCCGTTCTCTGAACGTCCCGAGTCGGAGGGATATCCGTATCCGTTTGCGTAGGGGCTTCGACCACTCATTCCAGTGTCTGTGGCCGGTTGATTTTTACTCTATTCTGGTGGGTCATTCGAGGCTTCGGGTGAATTTGTTCGGGGTGGTGCGATTGTTGCGACGAGCCAGATCAGGTCCGATTGCTCCTGGCAATGGTCATGTTCTTGGCCGGGGCTGTGGTATGTATCTGCGGAAAGGAATGGTAGCAATTGATCCTTTGTTGTCGCCAGTGAATCATATGTACTGGTACTATCGTATCCTCGCGCACTCGATAGGTTGGCGCAGTGTCGGATTTTGACAGGGTTGTCAAACAGTGCAAGTGCCAGATCACTGCGGGAAGGCTCCACATGAGCTTGGGGCCTCCACGACAACAACTCCATTGGCACCTCCTCACTTTTAATATGTACAGCAATATTAAAGCTTTGGACATTTTTATATTGAGTGATCATGCGTTCATGATCGATTCACGAATGCAATGTTGACACAGAAACTACCACTTTCCTTGAAAATGTTGCCTACTTACTCCATTCCATTTCAGTTGGCGTATTGCAGGAAATGCGACAGATGAATCCTAAGCCCCGCTCTATTCAAACGCTGAATGCTTTTCCATAATTGTACAGGATAGGTATCTATTTCAAAGGCTGAGTTTCCTTCTTCAGCCAATTCAGAGTCAAATCATCTTGCGCGAAGTATCCGCTGGTCTTCTCCCACACTTCCGCGTGGTACTTATTCACCCACTGTCTCTCCTCTTCCGAGAGCAACGATGTTTCGATGAGATTTTGTCCAATTGGTGTCATTGTGACATGCTCGAATCCAAGCCAGGACTTGTCTCCAAAGTTGTAAGGAGTCTCAACCTCACGGGCCATAATGATGTCTGCGAAAACAATTAGCAAGTGTCACCGGAACACGGCATCTTTTGCGCTGGATGGGAGGAAACTCACTTTCAATTCTGATTCCGAATTTTCCGTCTTCGTAATATCCGGGTTCTACAGATATCAGTACGTAGTGAGATATAGTTGGCTAGGAGAAAATCACCATCCGAAAGTACGTTGCCTGGTGACAAAGACACCTCGGAATATTGGATGCGAGTGCCAACACCAATAGGGCCCTCGTGGACGTTCTGCTTCTGTCAGTAGAGATCCGCCCATCAAACAAAATATATGGCTTACCAAGTAGGCACCCACGCCGTGACCCGTGCCATGGAGATAATCGAGACCATGTCGCCACAAGTGCTGACGTGCAAGTGCATCAAGCGCAAATCCACTGGTACCCTTGGGAAACACAGCAGTGTCAAGTGCAATTAGTCCCTTCAAAACAAGAGTGAATGCTTTCTTTTCCATCTCGGTGGGTGTACCGAAGTGGAAAGTACGGGTGGTATCGGTGGTGCCGTCCAGGTATTGAGCACCAGAGTCGCATAGATAGATGGCATTTGGGTCGATCACTGAGCAGATGCCCTTTTCAGGCTTGTAGTGGATCACCGCTGCATTTGGACCAGTTGAGGAAATTGTGTCGAACGATAGCCCCACAAACTTGTCGTGCTTGGAACGAATCTGTTCTAGCTTATCGGCGCCATCCACTTCGTCGAGGGTGGACTTTTTGTTGATCAATTCATTTTCCAACCATGCAAAGTATTCTGACAAGGCCGCGCCATCACGAATGTGGCAATCCCTCATGCCTTGGAGCTCAACCTCGTTCTTGATCGCCTTGGCATCGGAGATGGGGCTACGTGCCTCATCCAGCTTTTTTTCGCCACCGAAGCTAAGACTCAATGCCCAAGATGCTTTGTTAGACGTAAGGTATTTCATAGGGTTACCGCTTTCTGTCAAGGGAGCTTTTGTACTGAGCGCCTTTGCATCAGCAAATATTGACTCGTAGGGTTTTATACCGACGTCTGAGCCGAGGTGGGCTTTCACTTCGGGCGATAGTTTCTCATCGTTGATGTACAAGTCAACTGTGTCGGGGGTGATCACTGCATATGAGAAGAAGACTGGATTGTAAGGTATGCTTCTCGTCGTTAGCCAAGGCAAACAATTCAGGCTTGGTGGTGACATACTCGTTTCCTCTGAGGTTGAACAGCCATGCAATCTCGTCAAGTACCGCTATGGTCGTAATCAGCATCATACAATCCTATGTGGCCCTCGGGTCTAAGGATATATCAACATACACACGATGAAACCGGCTCGTTTTTTTGTCTTCAATTCTTTGCGCAAATCTGCAATTTTTTCTTGGAAAGGCTTTCCCGCGTATCCGTCGGGATGGAGTTTGACCGTCTCGTTTGGTCGTATAGGACGCTTATCACTCCAGATCTGGTCCACCAAATTTTGTTCAATTCCAAGGAGCTTCGAGCCGTTTTTCTCCAGAGTCTCCGAAAGCTTTCTTGCGCTTGCTAAGTGGCAAGGAAAGTCAGTCATTGTTGTGATTTGTATAAGATCCAAGGCCAAGCGTACAGGCAGTAATAACAGATGGGTCGACTCCAACTATCTTTCCTCCTTCAGCTTGCTCCGTGGCCCTGTATAGATATAAGATTCTGCTGTGTACTATGCGAAGGTCCCCAATTACCATTCTTGCCATGTCGGAACACCCTCCAATCCTCTTTTCAAAAGGGTCCAATTGCTATCGAGCTGCTTGGCAGCTTGATTGAAATAACGTCCGTCGGTCGAAAGTGCGGCGGCGGTGGAGGAGATGACCGCCGTTCCAGCTGATCCGGTAAATCCAGATATGAATTCTAAATAGTAGAAAGCCGCGCGTAAGTCATATGCTCAAACATTATTCGGGTTGTAGGTACCTCGGCGCGCGTCGCAATGGGCAATATATTCGGATTGATGACTATCCTCGGAAGGGACAACTAGATTGTAATGGATGAGCAATAGCGCGTTACCTTCGCCGGGCGGAAAGTAACTCACTATACACATCTAAATTATTGCGTTTCATCAACTCTCTCAGCTGCGCAAGGCGCTCTGAGGTATCCACTGTCTCCATTTCGACTGAGAAGCGCACAGCAGTGTTGACGAAAGTCCTATTGAATGAAGATGTGGTGGGCGCAAATACTCGTAGAGGAGACGACAAAGCAGAGCGCTGCAAGAAGGGAGAAGCTCGACATAAGAGAAGCATGAGCGTGAGTTGTCAAGGTAACCTCGAAGATAGACGTGCGGGGGTAGAGCAGCAGAAAAAGGCGACAAGCTGGTGGGGTGGCTGTCGCTGGTCTCGTGCTTGGATGGACAGCTGGAGGAAAGTGGCAGCGCCGCGTCTTGCCGCTCCGAGCGACTACGACTACTAGCTAACTACTCTGCAGCAGTGACACCAAGATACACGAGCTCAAGTTACTGAAAATTGAATATATCAAAGTCTGTAGAGACTTAAGCGCTAAACCTGCTGTCTATAGATTGTTTGAATATTATATCAAAGTAACTATGTGATAATTATCCCACATATCTTGCTTGCCACAGCCATGGCATTCCAAAACCACTTGCCTTTGGTAAAAGTACACGACAAAGTAGACCAAATAGCGAACTAGTTATCAACAGATCCACCGCACCGGCTCTGATACCCTCTATATTCAGTTATGAGTGAGTCAATACTGTTTATCAACCGGTAACGATTGATTTCGTGGAGCTAGCAAAATACCCCGCCTTACCTGATACCGTTAGCGCTATCAAATCGCTATTTCCCTTTCAGCCATCAACCTCGACACTTCCTTGCACTGACAATCACGCCTCATCAACTTCAGCATGGACGTGGCAGGACACGCCACCGTCCTGAACCCCGCTCAAAGCTCGCAGGGGCTGTTCGAAGAGGCGGAATCGGTGAACACTTCTCCTCTCTGAATCCTTGTGTCAATGGTCTAATGTTTAACCAGTTGGTTTATCAATTGAATCACCCCACAGGAGCTATTCAAAACAACATCAAGTCAATACAAGATAGACTACAGCAAATTCAGAAATCACCCCAGGGCTGGGATGTTGCTCGCTACCTGTTAGACCACCCTGATTCGAGCACCAAGTTTTTTGGTGCGTTGACATTTATCGTCAAGATCAATCAGAGCTGGTGCGTTCAAGGCAGGAACCACGTAGTCCGCGGCTGACATGTCTATAGGTCTGATCTTGCTCCCGATGCAATTCAGCAACTCAAGACTTATCTGATAGGCTCCTACGTCACGCTCATTGAGTCGCAAGAAAAGCAACTGGTGACGAGGAAACTTTCAGCGGCCCTAATAACCATATTCTTTGCCGATGAATCATGGACTCATCCCATCCAAGACATTGCGACCTTTTTCTGGAGACACGGCTGCGAGGCGTCCTCTGAAATTGACTATGAGGGGACGGTCGTGCCTGCCTTGAATGAGATTCAGATTTCAGGATTGCTCTCTTTCGCACAAACAATGGCTGAGGATTCTGTAAAAAGCTGTGGTCTTCTTCGAAAAAGGTAAGTCATACCTCCCGGGTTGTACGCAGCCATTCTGATTATGATTAGCACTGGTGGCCATCCAGTCACGGAGAGCATAGAAGATGCTTTCAGTCTCTGCAACTACGTTCTAGGAGCATTGCTGAATCAGTACAGCGCTGAGGGTGATGTTACTGAAAAGACTGGGTTTGAAGTACTGGACGCTTGTCGTGTAAGTCAAGAAACGTTTTTTACATTACTTGCGGCTTACTGGGAACAGGCGTGGATCAGTGTGCGGACTTCTATCTATCTTCGAGATCGGTCCGAGTCACACAATGTGCAAAGCACCGTTGACCGATTAATTCTATGCGTCGACATCACGACTCTGTGCAGCCATGTAACAGACATTCTATCTGATATGCTCAACATGGAAGATCGATTACTGAAACCGATCCATCTTGAGTTCATCTTGAATTATATTCAAGGTGATCAGGGAGCCGAGCTAGTGCAAAGACTAAACGATGGAGATTATGATGACGATGCCATGGCATTTTGGGACCTCATCGAAGGGTATACCCAAACAAGGCGGGTAGATCTCGTTACGAACAGTCTTGGACCGAGTCATGCCGTGCTTCTGTCATATCTCGATGTACTGTTCCAGGGCCCAGGTCATCCGGGTGTTGATGATATTATAGCTCCTCGTCTCTTGGAATGGTGGACTGAGACAGCAGACACACTGCTAGACGGTGTAGAGGAAGGACTCGAGGCAGCTCGTCAAAATCTTGCAAAGGCAGTACTGAACGTGTATAATCGACTGAAGTGGCCGCCAGAGGAAGAGTTTGACCAATGGCTTGCCGACGAAAGAAGCGAATTTTACAATTTTAGACGAGAGACCCAAGATTTCCTGCTTACCTCTTATGCAACGCTGGGTCTGGAGCTGTTTGACCTCTTCCGTCAAAAGGCCGTCTCTGCTTTGGATGTAGGCGATTGGAACGAATTTGAGGCTGCTTGTCTTTGCTTGTCCCAGCTTTCTGAGGCCGTTGACAGTTCGGAGATTGCTCTTGATCATCTTAATGCTGTCTTTACATCAGACAATTTCACACAGATCAGCTTCAATAGTGATAAACTACCCACAAAAACTCGGCAAACTCTGGTTGACATGCTTGGGAACTACCAAAGCTACTTTGAACGCAACTCAAGCCTTTTGCCGAAGGTACTAACCTTTTTGTTTTCATCCTTGAATGTTGGGTCATGTACTAACAACGCATCGCGCTCCATCGGATTTCTCTGCAAATCTTGCCGCCAAGCTTTGGTTGCTGAGCTACCTGTCTTCTTGAGGATCTGCAGCGAATTTCAACAAAGTCAAGCTGTTACCGTGCACAGCTTGGAGCGTGTTGTCGAAGGGATAGCTGCAGTTGTTCAGGCACTCCCGTCAGAGGAGGCAAAAGCGCCTTGCATAAACGAATTACTGAGGCCATTCTTCTCTCAAACAGCATCTGCACGGGATGATGCGCAGAGAGGAGACATCGAGTCAGCTCATACTCGTGGCCAACTAGCCCTTCAATGTATCGCAGGAATAGGACGAGGGCTTCGGAGCGACGACTCCAAGGTCATTGACCTTGAGAGCGAGGAAACGCCATCAGATGACAACTCATTTTGGGACGTACATCCACTTCAAGAGCAACTACGCCAGTGTCTCTTAGTATATCTAGACGGATTCCCTTTGGAGCATGAGATCATTGAGGGTATATGTGAAGTCTTGAAAGCCGGTTTCACAGAGGCGATTGGGCTGTTTGTATTCAGACCTGCACTTACAGTTCATCTTCTTACAACTGTACCGCTCGGCGCAGCTGGGGCAGCAGACGTGGTGATGAGCACGGCAAGCTCGTTTCTTGCCTCATACCAAAGAAGCCCAGGAAAGGTTCAAGAGGAGGCTGCTTTACTGTTCATACATGTGTACTGGACATTTTCGCTCATGATGCAGAATCCGGAGAGCCACGACCCCGAGGTTTCAAATAGCGGGATTTCATTCTTGACTCGATCTCTGCCAAAATATCATGAAATTCTCTTCTCATTAACATCGGCTCCCGCTGCTTCTACATTTCGCATTGCTACACCGCCACATAACATGAACATGAAGATTCCAGTGCTGCAAACAATCCTCAATTTCATCGGCAATGCACTATCTGGTCGGGAACCATTGCCACTACGGTCAGCCTCTCAATTTTGGGTGGGCGTCCTCACATTACCAAACGCTACGAATGGCACGACGAACGTGTCTCGAGCGATCCACGAATATTTACCGAGCCTCTGTCACGTTCTAATGACACAAGTGAGCGGATCCTGTGCCAGATCAGACATAAACCATCTCTGCGAAGTGCTGAAGAAGATCGTTTTCAACTACCAAGGCGAAGCTCGAAACCATCTTGCTGCATCGCTTGCGTCACTACCAGGTCCGAATGGGCAGGCCTCGTCATCCGGCCTGTCAAAAGAGAAGGAAAGATTTTTGGCAATGTTGCTCGGGGCAAGAGGAGGGACTGCGACACAGGAAATCGTCCGATCATATTGGATCAATTGCCGAGGCGCAGGATTTGCCTATCAAGCCTAGTTGACTGATACTTAGTTACGGTTGCTACGATGGTTTTAAAATTTGGGGTGGTAGAAGTGAAGCTTATCATATGTTCATAAGGCTATCTACATGTTGACATGCCATTGTCATAATTTTCATGCCTGCATGCATGCTGAACCAAACTCTTTCCCACCGCTGAACGCCATACAAACGACTTTTGGGCAGGACCTTTAATCAAACGAACGAATGGGTAGGAAATGAATCACCACCCCCGTCCAGCCAACTTATCTTTCGCATCCAACTGCGACACGTTGATACCAACCATCGCCTCGCCCAAGCCCTCACTAACGCGCGCCAGCACCGTAGCATCCTTGTAATGTGTAACAGCCTGCACAATTGCCTTGGCGCGTTTGCGGGCATCTCCAGACTTGAAGATTCCCGATCCAACAAACACGCCATCACAACCCAACTGCATCATGAGCGCTGCATCGGCGGGTGTCGCAACACCACCAGCCGCAAAATTCACAACGGGCAATCTACCCTTTTCAGCCGTTTCGCGTAGCAATTCATAGGGCACCTCGAGTTCGCGCGCATGAGCCCTGAGCTCAATCTCTGGGTCTGACGAGGCCAGCAGGATACCGCGGGCCCGCGAGATCTGATCGTTGACGGTGCGCATATGTTTGACGGCTTCGACGACGTCACCTGTTCCTGCTTCTCCTTTTGTGCGAATCATGGCCGCGCCCTCGGAAATACGGCGGAGGGCTTCGCCGAGGTTGCGGCAGCCGCAGACAAAGGGAACTTTGAAGGTGGATTTCTTGACATGGTATTTGTCGTCGGCCGGAGTGAGGACTTCGGACTCGTCGATGTAGTCTACTCCAATGCTTTCGAGGATCTCGAATCTAGTCAGCACGTGGTAGAGTGGGAGGGCAGCTAGGTATCTCGGCGGTGAAAACTGACCTGGCATTCGACAAAGTGGCCAATACGAGCTTTGGCCATGACGGGAATGGTGACTGCAGCCATGATCTCTTTGATCATGGAAGGATCGGACATGCGAGCAACGCCACCTTCGACTCTGATATCGGCGGGGACGCGCTCGAGGGCCATGACGGCTGCTGCACCGGCTTCCTCAGCGATGCGGGCCTTGATAACCGGGTTAATCGCATTGTGTATGTGAGAGATAGAAAGCAAAGGAGCTCACCTGCTCGGCATTGACGACGTCCATGATCACGCCGCCCTTCAACATCTGAGCCAAACCAGCCTTGACGGTGAAGTCGGGGACGGCATTGCCACCGTTCTGTTGCTCCGAAGCCATTGCTTGATCTGATTGATGAGCAGTGGAGAGAGATTGTTGGTATCAAGAAGAAGGGAGTTGAAAATGAATGAATGAATGACTAGTTCTCGGTTTATAGCAAGTTTGGAGCTTTAGTGTAGAGTACGAAAGAAGACGAGAAGACATGAGTTGAATCCCCTCACTGGGGACTATAAGTCTACGATGAGTCACCTTTCTCCGGAAAACAACCGAGCTTAGCCAGCGATCGATCCATACGTAAATACGGGAATTGAAACATCATTCGTCCGAAGTCGCAAAGAAGAAAAAAAATCTTTACAAAGGAGGAACCAGGAGGAACAACCATGGTTAGGCGTGTGGTCAACCCCGCGGAAGCAGCGTACAGTCAGTACATACTACATACCATAGTACTATACGCACTTGCAGATGGCGGATGATTGGACAGAGTTCCCCGAGGGAAACACCGCCGGATCAAGCAGCCAATCGATAAGGGGGACCATATACCCTTTCGGGAGCGGCGATTCGCTCGATGAGTGTGCCTGTATCCAGCGTGCCACTGCTTATCTGTAGCAAAAAGGCGAGGTCTATCTGAATGAGTGTTTGGGGATCCGGACTACGGAATGAACAAGCAGCAGGAAAAAGACGATGATCTCTCAGGAACTCCGTAATAGCACACAGACTGCCAAGCCCGTCGGTATGAAAATCAGCTAGCTGCTTTGGGGCTGGAAGACACCTGAGGCAATCAAGGCTTTTGATTGGCTCACTCGGCTTCCAGATGTGACGTCAATTATACCTAGCTACCTGCGGACTTCAATCCAGCCTCTACACTCATACTTCGTACAACGCGCTCGTTGCACAGTCAATCTCATTTAGACACGAAATACAACATGTCGTTCCTTCTCTCAAACCTCCGCCCCGTTCTCATCGGCACAGGCATCGGCCTCTCCCTTCTCGTGCCCTCTTCACCCTTCCGCGCCGCACCAGTCCAATGTCAATACACAGCGCCGTACTACAACCAACACGCCTCCCCAGAATCAGGATACTCTCTCGCCGGCTCAGGACTAGCCGCGAAACAAGGCCAGACTAGCAGCTCGCAACCCGGTACAGGTCTCTTGAATGCACGGTACATGCGACAAATCAGTCTGGGCAGTGTCTTGGGATTAGCGACTGGTCTGGGATTGAGAGTCTTCTCAAAGGCTTTGGTTTTTGTCCTGGGAGTTGGTATTGTACTTGTCCAGGTCTGTCTTTTCTCTCCTTTGCCACGACCGTTTTTGAGTACTGACTGATCGATTGATTGTCGATCAGTGGGCCGCGTCGAAAGGATACAACATCGTCCCCGTAAACACACTCCAGAAATACGTAAAGAGATTCGACCTTCAACGCGCCACCAGAGAGAATGTGCCCTTCAAAGTCAGCTTTGGGACAACAATGGCGTTTGCTGCTTTTGCCAGTTTCGCGGACTATAGTTGATTGCTCAAAAGATGAATGTTCATTAAAATACACTGTTCAATGTGAATGATGGCTATATGCCAATATGGTAAAAATACAAAGGGTATAACAACCTAACTCAACACCAAATCTTCTAATACACCCTCCATTTCCTCTCGCGACAAAGGAATACCGAGTGTCTCAGTGCCAGTCGCGTCCATCCGCGAGGTAACCATCTGATGGTCGTGGAACTCCTTCAACAAAGTCCGGAACATCATCTCAGACGACGCAATAAACTCCTCGGCTGCTTTCTGATACAAAGCCCTAAATTCGATGCCGGGTTCTTCGCGCCGACCACCAGCTTTGGCAAGAGTCTGTGTTTGAGTCTGCTCCTGACCATCCTCGTCGTCGCTGAACCCTCCATTACCGTCGCTGTATTGTAGCGTGAGAACCTCCGTCAGGAGTAACCGATAGAGATTCCGGGCATTCTCCGGCAAACTCTTGAGCACAAATGCTACTCCTTCCCTGCCACCCACGCGTCGGCCCTTCTTCCCTAGTAGATTATTCACTTCATCCACGACGTTCATCTCCGCATCCAAAGGTGCAAACGTGGTGCAGTCGTGGAACACAAAGTTGAACTGATCGCGTAAGCTGACATCCCACATGGTCAGAAAATTGGGCGTGTCGACAGTGGCTAGTAGGTTGACATTAGGAAGTGCAGCCAGGCGAGCCAACTGTGCCTGATGCGCAAGTCTTCTCAAAGGTGGTGCATCAATCGAGTTAATCAATACCGTTATAGGCGTTTTCCGTGATTGTAAAGCCGACTGTAGAAATTCGAGTGCTTCGCTGGGTGTTCCGCCGATTCTGGAAGGTACGTCTTCTCCGCACACGGTAGTTGCAATTGCCGTGAGAATCGCCTTGACGGATGTATTCGGAGCATAGCCATTGACAATAATGATGGGTTGATGCGACTCAGATCCATACAACCAGTCGGCGAATCTCTGTATTAGCCCTCTCTTCGAACCATATCCATATAAACAGATATTGAACTTTTCATCAAACTCAAAGTTCCATTGAGGAAACGAGCGACGATGTATATTCAGTAGTAATTCCTTTTCCTCGCTAAAGGGATCGTCGTATCGGCCGAGCAACTCGAAATATTCATCGTGTGCCAGCAGCGAGACTTTATTCAGGTTGTTGTTCGACGTATTCGGCGGCCCCGGTCGGTTCTGAAAGAAATATCGCTCGTGGGGCGGTATGTCTCCCTCTGGAGTCGGAGATCGTTTGTTCTTTGCGCCTTTGGGTCGACCTGCTCTGCGCTTCACAGGCGGTTCGGCCGCTGGTGCCTTGCCGTCTTTTTCGGTTGTCTCAATTATCACATTTGTACTTGCGCTATTTTCATCCTCGAGAATCTCCTCCGCGAGCTTGTCTGCGCCGTCCCAGTTATCTTCATCGTCCTGCTCGAGCAGTATCTTTGCACTCTTCTTCTTGGCTGAACGGTCGGCATTTTTGACCCTCGACGGTGTAGCTGTGGCATCTTTCTTCGGCGTCGTGAATAATGACTTCGCCTTGAACTTGTGTGTCGGCGTTTTGAGGCCAGACGCAGTCAACGTGTCAGTCTTTTTCGGCGTGTTTCGCGCTCGTTTGGACGGGGTGACGACGTCGCCATTCATCGTATGCCCATTAACTCTCAAGGCTGTATCCGGGCCAGGGCCACGTTTCTGCCGTTTCGGGGTTGACGCCGTTGGCAGGTCATCGTTGTTACCGTTGATGTCGTTGTCGTGTATCCCGTTCGGAGAATCTGCTGCTTTGCGCTTCATTGTTCAGTCTGAGATCAAATCTGCGTACTAGGGGAACAGAAAACTAGATTTATTTTCGTGCGGAGGATAGCATACCATAGTTCAGACGATCCCCTTGATCAAGCAATAAGATCCCTTCGCTTTACACTTGTAAGGTACTCGGAGAAAGGCATGCGTGAAAGCTGCAAGGGAAACAGACCGAGACCCAAACACTGACCAATTGCCGTGCGGAATTTCAAGCCTCTAACCTTCCCGTTTTGGCTTAGTTTTTCCTCCACAAAATATCCATCTTCACCTTATCTTTTCTGATTCAAAGGGTGAAAGCAAGACATAACCACGCGGATTGTGCTTTGCCCGAGGCGGTTCTCATTCGATCAGTCTGGGTGAGCGTGCAAACTTTGACTATATGGGTATGTCTGCGAATTGTCAAGCAACTGCATTCACCGAAGGCACAGCGATTTCGGAGCGACCAAAGAAGCTATAAATTGATCAAATCTACGATCACGTACAACCACACGCTTTCAAATTGACTCGACATAGTGAACGCTGGGTTCTGTCTAAAATTGAGCAAGTAACACTACTCGACGGTGTAGTCAACTCCACCAGGTGATAAGTGCGGTGAGTCACACAATTGCGCGTAAAGATAAATCACCTCGGACAACGTTCTCTCGTCTCCTATCGCCTTCACCTAAGAGCACAAAATGGTTGTCCTTGGCAAAGTAGGACCTCTCGGTCCAGCAACAAAGTCATTCATGATCGCCGCAACTCGCCGCGGCCAAATCCGCCTCTACAACATCCTACAAGACACCACCATCCCTGAATCAAAACGAAAACATATTCCCTCTTCCGGCACATACCCCAAAGGCTTCCGGGTGTCTGGCACTCACGTCGGCGTCAAAGCCGCCAATACGAAATACCCAGACTTGGCTTTGATATCGTCTGATGAACCATGTACCGCAGCAGCGGCGGTGTTTACGACGAACAAGTTCCAGGCTGCGCCTGTGCAGGTCAGTAAATTGACCTTGGAGCAACGCAAGGGAAAGGGGATACAGTCTGTCGTCATCAATTCTGGGTGTGCGAATGCTGTCACGGGTAAAGGTGGTTTGGAGGATGCGCAGAGCATGGCTACCAAGGTGGATGAGTGTAATAGTACTTCGGAGCCGAGCACTATCGTTATGAGTACCGGCGTCATTGGACAGAGGTAATTTCTACTATACTTACCATGTCAATTGCAATGCTAACGATGCGGAAGACTCCCCATTTCCAAAATCCTCGACAAGATCCCAACCGCCCACTCGAGCCTCGCCGACACGCACAATGCCTGGCTCGCCACAGCCCGCGCTATCTGCACAACCGATACATTCCCCAAACTCATCTCCCAGACATTCACTCTTCCTTCCTCACCCGGAATCACCTATAGTATGGCCGGCATGACTAAAGGCGCCGGTATGATCCACCCCAACATGGCTACTTTGCTCGGCGTATTATGCACAGACGCACCGGTGGACGCCTCTGCTATGAAACCGTTATTGTTGCACGCCGTTTCCCGCTCCTTCAACTCCATCTCCATCGACGGCGACACAAGCACAAATGACACAATCGCATTCCTCGCCAACGGCGCTGCCGGCGGCCAACCTGTTAGCGCCACAACATCAGCCGACTACGCCGCGCTACAAAAAGTGCTCACATCTTTCGCGCAATCACTCTCTCAACTTGTCGTACGCGACGGTGAGGGAGCGACAAAGTTCGTGACAGTCCGTGTCCAGAATTCGCCATGCTACGATTCTGCGCGCAGGATTGCGTCGACGATTGCACGGTCGCCGCTTGTCAAGACTGCGCTTTATGGGCGGGACGCCAACTGGGGTCGTATTCTGTGTGCAGTCGGATATGCGGATGGTGTCACCGAGGGCACAGTCGTGCCGGAACGTACGAGCGTTAGTTTCAAGCCCGTTGACGGCTCGCCTATTCTACGGTTGTTGGTGAATGGTGAACCTGAGGTTGTGGATGAAGAGCGCGCAAGCGCGATATTACAGGACGAGGATTTGGAGATCATTGTTGATCTCGGTGGTGGTGAAAAGGGTGAGAAAGGTCTGGGAGGAGAGGAGGCTGTGTATTGGTTCTGTGATTTTAGTCATGAGTACGTTACTATTAATGGTGACTACAGGACTTGATATAACTAGGTAACCAGTGTGCCTCGGTGGTTCGGGTGTAGAATATGAAACTTTAAGATGTGTATATTCATTCATTTCTGATATCTCCCGTTCCCTAATCAGATAAAATACACCAGCAACAGACAAATAATCCATATATCACATACTGTACAGCTACGACCAGTACATTCCCATGCATAGCAAACAGTGAAAACCATAAAGATGATTGATCTCAATGGGCACTTTTTGGTTTTTCAACCCAACCAAGGTAACATGACAATCATATCATAACCCGCAGGTCAACGAAATGCTATGATTTGCTTTATTGTATATTTAAACAAAAACAGAATGTTAAGTCTTTAGTGTGACAGAACGAAGATGAAAAAAAGGAAGAAGTTCCAACAGCCTTGTTGATCCCGTATAACGTAAATGGGAAGGCTGTGAGATTTCTGTTTAATTGCCGGGGACGAGACCTCGGAGGCCTGCGCCAAAGTCACTTTCTCGGGCAGCAATTTCAAAGTAGCCATAGATAATACTGTGACATGTTAGCAGGTTTTACTCAATGCAGGCGATATGAGAGTGACTTACGTAACGGCAAGCAGAATACCAGTACCACTGCCCAAAGCACCGAGGAGATCGGAAGCAACAGACAGAGCACCAATGCAGGCACCGCCGAAAGCGGCAGCAGTAGGAATAACACGCTTGAGCTCACGGTACATGCTCTGTTCACGGTGACCGGCCATGACCAAACCCTGGTCCTTGAGCTGCTTAGCAACGTCACGGGGAGCGGAGCCAGAAACCTCAATCCAGGTCTTGGAGAATAAAGCGCATGCAACGAGCATAAAGGCAATGTAGACAGCGGTGTGGACGGGATCCAAGAGAGCTTCTTTGAAGTTGAGAGGAGGAGACATGTAGTAAGCAATACCGGACGCAGCGTAAAGCTGGGCAGATCCCTCGCGGGGCTCCCAGACGCCCAAGAGGCGGACCAAAAGGTTGTCAGAGAAGCGAGAGTAAAGCATCTGACTAATCAAGAAGACGTTGGAGCAGAGAGCCGACTGGAGCATGATAGGCATGTTGGAGGTGTAGAACAAACGGATAGGGTAAGATCCGCGCATACCACGCTGGCGGGACGACTTAACGGGGATCTCAACGCGGAAACCCTGGAGGTAGATGACGGCGGCGAACACCAAGAGAGTGGCCAAAAGGTTCATGACGTTGGGAAGGTTCTGGCGGTAGAAAGCCTCCTGCAAAGCACGCTGCTTGTCGGGCCAGGTCAAGAGCAAGTGGAACAGAGCAATGATAGCACCCTCGAACTCGGGGCCACGACCAGTGTTGATGGTAGTCGGGGAGAAAGCCTTCCAGACAATGGACTCGCAGATGTTGGTTGCAATGAAGAGGGAAATACCACTTCCCAGACCGTATCCTTTCTGGAGCAATTCGTCGAGAAGAATGACGACGAGACCGGCGACGACCAACTGAACGATCAAGAGGACGCAGATACCGGCACCGAGATCACTGGGCTGACCATAGAGACCAGTAAGAACGTAGACGCAGGCTTGGCCGAAGGACAAGATGATAGCAAAGAGCTTCTGGGCCGTCTGGTACAATTCACGGTCGGTCTTGAGGTCGAGGTTGACATCGATGAGGTGGGTTCCGGCGAGGAGCTAGTACGACAGTAAGCGCATGCTCTGTGACAGTTGGGCGAATTGAAACGGAGAAAATACATACTTGAAAAACCATTCCAGAGGAGATAATGGGTGTGATACCCAATTCCATCAGTGTACCACGGTTACTGGCCAACATCATACGGAGCCAGTAAAGAGGATCGGAAGTGTCCGAGGACACGATACCGTACAGGGGCATTTGGCTCATAACCAAGAAGATCAACAAGGTCAACTATGACAAGATGGTTAGCAGCCACATCTAATTGCGATAACGATGAATAGCATACCCCAGTCCACATGAGCTTCTGGTTGAATGGCACCTTGTTGGTTTCCGGCGCGGCCACCTCCGGGAGGAGGGGCGTGAAGGGTTTGATCAGATCGAGGAAGCGTACTGCTGGCACGTTAGCGATCAATTGATCGTCGAATGAAGCGCACAGCTCCAAGGCATAACTGGTCGCGTGCTGAAGGGTGGGAACTCACGTCCGCTCATGACGACGGTTGTGCTGTCAGCAGGGAAATTAAATGATTATAAGAGAAACCTGTATTTCAATCCCAGGGTAAAGAGCGAGAACTGGTATCGACCAGGGTGAAGAATAGAAGAAAGGAAACTATGTGGAAAGGAGGGATCGGAGGAAGAGGATAGATATACGTAGCAAAGGGATTGTTTCAGGAAGGAGATTTGGGTCGAGGTGGAAAGTGTGTCTGTCTGTCTTGCTGGCCAGTTCGCCGGGGGGCTGCGCTAGGCTTCTTTCAGCTCTCCCCGCGGAGCCGCTAGAAGCTGAAATGCGCCAATCAGGACGCGCCATTGAGAGGACACCTCACAATTTTATATCGATGACTGAAGAATAAGGCATCGATGGGATAAGCTTAATTCTCCGTGTGCTGATGCTTGCTACTGTCTACTTGGCTTTTGAGACGATGACTCATAGATCTGCTGCTAGATACATCACCCAATGCTTACTCCAATCCACTGATCTGTTTCTCAGGATGCCCATTTGATTCTGATGACACCTTCTCATCTTGGTCGCGGTGCCCAGTTCCATCATCACGCTTCTCTGGCCTCTGGGGAATGAGCAGCATGCTCAGCCGAGTCAGTAGCGCCGTGTCACCGCTGCCAACCCATTGGACAACGTAATACAATCCCCATCCCCAGAGCCATATCCCCCCAGCCGTGAGGGTAGTGACACACAGGGTCGGAATGAGAAACAAAGACCCCAAGCCCATACAGAACAGTGTGACCATCAATGCACCGAGGATACCCAGGACGAGTGTGGCGACCAAACTGAAGATGAAAATGCCGGCGGCAAGAAGAATGAAAAAGAGTAGCGGAATGCCCGAAAATGCGAGTTGCGAAAGTAGTAGCGTAGCAATTATGGGACGTGATCGTGCGAATACGACTAGACACTGCTTTATCCGTTCCCGAGTCTCCGGCGGTAAATTATCATTAATTGTTGTGTTGATTAGTGTCCATGTTGACTGCAAGAGCGTTGCCAGTTTTGACCTGGCGGTGGACATGATATCATTATGTGACGCTTCTGCTGACATGCTGTCTCGCTAAATCGCTGAATATGCAGGGTCTCAAACCAGAGTTTTCCAGAAACGAGAAATAAAAGAAAAAATATCTGTCAATCAAACATAACGGATGGCGGCGCTGATGTGTCGGGATTTATGTGTGAAGAGAAAATTGAAGATGCACAATCGCGTTTAGTTTTGTTTACTCCAATAGAATTCCGTCATAGTCACATGCCGATATCAACTTCTTGAGAACACTTGACAAGAACTACACTTTTTGGTATTTCGAGTCTATATATCGTTACTCTTACAAGGAGTCTGATGAAATCGCACTGATGAAATCAGATTATCATGTAAAATGAGGGGTGATCATAATGGCATTAAAAAAAAGCTTTCATATATTTGACCAAGACTTGACGCTTCAATGCTGAACCAAACGCTAACATCCAATCTATGCAAATATCTATATCGACACATCGTCTATCATCATGTATGCTGCTCTCCCCATGCAACCCAGCGCCGAACACAGTCATCAACAAGCTTCAAAGCATCCTTGGTAGCATTGAACTCAAACCATTCCCTGTGCTCTTTGTTGCATTGAGCACAAGGACCCTCGCCCTTGACCCGCTGATCAGCCAGCTCAATATGAATCAATCTCTCAACACGATGGACATGAGGCACTCGTCGACTGTCATCTTGGGAATGCCCACTCTGCGGTCTTCGAGCCGGCGACGGAGATGGCGATGAATTGGTGTAAGGATAGTAGCGAATTAATGTGAGGTTATGCGCGCATTGTTTGGACCACTCGTTCAACCGGCGATGGACATTGCTTGTACGTCCGATCTTGAGTCGGATGCTTCCTGGGTGACCCGCGGATCCCTTGGCGCGAGGGTCGATTGACTGTGCGGCCCGAAGAGCATCGCTTGTTCGGCGAGGGTCATTCGGTCGGCCCGGAGGAGGCAGTAAGCTCAATGCAATATCTGCCGGCGGTGCTTCTACTGAATTATGCTGCTGAGGCGTCACCCAGAAGATGTAAATATAGCCTTCATCATCTGCGCTCGAAATTGGTTTCGATAGCTCTGTCAATAGAAGTGCTGTAGTCTGAGGACTGAGATGATCCGGGATCAATGATAGTAATGGACGAGTTTGTGATGAATGTGAGTTGGGTGTGCTCGGAAGTGAAGGTCTGCTAGGCGTTCCTAGGTATTGAGATCGATTGCTTCGTGGAGTCACTTGCTGAGGGGTCTCAGACCACCGCCGTGGTGTGACTGGAGCTGACCGTTGTTGAATAGTAGGTGACTCCCTTGATCGGGGATCCCGCACAAAGACAGGCCGCTGTGGTGTTGTCGGAGGTCGCGAAGCTGCGAGCTTTTCTTTGGAAAATCCATTTGAGCTACTTACTCGTTTTGCTGCAGGCATAGGCTCAGATTCATCCTCTACTGTGAAACAGCAGAACGATCTCTGTTGCGTTTGTTTTCTTTCCGGCCTAGAGTTCTTGTCGGACTGCATCTTCTGATTTCTGGCACTACGGTCAGTATATCTGCGTTGTTGCCGTCGGCCCTCGTTGACCTCGAGGATCCCCAGTCTCTCCACCAAGCTATCGATGCTAGTTTTTCTGGCGACAGTCGCGACCTGTGCTGGCTTTCTCTGTGCCGAATTGCCAGCAGGTTGTGGAGTCTGGTTCTTATGTTGCCAGCAGTAGGAAACAGTCGCATCTAGCTGATGCTGACCATTTAACATTGCAACGACTCCTTTCGGGGCAGTAGGTGCTGCCAATGTGCGACGACATGGCTTGCCATTCACAGTGACGCCTCGACATGTTGAAGCTGGATTTCGCGAGTCAGAGCGAGGCAATATTGACTCTGGTGTGTTATGAAATTGTGGCATGCCAATAGTCGAGCGAGCTGTCTTTTTGAAAGGACTCTAGCACCACTGCAATTTATGGTATCCCCTGTGACGTGAAATAAGATTATATATGTTCAAAACCGTAAAAATATCACGATCTGAGTATCGCTTTCTCTTAAATAGCACGAGCAGTGTATGTTAGGTTGACTCGGGACCTACTAGTGTGAACATGCACTCGAACCAATCATTTGAGCTACCTAGACATCAGTGGAATGCATTCGGAGTCGTAGCACACCAGCCGGCCAGGTGTTGAAACAAAGCTAGGCTGTGTGCTGCCTGTTCAGGTTGGCGATACAACGCACCGCCACAGTCAAGTGGAAAGCATTCTCGGCGATGTGGCTGTACATCGGCGCGTAGGCCGTCATCTAGCAAACCGACACATTGACGACTTAAAATGCTCAGAACTGAAGTTCTGGGAGTTTGTGTGCACACTGAACCATAGCCTCAAGACTCAGATCAGGTAGGAGTTGGTTCGCTGAAGATTGCGGAGGTGGTTGTGAGATCCAAGTGTAGACGATCGGCAGCTCCGGGCTTCCCACTAAACAAATGTTCGCATCGAGCTCTATCTTCCTGAACAACCACCACCATGACTGCAGCTCTCACATTAGAGAGCATATCCAATGCTCTTGCAACGCCAGCTCAGTTATCAAACTCGTCCTCATCTCTTGATGGCATTCCATCTGACCTAGAATCGTCAATTCGCTTTGCAGGCGCTTTGCTCACGCAAGCAGCCGGTGTGCTGTTACGGCTGCCTCAAGATGTGATTACTCAGTCGATCGTGATTTTCACGCGATTTTGGATTGGCCCCGATGGTGGGAGCTTTGCAATACATTCTGCGAAGGTGAGCAGAAGGCTCTTACAATTTTTAGATTGAATCTGACTTTTACAGGATGTATCCGCAGCTGCTCTCTATCTAATAGCTAAGCTATCTTTCCATCCTACGTCGCCTCGCTCCGTTCTCAACGCCTACAACTACCTCTTGTCGAAACAAGCGTCACCTTTATGGTTCGTTAACCCTTTCGGCGTCGAAGGCAAACCAAAGCCAGAGACCTATTACCTCTCCGAAGGAGGGTATCAATCTCAACGCCTTGTTCTTCTAAAGACAGAGACGATAATTCTTCGCACGCTCGGTTTCAACACTCACGTCGTGGTTCCTCATACGATTGCGCTGACGTACCTACAAACCATCAATGCGGTGTCGAGCGCTCTCGGCAAACGAGTTTTTGAGCATCTAAATGCGTCGCTTCTTTCGCCGCAGTTGCTTTATGTAACGCATCAGCCTAATGCCTTGGCTGTTGCCGCTATCTACCTTGCTGCGCGCGAAGTTGGTGTGAAGCTAGCGGAAGACGAATGGTGGGAGGTGTTTGATGTTGATCGTGAGGAGCTGGGTTTTCTGGTGGTTGCGATGAACAGTATGCAAGGGTTCGCAAAGGCGGAGAAGGAAGCTTGGAAGGGGAAGACGATACCTTTGGTTGTTGAGGATGTCGAAAAGCTATTTCGGCAACGACAGTCACAAGAAGGCGAATGAAGAACGACTCGGGCATGAAAAGGCAATCCTACGATAAGTTTGTCCGTTCCTTTACGAATACCGTCACACAGAGTACATCAATCGCACAGCCAGCGAGATGCACAACACGCGTCCGCTATTCCTGGCAGACTCATACTACAAATTCTGGCTCGCCTTTTTGCGACACACTACGAGACCAAAAGGTGAAGTGGTCACCGGTAGCTTGATTCTACCACAGCGACATATATCAGCATAAGAGTTCTCAAGCATACGTCTTTCGGCACTTGCTAGTATGAATCTAGCAGACAAGGCTGATGTTTTGGAAACGTGATGGATGCATGTGACATCTATCTCACTCTTGATCAGCTGACTACACGGCACGGGTTTCGCTATCTATACAGACAGACAGAATTCAAAGATTGAAAGATATATTGAATGCTCATGCCATATACGCTCATTCTAGAATGATAAAATGTACAATAAGTGAAAGTCATCAGATTGAGCCCGCCAATAACGAGGAGGCATGCTGTAGGCACCCGCTGGTAGACCGCCTGGACAGCCCGAGCCTTCGTCCATCCCCCTCACGAGATTCACTCATCATTCATCATCTGCTTACTTCGTCATTACCCAACTTCTTCTCCCTGTTCAAGAATCGGGTCGTCATTTCAACTTGAAACACACCTGTATACGACTACCAGAACCCATACAGAGCTTGAACAATCACCGACCGATAGAGAGCCTACCCCGCATTACTCGCGATAACGATACGATCATAGACCATCCATCTCCAACACAAGACGTCTATAATGTCCAAAAACCTCATCCACCAAACCTGGTCCACATGGCGCGACTGGATCACGCCCGTAACGCATACATCCACATTCCGTGAGACCGGCAAAATCACGCCAGAAGAGTTCGTCGCAGCCGGCGATTATCTCGTCTTCAAGTTCCCCTCGTGGCAATGGGCCGATGCATCCACGCCCGCTCAACGAGTGCCCTTTCTACCGCCCGGAAAGCAGTATTTGGTTACTCGTGGAGTGCCGTGTCATCGACGACTGAACGACAATTTTGCAGGTGATTTGCAGGAGGATGTGATTATCAAAGATATGCTTCGCGCGGGGCCGGGGAATGCTGGCAATGACGGCGACGACGATGGGTGGTTGCAGACGGGTGGGAAGCGGGAGTATGCCGATACACAGGAAGCGAAGAGGAAAGACGTGAGGACTGTTGATGAGGCGGGAAACGTTAGTGAGCAGGGAGAGGATGAGGATGAGATTCCGGATATGGAGGATGACGATGACGACGAGGAGGCTATTATTCGGGATCCTTCTTCAGGACAGTCGGGAACTACGGCGTCAGTCCACTCTTCCCTGCTTATTAGTATCTGCTAACGGTGCCTTCCAAGTCCCCTTCGGACATATAACCTCTACATCACATACGCCAACTACTACCGCACACCCCGACTTTACCTATCAGGCTACCTCTCCCCCTCCGAACCGCTACCGCCACACCTGATGATGGAAGACATCGTCGGCGACTACAAGGATAAGACCGTCACATTAGAAGACTTTCCTTGGTTTGACACCAGCGTACCTATGGCTACCGTGCATCCATGCCAACACGCTTCGGTCATGAAGATTCTCCTGGACCGCGCAGACGCAGCTTTGAAGATCCGCCGACAGAAGCTAAAGAAGGCCCGTTCCGCCGACGAGGCGACAAATATCAAATTCGATAGCGGTCTCGAGGGACTAGTCGACGATACAAATAACTTGTCTCTTGCCGACAGACAGCGTAAACTGCAAGACGGAGGTTCGGCGACCAACAACGGCATGATGGGGGATGAATGGGAAGTGCTTCAGAACGACGGCGATCAGTCGGAAGAAGACGAGTTTCAGTCCGCGATTCGGGTGGATCAGTATTTGGTTGTGTTTTTGAAGTTTATCTCGAGTGTAACGCCGGGTATAGAGCATGATTTTACAATGGGTGTTTAAATTTGGATTCGCTGCTTAAGTGTTTGTCCAGGAAATTTCTTTCCGATTTGCGTCTGGGTTAGTAACTTGGAATGATACGCAGAGAATGGCACATTAACCTAACTTTTGTCATTGATGTAATGAGGATACATTAACTACTTCTTGATATGTGAAAGGATTGATAGAAGGACCCTAAATCTGTCATTGACAAATACTGTTAAGTAACTATGTATGTCAACGTTGAAACGAAATAAATGTGTAGTCTAAACAAGTCGTGAGAAGTCAGAGAAGCGAAGTAATAGTGACATAGGCAAACAATCTCGTGGATAGTATATTGAAACGAAGAAAAAGAAGAAGAAGAAGAAGCGGCATCAGTCCTTATGTCATGGCATGACCATGCTCACTCATCATCACTCACTCCCGGAATACTCTGGCCAGCATCCTCGCCATCACTGGTGCTCTGAGAAGCAAGGACCATCTTCAAAGCCTCAATCTCCTCGGACGTAAGATTAAAGGGGTCGGTGGTGGAAGTCTCCTCATTGGGTCCGGATTCCTCCTTCTTCTCCTCGTCAACGTTCTGGCTCTGGGTGTCAAGAGGCGCAACGTCCAAGGGGGAGGACTGTTTGGTCGGCGGAGCAGGGACAGCGGGAGATGAAGGCATGGCGGGAGGCTGGTGAGCTGCGTTGGGCTCGACGGCGGAGTTGGAGATGGGTGCTGCTGTGCCGGAGGTGTTCACGGGGTCGATTGGGTCGGTTAAAGAGCGGCCGCTGAGGAGCTTCGAAAGTTCGGAGGAGCCAGAGCTGGAGCTAGAGGTGTCTGCCTCAGTTGCGGGTGCTGGTGCTGGTGCTGGTGCTGGAGCTGGGGGAGGAGCAGGAGCCGCGGCAGGGGCGGCAGCGGGAGCTGGAGCTGGAGCAGCGGCAGCAGAGTTGCTACCGCTGGATGCACCGTTTGCGGGCGCTGTAGGAGGAAGAGCATCCGGATCAGTGGACTGGGTGTTGAAAGAGCTCGAGCTGCCGGAGCTTTCGCCGTTTACGAGCTTGCTGGCCTGGCAACGTGTCAGTAAATGCCATGAACAATATTGGAAAACAAAGCGGAACTCACGCTGTCCACGACCAGCTCGACAGCCTCTCCAACCTCCTCGACAAGGCCTCTCTTGCGTAGCTACACGATGGAATTAGCACAAACCATTCTCTTTTGTTCAGACAGCCCAGGATGAGAAGACATACACTGCCAATGAGGTCCTTCAGAATCTTCTCCACCTTGTCCAACACACCCTCATTTCCCGACGACGATCCAGTCAATCCCTGTGATGATGAGCCTCCAGCCGCAGGAGTAGCCTGTCCTCCAGCCGCCGGGGCAGCTTGTCCTCCAGACGCGGGAGCAGCTTGACCTCCAGTCGCGGGAGCAGGACCGGCTGTCAAGGCCGAGGCAGGACCCTGAGTCAGGGGAGCAGCGAGGATAGTCGCAGGCCCGAAGGCAAGAAGGACTGTGAGTGCGGTTGTGTACCTCATTCTGATGGGCTCGTGAAATGCAAACTCGGTGTCAAAAAGCAGGAACGATGGTATAACGAAAAGAGTGACTGATAGTTGGACTTGTAAAGAACGGCTGATCGCTTGCTTGCTTGTTGGCTTGCTTGACTGCTTGAATGATAGGAAGAGAACCTGGCGGAAGATAGGAGCTTGCAAGCCCTTTTATGTTTCAAACGACCTAGGACTCATTTCGGAGACTGGCGGCTTTTAGGGATGAATAACAACAGCCCAAACGGGCAGAAGCATCACAGCAACAGCCTACTCTCTGATGATACCAATCCATTCAGATTGAGCCATGCAAGGCAGGGCCCGTTGACGGGCTACGATGGTCGATCGTGATTTGATTTTTAACTATTAGACGCCCAAAGCTAAACATCAATATGCGGCTCTCTCGCCTGCATGTTGTCGAAACACTAATCCCCAGCGTCACGCTTCAATCAATAGTGTCGACGGCCATGACTGAAACAGTGAGCTCAGCAAGCTGAGGCGTGCATTCATTTGGGAGCTTGGACGGTGATATCATTATAATAGAACGGTCCGAATGTAAGGGGTGATCGAGCCCTCATGCAGGGGCAAGACAATTTTAAGCCTACCTCGCTTTTACTTTTCCATTTCAGGCTTTTGACAGATCAGATTGATCGCTTCGAATGATTGTTCATTTTGCTGGTCGACTCACAAGCGCTTCATGCAGGTTCGCATCAATATCGACTTTTCAAGTAAAAAAGAAAACCATTCGCATAACGCATATATGACAAGGTCCTGGTATCATGACTGGCGAAGGGGTACAATAACATTGCATGCAAGTTGTAGAATATAGATAAGATTACATCACCAAAGAGGCATAGTCTACTCAAGGGGAATAAATCACGTTGATCCAGCTCCATGTTGTAGTACTCGGCGGGAGTAATGCTGCTCTGCTATGGACGCTCTAAATTGATCAAGGAGGAAAAGTGGCCAAAATCGACCCGCTTCAGTCGGCTGGTAAAGTATATGGGTATAATGCAGAGGATGAATAATGCAAAGCCAGCTCAGCATTGTCCGAAAGCAGTGCCGAAATTAGTTGCAGGCTTCAACTTCAGCTCGGGATCTGGTTCGTCGTCGCCGCCAGCGATGTCGTCCTCCGAATCCACTGGTTCCTTCGTAGCGAACGACCCTCCAATCGCCTTTTTAGCTTCATCGAGGAGCTTTTGGTCTAGCTGTAAGAGAAAGGCGCTGTCCGCGCCTTCGTTGTTCTCTAAGGTGAGAGGTCCTTTTAGAGCTGGGTCTTCGTCAACATCTATAACGGGAAAGTAAGAATCACCATTCTCGGCCGGTTGCTTTGTCACGACGGGTGCCAAGGGAGCCTCCTCTTCTTCCATTTCTGCTTCGCCTAATGTCATGTCGATTGGCGATAGATTGCTGGCTTCGGTTTCTGTGCCAAGTATAGCCATCGGTGTGTGGCCTGCGTTTCTTACGAGATTTGCGTCGGGCGGCCCTAGATCAGACAGCTTCAATTTGAGAGGCGATTTCCCTTCCGACTCCGGCTTAGACGTGTCAAATTCGTCTTTCGGGGGTGACGATGTTGGAGAAATGGAGGTTGGAGGGGTCATAACCTTGGCAACCACATCAGGTGGAAGCGCTGTCGACTTCAAGGTTATGCCATCGAGCTGACTGTCGACCTTCTCAATCGGCACTGGCATGCTAATTCGGCCTGTTCGATCAAACAATTGGGGTGAAAGTGCGGCGTCGAGTGAAGTGTTGAACCCGAAGCCATTCGCTTCGGTCGGCGCCAAATACAATGTCGGCTGCACATCAAAATCATCTTCTCCGGGAAATACACGGGTTGGGCGGCGTGATCCTGGTAGAGGTCCTTCCCAGACATGGTGTTCTTGTGTGACTCGATGTGCATTCGACGCTCCGTTCGATTGCCATAAGCCGGTGCTGCTTACTCCGCCGCCTCTGAGACTGAAACTTGGTCGGAATTGGTTTGTATACGATTGAACGTTGTTTCCTCCCAACGCAGCCTCCAGCTCCGCTATCCTCGATTTGAGTAAGGACCGTTCCATTTCCCATAGCTTCCGTTCCTCTGTAAAGAGTAATCGTTCACGTTCAAAATGTGATCGCTGGCTCTCCAATAAAGACCGGGACTGATCGACATAAACAGACAGTTCCCTGAAAGTATTCTCCTTGGATGCCTTGTTCGCTGCACGAGCGGCTTCGTAACCCGAGTCTAGGTAGGGGTTGCTGGACGCAACGGATCGTGCACGGCGTATAGGAACGAGTGGGTGGGAGAAGCGCACTTCTTTGAACGAGGCCGAGCGACTGTCCTGGCTCAGCGGACTTTTCAATGATGTTTGTGACATTGTCGTTCGCTTGATTTATTGTGGTTGTCTTGATATTTTGATTCTGTTGTTTCGGACTGGCCTGCAGTCCGAGAAGCTGACTTGGTGGAAAAGGTGGTTTTCCAGAAGATGGTACAGAGGAAAGCAATTTCAACCTCGGGAGTTTGTGAGTCGTAGCGTCGAACCGGGGTTGTGTGTCTATTGATTCGATAGGCTCAGGCTGTAAATTAGTTGATAGACCGATAGTTAGTGGATAGTACGTGCGCTGTTATCGGCTCCGCACGATGGATGCATGTGCGCTCGAAGGATTGTGGACCCCAGTTACTCCAAACGACCGTTTCTGGAAGATCTTGTTGACTCTGAATCCACTGAATTGAAGCTGGCGTATCGTGTTTGCCACTGATGATAACTCCTTACGAATGACGAGCGACCCTGAGGTGATAGTCGATCGTTCACTGGGGGATGTCTGCGACGTAGGCAATACCGTCGACTTTAGTCAGGAAAAATCGGGGACCGAGGACCCGCTTTCAAAGCTCACGAGATCCACTCCAGGCACAGCAGCCTGAGGGAGAGAATGAGTTCTTTCAATTGCTCGAAAAGAGAGGTAATTCGAAATGTACGGTAGGTGATGGGAAATTCGCCTGTCCGAGTGTCGAATGGTGCCTGATCATTGATGGCCTTGAATTGGGTCGCTATGAGCGATCTGTCGTAGGTGGATGCAAGGTGCTCGCCGTCGATGGCTCGCAAAACGCAGAGTATCTGTCTATGCTTGTCGGATTCTAACTGCGTTTTGTTGTCTCTTTTCTTCTTTCTCTACTACCTTGTGGTTGAATGACTGATCGAGTCGTGTGAGTCAAGTGGTTCCTGGTCAGTCACTGGGAGTCCGTCAGTCAGTCAGTCAGTCAGTCAAGTCAACCGCCAGACTATCACCCGAAGTGTGGGGAAATTCACCGATTCAGACGGCCTCAGGCACAACGTGACACGTGACACAGTGGCATGCGGTCCCTGGATCAAGAGAGTCAAACGGCAGGGCAAATGAATTCAGGTACGTACTGGAAACAATTTACAGAGGTTGGATAGATCAGAGAGTAGGATGAAAAGAGTCCATGAGAGATAATCCCGGCTACATAGGTACTATTACTACGTACACTGCGGACCGAAGGGGGCGTGACTAGTTACGTCATTTCTGGGGATCACCCCCTCTCTCTTACTTTGGGGGTTTTCCTACGGCAACCACGGTAGTATGACAAGCCATAGGCATGGGATGGGCAACTATGACGGACGGTCATCATGTTGATCCATAGTCCGTCTGCATGTATTTCATCATCTGGCTGCCTCGACTCGTCAACCTCGGAACGACCCTTTCTATTCACGGATTTATGAATATATATATATATATATATATATACCTAGATATATATATCACGGTTCGTTTCCAAGGTTGTATTTATGGGTATGTAACGGTCCAGGTCCATCTGGGCCATGCTAGATGCAAGCCATCAATACCTGAACATATCGTTAACCATGAGGTAGTAGTAGGTGTCCGCTGTGGACAAGCGGTTACTTCGAGAAAAAAAAACAAAAAAAACAAAAAAAAAACTCAGCGCCCTATACTCTTGTACCATTGACCCGAGAATTTATCGTTTTTACGAGTCGCTTCGAGATGTTCTCCCGAATTGTTTGGACAAATAGTGGGCCGGGCTATATAGGTGATATAGCTCGGATATCTTAAAGGCCAGTCAAATGAGTCAGGACGTTTGACATCATACGATCTGGAACCTGGACATGGAGGATCTGCAAAGTTGACCTCGGATAAGGAGACTCTGCGCTTGAATGCTGTTCCGCTCAGTAGATGACTAGACGCGGTCCAGAATCGCCCGCTGAAATCGGGATGAGACGTTCATCTCCAGAAGATCACCATGAAATACGCGCATAGAAGCTTGGTTACCCCAGTTCTGCCGTGTATGAATTAGTATTCCAGGGTCTTGGAGTTATCTAGACGCGGACCTAGTAATCCCATCCCATGAATACAATTGCACTTACCCTCTTGTCCATAAAAACTGCACAGTAGTCGAATTGCAAAATCGTCCAAGCTAATGATCCCTGCAATGCAATTAGATTTTCGTCTCAATAGAAATGATACTCAACTTGGAAATGATACTAAAGCATAATATAACAAGTGATTGTTGGGCGGCCAAGCAGTATCAACACTACATTGACATTTGAACTTTACCGACAAGAACGCCATAGTCTACATCTTATAATTTCCGCTCACTCATGATATATGTTCCATGCGCTGATAGTATGGAGGCCCAAAGAGTGCGACCGACCACGCTGAGGACAGACAAGCAAATAGCTTTCGACGTTCTGGTTGAATTTGTTGTAACAAGGCTGCCCTAAGCCCTACCTAGGCAGTGGTAGACCAATGAAGTTACAACTTGCGGAGGATAACCCTACAAACAGTCAAAAGCCATATTTACCAGTCTGCTCACTACCGAATTTGGCCCATCAGAGATTATCATGTACCGTCCGGGCCGTTCTATAACAACTATACCGGACCAAGACTTGCAAGAGTGTAAAACAAGCTCATATAACAGTCGGGCACCAACCCTAGCCCATGTAGCCAGGTCAAGGCGTCGTAGACCTATCCAACCACCACGTATTATCAATCTATATTTGATCGATACGCTCCGATCGGTGCAGCTGAGCTCTCGCAGCGGATTCAGAACAAAAATATAGGAGACGGCTTGGTTCAGGTTTGGTCATACCTGAAAGTGTAAGCAAACGCTATCATCTAGACTGTGTGAAACCAGGCATCAGCATCTAAATGAGGCGAATTCATTCCACGGCCGGGTAAAGCCCGTCGCTTTCGCCCTGACGTCAAGCTCCGTGATGAGAAACATGCAAGGCAACTGTTTAGCCTCACAATGTAACCGGCCGATCTGTAATCCCTTCTATCTATCTCCCAGAGCATGACCGAATGGCAGCTCGCTCTTCAATACAGAGGCCGCATTTGCCCGGGCATGAATGGACGGACTCCGACGGAGCAATAGACTCAGACGATACCTGCCTCGTCGGGTGCAAAATCATAGTAAGGAGAGGCAAACGTCGAGGGTAGCCAGTGAAAATGGAAGCACTGAGCTGAGCTGTTCGCCTAGCGTTATTGTGCACTATCATTGGCTGCCAGGCCCCAAAGCGATTTGACTAAAGTCCAATAAACGGGTGGTTGCCTTCGCCCTGGGCAATCCATCCTTTTGAGTCAGCTCATGCTCATAGTAGTATCAGAATTTGAAATGCAGTCCACGCCATCCGCGGCTTTGGCAAATGCCACTGAGAAGATCCATTCCGTAGAGAACACAGCGTACAGAATCCACTAATTAACCGGTGTGTGTCCATAGTTGAAGTGGCGTACAACGTCGGCAAACGCAAGGAGTCAGAGTGGAGCGCATAGCGGGTAACCATGAGTCTAATGCTTTATCTGCTATCCTGACTCGAGGGCCAGTCAGACTGTTCCCTACAAGCTACAGGACCCCCCAAGCTAAGGGAAGCCAGGGTAATCTGGATGATGAATCCCGTAGCTCAAGGCTTTGGACACGAAACACGAGTATGAGAACCGATACGGTAAGAAAGACCGAGGGCCTTGAATTGACAGAACAAGGACCAGGTAGAACGCCCACAGCGCTTGACAGACGAAGCTATCGTGGACAGTGCCACGATCTCAATAAATCACTAGGTTTGCAGACCGCTTGTTTCGGTGCCATTGTGGGCCTTGATCAACGCCCATGTTGATTTTGTCCCGAATGGGTTCATGTTTGCTTATGCTAGTCGTCGGTGCCTGAACTCTGGACTTGTGGCGAAGGCATTGCAAAAATTGAGTACGTAACGGAGAAGTTCAAGGTGAATAATGTCAGACGAGTCTTACGAGACGAGAAAGAGTCTACGTGAGCAAAAGCCGGGAAGAAGAAGAAGAAGAAGAAGAGTTGCTTGCTTTTTCGTAAAGCGGCGGCAGGTAGTGTGTGTGTGTATGTATGTATGTAATATGTATGTAATATGTATGTAAAGTGTAACATATACATGTATGTATGTATGTATGTACTGATTATGTGCCCCCGCAACATGCCCCAATGTGGAAATAAGAAAAATTCTTTGTTCAAGCTCAAAGAAAAATAAAACAAAAAGATAAAAGTAGTTGACCGCTAAATGTTTTTGACGAATCCAACTTCAACAACCCGATCAGCCTGCACATTCAAGTGCTGCACTTTGCTGCTAGTCACGTCACGGACATACAGGAAGAGCATCAACACAAGCTTCTTGGCAATATTCGTTCCTGGCGCAATTCGAAGATGCTCCTTGCCAACGATATAGATCACCTGGGACTTGAACGCACGTTGCAAGGCTTCTGATTCTACTTCCTTGTTGTGGTCAATGGCCGACGGAGTAGACGATTTAGGCGTCTCGTTGTCCAAGAACTCCCGGATCAAATCTAATACAAGAATGCCCAAATCAGGGGTGATGACTTCGTCGGTGTAACCATGTCGTACTATCAGCCGGAAGGTGTTTGGAATCGCAAGTTTGCTACCGTCTTCCGCGCCATAAGTGAAGCAGCGACCAATCGTGTACCGTTCATTCGGTGGCACGGTAGGCACGTTGAGTGCTCTCAAATGGAAGAAAACAGAAACGTCCGGAGCAGCGCCAAACTTTTGCAGAAAGTGAAGATAGACGGGCGGGGTGGTACTCGAAAGACCAGCCTTGTCAAAGAAAATGCCCAAGCCGTTGATCGGAACAATTGTCGAATTGCCAAAGTTGGATTGAAGAGCAAGTCGGCCTTGTTTCAGTGTGGTTGTCTGGGACAATGGAACGTTTTCCGAGTTTTCGGCTTTCCACTGTCGTTCCTTGCCATAGCGCCACAACACAAAGAGCAGGGTCAGGACGACCGCGATCATGAGAGTAACCCAAGCTCCATGGGGAACCTTGCTGAGTGCAGATGATAAGAACATCCCATCCCAGAGGGCAATGACGATGAAGACTGGAAGGACGAGGTATAGGGGGAATCTCCAAACAATGACGGCAACGACAGCGACCATACAGGTGGTCAAAAAAGAGACTAAAATAACGCATGATCCGTAGGCTTCTCCCAAGGCGGTAGTCTGGAGCAGTCAGCGGTCGGCATTCATCCAAGTATTGCATCAAGTAAACTTACATTGGTATAGACGGCAGTCACAATCACCGTTCCGATCATCATGATCCAATTCGCAAGGGGGATGTAGACCTGCCCGTGGAACTTTTTCGAGGTATGAACAACTTCAACTTGAGGAAAATAGGATAGTTTCATGATTTGAGACAGGAGCTGGGAGGATGTTGTCAGCGATGGCTTGCATGCTTGCAAAGCAGTCATACCTGAAATGAGCCGGTAATGACAGCCTGACTGGCAACGATACAAGCAAGGATTGCCACGATGAGGCTGGGCCAGAGCATTCCTGGAGGAACAGTCATGTAGAACGGATTGGCATGAACAGTAGGATCAACCATCATATGGGCGCCTTGTCCGATATACTATCTCCAGATTAGAAAATAGGAGCGCTTAAAAGGAAGCCACTTTAACCGACCGAGAGCAATAGACAGGGATATACAAAGAACAGCCACGACATCTGCACGGCTCTATCTCAGATGTTAGCAGCTTGCTGAATTCTAGTAGTGCGACGATAGAGCAAAATACCTTTTTGAAAAGGCACCGAGATCCGCGAACAGCGTCTCGACTCCGGTAAAAGCAAGCAAGATTCCTCCCAATTGGAGCCATCCAGATTGCCGATTTCGGACAAGAAAGGCACCGGCAAAGTACGGTGAAAAGGCTCTGAAGACAGAAGCGTCGTAATGCACGAGGTTCTGCGTTTCTCAGGATCAATAATTTTCGAGAGACAGGAGCCGACGACCACTCACGTAAATTCCGAAAGTCAAGTTGAAAATCATCCACAGTATAACAATTGGGGCGAATGTGTTGGCGATCTTTCCGGTGCCAAATGGCTGTATGAGGAAGACCAGGACAATAATGGCGCAGGAGACACCGACGACTGTTGATTGCGAGATTTCCGAATTGACAACGGTTATTCTAGACTACGTCAGTATCTGTATAAAACCGTCGTTGCACGTGAAGACCTACCCTTGGATGGCTCCGAGGAGTGACTGGGCCGGGGTCAGAATACCATCTACATTGACTCTTGATCAGCAACGGCGGATTTTGATCTGGCCCAGCGATTGATTGGCTTACCAGCGAGCAAAAGTGCTACGCCGAAAACACCTGCAACTTTGAAGATGAGCCCCATGACCGCACTCTTCTCCATCCAAGAGCGAATGCAAAGATTAGGCTTGGGCATGTCTTCATCGCGATACCTCTCTATGCGAACCAACTTGCGTTGTCGAGGGTCACGCTGTATTAGATTTGCCTGTCCAAGTCTTCAAATCAGTACCTTTTCTCAAAACCTTTTTACCCCTTCTCGAAATGGTGACAAACTGACATAACGAGAAATAAGGGAATATAACGCAAAAGTCCCGCCCTCTCCTTCATCATCGGCATTCAAGACGATCAAAGCATACTTGATAGTGACCATGATAGTCAAGGACCAGATGATGAGAGACGTGGCACCGAGTACATCTTCCTGGCTGGGGTCGTCGCTAAAGGTAGACGAAAATACGTATAGGGGGCTGGTGCCGATGTCACCGTATATGACTCCGAGGGATTGATAGGCAAGCCTGTTATATGAACGTTATTTAGCCCTTGCTATGAGATTGCAAGTAAACTATGTGGATGAGGGATGAGTCGACTGACCATGCCAACTGCCATCCATTGAAAACCTGCTTCTTATGGAAGTCCCTCTCGTCAACGCAATCATCCTTCTCATTCACAGAAGCCGTTTCTACATCGCCGTCCTTGACATTAGCCGGGCGACGCAGAGATCTGTCTTCGTGCCCTGGATGCCTAGCCGAAAAGACACCTCCGCCAGTGGATGGCATGTAGATCTGATCAACTACCTGATCGCTCGACTCGCTGGTGCTTCCCATCGCTTCTCAAGCTGCAAAGCCAACGGCTGGGGGGTTGACAGTCCAGGAAGCAGTAAATTTTGAGAGCGAATCGTGTGAACACCCGAGCTCAACACAGCGGGCTTGTCGGTTGTCTTTAAGTCTGGAGCTCATAGCTCAAATCTCTTTGCATCTGCTGCGAAAGACCAACCACTTCAAGCACATGGCTCTCACAAGATCCCATCGAGTCGAAATTTTCCTTATCTAATGCTGATCGAGGCATAATCGATTGGACTAGATATTTCCCCGTAGTATGTAAATCCCTCATCCATGCTCCGCCACAAGCACTGTAGAAGAACGATTGAATCGTCGAAATAAATCCCGCAGCTACCATACTAAGCGTCACTGATCAACTATACGGTGACTTGGATATCGTAGGGTTAGGGCTTTTTGTTCATCGAGCTCCCGCTTCTCCATCGACGGAAGGCCGCCCAGCTGATAATTTCGCTCCACAACTACGGACCCAGGTGCACAACTTGGGTTCAACAACCTCTCTTGCCCTTTCGTAAGATGTCGATCAAAGATGCTCAAGATGGATGGACTCGTCATGTCAAAGCACCCATCTTTCACATGGCAATTTCCCACTAATACAGCCTACCAGAGAACACTGAACCACGGCCAAGTACGAGAGTGCGCGAATTATCTTGTCCAACCCTGAATATATGAACTACACGGCCGAGACTACGACGTACTGATAAGAGCTTTCAAGTGATGAATAAGTTCATTGTCTAATCGATACTCTTCTGCTCCAGTATGTATTGATTTGAGGATTTATTGGATGTTTCCAATGAAAGAGTATTCTCTACTCTTGATTTCTCCTCTTGCCTTTTCCGAGCTTCAATGTTGATGACTAACATCCCCCCGTCTCAGGCTCGATGACCGGCTCTCATTGAGGCTGACAGCCTGGTCTCTATGGCTCTCTTCACGAGGCCACACTTCGGCCTCTACTTCGTGTGTCTCATGACGACCATGGGGTTTATGATGTCTGTGGCAGCATATGACAGGCTGAGTAAACATTCCTTTCTGGGCACGCGGAGCTCAGCGAGGCGGCACCGGCCGCTCCCATTCTTTTAAATTATGACTTTAGGTCGAGGCTAGGCGCCAGTTGCCTGGCGCTCGGTGACTTCTGGAGATGACATGACATGGTTCGAGAAGTCTAGAAGAAGGCTCGGATCAGAGAGATTCACAGCCTTTGTCTATTGAGAAAGGTTGCCTGGTCATTCAGGGTGGTCGCTGTTGATATATGTGACTCGGGCATTTGATCTCACGTATGCCATCCGGTGCTACAAGCAGTCTACTCTTCGTTTGTCTTTACTCGGCTCCGTTACAGGATAACTTGGTGCATGAATGTATATACATGCAGGGACTTTCCGTTGAGCTTTTGGAGTTGTGTAACATACTGATATGCACGTAAGTCAATGCCAGCCTTGTCGAATCGTCCAAGGTCTGACCTGTGTCTCTGCCAGGCTGCTCCTGTAAATTGCAATCGCAAAAGGCTCTGATCTGTCGCATGAGCGTCATTACCTTCTTATGCACGTCCCCGTAAAATACGAGACACGCTATTATCCCCAATATGGTTTCGGACTAGATAACCGGCCTTGAACAACAATGTGATCACAGAGCCGCCTGAAATCTGCCAGCCCTTCAATCGGCGGATTAATTGCCAAAGAAATGATGTCCCCCGTTTCAGATGTATTTTGAATATTCTCCACAGACTGCGATGAGAATTTTTTTGCTCTTGCGATAATGGCGATGGCGATTTGTTCACCCGGGTACTTTCAAGTAGTGATTTGGTTGCCTTGCATGATGATGCGCACCTGTTGAGCCTCAGCTCGCTGTCCAATTCTCGAAACGCTAAACAGCCTCGTTGGAAGAATTCATTCGATCTCAAACTGATCAGGTTCCTATATAAGTCTTCACGCGTCCCTTCAATGGCGTCCGTCATCGAAAATGTCAGAATCTTTGAAACCCACGGTCGCTCTCATCTAGCTGGTCTACGGAGTCGGTAAGTCAGCGATCCCTTCCCTTCCTCTCTCTCCTTTGTGATTCGTCATCCGACCAGATGGCAAACCTCAGTACCGCCACACGTCACACGCCACAAAAATCCATGGATGCCTCTGCACTGCACCGGGTGGACTGAAACACTGACTGGACTTTAGTATGACTCTATGAGAGAATACGTTGTCTTTAATTATGTGCAATTGTTGTCGTGATCTTCTACCCAGTCACTACTGTCACTACTGTTTCTTCGCATTGCGCATCACCTAAGCCATCATCAAGACGTGTCATTGATGCGTTGCACGGTGGCGTTCGGTTGCTGACTGCTGTTGTGTACAATTAAAGACTACTGCATTGTGCGTATGTACAGACAGATATAATAGGAAAATGAGTAGTAGAAGGTGAGCCTTGTTGCCTACCCACTACTGTCCTTGTGTCTCGGCGGCGAAACTGACATTGGCCAGGTCACCTGGAGCACAACCAGACAATCACCATGACCACAACTCTTTTACCGAGGCTTTATTACGAGTCTCCCAAAAGCAATACAGGAGCGCCTTGTCGCCTTCCGAAAGATCAAACACTATGGAAAACTCGCCTACTGCGGCTGCCAACTTCAAGGAGCTGCATATTCGCCATCGCCCGAGTCAGGACAACGAGATCTCGAGCAACGTTGCTCAGAGAAGCTTACGCGACAACGAAAATGGTTCCCCAGTACTGTTGAGTGAGAATCTCGCTGCAATCGATCAGGCATTCCCGCATCTACCGAAACATGACGAAGACGCGTCTTCCGACTCTCGCACTGTTTCCGTTGCCTCTGGTTATCAAAAAGGTTCGAACCCTGTAGCAGCCACCTATCAGCCTGTCGATCAAGCCAGCGGCATCTTTTTGCAACCGGAGACGCATCCAGTCACCAAGGAACAACTAGTGAATGATGTCAGGGTCATTTACGCTGGACTAGTAATGGTAGAGAAAAAATGTATCGAGCTTGTTAAACAGCAAAACGAAAACCCAGGCGAGCTCACCGTGCTGCAATGGCAAGCCCTTACGGCGCTCCACAGAACGCTCTTACATGAGCACTTCGATTTCTTCCTGGCTTCCAATCACCCGGCGGCAAGCGACGCATTGAAGGGATTAGCCAAGGCCTATTCAATGCCTGCGAGGATGTGGAGATACGGCATCCATTCGTTCTTGGAGCTGCTGCGAAAGAAGTTGCCATCATCGCTCGATCACATGTTGACCTTCATCTACATGGCTTATGCCATCGTGACCCTCCTGCTGGAGAGCGTTCCACAATTCGAAGGGACATGGATCGAGTGCCTGGGAGATCTGGCACGCTATAGAATGGCGATCGAAGAGGCCGACATGCGAGATAGAGAAATCTACACCGGAGCTGCTCGATACTGGTATACCAAGGCCGCCGACCTGAATCCTGATATCGGCCGTGTCCAGCATCACCTAGCAGTGCTCGCCAGGCCAAATGTGCTGCAACAGTTGTTCTACTACTCCAAGGCTTTGATCAGTGTTCAGCCTTTCACCAATGCGCGTGATAGTATTCTACTTCTGTTTGGGCCCCTGTTAGACCCCGCCAAGGCTGCGACGAAATATTCGAAATACTATCCCAAAGCCTTGACTATTTTCGTTGAAGCGCATGGCGTATTGTTTACCAGGCAGGATGCGACTACGTTTTTGAGGCTGGCCAACGAATTCTTGTCTCAACTAGATAGACACGCGGATGTAGTTGGTCCTCTCTTCCGAGAACAGGGTGTATACCTCACGGCTTCTAATTACGCGGCTATCTTTGACTACGGCCATGACGATGCAGAGATCCCGGTTCTGTTTGATCAGGCCGGACTCACTCAAGCTGCAAAGTTGGAAATTGTCGAAAGAGCGCATCAATACTGGCAGAAGCCTAATTGTTGCCAGCCCGGGATTGATCTTCGGGTGTTCAAAGATGCAAAGATTAGCAGCACTGCCGAGACTGTTTCCCTGGCATCCCATTTTGCATTTACCACGTTGAACGCTATTCTCGACCGTCTAGGTGACCGAAACACCCTGCCAAGTATCCACGTTTCTCTAGCTTTCCTGTGGTGTCTCGCAATGGTTCCAGAATGTATGTCCAGAATCCAAGCAGACGTTCCCTGGGAAAGACTGGCAACGTATTTGAACACACTGATTACGCCGGAGACCGATATGTCCGAGGTCGAAAACGCAGAGTTCCCCGCACAGGAGACAGGGGCCTCACGCCAATTGCCGGAGGATTTCTTGATCCACGGCCTTTCTTGGAGTAGACTCTACTATCCGCCTGGGTTCTTCCTTGAGATGGCCGAAGACGATGAGCGCTCGATTGAACTTCCGTCTGTGATCGTCCCACGGACTCGACGATGTTTGTGGCTAGGAAGTAAGATTGCCAAGGTATGTCCATCTCTTTCCACTGTCTTCCTGCGAAGAAAACTAACATATCAATTGCAGTTCAACTGCTGGATAACATACGACTTCGAAAAACGCAAGTTCTGCGCAACCTCGTTTGCTCAAGATCTCGCAGCACTATCCGGACAGTACCAGCCCCTCCGTCAAGTATCAAATACAGAGGTCGCACCGTCGGGACCACAACGCTCTTCTCAGCCATCCAGCACAAGGGTTGATACAGATATCGAAATGGCAGCGGCCTGACTCGTGGCTAGCATCATCGGTGGTTTGTTTCCATTTTTCTGTCTTTCCATATTCCGGCATATTGAGCGAACGAACTTAATTTCTTTCCATCGTTGTCTTGTCGTTGTTTTCCTTCCATTTCGTTTTCTTTTTGCATTGTCGCCTGCATACCTATCAGACCAACGTTCAAGCCTTATTCCCAGAGATAGCACAATTAAGATACGACTCGATTCTACAGAAGACCAGTAGCATCGTTTTCAATAACCTGTACGCAATCGAGATGGCACTTGTCATCGTGGGTGAGAAAGTCACCCAACTTACCTACACGTAAGTCAGGCCCTCGAACTCAGGTCATCTCAACCAAACTTTACTGACAGAAGAGGACGCCATCGTGCTCCTGGAAGGGGAAAACACTGTTCCCCACGGTGATTCGGAAAAGAACGGATCTGTTGGATGTTGTAAAAAATAGTAGTTAAGGATATTGAGAATAAGTAGATGTTGGAGCTGCAGAGAGTCTCTGATGATTCTCATCTTTTTTCGTCTCTTTTCGTCTCTCACTTGCTCGCACTTCCCCAGAAATCTTGCCTTTTTCGAGCCGTTCACGACATGACAACGTTACTAACTATCAATAGTCCACGAAATGATCATAATCTAGGGAAAACCAAATGTTTCCGTATCAGTCACAGTAAAGCCAATAACAATCACCAAGGGGGAATTTTACATTGTTGCACCGTCCGGAAGACCGTCTAAGATGGTATGTCTACGCCTCCAATCTGCTGATTGCGCGGAACCGAGTGCTTTCCCTTGAGCGAAGCGATATCGTATTTTGCGATGACGCTCGACTCCTCTTCTAGTCAAATCAATAGGCCCGTCTCTAGCGAAACTAGTAGGCAGTCGTGGTTTCCCAGGACCGTAGAAGTAGACCAAGCGACTTTTCCAAAGGTTGTTCAAATTTATTTCGTTCAAGTGACTGGCGTGGGTGGCCAGGTGGTCGAATATAGGTCCAAACTTGCCTGTATGCAGATGAATCCACTCCAGGCTGAGACGGCGTAATTGGCTGTCCTGTTGAAGTAATGTGAAACGCGTAATGACATCTGGGTGTATCCCTCTCATTCCACAATTCCGTACCTGGCCGAAATGCGTAGACTGTACCGCACGTTAGAGGAAGTGCCTCTCCTCCGTCTCAGATTTGTCCCGTTTGGTCTGACATAGGTTGTATCAGCGTAATTCGAGCTTTCCTACCCATTGGCATATTTGCAGAAGATGAGCATTATCGACAATGTGACGCTGAGCAGCTAAGTGATGATTACCAGCAGACTCTTCGTCCACCATATGACATATGATGTGACAGGCTCAGCAAGACTTCAACTTCCCAATTGCACGAGACATTTGCGATGTATCTAGGACCCGACCAAGCTGATGGCAGGCCAGGCTACACTGATCAACAGTGCCAACCACATCCTATCTTTCATCCGGCAAGACACTTTCCGCAACGGCCATCAACACCATTTGAAAAGTCTGTGCAGCAATGTGCCAGACTTGCTTCCAGTCAGGGGCTTCTTGAATAGACTCTAGCTTACTATTTCCATCACCATCTTCAACTTGAACCTGTACTAGAGAGGTAACAGATTGCAAGTCGGCATGCATCGAATTCAGCAGTAGATGAAAGCTTGTGCAAGCAGCGTGATCGATGACTGAAGCCAGTAGCTGGTGGTATACCAGTACACTTACACCACGCAAGTTTCGCATCAGGCAACCCATTCAATTTTTATGCGCAAAATACACGAACTCCTGTATTTGTTCGATGGATGTCCATTTCAACGTCTTCGTTGAGAAATACTTCCGGAACGCAGCGTTCACGCGATACCTCGCGGCAAAGCCTCGTGATATCAGGCAGAAATTGCAGAGATCTCCAAGCTCAAGTAAATCAGAACATCGGTTCAAACTGGCCACGGGGAATCCATCAAGAACCCGGGTCGTCGAGGCCATGATGATGATTCATAGAAGTAGCACGGCTGTTTCACGTCTCATTTCTTTCTAAGACCAGTGACATTTCAGTCAATAACGAGTGATACAGATGATTCAGCCCTTTGTAAGCGGGGTTCCTGTCCATGTCGTTACATCTTGGGTAGATTGTTAGCAGTATGGCCGGATTGACCAAATCATTGATTATTGGCATTTTACCTTACAATGTGAACCTGAGAGAAAGTGCAGGTTCTTGGTGACCGGCGCAAATATGGTAAAGTAAATCTCTCGAAGCTGAGATCGAAAGTGACCTTCAGACGCGATCAAGCAACTGAAGGAGAAAAGGTTGGGTGCTTGCAAATTCACATTGCAGTATGGAGTAGATAGACATGTTCTCTTGGCATTTGATGAGAGTTAGACAACCCGTCTCGAAAGAGTGAACACTCGGAAACACAACACCTCACTACACTGCCAGCTCTCCCACCTTGGTTTAATTATAACCAGCATGTACGACTCGAACCGTGAGGATTATGCTCTCCTAATATTTGAATTCTCCATACTGACTATTCACGGGCAGGCCCGCACCCTCTTCTAGCTCAAGTATCGCTCACAGTCTCTCCATTCATCTCTCTTCCCTCCGCCGTAACTCTACCATATACCTACAAATCCATCGCCTCGACGCTCCCCCCCTCCATCACGGCCGCTGCTGGACCCGACAATAATAATGTCGAATATGCCGGCAAAACGCGCTACGTCGTCTCCTCCACAGGCGGCCATGTAGCTCATCCCGACGAAATCCTAGCATCCTGCCAGGCGCTCGAAACACACCTTAAGAAGACCATGAGCGATGCAGAGCGCACAATCAAGGAATGGGAAGAAAGTATAAGACAACGCGAACTGGCAGAGAAGCGACGATTGGCGCCAGGTTGGTTGGATAGAGATGAGAAGTTGCTGCAGCCTGAAGCTGTGCATGCTTCATTGGCTGCGGCGCAGAATGCTCAGCATGCGCAACGCGCAGATGCTGCTGGAGACGCGAGTCTCTTGGACTCTAGTACGAGGGAGCAGGAAGCTCAGTCGATGCCTGCTATTGCGCCGAGAGATGAAGGGGACGAGTTGGACAGGGCATTTGGAGGGTTGGATGTCAAGTGACAGATTCACACTTAAAGCTAAATAGCAAATTTCGAATATGCTACAGCAAAGCTTTGCTTACGAACAATGAACGCTCGAAGATACATCGCTTGACGACACGGGATTCCTACCGATCAAATCTTCCCCTGCTTCCGCAATCCCTCATACAAAGCCCAAGCAGCAAGCGTCTTTCCGTCCCTCAATCCTTCCCTCCACAGATCCTCCAACCTGACGATCTTCAGCGTAATCTTTTCCCGCTCGTTCCTATTGCCCGTCAACCGACCCTGCATCGCCTCAATCTCCTTGCGCGGCATCCTCTTTTGACACAAGAATACCGGAATAAATTCATCGCTTCCGCCTGGAGATGGATACACGGCCTTTTGCAAAAACTCCTCCTCTTCAGAACAGGCAGGAGACTTTTCAGTCAAAGACGCGGAAGCAAGAGCCGTCATATCGACAAGCTCATCCTGCGGTATCGATAGGCCAGTCTCCTCGTGAATCTCTTTTGCTGCTCCGCCGGCAAACGTGCCGCTGTTGTCGAGCATGCCCGCTGGAATCTCCGCGAATTTGAGGGTACCAGCTGGAACGCGCGGTTGGACTGTCATAATCACATATTTGTCCTTTTCAGATGTTGATGGTACATCATCAGATTGTAGAATAAGCTATCTCTATTAGTCTCGAGGCATCGACAGAACGTGGATAGAAAGACGTACAAGCATAGCAACACTCCCACCTCTTAATAAAATACTCCCCGGTAGACTCTCGCCCGAATCATTGGAAACATCGACCTTCATCTTGATGAAACCTAAACGCCCGCCGCCGAAATAATCAATGGCCTGGATATCGATCCTGCGTAGTTTGTAAGGCGCCTTGTGGAATTCATGCATTGGTGAGGTTTGTTGTGCAAGGGAACGGCGAAGTGACGAGAGCCATGTTTTGAAGGCTGGAAAGGTGAGGAGTTGGTCTTTTGATATGTTGTTGTCCGGAGTTGACGCCGGAGGGCAATTTACTGGTATGTCGCTGTTGGCTTGCGCAGATTCTGTGTTTAAAGGGTCGTCGAAGGGGATTGTGAATGCTGACGCCATCTTTGTTCTTCTCTGTCTTCGTGCTGAGGAGGGTGATAGTGACGTCGGCCTTGGGGGCGAATGGATCGATTTCGAGAATGAGTACGGTCTTGTCCTGAATATGGATTTCATGGGGATGCTTTTCTATTATGGTATGATGATGAATTTATGGTTCGTGGTGATGTATGATGTAAGGTTGTCGGGTTGAATCAGCCTTGTGGAGAAGGGAGCTATAGCCGTCGCGCCTCCAGGCATCAACAACGCGCGACTACGTATGGAAGCCACTGAAATGATTGGAAAATATGCAATGAGGCTGAATTCCTTGATAGTGTTTAGTGCGAAATTATCGCAGAAATAAGCTTTTCTACATGTACAGCCCAGGTACAGCCTACAAGACAGGTAATGAGAAGCGAGGGCACACGGTCTCTAAGCTCTGATACTTTTGAACAGTATGGCAGGCGTGGCTTGCTATACTGCCTTGCTTTTAGAAACCGTACAACCATTGAGCTGTTCAATCACTCATTTCACTTGGAATTTTGTGTCCGTGAGTTGTATCTCGCGCACTGATGGAGCAAGAGAACGCGACTGTTATCGATAAGGATCACCCCACATTGGAGACATGACATCAATTTCCTGGTACTCTCAACTTTTCGTGTAGATCCAATTGATTGTATTCCTCTTTCTATTCACAATTTCAAAATGACACAACCGAATACGCGCTCAGCGCAAGCTTCCAAGATCCTCGAAACAGGTCCATTGGTGAGTGGTTTCTCACGAGGTGTCACTCCCAGTGCTGATGACGACAGGACCCTACAGAAGCCAGATGGATACGACTCGGCAAAATCACCTACACAGATCCCTTGGGCGTGAAACGAGTCTGGGAAACCGCTGAGCGACAAGTAAATAAACATCCTATTATGCCTCCACCCCGCGATAAGGATATGCTGATCGAATGGGTGGTATAGACCCGTCCTAAAAACAGCACAATCGACGGAGTGGGCATACTCGCCATCCTCGAGACACCCAACGGCCCTGAGATTCTGCTACAGAAACAGTTCAGACCCCCTATCAACAAAGTCTCCATCGAGGTCCCCGCGGGCTTGATCGACGAAGGCGAAACACCCGAGCAATGCGCCGTGAGGGAACTCAAGGAGGAGACGGGCTACGTCGGCGTAGTCGAGAAAACGAGTACGGTCATGTTTCACGGTACTGTCCCTTCTATTCGTCCTTCCTTTTCGTGTATATCGTGCATTTGTTCTAACAGAGGTGGTGGTTGGGTGTGGGCAGACCCAGGCCTTACAAATGCAAACTCAAGTCTCGTCCACATACGAATCGACATGAGTCTTCCCGAGAACCAGAATCCTATCCCGGAACTGGAAGAGAACGAATTCATAGAATGTTTTACGGTGCCACTTACGACTTTGTACGAAGAGACGAAACGCCTCGAGGAGGAAGGCTATGGGATTGACGCGCGTGTGGGCGCCTTGGCGGAGACGATTGAGTTGGCAAAGAAGTACAGGTTCTAATTCGCTACTTTTCCTGTGTTGAGAGAGTGGATGTATAGAGTGAAGATAGTACTACACGATTGGTAGAAAAGGAGCATGCTATAGATAGTCGATATACATGTCATATGTGCCATACTCTACATGATCAGATATCAGCATGATTTCATCTCAAAAGAAGCGACATAAAGTATATCCACGATGCTCATATCAGGACATCTTCAACCGTTAAATAAACCAATTTCTGGAACAAAGGAGATACGGAGAAAGAGAGTGTGCCACCGAACCGGGATCATCAGCGAGCTTTCGATATGGGCAAACACATGAAGAATAAAAGACCTTGAAGAACTTGTTGGAAGAATCCCAACAGATGACATGAACGTGATCACCATGACTGGATCCAATAACCCTAATACTATTGGCAGATAAGAGAAAGAGAGAACATTGCTAGCAAGTATCCGCGTTTTCGTCTCTCCTACAGACACCACCAAGCAAAGGTCCGACTAACATCTGTAATTGTCAGCGCTTCTGAACTCGTGCGCGGAATAGCCGTCCATGTAGGATACAATACCCTCGGCCTCAAGCCCGAGAGAGCCCTCGATTACCCGCTCTACCTACCGGATAAATCCAACTTTCCACTCATTCTAAAAGAGGACAAGTCCACGGACGACTCTGAACCGATAATATGCAGTCTTACGTGCAGATGGCCCCGCATTGACACTAAAGCAGACAGGGGATAGCCTCGCCTTCAAATTGTCGTAGTGCATTTCTAGCGTGCAAGCCGTCGGCCCCTGTGGTTTGTGGGGACGTCGCTGATGGAGACTCATCTTGTCGACGTCCTCCCATCAAAGATTCAAGACTTAACGTAGTAGTAAGCGAATGTTGCAAGATTGTAATAAAGAAATGGACCATTCTGCAAGGATATTCTATTCCTGGTACTATCGTAATAGAAATGATATCTATGATTTTGCAGAAAACAGTCATGCGGTGCTAATAAGGGCAACCCATTGCCCAAAGTAGTAAAAAGACCCAGACCCATGCGCCAGATCAGATTTCTGCGCTTTGTTTCGCCGATGGAGAAAAAAAAAAGTACAGTACATGATCATGCAATCCATGAAACCCTCGTGATGCTCATTAGAGAAATAAAACAGGAGCTCAACTCCGTCGAACCAGTCTGGTTCGTAAAAAGGTGGGGAAGATGAAGGGAAGTAACGCTAGTAACAGGTATCAGGAAAAAAAAAGGAATACAACCGGCTGAGCCAATGATTAAAGGCTGGCAAGGTTGGTGTCGGAAGGCTGCTCGATGTGCTTGAGGCACGACTCGAATTCAGCCCAGTCCTTCATGACGATCTTGGCACCGAGCTCAGTCAACTTGGCAGCCATCTCACCGCGCTGGTCATCGCCATGATAGCTGCCGACGTAACCAATGACAGGGATACCAGCACGGATGGCGCTGAGAGCGCCAGAGCGGCTGTCTTCAATGGCTACACATTCCTCGGCTTTCTTGCCCAAGACGTCGATGGCGTGAAGGTAGATGGCTGGGTCGGGTTTGGAGGTGGGCTTGGGAAGAGAGGTAGCAGCGCTAAAAACGTGATCTGCCTTGAAGTATTTGTCTTGGTTGACTTTCTTGATAGAAGCGCGAACCCGACGGAGAGCAGACGACGAGACGACGGCCATGTCGTATTTTCCCGACTGTTGGAGCTTTTCCAATTCCTCCATGACACCGACGCAGGGGACGGCTTTGGCCTCGAGCTTGGCGATGACCTGGTTCTCTTCTTCCTTGACGTAATGCTCAATCTCGTCCTTGCCCATCTCGAAGCCGTACTTGGCCTGGAGAGAGACCATCATACCGCGGAAGTTCTGGCCGACGAAGTCCTTGATGAGTTCCTCGCCCGTGTAGCGGTCGGTGATGTCACGCTTAGCCAGGATTTCGTTGGCGATATCAGCGCAGGCCTCGAAGGCAAGCTCCTCGGACATCACGAGGGTGTTGTCGCAGTCGAACAACAGTTGAGTGATCTGTGGTGGAGTTAGTAGTGGGTCTAATGTCATGGGAAATCCGGGGAAGCGTACCTTGGCCATTGTGGTATGTGGTTGATATGATCCTGAAAGTGTGGAGTGGGGTGGATGGTGTATAGTAGAGCGATGTAGTGGGTGAGGGGGGTTAGTGAGGTGGATGAGTGCAAGCAAGGACGAATGTGAAGTTGATAGTGGGCGGAGAGGAGGGAGAGAAAGAAGGGGACAGAGAGTGTTTAAGTATGCTGGTATACCGTTTGTCGACTCCCAAAGAAGGAGCACAAACAGAACCGTGGGACCACAGGCAATGACCTCAATGAGGAAGGCGCGCACTGGGCAGACGACAATGACGCTGGCCCGGCGGAAATGAGCGATTGGCAATTGCATCAGTCGTCAGGGCTGCACCAATCAACAGGCACGTATCCATAGACACAGTGGAACAGATAGCAGGTTTGCGACCAATCAGCGAAGCGGTTGGTGACGTCGCCCAGTCGGAGCAACGGGCAGATTGGAAAATGCACTGCGATTGGTCGGCGGTGTGGGCGGTCGGCTAGGGCAGCAGCTGTCGGGGCCATTCGGGGAGCGTCGCAGTCAAACAGGGACTAGCGCCAGTTTCATTGGCTGGGCCGCGTTATGTCAAACGCCGCTTTATCGCCCAGCGTCACTGCCACGAACAAGTCTGATGGTACTGCAGCACCCAGAGGAGGACACCACCAATAACACATGGGAACGCCGTCAATCCAATCATCTCGTCGACGGTGCAACCTCTTCGGCACTCGACTGTCTATACAGTCATTAATTCACTCATGTGCTTATTCCGTACAACAGCGCTAGTCAAGTTCTTGGACAAGCAGCTGAATCAAATCATGACTTCGCCACTGGCTGGAGGTCTTGGATGTTTCAATACGACCTCAAAATGCTGCCCCACCGGTGGTCCTCCGCTCCATGTTCGTTCGTATCATCGTGACTTTCCCGGTCAGCCGTTTTGGGTATTCAATTTAGAGTCATGATTGCCTAAAAGAAGAACAGTCAGAGTCAAAAAGGACTCAGTTACACCCAGTCATCCGGTCCATGCGCTCCGGGACGTTTGCCCTGTGGCTTGTATTAGGTAATTGGGCGCTCCTTCTGCACGAAGGGATCGGTTACTTCCTTGAGTCTCCTCAAGGATCTTTGACTTGGCTGAGACCTGACGCTGAAACATTGTGCAGGGCACGGAGGGTCAGTAAGGTTCGGTTAATGAAGGTGATGATGCGGTGCGGACAAGGCGACAAGGCACGGGAATCCACCATACTATTTCCTGCCTAGCTCGCCCTCCCACTTCCCTTTTACCCAAGCAGACTAGTCACAATACCTAATTTCTCCGTATCCTTGATGTCGAACTTGATTGGACACGATTTTCCAGGCACAGTCTCTTCACACTCATTCGCCAATGGCCGGGCGAGATAAAGATAAATAATAAAAAAAACCCTCATTATCTTCTTGGACAAGTTAGCCCCAAAGTCAGTCATACAATCCGGCGCGATGAGCTCCGGAGACAGGACGACGGGCAATGCGTACCCGGTCTCGCTATCAGACATCGAGTTTCCGTCCGCAGCGGTTTCAGTATCACAGCTCCTAACATCATTACGACGTTCCGCGCTATCAGTTACGAATCGTTTACGCTCAATAGAAGCAGACGCCCGCTTTGTGTCAGAGGTGGCCGACCATTATGGGGGCTTACCCCTCATTGCCAACGAACGCTGTGGCAGTTGGTATCTCAACCCGACGCACAAGGCTGGTAGCGTCTATTTCAAGAGTACGGATGGCCATACTGGGGTCTGGGAGTTTAGCTTCCGTAGGCTCAATCTGCAGGTTCTCCAAATCGCTCGGCAGCGTGGCGGGTAAGGAGCCCTCGACTCTGCCATTCATGACCGTCGCTGCGAATCATTGTTGACCAAGACTAATGTGGATTCCTATACAGTTGTGTTATCGTGGATTCCACCCGCAGGGGCAAACGTACGTTTGATTTACACTCCATTTCTGATCCCGAAGAAATACGGGGTTGATAACCCGCATTTGTCACTATACATGGGTTATGCGTTACATGTGAACCTGGACAAGCCATTCGTAGTATTTTGAGCTAACACGTGTGCAATAGTGATGCCCGATGCTCTCTCCAAAACGGTTCCGATATGGAGTGCTGTTTTGAATCGAGCCCTGTTTCCATCAGAACCTGCATATCACCCGGTCCAATTCCCGCCTAAGTTTTTACCTGCCTCGGAAGAAGCACAAATTGAGAGACGAATTGACGGGTTTGTCAAGACTTTCAAGGTAAATGCCTCATTTCGGGTTCCGGTGCACCCTGCCGCTAACACTTGTGTTTGATAGGAATTGAAGCTTGATTTGGACCAATTGAGAGAGGACTTGGGTCGTCCTATTAGGATCGCCTGGGCTAATCAGACTTATTTCTATCCTACCACGCTTCAGAAAGGGGATGGATACAATCTCTTTGTGCTTTGCTCAGCCTCGAAAAGGGTGCACGGTGCAGAGGCATCCGAGGGAGGGTATATTCAGGGTGCAGGCGACGATGCTGAAAAATGGTCTCATGGATTGACTCCACCTATATTTTGGGCAAACAAAGACCTTCTCGTCAGCACCGACGAGAATGATTTGCCGGATATCATTCAAGAGCTGAACTCGAAAGCCGCTGCTGATGACAATGGCGGTGACAAAGCCGGCGTCCCTATCCGCCCATCGTCGAATCTATTCATCTGCCAGTCTCGGCGGAACGAGTCAAGCATACCAGGCGACTATGACCTTGTCATCGCCTGCAATGACAATCCTGAATTAGCCACTCCGAAGAGGTTGAATCTCGGTTGCGGTTCCGGTAAACTCGGCAGTCGAGATCTACGGTCTGCTCTGGACAAAGTCAAAGCGTTCGTTGAGAAGGAACTCACAGCTAGTCCTGCACAATCGATACTGGTCACTTGTGATACGGGAAAAGATCTTTCTGTTGGGACACTTTTGACCATTATTTGCCTGTTTTATGATGATGATGGTAACAAGCTTTCGTTCTGTCGCGTAACTACTTGCTGAATTGGGATTAGGAAAATTCGTCGGACCGCAAAAAGACGTTTATGTCGACAAACAATACATCCGCCAACGGCTTACATGGATCGTAACATCGAAACCGGATGCGAACCCTTCACGGGCGACACTCCAATCAGTCAACGCATTCCTTTTGCAGAGGCCAGATTGATTCATGAGCTGGGTGGATATCAACGCGAAAATACAGTAATTCCTTCTATGGTTTGTTTAGTACTCATCCACCGCTTCAACTATAGCCCCAGCGGCACCCTGATCCAAACTATTCAGAACGTCCATATCTTCCTGACTAATCTCGAAGTCATAAACATCGGCATTGGCGGCAATTCGCTCTGGATTCGAGCTCTTGGGTAGCGGAACCCAGTCCTTTTGTAGACCATAGCGAATCAGTACCTGGGCAGTGGTCTTTCCGTATTTCTGAGCCAGCCCGACAAGGGTAGGGTCATTAGCCTTGTTGCCACGGACGAGAGGGCAATAGGCTTCGATGATGATGCCATGCTGTTGGCAGTATCGGACGGTTTGGCGCTGTTGACACCATGGGTGGAGCTGCATTCAATCAGCAATGCCAGTACCTAGTACTCTTGACTTTCATTCTGATACACGTACCTCAATCTGATTGACGTGGGGAGGAAAAATCTTGGCATACCCCTTCATCTCCTCGATATGTCCAACCCCATAATTACTCACCCCAATACTCCTCGTCCTTCCTTCCTCCAATACTCTTTCGAGAGCCTGCCACAACTCCTTCCTGCCCGATGTTCCAGATTTGGCGCTATGAATGAGGAACAAGTCGACAAAGCCATCCTTGTCTCCTCCGGAAATCTTATCTATGCTCTCCACAATCTTTTCGTACGTTGCCTGCGGCGATCCGCCAGGACTCATGATCTTGGTGGTTATAAAGACTTCATCTCGCGCAAGGCCGGATTTCCGGAATGCCTCGCCGACTTCCTTCTCGTTGCCGTAGAACTGGGCTGAGTCGACGTGTCGGTATCCCGTCTTGAGGGCTGTGAGGGTCCCCTGGACGCAATCGTCGCCGTGGCTGCGGTACACGCCGAATCCGAGGCGGGGAATTTGCACGGGTGACTGAGGTAGAGGGAGCGTGTCTGTTATCTTAAGGGCTGGCATTGTTGCGTTGTAGTTCCGTAATCAGTGTCGTTGATTTGTCGATTAGAACGTATGAAGAAAGGCGAGATGCTGTTCGGCGTTGTCGAGGGAGAAATATTTTAGACATGACGTGCTTGGAGATGTCTAGTCAGTGGTAAGGTGGATAAGAACTTTTGAAACCCCCCACATTGCCCAGCTGACGGAATCGGAGACACGATGATATCATTACCATGGACTTACTCTATGGGGATCTCCAAGCAACGAAGAGGTTAAATACCAAAGGAACTGACAGCTTTGTCCTACGATCTAAGCAGATCCCACTCTGTCTCTTTTCTGATATCGGTTTAGCGACGATCTATATAGTTATGCAGGGTCTAGGGTGAGGGGCCATCGGATCACCATATTTCTGCTGGATATACAGCCACAATCAACATGTAGATCCCAAGAATAAAACTCGTCGGAAAAGATAACAAATCTCACCAAAAGTATTCACCCAAATGGAAGAAGTAAAAATAGAGATCTCAGAAACGTGGTTCGGTAGGCCGGCCGGTTGCTGTGGCCAGGGCTTTTTTCTTGCGCTGGCGGCTAAGTGTTTGTTGACAACGCAAGCCCTAGTCCCAGAAGGGCAAAAACAAAAAAAGGGAGTGAGTCGCCCCTGCCCGTGCGGAGAAGAAAAGACAACCTCTGCCAACAAACAACTCAGAATCCTTGTTGTCGATCTGGCTCTGTAGAGATTGCTATTTTCTATCCCTTCACATTCTTCTCGAAGCAACACTTTTGTTCTGCAGATATCTAATACCCTCTATACAAAATCTTACCAGCATCCCGTGTTTCGATCCGGATCGGCGTCAAGATCGCGGAGACACCAGAGAGGGGGATTTTCTACGTCTTGTTTCCACTCCGTCCGGTCGTTTTAACACTGCCCCTCCTTGCAATTCGCAAGATTCATCATTTCTTCTTCATCTTCCAACGAGTTGCTTCTTTGTTCTCGAATACGCCGTTCAGCTATTGTTCTTGCTCAGCTCGTCCGAACCCCGCGGCACTCTATGCAACCATGTTGATGGTCGAGAAGCAGTGGATTCTTGTACAGCAAAAGACATTCACAAAATGGTATGTCAGCAGGCATCGTTGCATCATAATCGTCTAATCTTGTTCTACAGGCTCAATAATAAATTAAAGGCCAGGAATCTGGCCATTAGCGACTTGACGCAGGATTTATCCGATGGAGTAAGTGACCGCATGTTTACTTTTCGGACGAGGATTAATGCTCTGGGCAGGTCAATCTCATTCACCTGCTGGAAATCCTCGGCGACGAGTCACTCGGTCGATATGCCTCCAAACCAAAGCTACGCGTCCAGAAATTCGAAAATGTCAACAAAGGGCTAGACTTTATCAAACTACGCGGTATTCAAATGACCAATATTGGTGCAGAGGACATTGTAGATGGAAACCAAAAGATTATTCTCGGGCTGATCTGGACTCTTATTTCGAAATTTACCATCAGCGATATCAGTTCTGAGGGCATGTCCGCTAAGGAAGGGTTATTGCTTTGGTGTCAACGCAAAACGGCTTGTTATCCTGAAGTCGAGGTTCGAGATTTCTCGGCCAGTTGGAATGATGGGCTAGCCTTTTGCGCGTTGCTGGATATTCATCGACCTGATTTGATCGATTTTGATTCTTTGGACAAGAAAGATCATCGAGGAAATATGCAATTGGCCTTTGACATTGCGGCAAATGAGATTGGTATTCCGGACTTGCTCGACGTCGAAGATGTGTGTGATGTGGATAAGCCGGATGAGCGGTCGTTGATGACATATATCGCATATTGGTTCCATGCTTTTTCGCAGCTGGAAAAGGTTGAGAACGCTGGACGGCGAGTGGAGAAGTTTGTGAGCAATATGCAAGGTGCATGGGAAATGCAATCTTCCTACGAGAAACGGATGAAGGAACTTTTGGCCCAGATTGCAAATCAAAGAGCGCAATGGCAGGGGGCGTCTTTCGAGGGTACCTATACGGATGCAAAGGTGCAGCTCGCTGAATTTTCACATTACAAGAGAAACCAGAAACGGAAATGGGTAGCGGAAAAATCTGATCTTGCTGCCTTGTTGGGAAATATCAAGACAAAACTCAGCACATACCGTCTACGACCATACGAACCCCCGGCAGACTTGTCTTTGGACAGGTGTGATCAAGATTGGGAAGGATTGATGAAAGAGGAGCAGGAACGCAGTCAGCTGATCAATGAGACCATCCGGGACATCAAGAACAAATTGCGCCGCTCTTTTGCCGACAAGGCTAATGATTTTGCGCTTACTCTGAAGACATTGACGCTTGCTATTTCGGGTCTTGAAGGCGATGTTGAAGATCAACTGACTCACGTTCAGCGTTTGAATGACAATCTACCACCCCTTGACGCATTTTTGGAAACTATCGCAGACCTTGAAGAACAATGTGTTGAGGCGAACATTGATGAGAACGATTACACGACGTATACTCTGGACGAGTTGTCATACGAGTTGGGACTGGTCAAGTCAAGCGTGGCCAAGAAGCTTGCATTCTTAGAGAATCAAATGGTTGCTCGAAACATGACCAATCTCACGCCGATACAATTGGAAGAATTCGAGTCTGTGTTTCGACATTTCGACCGAGATGGATCAAACACTCTGCAAGAGATTGAGTTCTCGGCTGCCTTGGCTAGTTTGGGCCTTGTCTATGATGAAGAGGAGATGCACGAAGTGTTCTTAGAGACTTGCGGCCGCAACTCGACAGTCAGCTTTGAGCAGTTTATTCGGTTCATGGTTAGTGTGACGGAAGATCAGAACACTGCAGAGCAGGTGTTTCAGAGTTTCCGTGAAGTGGCCGATGGAAAGGTAGGCAATCAACTACCCTCCAAATTATGATACAAGCTAACTGTATGGCAGCCATACGTCACAGAACTCGATCTTCGACACTCTCTTATTCCCGACGAACTCATTGATAATCTTCTCGAGTCTATGCCCAAACATGAAGGGCCTGACCTTCTCGAAGACAGGGAGTTACCGAAATACGACTATATTACATTCATGGAGAAAATGATGGACAACCAAGGGACATCAGAAGATACCAAGCGTACCATCAATGGCGGTCATTGATCCGTAGAAAGGAAGGTTGGCAACTGCTTTATTGTAATCAGCATTTCTGGTGTTCGTCCATCACATACATACAGGGGGTGTTCTTTCAATGCATTGCTCATATTGGTTCTGTTCAGGTAATACGCCGTGTCGTTCATGCATGCTGGTTAGGCATTGTTTGGTTTCCTTGGGTTTATTCTTAGTTCTTACGGTTCTGTTGCAAGGGGCTTTCTTGTAGAAATGCGGTAATTGTACTGTAAGAATACGCGTTTATTACCGAAAAACGTAGACGATATACGCTTTTCATCAATAGAATTTTAGTTCATTCAATCTATGAATTTTCTTATTGCTTCGAGTTAATCGCCAACGTATCACGTGATAAATCTTGCGGCTGAGGCTCATCTCCGTCTTCCGCCTGGCTTGAGTTTAATCCAACTTTGATCCATGCATCAACTACATGCCACAAACACATAGTCCTCTATCCAGAATATAGATTATCTCGAACGACATTATGGATCGCAGCCTGGAGGAAATCATTTCTGAACGTCCGGTATGATCTCCCTTTCATTTGAATTGAAACGAATTGTGATCCAAACTAACGTCGTCATTTCTCAAAAGGCGAAGCAGCAGCAGAACCGTCGGGGACGAGGTGGTCGAAACACTAGCAACGCGCCACGCGATGGTGTGAAAAAGGTATAAACTCTGCTCGCGAGGATAGAAGAATCAGAAAGAGAAGACTGACGGTATTCGAACCCGCCATAGGTCTTCCTCCTCTCTCCTCCTCTCCCACAACGACATTCAACCTCCATTTCACAATAAGAAAAGAAGAAAGAAGAATAATACACCTCGAAGATTGTTATCTGATGGGTCTGACTACTTCGTGGTCAGTCGGTCAGTTCGGTACTTTAATGACCGATATGCGAGTCAGCAAACTGACCGGGCAATTCTACCGAGGCATTCAATAATAATCATCAGGAAACTTTGAACGATCATTTGGAGCAGAATTTTCGGAAACATTCGTATAACGCAGATTAGACTTTCAGCTGACCTTTGTGCCTCCTTTTGATATTTACAGTCATATCGTGACCGCGTTGATCTTGATCGGTGAGTTGGCTCTCCTCCAATTTTCCGTTATATGGTTGTTGATGTTATCTTTGTTCAGTGATTGGGTTCATGATCGGTTCGATGACAACAATGGAGACTGTACGTCGATTTCTATCTCGAGTGTTTGCGGGTGATTCGTCTCATGGCTTACGTCTATCTCAGCCCGTCCTCGTCGTGACAACCGATCTAGACGCGAAAGAGAATCGCCAGACAGCGATCAACCGTGAGTCTGTCAACGATACGAATCAAATTACTGTATATGCTGATCTGGAGATCACAGGGCCCGATTGCGCATCGACAACCTTCATTGGGACTTGACGGAGGAAGATTTGGAGGTCAGACTCTCTACGTCTCAGTGGGCACACAAATACTCATGTTTTGTAGGGCTTGTTCGGCAATATCGGACCCGTTCAGAGAGTTCGCATCAACTTCGACCGTGCCGGCCGCTCAGAAGGGACCGCTACTGTCACATACCAATACCTCGAAGATGCCAGACAGGCAATCCGTGAATTTGACGGCGCCAACGCCAAAGGCCAACCAATTCGATTGACCCTTCTACCGCTTGGGGGCCGTGGTGGCGCAGGTGCTGGAGGATCAAGAGCGGAAAAATCAAAGAGCCTCTTTGACCGGATTGAGCGCCCCCTCGCAGACCGAACGGAGCGTAGCCTTAGCCCTGACGGAGAAGGCGCCACAAATGGAGGACGTCGTCGTCGAGGCGGAAGACAAGGCCGTTCAGGGCGCAGTGACACATCGAAGCCAGCTCCGGATCACATTGATCGCTACGTCCCCGGCCAGCAACAATCGCAACGCTCACCGACTCGTCGGGGCCAGACGGGCCGTCGTCCTGGAGAACGTCGGGATGATAGACGCGGTGGCACCAAGGATGGCCGTAAAGGCGCAAACGGCGGTACTGGTCCTCGCCCTAAAAAGACGCAGGAAGAGCTTGATGCGGAGATGGATGATTACTGGGGTAATACCGCTGCTGAGGGTGGTGCCGAGGAAAATGCTGTTTCCGCACCGGCGACTGTGGCTGCAGGTGACTCGGCAGCTGCCGCGCCGGCAGGGAACGACGATGACATTGATATGATTGAGTAGAAGGTGTTCAAATGCGTGTTTTTCAACACCCAAGCTCTTCATGGCTGTGAAGTGTATTATCATCGCTATTGTTTTTCGGACATAGATTGATTCGGAATACAAGATATCTTCCTCAATGAACGTCTATCTGAGCATTATTCGCGAATTCTTGATTAGATATGTTATCTATCTCCTTAACCTAAGAATGCTTGAATCAACTCGCTTCATGCAATATAGCTATCCAATGTACAAATAAGTGGAAGTCAAAGATGGAAACTACCGCCACAACCCATATGGCTCGCGACACGCTTTCCAAAGCTTAATGGTCCCATCCTCACTCCCCGTTCCGTACAATTTTCCGTCCGGCGAGTAACTCACCGACCAGATAGGGCCGTGGTGGCCTTTCTGCACTTCTACTCATCGTTAGCCATATCTCCAAATAGAACCGAAAGGAAAGAAGGGAGGAACGGTCATACCAAGTTCCTCATCAGTATGTAAATCATACACCCTCGCCCACGTATCCTCACCCGCCCCACCAGTCACAAACCTGCCCGTCTCACTATTGACTGCCACGCTGGCAACTTCGTACCTAAAATCGACCTTCTTCAATAGCCTGCCCGGCATCGCACCGTCAAACAAGTAAACACTCTTCCCTGCAGCAACGCTCAAAATGCCGGTTTCATTGGGCCGTGTAGCGAGTACGTTCAACTCGCAACTGCCGATCGTGCCCTCGACGCTGTACTCGACAACGGGGTGGCGAGAGCGCAGGTCCCACCAGCGGATTTTCCGGTCTTCGGCGGCCGTGGTGAGGACGTTGTAGTCTGTGTTCCAGATGATGGATTTGATGGTGCCGCCGTGCACGCCAGGGCCGATTTCGTAGCTCGTTACCCCGTTCGATGTGTCGTTATTGTTGTTGTTGAGAGCTGGTGAGGAGCCATCGTGGGCAGATTCACCACCGCTGCGCGTAAGATCAAATATGCGCAGTTTCTTCTCCATGCCTCCTGTGGCGAGGACTTGCGGGTTTGTCTGGATGGGGAAAGCGACTGCGCGCACTATGTGATTGTGTTGTAATGTGTGCAGGCATTCGCCGGTGTGTGTGTCCCAGACCTTCCTACCAGGACTATTAGCATAACACATTCATGTATCGAGAGAATGGTAGCAGCATACGCGGAGAAATCAGCCGCTGCTGTAGCGGCGATGTTTGCATCTGCAGACAGTCTCGCCTGCCAGACGGCGCCTTTGTGGCCGAGGAACGTCCCAATCCTGTCCTACATTAGTAAATTATCTCGTCCCACAAAATATAAGTGTAACCTACCAATCCCCAGTAACACCATCGCGAAGCATCGGGTTATTATCTGCAGCCGTCCGTAAGCCCATATCGACCCATCTCTCAAGGTTTAGAGCAAACCTTTACACGCCGAGATCAGATAGTACTGATCCTCTTCCACTATCGAGGAAAAGCTGATATGTGGAACAGGGCGAGAGTGTCCGTGACAAGTCAGGGGGACAACTTTGGGTACATCTGGGCATTATTAGTATACACGCTCTTCCAAGTAAATGAGGAAGGCCTTACCCATGGCCATACTGAGTATTCAAGCCTGTAACACTAGGAGCTGGATGATGGTTTTGCAGAAGTTGCACTATATGATTGGCACCTCAAATAAGAACCCCACACTTTGATCGATCGAACTGAACCAACTCGACGAGAGGACAAGCCACGACAAATAGAAGTTTAATAGGGCTGATCGTTTTAAACAGAAAAATCGTATCGTAAGAAAAGAGAATTCGTCACGTCGTTAGAAGAATGATGGTCCTGTTCGTATATAAAGAAGAATGAGTGACGTTGAAAGGTTGAAGGTGATACGTAGTTCCCGGCTGGTTGTTTTCTTTTCCTTGTCGTCGGACTTGACCACGGCGCGCTCGTACAGATAGCACGGCGACTCTGGCTCCTTTCTGTAACTAGGAGAATCAATACTTCTTGGTGTATAATATATGCAGAGAATAACGAAAGATGAGTGCACGTAGTTTAGCACGGGTTTGAGGTTTGAGATGGGGTCAGATCTTTCTTTGTCTTAATTTCGCGTGAAATCAACGGCTGCGCTGGTGATTGGCCACGTCCCGGTATTGCGGCGCCAGGAACGGAATAGCACCCTTCAGCTCGAGTACTTCTAAGTACTTTTTGCAGTCACCTACTCTGGACATGTAACTTAGCAGGTATACGTATTACATATAATACAGCCACTACGACAATCTGTATATTTTCGAGTAAGTAGTCTATGTACGTTCCATGAGTCATCACGTCCGGCGGTAAACACCCATCCCCCATGACGCTCGCAATATAAACAGTCCCCAAGCCATCCCTATACTGTCCCAGACAACATTCAACTTGCTACCCTTGACTTCGCGCCAGCCTACAGGCACTTCAGCAACGGGTATCTTGGCAAACTCGGCCAACATCAGCATCTCAACGTCGAAGATCCAGCCTTCGGAGTGCATATAAGGGATGATGTAGGGCAGCGAGGCGCGCGAAAACAGCTTGAAGCCGCATTGAGTGTCTTTGACTTTTGCGGTGGCAGGGGGGGTCAGGAGCCAGAGGATGAGGTGGAAGGAATGCATCAAAAAGTTGCGGAGTTTGGAGCGCTGAATTTGTTAGTTTAGCTCTCATCGATAGGGTTAAACTGGCTTACCTTTACCACAGCTTCGCTGCCCACCATATGAGCTCGCGATCCGACAGCCACCGCTCGTCCTTCAGAGTCTTCTACTTTCTGAGCAGCAGTCACCAACTTGCCGAGATCAGTGAATTTGCTGGCACCATCGGCATCTGCGAAAACGACGTATTTCCCTCTAATGTGTCGCATACCGTGTGTTACGGCACCGCCTTTGCCTCGGTTTTGAGTCAATGTGACAATCCGGATACTCCCAGGAGGTATATGTACACCTTCACGTTTTTGAGATGACCACGGCCCCGTATGAGCACGGGGATGTAGCGATAGCTGATGATCCCGGGCAAAATCAAATGCAACCCCTTCAGTTCCATCTGTCGAACCGTCCGAAACAAGCAAAATCTCCCAGCCTTTGGAGGAGTCGTTATCTGCGACATGTTCATTGCCTGTCTTGCGTTGTCGGACATTATCATTCTTGTAATTCTTTCTCTTTTCGTTGCTGGCTTGATCGGCTAGGGTGCCGTATGCATGTTCCAGGTAATCCACTGTTTCCTCCAGCATGCCAATCAAGCGCTCCTCTTCGTTGTACGCGGGAACCACGACCGACATGAAAAGTTCTGGATTCTCAATCTGGACGACTGCATGCTTGTTTGTATTCTGGCGCGCACGTTCCCAGCTGTCCTGCCAGCATGGTAGTTGCTGGGGCCGGGTTGGTGTGCCATCCCCGGACAAGGTACGATAAGTCTTTTCTTCGGGGAACGGTGCTCGGGGTCGGAACGCAACTGCGAAGAGGGTGATGTACGCCTCGAAGAGAATTAGCATGTTCAATCGTAACGTCTGTTGAGAGGTGGTAAGATCTTGTAACACTTACAAGCGCAATCACTCCAATGACACTAGCAGCCAGTGAAATAAGAAACACAGAAGCCGGAACAGTGCTCAGAATCTGAACACATTCTGCGCAAATCTCGTTTATATACTCCAACATGATTGCTGTAAGTCAGAGCCAGAGTCCGATAGCGAACAAGAGGAGGGGAAGCTCCAGTCCCTCAAGAAGTATAGGGAGACGGAGAGAGTGATTGATCGCACTCCATGCAAGATTTGGAGTCAACAGCGATCAATTGAGCAGTCTGTGCGGAAGTAGAACAGGAGTGGAATGCTCAGCTAACCCATCGATGGTTGCAGCGAGCATATCCCCATATGTAGGACGTGTTTGTATACGTATGTATTAAGTTAGGACTCACGAGCATGGAGGAGAGCTCTACGGCCACTTGGCAGGATGCTAGAATACGCGGTGCCGATTGGTCACATGCCCACGCACGCGGCGTAAGCCTTGGGGCTTGGGCGGGCCTTAACTTTTAGTTAGAGTATTTAGCTCCCACCACTCCCCCCACTGCAACACGGCCCTTAATTCTTCCTCTGCAACGCGGAACGTCTTGAGTTCTTTTACGGAGCAGACAGCTGGCCCTTCTTCTTGAGACATACTGCTGGAAGGAAGTATGACCTTGAGAACCACGGTTGACTTCACCAACGGAGCATTGGCCACAATGGCTCGCACAAAGTCCCACAAATTCGTTCGTTGCCTGTGATCTATACACTCGGTTGATCAGGCATATTTAGCCATTGGCACTTTTCAATTGCCTCAGTCCAAGCGAAACATTGTAAAGTTCCATACTTGGGCTACGATAGAGAATCACACATGGTGATTGTGATCGGGTATGATGTTACTGATCCGTGGATCTACTCCGTCAAAGTCAAACAGCCATGAGTTGCTTTCACGTCATAGAAGAGATGGACTTCTCAAGTCATTCTGTCCGATGTCCTTGTCAAAACCCCTTGACTCAGACCATGGTTGAGAATGGTGCGTTTCCGAGCATCGTTCAGTGGACTGACTCGTCCTTCTAATCGTTTCCTTTCGGACGATCCAAAGGAGGCGTATACTTTGGTAGCCAGCTTAACAGTCCAGGTGTAGCTTACTTATTGTTCGGCTGGACAATCTCTGGTAGGAATCTTGCGCTGAAAGTTCATTGCTCAAACTGCACAGGCTTTTCGAGTCGGATGCGTTCAACTCGCGTGCTTTCAGGACGCATTGCGCGCGCTACGATGATGTGACACAGCCATGTCCACATCTTCATTTGACTCGCCGAGAGTGAAAGGAGGCGAGAATTTTTCTCCGGCCCCCAGTCATGACACATAGTGAGGCTCGCTATGCAGTTTTTGGCTCTGAACGTGACAGGTGGCGATTTGCTGGCCATTCTGTCCATTATTATCAGGCGAGAATCTGAAAGTGGAAGTCTGCACGAAAACTGATATCTCCTGAATGGGATTTTGCGCTCTGCGAGTCTGACACAAGCTACAAATATCCGTCAATAACTCCTACAGCCTAGCTGTCGCACCAGTCTTGCACATCCTCACCTCGATCTGATGGAGTTGATTCACACGGCTGGAAATCGAACCAAAAGCTTCACATGCTGAACTTTTGAGTGGCGAAAAGCCGCAAGGCAGGACGACCGTACGCCAGTAGCTTTGTGGTCCGGTATCATGGAGTTCTACGAGGCATGTGCAATGTCGTAGTCGGTTGAAGTAGAATGAATGACCTGCAGGCAAATACTGTAGGAATCGTCAAGGTAGGGCTATAGACATGGCTTACCGCCTTCGATGTGGCCGCTTCAACGCTCTCCCAATTACTTCGGCTCAAAGGCAACGCAGCAAATCTTGGACAGAGCGATTTGTCTGTTGGGTTCTGACACACCGAACCTGAGATGGTGTCTTCGATTCAGGAAAAAAAAATGATTTGCCAATAGGTAGGCTGCTACACACAATTCACCGGTTTCTGGGGTCCCCACAGGGAAACCTCCGCCATTCAGTCTCCACCATCGTCACAGCTCAGAGGTACATATAGGTACTTCTTGCACCACACTTTCCATGGAGGAAACCGTGTACATGTTCGGTACCTGGCGTTATACTTTTTCGCCTCGCTTTTCTGGCACTGAGATAGCCACCTACAGTCAATCTCCAGCTCAGAGCTAGTCTCCAAAGTGGTGATGCAATTTTAAGCCGGCCGGACCTGGCTAGTCAACGATACATGTTATAACCGACACGCTCCCTGTTGCTGTATCTCTCAATGATGGACTTGACTCGCGTGGTAGACCAATAGAATGAGCTTCAGATGTGAAAAATGTGGTGGAATCACCTTGGCTCGTTCTCCCTGGATGGAGAAAAAAAAATATTACCTGGTATAATTTACTCAACAGCAAGTTGGCAGTGAATGCTCCGCCGCCTCAGATGCACGATTGTTGCTGCGGCTCTTGTGAGCTCCGACAGGCGACGGTGTGTGCTGTTCTTACTACGAACTAGCACACTTCTCTATATACATTACTGAGATTTTTCTTTCACAAGTCTGCTTCTTTCTCTGATCATAAGCTTTTCCATATATATACTGCCTCTATACACAAATTTCATGGTCAAGCGCTGAATATTGTTTCATCTGTCGTTCTTAGTGGTAGCGCTAATGGCGCTCCAGCCTGATCAAGCTCACGAGGCTAGAGAGAATTCGAGTCAAGAAGACAGTTGGCTTCTGGGTCTTAACAGTCAGGAATTTCCAGATTGTCCCGATCTCTTAAATATCACTGATGCTGCCTCGGGACTACCACTTCAGATAGTACGTAACACATACCAGTCAACGCCCGTCATTGTTCTAACCACACTCAGCCTTATGAGAACGAATATCGCGACGACGCCGAGGATATCTCTACCTTTCCTGCGTTGAGTGAGCCTGTTGAAATTTCTACGCAACACGCTACAGGGCCGACGTATGTTGACCCGAGCCTCCTCCATGCACGATCATCAGATCAAGTGCCTTCGCCTGCCTCTGACCCTAGGAACCCTTCGATTTCGGATGTTGACCTTGATTTTGCGGCAAGACAAACGATAATTGAATGGGTATATCGGCAACCACCTCGCGAAGTTGGTACTTCAGAAGCGGTCTACGAGTTGACATCACAGAATGAGCATAGCAATCGGATGCGAAAATGTTTGCAGTGCAGGGTCCGAAAGGGCAAGGTAATCCCCCCCTGACACGTTGAATATTGTCAGAATACTCAGCCGGGTCGGCAGTGCGAGGATCCTACAAGGTACAACGCAGTACTCCTACCGGTAATTCTCGCCGCCTATTCCATGCCGTTTGTAGCTCCAGGTTCGTCATTCGCCCCGTCTATGCACTTACTTTGCCCTAATCCGTTGGTAGACTCCTTGATGATGATGATTAATGCTCTCTATGCTCTGTACGCGAACGTTATTGCGCTAAGGTCGCGTTCTCAAAGACACTCGCGATTCGACGGCAATACTGTGACCCTGCATCTGGGGATGGAAGACAGGTCATCGTCAGCAGGCCTGCACGACGAGCACGACGTGGTTCTCTACCCTGAAAGACTGAGCCATATGCCACGGATTGATGCATTTAAGCCTTTTTCTCTCATAGAACCGACCATAGATGTCATCGGATTCGATCATTTCATTTCGAGGAAGATGTGGCCTGGTCACGAGCAACGGCAGGGATCAAAGTTTACTCAGGCTCAAGTAAGCAAGTACCAAGCACATTGCTTCGCTCAGAATTTTGATACAACTTACTAAGCCAGATACAGGAGGATACGCTCCAGACTGCGCGGCTGTTTTGTGGCTATGTTGCACTCTCAGCTAATCTCGATCACATCGCCGTATATACAGAATATACAGAACAACACACTGCGAGATTAATTTGTGTTGCGCTCGTCAATTTCTTCACTCATAGATTGTGTCAGCTCTACCAGCAACTTGGATACAATTTGCAAACTCTTGTGGACAGAGAAGAGAGCAATCATTACGTCGCAGCCCGGACTCTTGAACTGATATATCGGTGTACTCGGACTGCAATGCCCATCAAATGGAACACCACGAACCACCCGGTTTCACAAGAACTGGTAAGTTTGACTTTCATATGTCCATTAGGTTTACGTACAATTACTGATATCCTGTGCCGCGCAGGATCGTATACGCTTATTACTCAATGAATGGATATCCACAATCCGGAATGAAGTCCAAGACATAGAGCGCAATTTTGCTGCTCCTTTTCGCGGTGACAGACGATTGAAAATGGACCCTACAATGAAAGCTGCCAATGACGTCGTCCTATTGGCTAGGCATCTCAGAATCTATTTTAAGATGGATCGATGGTCTCAGTCCTCGACTCATATGATGCTTACGAGGAATGGCGGGTGAGCCGATCTTACACCTGGACTTTGTTTTCCAATCCGTTCTAACCGGGTCGAAGGTTGAATATGTATTCTGTGTCCAAATTGCTTTCTATGGAGGATATCTACGAATTCCCTCCACCTGATCAAATTGACAGCGATGCACACCGGATGGATCTGCTTTCTTCCTACAACGGCTTGCCTTCCAATGACGGCGAATCTTCATCTAGCTCTTCCACAACACAGGTACAGCAAGTATCGAGGTCTCATACCACCTATGATCACTATCCGCAGTCACAAACAGCTCTGACCAACGCTGCAACACACCCTTCGACAGTCAACGATGCTGATCTCGGGAATGGCTCGCTCCTAGTCGGAGGTCATACGTGGGATCTAGGTTCCGCACAAATGTCCTCGCGGCCCGAAGGGGGCCTTTAATGAGATATCATGACATGAGACACACAAAGGCCTTCTGTAAATGCTCTTTTTCCTTTCTACCGTGGCAATTTACTTTACTTTCCAAGTTGACCTTCTTATGTTCTTCTTCATTTTGGCTTTGAAAAGCTGATCCTTTACCGGCCGCCCTTGTAAGGCAGCGTTTCATGCGTACAGTTATCACTGGCGCAATTGCAAGGGGGATGATTGGAGTCTGTAATAGAGAGATACATAGTCATTATATGACAGTAACGAATCTTTGCATGCTATTTATTATAAGTACTCAATAGGCTCGTGCGTGCCGGGTCGACATGATTCCTGAGTAGATATTATTGCAAGTAACAATGAAGCAGCCCCACGGCCGGCTCAGTACATATTCATCAACAACGTAGCAGGACTGCCTATGAGATCACATGATAGACGGTAATCCTTGCAGAGTACGCACGTATCTGCCCAGTATCCCCTCGGCAGCCTGATCCCACAGGCCAGGCCTTGCCTATTCGTCAGCCGCATCTGGCCTGCATCACATTACAAACTCAGTGACAGTCAAGTCACCTCTGATGAGAAAACTATCCATACACAACCTCTTTCTTGTTTTCTGTCTCGGCCTTGCTGCCTGTATATTGCCAATATCATATCAATATAAAGATTCAAGACTTCAGCGCACGCGACCCGCACGAGCACCCTCGGTTTGCGATCAATAAACAAATATCCGAGAGCTTAATTCAACCATCCTCTTCTTTCTGATCACCCCAAATCGATACATTTTTCGAAACCTACATTTTACGATCCGCAGCATACTTAGTTTGATTACGACATTCGATCTCCGATAAATTCGATCGATTCCGTGTCGTGATCGGCAGCAGTTGCTGTCCTAGTTGTGCGAGCGGCTCCAAGTAAAAACGTCTCGTCGAACCCCGCCGCCACACGCGCTCTCTCTCTCCTTTCCGCTGGACCTCTTCTTCCTCCCTCTTCTCGCCACGACCTGCTCACACGCTCAACCGTACGAGCGCCCACTTTCGACTTCTATACAAAACATTGACTAGTCGGTTGAATATCGCTTACTAGTCACGATGATGGAAAATCAGATCGTCAATGCGGTAACGCACAAAAAACCCGTTCCCGAGATCGATTTCACCTTGCACAGAATGGAAGATGGCACCCAAGTGTCGACGATGGAACGAGTTTGCAAAGGTACATTTCTTGCAGCTGGACGCTGATACATGACCCAAGTCTGCAATACTGACATTCTGCAGAGGTGCAGGCACCCGCGCTTACGACTCCCTCCGACGAAAGTTTCTGGTCACCGGATGATCCCAACAAACCCAACCTGGCATTCCTCAAGCAACACTTCTACAGAGAAGGTCGACTCACAGAAGAGCAGGCCTTATGGATCATCAAGGCTGGTACTGAAGTTCTTCGCTCCGAGCCCAACCTCCTCGAGATGGATGCTCCGATCACAGTATGCGGTGACGTACACGGCCAATATTACGATTTGATGAAATTGTTCGAAGTCGGCGGAGATCCTGCCGAGACTAGATATTTGTTCTTGGGAGATTATGTCGACAGAGGTTACTTTAGCATTGAGGTTGGTGCCCGTCAAGTCTGGTTACGGTATGGTGCATGATTGACAAAGATTTAGTGCGTGCTGTATCTATGGTCGCTCAAAATTTGGTATCCCAATTCTCTCTGGCTGCTACGAGGAAACCACGAATGTCGCCATTTGACCGATTACTTCACCTTTAAGCTCGAATGCAAACACAAATACTCAGAGAAGGTTTACGATGCATGCATGGAATCCTTTTGTTCACTACCCCTGGCTGCCGTTATGAACAAGCAATTCTTGTGCATCCACGGCGGGTTGAGTCCAGAGTTGCATACCCTTGAGGACATCAAAGCCATTGACCGATTCCGAGAGCCCCCCACGCACGGATTGATGTGCGATATTCTTTGGGCCGATCCGTTAGAGGAGTTTGGACAGGAAAAGACCGGCGAATATTTCGTGCACAACAACGTTCGAGGATGTTCGTATTTCTTTTCGTACCCGGCTGCCTGCGCTTTCCTGGAGAAGAACAATCTTCTTTCGATCATTCGCGCGCACGAAGCCCAAGATGCTGGTTATCGCATGTACCGAAAGACTCGTACCACTGGATTCCCAAGTGTGATGACGATTTTCAGCGCACCTAATTACTTGGATGTCTACAACAACAAGGCAGCTGTTCTCAAGTACGAGAATAACGTGATGAATATCCGTCAATTCAATTGCACGCCTCATCCCTACTGGCTCCCTAACTTCATGGATGTCTTCACCTGGTCACTTCCTTTCGTGGGTGAGAAAATCACCGATATGCTCATCGCCATTCTAAACACTTGCTCGAAAGAGGAACTCGAGGACGACACGCCGTCGTCTGTTTCGCCTACACTGCCTTCATCTCCGCCGTCTGCCACCGACGACAGCGACTTCAAGCGACGTGCAATCAAGAACAAGATCTTGGCCATTGGTCGTCTATCCCGAGTCTTCCAGGTTTTGCGAGAGGAATCTGAGCGAGTGACTGAACTCAAGACTGCATCTGGCGGTCGTCTTCCCGCTGGAACGCTCATGTTGGGAGCCGAAGGTATCAAACAGGCGATTCACAACTTTGAAGATGCGCGCAAGGTCGATTTGCAGAACGAGCGACTTCCTCCATCGCAGGAAGAAGTTGCCCGCAGAAGCGAGGAGGACCGCCGCATCGCTCTCGAGAGGGCTCAACAGGAGGCTGACAACGATCCCGTGCTGAATACTATGGCTAGACGTATCAGCGTGTAAGTTTTGTCTTCTCGTTCTATTACCTATCATACAAAGCTAACTTCTACCAGGTCTGGTAGCTCGAGACGCCGGAGGGAAGCACACAGTCGTGATGCTTCTAATTAAACCTTGACACTGGTGATGACTAAAAGAATATACCCCCTGCGACTTATAATCTACCTCAGTCTCTAATTCTTTTTTTCCTTCACAATGTCAAATGTATTCGACATGAATGTGTACATAACCGAATGAGCAATGACTTGAACAAGAGTGGTTAAGATTTCTATTCCTTTTGATTGTGCTGGCTGCAGGATGACGGAGCGTTGGTGATATATGACTGGTTGGAGATGTTTCTTCATGTCTGGGCGTCTTTCCTTATGAATTTGATGACAATATGCTTTTCTTCTTTTCTTTTCTTTTCTCTTTCAATCCATAAGTAAAGTCTTGTTGTAGATAAACTAAACTATGCACTGTATGCAGCCAGAAGGTATGATGATGTCGATGTCAAGGTACCCGCGGGCGGAACCGTCAAACCGGAAATATCGAAAAGTAAAGTTCCCGCCTCCATCCATCCATCCAATCTTCAACATTCTCTGTACACAACACCAACAATGCCTACAAAACTGCGCACCGCAGTTCGCAGGAGCTTACTCTCGCTTGCAGGGAAGAGTAGCGGTGGGAATGTAGGCATCACGGCAGAGGGAACGGTCTTTTATTGTCCTTCGTGCTCGACATGGCGAAGACGACTAGTGTCAACAGCAGCTACAGCTAACAGTTACCGAACGCGCAACGGAGGACTTCGTCATGTTTTTCACAGTAAGAATAACACCAATACGATGACGGCGATTCGCCGGTACATAAGTTCTTCAACCGCGAGACCCAATGGCGCAGCTGGCATCGTCGACGTCAGCATCAATAAGAACGTACCTGCGCGTTTCCGAGAATTGTACATCGCGCTCAAGGAACTGGAGGGCGTTGCCGCGGATCACATCAGTCTGAGTCGGTTGCAGCTTGCGCAGCGCGGATTGGAGTCAGAGGAGCATGTCGTTCGTGTTGCTGGTATTTTTCCCATCCCTTCGTCGTTACCGGAGCAGAGATCTGATCTATTGCGTGAGGTTTTAGTGCTCGGTGTCAATGATGCGCGATCTACACGGCGACTTGTCAGGTTACTTTTGGCGGATCCGTTGACCGAGGAACAGTCGTGGGAGGAATTGATAGACTCGTATGGGATTGACGGGGCGAATGGGCTGTTGATCCGGTTCGTCTTTATTCCACACGACACACAAAAGCGGCATTGGCTGATGAGATTGCGTTTTATAGGTACGGTGAAGAATCTGGAATCGTTGAAAACAGTCTTTGTCCTACGATCTCGATAGATTCTCCACTATTGAGACGAGGCAAAATCGAACTGTTTGTGAGCACACTTGGAACAGGATCAGAGCCGGATAATGGGCCGGTCACGGACGAGGCGTTTTTCGTGCCTACGATCACTATTCAGGCGACAGAAACTGGGACACATGAAGTGGTTCGATATCCGGTACATAAGACTATTATATGTGGTGCGGGTACAAAAGGACTACGAGCATATTCTGGGCTGTTGGGCCGTGCTACCCTGAAGGCTTCGGAGAAGTTGGTGCATGGAGCCGTTGAGCTGGATGTTGGAGCGGCTACACAAACGGATAGCACAGTGACATTTGTGAATACGCAGGTGGCAGAGACGGCATTGGCCAGGTTTCGGGAATCAGTTCAGTTTGCTTCGGAATATGAGCGTGGCTGGACTGCAGGCGGCGTTCAGTCGGTGGCAGACTGGATATCTACGACTTCATCCAACGGGCTGAGTACGGATTTGCAGACCATCATTCGGTCACTGTTGGATACAGCTGAAGAAGCGATCGTCGCGCACGAGACTACTCGTGCCCGAGAGTTCGAGTTGACTGATACATCTGTAGAAACTCGTCAAAGTCTTGACAAATCAGTCTCCCTATGGGCTGAGCGAGCGCATACCGAGCTTCGCAATTCCTTGGATGAAGGCTTTGCCAGTCGGAGATGGAGTGGATTGTCGTGGTGGAAGCTCTTCTGGCGTGTCGATGACGTAGGATCGGTCATGTCGGAGGTTCTACAGACTAGATTTTTGCTCCGATCCGAGAAGGAGATGATCTGGACTGCAGGCCGGGTGAAACAGACTGGGCTGTTGGATGGAGCGCCCAACTCTCCGGATCTGACTGAAGTATCAGCCAAAACTACGGAGCCCACTGAAACTGAGGTCCCTCCCTGGCCACTACAGATCGCAACCAGTCGTCTGAACATGCTCCAAACGACAATTCCATCCATGCAAGCACTCTCGCAAGGTCTGGTCCTTTTTAGCGCCTCGACTACAGGCTTGACGTCAGCTTTATCGGCATTGCTATACACCTCTTCATCAACTGGATTGTACGAAGCCTGCACAATCGCTGCCGTTGGATTAATGTATTCTCTGCGCCGGCAACAGATCAAATGGGAAAATGCGCGGTCATTGTGGCAAGCCGAAGTTCGTGAAAAGGGGCGTACTGCGTTGATAGAGACGGAGCAGTTGATGCGACAATTGATTCGGGATGGTCCTTCGTCGCAAAGGGACGACAGTGCTGAGATGCGGGCAAAACACGTTGTTGCTCGAGCGAAAACAGCGCTTGAGGACGTCCAAGGAAAATGATGTATCTTGTATTAGTATATTAGATTATTGTAAACTAGCCGTTCCTCTTTTTTATGTCTGATCATGTCAACTCAATAGCGCCGTCCGGCACACCCTGCCGACTCTTTAATCTGCGGGCGAAAAACTGCATAACGGGCATCATATCCTCTCTACTCCTCGGCATGCCGTCCCCCCGCCGATTCCAACGATGTATCTCCACAAACTCAAAGACAGCCCTCGTCCTTTTGAGCGCTGTATCCGTCACAGCCGAAGCCCCATCATCTCTGCCCGCCAACAACAAGACGGGCGTCCTATCTTTCGTCCCACCACCAGCCACCGTGCTCGCGGATAACGGGTAGGCAGCACCAAACGAGACCACTCCGGACAGCGAAGGATGATACTGTTTGCCGCCTACCTTCCCGCTTCCCTCCCGTGCACTCGCACTGGACGGCGTCCACGACGCCTCCGTCGATGATGACATGGTAGCTGTAACAGGCATCTCGTCCTCCACCGGCGGATGAAGACCCAGCTGCCTCGCCGCATCCAGCGCCGCCATACCCCCTTGCCCAAACCCCAGGAACATTATATCACGTAACTTGTACCCAAGTTTCTTGACCAGGGTATCCGTAACGACATCCTGCACGAGCAATTTTCGGGCACGATCAAAGCCCGCGTCCATAGCCAACGCGCCCTCGGTGCGAGCGGCGGCGTCGTCGTCGTTGTTGTTGAAGACGACGTCATTGCCCCAATGATATCCGCCACCGGGGATATCGATAAAACTGCTCGGTAAAGGTGTGGGAGCCTGCACCGTTATGCAGATCGTCTCGGGCAGATTTAGTGCGCGGCCGAAGGAGGCAAATTTGGTGGCTGTGTCGCCCAGGCCGTGGAGGAGGACGAGGATGTTTTGCGCTTTCCTTGCTCCCGCTGCTTGGTGAAGGTTGGTCGGTGGAGGAGTGGTGTCGTGCGAGCCCGGGTAGGAGATTACTACGGTCACGTTGGATGGGAAGTCGTCTGCGACGGGGATCCTGGGTGCCATCGTGACTCTATCCATTGGATTTTGGACGCAATTGACTGAGCTGGGAGTCTGTATTACGTATTGACTCGGCGGACGTTCAGACTGAGTAGTGAGGTAGGTTTGAGTTTACCGCCGACGTGGAACAGGCATCATGAGAGGCTCCTATAGTACGATGCTATTGGCACTCTACTCTGCTGTAGGAAATATATTTAGTTTTGTTGTTATCACCACTTCGACTGGTCAACCTGCTCCAATGGAACATGGCGTTAATCATTTTCTATTTTTTGTTGTTGTACTCCGTATGCACTATGATCGATAGCACCGCCACATTCCTCGCATCATCCTGTGGCTGGTGAGCCCCTCTTGCCTTGCCCCGCCATTCGTACTGTCACGTACTCCTCCCAAACGGAGGAGTACGTACCGTGCAGTGTGTAGTATGCACAGCATTTGCTGCTCTACCGCCAGCCACACTGCCACAGCTTGCCGGAGACTGGCACTTGGTGAGCACTTGAGCCGAAAAGAGAACACCCGAGGAGTGCTGGTTGCTGCTGTCGTTGTGGGAGAAATAGATCGGGGTAACGATCTCCGTTCCAGTCAACCACAAACCGTCTCTTACGCGGAGAACCATGACACCATCACGCCATGCGATGTTTCAGCTCTTCTTGGCTCAGGGGTACATCCATCGCCGGAATGATGCCACAATTGGCCACTGTGGTCAGCGCTGGGGAGTGTACCACTTCTCGGCGTGATAGATTACGTCTGGGTGTTGTCGGTGATACGGTACATTACAAAAGGAAATAGCTTAGAGAGGCCAATCAGATCCTGCAGGAGAGAAGTACGTGTGGCTGAGTAAGTCGGTGGTTGCTGTCGATTGGTTCGCGGTGACACAGCAGTGGAGCTGTGAAACCCACGATATCGAAGCTCGAAGCTTCGCCAAGGTCCCTTGGCTAAAGCTTGCCCAACGACAGTCGACGGACAAGACTTTGAATACGTGTACTGTATCCATCTACTGACACACCACAAATAGAACCGATGCTGGTTGGTTTGGCTTGGCTTCGTACCAGCTCTGCCACCGTAGATGACTCTCTGCAACGAGTAAGGCAAGGCTACTGAGGGGTAGTGCTCTCTCCACAGCTTATAAGAAGCTCTTCTCTCCCCGTCTCAGCGTTTAATAGGTTTTTATTTTCATTCTACCATTCTACCATCAAACACCTTCATTATATCAAGCAAACCAAAGTACATATACAATCACTCAAAATGGGTTTCTTCGGTTGGGGTATGTCTTTCATATCTTGCTCCCTTACGGCTTGCATATGCTATGCGAAGCATGCATGACAATACATCCGTGCAGCACTAACAAATCTCTCTCTCTTCTTCCAGACGACTCTCAAAACTCTCACCAGCAGGTCTACGGCCAGCAGGAGCACGAGGGCAAGCTTTCCCACGAATTGATTGCCGGTGCCGCCAGCTTCGAAGCCTTCAAGGCCTTTGAAGACCACCGCCGCAAGGAGGGTACGTTCTGACTCCTCCCCGCGCCTTCCTTCCATGACGACGGGGAACCAATCTGCTTACACACGAACAGGACAACCAGTCTCTCACGCCTTCGCCAAAGAGGCTCTCGTCGGCCTCGTCGGCGCCGAAGTCGACAAGCTCATCGAGACCAAGGGCATGGACGAATACGACAGAATCGAGGCCAAGCGTCACGCCCAGGAGAACGTGCAGGGTCTCTACGACGAGCACTACGGTGGACGGGATCAATGGCACCCTCAGCACGAGCGTCCTCAGAGATGGTGAATTGATGGTTAATCGGTGGTCAATCGGTCTGATCATTAGCTGTTGATGCAGTGATGGATGGGTTGTGTAATGATTAGGAATGAGTTTATTGAATATTACATCCTTCACACTAGCTCGTATGCTTGAATCTAGTAATGCAATACTGACGGGCTGATACCGTTGATTGGGAATCTCACATCTACCTGGCCACGAAAAAAATAAAACACAAGCTCCTGCCATGTATATCAAATCAATCTCAACGACAACTCAATGATTCATCCGGAAGCAAAACCAGCTGCTTCATGCAACCCATTTCGCAATCCCGTCCCCCTCGCCAAAAAAAAAAAAAAAGAAACAGAAAAGATTACTTAGTAAATCCTCGAAATCCGATCTGTATACACCCCCGTCGCAACCCCACTCAACAGTTCCTGCACATACTCTTCAAACGAAATCGACTTGAAGTCGGGATACAACTCCTTTGCATCCAAGTAACCTAAATACTTGGCATATTCGGGCACATTGTCGCCTCGAATGCCCCATGAAAGCTGATACTCGGCCGAGAATCGAGGAGTGAATTTCGTCGGCTCAAAGGGGTATGTTTCGCTAGAGGCGCGAGCTTCGGCGACTCGGGCGTTGACTTCTTCTTCGGTAATCTGCTCTATATCTTAGTTTTCCGATCGTTTTCGTTTTGGAGAAAGCGGGGAAGACGTACGAATTTCCGCTCAACCTTCTCACCACTCAGCTTTTCGACCGTATCAAAGATCGCCGCCGGCGTCGTCACGGTATTGTACGCGAATACCATTTTGTTCTCCGTCCTGGGGTCTACGATGATCTTGGCGACGTATTTCCCGATATCACGCAGGTCAGTGAATGCGCTCGGCGTCGTGCCGTCGCCAATCAGCTCGTCGTTGGAGGTGGTCATGGCATAGTCGATCTTGCCGGATGGGAGGCGCGGGGTTGCGATTTGGTACCACCAGCCGATGTCGATGATGGTGTAGGCGAGTTTGAGCTGTTTGATGTGGTTGTATACTTTTTCTTTCTACGGACTGTCAGCGTGCTCATTCCCTGACATACCAAAGAGGAAGACCGACCTCATCGCGCAACCACATAATGCCACCAGGCGCACAAACAGTGATGAAGGCACAGGGAATAAAACGCTTTACACCAGCTGCCTTGGCCGCCGTGGCGATGTTGATCTGAATGTGCTGATCTGACGGGCCGACGCTGCTGACGACGATATCAATTCCTTTCAGAGCCTCGGCGAGTTCGTCCTCTGGTGCTGTGAGGTCGCATTGTCGGATTGTGACGCCTTTCTTTTCGAGGTCAACGAGCTGGGGTTTGGCGACAGAGGCGGGGCGGGTGAGGGCGTATACTTCCTGTCGCGGTGTTAGACGGCGTCGAGGTAGAAAGGATATTTACATGTCAAGGTGGGGTACGTACAAATCCGCCAGCTTCAAGAAGGCCGTTCGCAATCGATCGGCCCGTCTCTCCGGTTGCTCCAATGAGCAAGACCTTGACCGCAGCCATATTGATAATATTCGTCGCTGTCAAAAGTAGTGGTGATATCACGATGAGGACGTCTCGCTCGGAAGTACAAAACCCCAGTCAAAAACCAAGTCGAGAATTGCTCAGTCTATAGACAAACTACAAGGAAGAAGAAAGAAGGAGAAGAGAGGGTGGAAAGATTTAGAAATGAAGAACCGACGTAGCTAACCAGCTATGACGATTTCGTTATGAAGCAGAAGATGGTATGACCCACCAGTCAAACACATAACCATTGGGTGGTTCACCATGCCTGAATTATTGGTCGCTAGAGTTCTTATTATGGATTTGGGAAGGAAATAAAATGGATACTCGATGCTACGTGCAGGCAAGATAAAAAACTTCGCAAGACATGGATTGGGTGAGCGAGTTGAGAAAGGTGGGTCTGTTGAAGCGGTAGTCATCAAAGTGGGAGAGTGGTTGAGCAGTTGGTGCTGCCTTTGCGTTAGTCGGGTGATGTCCGTATTTATACTTCAATGTTACTTGCAGAAGGGAGAAGCTCATGATAGTCCCTATAGAAGCGTTGTCTGTTGTTCTGGCGGCCGTCTTGAGACTGATGAAGAATGGCTGCGTGACGTCAAAGTCCCGTGTCAACCGGGCCGAGAGAGGTCGGAATCCTCAATATCGACGGAATGCCGATTCTATCGCGAAGTGGGAGTCTCGCAATGTGCATTTGTTCATGACACGAAAATTGACCAGAAAAAGATAAAAAAGACAAAGATTCGATGTCTCGCTGAGAAGTCCGACTATGTTGTCCTGACGTTGCGATGACTTCCTGCACACCGTGGAAGCGTCGGAGCACATACAGCCGATACTTCGACCGGTCTAATGAGTCACGATGCATGGCAACTTGGTATAGACTTGGATCTCGTCAAGAGTCTGCATGCATGATTTGACGATGAAGCGTCGATCATGGTTTCCTTTCTTGAGAGCACGAGTACTTCGTGACGGTTTCTTGATTGACGCGGTACTTCCCGGCCAATGAATACTACCTACCCAAAACTCGAGTCGAAAAGTGTGACCATTAAAAGGTGTGGATGTGTTTACGTTTTGAAAAGTGAGAAAGCTAGGATTGAGCTCGATATCGAGTCAGTCTGGTGTGGTGTGTCGGGTAAGAAATGTCTGTCAGTTCGTGACAGGAGTACCTGCGAGGTTCAAAATCTAATGCTTGCCCCCGGAACACCAGAGTCACGCCACGGAAAGGAAAAACTTCTATTTTCATGTTCGCATCCTAGAAATCGTCTTTTCTAGTGCCCTACAACACTGCAACGATCGACACGAGTTTGTGACCCGAAGAAATTGTAAGGATATCCGCTTCAAGCTCATGTTAGAACCGTTGATTGCGCTGGCACGCCCGACAGCTGAGGTCGTAACCGTACTCCGTGAAGCAGTGAGAAAGGACCGCTGACTGGACTAAGGGACTGACTAGCAAGAGACGAGTCTCTGTAGTACTGCAAAGCGACTAGTTAGACCTCACTAACTATATAGTACGTACTACATAGTAGAACTCAAAGTGCAAGCGCAGCTGCACCCTTGCCGCTTGCCGATTTGTTCGCCAGACCGAGCGGGTAAAAGTCAGAGACAAGCTCGCCTAAAATAGCATTCTGAGACGCAAAGGGTTTGCTCTGGATTCGCACCGAGTGATCAAACCACTGATGTGTCGCAGCTTCATCCGTCAGGGGCGTGATCTCCCGGCTTTTTATTATGATGAGCAGTTTGATCATCCCTCCTGAAAGTCATCTTGAAAGTCATGAAGATGATACGAATCCGTGATGAATGCGGTCCACTGCATGGATCGTCGATAACTCTCCTTGCCAGTCCTTTGGTCGGTAGATGGTCGATAAACTGGAGACAGACTGGAGAAGCCAGCCGAATGTCGACGTCCAGAGCCAACCACGTCTCGCGGGCGAAAAGGGGTCAATCCTACTGGGCTTAGCATCAATACGACTTCAGAGACACAATACGCGTCCATACAGGTAATCGACCCCGTCAGAGCCAATTATGAAGCGTGGCTCAGCAAATGCACTAAATAACAAGCGCCGATTCGTGTTGTCTCAGCGACTGATTGGGCACAGAGCGTGCCTGATCCACTCGCGCGGACCACCCGGAGTCCATCTGTGGGCCAAGCGGGGGCCGGCCCTCACCTAGTTACGCATGCCCAAACCGCTAGCGTGTAATCTCCGTATTTAGTACAGTACCCTCTGCGCTGAAACAGTAATTTAATGCTCCCTGGCTCCTTGGCACTTCCTTCCATTCCCTCTCCTCCTTCCATCTTCCTCTTCCATACATACCAAGACTCACTTTTGACGTTCGTTATTCTCGACAACCAGTTTCATCTTCTTTCATTGAGTCTTTTTCTTCATTGCTCAATGAACTCTTTTCTTTTTTAAAAAAACAACTTTCGCTTACCATATTTTGCATCTTCTTGTCGGTCATTCATTATACCTTTTATAATCTAGCAGGAGCGTGTTCTTTTTATTTCAGCTCTTCCACAACATTCGCTCTCCCTAGGACTCTTATTACGTTCATCAACTGATACACAACACGATGAAATTCTCAACCCTCGCCACCGCTGGCGCTTTTCTCGCCAGCACTGCCCTCGGCAGCGTCGATGAGATTGTTATCAAGGGAAGCAAGTTCTTCTACAAGACCAACGGTACTCAGTTCTACATTCGAGGTGTGGCCTACCAAGAGCCAACCACCAGCTCCGACAGCTTTATCGACCCCCTCGCCAACTTGAGCTCCTGCCAACGTGATATCCCCTATTTAACCGACATCCGTACGAACACCATCCGTGTCTACGGTGTCGACCCTACCAACGACCACTCCGACTGTGTCAACGCATTCGCCGACAGTGACATTTACATGATTATCGATCTTGGCTCCCCCACTGACTCTATCAACCGTGCTGATCCTTCCTGGGAACTTCCTCTGTACCAACGCTACACCGCGGTCATTGACGCTTTCGCCAATTACACCAACGTTATCGGTTTCTTTGCTGGTAACGAAGTCACCAACAACGATTCCTATACCGAAGCTAGCGCTTTCGTCAAGGCTGCTGTCCGTGATTCCAAGGCTTACATTAAGGAGAAGGGCTACAACAAGGGTGTTGGATACGCCACTGCCGACGCCGCTGATATTCGTACTCAAGTCGCCGACTACTTCAACTGCAACTCCGCCGACGAGTCCGTTGACTTTTACGGCGACAATGTTTACGAGTGGTGTGGAGATGCTACATTCACGTCATCTGGTTACGATCAGATCGTCAAGAACTTCTCTAGCTACTCGGTTCCCTACTTCTTCGCCGAATACGGTTGCAACACTGTCAAGCCCCGTACCTTCACCAACATCGAATCCATGTACGGTTCCGACATGGAGGACATGCTGAACGGTGGTTTCGTCTACGAGTACTTCAATGAAGATAACGACTATGGCCTGGTTTCCCTTAGTGGCTCCAAGATCAGCACCCGCTCCGACTACAACTCCTTCTCCACTGAGATTGTCAAGGCTACTCCTACTGGTGTCAACAGTGCTTCTTACTCTGTTACCAACACCGCTCTTCAAGCTTGTCCCACCGTCGACTCTCTCTGGAAGGCCAGCTCCACCCTTCCTCCTACTCCTGACGAGGACCTTTGCAACTGTATGGCCAAGTCCCTTACCTGCGTTGTTTCCGACAGCGTCTCCTCTGACGACTACGGCGACCTTTTCGACTTGATCTACGGTTTCGGTGACTCTGACTACACCTCCGGCATTGCTACCAACGCTACCAGCGGAGAGTATGGCGCTTACAGTATGTGCGAACTCAAGGATCAACTCTCCTGGGCCCTGAACGCCTACTATAGCGTCCAGTCTGCCAAGGGTAACGGTGCCAATGCCTGCGACTTCAGCAGCTCTGCTACTACCCAGTCCGCCACTACCTCTGGCAGCGCCTGCTCTACCAAGTTGGCTGCCGTCGGCACCGCTGGTACCGGCACTGCTGGCTCGACAGCCACCGGTACCGGCAGCTCTTCCAGCTCCTCTGGCGCTGCCTACCCTGGTGCTTCACCCAGCGCTGTCTTTGTCGGCACCTGGCAATTGAGCGCCTACATCCTCGCCGCTGTTCTCAGCGGTGGCGCTATGCTCGTTCTGTAAAAAAAATCCCCAGCACAATCGATGATACATTTACATAGAAGCTACATATCATCAATCCGAAACGACCATTTGCCTTTTTGTTGTGTGGATCTGTTAGTAGGGATATCCACCTCCCACTTTGAGCTGTTTTGGCATGTAAATCGAACTTACTTTTGTCTCTTGTGTTTGTTTGTGCTTTTGTATACAAAATCATTCTTTGTGATTTATTACTATTCGGAGTCTCAATTCTCATTCATTTCATTCTTTGACACACGTTATACCATAGCCGGACTTTTTAATATACTGTTGAATCGTCGATCTCTTCACACGTGAAAACCCTCCCCCCCCCCCTCCCCCCCTAATCGAACCTGGATGCCGTCCTGAGCAGCGTTCTCCGAACGGCCCATGATCATCGCAACTGATGTGATACATACATACGACGGTTCTGTACAAACACGACATCCTATCCTTGAAAAAAGCACCACCCTTTGCCGACAACCAAGTCCGATGTTGTACATCAAGCCACATTTCTCCAAAAGCCTTTCTCTGCAATCAATGGAAACATATCTCCCACAGTACTATTCTTCTTCGCATTGAATAGTCGAAATGTAGAAGCACTGTTGAACTAGTGGTTTATGAAAGACGGTAATATACGGTACCATTTTACAACGTTGCAGAAAGCATGTAGAGGAAAACAAACTCATCTTTTTTGAGGTCTTTCTCTGGATATCAAGTATCCTATCTATAACAGACTAATGGCCCCAAAGAAACGCCGCGTTGAGAATGGCGCCTGTTTGATAAGCTTTCAAGATTTCGTCACACATCATCTCGTCTAACAAGGAAATTTTCACCCATAACCCTCCGGCAAATGCATATGCTGTTGAAACAAAGATTTTTTGGATACCGAGTCCAAGGTATAATAACGTAAGGAAAGACAAAGGAAATACGTAAATGGGATATCAACTGAAACAAAGTACGAGTCCACTGGCCTGGAGGTGAGGAGAGGAAAAAAAGAATAGAAAGGGTGGAGAAATTTCAAGATAGACCAGTTCTCGGTGCATCAAAGCATCTAAGCCTTGTGTTGCTCACGGAAGTACTTGGCAGCGTTGACCAAGTGGGTCAAGGCAGGCTTGACCTGTTCCCATGTACGAGTCTTGAGACCACAGTCAGGGTTGATCCAGAGCTGCTCAGGGCGGAGGTATTCCAACATCTCAGAAATACGCTGCTTGATCTCTTCCTCAGGAGGGATACGAGAAGTGTGGATGTCGTAGACACCAGGTCCGATGTGACGCGGGTAGGCCTCGTCAATAAAGACCTTGAGAAGCTTAGCGTCGGAACGAGAGTTCTCAATGGAGAGAACATCAGCGTCAAGAGCAGCGATGGCGTGGAAGAAATCCTGGAACTCAGAGTAGCAGAAGTGAGAGTGGATCTGGGTGGAGTCCTCAACACCAGCAGTGGAGAGCTTGAAGCTGTTTACGGCCCATTCGAGGTAAGCCTCACGCTCCTTGCCGGAGCGGAGAGGAAGACCCTCACGAAGAGCGGGCTCGTCAACCTGAATGACGAAGATACCGTTCTTCTCGAGGTCAACAACCTCGTCGCGGAGAGCGAGAGCGAGCTGCATGGCCTGGACGGACTGGTGGACGTCGTTACGGGGGAAGGACCATCGGAGGCAAGTGACGGGTCCAGTAAGCATACCCTTCATGGGCTTCTTGGAGATGGAGGCGGCGTACTTGCTCTCCTTGACGGTCATCGGAGCGGGACGAGAGATGTCACCGACAATGATGGGAGGACGGACGCAACGAGATCCGTAAGATTGGACCCAAGCGTGGGTAGTGAAGACATAACCTTCCATGCGCTCACCAAAGTACTGGACCATATCGTTACGCTCAGGTTCACCGTGGACGTAGACATCGAGGCCAAGCTCGTCCTGGATCTGGACGGCGTAGTCAATCTCCTTGCGGATGAAAGCATCGTACTGCTCTTCGGTGATCTCTCCCTTGGTGAATTTGTTACGCTGGACGCGGATCTCCTGGGTCTGGGGGAAGGAACCGATGGTGGTGGTGGGGAAAAGAGGCAAGCTCAAGTGAGTTCTCTGTTGAGCGTAACGGGTGTCGAAGCCCGACTTACGGTTGTACAAGTCAGGGGTGATCTTAGCAAGACGGTCCTTGACCTCGGGGTTGTTGGTGCGCTTCGACTCGGCGCGAGACTTCTGAGCAGCAGCGTTGGCATCGAGCTCAGCCTGGACAGAGGCGGGACCCTCAGTGGCAGCCTTGGCGAGGATGGCAACCTCCTTGACCTTCTCGACGGCGAAGGAGAACCACTGGTAAACTTCCTCGGGAAGCTTCTTCTCGCTGGCGAGAGTGTGAGGAACGTGGAGGAGAGAGCTAGATGTGGCGACGATGATGCGGTCCTTGCCAAGGGCAGAGGCAGCAGTGTCAATGATCTTGAGGGACTTGGAGAAGTCGTTCTTCCAGATGTTACGTCCGTCGACGACACCGAGGGAAAGAGCCTGCTTGGGGCCGAGAGCCTTAATGACGGCCTCGAGCTGCTCAGGATTACGGACGAGGTCGACGTGGAGAGCGTGGAGGCCAGAGAAAGCGGAGACGGCGTCGATGTTGTGAACAATGTCTCCGAAGTAGGTGGCAATGGTGAGCTCGGGGCCAGCGGCACCGAGAGCTTCGTAGGCAGGCTTGAAAGCAGCCTTGATCTCGGGCTTCAAGTCGAAAACGAGGACGGGCTCATCAATTTGGACACTAAAAGATTATGTAAGTCATTGCACCGTGCTAAGAATTTTCACAGCAAGACTTACGAGTCAGCACCAGCAGCCTTGAGGGCCTTGAGAAGCTCGACGTAGACGGGGACGAGCTTGCTCAACAAAGAGATGGGCTCAACAGAGTGACCACGCTCAGTCTTTCCAAGAGCCAAGAAGGAAACGGGACCGAGGAGAACGGGGCGGGTAACGAAGCCGGCTTCCTTGGCCTCGAGGAACTCGCGGACGGGCTTCGCATCCTTAGCAAGAGCGAAGGTCTGAGAGTCGCTGAAAGAGGGCTTTGTGTAGTGGTAGTTGCTGTCGAACCATTTCACCATCTCCATGGAGGGGACGTCGACACCGGCACGTTGGCGACCACGGGCCATGGCGAAGTACTCGTCGAGGATGTTGAGTTTCTGGGAAGCATAGCGCTCGGGGGTGGCCTATTGAGACATCGTGAGTAAGGATTGACAGTCCACAATACGTAATGGATGGCATACGCTGAAGAGCTGGATGTGGTCCAAGACTTGGTCGTAGAAGGAGAAGTCGTTGGAGGGGATGACATCAACACCGGCCTCCTTCTGGATCTTCCAGTGGGCAAGACGGAGTCTCTTTCCCTCGGCAACGAGGTCTTCCTGGGAGATCTTGTCGGCCCAGTAAGCTTCAGTGGCCTTCTTGAGATCTCTCAAGGCTCCCATGCGAGGGAAACCCAAGACTGCGGATTGAACCATTGTGAAGTGTGAGAAGGATGAATAGATTGATTTGGGGAAAAGGGAAAAAAAAAAGGGTGATCAAGTAGCCTCACAAGGCAAATCAATTACGCTGAAAGACAAGAAAAACAAGTTTATCAGCGACAATTGACAGTTGTGAGATGAAGAAGGAAAGATCTTGAGGCTTCAGAACACAGGAGATGACTCTTGTATTAAAGGAAAGAAAAAAGATGGTACAGCAGGAGGGGTGACTTTGCTATGCTGCTTCGGCCTCCGAAAATTTCGGGCCCCGCCAAAGCAAGAAGCTTCCTCAAGGCTCAGGCGAGCACGCTCCTTCCGTGGCGTCCAGTGGTTGCCCCCAAAAATAAAAGCGGTGAGTTTGCGGGGTACCAAGTCTAGGAGATATTGCCGTATTGCGACATATGCTCTTTTTTTTTCTATTTTTTTTTTATTTTCTGTTAGAGTCTCTACCTATTCGTATTTACGGCTTACATCGATCAATTGATCAGTCGACCGGCTGTACAATGTATCGGAGTATGCTGATGCAATTGGGAAAGAGATTGAAAACGCAGTATTGCCTCATAGCGTCGAACCCCCATCATTCGCCACGTCGAGCTATCTCGTCCATCCCCGTTGTGTGCCGGTCATCGATGTGCGGATTCGGTCGGAGAAACATGTCACCTACTTTGTACCCGAGTAGCTACGGAACGAGAATGCTCGGTGACAGATACTCAACCTTGACCGGGATTAACTTGTAGATACCTTATAATAGAACTCTCCCTCGCCCTTGTGTCCAGCTGATCTTGAGGCTAGACGTGTCAGCTATCAAGCTCCGGTCCTCCTGGTATAGATGCTTCTGAAGTCAACGCCGGATTAGCTTTCCGTACTAGCTTCTGACTCCTACGTCGGTGAAAATACCCCTTAAGCAAACTACACGGGACGAATAGCATATGCCTCGAGAAAAAGACCAGACTCGCCCATGGTCAATTCCAGTGGGCGGATAATTTTTGTGAACCGCACCAGCGATATCGGAGAGCCTACTGCAGGGACGGCAGATCTCGATGCCTTATCGATAAGGTTTCGATCATGCGACAATTTGAGCTTCAGTTGCGCAGCAATCGCCTCTGCTGAGAGCTTCGATTTCGTTGACAATAGATTCTAGCTGGCTAATTCAGGAAGGAAGATGTTAATCAAACTGTATCATAGAGCTGTGTCAGTTTGTAGAACAAAACAGATCGATCTTGGCTTATTCCCCGCGTCAGACCAGTTTCCCGATTCGGCGAAGCTGGTAGACCCTAACACTAGCTCTAGATTTGTCGAGACATCAGAAATCTCCAACGGGTTTGATCGTCATCATGGGACTCGTGGAAGGTTGTACGTGGTACAGTAAGTTGATGCATTGTCTCCGTTTACATGAGACAAGCGCAAATCTCAAGAACACTACGTCGACGATCTTTATCGCTCATGGCTCGAATGTTCAATTTTCATGGCAACGGATGATTACAATCGAATGTTCGACGCAAGATTGATACAAGCCCAATATCTGATTGCTTGACTGGGTACTCTGTGAATATGGATCCTTCAGTCAGTCAAAGTGGCTTGACAAGATCTTCGCCTGGACGCTCCTATTGGAGAATCTCTAGACAGTGGCGCAGCGAACATGGACTGGCGGACAGCAGACACTAACTAGTCATGAACAGCTAGACTCTGCCACCTCCTTTGGAGATCAGATAGATAGTATAGAGTGGATATAGTCTACATCATCGAAAAAGAGTACTTCGGCATCTTCCTCAAAGAATCTGCCCATATGTATTATACTCAACTACATCCACCTATCTTGCAATTATTATTATTACAATTACAAGAAATGTCAACTGGCATCCTAAACCTCAACGTCGGCGTCGTAGGGCCAGGCGAAAGGATCAAGGACATGCCCTAAATCTCTTGCACCGCGAACTCAGAATTCAGAACTCGTCTGTATAGCGCCTGTCCACACGCCGCACGAACTCGAAGGGGTCAAGCACCATCCAGAGCGTGATAACGTCAAATTGTCCTCGGTACTCTATGGGAGTGATTGACACACCAGTTTTGGCGATGGTGATCGTTGCGTCGTTGGCAAATTGTGTTTGAATTTACTCTTGCAGCTGTCAAGCTAGATTTTATGTGAGAAGCCATTGACGAAAGATCCGTCGATAGTGAGCACTTGTCCACTCGGAAGGAAGGCAGGATAGGTCTTATGGATTGTACATAACATTTGAGTCGATTACTTTAAGACCACGGCCAAAAAGATCGGCCGAGGAGAACCGCGCTAAAATGACGGTCGGTCTGGCCCGTCGCTTCGACGAAAATACGTACCGTCCAACTCTAGGCAGCATCCGGAATGGATCAATCGATACAGCTTTGATCGTTCCTCTTACCAGGCGCCGAACACAAATAGAGTGCAACACTCAAACATAGGGGATATCTAGCAGGATGCTACGCCGGGATGAATTGAGAGGTATGCAACTGCGTTTGTGTATGCTGTCTTGATAGGAGGAGAATTGCCGTTGAAGTTGGCTATTGCGTTACAGTACGTTTGTTTATGGAAGAAACTAAGATCTGGTTAAATTAAGGAGAGCGGAAGGGTATGGGGCTGAGGGCTCTGTCATATATTTGGGTCTATTTTTGGTCAAAATCTGTATGTACGTAGGGCAACAGCTCGGGACATTTGATTCTAGGGCTTCTGTTCTCGGTAACCACACATAGGCTCAATCAATTGGGGCTCTGGCGCTTACAAATGCCATCATCGCCACGAGCGAAGTTTCCTTTGTGCTTGATCGACGCGTCAATGATTCCAGACGTCACCAAGAAATGAGCTTCGCGAAAGCAAAGAGCTGAACAACGTACGTACATAGGTAGCATCAACGAACAATCGGGCGGAACGTGGATGCAACATCATACCAAGATCTGGCACGCCGACGGACGAACCGGACGAAGCGTTAGTCCGCACGAAAAGCAGCAGGTCGCGGAAAGCGGCACCGAGAAGAATTATCGGCAAGAAAATCTCATACGTATAGACGACGGTGCGATAGATCGACAAGCACCAGCCAGGATACCAAGAGATAACGCTATGGCCCCCTGCATGATTCAGTCGATGAGATCGGCCAATAATTGACGAGTCATTTCAGAAGTCACCGATTTCTTTGGGATGCTGGCGGTGGTACTGGTAGGGCAAAGACACGCGAATACCGGATTCAATCCAGACTGCGGTTCTTATGGCCACTATCAGTGAGTTCAAGAGAAGAGCAACTGGATGAGATCAATAACTGCTTATAAAGAGTTAATTTAACAATACATGATAAGTTAATAACACTGAGCCTCTAAGTAGTAACTAAGCACATATACGAACATGCATGCAAGAAGTGCCGAACAGCCGGTATAAGCACAGCGATTGGCCGATTTCCGAAAGCACGGAATGGGATGCTGTTTCGCCTAGAGAGCCGAGGCCCTAATATCGCTCCCTGTTTGAATCGTTTGCATTATTTGCCTCGACGCACCGTAACCTGTCTCATCGGGCAGGATTCGAACAGTAGTCGAATTACTAATCAATTGATGGTGAAGTTGGTTCACTAAGTCCACTAAAATCATTCATCTGCATCTCGGATCGATGAGTCAAGATGAATCATACCATTTGGTTATGTGCGGTGTCTGTCCTTAGCATTTCGCCCAGTGTACACGCATACTCGCATTGGCCCATGAAGAAAAACGACAAGTCCGCACATGGCAGGCCAAGAGTTCTAGGTGGCCTGCCCCACATTGGAGGGCGCGGTCGACGCCGCGTTGGGACGCCGCTTTTTAGTCCTTCCCTAATCTTAGGGGGCGGACTTATGAAAAATTCTCCACGGGATCACTACTGCGTAGTAGTATGTTATCATAGACTGGCTGCCATACCTTGGTTGGTCGCCTAGTTGGTTGGCTCGTTAACAATGGCATTGGGCATCGTGTAGTTTACGTGTGTGGGCTCTTCATCAGCTGGATTAGTAATTGGCAAGGGTATTCTTGTTGGCGGCGTTGAGACTATGCATCAAGCATGCACGGAGGAGTTGGAGCGAAACCTCGGGGACGTTGGTAGAAAATAAAATGAAGTTGGATGGGTATGCCGTCCATACTGATTTATTAATATGGGACCCCGTAATGTCTATCTGATGGGTCCGCTGTTTGGGGGGCATGGCCGCCAGCAGGAACTAGATTAGCTACACTAGTTTCCATTTTGGGAAGGAACCGGCTGAATGAGGTAGGACCGATTGCCGCCGTCTCAGGAATTTTTTTACTCTCTCTCTCTCTCTTTGCTCTTCACCTCTCTGTCTGTCTCTCCTTTCTGAATCTGTTCCATTCTCTTTCTCCTTCAACCTCGCCTGTGTGCCTGGCAGTCTCTCCTTCTTGACAATACAAGAAACCTTGCACCTTCTCTGTGCAAATGGTTCTAGTTATTGTGCTGTCTCTTCGTGCCCTCGCCAGCACCATTCAGTCCACACTCTAATTCGGGTCGTTTTTCCTAAGTAATAATAGCCATTACCGGATTTCCAAATACTGTCTGAATCATCAACACCATCCTACGTTGTAGCCTAACAGAACATTATAGACCTATTCGCCGGGTCTCATACTGCAGGCAAAATGTCCTCGCCCGCAAATCCCACCGAATCCTGGGCCAAGGAGGACGAAAGTGTGCGCACCGAATCCACCTACGAGGACGGCCGCGAGCAAGTGAGAAACTCTAACCCTACCGGTCTCGCGCGCATCCAATCCGGCGTCGATGTCGAGCGCGCAGAAAAGGACTTTGCGGAGCTCAATAGGCAGTTTTCCAACATTTCCCAGCAAACCAGACGACTCTCGAGACAGGCAACACGACAATCAAAGCGCGCCTCGGTGCACGATATCGAAAAGACCGGAAGCTCACCTGCATCTACCACTGGGAAGTGGGATTTGGAATCTGCTCTCCATGGGTCCAAAGCCGCTGAGAATGAAGCTGGCATCAAGCCAAAGCATATCGGTAGGTTCTGCTAATATGCAAGTATGAAGGCCGGGCCGGACTGACAATGTCCTGCAGGTGTCATCTGGGATGGTCTTACAGTACGAGGATATGGTGGAGTCAAGACCTTCGTACAGACGTTTCCCGATGCTGTGATTGGTTTTTTCAACGTGTATGAGACGATCAAAAACCTCTTGGGATTGCAGAAACACGGCGCCGAAGTCGACATTCTTCACAAGTTCAAGGGCGTCATGAAACCGGGCGAGATGGTTCTGGTTCTAGGTCGGCCCGGCTCTGGCTGTACTACGTTCTTGAAAGTCATTACTAACCAACGCTATGGATACACCTCGTTTGACGGCGGAGTCACCTACGGACCGTTCGATAGCGACACTTTTGCAAAGAGGTTCCGTGGTGAAGCTGTTTACAATCAAGAAGATGATGTGCATCACCCTACCCTGACCGTTGGCCAAACCCTCTCGTTCGCTCTGGATACCAAGACTCCGGGCAAAAGACCCGCCGGTGTATCCAAAAAGGTGTTCAAGGAAAAAGTCATACAAATGCTATTGAAAATGTTCAATATCGAGCATACAATCAACACAGTCGTCGGTAATGCGTTCGTCCGAGGTGTCTCTGGAGGCGAGCGGAAACGTGTGAGTATAGCAGAAATGATGATTACTTCCGGCACTGTGTTGGCTTGGGACAATACGACGCGAGGTCTGGACGCATCTACTGCATTAGATTTCGCAAAGTCACTCCGAATCATGACCAACATTTACAAGACAACGACATTTGTGTCTCTGTATCAGGCCTCGGAGAACATCTATGAACAATTCGACAAAGTCATGGTTATCGACGAAGGTCGTCAGGTCTTCTTTGGGCCTACCGCTGAAGCAAGAGCTTATTTCGAAGGACTTGGTTACATGCCGAAACCTCGACAGACAACTCCTGATTATTTGACCGGCTGTACCGATGAATTCGAAAGAGAGTATCAAGACGGTCGCAGCTCCGACGACGTGCCGTCTACGCCAGAAGAATTGGCCAAAGCTTTCGATGAATCCAAATACCGCACATTGCTTGATGAGGAAATCGCCGCATATCGGGCTCAAGTTCAAGAAGAGAAGCACGTCTACGATGAATTTGAGCTTGCTCACAGTGAAGCTAAACGCAAGCACACCCCCAAGTCTTCGGTCTACTCAATCCCCTTCTATCTCCAGGTCTGGGCTCTGATGAAACGTCAATTCCTTGTGAAGTGGCAAGATAAATTCACTTTGACGGTATCTTGGGCTACATCTATCATCGTGGCTATTATCCTGGGAACTGTTTGGTACCAACTGCCGACCACCAGCTCTGGCGCCTTTACACGTGGTGGTCTACTGTTCATTTCGCTACTTTTCAACGCCTTTCAGGCGTTCGCAGAATTAGGCTCGACCATGCTTGGCCGTCCAATCGTGAATAAACACAAAGCCTATACATTTCACCGCCCGAGTGCTTTATGGATTGCCCAAATTTTGGTGGATACGGCTTTTGCAGCAGCGCAAATCTTGGTGTTCAGTATCATTGTTTACTTCATGTGCGGTCTAGTCCTTGATGCCGGTGCTTTCTTCACCTTCGTTCTGATCATCGTTTCTGGATACCTGTGCATGACTTTGTTCTTCCGAACAATCGGCTGTGTGTGTCCGGATTTCGACTACGCAATGAAATTCGCTGCAACTATCATTACACTCTATGTGCTTACTGCTGGGTATCTTATCCAGTATCAGAGTGAACAGGTTTGGTTGCGATGGATTTTCTATATCAATGCGCTCGGCTTGGGATTTTCATCCCTGATGGTGAATGAATTTAAACGACTCACGTTGACCTGTGCCGAGTCCTCCTTGGTGCCCTCATACGGCGATATCGCTCACCAAACATGCACTCTTCAGGGAAGCTCTTCGGGTTCAGACATCATTGCCGGCTCTTCCTACATCAGTGCTGGCTTCAGTTACGAAACTGGGGATCTATGGCGGAACTTTGGAATCATCGTGGCATTAATTGTTTTCTTCTTGTTTACTAATGCTTATCTGGGCGAGTCGGTGAATTGGGGTGCCGGTGGCAGAACCGTCACTTTCTTCCAGAAGGAGAACGATGAACGGAAGAAGCTGAATGAGGAATTGACGGTTAAGAAGCAGAAGCGTCAGAACAAGGAAGCCGACGATTCTTCCTCGAATCTGAACATCACCTCGAAGGCCGTGCTTACTTGGGAGGATGTCAAGTACGATGTTCCTGTGCCGTCTGGCACTCGTCAATTGCTGAACTCGGTTTATGGCTATGTCCAGCCAGGCAAACTGACTGCTCTGATGGGAGCTTCCGGAGCAGGGAAGACCACCCTGTTGGATGTATTAGCAGCTCGAAAGAGTATCGGAGTTATTTCGGGAGATATTCTAGTTGACGGTCACAAACCTGGCCCATCCTTTCAACGTGGTACCTCGTACGCAGAACAATTGGATGTTCACGAGCCTACCCAGACGGTACGTGAAGCGTTGCGCTTCTCCGCTGAGCTTCGTCAACCGTATGATGTACCGCTGGCCGAAAAGCACGCGTACGTGGAAGAAATTTTGTCTCTACTGGAACTGGAAAAACTCGCAGATGCAGTGATTGGATTCCCAGAAGTTGGTTTGTCTGTCGAAGAGCGTAAGCGAGTCACCATTGGTGTCGAACTTGCTGCTAAACCCGAGCTTTTGTTGTTTTTGGACGAGCCCACCTCAGGTCTTGACAGTCAATCTGCTTTCAACATCGTTCGTTTCTTGCGAAAATTGGCAGCAGCTGGTCAAGCAATTCTCTGTACGATCCACCAGCCTAACTCGGCCTTGTTCTCGAGCTTTGACCGACTACTCCTACTACAGAGAGGCGGTAACTGCGTCTACTTTGGCGACATCGGAAACGATAGCCATGTATTGATCGACTACTTCCGACGCAATGGAGCCGAATGCCCCCCCAACGCAAATCCTGCTGAGTGGATGCTTGATGCTATCGGTGCTGGTCAAACTCCTCGTATCGGCGATCGTGATTGGGGCGATATTTGGCGTGACTCGCCAGAATTGGCTCAAATCAAGGAAGATATCACGAAAATGAAGACTGAACGCGCCGTACAAAGCAAGGAGGACGAGAGCACTGCACCACAAGAGGTCGAATACGCAACACCTACCTGGTACCAGATCAAGGCTGTTGTCCGACGAACGAACTTGTCTTTCTGGCGATCACCAAACTATGGGTTCACCAGGTTATTCGTACACGCAATTATTGCACTTCTCACCGGTTTGATGTTTCTTCAACTAGATGATTCGCGATCTTCCCTTCAATACCGTGTCTTTGTTCTGTTCCAAATTACCGTCATCCCAGCCATCATCATCCAGCAGGTGGAACCCAAGTACGAAATGTCGCGTTTGGTCTCCTACCGAGAAGCTGCATCAAAAACTTATAAGTCAGTCGCATTTGCAGTTGCCATGGTTGTCGCCGAGGTGCCGTACAGCTTGCTCTGCACTGTTGCCTTTTTCTTGCCGATCTATTATATTCCAGGTTTCCAAAGTGCTTCAGACCGTGCGGGATATCAGTTCTTCATGATTCTTATTACCGAGTTCTTCTCGGTCACCTTGGGTCAAATGATTGCTGCAATTACGCCGAGCTCATACATCTCCTCCCAACTCAATCCCCCCATCATTATTGTTTTTGCGCTGTTCTGTGGTGTGGCTATTCCCAAACCCCAGATTCCCAAGTTCTGGAGAGCGTGGCTGTACCAGCTTGATCCCTTTACCAGACTTATTGGAGGTATGGTGGTGACAGAATTACACGATCGCCCAGTTGTCTGCACATCCTCGGAGCTCAACACTTTTTCTGCGCCCGATGGCCAGACTTGTGGTGATTACATGGCCCCTTATTTTGCCGGTGGTGCTCCTGGTTATATCGTCGATAACGCGACAAGCGCCTGCCAATATTGTGCTTACAAGATTGGAGATCAATTCTATTCCACCTTTGACTTGAGTTATGACAACCGTTGGAGAGATTTGGGTATTTTCCTTTGCTTCATTGTTAGCAACATCATCATCCTTTTCCTTGGAGTGAGTACAACCTTGTCATACTTGTCAAATTCTGAACCAACTAATAAAACTCTATAGGCACGATACCTGAACTTCAATAAGCGTTAGGGCGGCTTGGCTTTGCCTGGTCTGTCATTACTCTCTTATATTGTATAATCCATAATTCCAATCGAGGGATATGTCGCTAGTTTTCGGGGTTTGAAGATATGAAAAGCGGAACTTGGACTCGATTGTTTGCATTTTCATCGGAGAACGAAGAGCTGGAAAATAGATTTATTGGAGAATAGAAAGTTTGACATTAGCTACTGCGCTCCGTCCGTCTAGATTTCCTCCATCATGCGTTGACAAATACTTTCCTAATTAAGACAATTAGGGTCGCCGCTCATGTCGCAGGACTACCTAAGTGACCAATCCCACCACGACACAATATATAATGTATCAACTCAAGAAGCATAACTGCCATCGACATAGCCCACTTCCAGAAATGCCTAGATAGAACATATGTACAATCTCGGACATCTCTGCGAATCCCGATTCACGACATAAAATGTCACTCGGACATACTCCGGCCCTCTCATACATTGTCTCTCAAGCAACTATATCCACAAGCCAAACCAACGCCTCTTGAAAATAGACTTTGCGCATTGTCTGAGCCCTCAGGTCTAGTATGTTCAACCCCGCAAACTCAAGGAGGTTCCCCATACTTTGTGCTCCACCTCTCGCTAAACCTGAGGGGTTGATCGGCGTAATTCTATTTCTCCGCTTCGCACGTACTCCGCGATGCACCACGTAGTATTGTGCTACGTAGGAACACATCTGTTGAGGGGGGGGATGAATCGGTCTGCTATGACCCCTGAGGGGGGGAGTCGATAGCTCTATTTTGGAAAGATGCACTCGGCAAAGATACCGCATTGGATATTGATTTGGATGCGTCTCCTCGTTGGGATGGTGGTACATAAGGCAATCATTGCGCTGTGGTAGGACTCATTCCCTTCATCTTTCTTCTCAATTCGAATTGTCCAAGCAACAGAACGTATCTTCATATGACAGTAATCGGAATGGGACTTTCAAAAATTAGAGGAGCCCAGCTCCCAGCCTCAAACGATATAACAGTAACAACTCACCGAGAACACGCACCATTTTCAAGGCATGAACCCCTCCAAGCCAAGAAATGGAATACCCATGACGGTGACGCGGCCCTCGCTCTATTCGAAAACAGCGACGAGCTCCATGAACCCGTAGGCTACGAAGACGAAAAGAAAGTATTACGCAAAATCGACCTTATGATCTTGCCATATTTGGCGGTCTGTTATGCATTCTTCTATATCGATAAGGTTTGTGTCCCCCGTTGGCTCGACTCTGCAGATGTGTACTGGTGTTGATGATTATTGCTGGCAAAAAGACGACGCTTAGCTATGCTGCTATTTTCGGAATTCGGGATGATCTTCACCTGGTCGGCACAGAGTATAGCTGGCTGAGTAGTTTGTTCTACTTTGGGTTTTTGGTTTGGGCGTTCCCGACCAACTTCTTGTTGCAGAGATTACCTATTGGTGAGTATTGCTTTGCGACCTACCGTTCGGTGCTATGCGCTGAAGTAAGATTTAGGCAAATATCTCGGCTTCAATATTTTCATGTGGTAAGCCTATCTTTGCGGACTTAGCAGTATCTAAACTGACAAAACAGGGGCGTCTTCCTCATGCTCCAAGCTGCATGCCACAACTTCGCCACACTCGGAGTCCTTCGGGCCCTCGCTGGTGCCGCCGAAGCATGCTCTGATCCAGGCTTCATGTTGGTAACGAGTATGTGGTATACGAGACGAGAACAACCTGTTCGTATCGGTCTATGGTATACTGCTAATGGCTTCGGCATTGCTCTCGGTGGGCTTCTCGGTTACGGTATCGGTCACATTCGGGGTGCATTGCCATCGTGGAAATATGAATTTTTGATCATGTATGGTTCTAAAGCTGCTTTCGCCCGGGATTCCCTTTTCTAGAAGACCGGATAACTGACGTGATCGTCACAGTGGTGCCCTGTGTTCGGCATGGGGTATCGTCATGTTCATATTCCTCCCCGATAGTCCAGTGACAGCCAAAGGCCTGACCTTGAGAGAACGCCGTATCGCCGTGGAACGTCTGCGCGAGAATCAAACTGGTATTGAGAACAAGCATCTGAAACCGTATCAGATTCGGGAAGCCTTTACCGATTACAAGTTATACATGTTCTTCTTCCTTGGTGTCGTGTGTACGTTCTATTATCATTAGATTTTCCCTCAGAGCAGTAAGTAATTTTTTATAGGCAATGTCCCCAACGGCGGAATCTCCAACTTCGGCACCATCATCATCAAAGGCTTCGGCTTCTCAACGCTCGTCACGACACTGATGCAAATTCCCTACGGCGTCATCATTGCCCTTTCCATCTTACTGTGCGTCTTCCTGAACGACCGATTCGAGAATAAACGTTGCATATTTGTGCTTTTGTTCTTGATTCCGAACATCACTGGCGCATTTGGACTACGATTTGTCCCTCTTGATCGAAAAGTTGGAAGATTGATTTGTTATTATTTAACGGGGCCGTACAATGCGGCGTTTGTGTTGGTGCTTAGTATGCAAATTGCCAATACTGCTGGTACGGTCTCTTCTCTCTCCCTGTTTGGCCAATGGCTGATATAAAGGTTATTTTTAGGACATACCAAGAAAGTCGTCACGAACGCTGTGCTGTTCCTCGGATATTGCACTGGTAATATCGCCGGGCCATTCTTCTACAAGACTGATCAATCGTACGCCCCCATTCCTTTCCTCTCTCATATCCTTTGTGGTGATGTTCGCAGCTAAAGCTTACAGACCAACATACTCTCTCGGAATCTGGTCCATGATCGGATCTCATCTCATCGAGGTCGTGCTCATTTCTATCCTCGGTCTTCTTTTACGATGGGAAAACAAGAAGCGTGACAAGATCCAGTCGGAAATGGAAGGTGGATTGCAAGGAAGAGATTTGGACGCCACTGCGTTTCTAGATTTGACTGATCGGGAGAATCTCAAGTACGTATTCTCTGCTTCCTTCCAGGGGAGAGAAAGCTAACACTTGTCTTCTCTAGTTTTCGTTATATTTACTGAGAAGGTGGTGAACACGCCTGTTACCCGTCTCATATGACAAAACCTTCAAAAGGGGTAGGGTATTCATGAAGGAGTACACAACGATGAAACTTCATACACGACTTTCCGCAATGCAGATACGTTACCAATAACTTGAAGATAATATTAAAAGTCGAATCTACCTTGATCCTCATTAGACCAACAGATCACGATCTCTATATCACCGCCTCTTCCCAAAACATACTTCTCAGGACCGAGCCCAAACTCAACACTCCCCACACGAAAAGCCATCGCAACACGCTAGGCAATCAAAAACCCAGCAATGCCCTACGCAGCTTCCTCTGCCACTGTAATAATTATGTGTACAGAGTAATACCCCAGTGCTTCGCATCTATTTTTGAGATCGCTAGAGCAGGTATTCACCCTTGCGTTGTAACTGTCAAAAACATCTTTCGGAAGTCCGGGAAACAGCATCTTCGGGTTCGATGTGACTACTTTCGCCGTTATATGTAGTAGGATCGCTATCATTAAGCCAGATGAAAGTCGGTGCCATGGTCAGCAATTGTTCGAAAATGCAGAGGCCTACCTGATGTATCTCGTACGTTCTGGCTTGCTGGTTCGAGTAATGGATTATCTGACTTCGCGAAACATTTTTTTTTCCTTGTTGGAAGCTTTGCTTATCGTCAGACTCAGGCCGAACTTCGTTTCGATCACGGCTGAGTCTTCATGCTCATGCAATAGCGATGGTGCCCAAAGTGCGCCCTGCTTCGCCTCGATTGTAGCGTCATAAGAAACAGGTCAATGGTACCGTCATTTGAGTCTATAACATGCACGAACAAAAAGAGATTTCCACTCCTAGATTCATGCGATCAGGTGCCTACGTAATCAATTTCCCGGGAATTCCAACACGTGGAAACTTCTCCCTGTTCATACCAAAGCAAGACAATAACATTGAAAGTTTAAATCGACCACGAATCAATGTCAAGTTCTAGAGTGGTTTGCATACTAGCCTTTCAATGATCGCTCGACTCAGTTATGTCCACTGTTCCTGTCTTACTCTTTCCTCCTGTGCAGGATGAGGTAGGTTATTGACAAGATATAAGAATGTTGCAGGGTTAGGATTTCGAATGTAGGCACTAAAGATATTAGAATAGACACCAACTTTCTACTACAAATATGATGGATCTCCCTGATTTTCACTCGGAGTTTTGATATTCCTCTTTGTTGCCATCCGTAGCCTTGGTGCGACTACCCGTCAATATGAATGTCAATCTGGCACTTTTCATTTTCGCCCTGATGAACCATGTCATGGCTGCGATGCCCAAATTCGTCTTTGCACACTTTATTGTAAGTTGAAATATTTACCTTTAAAGGGTTCAAAACTCATCGACTAGACAGCTGACTATGTTTCAGGTGGGCAATGCAGTATCTCTCACACAAGAGCAATGGGAATCAGAAATCAGACTGGCTAAACATTCCCTCATCGACGGCTTTGCGTTGAATATAGCCCAACAAGACACAAACACCGATCAAATTCTACAAAAAGCCTACGCAGCAGCAGAGAATGTTGGAAAGTTCTCTCTTTTCCTCTCCTTTGACTACTTGTCCGGTGGTCCTTGGCCGATCGACAGAGTAATCGATACAATCAACAGATACAAGGAATTCCCAGCGCAATTCTACTATCGCGACAAACCACTCGTATCGACATTTGAGGGGGTGAACAATATCGATGACTGGCCTACTATACGCAATCAGACAGACTGTTTCGCCATGCCAGATTGGACGAGTCTAGGCTCACAGCGGTTTGCAGAAGTCCGACATACTGTCGACGGATTCTTCAGCTGGGATGCATGGCCTGCTGGAGCCGACGACAAAACAGTTTCTAGCGACCTAGTATGGAGAAACACTACACATGGCAGGCCATATATGATGCCCGTCTCACCATGGTTCTACACGAATCTCCCACAATGGAACAAGAATTGGTTATGGAAAGGTGCTCAGCTATGGACCTATCGCTGGGAACAAATATATCATTTCCAGCCCGAATTTGTTCAGATCATTTCGTGGAATGATTATGGCGAGTCACACTATATCGGCCCCGTCCACGCAGATGGTATTCCGCAGGGAGCAGCACGATACGTCGAGAACAACAATCATGACGCGTGGCGGGAATTACTGCCGTACTTTATTGCATCATACAAGTTAGGAGACAGATCCAGAATCCGTATCACGCGCGATACGTTGGTCTACTGGTACAGACCTAACCCAAACCAATCCGGTAGTAATGGTGGCACTGTCGGAAATTGTCCGCAACAGGGACAACCAGCGATGGACCCGGCTACTCTTGCGGAAGATAAGATCTACATTGCAGTCTTGATCAAGGAGCCGAGTTGGGTTGGTGTACAGATTGGCAGTGATAACAACATAACTAGCTTTTATGCTCGGCACGCTGGCTTCAACGCATTTGAGGTACCATTCAATAATCATACCGGGAATACCTCATTCTGGATCGTGAGGAACGAGACAGAGATTGCATATGCCACGGGTCCAGCCATTACGACCGATTGCATGGACGGGATGGTCAACTGGAACGCGGTTGTTGGATCGAGTTAAGCAGATAAGATGACCCTACAATCCGATGTACATATCCGGCGCAGGATTTTCGTGTCTATTTGCAAATACCTCAAAAGCAAATCTGAATTTCTTCCCAATTTCCATCCTTTCTTTGACTCAGACAATAGTTGGTGTGCCTTGCTTCATTAGTGAGTTGGCCTCGGCGCAAGACTTCGGAGTACATAATTAGGGCTACGAGTGCAACGTGACCTCTGCTGATAAGATAACAGGAGCGCGTGACCCCGGCGGCTGATAGCGTCGTTAGTGCTGGTTCCTAGTTGGTACCTTGCGTAATCGCTGCCTTCCTCCCGCCCTTCTGTTTACTCTCCTTCGCATACCTCTCCGATTACACATACTGCTCCCCCTACCTTTACTACACACATCTATATCAGCTCTATTTCCTGCATTCTGCATACTTGGATACGTTAATAACATGACAAGAAAACAAATTTCATCCCTTCACTCCTCGGTCTCGCGCCTGCAGCTTTCCGAGCCCGTAGCTATCGAGGAATCTAGCCCGATAGCTTCTCCGCAGCAGCGACCGACCACTTCCTTCTCACCAGAAGATTACACACAGCCTTTCATCGACTTTATCAGCAAGAATCCGACTATATTTCATGCTGTGAACCATTTCAGCAAGCAGCTCGAAGCTCAAGGCTACAAGAAGCTCTCCGAACGAGACACGTGGACATCTGAATTGAAGCGCGGGGGAAAGTACTACCTCACTCGCAATGACAGCTCTTTGGTCGCATTTGCCGTGGGCAGTGAATACAAGAGTGGGAACGGTATTGGTTTAGTGGCGGGACATATTGATGCGTTGACCGCCAGATTGAAGCCCGTGCCGACTTTGCCAACCAAGGTTGGATTTAAGCAGCTGGCTGTTGCTCCATATGCAGGTGCCTTGAACAAGACTTGGTGGGATCGCGACTTGGGTATTGGTGGTCGCGTACTGGTGAAGGGCGAAGATGGCGTCGTCAAGACAAAGCTGGTCAAACTCGACTGGCCCATCGCTCGTATCCCGACACTAGCGCCCCATTTCGGCGCAGCTTCGACTGCCGCTAATCCGGAGACCAACATGGTACCTATTATTGGAATCGATAACTCCGATCTGTTTGGTGATGCATCTCGTTCAGATGAGACAGGAGAGGGTATCAAGGTCGGCACTTTTGCAGCTACCCAGCCTCCTAAATTGGTCAAGATTATTGCCGGCGAACTCGGTGTCACCGACTATAGCAATATCATCAACTGGGAACTGGAGCTCTTTGATACTCAACCTGCACAGGTCGGTGGTCTTGAGAAGGATCTTATCTTCGCCGGTCGTATCGACGACAAGCTTTGCTGCTTTGCAGCCCAGGAAGCTCTACTCGCTTCTTCCGAGTCCACTTCACCGGGGCTTGTCAAACTCGTCGGCATGTTCGACGATGAGGAAGTTGGCTCGCTCCTCCGCCAAGGCGCTCGATCGACCTATCTCAGCAGCGTCATTGAGCGGATCGTCGAGGCATTTGCTGAGAATAACTACGGACCAAATCTTTATAACCAAACCGTCGCCAACAGCTTCTTGATCTCGTCTGACGTTATTCACGCCGTGAACCCGAATTTCCTTAACGCCTACCTACCAAACCACATGCCCCGCTTGAACGTTGGAGTAACTGTCTCCGCAGACCCTAATGGCCACATGGCTACAGACGCAGTTAGCCACGCAATCCTACAGCAAGTCGCCGAAAAGTGTGACTCAACCCTACAAATCTTCCAGATCAGAAATGATTCTCGGTCTGGCGGTACCATTGGTCCTATGACTAGTGCTCAGATTGGGTTAAGGACAGTCGATGCCGGTATTCCGCAGTTGAGTATGCATAGCATTCGGGCCACGACGGGAAGTCTCGATCCCGGTCTGGGTGTGAAATTGTTCAAGGGCTTCTTTGATCATTTTGAAGAGGTTGACAAGAGCTTCCCAAGCTTTTAGATGTGTTACATTAATCTGATGAGTTTGTTGACATTGCTTGCTTTTAGCATATAACCTGGTTGTTGGATGAGCTTGACCATTGAATAGAATTAGATGTGCGTTTCGTGATGTTATCAATGGAAAGTAGATCTGTAGCGATAACAAGATACAATACTTGCAGAGCCAGAGCGGACCGAGAGAATAGAAAAATTACTTAGCCAGTCTTAGCCATGCAGTCACATCAAAGGAAAGAAGATAGGGCTTTTAAGCGGATTATCAAATGACAATCAAAAAAATTTGCACTATCATTGACTGCTGCGCTCCTATATTGAAGCTGAATACATCACTATCATTCTTATCACCATCAACTTTCTCCCAGATTCATTCCTTGTCAGATAAACATGATCGTAAAAGTTCGTAACCCCGGAGCCCTCGCCATCATATGTAACTACTAGGACGCTGCTGCTGCTCAAAAAAAGAGCCCTTCCGCGCCAGATCCTGTGCAAAACCATTACCCGGCGTCGGATTCGCAGGCTGCTGCATGCTGCTACCACTGGCGCTGCCTCTGGCACTGCTTTGCGGTCTGATTGAAGCCGCAGGCCTGCGGTTCAAGTCGGGCTCCCATGGCGCGAAGAGTATCTCATGGACAGTGGGCACAGCGGCACTTTCGTCGCTACGACCGTAGAAGGATGTAATGTCATCGGAGCTGGGGCGACCGTGTCGATGGCCTGGAGCGAAGATCGAAGCTAATGCTGGTATGCGGGCGAGGACTGGACGAAGGGTCGGTAGGCAAGCGCAGATGACCCCTGTATTGCATTCGATGGAGGACCACATCATGACGGCTAGGTTGTGATCTGAAAGAGAGAATTGGGATAATATGTTAGCTTCTGTGGTTGTGAATTCAAGGGGTGTTAGACTTACAAGCATGGTCATGAGATCTGAAATTGGACGTCAGACTGTAAAGGCGGCATATACTTGTAATACATACGCTGGCGTTGGACAGAGATTAGTATTAATATCCATATCATTGGCGAGGAAAGAGGATGAAACTTACAAACCGCCCAGCGCAAAGATGCAGCAACACCCAACCTTCTGTCTCCGGGGCAAGTCCAGTGGCATCAACGCAGGAATAGGCATGATCAAGATCACGACGTCAGTCATGATATTCAGTGATGCGTTTGAATACCAAAGCGGTTTGTATTCGAGACAGTGACCTGGAACGGTTGGGTCCCAGAAACGCGCGACTGGGATGCAGTTCAGGAAAGCGCTCAGAATAACCCAGGTACCGTATATGGCGATAAAGACTGCCATAATCCAGCAGACGATGCGCATTCGCTTGGTTGGAAAGACGTGGAAATACTGGATGATGATGGAGGCTTTGGCGGCGACCATCGAGGCATTGTAGAATGGAGTGCTGAGCCAGTACAGCTGATGATAGTGGTTAGAACGTGCCCCAAGGATCTAATTCGGAGAAAATTCTAGTTTAACTTACTTTCTTTTGCTGTATACGATCGAACGAATCAATTTCCGATTCATGCATACCCACGCCATAAATGACAGCTAACACGTTTATCAGCTTCGAGCTGCAGAGGATGGATATCAGCGCAAATAGCAAACTCACCAGCAATGAAGATTCCAACAAATGTCACGGCAAACATCTGCTAATTAACCTGAGACATCATACCAAAGAAAATGAGTGGAGAACTTACTGAAGCAAGCAAAGCCATGTAGTCGCTGGCCTGCACTGCGTCAACGAGATGGCGTCGTGTGTAGAAGCGCGCAACCAGCAAGGAAATAGCTACTAGCATGAGAGCCAGGCTTGCAGTCAGCGCGTGCTTAGCTTCATGTCCCAGAGCAAACACATGGGGCTCAGAATTGCCCATTTCGAACGTGAGAGTTCAGTATTTTGTCAAAAGGTCTGTATCGAATTGAGATTGCAGGGTCAAGAAGCAGCCAAGGAGGAAGAAAAGATCTCTGAGACCACCTTGTGACAGGTGAATGGTGTTCAAGTTGCTATCATAATCAAACGAACCTAAAAGGGAAAGACAGTCGAGGGAGTGGGAAGCACGTCACATGTCCAGGCTTGACAGACTCTTCAAACTCTCTCGCTAAGGCCTCTTGCAGGTGGTAGAATGTCGACAGCAAAGACCTTCAAGTTACGTCCGGGGACTAAGAATAATTCTACGCCCGTGGTTCGCGTGTTGAATTGAGGGGTCCTGGTTACGAAAGAGGCTCTCTACAATATCGTCTGATGTCGACGACTGTACGAATCAAGACACTGGTCCAACCACATTGAAGAAGGCAACAAGACCACTACATGGCCTTGAATTTTCTTGTTTTCTCAGATTTTATATCGGGGCCAATTGTTGACTCTCGGTACAACTACAGTGGTGCATTGAGATTGACGAGATATCACCCAATTTCTATGTGTTTGGAGCCATTGGCTGACCTCCGGTATGAACACACAGCACGTCACGACTAGACTTTACACTAGAGCAGCTGGACTTCAATACTAAGCACTGACTAATTGGCAAAGACGGTGACTACAAAGAGCATCTTTACTGTTTTCTTTCCCTTATCCCTCTCCCCCGAAGTAAGTTGGCCTTCGATTTTGACTGGCCGACATGCCGTACGATTAGTCAATAGCTGACGCTCAAAGTACAGCTCGAAAACACGGTAAAGCTTTAGGATGTACCTCCTCGGCAATTATAGTTCAGCCATTTCATATAGTGATATCAAAGCTGGAGATGAGGATTTAGGGCTGGTGATGATCGCCATTATGGGCACTCGGCGATAAGATAAGGACAGCCGTGCACGGGCCATCCACAGAAAAAGTGGAAGAAATTCTTTAATCACCAACTTGCTAGGTACACCAACGCCTCTGCTGAATTGAATGCGCCGTTCAGATCGAGTTAAATTCATATCCAGAGGCACAAAAGAGATATTATTCACCGTGAACATGGCTGAATCGCCAGCACCGACAAAATCGGTGCACACAATCGTGCTCGACGCCGGCCCCATCCTGAAAAACGTTCCCCCGCTATCGACATTACTCGCCCAAGCCGAAGAATTAGTAACCACCCCAGCAGTGGTAGGCGAAATTCGTGATCCCGTCGCCCGATCTCGTGTTGAGACATTATATCTTCCTTTTATGAAACAAAGGACGCCATCGCCCAAAAGTGTGCAGATTATAAGCGAGTTTGCGCGCAAGACGGGAGATCGTGCGGTGTTGAGTAAAGTTGATATCGAGATCTTGGCGCTTGCGTATGAGATCGAGTGTGAGCGTAATGGCGGTGATTGGAGACTGAGGAGTGTGCCTGGTCAGAAGAGAGTGAATGGGAAGCCGCCGGCAAAGGAGGAGGAGGTAGTGGCGGAGAATGCAACAACTGAGGGGTTCGACGAGGCTGCCGAAGAACCACCAAATGAAGCAGAAGTGAAGGACGAAAGTACAACGGCAGAGGTCGACAAAGTTACTGAAAATTTGGCTGAAACGACAATCGAGGAGGATGCCGGGCAGAGCACCGAAGCAACAAAGGCTGTGTCTGAAGACACCATTCCTGTTGTTGACGGTACGACGGAAGATGTCACAGAAGAGATTCCTGTTGAGGTTGTTGAAGACGAAGAAGAAGGGGAAGACTCGGACGGTGGCGGTGAATGGATCACACCCTCGAATATCAAAAAGAAGCAAGCTCGCGACGAAGAAGCCGGATTATCAGGAACACCAGAACCCAAAGTCATGCAAGTTGCCACCATGACAACTGATTTTGCTGCAAGTCGCTGTTCTCCAAAACCTAAGCTCATATGCTAATTGCCCCCAGTGTCAAAATGTTCTACTGCAAATGAACTTGAATCTGCTCTCAACGACGACACTGCAACGGATTCGTCACCTCAGAACGTTTGTCAAGCGCTGCCACGCTTGCTTTTCGATTACCAAAGAAATGAACAAACAATTCTGCCCTCGCTGCGGCAAAGACACTCTCACACGAGTCTCATGCTCGACCGACGCAAATGGTCAATTTAAACTCCACCTCAAAAAGAATATGCAATGGAACAATCGCGGCAACGTGTTCAGCGTTCCCAAGCCGACACACGGGTCCTCTAATGGCAAATGGAAAGGCGGCGGTGGACAAGGAGGTTGGGGAAGTAATCTGATCCTCGCTGAGGATCAAAAGGAGTATATGCGTGCAGTAACGGACGAAAAGCGACAACAGCGAAGGGAACGCGATCTTATGGATGAGGATTATCTCCCGGGAATCTTGACTGGCGAGAGACATAGATCCGGTGGTCGAGTCAAGGTCGGAGCTGGTCGTAATGTGAACTCAAGAAGACGACAATGATCATGCACATGACTTTGCATTATGGTGGCGTTTGGGAGGACAATATACATATCTAGGCGTATGCCTAATTTCTCTTACTTCATGACTTGTTGGATGAGATCAGAAGTACATATATACTTCGCACTCTAGGAATATGCGGGTAGAGGTATATCCATGTTATACAAAGTAGAAATCATCTGCACATTTCAAACTATACGACGTGACATGTCTCTCCTCCAAAGATATCGAAATCCCAAAATTCACCACAACGTCCCAAAATTGATCAAAACACCGTTCGCCGTTTATCTCGAAGACGTATCACTTTTCAACACCTGCTTTTCCCATTTGCTTGCGACAAAAGACTTTACATCTTGGCAGCTACCTTGTCAGGCTGTTGTGTAAGCAGGAGGCCGTAACGCTTCTTCAAAGTAACCCGGTGTCTGTATAGGCGAGTTGATGAGCCACAATGCTTGTCTCAAATTTCATATAAGTGAAGAGCTCACCTCGAGTACTTGTCATCCGGTGAGAATCGTGCAGGGTGGGCGGACTTGGTGACTTCACCGCTGAGGACCTTCTTAAGCGTATCTATTCAATCACAATATTAGTTATTGTCGCCTGATCGCTTCGATATTTGGTTGCGTGTGGAAGACGAACAGGTGCGCTTGCCATCCTTGTCGAGAGTGTACTACCTCACTGTTAGTGCCTGTGCCCCAGTTCACAGGAGTCGCAGATTAGACATACCATAAGATGCATCTTAAAGGTATTGATATGTTATTTGGCAGTAGATGCTTTTGGTATAGAATACTGGCTCGTGGCGATACTCAATCTGATGGATATAAGCAATTTTCTCTATTAGAGAAATTTTTGGTGTATTCCTCTCACCGCCCGCAGGCTGCGCTAGCTCTTCGATGTCGGCATATAATTGGTCCGGAGGTGCGCTGACAGAGTTTTTTCTCCCGTTGATTTTTCCCTATTTATTCCCCGTCTCTTGTTTCTTCTTCATGTTGGCAACTACGATCCTACTTCTCAGCTTCGAGCATTTGCTTCATGATATGCTGGAGGTATAAAAAAATGAACTAAGTGCAGCTTTTCACAAGCACTGCAATTTACGGCCATTGTAGGGCTACACAACTGGTAAGCTACCTATGCTTTCTCTCCAACCCTTTCCTTCAGCACAACCCTCGCTTCGGTGATGACACCATATCATATATGCCTAGACCTACGGCGTTCTTGATTTCTTGCTGTTTGTCAATGATGGCGTTTGATTATAGACTACAACGGTATCTGAGCAAGCGAATTCCCTCATGTCATACTGCACACGCGTTTGAGTTATCGTAAAACGTTCAAAGCTAATGACTTGTCATAGCAGTGACTGAAATCGTCAAGCACTAATAAAATGGCCTCATCAAATACGGTCAACACGAAGGCACTGCAGCCCCAGGGCGGCGGCAAGAACAGAAATTCTCGACATCAAAAACTCAATTACAGACATATCCATCGCTTCCCACTCCCTATTACAGTTCATCCATTACCACCTCTGATTCCCCACAATCCATTGTCTGTCATTAGTGTCATTCTGTCATATCTCACAACATACTTAGTCTCTCCACCAGAGAAAGAAATATATTCCGCTTATTTTGATGCTTCTACCTCATCTATACAAGTCACGGATCCAAAAACCATGAGAGCTTTATGGGAGATGGGGTTTTTTGGTAAAGGTAGCTTGAGCAGAAGTGAACCTAACTGGCTGGAGCGCGAGAAGAAGAGAAGAGGTTTATTAGCCAACAAGACGAACGAAGAAGTAACGGGACAGCGAAGAGTAGAGCGTCGTGAAATGAAACTTGAGCGCGCGAGAAAGGAGCAAGAAGCTATTGCGCAGCAACTGCTGGAGGAGGCAGCTCGGCAAGCGGGCGTTGCTCTTCAATCAGGTACACTGTCTACCTTTGCTGGCGAGCACATGAATGGCTCTCTCAACGAGTCTGCCGAAAAGCTCACTCTCTCACCCGAATCCGTGACGGTTGACGATCACGCAAATGGCTCTTTGAATGGGTCCGCTGAAAGCATGACTGTATCGGCCAGCGAAACATCGAGCACAACTAAGACAGTACGCTTTTCGCCGGTGGTTGAAGAGAAAGAATTTATACCAGAGCCAAAGCATGGGAACATCAATGGCCCAACAAAGATTACAGAGGATGCCTTGATCAACGAGGAGTATCTTCATCTCACGAACGAAGAAGCTCTGTTCCTTGTATACGGATTGGGATCGCTTCGAGTCTTCGACCAAGACACCAATACCGCCATCCCAATGCCATCTCTCATCAAAATTTTTACACAGAATTCTACATTCCCCGCTCGGTCCGACTCAAACTCTATTGCTCCGGATGACCCATTCCTCATCTCCTACGCGGTTTATCATCACTTCCGCTCTCTGGGATGGGTAGTACGATCTGGTGTCAAATTTGGCACCGACTACCTGCTCTACAACCGTGGACCAGTCTTCGCACATGCAGAATTCGCAGTTCTTGTCCTACCTTCCTATGAAAATCCTTATTGGGAATCTACTCCCGAGCTTAGAGAGTATTCGTCCAAAAAGCAGTCTCGGAGTTGGTGGTGGTTACATGGCGTCAACCGCGTGCAGGCACAAGTTAAAAAGACGCTTGTCCTGTGCTATGTTGATGTGCCACCGCCATCAGCATCAGGATCATTGGACAACCTAGGAGAGACTTTGCGTGGATACAAAGTGCGTGAGGTTTTGCTTCGACGATGGCTGCCGAATCGTTCGCGCGATTGATTCTATCATTTCAATGTGAGGAAGCGTGTTCTGCCTGTATATAGATGCATGATGACTGTATGATAGCATGATACCCAAATTTTTAAATTAATACATTAAATTCTTTCAAAATTCTTTTGAAATGCCTAAGAATTTTCGATCTGGAATGAAATCACGCTAGCCGAAGAAGGCCATATTAGCAGCCCCACCAAACACGAAACTGTCACGTGCATCTACGCGTTTCGCGTCATGATGTCCAGAACTAAGTGAATGGCGGCACGAATGAGGATGAGCCAGGCTCGAGTAAACCCACCCTACAACGTCCTTTCCAAATGATCAGTCACTTTAGACTATGGATTCCCAGTGCGACAGTCTCGACATTGCAAAATTGAAACGTTTTGCGCTAGGCTTCGATGTATGATGCCCTTTTTTCCAACCTAGCGATTGGCATGACGGTGGCGTTCGGCATCCTGGATAAACGCGCTAGCTGCTAATATAACGCTTTTAGGAAACTGATGTGTCTCAAGCGCTTGTGAGCGAGGCTGAATGTCAATCCTCTTCTTCATTCAACCTTCAGGATATTACCGCTAAACATATAGATTCCGACGAACGTGTTTCTTTCGCTCGAAGTCCCTCACATACGAAAATCGTCGAATCCGTTGTCGCTATTCACGTAGTCTCCTCTACGAACCACGATGTCCATGAGTTCACTGAACGAGCCTTAAATACCCAAGAAGAGCCCTTGACCATCGTCTCCGAATCGAGTACACCCAAGATGAGTGCCGGCGATACTACCGCCGGCGACACTCAACCGATTTCACAGTCGATTTTTGAGAACATTATATCGCGCGGAAAATCTTTTCAGCCCTCACAAACCAGCGAGCATGGCTTGTCAGAAGCGTACAACGCCGGCCAGGAATCTTTTCAGATGACAGTCAAGGAAGGAGAATCGGGCCATATAAATCTACTAGCCGACTTTGAGTCAAACAAGCAAGCAGCTGCACAAACTTATAGTTCAGACGATGAAGCAAGCACCTCAAAAGACGGGCAATCTTCGCCTGCACAATTTTCGAATCACAATATTTTCCCAGAGTCACAGCGATTCTTAGAGACTCCAATTACCGCAGAGAAGCGACGGGACGTTCCCAATATGGCAGCTACGACCCCTTCCCTTCCTCGGAATCCTCTTGCCGCCGACATGAGTTCCAGCGGGGGAATTCTCTCCATGAGTCAATTATTCAAGGCAACACAAACCCCTGTCTCGCCTTTTGCGAATCGACTACCTTCTGGTCCGCTATCAGATCGCCCTTCTCCTGATCTTCCCATACAAGCTCGTCCACTAGGTGGATATATATCTTCTCCCACGCGCACACCCCGAGCTGATCTTACTCGAACCCACACCGGTCCCTTTTCATATGTATCCATGGACGAGTCACAGAAACGACGTGCTCAACTAATGGAGGAGAGACGGACCAGATCAGCTGAGAATATAGACTCGGAAGAGCCAGTAGATAGAGACTTTGAAGGAGAATCAAGTCTTGTTCAGCGGATGAATCGTCGAAGAGATATTGACCATGAAACCAGCATGCGCCTCGCGTCTGTCACCCATGGAAGATCGTCTAGTGATTCAGAAAGTAGGCCATCAACGGCTTCAATTAAACCTATCAGTCGAGAGGTATCGGTCATAGCGGATGAAACACAAGAGCCTTCCATCCCTATTATTGAAGAGGGTGTTAGCGAAGAAGAGACGGACAAGGAGGACATCACTGGTGTTCCCCAAAGTCAAGTTCGACCGGCCCCATCGTCTTCGGAAGAGGACAAGGAGAATCACGTTGGACCTTACGCAGACATGGCACAGGCAACTACTGCGGCGCATGATCGTCTGTCACAGGCCCTAGATATGCATAGCGACTTGATGATGACCGATACTCCTCCTGCGGAAACACACGATCTAGCAGCCGGTACTTATGTCAAAAACTCGCAACAGGAGATCAATGTGCGAGACTCTCAGCCGTCACCGAGTCAACGACTGACCAAACATAAGAGGAATACAAGTCTACTATCTCAGGCCGAGTCTGTACATATTCAATCATCCTATGATGATTCCTCACCATCTACAAAAAGGCAGCGCCGACATAATATCGCAGAAAAGGCTCCTCTATCACACATCAAGCAACATGTGCAGCAGACTTCGCCAGCCGCGTCTGTGCAACCTCCGACTCGATCTACGCAGGATCGAATATCCCCCATTGATCCAGTTTCCTCAATTCGAAATGGCACAGAGAAACCATCCTCGATGCCGTCACATATTGCCAATACTCCGCAGACAAAGGTCGTATATGACACCATTCCCGAAACCAGTATTCCCGAGTCAAGCCCGCATCGCATTCAGCAATCTAGCTTACCTCCAGGACCACTCAATAAACTTCCTTCTATGCAGGAAGCCGAGCAAGAAGATGACGACCTTCCTCCTCCGCGTCATATTCGGCAACGGAATGGTGGCTTAGCGGCCTCAGAATCCTCTCCCAACAAGAAGCCCAGCTTCTTGATTGGTTCTAGCCCAGAAAAGGGATCTATCAAATCTTTATCAGAGCTGTCCGCTGAGATGTCACCCCAATCAGCCAATGGTGAACCCATAAACTTTGACGACTTCTTGAATAACGAAGATCAAGACTTCAACATGATGTTCAAAAGCCCTAGTCGTCGTACGCCAAGGAAAAGGCTCCGTACAACCCAAGATTATGTCAATTTACAACACGGCTCTTCTCCGCTGAAAAATGTGGAATTAACTTACACTCTGGGCGTAGAGCAACCCGAGCCTATTGATGAAGAGTTTTTCGATTCAGAATCACCCCCCATGCGCGCGGTACCTCGTCGTCAGCGTGCCAGGCCATCGCAGCATGGCGAGGATTTGTATGAGATGGACGGATCACCAAGGGCTCGCAAATCGACCTCTACACGTCGCAATTCTGGATCGTCCCAAAATCTGCCACTGCAGGAAACGGTTGCGGGGTCCGCCCTCTTGCTGCCACCGCAGTCTTTAGTCCACAGTTCGCAGCAACTGACCAAGAATACGGATTCTAGCCTATTTCAAACAGAGCCAGCAGAGTTGACGGCCCAAGAAAAGCCTGCTGTTTCTACCTGCACGAAATTATTGATTACAGGCTCGCACGGCGAGAACCTTACGTCTGATATCCAGTCTCCAGAACCAGAAGATCCAGTCATAGCCCCATATCAGGTCCTGGCCTTTTGGAATGGTCGCAAACGTGCTTACTATCCTGCCATTTTTATGCATGCAGAAGAGCCACAAAGATGCGTGGTGGCTTTTGCAGATAGTGGACCCGTCGACGTTGCTCTTGGGTCTGTCAAGAAATTACAGCTACGTATAGGAGATGCCATCAAGATTGATTTTCCCAAGGTCCCTAAAATCACCCACATCATCCGCGGATTTTCACAGCAACTCAAACCCGAAGAATTGACACAGAGGAATGAGTACGGTTACCTCCCTGTCACGGATATATACGGATACTCAACCGTTATCGTGGCCGCCAAACAGCGTAAGAGCATTCCGGGGGGCGATCAATTGGAGTGCGAGCAGACTATCGAAGTTCCAATCTATAGTATCTATTTGGATATGATACTGTGGAATCAGATGAAAGGCCGCTTCTTTGTCGTCCCTGAGAAGACACAGCCTGCTCCAACCGCTCTGCAGACTCCAAGTCGTGGTGCTTCAACACCACTATCGCCGGGCTCTAGATCATCACGCACTCATCTTACTATACGCTTAGGTCTCTTCTCTGGAATGGTCTTCGCTATCTCCTTGGGCGACCAAGACTCTCATAAGAGTCGACTTGCCAAGCTGATATCCTTGAACGGTGGCCAAATCCTTCAGGATGGCTTCGAAGAACTATTTGAGTATCCGCCTAGCGCACCTGCAGTCACGCAAGCCGAAAGTTTGTCACAGGCTGAAGTTGCCGAAGAAGCAATCGAGTTTCGTCTAGCGTCCAAGTATGAAAACACAGGGTTTGTCTGCCTGATTGCCGACAGACACTCTCGTCGTGCCAAATATATGCAGGCTCTAGCCCTCAATGTGCCATGTCTATCCAGGAGATGGATTGAGGACTGTGTTGAGCAAGATCGCATTGTCAGTTGGGAACACTATCTACTTCCTGCCGGTGAATCGAGCTTTCTTTATGGAGCCATCAAATCGAGAGTGCTTACTCCAGTTGCCGCAGATAAGGCTCTATTCGCACAAACATTTGATGCACGAGCCAAACTGCTCGAACAACAATCTGTGCTTCTGGTACTCGGACGTGGCAAAACAGAAGAAAGACACAAAGCTTATATTTTCCTCATGTACGCTCTAGGGGCTGCAAGGATTGCCCGTGTGATTGATCTGAGGTCTGCAAAGACACTGCTTCGAAAACAAGCCCAGAAGCAGGAACAGCCCGATTGGGATTGGCTCTATGTTGACGACAGCGAGGAGGCTGCAGCAGAGGCGATGATGGGCGATCCTTACGAGACAGCTGCAGCTAATACCGGTAGAAAAAGGAAGCGGTCCACCTTAGTCAAGGAGGCTCATGGTGACAACAAAGCGTCTCCACGGATTATTAGTAATGACCTCGTTTGTCAGAGCTTGATCCTGGGGAAGATTTGCAAGTAGATTGGTTATATAGTTTCACTTCCTGTTGATATGCTTGCTTGCTTGCTTGCTTTCATCGTTTATCGTATCAAAAGATACCCATCAATGTACGGAGTACTGAAAGAATACAAAGTCTCGCCAATACAATTGTATTGAGAAGATAATCGATTCCGTACACTTGAATATGCTCGTAGTATAATACAACTGAGGCACTTGGCTGAAAACAATGACATTCGGCCAATTGCCGTTTTACAGATAGAATACAATGTAGAAGAAACGGACGCCTTTATCGAAATCCAATCACCAGACCTTAGGAAAGCAATGGTGATCACCTCTTGGCCTTCTTGCCAGACTTCTTCTTACCCTTCAAACTCTTCATCTGTGCAGCACGCTGGGCACGAGCCTGTCTCTTTCTCCACGCCAACCATCGATTGTTCCGATCGAACGTTTCAGCGGTGGCAGCAACCTCATCGCCAGCCCTGCCAATCTGCCAATTGGCCTCACGGTACATATAACCCGGACGAAGCGGAAGAGCGTTGGCCTTAGCCGCGCCCTCAACATCAAACACTTTCGTACCATCACCCTCCACATTCACACTAAGATCCCCCTGCTCCTGATCAATGGGATCTGGGCGGGGAACAGCAATCATATTCAGTCTGCGTCTGGTCGGCGCATTCCTCGGCGTTGGCAGCGTGCCCTCCCTCTCGAAGCAAACACCAATATACCGCCTCTTCGGATGCAACTCTGGGTCCAGGTAATACTTCACGTAGCCCGCCTCGGTAGCATAGATGGTATGGTCCCTACCCATACCGCAGTTCTCGCCTGGGAACCATAATGTGCCGCGTTGTTTGAAGATGATGTTCCCTGGCACGACGTACTGTTCGCCGCTCTTTTTGGCGCCGAGACGTTTGCCGGCGGGATCACGGGCTTTGGCGTTGGCGCGGCCTTGAGTTGCGTGTGAGGCGTGACGAGTTTGGAGAGCGAATAGAAAGTTCGAGCGCGGAAGCGATGATTTCGTAGTGGTCAAATTATTGGATATGGATGAGAAAATGGAGGGTGTTGTTCTGAGTGTTGATGAAAGACTGGAGCGAGAGGTCGAAAGAATCGAGGAGCGCTCTAGGGCCCGCCACGACGTCCTGAGACTATGTTGCATTGTGAATTTTCTATGTCGAGCTGCTCCTGGGAGCACAATTGCCGATAATGGCGCGTGGTCCAGGTGCAATGGTTGCTATTGAAGGTACTTGGATAAAGGTGAATGCGGACAGCGGAACTTTTTCTCGGGGGAGCAATCGGAGCACGGGCCAACGACGGCAGTAAACAGGTCACGTGTCGACATTGCTGCAGTATTACGATGCGATATCTGGCATCATTTCACAATTCAACACTATACTGATTGCTCAACGGCGATCTGTTTCTTATTTATTTGCGAGATTAGACTGCGACAGAATATAAATTTGGAGACCTTCCAGCCAGAACCTCACAACATGCTTGCTAGACCTCTAACCGCTATCTGGACACTGTTCCTCCTCATCTCAACCGCACAAGCACAGTTTCAATTCTTTGAGCACATGTTCGGCGGCACCGGCTCGCAAGGAGGTCATCCACAAGAACAAGAAGCTTCCAGCGATAGCGCCTGGTATCAACGAACATGGGAAGGCGGTTAGCATATTCTTCATTACCTCTACATCTACAGACTGTGTAGCTGATCTGTTCAAAATAGCACACTGCACGAGATATCTATGCCCAAATACGTTAGCCTGCGTCCATTTCCCGCATCATTGTCCATGTCCGCATCCGGGTGTTGAGGAGAAAGTTGAATTGGGCGAGGGAAGCGCTGTTTGTGTATCGAGAGGAGGATGGGCGGCTGGGGAAGCTGCTAGGAAGATTGAGCTGGCACGCAAGGGTCTCTTATGATTGACGGGCATATAAGAGAGCCCATCAGGAAGTTGGAGAGAAAGAGTATTGAGTATATTAGCGGATTGCATTGTCTCTTTGCATAGTTTCGTTCTACGAGTTTGTTTCTATAGTATGCGCATATTGCATGTCCAATGCGACTCCAGGTATCATGTGTCCCATAAGAATTTCTCCTGGTCATTGACTAAAATAACATATGTCAGTATGATTACCTATCCAGGAAGACGTCGTCTGAGCAATGTTGTAGACTTTGGCATGTACTCGGTGTTTGGCCGGCGGATAAGCAACGACCCACCGTTCGTGAGGGGCAAAGTCCGGAGCCGTTTTTGTGTCATTCCATCTCCGTCTTTCTTGCTTCGATCTACAACTATCATTGAAATCGCAGTCGAAATCAGCACTCTGAAGGATCTGTTCCTCGGCACTGCATACAACAAAATCGCTATCGCCGAAGCGACTACGTATTCCATTCGACAACGACAAGCGTTACCCTCCGTCCGTAATCTACGTCACCGCTCCTACCCATCAAATCCAAAGCGTGAGAGAGAAAGATCACAAAATGGGCTCCAACGTAGCGCAAAAGCGCCTTTTCCACGAATACAAAAATCTCTCCACCAATCCTCCGGAAGGCATCACTGCCGGGCCCATCACAGAAGATGACATGTTTCACTGGGAAGCCCTCATACAAGGACCCGAGGGTACACCTTTTGAAGGGGGAGTGTTTGCTGCGGAGCTCAAGTTTCCGAAGGATTATCCATTGAGTCCGCCTACAATGAAGTTTCTGGGTGGAGTTTGGCATCCCAATGGTATTTCAATGATATCCCCTACGGTTTTTGTAATATACTGACGGGCTGTGAACAGTCTATCCCAATGGAACAGTATGTATATCTATCCTACATCCACCCGGTGACGATCCGAACCATTACGAACATGCCTCGGAGCGATGGTCGCCGATCCAAAGTGTGGAAAAGATCCTCATATCGGTGATGAGTATGCTGGCCGAGCCGAATGATGAGAGTCCTGCAAACGTCGAGGCAGCAAAGATGTGGCGTGAACGAAGGGGCGATTATGAGAAGCGTGTCCGGGAGGAAGTCAGAAAGACCTTGGGCCTTTAACTCTGGGCTTTTCCGTTAGGCAAAAGAATGAGGTGGTATGTTATCGTGTTGTTTATTATATCTGGTGCATATATTTATATGGCGGGCGTTTCTCTGATTTCATGGTTTGGCGCTCAGTCTTCACTGAGTAAGTTAGAGTCTGATTCAACATATATGCATAGGTATCATGAAGCAATGAAAACGAACGTTTTTGGTTAGCTATTAGGCATCATAAGTGCTTGACACATATTATCATTGAGTAAAGCTCTGCATCTTACGATCAATCCATCCTTCAAGACCACCTTCAGCCCCATACAGCACTTCGGTTTCAATCTTCGTATTCAGCATCATCATTTTCTGCAACTCTGCTCTCCATTCGACTTCTGTATTGTTCTCACCAAATACTGGATTCTTTGCCAACATGCTTCGAATCTTTTTGACGTCTCTCGATGATAATGAAATCATTACCCAGTCCTCATCCTCCATCTCAGTTCCATTCGGTTTTACAATCATGTCTTCAAGTCGCGTGCCAAGCCATTCAAGTCTCGGAGCATTGAGGCTCGCACTTGCGTGAGCGTGAGCAAAGGAGCCGTACTTATAAGTGGACATGATAGCTAGCCCATCACAGTCTGCATCTACCAAGGCGAAGAAGCGTGGTGGCGCCAGCGATGGGAGAATCTCAATGTCTTGATGACTGATGCTGTGTCTTTTGAATGCAATATCAGATATCAGGTGGACGAATTCGCGGGTGCAGATGTCTGGGTAACCCTTTCCCGTGACGAGAATACCCTTCCCAGCGACCGATTCCAGATGATACTTGTTATGCACAAGTCGTCGAAAGACAGCCTGTTTCCGTTAGATGAATTGGTTCGTGATCAGTGTTGGAAATAACGTGCCTCTTTCTCCACAATACAGACCCATTTGACCTCGGATACATCGATGCTGCTAATTTCAACGAGACGAGGTATGAGCGCATCCTTTCCACGCAAGGTCAGCTCATTCGAAAGAAAAATCGTTCCATACATATTACCTCAGCCGTCATATCAAGCACAGTGCTACTTTTGGTCTTGATTCGAACCGCTCCAACAGCCAGCCCTTTACCGACTGAGATCTGGCTCATCCTACCGTCAGAATCGGCTCATATTTGTCTAAAGGGGGGCGTACGACGTGAAGGGTCGTTCGGTCAACTCCAATTGTATAGGCTATATCGTCAACAATTGCATTTACTACGGCTTGGGTGCCGAAAAGCCCTGGATTGTCGTAATAAATGCTCCTTCCCTCCTAGTCAGCATAAATCCAATTTTAAATTGACTTGACAGCACCATAGACCTCTTCGTGATCATCATATTACATTGAAATGCCTCAATGATAAGAGACAGTACTCGAAGGATGCAAGCTTTCTGTGATTCAGCATGATCAGGAATTAGGATAATGTATACGATCACGTACCAAACTTCCAAGCCTCATAAGGTGTTTTTCCTGGCCATGTATATGTCATCAGTCGATCAGACTTATGTACCTCCGTCATGAGCATCCCATCTTCTGAGTCGTCGTTATGAGCAGCAACCTGAAAAGTTGACGGTCTCTTTTTCAGAGTAATTGCCGGTTGCGCGACATCTTTGTCGAATTCATTGAGGAATGATAGCTGTAGTCGGTCAAAGAATTGCCGCACGAGAGGATTCTCGATGGACGAGACCTGACTTAGATCCATGTCTCATACACCACTACCTACTAGGAAAGAATTGAAGTCGAAGTCGAAGTCGAAGTCGAAGTCGAAGTTTTTGCGCTCTTTCCTACAATGCATCTATGTTGTTATGGCAGGTGCGACCTCCAAAGCGCTCTTTCCTCGTCGTGGCTGTTGAGACCGTCTTTCTGTACCATACATCATGCTTATCATAATGTCTCATGGCGTGACCTCCGACTTTGAGTCCTGAATGACAAGGGGTTTTCGCTTTTATCATGTCTTTCTCGAATCTCTGGCAACATACTCAGCTGACATTTAATTTATATGCTTAAAATTGACCAATCACAAACGGTCTGCCCCTGCCAATCTAGCTCTAAGATTGCATGATCTAGAAATGCTTAGCGCTTGCTGACACACAAATCACGTGAATGCGGATCGGCACAGATGAGAGTCTCATTGGTCAGTTCCCGCTTGCCTCCTTACTTTTATCTGGGGAATAGACACTTTGGCGTCCTTGAGGCTTCTCCGATCAACATCGTAAGGTGTTTTTTTCTTTCGCTCCGACTTTCTCTGCTATGCAATTGGCAACGGCCATGGCGAAAGACAGCAAGATCCAGCCCATTGCCAATTGGCGAACAAAAGCCAATGGGCATCTGACGAAGGACGCCGAGGGAGACGACAAAACCGACTATGCAAGGTGGAGATTGCACGATAATGACGGCCGATTAACGTGGCGCTATTTAGAGACTGACGACGAGAATGAAAAGTGGCCTCAATCTTTTTACGACAAGTACAATCTCGGACTTCCAACTGTGAGCGAATCATGCACATATCTTTGTATCCTCATACTCATGCCCATTAGGGAGCCCCGGAGCTGCCAAAAGCGAAGACTCCTATAGACGCAGCTTCCAATGGCCTAGAATTTTTCGCCAAGTTGCAGATGCCAACTGGACATTGGGCGTGCGAGTATGGTGGTCCCATGTTTCTTCTACCTGGTGTAGTCATCACTTGGTATGTCACCAACACGCCCATACCTCCCGAGTATGCAGTAGAGATCAAACGCTATTTGTTTGCGCGACAAAATCCGGTCGATGGTGGCTGGGGACTTCATATTGAAGGCCATAGCTCGGCTTTTGGTACAGTGATGACCTACGTGATCCTTCGTCTGCTAGGAGTAAGCGAAGAAGATCCTCGAATGATCAAAGCCCGAGGTCTTGCTCATAAGCTTGGAGGGGCGCTTTACACGCCACATTGGGCAAAGTTCTGGCTTTCTACCCTTGGTGTGATGGAGTGGAGCTGTGTTAATCCAGTTCCGCCGGAGCTTTGGTAAGTATTTGATTTCATCAAGCTATGAAAAAGATTATGAAAGCCCTGACTATTTCCAGGCTACTTCCTGACTGGGTACCGATCGCTCCTTGGAGGTGGTGGATTCACATGCGAATGGTTTTTTTACCAATGTCATTCTTGTGGTCTAGAAAATGGGTCTTTCCCCTGAATGAATTGACGCGCCAGCTCAGAAACGAGATCTATACGCAACCTTATGAAAGCATAGATTTTGCCTCCCACCGAAATTCTATTGCCAAAGAGGACAATTACTACCCAAAGACAATGTTGCTCAACGTGATCAACAGTTTCCTCGTAAACTTGTGGACGCCCGTACTTCGGTTTTCGGCGCTGGTCAAGAAAGCTGAAGACTGGGTATGGGAATTGATTCGAATGGAAGATGAGAACACCAACTATGCAGGACTTGCTCCCGTCAGTAACCCTATGAACTTCGTTTGTTGTTACATCCATGACGGCGAGGGAAGTGAGTCTGTAAGAAAACACCGCGAGACTCTGCACGAATATCTATGGATGAAACATGAGGGTATGCTTTGCAACGGAACCAACGGCGCTCAAGTCTGGGACACAGCATTCATCACACAGGCTGTCTCTGTGGCTGGATTTGCGGAAGACCCTAAATGGCGACCCATGCTGACTAAAGCTCTTGAGTTTCTGGATAATCACCAACTTCGTGAGAATGTTACCGACCAAGACAAATGCTACCGCCAACATAGGAAAGGAGCTTGGCCTTTCAGCAACAAGTTACAGGGTTATACAGTTAGCGACTGCACTGCAGAGGGTCTTCGATCAGTCTTGCAGCTTCAAGAGATGTATGGATACCCCAAACTTGTCTCCGCGGACCGCTTGAAGGACTCTGTCGATTGTCTTCTTTTATTGCAGAATGAGTCCGGTGGCTTTAGTGAGTATGAGAGCAGACGAGGCTCCCCTCATTTGGAACTGCTCAACGCCGCAGAAGTGTTTGGCGGGATCATGATTAGTTACGATCACGTCGAATGTACAACTGCATCCATCACCGCGTTGTCACTTTTCAGCAGATTCTTTCCGGACTATCGAGTCGATGAGATAAAGGTTGCAAAGCACAAGGCAGTCGAATACATCAAGCGCGTCCAAAAGCCAGACGGGAGCTGGTATGGTAACTGGGGTATCTGCTTCACATATGCGGCCTTGTTTGCACTTGAAAGTCTTGCTAGTGTTGGAGAAACGTATAGCAAGAGCGAATATTCCCGCAAGGGTTGCGAATTCTTGTTGAGCAAACAAAAGGAGGATGGCGGTTGGGGAGAGTCGTATCTGAGCAGCGAATTGCATGTTTACACCCAGCACGAGATGTCACAGGTTGTCCAGACAGCCTGGGTTTGTTTGGCTCTAATGGAAGCTGATTACCCCGACCCAGAGCCAATTCGCAGAGGAATCAAGCTTTTAATGTCTCGACAACAAGCGAATGGCGAGTGGCTTCAGGAGTCTATCGAAGGTGTCTTCAATATGTCTTGGTAAGTACTTCACCTCTGCATATAGAGAGGCCCGACTGATTTTTGAATAGTATGATCTCTTATCCGAATTACAAGTTCTACTGGCCCATCCGAGCATTGGGTTTGTTTTCCAGAAAGTTTGGCAACGAAGCTCTGTTTTAAGCTCTTGCTCTTATGATGTTCAGTTTCTCTCGTGATGCCTCATAGATCTTGTAATAACAGTATAATAATACCTTCATTTGCCCTTTTCCGAGCGCAAAACACACTTTTCTACCTGAAAAGTCATATGTTCAAGAGGGGCGTCCGATGAACCCTCTCTGCAACTTTCAGGAAACTTCTCACACGAGCCTCAAGCAGCGGCATACCGTAGAAGCATATCCTCCAGCTAGACAAACATTTCCATTTCCATTTCTCCATCCTAAATAAGAATGCGATCGGTATTTATTTCGCAAAGACAGATAGCAACATCAGATGGCACTGGACGCCAAAGCGTAAATGTGTGAAGTGGCCAATTCTGCTATTGAGTCTTTATGGCATAATTCACCTCCGGTGATCCTACGATTGATACACCAGCTGGACGGACATGGATCGATTATATCAGATTTGTTCCATGAGTGTCCTTTCTGCCTCTGCTTCAGAGTATGAGGGCCTCGCTAGGCGGCTCGCCCTGTGTTAGAGTCTCTAGTTCCTGCAGTTGGGAAAGACAAAAACTTGCACAGGGCTACTGGACATTTTGACCGTTATTGAAGAGTTAGATTAATGTAGTCAACATGCGGCTGCTGAAGTTGGGGCGATAATAGTATGGTTAAATCTTTTTTTGCTATAGAAGTCTGGCTAAAGCCGCGCTATTCAACAGTCACTTTCTCCCCCTGTGACTCGCTGGATATCACCTCACTTTGAAACATCCCGTCAACTTTCCCCAAAAACAGACCCTGCAGAATGCCCATGTTGTGAATAGTATGATGCTGACACGCAAATGTACACTTTTTGTAGTTCATGATATTAGCAGCTGGAAAACGGCGAAGATCGTCGTGACAGGATGTAGCCACCGATAAGAGACGGAGTACCTAGTACATGATCACCAAGAAAGGACTCCTCGAAACCATACGTAATGGTATTGGCGGACTTGCGATTCGACATTTAGATAGTTTAACTTGGGATGGATTGGCGTAATATTACCGAAGAATGTGCGCATGGGGATACCGACGACTGTGTCTTCGAGATGATATTAATGGCTACCTATAGTGATAAAGTCTTCCTAGACTGTCAGGTAGTACTATAGTAGAATGTGGCTATGATGAGCAGAGTTCTTTCACGGTCTATATTCGATACTGAGAGATTTCATTCATCTGCGGAGGGAGAGCTGTCTGTTCTCGAGTAGTTTGACATGAAACCCATCATTAAGAAGAGACCATGCGGCGAAATTTTCGGCCAAGTCATTGCTCTAATCGCGACTGTCTTCTTTCCATCCAAGTCCATCGCATATGAACAGCATTAAGGCGAATCAGTGGGGTTACGTTGATATAGGGGTCAACGAGGGTACAGCGGACATAACGACTTTTTAAAACGAGAGACTGATAATGAGCCTTGCTTCCGGATTTATATTTCACCTGTATATTAATGATTCTTGTTGAAGGCGGTAAACAACGATCTTCTCCCTACTAACTCGGTCATGGTTATCATGCACGAACAAAGACTGTACATTTTAGTTATCAGAGACAACAATATTAATCAATTGATCTCTCCCGTTCCACCCCCTCATAAAGTAATTTCCTCGAATAGACTCAGGTCACGTACGTATTGATTGGTCATTTGGACCACTGTATGCATGAAGTAGAGTCCGGCACACACAAATAGAGAATACTTGAATCGATTTGGATCTAGATAGCAACCTTTTTTTTCAATCCACTTCTCAATCCAACGTCGATCAGCTACTGGCTTACATTTGGCGAGTAGAAATCTGCTCTAGATGCTTTCGAATTATTAATTCATGCAAACAGAGGACTTGGGCTTACCTGACCCTCCTCATACTGCAAATTGATAAATTCTGCCAGCCTGATGTACGAGAAACCAGTCGGGGTTAGCGTCTCGATTTGTAGCAGAAACTCATGGCCTTGCTCAATTTTGACCCTTGGTTCCCGTGTGTCCCATCTCGTGCAGAGATATCGAAACAAGTAGACGATGTCTCACATATGTACCCAGATCGATCGAAGGTAGGTTCTGAAATCCACCGGTCAAATTCTTACCAGCTATGTTCGTCTTAAAACCTTTGGTACATTTCTTCCACTTTTGACAGACCCTTGGCTTGACAGCAAATGAGCTAATATGTACAGCATGTGAATCATGAAATGGCATGAAGATCGATGCACGAGTTGGTCGAGTTAGGATCGTGTGAGATAAATAACCCTACCAAGAGACAACCCTTAGTTGGTTGGGTTATTCGTGCGGGGAAGATCAGAGATATCGGCATACCTTCCACTTTGGGGACAAGTACTGCCCGATCGGCAGACAACAACAACATCCAGAGTTAAAATGGCACCGCCATTTTCTTCCTTCTACATTTGACTGCAACTTGAGTGAACTCGCACCACACCTTATCCGTGCTTTCAAGCGTTAATGATCATTTGTGTACTCGAAATTTAGCTTTCACGATAAGAGCTCTTTAACAACATGGCTGTAGCCCCAGGCTCCGCTTTGGGTTATCTCCGAACCCGAAGTTTGGTTGATTGTGATACGCTTAATGCCAAAGGTACCATACTTGTCCTTTGGTGATGTGATGAATCTTATAGAAGGAGAGTTACTGACGCGATCAAAGTGGCACAGGCATTAGGACCCTTCCAAGACTGCACATCTAATCAGGTATGAACACCTCGTACAAGGCAGCGATCGAATAGCTTCAAACTTACAAAATATTTGGAGGCAATCGCGCTTTTTGAACTATCCAAGCCAGAGCACAAAGAGCTACTCGCCGAGTCTCATCTCAGAGCTGGAACACTTTTGAAGTCTATGGCAGAGACTAAGGATCCTCGCTTTGCTGGCATTGAACTTGATGAACTAGCGGTTGAAATCGCCGTATGCAAATTGTACCGCACTGCAGATCTCGATTAATCTTGCTAAGCGTCATTTAGACAGTCAAGGTCGCCATACAAATGACAGCTCACCTTCAAGGCAGAATGCACATCCAGACAAATCCATACTATGCATATTCGACTGACAAGACAGTTGCAAACGCTTTTCGTAAGACTGCTCATGCCGCTAGACGTTTGAGTCAATCTGACATGTTTGCAGGTATCGTACAATACTTCAAAGAATTTGCGCCCAATTGGGACAGTTCAAGAATCTGCATCAAAATACCTAGCACCTGGGAAGGTATGCTAGCTTGTCGGACTCTGCAACTCGCGGGTGTGCACACACTAGCCACGACGCTGTTCTCGATGCCCCAGGCGATTCTTGCGGCGGAAGTAGGTTGTACGTATGTGGCTCCGTACGTCAATCAGCTAAAAGTACACTTTGAGCCTGGGTCGGTCTCCCTTTCGACTAGATATCTCGTCTAAATAGACAAACTAATTATAACGATAGATTCGTCGACACGAATAAACTCTTCTCCCTCTGCGTCGCGATCCAAAAATACTACAAATCCGTCGGTGCCGTCACTCAAGTCCTACCCGCAAGTCTCACTTCAACAGATGAGGTACTCGCTCTAGCCGGTGTGGACCATATCACCGTTGCTCCATCTCTATTGGAGCTTCTGTCCCTTCCAGACTGTCCAATTACTCCATCGTTCTTTGATAGTGACGTTTCGGGTGTGTCAGCACTTCCAAAGACGCCTTATCTCAAAGATGAAGCGGCATATCGTATCGCATTCACCAGAGATTTGGCAGGAGCAAGTGAAGAGAAGTTGACCCAAGTGTGTAACCCACAAAGAATTCTGAACAAATAATACTGACATGTTTGTGTAGGCGATCAACATTTTCTGCGATATGCAAGACAAATTGATTGCTTTGATCAAGTCAAAATCAGAGTAGTACTCCATCAAGAGTATGGATTGTGGCAAGTGAGATTGAGACAGGATATATTGAGGAATGTCCTGTCATACGTAGATTGAATCTGATATACCATGAAACGGCACTAATCCTAACTCAGTAAGAGCGCTAAGCTTCCCCAGATTTTCGTCACAACCAGGAAGATGCACGTGACCTCATGACATAAAATTTTCCTTGGAACTCCATCGTCAAGTTTTGCTGCTTCACCTCTGTCAGGCTATCCAGTGTTACGACAGGGTCGTTTAAACGTTCCTTCTCTTTTTTCATTGAGTCCAATCTCATTTGTATTCGGTGCCGTTGAACTGAAGGGTGTCACTTACGCCAGGTTTCGAGATTTCGTTCATGTCGTCATATAAAGCCAGTATTGAATGATCCTTTGACCGAGTACGAGCAGACGCCGGTCACGTTATATGTTATAGAGCTGAATATCAAGGTTCATACGCTCTTTGTTCGAGAATGTTTCCCCCACAATCTAGTAATCTAGATATCGAAGCGCTGAGTGGTATTCTTGGGTATGTCAATTCCCCAACTTCTCTGCTTGGATTCCACAAGGAACCACTGTTGCTAATTTGTTCTCTCAGCTCCATCTCAATAGCCTGCTGGGTTGTCGTCTTTTCTCCTCAAATAATAGAGAATTTCCGACGCGGATCAGCCGATGGTCTCTCTCTTTTGTTCATTGTCGTCTGGTTGGCGGGCGATGTTTTTAATATTCTTGGAGCAGTACTTCAAGGCGTGCTCCCGACGATGATCATTCTGGCGGTGTACTATACGCTTGCAGATATTGTTTTATTAGGGCAATGTTTGTATTACCGCGGGATCTGGTTTACGGGCAAGAAGACTGTAAAGGATGGACAAACTGGGCCATTAGAAGAGGCAGTTGTTGACGAAGAAGCGCCGACAGAGCGCACGGCGTTGTTGAGTCAGCAAAATGGGAACGGAGTTGCACATGCTCATGCGAATGGTAATGGTAATGCGCAACAGCCTCAACGCGCCGTCCAAGTCGACGGCACGCACCTTTCTCCAGTCACTCCCTTCATAGACGTGGTTTCGCCTACAAGGGATGAAACACCACAGGATATCCCGCGTTCATCGATCCCCAATCTCCAAGCTGCGCTCCTCAATACCTTCGCGATTGTCCTCGTCTGCGCCGCAGGTATTCTAGGATGGTACGTAAGTTCACGCGTATCCAACAAACACCCCAACGACGATACCTCAGACAATCCCTCTGAACCACTCACAATCGACCTCTGGGGCCAAATATTCGGCTACTTCTGCGCCGTGTTGTATCTCGGCTCACGCATCCCCCAGCTTCTGCTCAACTATCAACGCAAATCCACAGAAGGCGTTTCTCTTCTATTTTTCCTGTTCGCTTGCATTGGCAATCTCACCTACGTACTCTCGATTTTCGCCTACTCGCCGATCTGTAAATCGCGCGTCTGTGAGCCCGGCGAGGCATCGGCGGTCTATGGACGGTATATACTTGTGAATTGTTCGTGGTTGATAGGAAGTTTAGGGACGTTGTTGTTGGATATGGCTATCTTTGTGCAGTTCTTCTTGTATCAGAAGGATGATGATGATTATTGATTATAGTCACTGAGCATAGAGTGAAGATCGCTTTTCTTATGGAAATAATATTTGATTTATTGGGATCAATTTAGACGAAAAGCTAGTCATTACCCTGCCCCGAACCGAAATGTTGTTCTGGAAAACTCCGACATGCCGTCAAACGCTATGTAACAAATTCAACTGGGATAACAAAAACAACTTCCAGGAACAACCTGATCCTGTCCTTTTGAGAAAAGACTAGTCCTCAGAAGGTGGAACAACAGCTACCCTATCCTTCCCGACCTCATCCCAATTCGTGCTCAACGCCGTTCCCTGACTTTCATAGAAACTCTTCATCATAGCCCGACGTGTGTCTGGATCTGCGCCTGCATACAACTTCTTGAAGAAGGAGTCTACTGCGTCCCCGCCACCGATGTCAGAATCCACGGACGCTGCGTCGTCGTCATCTTCTTCAGCACCGGCATCGTCCTCATTTTTCTTCTTCTTCTTCTCGTCCTTCTTCTTCTTGGCTGTTAGATCATCGGCGAGTTTGTCCCAGTCTTTGACTCCGTGACGGGATGAGGTCGGATATACGGGCCCGCCGACATTATTGTCAATTTGGGCAGGGGTTCTGGGGGTTGGTAAGGTGGCAGTTGAGTTCACCGTGATTGTGGTGCTTGCAGCATCAGAAACGACAGGTGCTGTTGCTGAGCCTTCGAGAGCACCCCATTTCTGTCCTGGTGTTCGTTTGCGAAGCGTAATCTCGATTTTTGTGGACATGACATTTATTTTGGATTGGTCAGTGTCTATGGGGGCGTGCAAGGGGTCGAGGTTGAATGAGTATGTCGATCCGGATGGGAGAGGAAATTCGAGGGATAACTTGGATTGTTATTCATTGCGCGGATTTAAGAACGGGACAATATGACTTACAGAGTTGTGTTGAAGATCGGTCTCTAGCTTGCTTTTGTCAACATTTTTGGCGTAGATGGTCACGACGATGGCATCCTGTGACTGATACCATTCGTGCCGAATCTTAGCTGGTACGGCTGAAGGTGCAGGTGCTGTAGTAGCTGCAGACGCCCCAGGACCAGCTGTAAATGAAGCAGATGTCGAACTCGACACGTCCAGCTTACTTTCCTTGGTCCTATCCACAACCGCTGCATCCCCAGAAGAAGAAGTCTGCGCTTTGAGACGCTTCTTCAGTTCCTCCTCCGTCGGAATCTTGATTTCAGGATACTCCTTAATCGACACCGCAAGCTTCTCATCACCGGCCTCCAACCTGGCAAGCTTTCCTTTTATTTTAAGTTTCCAAATTTTCAACTCATTTTCCAATTTATGCTGTGACCCTTTCTGCGCAGACATTGCAGCCTGCACCTGCGCAGATTTATCTCCCGCATTGGCGTCGGCACCATCCTTCACACCTAACTTGCTCTCGAGCAAATCAAACAAGTACCCCGCATTCCCGAATTGTTCAAGCTGAAACAACACAATCGCTCGCCTCAATTGCGCCTCAATAATCAGTTCTCTCCTGCCCCGTTCCCTTGCCAGCGCCAAAGCGAGCTCAACATCTCCCAGAGCAGCGGATAGGTCCGGTCCGCCATCGACAGCCTTGCGGCGTGAGTAGGCGGTGGATCTTTTGATATAGTACCCAGGAGCCCGAGGGTTTTCGATGAGTGCGTTTGTGTAGTGCGTGATTGCGAGAGGCCAGTTGGACTGGGATGCGGCTTTGTCGCCTTGGGTTGCTTCGTTCATTGTGTACGCCTGCCTGCGTAGTGCGGGGCGGAGAGGGTGTCGTTGACTGTGAGAATGATGTTGTTTGTTGAGCAGGAAGCTGGGAAGATGGTGGAATCAGTTTTCATATAGCTACAAATTGAGCTTGAGATGAATCTTTGAAGGGCCAAGAGTAGATGGATGGAAGAGGGAAAAGTCTGAGGTTCATTGTTCCTAGAAAAGATTCCACGGCCTTCTCCGCACTGCGGGGAGCTTGATCGGCCAAACTACTTAAGCTAATAAACTTTAGAGAGCTTCAAATTAGATACCACGCGAAGAGCTTATCTAGATTGGGTATACTTTCTGTCCACGTCTTCCAGATTATACATAGAGAGTTTGGGTAAAAAAGATCGCAGAAGTTGTCAAAAGACTGTCTTCCATGCATGTGTTACTTTTAATTCAACACTTCTTCCCGAATAACCCTGAACATTTCATACGATACATTTTCTTCTCTTACTTTGCCCCATTGGCTACCAACCAAGCTTCGTGTGACTTCTTCTGCCTCTCCCAATCCTTCTTCAGCTTCTTCGCACGGCTCTTGGTAATCTCTTCCCCCGCAGCATCCCGCGTAGGGATACCCTCATCGTCCCAAGCGCTATACTCGTTCGTCCTAAACATCTCCAAATGACTCAAACGGCCCTTTTCGGCTTTTTCGCGTGCTTCTTTTTCCCGTTTTTCTTTCTCGAGTTGTTTCTGACGGAGCTTAGCTGCTTTTTCTTCGCGGAGGAGCAGCAGTTCCTTTGTGACGGGACGAACAAGAGCGGGAAGGTTTTCTCGGTCTTCGAGATAGATGCCGAGATCAAAGAGGTCGATGTCGCGGAGACGGTCACAGAGACCTAGGATATCTTTTCCGATGGTGTCTGGTTCGCCGAGAGAAGAGACTGTATCTTTGAAGTCTGATAGAACCTTCGCATATGGCTTGGCGGAGTCGGAGGCTGTTCCAGGTTCTGCTTGACTACTGATGAGGTTCTTAATATCCTCGGCGGAGATGCCCTCCTTAGAAAGAGCCTTTTCCCGGAGCGAGTCACGTAAAGTAGACAGAGGGTTTAAGTATGGTTTCGCCTCTTCGGGCACATCTATTCCAGACCAGCCAATTTCAGACGCATCGGGTGGTGCTGATCCGTTTAATCCGAAAATGTTGACCATACTCGTTACCCATCTGCCCATCTGCTCGGCATGTTCGGGATTAACCGTTGCCTTGTCCGCGGAGTTGAACTTTGTGACTAGGTCAGAGATGGTGGCCATGGCTGCTGGAGTGTTGAATGAGTCACAAAGGTGTTCGTTGACTGCAGCCTTGGCGGCTTCCAGGACTTCGCCTAAAGATTGGTCTGTTCCAGAAGTTGATTTTTTCAGGATGTCAAGATCCTTCATCTTGAGAAAAAAGTTGTTTAGCTTATCCTCCCATGCGTTGCCGAAACTGATGACGTCCTCTGTGATTTCGATACCGCTGTTCCAGTTGCCAAGTAAGAATACAATGCGCAGACTACGGGAGGTCCAATCCTTACGCTCAAGAGCTTCCCGGATGGTGGTGAAGTTCTTGAGACTCTTGCTCATTTTCGAACCTTGAATCTAGAATAAGGGTTAGCATTATAACATCTATACGGGCAGGATTAGCATACCGAAAGATGCCCCATGTGCAAGAAATAGTTGATCCACTGATCGTGTGTATGGCTGTTCCAGTAAGCCTCACTTTGCGCTAATTCGTTGTCGTGATGAGGAAACGCCAGGTCAATTCCACCACTATGGATATCAATCGACTTGCCCAATGTATTTCCCGCCATCGCCGAGCACTCGATGTGCCTCGTGTTACGTTAACTTTGAGAAGAGATGGAACTGGAACAGGAGTCACTAACCATCCCGGACGACCCTTGCCCCATTGACTGGACCAACTGGGTTCGCCTGGTTTAGATGCCTTCCACAACGCAAAGTCAGACGGCGAGTGTTTTTCGGTTGTCTTGCTTGTCAGGGCTCCTTCTCCTTCTGCGACAAGTTTGCCGTCAGACCTACTCCATGGCTCTAGACGAGCATATGGGAACCCGGCTTCTTCGAATGCCTTGATATCAAAGTAGACCGAGCCGTCAGAAGTCACGTATGCGAACTTGTTTTCCACAATGCGTTCTACAAATTGGGCGATCTGCGGACCGTATTCGGTGACGCGAGTAAGTTCATCGGGATCTAAAACATTCAAGTCCCGCAGGTCTCGCATGAACCGTTCTTCGTATTTCTTTGTGAGTTTTGTGAAGATGGAGTAATCGCTCGCATCAATTGTCGATCCCTCGAGCATATCCAGGTATGGTAGAAAGACGTCCTGCGCCTCTGTATAAAACGTCTCACTCAATGCTGGAGGAGCTACCTCGGCCTCCGCGATAACCTTCGCCGCTGAAGCAAGTGTCTTGATGTGCATTTTCGTCTTGGCTTCATCGTCACCAGGCTTCTCGTTTCCAGGAAGAGGACCCCCATTTAGTACAATTGCATATACCTTCTCCACTTCGGCCTGATACTTCGAGGGCGCGAGTTCGGGGTCGAGGAGTCGCAAATTCTTGGTCAGATAAGTCTTGTAGGCAGCCCTGGCGGTATCAAGCACGGTTGCATCGATGGTAGTATGCGCAGAAACGAAATTGTTGAAAAGGTATTGTTGACGGCCACGAAGAATAATCTTATCATCGACATCGGTAATGTTCATGACGAAGTGTACATCGAACTTGAAATAATCGCGGAGAATGCGACGAATGATATCGGTCGTAACGTAGTTTCTCGCATGGCCAAGATGTGAGTCATCGTACACTGCACCAACAAACAATATAGTCAGCTATGCGCCGGCGCATATGTTCCAGCAGGAAAAATTGTATGGACTGACCAGTTGGTCCGCAAGCGTACCTATAAGATATTAGTAGATGCCCTAGACATGGGAGATGTAAGAGTCATGCCATGTTACTTTCGACCCTTTGGGATCAATCGGCACAAATGGTACTTTGGTCTTGGTTAGGGAATTGTAGATTTTGAGCGAGGGCAGTTTTGCGTCGGGCGAAACGGCAGGTTGCTGCCATGCTGGCTGCTGGCGAGCAGTCGCCATGGTTCTGGACAGGATCGAAATGAATGTTGTTTGGATATGTGGTTTGAGACGCAATCGTGGTGTAGAGAAGAGGAGAATGTTCAATTTCATGTAGAGAGAGGGAGCCCTTTGTAGGGAAATATTGGAAGGGAGTCGTGTACCTGAGAGGAAGATGAGGGCCAGTAACGTCTGGAGGATGGCGCAAGGAGGGGCAGTGACCAAAAGTTGACAAGAGTCATCCAGGTCACTTCACTCGCCGCGAGACAGAGGTAACCCTATTAACCCTAGTCTAACCGCCTTCGGTGAGCTCTGCGGGCCGCAAAAAAAGTTCCATCAAACTGCGTGCGACGGACGCGCATTTCATATCAGTTCTTCTGCACCCATTCATTCTCTAAGATCTAGAGAATCGTTGTCCGTCAAACATGCCCTCCCCATTTTTTAATCCTGGTACGACCTCTTCCGCCGACCAACTCGCCATTCTTCACCTCCGACGAGACGCTCTCGTCCCGACAATTCTCCGCACTCACGATGACGAAGAGCAGGGCTACGACGAAGGCAAAGTCGTGAACACACGTTTCGGCTCATTCCCCCATACTACTTTAATTGATCAAACATGGGGATCTCAAATTGTAGCATCAGACGTTAACACCGGTAGAAGGTCACGCACAAAAGGGAAAAGAAAAGCGGCGGCTTTGGCGGATGGTGGTGACGATACCACTACCAGTAATGCTGCGACTGCTGCCTCTCCGAAAGCTGCCAGTAGTGGCTTTATTCATTTGATACCGCCTACGCCTGAATCGTGGACCTCGGCTCTGCCGCATAGAACGCAGGTTGTTTATACCCCGGACTACAGCTATGTTCTGCACAGGTTGCGTGCCACACCTGGCAAGACGATTATCGAGGCTGGGGCGGGCAGTGGCTCGTTTACGCACGCCGCTGCTCGAGCAGTCTTTAATGGGTATTCAAGTTACGAACCAGCACACAAGAAACAAAAGACGCGATTCGGCAAAGTGTGCAGTTTCGAATTCCACGCAGCAAGAGCTACCAAAGTCCAGGATGAGCTAAAACAACATGGTCTCGAAGAAGTTGTCCGCGTCACGCATCGCGACGTTTACAATGATGGCTTCTTACTACCCAGCGACGTATCTACTGAGAAACAATCATCACCAAAAGCAAACGCAATTTTCTTAGATCTTCCAGCCCCCTGGTTAGCTCTTAGACATCTCACCCGCAACCCTACCGACGGGACCGAGTCTGCCCTCGACCCGTCGAGCGCAGTACGCATATGCACATTCTCGCCATGCATGGAGCAAGTGCAAAAAACCATCAGTACCCTCCGGCAACAAGGGTGGCTCCAAATTTCAATGGTGGAAGTAATACACCGACGCATTGAAGTTCGTCGAGAAATCGTGGGTCTCGAGACGGAGGGCGTCCGAAGGGCGATGGTGTATCCAAAATCTGTGGAGGAGGCGGTTGGGAAATTGAGGGTTGTCGAGGGTCGGTTGAAAGAGTTCCAAAGGGCTCAAAGGGAGGCGGCTGAAGCTGCTGCTGCGGCTGCAGCTAATGACGAAGCTGTTCCTATGAAAGTAGAGAAACCGGTAGAAGAGCAAGAAAAGCAGCAGCAACAAACAAACAATCAGACCAAGGAACAAGCGTCACAGATTCCGTCATACGAACTGGGCCGACTGGTCCATCGCACCGAGCCGGATCTCAAGACTCATACTTCATATCTCGTTTTTGCGGTATTGCCTCGCGCATGGTCTGCAGAGGATGAACGAGAAGCGAGAAAGATGTGGCCGTCGCGACCTACGTAGTTTATCTATAACTATAATATAAACCGGATGAAGCTATGAGAGGCGGTCTTTATGATGTGTGTACGTATCAATTCAATTCTTCGTCGTATGTTCAGTGATACCTAGCCCTAATTGTATCACACCAAAAGTGCTGTATAGACTGTGCAGTATTGAACGCTAGATATGCTCTACTCTCTTTCTCCTCGAGTTGGGTATGATTACAGATTATTCTCCTGGCGAAATTTATCCCATGCTTCGTTGAGGGTACTAAACACCGCCCCTGCGATCATCCGTTGTTCCGTGGTAGCATTCGTGGGAATCTATCAGTAATCAGTCTAAAATTTTTCAAGACATATATTGAATGGTCGGAAGTATACCTTATCAGGATGCACCTTCGCAATCCCTTTCATGTACTGAATCTTGACCTTGTTTGCCAAGATCAATTCAGACATGTTAATCTTCTTCCAACCCGACTCGGGCCACAGGACATTCTCCAGACTGCCTAGCAAAGCGCGGAGATTGTCTTGTTTCCCATCTCGCCATGCCGTAATCTTTGCGTCGACGCTATCTGTTAGAGCCAATTTCTCCTCGTCGGCGCGCTCGGCGGCTTCGTTGGCGGCGCGGAGGCGTGTGACTGCTTCGGCCGTTGGGGCAGCTTTTTGACCTGCGAGGTCACTTAGAGCTGATGTACGAGGCGTCGGTGACGGTTTCTTGGGAGGGAGCCGTGATGCACTAGGTCGTGCGGCAGCAGCAGCAGCGGCTGGAGTCGGTTTATTGATACCAGCTGCCTTTTCGCAACGATTTCGACCCTGTATACTTGTGCTACCCCCATGGCCGGCTTCAACGGCCTGTCTCCATGTCTGTGCTGCATCGATCCATTTTTCTAGATGCTCGAGGGCTTCTGCTTTGCGCATAAGTGCTTTACCGTAGAAGTCCTTCATTGGTTTGGTGGGTTGACCGTTTCCGAGTTCAATGACTTCTCCTTCGCCCTTCGCTGGTCCAATGAAGGCCAGAATCGTGTCTGCGTCAGAGATGGCTACCTTCGGCTCACCGATCTTCAATGCAGTCATGGCCCGATTACTGAGTACTAGAATCGTAACGGGGTGTTCTGTTGGAAGATGGGACAACGCTTTCGTGAATGCTTCATGCGCCGCGCCGTAATCTCCTCGTTTGTATGCATCGTTCCCACTTTCGCGATCTCTGTGACATGATGAAAGAGCCGATTGTGAGACCGGAGGGACTGTGCGCGCGGCAGCTTTTGGTCGTTGTGGAATAGGTGTCGATGGTTTCGAAGGTCGTGTGACTGGCGACTGCGCTGGTGGTTTTGAGGGGACTGGAGTCTTCGGTTTTGAGCTCTCCAATAGATCTATATTATTATCTTCAGCAATTGCCGATGAAGTAGGCTGCTGCGGTTTTCTCCGTCTTGCCGGACTGACGTAGGCTTGTGCTGATTGCTCTTCCAACGCAGTGCGAGTAAGCTGACTTTTGACATCTCTGCCGAACTCTTGAGGCCGCCGTTGTTGATGTTGCTGATGTTGAGGCTGAGGCTGAGGCTGCCGGAAAGGATTTCTATTTTCCGGTCTCTTAGGCGGTCCCTCGGTGAAAGGTGCAGGTGCAGGTGAATGTCGAGGCTCCGTGGAGCCAGATCTTCGGGGAACACTACGGGCAGGTCGGCCGCCGCCGGACTCTAATAGCAAGGCCTCGTCCGTCAGATTTGGGGGTCGTTCGGGCACAGAAACACGTTGTTGTACATCTTTCTCTGGAACTCTAGGACGAGAAATGCGATCCTCCGAACTCCGAGCGGCAGAAGTTTCTCGCATCCACTTGGGTTGATTGAGATCTGCTTCGCCATTCAACTCCTGAACAGCTTGCTGAACTTTCTTGCTTCCTTGTTTCCAGAGCGAATTCGCAGTTTTGAACAACGAATTGCCAAAGCTGGCAGCCATTTCGCCGACATCTCGGTCATGAGGTTGCGGGGATCTGCTACCCCCTCGGCTTCCCTCTGTTTCTCCTTCTCTCATCCATGACGGCACACTTTGTTTACGTGGTCGTTGTTCCTCTCGGCTGCGTGGTGGATGTTCTTCGGGTAGCAGTCCCGCTTTAGATCTCGCTTTTTGCCGTGATTCTGAGTGTGCTTGATTCAACAGCCATCCAACCGCCGCCTGCACGTCTACTCCAGAGTCTGTATTTTGTAAAGCTTCAGCAGCCTTCTCCGGTGGGAATCCCATATCAACCAGCTCGGCCACCGCGCGGTCCCGTGGATCATCAGCATGCGCTCGAGGACTAGGAGCCGGTGATTTAGCTTTGGCCCTAGCAGGCGCAGCTTCAGACACGGGTCTTCCAAGTAACCCGAGAAAATCGTCATCGTCATTGTCCTGCGTGATGGATTGAACAGCTGCTGGCCTAGAGTGTTGCGTTGTTCCTAGACCAAATGGATCATCGTCATCATCAAATTCTATGTTTTTCGCCGGTTCGCTTATGATCCGATTCATAGGGCTTCGCGTCGCTGATCGAGAAGTAGAAGTAGAAGGAATAGGAAAGTTCGTGGATGCATCTACGGGTGCTGCTGAATTGAATGCGGCTAATATATCGTCTTCGTCCGGAGATGATATTTGCGCTGCAGATGCCGGGGACGCAGCTCTTGCGCCTCCTTTCTGATCCAAAGTATCCCAAAAATGAGCATTCTGTCCTCCATATTGTGCCTCGTACTGACTTCGCCTTTCGGCGTCTTGCCTGGCTTTTTGTTCCTGAAGCTTCTTTTGTTGCATGAGCAAAGAGATATTCTTATTATTGTTAGACCCTCCAAAAGAGACCAGATTGGCAAAGCTGTCATTCGCCGGAGTTGCGGGCTTCGATGGCGGATTAGAGGAATGCCCGTTCGATGATAGAGGCGGCGTCGGCCGTGCTTGGACGGGTGGAGCGCGCATTGTGTTCATCAGTCCCGAGCTCATGGGCGGAGGCTTTTGGCCGGACTCATTGGAGCTGGGAGTCCAGCTCAGACCGGCGAGATCATCCATCGTGAAATAGTCGGTTTGCTAGGCGCGGCGGAGACGATGAGGGGTGCGTTTCGAGGTTGTGCGGAATGCTCAGAGGGGAACACGGTATCGAGGGTTGCGTCATGGAGACTGTCGACAGTACTACGAATAAATCATGTTATTCGGCTGACTGGCAGGTCGAACAGGGAAAAAACACGTCTGAAACAAAGCGCCGTTTGCTGCTAGTGGTGTTGTGCAGGAGAGTTCGCTATCTAGAGCAGCCACTTATATGTGGCTCAGCATGGCCACAGTGGCAGCGGTATGGTACTTGTGGCTGGGGGATGATGATCAAGATTTCTGCCTGAGGCTCCCACAGGTTGCCAAGGAGTATCATACTGCGTACTACATAGTACGTATCATGCATGCGTGGTCAAGGCTTCCCTGTCATTCGCAGCCCATGGCGCCATTGTCGAACGATATATCTTTACTATGTACGTTCATTGGATGATCAAAGGACAAATTGATTATGATTCCAGATTCCCGACGGCCCTTCTGGCTACGTGTAGAATATGAAGACGTTGATGAGAGTCACCTGACTCCAACCACATGACCTTTACGAGTCTTCATACCAAGTCACGACTCACGAGCAGTCTCAGATGCTCCCTTGTCGCGTCTTGAGTGCCTGGTGGGCCTCATTGTTAAAGTTCGTCTGAATTGACGCATCGGAAGGCTTCCCGTGGAGCTCACACTGTCTCCACCAATACCAGACCTGTATGGCTACTGTATCAGGTTGTAATTCTCGACTATTGAACGTTAATTCGCACACTGCTCAAACTCAATCGAGTGCCAAGTGAAATTTGTCTTCATTTTTGCCGATGCATTTGGCTCGCAACTACAGTATGAGAACGATTGCGCCCTGTGTTCGACTGCGTACGTATGCTCACTTATGTAGTAGTGCTGATGTGCAAATGTCGAATACTGATTCTGGTAGCCGGAACGCTCCGTCGAGAACTTGGTAATATCTCCTGAAGTGGCATATGCAATGGCACGCTACGCGGCTATAGTCAAACGTGCTATTGCAGAGCCGAATCCGTATTAGTCGTACATATCTGTGTATTTATGCATCCAACCAGTACGTACTCCATACATAAAACCGTGTCGAATTGTGTCCACTGTCCCTCATGAGTTCCTACTGCTACGTACTACGTACCGAGTATGTACACGAATCACGGACCATATATGCGACCCGGTGTCAAGGCCTTGGGACCCAGGCTTTCTTCTTGCTTATCTGTGTCTGCAACTTTGACTTTCTTTGCTTTTGTCTTCCAGCAAGCTAGAGCATGATCGTTGCTTTTCCTTGCCTGACAAGGGAACCATCTCCGCGTTGTGTACATGTGCAATACGCACAAGCTCACAAGGTTGTCGAACAATACATTATTTTCCGGTTCATTTGCCGTTAGCTACCCCGGTCAAAAGCCAAAGGATCAAACTCGAGTCCATGGTGCTGAGTTGGCATTGTATTAAGAGATGGATTTCGCCACCACCAGCAGTCTAAGAAATCTGGTGAAACGGAGAACTAGACGAGACGGGTAAAAGGATACTGATGTACGCAGTGTGGACAAGTACTGCGGGGTTGCTTTAAGCCTGAGTGCTTTAGCAGTCATCAATTACATATCAACAAACAGGCACAATGAAGCTACAGGCGATCCACTTATCCTGACATTTTGCCGGCCGGTTGACCCCTTCTTCTGATAGGACTGATCGCGTGTCTGGAGCGATTCGGCGAGTTAATGAATAGATATAAGAATATAGAGATTGTGACCCTGCCGCTGTGTGGTGTCGTAATAAACAGTAAAGAATTGTTGGTTAGCGGTAATTGCACTCGCCGCGCCTGGCCGGCGGGAGTCCGTGCTTTGACACGCGCAAACAAGCAGCACAGGCCAAAATGAGGTCCAGGAAATAGACTCCGAGCGTGTATCATTTCTGTAATGACTTGTATAGACTATAGAGTATCACCATGTTGAAGAGATCAATTACGTATCCCCCTCATACAGGACACTTTGATTGAGAGTGCCAAGTATGTTATGTTATCATGCTATGTTGTTAGCACACGCAGCGAACTTGATATACCCCTACAGCACTACTGCAGTTGGACGGCGAACTCCATCCAATCCAGTTCGTAGCTCTGCAGTAGCTCATGGGCTAACTCCATGAGGGGCAAAGTAACGCCTCGACACGAATGTATCGTTACACTGGGCGGGCTAGGAAAATAAGGGTCTGCGCCGTACCTTGGCTAGTTCCGTAGCCAGTCTGCCGTTTGCCATTTTGGACCATCCTCCGTATTATGACGGACCACCACGGCGCACCACGTCGTAGTGCGTAGGAGGGTCATAATATGACATGGAGATAGCACGGAGAAGATACCAGATGGTGGTCGATACGTCGTACGCGCTCATCGTCTGTGCCTCGGATACTATGCAAATAGCATGTACCCCAAACACCGAGTACTCTACCCGACAAACTCAGCATATACACGTCTCAGCAGCACTTTTCACCATGCCAATCGCCATTCCGTGTTCACGGGTCACCTCGGGGGTTCAGAGTTCTCTACTAGCTAACAAAATAGGTTCTTGCAGGGTCCAGGCTCTAGTCGGCGGGCGCTCCGACTAGTCAGGACTGGACTCAGGAGCCCCAGTTTACCCGGTCGTCTCTTCATCTTTCCTCCAACAACTCTACTTGAATCCCTTTGCTTGGTCTTCGTTTCTGCTGTTGCTTTGGTTGTCTCCAGTTCTTTTTCTTTTTCTTTTTCTTCTTCAAAAGTATTTCTTTCCCAATGCTTGTTCGATAAACACTAAGTAGTCGCCCCGCCGGATCCTTTCACGAACCCAACGGCTCCTTGCTTGACAGAAAAAGTACTATTGATTCTAATACTCCGTTCTGGGACCACTTCCAGCCTTCGAAACGGCAAACATAAAGCGACAATTCGAATTGAGCTGCGATCCATACTCTCCGATCGCTTTGAGATCAAGTGGCCTGGGAAAATCTAGGTTTTTCCACATCTGCAGCACGTGTCATCTAATCTCCTCCTTTATTCTCCCCTCATCCCTTCCCCGCTCTGACGACTTATCTTTCTTATGCCGGGCGGCGCGCTCTCAGACATCACCAACACAGTTCAGGATAATCTATCAATTGAACCGGAATAATTGATTACCATGGGTTTGTTCAAGAGGAAAGATTCGAAACATTCAATTCACAGTGAGGAGGACCAGGATGCCCAGTCGGCGCATAGTACACGCAATTCGACTGCCTCCTTAAGATCTTCCGCAATCAAATCAACCGGAAATCTACCGGTGTCAATTCCAGAGGTTCCTATCACCAAACCTCCTGATCCAAGTCTCGATCCAGCTGCCTATCTTCGAAGCATACACGCCGTTCGCGAGCGCTCTCGAATCGTGCTGCAAAAAGCGAGAGCAGACAAGTTAACCCATTTTCATGTGGATATGACCAAATTCGAGGCCACGGCCTCCTATGTCGTTTCCATTATAAAGGTGTGCCGATTGTCTGTCATTGTAGAAGCTCTCACTAATTGGTTTGCAGAGAGATTATGCCCCTGATTATTCGTCAATTCCTCCGCACGGTCGTTGGCAGCATTTTGATGTTGGTGGAAGACCCCGAATTGACCAACTTTTACAGTCATGGCCCAGCACAATCGATCCCACAGAACGAACCAGAAGGTTAATCGACCTTTTTTTGATATCGGTTTTGCTGGATGCAGGTGCAGGAAACAAGTGGTCGTATAGATCCAAAGAGTCCGGAAAGGTGTTCTCGCGAAGTGAGGGTCTTGCCGTGGCAAGCTTGGAAATGTTCAAATCGGGTTTATTCAGCAGTGATCCTACTGAACCATGCCAGGTCGATGGAGCTGGATTGAAGAAAGTCACTGTCGCAGCTTTGGCAAAGGGTATGCAACATTCGGAGCAGAATCCACTTGCAGGATTGGAAGGTCGAGCGGGGCTTTTGCAGCGACTCTCCGAGGCGTTGAACAACCAGGAACTTTTTGGAGTCGATGCTCGGCCTGGTAACATGCTCGGTATGTTCTTCTAGCTTTAATATTTTTTTTTGCATCGACTGAGACTAGAGCTAATGTACATCAGATTACCTCCTCTCCCACCCAACCACACTCGCATCATCTGTTCCAATTGTGTCGATACCTACACTATGGTCCGTGCTCATGGACGGGCTTGCTGCAATTTGGCCACCATCACGGACACAAATCGACGGCGTCTCGATCGGTGATGCGTGGAGATGTTCCAGCTTGCCACAGCAACCGCCAGCCAAGCCCTGGGAGGGCATTGCACCTTTTCACAAGCTAACACAATGGCTATGCTACTCTATTATGGTACCCATGACACGGTTGATGAAGATTCACTTCGCCGGTGCGGAGCTCCTAACGGGTCTTCCTGAGTACCGAAACGGCGGTCTTTTGATCGACTTGGGATTATTGACCCTCAAGGATGCTGAGATGGAGAGGGGTCTCAAGGCCTACGAAGAGAATGCTCGTAAAGAGGGTCAACCGAGCATGGAAGTTGTTCCGGTATTTTCAGCAGACGACGACGTTATTGTTGAATGGCGAGCTGTCACTGTGGGATTCTTGGACGATTTATTAGAGGAGGTGAATCATCAGCTCAGTCTCCGGGGCGATGACGCTCTATCTTTGGCTCAATTGCTAGAAGCCGGTACATGGAAGGTGAATTTCCGTTTGATCAAATTCAGTGAGGCAAAGTCTAATCAGTAAATATAGGGCGGACGTGAGATTGCAGAAGTCTCGAGACCAAATACCAAAGAGCCACCGATTATGATAATATCCGATGGCACCGTTTTCTAGCCACCTCTCTGAGTTTCAGCAATTCTTTTTCGAGACGAGTCCTTTTTACTTCACTTCTATTCTCCCGTCTCGACTTGATCGCTTTCACCTTTCGCTCAACGCAGAGACGTCTTTGATTGATGATGATACCAATGGTTGAATGAGTTTCCCTATCACGACGGCAAAGACCATACCTTGATGATGCAACCTACGATTGCATGACTATATCTTATCTACCAGCATAATAATATCAGAAAATCGATACAATGGACGCATCGACTTCGATTCTTGACCAAAGACAGAAGGTCTTTTTTCCCCTTCGTTTCTTGCAACCCCTTCATCTACTTCTTTGCACGCCTTTTTGGTACCAGGGTGTGATATATATTTAGGCATATATTTATTTTTATATACGGACTCTGTAGAGAATATTACTGTTTACCCGTGTACCTATACTAACTTATGCTGTATGATTAGCAATGTTACTGCGTTACCCCACTTGATGGTGATTGGCGTCATTTCTTAGAAATGACGCGCTGGCTTTCCTGCCTTGCCGTAGCTATCTCTCTTCTGATTAGCCTTATTGTTCACTTCCTTCATTTCTACTTATTATTCCTCTCACACTGACTGACCGGCCAGATTCAATCACTGTGCATATCAGCTTACATAGCTATACAGGTTCTTGCACCTATACATCCAACACCCATGAAACATACAATTTCATAATCCCACCTTTATGGGAGTTCTCACCTAGCTCTAAAGTATCGTCCATGCGACACACCTAGCTAGACACCACGCAATCAGCTCGTGTCCACCTGGTACATCAGCCAGCCATATCCAGCATGGATCTCCGCAAGAAGAAGAGGAAGGTCCTTCTCATGGGCAAGAGTGGCTCGGGAAAGTCGTCCATGCGATCAATCATTTTCAGCAATTATGTTGCAAAGGATGTTCGTCGGTTAGGTGCCACTATTGATGTGGAACACAGCCATGTGAAATTCATGGGGAATCTGACCTTGAATTTGTGGGATTGTGGAGGGTGATTATCTCTTCCCGCTGTTTCCTGCAGAACTAACATCCACAGACAAGATGCCTTTATGGAAACCTACCTCGGCGGCCAACGAAGCAACATATTCTCCGACGTCGCTGTGCTCATTTATGTGTTTGATATTGAATCCCGCGAAGTCGAGCGAGACCTCGATACCTACAACGCCGTCATTGAGGCTCTCCACCAACACAGTCCTAGCGCCCACGTCTTCTGTCTAATTCACAAACTCGATCTAATTCAAGCCGAGCATCGACAACGCATCTACGAGGAAAGATCGTCACTGATCCGCCATCGCTCCAAACATTTCGATATTGATACCTTTGGTAGCAGTATCTGGGATCAATCCCTGTACAAAGCGTGGGCGGGCATAGTGCATAAACTTATCCCGAACTTGTATGTTATCGAGCGGTTTCTGAGCGCGTTCGCGACCAAAATCGATGCCGAAGAAGTTATCTTGTTCGAGCGCTCGACCTTCTTGACGGTCACTTCATTTGCGTCGGAGGTCGGAAGCCTGAACCCAATTTACGATCGTCACGAACGGCTATCGAATATCATGAAAGCATTCAAACATTGCGCAGCTCGTAATACGCACACTACGCCGGCTTCCGCCGGGTTCTTAGTCATGCATACAAAGACGCCGCAATTCAACGTCTTTCTTGGCCGGTTTACGGATAACACATACATCTTTGTGGTTGTGCCACCGGGCGAGGCTGCCTACAACTGCGCAGTCCTGAACACGATGTTGGCAAGAGAAGGGTTTGCCAAAGCGGCATTGGCGGGGCATGGTGGTGATGGATTCCCTCTGCCGATGTCTACATCTGCCGCGTCGAATTCCAAGGGTCATAACGGAGGTCAATATGGATCTTTGCGGGAATGATAGATGAAATGAAAGATATGATTGCCGGATTCGCGCCATATATTCGATGGATTCGCGCAATTGTCTCATTACCTGCGGGATGATGGTCCTCTGGTTTGATTTGTTGATTATTTTCAGCGACGGCGTTGTCACTTGCCAACTTTCTTCGGTATGAATCTGGCAACCGGTGTTTTAATGCTACAAGCAAAACTCATGTACATAGTCAAAATGAACAGATACCCTGAACCGATTTTACTACTTATAAACTAAGGGTAGGCATGGCTCGCCAGTCCGTTAATCGGCAATGCAATGCCGTTCAGCGAGTTCCTAAGTCATGATAGAGAATTGATATTCGCGGAGAATTGATCCTTGAAAACAAGCATCATGTTCGCTCGAATCTTGCCAATTGCTTCATTTGATTTGTTCACGCCAATGTGCGGGTATTTTCTCACAAGATGTGTTATGAGGAAACAAGGAAGCAAAAAGTTGCTCGATGAGTACGAATCCGGGGAATCTGGTTGCATCATCATGATGGCGACGTCCACCACAACACTACATTACAAACTCATCAACACGTTCATCTCAACACCACGAAATTTTAGACCTCTCGTCGGTATGTAGTCCATGTAGTTGATTTGCGTCGTCATCGCAGCCATGGTGAATATCAAGAATTCCGCCCCATGCTCTTCCTCGTCGAAACCATACGAAACACGCGACGCCATCGCCGACATTTGGGGTCCGCGTACACCATATAAGCACGAATGGCCGACCAGAGTTGATCAGCGCTTGATAGACAAGCCCGAGAAATGGGTCCAGAGTGCATGCGTTTTGTGCAGGTAGTACCCTTTTTTTGATAACCTTTCAAGATCGGCCGTGAGTTGATGATATACAGTAATGGATGCGCCCTCGACATCGGCGTCAAAGATGGAAAAGTAGTCGGTGTCCGCGGTCGAGCAACCGACCGCGTGAACAAAGGTCGTCTCGGACCAAAAGGATTGAACGGGTCCGGCCACCCTACTCTACAATCGTTTCATGGCCCTAATGTATTGGTAGATGGACAGCAATATCCCATCCAGACCGCTTAAAGTACCCCCTGGTACGCAAAGATGGGAAATTGGTGCGCGTGTCATGGGACGAGGCATTGGGTTATATCGTGCAGAAGGTTAAACAGACCCAGGCCCGTCTGACAAATCATGGCATTGGGTTTTATACGAGTGGGCAGCTGTTTTTGGAGGAGTATTATGTTTTGGCGATGATTGGGAAGGCGGGATTGAATACATTGCATATGTACGTCATTGAAGCGTGAGAAAGCATAAGAGAGACTGGCTAATTTGTGAAGGGATGGAAATACGAGACTGTGTACGGCAACAGCTGCGGCTTCTATGCGCGAGTCGTTTGGGTCGGATGGGCAGCCTGGCTCGTATGCTGATATTGATTATACGGATTGTCTCTTTCTAGTCGGCCACAACGTCTCGCATACTCAGACCGTACTCTGGAGTCGAATGCTTGATCGACTAGATGGAGCTGATCCCCCAAAACTCATAGTCGTCGATCCCAGACGGTCTGATACCGCGGAACGTGCGACAGTGCATCTGGCTCCCAAGATTGGGACGAACATGGCACTTCTGAATGGTATACAACATCTCCTGTTTGCCAATCGATGGGTCGATGAGGAGTACGTCTCTAACCACGTCGTCGGCCTCGATGAACTTAAAATGACGGTCGAACAATATACACCCGAACACGTCCAAGAAATCACCGGTGTGCCTCATCACCAACTCGAGGAAGCAGCGCGCATAATCGGCACAACAAAGAGCCTGCTCTCAACAGCCCTGCAAGGCGTCTACCAATCTAATCAAGCCACCGCGAGCGCCTGCCAAATCAACAACATCAATCTCCTGCGCGGCCTAATCGGCAAACCCGGCAGCGGCATCCTACAAATGAACGGCCAGCCCACAGCTCAAAACAATCGCGAGGCAGGCTGTGACGGTGAATATCCCGGATTCCGGAACTTCCAGAACCCGAAGCATGTACAGGAGATTGCCGATGTGTGGAATATTGATCTCATGCAAGTGCCTCATTGGGCGCAGCCGACGCACATAGAGACCATGCTCAAACACATTGAACATGGCTCGATTGATATTATGTGGATCTCGGGCACAAATCCGCTCGTTAGTTTACCGCATCTTCAGCAAGTGCGCGACTTATTCACAAAACCGGAGTTGTTTGTGATTTGTCAAGATATCTACTTGACCGAGACCGCGGCGATTGCAGACGTAGTCCTGCCCTGCGCCCAATGGGGGGAGAAAACGGGTTGCTTCACAAATGTCGATCGAACGGTCCACCTCTCTCACAAAGCCATTGAGCCTCCAGGCGAGGCAAAATCGGATATGGCGATCTTCCTGGACTTTGCGAAACGGATGCAATTCAAAGACAGAGACGGGAACGATCTATGTCCCTGGTCTGAGCCGGAAGAAGTGTTCAATGCGTGGAAGAAATCGTCCAAGGGTAGACCATGCGATTATAGTGAATTGAGTTACGAGAAGCTAACCGGAGGGTCGGGGGTACAATGGCCCTGCAACGCGGAGAATCCGCATGGCAAAGAGCGGCTATTTACAGATGGGAAATTTTTCACGGATGTTGATTATTGTGAGAGTTATGGACATGATCTCGAGACGGGGGCGCCGATGACCAAGGCCCAGTATGAGTCGCTCAATCCGGCAGGGCGCGCGATACTCAAGGCTGCTGCGTATAGGCCTCCGCTGGAGACGCCGGACGAAGAGTACCCGTTCAGATTGTCGACGGGTCGCAACGTATATCATTTCCATACGCGCACGAAGACTGGCAGAAACGACAGATTGCAACGCGCGTTCCCCGAAGCGGTGGTGCAAATCTCTCAGGACGATGCGCAGAATCTACAACTAAAGGAAAAGGATATGGTGGTTGTTCGTTCTCGACGAGGCGCCGTCGAGCTCCCCGTCGTTATTGGAAATATTGAGAGGGGACAGATATTTATCCCGTTTCATTTTGGATATTTCGATGCTAAGGATGAGCGTGCACGAGCGGCGAATGAGTTGACTATTGGTATATCCTCCGTCTCCCTTTTTGTCCAATGCTTGATACTAACGAGAACAGAACAATGGGACCCAATCTCCAAACAACCAACCTTCAAATCCGGCGCGGTCAGCATCAAAAAAGTAGACGACCTGGAACCGGGCACAGTGAAAATCCATGCTAGACAACGACATACCGACGCAATCCATAAAGTCGAGACTAGCCCCAAACCAACCGCCAAAGCCGAAGCCGATGGAAAGGTCCAACTCAAAAGAAGACTCGCCCCCTGGCTCGGCGCAACGCACGACGCTCTGAACACTTTGGTCGAGATATACGATGAGTTCATACCGAAACTCATCCAAGATCTAGACATCCAGTCCGGTTTACGGCTGATGTGTAGCATGACGCACGAAGTAATCGACCATCTCAAACCATATATAGAGAAATACCACGAGAGCCGCCGCTACAGCGCAGAAATCTCGCATAATCTGCGCGACTCGCTGTTTTCGTTATCTCGTGGCTCGGATGCTTTCCGTGTCATCACAACGCTGCAAGCAGTCGATCTGTTCGTAACGTATATTGATGGGTATCTAACAGCGTTACAGCCGGCGAGTATGGCGCTCTGGGATAAAGACTTCGTTACTGCGGTAGGGTTTGCGCAGAAGCAGCTCGCGCGACAGAAGGCTTGGGCGCAGCATCATCTTAAGACCAAGAGTCCGCAGACTCTGCTGGTACCTGTGCCGGTGGAGGTTGACTTGGAATGTGAGGAGCCGCGAAAGGAGTCTTCTTAATAGTGTAGTATAATGATATGTAACTCCAAGTCTGATATACGTCTCTGCCTATGCAAGATTTAAAGAGTTGATATCGGACGTGGTTTACCAACATTCTCACAAGCGCCCACGAAGTGAAGTCGAGTCTCTTTATCATAAGCCCTTGTGACGATGCACAATCACACCATTTTCAAGTCTATAGAGCCTATAAGCGCGCGAAACCCTGCAGTGGTACTCCGTTCCAATACCAATGCAGTGAAAAAGTCGTCTTTTGAGAAGATAGGGACTCCGTGGAAAGAAGTCCTTGGCCTGGAGGTTTTGCGCTCTTCGTCTAGGGACGCCACAATTACGACGGCTTTGTCGCGCGGCGCCAGTGAGACGAGTACGTTGAGGGATGGTTCATGACGATCAAAATGTGCAAACAAGTTTGCTCGGTTTGGACGCTGATGATCAATTAGTGGGAGAGGATGTGCTGAAGATCTGTTGCTGTTGTTGCTAGGATGTCAAAGGTCATTTTTGAAAGACAGTCATACACGGAAGTCAGATTTTCAAAGCTACAAGACTTAATTTTGAAGGCTGAGCAGGTACCCAGCTTATGTGTATTGCGTCAAACCCATGTAGGCTGCTGCTCATTGAATGATTGCATGGTGAATGCTTTGTGACATCCAGTCGCGACGAGATTGCGAGAAGGGGTTAGCGTGCGCGGAAATTTTAGGGCTAATGTACACTCAAATAGGCAAATCTACAACGATCGATTCGGTCAACAGCCTCTGGCCACACTACAGCCTTACAATTTAAACGAAGAGGAAAAGGATGGCAGTAAATTCAGAGTCGAGGACAGAGTGGTTGGACCGGAGGTGATTGTAAATTTATCGACTCTATTCATCAACTGAACGATCTCGTAGCTATCCAGAAGCTTCGGCATAAGCTTTGAGGTCCCTGTTGAATTGGTTGTACTGGCCTAACATCTTTCTCCCAAGGAGGGAGGGTGTCATGAGAAATGCTATCGGACCCGTAAACTTCTCAGTCTGTGTGAAAATGGTGGAGGACCCATCCTTGGCTGGTTCGATGTGGAAACTGTGAAGCCCTGCGATGAGACCGTAGACTGGCGGGCCTTGCCACTGAAATAGCTTCTCTGAATTCGCCTGGCCGAAGCTGAATATCAGCTGGTTTGTTATCCACGCCTAGCTTGAGAAGTTTTTTCTGCTCACAGTGATGCTCGCGACAAATTTCATGCCATCGATGTTGCACTTGACTCTATCGCCCGGTTTGAGTGATGAGAGTGACTTGGAGCTGTCCTCGGGCTCGAGCAATTTGATTGATGCGGTGTGCCATTGTGAATACTTGGGAAAGTCAAGCAGCTGTAATAAGACTCTCTCAGCTTTAGTAGAAGGAAACAGAAGAGCAGCACGTACAATGTCCCGCACTCTAGAAGGCGGAGCAGCAATTTCAATCTGTGTTTCAATCATTAAGTTACTTCTCGTTAAATTCGAGTATGAGTGAGGTTGGACGTGAGGAAATGGGAAACCGAAGAAATCAACTATGGCCTGATGAATCTACAGCCGCACCCAGCCCTAGATTTATACCAATGAAGCGGACATCTCTCGCCTTAAGGGCTAGTGTTCGTTACCTAGGGCGCTAACGTGAATATAGCGCACCGACAAGTCAAGACCCAGCTCAGCTGAAAATAAGTGTCATCGCTCAACCAGGGTTGTCTGCTATATGCAACGAATCAAAACAAAGTAATTTAGTAATGTACAATACCAAGCATTGATCAGTGCCCGATCAGACTCGTAAAGGTTGGCAAATGCGTCAGTGCCGTTGAGAAGCTTGTGCAGAAAAGGCTTGCTAATGTTTCAAGGCATTCATTTTTACTGATCTCAGTTTTCAGCTTATCCTTTGGAGGAAGCTTGGCTCGACAGATTGGGATCATCATACGAAGTATCTTCTACCAATAGTAACCGACAAGATCCAGGGCACTCAACACCCTGGTCAATATGTATAGTAATCACTAATTCACAGCGCAGCGACACTGGACCTGATTGGCATTTTGCTTATCGGATATGTAACTCGTCTATGGGTAGTGAAAGATGGCCATGCATTACTTCGGTTATTGGAAAGGCGCCTGAGATCTGATGAGTACAATCAGCTCATTGAGGGAGGAAGGGGGCTTCAAGTGATGTACTGGCAGTCACAATACTGCCAAATTTGATTATTGGATAGTGCCACGGTGCTGAAATAGCTGCTTAACGAAGGTAGTGGATAATTCTACCCCATTGATGACTACACTAAAGGGCTTGATGAAGCAGGCCACCTGATGGTTAGAGCACGATGGTTGATCAGACCCTTGTCAGCATGTGTTTCCATCCATGATATGGTTGCGTGGGTCTCGGAAATGAAAAGAATCAAGCGGACTGGCTAGAAATGATACACGCACGGTACTTATCCTTGAGAGTTCGCTCTTTTGGCAATACTTTGTCAAGTTAGTGTTAGGGCATGAATCCCTTCATGCACTTGATAAAGGGTAAGGAAGACTCCAACAACTCAGATTGGATTGGCTTGAATCTGGGTATCGAACCAAATATGAAGATTGTGCGGCCCTGAGACATCCCAAAGGTTAGGATCCCCAAGTCCTAGGAATGAAGAGTCCAATGCTGAAACTAATCAATCAAGGTGAGTCCTGTGCCGCAGTATAGTGCGAGTCACATTTTCCACGGACGATAGAGAAAAGCTTCCGATGAGTTCCTAGAGAGTTTGTAAGACAGATCTGAAGGCGAGCGATTATAGAACAGAATAGCTCATAGATTTAAATCCGTCTAGTTCCATCTCAAAAGACCAGATCACGGTCTCCCTGCAGAGGGCAGCCATGGCACACTAGCGAGGAGCACCTTCTTCATGTGCTCAAGGTCAATCGCAACACAAGGAACGAAGCTCCCGAAAGCGCCTTGACGGCATTGGAGGCATCAGCAACTCATTCGTCGAACTTGCTCTTAATTTCGTACGTGCCGTTGCAAATGATGTTTCCTCGAACAATCCGACCCGAGTCTCTAGAGCTCATCATGATGTCTAAAACTTCTCAATCAATCATAGGAATAAATACTTCGTCCACATCTTCTGTGATAGAGAACGCCAGTGCCAGGCCTGATCCATGACGGGACAATCTAGGGCTAAGTTACCCGAATAGGTAATACCACTACAAACCCCCTGCTTAGGGAGCGTGAGGTTGCCTCTCCATGTCTTCTGGAAAAAAAGAGTACCACGGACTGTCTTTTTCATAATAAATAAAACACTAATTCTGAATTTGGGTCATCTGGGAAACAACTCTGCTCTGTGTGAGTCTGTAGGCAGGCCTTCTAGGACATATAGTAGTCGAGAAGATTTTAGCGACTTGCAAAGCCATACGCAGGCTTGACTGATTGATTGATGAATTTATTATCATCAATTTTCCACCGAGACTAGACTTTTTGAAATGTACACTGTGATAGAGATGAATCGAAATATGTGCACAAATCGACTCCATGAGCTGACATCATATTGACACCTGACCAGGACAAATCTTGGCAGAGCGATCCCCTTGAATAATGCTGTGGAATGCCAAAATTTACCCCATAACTAAAATCAGTCTTTGTTGCATTCCTGCTCTAGTCGAGTATCAACTGCAATCCACAAGCCGCATCCCTCAGTCGCGTCTACCTGTACAATGGCCCTCCAAGCCCTAATCCTCGCCGGCGGACGATCATCCCGCATGGGCTCACGTAAAGAACTACTCCCTCATCCCAGCGGGGTACCAATGTATCAATACCTCATCAAAGTCTTGAGTCAGGCTTGTCCTGAACTTAGTACGATATACATGTCTGTCAAAAATGAAGATTTTGTTCCGCCGGCTGAGATGCATCGCGACCCCTCAGAGGAGACTGCTATATCGGTACAGTTCATATATGACGGTCAATACGACAAAAGCGCCGATTTAGAAGATTTTGGTCCAGCGGCTGGACTCCTAGCAGCTCATCGCACCAATTCACGGACGAAATGGCTTGTAGTGGCGTGTGACTTTCCGCTTCTTGAAGCCGGGACATTGGAGCGTCTGGTATCTGCGCAAAAACAACGATCCTCTCCGGTGACATGCTATCGAAGCTCAAAAGGCTTTTGTGAGCCATTGCTCGCTATTTGGTCTCCGGAAGCGCTTCAGAAGCTTGCAGAGAACGTACGACAGGGACAGACAGGACCGAGATTTGTGGTTGATGAACTACGTGATGCGCAGATCCTGAGCCCGAAGAATGAGGAGGAACTAATCAATGTAAACACGATCAATGAGTGGGAAGAAGCTTGCAATCGTTTGAAAAGCACGGCTTGATAGCTTCAAATGTTGAAGATATGTGCAAGATCACCGTCACGCAAGACGTTTTTTTCTCGAGGAATGTGTATCCAACAATCAGCAGCTAGAAAAGGGTTGATCTTCCCGGGGCTGTGGTTCGGGATTATTTCTACTTCGAGATTGTTTCCGGATTGGGATATAATTGTGCCAGCGCGGAAGACGTCTCGGTCGGATGGGAACTCCGCAATCATGTTCCTCTCGCTGGCGTCTTTCGACGCAGCTTGCTGCTCATTTGAACCCACTGATCTAATGACAGCCTGCCGAGACCTTTCAGAGTCCTGATAAAAGAGACATCTCATAAATGGAAAGACCAGAAATCTCAAACACACCGCAGCAGCTACCGGGTTCCCCGGTAATCCAAAGAACGGAAGAGTCAAGTTTTCTTCTCCTATCATAGACGGAAGTTTTGCAAATAACGCCGGATGACCCGGCTTCATAGCAACTTTGTGAAATAATACCCTTGCATCAAGCATCTCCAAGGCCTTCGGAACAAAATCATATCGGCCCATGGATACAGCTCCCGTAGTAATCACCATATCATAATTTTTCCGCCGAATGCAGTCCGATATCGTATCCGCAGCAGTCGTAGGATTGTCTTCTAGAATACCTAGAAAGTCCACTTCGCATGCAAACGCGTCCTGTAAGACGCTCATGATATACGGCCCATTCACATCTGATACCTGCTGAGGGCCCGAAGTATTGTCCTCAGTAGCATGGGAGACAATCTCCGTCCCCGTCGAGAATAACGCAATACGAAGCCGTCTTAAAACTTCCACGGACTCATAGCCCACAGATGCAAGTGCCATGACATGATTCGATCGAACAAGCATATGTCGATCGACAACCACGTCCCCACGCCGGAAGTCCTCACCTGCCAAGCGCTTATTCTGCATTGGGCGGCTAGGTGCAAGAATCTGGATCAGCCTCGTACTAGATTCTGCGCCGTCATTGGCGGTGCTGCTTGACAATGGGCGCGTATCTTCGACCTTCACGCAGCAATCCAGCGAGTCTAGGGGATGCACGGATTCAACACGCGGGAAGCGGGCTCCTGTCATGATCTCCACACATATTGGCGTCTTTCTCTTGGTTGCTGGGCTCAAAGTCGGGTGAATGATGACTTCCTTTCCTCCAGCTGCGATGGTATCCCTGACTTGGCAAATTACCGGGGTATGTTTTGAGGCTGACTGCGTTACTTGCGAGTTGACGGCATACCCGTCCATGGCTGAAGTGTCCCATTGAGGGGTAGTAAGTAGAGAATAGTATTGCTTTGAAGTTATGCGTCGGATAGCTTGTGCCAATGGGACTCTTTCGGAGATTGTGCTGAAGGCGTTGCGCTGAGACGAGGCCTCCTTTTCGAGGATTTGAAGGGCTTCGTGATATGTTAGCGACATTTTAGTGTATAGTTGCATTGCAGTATCTCATTCCAGGTAGTCTCAATAATCATCCTGAGCATCCTTGTGCTATATTAGTGTTGAGCGATATTGTTGATCCCGAATCCAGGGTCCTAGCTACCTTCCTGTTCGGGAGGATTAGATAATGTCTCCGTCATCCTGCCAAGACTACCGAGTTAAACCTCTGGCAACATTTTGACTCGATATAACCGCTCATTATATAATATTGGCTCTAATCATTCAGATAATTTGTTCAATACAGCGATATTCTGCTTCGCCCCTACTCAAGTCCTCATTGTACATCCGGTAAGCGCACAGCAATGTCGCCTGATTGGGTAATGTATCGTACCCAGGGCAGAGATGGGTATTGTAACTAGAAACCTTAGCTTTAGTTTCGATGGCATCATGCTGTCGCGGAATCTTACCTTCGGCTCGATTATCTTCAAATATCGCACCTGGATACCACTCGTCGTGAAGTAGGGTATCTCAAATTTGACGTTTATAGGACGCTTCCCCTTTCCAGTCTGACCAGCCCCTCCCATACTGCCTCCAAAACCACCGGTCATACCTCCGCCGTGCTCATCGTCACCTTTGACCGATGGCAGACCGAGTTCGGCGCGCATGAGGAATTCCTTGCCACCACCAAACTGCTTGATTTTCCAGATGATGGCTGACTTTTCGGGGGCGTAGTGGACTGATCCTATGTTAGTGCGGAAACGCGGCGAATCTGCGTCTTCGGGGACGGGGACCAAAATTTCGACATTGTTGGCTGTACTGCGACGCTTGAATTGAGCTTTTGCCTGTTATAGATTATTAATATCCCAATTGCAAAATAGAGTCAGGTGCTTGTTACCTTAAGCATGTACTCAATTCTCGATCCAGAGTGAGACTCTACCACACACTCGACCCAGATCAACGGTTTCACCTGCGTATTGAGACGATAGCTCATCAACTCAAACTCTCCGTCCGGCGGAATAAAGCTGATTGTGCGGTCATTCTCAAATCGCGACAGACGAACACACTGGTGGAACTTGACGTCTTCCATCTCCACTGCTTTGCCACGAGTCGCTCGTCCCGTGGTTTCGAACATGGCCTTGTCGTTCAGACCCAAGCGCAATTCCGGCATACCACTGAGGTAGCATTTCATTTTGATAGCGCCCAGGATCTCGGAGCGTAGAACGTTGCCATTTGCCGAGACGAGGAGGTTAAGGGATTCAATAACGTCGAGAAAGACTTCGTTCTTTCGGTAGCGAATCCCTTCGCTTCTCCACGAAACAGCGTTTGTGACGGCGATGGGTGGTCGGGCCTGGACCTCTAATTTGTGCGACTCTTGCGTGATGTATCTATCAAAAGCCAAGTTAGACTAACCCCAAGGTCTGAATCCTGTCAAAAACTGACTCTTGCAAAATCTTGCTTTCCGTAGTCTGCGGGTAGCCAAAGTCCATCATCTCATCCAGCAATTCATAAATGACCACAAAGTTATCCCGAATGCTCTCCTCCTCCAACTCTTTGAAATATTCGGTAAAAACTTCGACGATCTTGTGAAGGAAGAGGAGTATTTCTGTGGCATTGGTGTTTCGTTTCGTTAACGCTAGAAGATAGAGATTATTATGGCGGATATACAGGTACTGCACGGTGTTTTAGCTAGTTTTAACAAGAGACCAATTGGCCGGGCAATAGAACGAACGTTGATGCCCTCATGCGAGAAACAAGGAGGAACGGCTGAGCTTTCTTCTTCGGCTTCACTCAAGAGGATGGGGAATTTCTCGACGGCTGACATGGGGATGTCACCGCGGTAGTTGCGGGCAAGAAGGGCCTGTCCACAGTCAGGTCAGTACGATACACATGCCGATTTCCGCTCGGGTAGCATTGAAGCCCTGAGTCGCTGCAACTTTAGCCTGATATCATACCTTGCCCTTCAGATCGAGGAAGAAAACAGCCGACGCCATGATGTGAGTGCTGTGCGAGGTCCTGGGGGGGGATCGGAAGTGGTGTAGTCGTCGGCGGGGCTTGGGACGCGACAATCAATCAGAAGCGCATTTCGACAACTACTTTGTAAAGTTTCTTTTCAATAAATGATCAAGAAAGGAGAAGAGCAATGCAAGGCCGTGAAGTGAAGTGATCGTGGTCTGCGGGCAACATCAACGTGCTGCTTGCTCCTCCATAATATTGACCTACATGTGGCCCTTCTAGTCTCCCTCCAATCACCGCCTTGCTCGGCCCTCCTCACTAGGAGGTCCGCAGCTTAGACCCAAAGCAGTCTAGCTTCTAGCTCTCCATATATTTTCTCTCTCCGATTTTTTCGTCCTTTGCTTTTCCTCTCTTCTTCTCTCTCAACGCTCTCTAAAGACAGTGCAAGACAACACCTGCTTTACTCTGACATTCTGTCAGCTGTACCTTCAGGCTTTCTATTGCTGACCCTTGCGATATTGAGGTGCGGAGAGTAGGATTTCTTTTTATCATCGGTTCTATAAGAGCTGGCTGTGTATTTTTCACCCGTTGCACAGGCGGTGTCAGATGAATCATACATCATAGTTCCCTCGGCGGCTTGGTATTTATTTGCGAAAGCAGAGATCGGTAGAACATTATACAGATATATATTTGAGATGACCGGCCTAAAGTCGTATAATACAAGATGCTGTTCTGCATATATCCCTCTTGGACTTTTGACAGTAGAAGAAACCAATCAAACGACCCGTACAACCAATATAAATACATGAGAAGAATAGATAACGCCTTGAATGCTCCTTTCGCTAACAGCCTGACCCCATGAACAATCAATTGCTTCCCAGTCCTTGGGGAGCCAAGATGCGTTCCCGAGCGAATTCGTTGGCTTCAACACCGCCTCTTTCAAGGGCGATGGCTCCGACGATGGCGTACATAGTATGGGTGAGAACGACGTTGAGGCCGGAGTTTTCCAGATCATTGGGCTGTTCAAACACACCTGTTAGCATTCTCGTCTTGGAAAATTGCTTGTCATTGACTAACCTTCACAGGCGCCCATCGAAGAACCTTCAACAAATTGTACTTTTCCGCAACTCTCGCGACGTTGAACTTGTGCGTGAACCATCCACGGTTATCCAAGGTGAGGTTTTCAAGGCCCTCTAGTGCAGGATGTTTGATGGTTAAGCGACGGTCTCCCTTGCTCAAGGGCGGTACCTCGCTCTTGTAGTTTCCTGGGTTTTGAACGAGAAGCAACGATGCTTGCAACTGAACGATCCGTTTACCTGTTCATTGAACACAGAATTAGCAAGGTTTAACAACACCCACGGATACAAAAGAGCATACCGAGCAAGGCTAAACGATCATTATAGCCTCGTCGACCCTGATCAAAGCTCTTATGAGTCACTGCCAGCCACTTAATCTCCTCTGACAGCAGTTTGTCTCCATTGGGTCCCAGGAGTGACTTGTAAAACTTGTCCAAGACTGCTGGGTCCTCGTTAGCTTTGTAAGACTCTCGAGTACTGTCAATTTGCCGGAGACTGAAGGGCGCCTTGGTGCCGGGTGGAGTGTACGACCACCGCGGCTTGTTGGCATACTCGTTGCTCTTCTCGCCGGCGCACGTCGACGAGTTGGAAAAGGTGCGTTGCGACGAGGAGAGGGAAGACGGTCTGATGGAGGAGCGGGCTCGTGACGAGAGGGCTCGTATCGTCTGGCGGGGAACGGTGGTCGTCATATTGTAGGGGGAAAAAAAAAGCAATTGCGCTGCCAGCAATCGCTTATCTAGTAGAAATGGCGCGAATGGGGAGGCCGTAGTACTATCGTGAATGAAATGTTTGGTGATGCTTGAATTAATTCGGACGGAACTAAAGTTCTTGTTTTGGCGCTAATCCCGATTTATCTGGCATCGCGGAAAGTGCCAGCCAATACTCTTCCTTCCTTTCTTTTTCTTATTTCCGAATGATGAGGATAAGCTGGTTCGGCCTGCGTTCAGACTTTCGGCTAGCATGAATTCTTGACAGTTTTGAGCTCACCGACTACTGTCAAACTGCGCGAGATGTGTTGCCATCCCACCGTTTCTTCATCGATGTCGCAGCATTCCAGGCTTTTCAGGGGTCTGGGCAGAAGAGCGGTATAATGCAATGGATTCTCACCCAGTTACACAGTTGACATGGACAAATGTCAAGTATAGGCGCCCAATGCGACCTCACTTTAAGGTCTTAAACAACAGGTCTCGTCCGGATGCCCTACATGTCTGCGTCGTGGTTGGCCAAGGTTGTTTTCAAATCTTTGCGTCCGACTCTAAAATACTACCGGGACATCAAAGTTACAATGAACTTGCACCATTACCACTAGTCTGTCCACAGGAAAGCATTGTGCTCACTCGGCGAACACATGGTGATAGAGATGTTGCAGAAAAACACGTGGTTGTTGATCTACGGCGGGATGTATGAGACAGACGCAGTGCCGTGGCATTTTGGCGACACCAGTGTGATACTAATTGTAGAGACAACCATCAAACTCAAGTCCAGCTGCCTCTTGGGGTAGGAAGAATCCTTTTCGGGGCTTTGTCTTTCTTGAGCTGTTCTTCAGGTTCCGATGGCAGCGAGACATTTTTCCAAAGAGCGTTATATGTCAAAGCCAGGTCATGTGGCATCAGACGCGTAGCATGAACAAAACAGCTACATTGGCGAATAGAGTTACACACGGGCATCAAGCTGGTATCAGTTCAGACGGATAGTTACTTTTGTTCGACGTTATTTGCAACGGTTCCCTGCATACCCATGGTCAGGATTGACATGCTTAATCCCGACAGCACATCTCGGAATGATTTAAGGGGTACTTGACTGTCTGGTATATTGTCATCAACGCCAGCTCATGCTATGGCGACCAGAACACGAATTTGCTTCGCTAATAGGAAACATGGCAAGTTCTCTATGTGAGAGTTCTCGTGAAATAAAAACGCTGGTCCAGTTATTACCTCAGATCACTGCTGAACAGCGGGAGCTCGAGTAAGGCATGCCAATATCTTCAACAAAGAGTACAGTCACGGAAGCCCCTAACAAACAATCCGCATTGTCGAACAATGCCATGCTATACGGATCAAGTAGCCAAGCCAACACAATCGCCAATCCTTCACCCTCAAAAAACAAACGGTGTAGACATGATACAGGACTGCCATCAATTAAGGTATAAGAACATCTGCAGTGTAACTGTACCTATGGATATGTCAAATCGACAAGTAGACCATTGACACTATTGACAAGGCAAGACCTTGTCTTATCTTGAACATGTAGTCTTCGAACGGGCATTCTATACAGGCAGCGAACTAGCTTGAGCTGTGCAGGCGTTTGCATAACACCGGACAAGAGAGAACGGAACGAAAGTATCTCAAAACCAGCAAAATGCAGAGCCTGCTTTCACTTCGATACAGGGCCTCTTTCTGATTGGGCTGCAATAAAGCAGAAAAAATATGACAGGGATTAGAGACATTCGAGGTCGCTGGGAGATGCCCAGATGGCGGTCTGGAAGGAACACGAGCCCAATCAATCAGGCGCTGCATGCAAGAAGCAGGTATCCTAGATGCATGGAGAGATTTGAACCTTAAGAAGCACACCAATTGATGCATTCACGCCGTAGTTTATTCTGAACTCGGACGGTAACGTGGTTATAAAATCCCCCGAATCACCCCACAGATGATTTCACAGAATCAAGTCTATCGCTCTCGAGTTTGGGGAATAATCTCGCGTGCCATCACAGTCCAGTCGAAGTGACCGAAATCTGTGCTCCCTTGAAGGATTTTTAACTGTCGTCTATGTCCTTCATTCCTTTCTGGTGAATACTCCTCGTCAGACTCTGAAAGTTGGAACACATCATCAATCTTGCCCTAAATCCGGCACTCAACCTACCAACTCAACACCGTTGATAACACTCTAAGCATCTCTCATCAACCATGACCTCCACAACAAACATCATAAGTCCCGTTCCCAAACGAAAGTATTCCCACAAAAGTATAACGATCAACACACCATACGACTTCGCCACGATGTGTTCTTCTCAATCGGCTCAGTACCCGCCATCGCCGCCTCCGTATCCGCCAAATCCGCCTCCTAGTCCTGTCCATGGCGTTGATGGTTGATTTGAATGTATCTGGGAATTGTGGGAAAGTGATGGATGTGAAAGGGTGAAGGTGGAGGTCAGGAATTCATTATATGTGAGTATCTTCTTCGTGAGGCTTTCCCTGTCCTGACAGGATTCAGACAATTGAATAAACTCGATCTCGAGGATGGCATGTTTTTGGCCAACGATGATTGAAATCATATACCTATTTAGATAATAGTTGCGGCAGTCTTTCTTGCTTCATTTGTGTTCTACACAATCTTGAATTTCATTAGTCTCTACTAATATAAGCCAAGCATTACCTAGTTACATTCATTCGAGAAAACACCCCAAGTCACGATGAAGAGGAGGGTAGGAAGATGGACTTAATCAGGTTCCAGTGTTGTCATATTGAATGACTGATAGGATGTATCGTTGCGTGTTCTTTTAACAATCAATCTGATTTCCGATTAGATTTTCTTGTACAACCTTTACAATACTCTCTGCAAATAGACAATAAGAAAATTTCAAAGAGAGACCTCTCAATAATATATAATCCTTACAAAAGCGCAAGCGCAAGCGCACTAATCGTACTCAATCCGACCATGGTCCAACCAGTCCGAATGACCTGCTTATTCGTCAAAAATCGGCCGGTATCCCAAATCAAATGCCTCACTCCATTGATCGAGTGGTAGGTGAACGGCAGCGCAAGGCCCAATTTCACGAAGAATTTGGCAGCAAACGGCAACGCGCCAAACGCAGCTGCGATGGATGCAGACTCGAGATGCCAGCCGAATAAGGGGGCGACAAGGTAGGCAGCGGCAAAAGTGTAGACGACACCGGAGGCGGCGGAGCCTGTGATGCGGTGCAGAGCGCTAGCGTACCAGGTGATTTGGGGACGGTAGATGCTCAGGTGAGGAGAGACGGGGCGCTTGAGTCGTTGCTCGGCGAGAATTTTGGTGGGATCTGTTGTGCTAGGTGTTGTTGATGTTGGTCTTTTTTTGTACAGTATGTTAGCCGAATGTCGTTTTCGGATGACGTCTTCTGCTCCTGCTGCTGCTCATGTCCTCCAACTACCAGCACCGAGCCAGCAGAGATGCCAGGATTCACAGGGTGGAAGAATGGATAGGTACCTCATCTGCATATATCTGCCAGTCGCAATGGCGGCGGGAGTAGCGAATTTGGCCATCGACAATGTCATTCCCGAGGGGGCAGCCACTACTCATTAACCTCAAGATTAGCAAGCCACGCGGGCTAAAAGTGAGGAAAGAACGTACATCGCCGCAGCGATTGCTGCGCAACCTTCTGAGAAATCATGGTGAAATGTCCTGTACTTCGAGCAACGAAGAGGGGAGATTGGAGATACGAGGTACGTAGAATGAGCGGAAAGAAGTGAGGTTGAAGTGCCCGGCAAATCGTTGAAGCCGTCACGGGGAACCTCGGGACGCTACAAAGCAACTTCTCCCGTCGTCCGACCAATTAGACCTCTTCGATCTGCCGAATCTGAAAGCAGTAGGCGGCGAGACACTACCCGAACAATTTTGTTTAACAACCAAATCCTTTTGTTTTCTTTCTTTTTCCTTTCCTCTTTTTCTCTTCCAAGGGCCTCACGTCCACAGCTCGAATTATCGCAAGATGCCATGTCTGTGGGCCAAGTCTCACTGATGCGGCTTTCTGTCGTTATCGCCAGAGAACTTACCAAGAGGTCCTGAGAGGGAACTTGCCCGTCGTTAATCGCCCACTCTTTTCTGTCAATGAATTGGCTGGGTTTCATATCAGGGAAACATACACAACACGACTGCCTTTTAGTCAATCCTTAATTAATTCTCGGATTGTTATTCAAATAGCGTGCAGCTGCGTTGCTAGCGGCTAAAAGGAATGGAATAAACCTTCGTCTCATTATCATTGAGTACTGTGTTTGGAACGTATATACAAAAGCATGCTTGATAAGTTTGAAAGAATACTAATCATAATGTACACTCGCCGCATTTAATGTTTCGTTCATTCATCAAGTGATGGAGTGTCACTTTTACCAGACATGGTTTACTGTCCCGTCGTGATTCAAGTAGCTGGTAGCAAGTTGTCGATGGCGACACTCAAGCACGGGTGAGTATGCCTGCCTGCTTCGAAGGCGGCTCACCGCACGAGATGAGCTCGACGGGCCGGGATGGGTGTGAGTTGAGATGTAGATGCAGATGCAGCATTCTCGTGATCATCACTTGGAAGCAAATCGCCTGTCAAAGTACCGCAAAACTCCCATCACACTAGCAGCTTCGACCTCCATAGCTGGTCGGTCAGAGATCGCCGACCCCAGACTATCAGTCAACGAAGGTTCCCGCGGTTTGGGCAAAGTATGCAATTTCGGCAACCAACTCGTCAATTCATCGCTGGCCTGAGAGAACTTTGGATGTCGTGAGAGCGTCGTAAAGGCATCGGCACAAGTCAAGGTCAGAGGTGCTGGATTGCTAGAGACGGATGGGCGAAGAGCGGGACGCGATTGACAGCATCCGCCATCAGCCCCTTTACCACCGCAGCAACCACCAGATGACGCACCATCACCGGCAGCTCGAGATGCAGCCAGAGTCTTGCAGAAAAGTGTGCTTCGAGGATCAGCTCTGCATTGTGCGCATGTACCGGGTCCATTGGCACATGGATTTGTAGCCTGCGAGATAGATGGAAGCGTCACCTCTCGTGCATCACTATCCGAGGGTGGCGGTGTGAATTGAGAATAGTTCTGGATAGGAGCCAAGCGATTCTGCTCAAAGATATTTTCGTGGTGTCTCGAGGATTCGTGGTCTGCCATTTCGGCACAGATACAGGCAGTACCGTCCCCACAGAAACCGCATCGCTCTGCTGGTGGAGTTGATGTCGTCGGTCTAGTCTCAGGTGGTGGTGGTGCTGTGGTGGTGGTGGTGGTCCGTGGAGCCGCGAAGCGGGATGTGAAATCAATCTCCATCTGATCTGGGTCGTACTTAATGGCCGGCTCAGGAACTGAGCGCTCATCGGCCTTGTCGCTGTAATTGGTAGCTTGAAGTGCATCTTCGATACATTGGCAATGAGTTGTCGAGCAGCTACCGCAACCTGTGGCAGCAAGATCTACTCGGTTATGGCCGGGGTTGGTATGTTGCTCCAGGCTATGTCCGTCTGTCCTTTTGCTTGTCTTACGACGTATATTTATAGGGACCGTGTCTGCAACATTGGCTTTCTGACTCCTCTCCTGGGTAAGCTCCTGTTCCAACGAGCGACACCGATCCTTCCACCACGACAAATCACTCTGAGCCTGATCCAGATTCTTAGTAAGTAGAGTGATCTGATCTCGAAGTTCCTGTTCCAGAGAGTCATGATCATCTTCGATCTTCTTGATGTGCTCCTCGAGCTCGCCAACCCGAGCAGCCCGTCTTTCGCGAAAAGCCCGTTGCGCAGCGCGGTTTTGAGCCTTGCGTTTTGTAGGCGGAGTATCAGTAGCGGGTTTTCGACCAGGTTTTGGTCGAGGAGGGATGACCCACTCCTTGCTGGTCAATGAGCCTGTAAACCCGGGGCTCGGGGACATGTTAGTGTCAGTAGGGCTCATTGGCTTTGGTTGCATGGCAGGGGCCAGAGCCGCAATAGCTGGTGATGGTGCGATGGTTGCCGACATGATGAAGATGAAGACTCAATCAGCCTTTTGCAGCGGCGGCCTGAGCGTCGGCGGAAGCTCGGAAACATGCACGGCTTTTCCGGCCGATCAGAGGCTGCTGATTACAACGGAAGGACAGCACTGACTGCAGAGCGCAGGTTGGCAGGCATCCAAGTGTGCTGATAATCTCTGTAGAATCGACCAGTCGAGGGATCGATATCTTGGAATCAAATCAGCGCTGGGAGAGCGTGCGAGATGGGATGAGTGACCAAGAGTAAGGAGAAAAAGAGAAAACGGCGGGGACTGCCGATTATCTGATTGATTAGATCGAGTCACGTGGGCCGTCGTCAGCCATTCCGATGTCGCTGCCTACGCTTTTCGGTACCGACATCTTATCTGATCGAACGGCGTCTGCTGATTGGTGTTTGACCCGAGCCAATCCACTTAGTCCTCCGTAGCGTGTATATCAACACGGAAAAAACTACCTTTTCCTTCCTGGATTGACGAACTTTCACACAATGATGGAGGGGTGGTCCCTCTTTTCTTCCTTTTTTCTGCTGCGTCCTTGTCGATCTGCACCTTTCATCGCATGAATACATGGGTGAGACGAACTTTTACCATTGAACCATGCCTTAATTAACCATACGATCACCCCTCTCTCAACGGTTCTTCGCATGGGTGCGGCGGTCTATTTCTGTTTTCAGCGAGGCAATACACACCGCCGCTCGATCCGATGACTAATGGACTACAGCTTGGACTACCAAGGTTGTGTATCGCGGCCTAGGGCTGCAGATAAATTATAGAACGAATGTTTGTATTGATCTCCTTCACACCCAGCCGTTGAACTAGCTGCCAGTCAATCATTTCTTCAACGACATATCGTAAGATCGCTCTTGATGCACTCGGGAAAAAAGCCGGATTAGCCAAACGAAAGATCTTCAAGGTTTCTGACTCATATCCGTGTCTGCATCGTACGATGACATCTGGCACTAGATCGCCGGAGACTTCCGTTAGCAGTTCATCGAGGGTCGTGTCCGAGCAATTGCATGATGCGAGACTTGGCATGTTGTTCTGCTGCGACAGTGGTATCTTTCAAGATCAGTAACTGTTGAAGACTACAAACGATCAGCTGTACAAATTACATACAAACTTTCACGGGTGTCGTCCACGTAGCTAAGTCAATTCCTGGTCTTGACATTCGATTGACTGTCACCGTCATAAAGGGGAGCGGAACGAAAATTGCTTGTCACTTCCTCCATACTATTCCGACGATGCCCGGTGCCTGAAAGCAATCTAGAGATTTGATGGCGACCGATTTGAACAAGAAGTATTTTCGTGTTCCACCTCGTATCCGTTATGATGTCTGATGATGGATCCCACATGAAACCACATTGACAGGTCTTCTCATCTATCTTGCTGGCCTGTGTATAAAAAGTGTTCTTGACGTTCGCTTTCTGAACTCTGCCCTCATCGTTGTCAGAGCCGTCCAGGGCTGCACGGGAACTCGAGGTAAACCTGATGATGTTCTGCCACTGTAGTCCTCGTTGGCTGAAGCAGCAGAACCAGATCTGAATCCAAGTATAATCCCATAGGGCGTTGATTTTGTAACCTCCAAATCTGAATTGGTACTCTTATAGAGAACGCACTGTTTATGATTCCTGTATCCGGTTATTCCTGGTTGCTGTAGTAAGACCACACCTTGACCTTTCCCAAAGAGCGTGCCAGCAGGCAAGTCTCTTGGCAGTATGGTGTCTTTTCTCCATCTAATCGGTCTTGGTTTGGTGACTTCTTCTCCTTCAATGACACAAATTCGAATTCTTTAGGGATTTTACAATCCAGTCAATACTCCCAATCAGACAGCTCGTTCCCAACCAACTGCTCGCGAATTTGAACAGGTAAAATGATTTTTGATTTGATTCTCAATCCGAGGCACATCGATTTCCGTACTGAAGTCGAGACATGGGTTTCGAAGAACTCTTGGCAGCCAAGTTACATTATTGATCGCAGCAGAGATTCCCTTGGTGTATAAAAGAGTGAAGACCGGATGAAAAGTGCAAGTCTCAAAAATTGTGCCAATTTCTTGAGGCTCCAAAACCCTGATCTTGGCTATTGCTTCTTTGTGTGAGAAGGAAAAGCTCTCGCGGTTGATTATGAACAATGAGTGACCAGATTCTGTTTTCTGCGTGGTGCGTACAATAGCTGCGAGATCGACGCTCAATTTCTCGATCAAGTCGAATTCTTCCTATTATCTTGTAGGGCTGGGGTCAACCATTGTGCGTGCTGTGCCTCCTCGAGGTATCGGATGAAGAAGTAATAACATCTGATGGAAAGAAGGTGATGCTGGAATGACCACAGAAGACTAAAACCTTGAAGCTCCTCTAGAGCTCCACGTTTGCAAGATGCTTCACCAACCATTCTTCCGGGTGAAGCTGTACGTGGCGAAGTTCAGGACGGCAATCTACGTGATCCAAAATTGGCCTTGGAGTCAAGTACAGAAACAATTTCTGCCTCTGGCGAGAAGAGTATCCAGACTGAAAGGTCGATAATGAGAGGCTATGGCAACAACCATTTCCAGGCTCTCGAGTCAAGATCCGGAAGCAACGAATACTCGCCCTTCTCTACACCAAGAGCTGCAGGATGGCCCAGGGCAATCATGGGCCTGGATCGTTCCGAGGGTGATATGGGTATCAATCCGTTTTGGCTTAGGAGTCGCAAAAAGAGCTGGAACCATGGATGGGAGGACGAGTAAGAGAGAGATCCGATCTTACTAGATCGAATAGTTCAAGTGACGCTACCTACTGTGCCTCGCACGGAAATTGCCTTGTAAGCACTGCGATCTATTGTGCCTTCACTGTTGGACCGTTGGGCCGATTGTTGTCAGCCTCTCGACAGATCGTGACATCGTCTCAGCGATGGTTGCTGGTCTGTAGCATGAGCTTAGCCAAAAGATCTTCTCTGGTCCAGAAGAGTCCAGATGTTAACGTGTGTCGTTCCTCGCTCGTACCTTTAATTCACTTAGCTTTTCCAAGCCCATGTCATCCGCCAAAAAGCCACCGTCGAGTCTGCTTGACGACAATGCCATTGAATATCAATCTGGCCCAAATGGCATCGGGAGGAAACCCTGCCTATGATGTCCACGAAGAGGACCAGGCGAATTCCCATTGGCATGTAGCGCGCCTTCGCATAACACACTAATTCCTGATTGTTGTGTGCACATCTCCTCGTCCGGCTCATACATCCTCTGCCCTCACATTCCCGTGAATCTTTTTCATAACAACACGATTATCTTGTGCCATTCGTGTTCTCAAACACGGGCAATGCAGAGGTAGCTGAGACGCATGCGGTTCGCTTGTACCTGTAGCGAACTGAGTACCAACAGTGGTATCATCTGTGACATCCGTTTGGTTCTCTTCATGCGTTTCGAAATCATTTGTCGGCGCGAAGAGAATGTTTTGCCTCCTCCACGTAAAGGTTTCATTTCATGTTGACGAACATAGGTTCTCCGAGATAATCGATTGCATCCAGTACTAGAGTCTATTGGCTGTCTTTGACGTGAGCCTGCGCTTATAATGTGTGAGATTTGTTGTTGTTGAAACCCTGCGCTCTGCACGGCAAGGGTCCATGGGCATTGTCTACCCTTGCCTTCCATTGAACGAATTGGCAACTCCTGTGGCATCTGGCATGCCGTGACATTGTCGCCATTGATGACACGTCTACTGCTGCTGACGTGAGCTCTACAGATATAGGATTATATTAGCACTTACATTCAGAGATTCTTGATTGCTGCATGACTCACCAGTAGGCTTGTTCTGCTCGACGACATTGTCTCCTTCATCGTTGGCTAGCATCTATATATATTTCCCAGTATACGTGTTCTCTTTTTGTAGGCGATATATAGTTCTCCGAGAAATTTGTCCAAATCTGCATTGGTATGAGCGGCGGACTTGGGAGGCCGACTATATTATCTTATATCAAATAAAGACGTTCAGTCTGATCGTACAGATCCTAGGAAGGAGAAATCTTACCCATCATTAGCACAATGGATCAAAACAAATCAGTGACGAATCGAAACGCGCCCTGCACCATCAGCCTTCGACGAATCCTCCGTAATTTGACAGTCCAGGCGTTGCGTCGACGTCCGGGATGCGCATCGACAGGAGAAATCGAGATCCCGGTGTTAGGGTACTTCTCGTTGAATGGGTTCTGGTGAGGACATCAACTGCTCAAAAACCAAAGTCAGCAGAGTGGACAGTTTGACGGCTGAGATGGCACCTCGTATCACCAGAGCATCAGTCATATGGTCGAAATAATGGCCGTGGGAATTGCTCTATGCTTTTGGTGGAAAGGGCACGACCACTGACCTTTGCTGTGATAGACAGACGCCAGAAACCATCCGTTTGCGCTTGGAAATGTAGAGTATACGGCCAGTAGTTGTATGCGAGGATTTATATAAAATGATCTGGAGCGAATGTCAGGCCGGTCTTGATTGCTTCGATGGTATGCAGGTGCGGGCTTGACTTTGGTTGATTCATCAGCCGCGGAAAAAAAGATGGTGATATAGTCAAAAAAGCAGACAGCAAAAATAGCTTTGGAAACAATGAACAAATCGATATAACCGAAGTGGTCAATTGATACGGACATGTAGCACTCAGGAGAAGGGACCATGCGGGCGAGGTGATGGTTCAACGACCCATAGTGCCGCTTGCTGCTGAATATCCCAATTTGGGATATAGGCCCAGATATATACTCTTCTGGGTTGATGATGGAAAGGGAAAGGAAAAGGCTATCAGGAACTGATGGGGATGAGACAGCTATATGTTCTACCGCAGCAATCCAGCTGTCCCAGACATCGTTGCCAACTCGTACTATCGTATGGTCCTTAAGCTTTTGATGGCATTCTTTAGAATGTTGTGTACAAGGAAATCACAACTGTTCTCATGGCATAAGGCTATAGGTACAATGAATTTTGACTATAAGACAAGGGACAACAAAGAATAAGACAAGACAATGTAATAGGCTTGTCAGATCGAGAGGCATTATTGTAATGTTCGATCGACTCATCTTTTTTCCTTGTATGTGAATGTTTGCATAGGTTACTTCTTCGTCTTCATTGTTGTTTCTATTAAGTATTATCAAGAAAGAAGACCTTCTTACTAATAATGAGTATCATTCTGGTTGTAGGTTGAGCTAGACATTCACATCAAGTGCATTAACACAACAAAGGACCAGATACAACAAACACAAACCGATACCCATGCTCCTTGTACCAGCTTCAATTTAGAACATTTTGAATTCTACAATCGAGTCAATTCGGGCGCTCCAGGAGCAGGCGGAGCCGAATGGCGTGTCTGGATAAACACCTTCTGGATACCAGGCTCTCTCTTGTCGAACAAAGTATAAACCTTCTCCATATCGGCCACGTCGAAGCGATGGGTGACCATATGCAATGGCTTGATCTTGTCGGCTTGAATAAGTTCGAGGAGATGATTCCAGTATTTGTGAATGGGTGCTTGACCATTACCGATCAAGCGGACCCCAGTTTGCATGAGGGAGCCGATATTGAAATGGTTGCACTATGGACGTCAGTACTTTGCCTCGTCTAGGACGATGTAGGGAACGCACATATCCAGCATAAACACCCGTAACTCCACAGCGGCCAAAAGCGCGTACAGACGTGATCATCTCATTGAGGAGTTCAGACGTATCCGTCTCTAGACCCAACAGATTTTCAAAATAATGTTGCCAGCTCTGCGCATACTCACCCGCCGCACACTCAATGGCCACGTCCGGCCCACGATTGTCGCACATCTTCTTCAACTGACTCGTCACACTCTCTCCTTTTGGTAGGTTCGTGAAATTGATCGTCTCAAGCTTCGGCACGCGCTTCTTGACAAAGTCAAGTCTCCATGAACCGGCACCACCGTCGATTAGAATAACGCGCTTTGCGCCGTTGACGAAGCTGAACTCAGCGGCCATTTGGCCGACGGGACCGGCACCCCAGACGGCGACTGTGTCGCCTTCTGTCACGCCGGTGTCGACGACGGCGTTCCAGGATGTGCCGAGTACGTCTGACAGATAAAGCCCCTTTTCATCGGGGACGTTATCGGGCAATTTGAGTAAGTTGACGTCGCCGAGGGGCACGCGGACCCATTCGGACTGGCCACCGGCAAAGCCGCCAGTAAAGTGTGAGTAACCGAACATTCCTATTCCATGAATCAGTTCAACGTCTCGACCAGACAGAACATAGAAACTGGCTTACCAGCAGTCCGTCGTCCATACAGCTGCTTCGCCAATGCATTCGAGTTAGTCCTTTCGCAGACCGAGGAAAGCTTTCTCTGACAGTAGTAGCATTCTCCACAGGCAATTTGGAACGAAGCAACAACCCTGTCACCGGGTTTGTACTTTGTGGCCTGGGGACCTGTGGACTCGACGATACCACAGAACTCATGGCCGAGAATGTCACCCTTTTGCATCTCGGGAATTACTCCTACGACGTGTCAGATTGAGCAGCTCATGAAATTACCAAGACGAAAGACATACCGTGGTAAAGATGCAGGTCACTGCCGCAGATGGTACTGCCGGTGACCTTGATGATGACATCCGTGTCGTCAATGATCTTTGGCTTGGGGGTGTCCACAACCTTGACAGAATACTTGCCCTGCCAGGTCAAAGCCTTCATCATCTGGCTATGATCGCCATAGTCGTCGGCAGAGTAGTTACTGACGTGTTCTGTGATGGGCTGCTGCTCGTGAGGCAGGGCCTTTTCGACTAGGTTGGCGGCTTGAGCGAAGGCCATTTTATGATTATTACTGAAATTAGAGATGTAGAATATATCAAGCTGAGGCGAGATATATGAGAAAGCACAAGAGAGTCTGCCATTTTGAAGTGCTGTCAGTGTGACTTTATACCTACTTGATAGTACGACTCAGACTGACATCACGGTGTCGTGTTGACATGCCCGATTCCTAGGGTGGCCATCTCCGCCAATCAGAGTCCGCACACCGGGACACTTTCCCTTCCCAGTTTCTCCGTTCTGCTTATGTCCATTGCTGCTGATTGGTTTTTTGTTGTAGGAACTATATACTACTCGCCTATATAGCAAGGTCTACTAGGTAAGTAGTTGCAGTTCGATCGTGAATACGATATATGTTGAAGGGTAGAGATCGAATCGTGGGACGTCAGTTGGTTCTGCAGATGAAGGAACAGCATTGTTGGTGGAAGAAGAGGAAGAAGAGGAGGAGGACGACGACGACGAAGAAGAAGAAGAAGAAGAAGAAGAAGAAAGACACTGTGAACAACAAATTCCAATCCATTCCTCTAATATACAGATATTGATGACGTACGAGTCCAACCCTGTCGCAGGACTCTCTATTTCCGACCTGCCATAGCCGACTTTTGGCGGAGGTAATTACGGACGATATTCTCCACGCTGCCCATATCATGCTTAGGTTGACTGCATCACGTTTAATGTCAGTAAAAAAGAACGTAAATCCGAGATCCCAAAACACGGGACAACATACCGCATGTAATAAAGTCTGGCTCTCCGCTTCCTCTTCTCCGTCCTCTGCACAATCTCGACACCTTCCACATTCGGACTATACGCCTTAATCCACATCTCCACGCCAACTCTGGTCAATTGATTCCTCAGCAAGAACGACGTATCCACGCCACGCAGTCGAATTGCCAGGCAAACACCGGAGAAAGGATCACCGCTCTTGAACGTCACGCGCACAATGTCGCCTGGCTTCACGCTACGGGCGCTGCGGCGGTAGTCGAAGAGCGCTTTGCGTTCGCCTGTGGGGTCGAGCATTGTCAATTGCCGGCCTGAGACGGCGGCGACGGGGTCTTTGCATTTGTTCATTTCGGACGGGGGCGATGGATGAATTCGCCATTTTTTCTTCTCTGTTGCGCAATGATCAGCAATTGCCATTAACACAGTAAGCCGCATTTTGTAGAGTCTGTAAGATTGTCAGAGTCGTGACAACAAACGCACCTGGTTGTGGACGGATATGTAACGGAAGCTGTGAATAATATTGCTGCGGTAGGTTTTCTGGCAGAGGAACCGGTTTCGGGTTCGGTGTATATTTCGTCGTGATTGTTCGCATGGCTAATCGCGATTGTGTTAGGACGCCATTACTCGGCCTGGCCATAGCCAGCGGCCGTAGGCTCTGCAGGAACGAAGCCATTGGTTGTGTTGGTGAAGTGTGAAGTTGGAGAAGTTGTGTTCTTGCAGCCAGCGGAGAAATCGAGACGACGGAGGTTGGGTGGTCCGAGCGTCTGCAGAATTTCCGCTGCGTAAACTCCAGATAGTCCACGGCCGACATTGTTCACTTAACAACATTGACCCTCATTGCGCTTTTATTTCTATAACGGTATACACTTCTTCGACAACAAGACACAAGTGCTGATAATCAGTGAATTATATTTCGCGTCAAAATGGCGCAAAACGCCTTTGGAAAGAGGCTCTTTCGCTCTGGCAGCGGACTTCAACAGACGTTAAATCCTCTGGCACAGCGAAGATGCCAGTCCACCAAAGGTATGCTATCGTTCAGCGCATATGAAGCAATCAGTCTAATTCTTGCCCCATTAACAGCCGTCCCATCATTCACCCCCAGCTCCTCTCCAGCCCTTGACCAAAAGCTCGCCCGCATCCGCACCGAACTCTTCGTGCCCATGTACTTCGCCGAACACCAGAAACGCCTTGTTTTCCGCGACCGATACCGCGAACGCCTAAACCAAGAACAAGTAAAAATCACAATTGGCAACGAGGAATTCACCCTAAAGCCCGCAAACCGGCAATCCCTCCCCAAGAAACGCGAAGTCATTAGCGCTGTAGAGGACATGCAGAACACACAAGACTGGAAAAACTTCGTGCCGCTGCTGATTGGCTCGCTACACTCCAAATACAAATTCAAACCAGACCATGCGGAGAAATGGGTGCGATTGGCGGGCAAGTCGGATACGCTGCCATTCATTTTGGAGGCGGCGAAACAGACCGGCAAGACGGGCTTCTCGTTTGCGGATCGCGCCGTTGCGGCCCGGTTTGCCTTTGAGTTGCACAAGAAGGCTAAAAGAGCTGGTTTTGCGGGTGATGCATTGTCTGCTGCACTCAGATATGCGGAGCAGGCGGCCCAGTTGATGGAGTGGCCTGAACATACCAACCTTGATATCTTGCAGGATGTGAAAAGGCAGCCGTTCTTCGTTGCGTTGTTGGTAGAGTTGAGTGCTGCTCGTGCTATTGATCAGGCTGAAAGTCAAGACGTAGATGGCAAAGTACTTTCTTACACGCAAAAGTTGTTGGGGACGTGGGATCTTGCGCAGCTAGATCGGCCGACGGAGTCGTGGTATGAGACGGATAGGCTGTTGCAAGAGGTTGCGCTTATATATTCCGGTCTCAAGATGGCGCAACAGGTCAATAGTGTGGCGCAGAACAAGGATTTGGTCAAATCTATTGAGCAACGACTAAAACAGTTGAAGACTGTCGCTGAGCGTGCTGTGGAGACAGCTCCTGAAAACAGAAAGGAAGTGCCCACGCTGGGATTGAGGGAGATTCGATCTATTCTATAGAATAGTCGACTTTTTTCATCGTGTATTATCATAACTTCGTGTACTTTTACATTCCTCTAGGGACGTTACATCTTGTCATACTAGGGTTTCTCTTTATACCTGCATTCATAAATGTGCTAAGATCATTTTGCTCATATCTGTAGGCTAAAGATTCACTGCAATTTCCGAAATGTACTTAATGCCAACTCACAACCGTCGCTAATGTTATCGATGCTTCAAGCGTTTTCACTTGAGTAATTGCAGCGTATTGTCCTCGCGGAATCGGGCGCGCACGGGAATCGTGACAGTCTTCGTGACAACCGCCGGTCCAGTAATTGTAAGCTGCAAGGGTTAGTCTACAACCGTGCTACGAAAGGATACAAAAAGATACGACTTACCTGTCCCTCAACGGCGCGCTCAATACCAGTGTCCTCAGTGTGACCACTCAGTACAATCTCAACACTGCTCAACGGGGCACCGAAATGGGCGGGTCCTGAGTGTCGTCTGTAATCAAACAAATGTGTCTGAGCGATACCTCCAGCAACACCAGGTGCAGTCAAGGAATACACAATGCGAGCACCGGTAAAGATCCGAAGATCGGTCAATAAATCCGAGCTTAACAGATCTTCCGGGGAGCCATCGACGGGATACGAAATAGCAAGCAATCGGAGCTTGGTCAAGGACAATTCAGCAGTCGGGCCGACGTTGGCCAATCGACTAAGGGTATTCTGAGACGGCATTCGCCCGGCATCAAGGGTGCGTGCTTGAGTCGATCGACTTATAGACGAGATCAGGCCGGTGTGGGGCTTCATGAATTTCTTGTGGTAGTCAGAGACAGTGCGTGCCGAAGACACAATCACGGTTGGTGAGATGCCCAGAGTTGCGAGTGCAAAGTCGACTCCTTCACCAGCGACGGAGTTTAGTGCAATGGACGAGTTGGAGTAAAGGGCGGCTACGATCCAGCTCAATGCATACGGCTTGACAAGTGAGTCAATCGTGAGGACCACATCTTTCGAATCCAATCGTTGATTTCTCGGCAATGAGCTGAGAAGTGCACCGACTGCAGAGACGATGTTCTATGCCAGTAAGCGATGATCGAATTGGGGGTTTCACTATACTTACGTGAGGCTTGTATTCAATGAACTCTTCGGTGGTAGGCCAGAAAGCAATTATAGAAGGAGTTGCAGACTTGGGTTCGTAAGCAGGGACCTCTGTATCTTCGAGCTGCTTCTTCTCTTCAACGAGCTCATGCCAAACGGCAACCTTGACGCTACCCGCAAGTTTTGCTGGAACCTCATTCCAATCCATATGTCGGCTTCCTTCTTTGGCAACCCAGATGACATTCTTCAGCTGCGCATTGCCCGAGGTAACAATGGTAAGATCGACGGCGCCGGCTTCGGCAATGAGCAATTCCGCCTGAACCTTCTTGAGATAGCTTCCCAACTTCTCGGGCTCTAGATTGTGTGGAATCAAGACGGTCTGGAAGCCGTAGAATGCGCTAGCTACGTTGCGTGAGTAAAAGGCTATACGCCACTTCCACAGGGGAGAGCCTACCAAAGAGCGAGGCCAACAGTTCAACGGAATCAGACAAGCTGATAGCGACGACCTTGGCCTTGGATTCCTGCACATATCGACCAATAACATTGATCTCTGCTGTGACCTCGTCGAGGCTGCGTTCAACGGCACTCTTCCCGAGAACACTGAACACCTTGCCGCGCTGTCCAGCAGTGGTTCCAAGTTCACCAGTTGAGCCACGAATGGCGGTCTTCCAGATATCACGCAAATCACCGTTACGTCCACCGGTCCATTTGGGGGCATCGGGGTCTTTGACATTAAGACCGGTCTTCAACGGAAAGCCATGGGGCACCTCTAGGTTTCTAAATGCAGCAGATTGACCCGGCTGTCGGACGGGAGCTTCTGTAGCTTGTCTGGCAAGGAGGTATGGATGCACATCAGGATCCTTTGACGACAGCAAAGAATATGTGGCGAACAAAACGATGCCGGCGGTGATGAGGGTCGTGTACACATCCCATTCGGCAAATATACCGGCTAGAAAGGTATCCAGCTTGGCCAATCCGGTGACCTCGGCCGCCATTTTGAGAAACGAACGGTCTTTCAGAACAGGGAGAATGCAGGTGAGGTTATCGACTGAGGTTTCATTGAACTCGGCGCAGATATCCTGGATCATTTGCTGGTAGTCGTCGACATTGGATTGGTAATTGGCGAGAAGTTGTAAGAATTCTTAAGAAAGAGGGAAGGATGGAAGGATGGAAGGAAGGAAGCTGGCGTGGGGTCGAGTCGGCTCATTAATTTGACTACGTACGGTACGACATTAACCATGTGCATGCACTAAGGCAGCAATAAGTAGAGTGTTTCTATGTACATACATACGTACTACGTAGGACGGAGCTTAACCACAGAGAATATTAGGCCCACGATCTAACCCGACCAGTGCTAGCTCCGCCGCCCGTCACTGGGACAGCCGTGGACTGGACTCCAAGCCAAACATCAAAGAAACATCTTTGCCTCTCACCCACTCGACATTCGACGCTCGACCATAACGAACGCGTCTCTCTCTGACTAACACAGCATGACCCCTTGAGCAGGTAAGTATCTCGGTAAGCACTTCGTTTTGTCTTTCTAGGTAAGTCGTCTCCCCGAACTATCTGCGAGTCAGTTATACTGAGCTCCAACGTGCTTGCTAGCACACCCTTGTTGTTCATCCATCTCGACTTCACTTCTCCCGCCTCGCGTCAATGGCTTCACTCGTGACCCCCTCCACCCCAAGACCAGCTGCTTCTCCTGCCGTCGTTAGCCAGTCGCCAGGAAAATGGCGACACCCGCGCCTGAAAGAGATTGTCAAGCGACAGAATGCAACCACATTCGATGGTCGCAATGTCAAAACCATAGCACTGAATGTTGGCGCTATGCTGGCCACTCTCGTCGCTGAGAAGCCGCTGAACTCAATGTAAGAATAATGAGGAGTCCGCCAACGCATCGCATAAAGTAAAACTAAACTCACTACACAGGCTCGCTGCGGTTGCCGGCATCACAGCAAAAGCAGATATTCTTCTGGTCGTACTACGCTTGCTGCTTATCGTCAACATCTTCACTGCTCTGTATCCGCTATTTCGCCCCAAAGACGATCTTTCCGATATTCCATTGACTCCTACCCAACGCTCTCTGCTTGGCCTCAACCCCAACTCCGGCCCTCCTGTGACCCCAGGCACGCAATATGCCACCCCGCCAAGATATAGAGTCGTCTCTGGATCGCGAGCTGGCAGCCCTGCAAGTCGAGGCGGCTCTCCTCTGGCAAGCGGCAGCCCCGTCAGTCGCCAGCCCTCGTACTCTCCCACGACAACCAGCCCACTTTTTCAGAAAACGATGGCCCCTGGAAGTCGCGATGGCGGCCGTCGACAGAGCTTCGGTTCTTCTACATTGAACGCTTCGCTGCGGGAATCATCGTCTCTTGCAGCTCTTCCTTCAACACCAACGCCTTTAGCCGGCAAGGGAAATAAATTGGGACTGAGCAACAAGTGGCTATACGAGAAGAGTCGCAGGCACTCTGCTGGGAATAGTCTGATTTAAGGCTCTAGTCGAAAATCGCATAATCGGGGATATATGGAGTCTGGCGCTGGGTGAAGCGATTGATTTTCTGGCGTTTTTCTGTTTGTACCATATGTAGGAACGGCTCTCGATTGTGATTTCCCATGCCTACTAATTATTATAAGTTAGTGATAGCCAATGCGATGATATCTCGGGTTGTCTTTTTTTCTTCGGTACAACGCGTAGGCTGATAAGACTGTTGTAGCGCAAACTTAATGTGGGGATAAGACGTTGGAGCTCTGGGCCCAGATACAGAGAGAGTCCAAGCAAGGCCTCCCGCACGACGTACTGGTCTCAATCCAACCCACATCAAAGCGCTGATTGATCAGCCCAGCTCCAGCCCAAGAACAAAAAAAGAAGAGGAAGAAAAAACAACAAAAGCACACCTAGACTACTACTTTACAGACCATATACGTGTGGATGACGGCAACCCAACAATAGCCGCCTCGCTTCGGAGATGGGAGCCTCGGAGTCGAAACTTGTCTTCAAGCAGGGCATCTTCCGCTTGTATGAGGACAAAAACATACCCGCAGACGACCCTTTCTGGATAAAGGTGGGATCATCAAACGTTGCTTCACATGAATAAGCTGACGGCTGTTCGATTGTCAGTTTTGGGAGCTGCCTGAATCCACCGAAGATGTCTTTAGTCTATTCACCCCAACGGATATACGCCGCGCCCGCGACTCATCCTTGCCCAACCTCGAAACGCTGCTGCTCGCGATCAGCTCACGTTTGATCGTCCTAAAGAATCACCCTTCATTCCCTGACCCGGAATTCGCGCCAGATACCCATGCTTTGAACTGCATCCGCATCCTGACGAGAGTCCTCCCTTTCATATACGAAGCAGATCATCTAGAGGCATGGGAGGAACAGTTCTTTTGGGCGCCTCGCAAGAAAAAGACTCGCCAGGCCCAAGTGGCCGCCGAGGTATTGTTCGACGAAGCCCAACCTGAAACCGACGAAGCACAAATTCAGCCTAGAGTCGACGACCGCGAAGATGCCAAACCCTTGGCGGAGGAGCTGATCGATACACTTACAGATCTTCTCTTCTATACGGGCTTCACTATTCCTAAACTTTCGACAGCAGACGGAAAGGTATCGTTTGCGATATGGCAGAGCGGAGTTGGATGCAACACAGCAATGGTCTCGACCAAGGAGCATGAGAATAATCGCATGGAGATTCTGAGACTGTTGCTCACGTTGACTGGCAAGTCTATGTACATGTCTGCAAGTCAGTAACCTCCATCAGACCTTGCATTTGCGGATCCTGGCTGACGTAAAATAGCCCTCCTTCCGGTCAAGGGTGTCAAGGCCATCACATACCTTGCGACGTGCTCTGATAAACAGATTGTTCTGACGCTCCTCTGCTCATTACTGAATACAGTAAGTTTAGGTAGCCGGGTCTATAGCAACATTACTGACTGGAGTCTAGACTATGAAATATAATCCCGCTATTTGGAGAGTGCCCTATGACCATGTCGTCTGGAGGGACCCGAAACAAATTCTGGTCATATACTGTTTACAGTTGTTGCTAGTAATTCTTCTATACCCTATTCCAGAAGACGGCCGTGGTGCGCCTCCTAAAAACTATTATCGCCACTACTTTGGACGGCTACATCGGCCGCAAGATTTCCAATTCCTCGTTGAAGGCATGACGAGGATCCTCAACCAGCCAGTGAGCGAAATCATCCTAATGAGTGATACTCCTCTAATATATTCTAGATGCAAGTAACGAGCTCATACCTCCCCGGCAGTCAAAAATCCGTCAAATGGGCCCCTGAAATGCTTATGCTCTTCTGGGAAGCCCTGCAATGCAACAAACGATTCCGAGCTTTCATCATCGAATCAAACAGATCTCACGACTTTGTCATTCTTTGTCTATTTTATGCGACTGAGTATCGAAACGACCCTTCAAAACAAGGAATGGTAAAGATGTGTATATTTATTCTTCAGACTCTTAGCGTCGAGGAAAGCTTCGGGAAACGTCTGAATATGAAATTTGAAGCTCAGGATACTTTACCGACGAGTATACGCATCGCCGGATTCCGCGGCACTTATGCCGATTATCTTATTATTGTAAGTGTGCTAAAATATATTTGGGCGCATTTCGCTAACGGCCATAGTCGATACATACTCTGATGACTAGCAGTAAAGGAAAGCTCGATGCAGTCTATCCTGCGCTCATGGCTATTCTCAAGAACATTGGAGCTTACGTGGAACGATTATCATCAACCGCTTGCTCGAAGATTCTTCAGCTCTTTGCATCCATGTCATCTCCAAGTTTTCTGCTTGCGAACGAGTCGAATAATTACCTCCTTTCGGCTCTGCTTGAGTTCATTAATGTGGTTTTGGAGCATCAATTCACGAGTATGTTACTTCTCCATGTCTTGCGAGCTATAAGGCTAATCATTCTAGGAAATCCGTTCCTGATCTATGGTATTTTAAAAACAAGAACCAAGTTTGAAGCTCTACGTACCTTTACGCTAGAGAGTGGACAGCAAGAAATAGAACGCCAGAACCAACTCAAAAAAGCGCCTTCGTCGAATGATGGGCTGACCGGTTCAGCGTCTCAGTCCATGGAAGATCTACGAAGATCCAGTGGTGCACGATCTCCCTTGACTCACATTCCAGAAGAGAACAGTCCGTTCGCTATTGGGGACGACGACTCTGATGACGATGGCGAAATACCGACAACTCCTTCTCAGTCATCCCCATCCTTACGGACCTCGCGTGCTCCCTCGATATCGTCCTCACTTGATGATAGCGTGCCACTACAGGTTCGAGGAATGTCTGAGAAGGCTAGAGGAAAGATGCCGGCCGGGCAAATGGGCTTTTCTCGACAGAATAGTTTGACCAGTTTAAGCAGTTATTCCGCTGCAATTCATTCCACGCCAGCTATGTTCACTCCAACGGCTGCATGGGTACGTTCACTTTCTGTAGGAGCTTGATCAACCACTAATTACTTGATAGATTGAATCATGGGTTGTGGAACTTCCCTTACATACAGTTCTAACCATTATCTCGTCGATACTCCCTCACATCCCCGACGCCGCCCTACAATCATCCTCGAATTCCGAGGCAAGAACCCTGATCAACAATCTCCCAACCTTCGCCGAAGAGCCCAATATACGTGCTCTACTGGCGGATCCATCACCCATCAAAGTCCACTCTTTCGAATGGTCCGCACTCGCCTTGGGCTGGTACGAATCTCTCCTGTGGGGTCTTATTTTTTCCAGCGAAATGCTCGTTGGGTCTGCAAGTAATTCTACTCCAGGCTCGGTAGGCGTTTGGAATGGAACGGGCATCAAGCTCTTCAAGGTCCAGGAAACAGCGGCCCAGGGTCCGTCGCTACTGGCTCCGAAGGGCGCCGTCGATGCTGTCGGCAGCAATCTCGTCAACCGGATAGGCAATTTGAGGCTGCCGGGACGCAATAGCAATGCGCAGGATAATTCAAATAGCATTCATTCACCGACGACTCGAGAGGTTTGAACTGGGCGGACTGGTTGAATGTACATGTCGCAGCTTCGCCTCAACGACGTTATTGCTCACATACATTGCACCACAATAATGATCCATTGATTAACGCTCCTTCGAACTTATAAGTTAGGTACATATTTAATTATTCAACTTGTTGTTCTGTGATTCGTGAATAGCGCCTGAATACTAATGTTACAATGGGCCGAGCATGCATCTGGAACAACTCCACATACTGACTATACAGTCAGATCATATATGGTTACTGCATATGTACTTGAGTAGCGCCAAAAAGTACATTATCAATTGGAAATATAAACAAGTCCAGACTGCCCATGTAAATACATTGTTAGTGTCACGTGACCTCGAATCAACTGCCCAATCACACGCCGTCCTAGCCCTGAATGCAGGCACAACCTTGGAAGCAATCACCGCAATCAAGGACCTCTTCATCATCCCCATCTATATTTATACCCAGGTATATATCAATTATGCCCTAGTAATGCCTTATACCCCATTTGAGCATCATGGCTACACCGCGGCTGGAAGACCTCTTGGCTGAGGTCCTGCCCTCAGGCCTCCAGCTCAACGTCCGTCACGTCTCCACAACTCCTACACGCTGCGACGCAATCTTCTCCGCGCCGCCTGGGCTGGAGCCTGAAATTACTTTTTCTGAATATCATTTTCTTATTGTCACCGTTAATAAGAATTCGAGCTCTGATGATAATGTGGTCGATGATGAGGTAGCAATTTTGGGCGTGGAGGTTTATGTGTATACGACTGATTGTCTGACGACGCTGTTTGTGTCCAAGGCTGATTCGACGGGGTATGTGCATTTGACGACTACATCTCAGACAAAAAGTGCTGCTGCCGCGCCCAAACTTTCGTTGTTGAGGTTGTTGACTACTACTTTTATCCGGTTTTTGGCGCGTTCGTATCAAAGGCCCGGGGTGAGATTGGTTCTGTCCCTGTTTGCACGAGCACAGAACCAATATTTGTTTCCAGGCAGTGTCGATAATGAGCGCAAACATGTCTTGGATGATCGCGGATTGATCAAGTGGTGGTGTCGGGCTGCTGATCCGCTGCTTCGTGAACATGCTGGTGAGTCTCGGCAGCTGCAAAAGCAGCAGGAAAACGAAATCGAACAGGATGGTGGGAAAGTGGAGAGCGTGAAAAGCTCTGCAACTGCATATCTACTCGTACCCGGATGCGATCAATACGAGACTCGCGCTTTCTTCCCACCTACAGCGCGATTGGATGATAATCAGCTTCATCCCAGATGGCGCGTGTCTTATCCCCTAAGCCAGATATGTAGTCATCCCGACGCGCCGCCCAGATGTCTCATCCCTCGGTTTCCGGATGATCCCAAAGCACGATTTTTGGACGATTTGGATGATGAGTTGCCTAGCAACTCAAGCGGTGACCTCGCTGAAACGGACAAAAAACCCGGCCATTGGCGGAGCGTTAGGTCTTTGGAGATGTTCTGGGAGATGATGTCTTTTCGGCAGGAGTGCTCTGCGGGAAGACTCGTTGGCTTTTTGTGGTTGGTCGTTAATCCACCGGGGTTGCGCAGTACGGATAAATTGTTGAGCCAGGGTGCTGCGACAGTCCCGGTCGAGACGAAAGAGAAGCGACAAACAGAAGAGGATGAGCTTGCACCTGCTACTACTTCGGCAGAAGCCAACTTTGACGACAGATCGTTGTCCGCTCTACAAGAGGAGAAACCTCGCTCTACGAATACATCGGAAGCTGGTCGCAGTGCGTTCTACTGGCCTGAAATAGGCAGAGGAGAAATCATACTCAGTAAGGAAGACTACAACCTCGCAAACGATGTCCTACTCGATCAAGACTTTGAAACGGAAGAACTCGCTATAAAGGGCACCATGGCCTGGATTCGCAAAGTGGCATCGGTCGCGGATGTTCTCTGGTGGGGAGTCAAGGTTACTGGCAGGAAACAGGTGATCGAAACCACGCAGCCACCAGTCCCGACGCAGACGATCGGGTCAGGGCTCATTATTCGGAAACGGAAGAAGGAGGCTGAGCCTACGCCTCCGCCGCCGCCGCCGCCGACGACGACGACGACGACGAAGACCAGCGTAGAAGCTGAGCCGTCAGGTATAAACGGTGCAGACAAAGCGGTGGAAACACCCAAAGACTCAAAAGAAGGAGGGGTCAATGTTCTGAATGCCAGTTTTGTCCGGAAGAAGAAAAAGACATAGCTTGAATTCTACTTCAAGTATAAACATGAAGTCCAAGCAGTTTACTTCGCATCCGTAGTACTCGGTAGATCATAGACACATCGGACAAGTCCGCGTCCTCATAGATTGTGGTCTGCATTAGCTAACCAGCTGAATCGCGAGCCAAGCATGTCGACAATTAGCCAAGGTAGATCATGTCTTCTTTTCATTCCACTTCTTGAGCCAGAGCTGAACGGAAGGAAAAGAAGGAACCGAAGCATCCGGAAATGAAGAGCGTTCCTTCGGTACCTTCGGCAGGGCTCCACCTCTCCCAATCTTACAGTCCTTCTACCACAAAATATATATAACATCTGTGCCTGATTCTAAACTTGCTTTCTCCTTTCTTCTCTTTTGTCTCTCGAATTACCTGATTGCTGCATGCGACTGTTTCCGCTGTACAAATGTTCAAATTGTCGTTGTCGTTGTTGTGTCCTTCGCCGTCCCGCCGCTCATGATAGCAATCCCGCTGAGCTCCTCCGTTGTCTTCCAACGCGCGGCGGCCGGGAGTTCAACAGTCGACGCACAATGGCTGATTGAGGGTGTCGGATTGGTGGCTATTGTATGGTATTCGGTGGTCTTGTTTGTATGCGCGTTGGGGTATATGCAAATGTGAGTGCGGGCTGCAGTCGCTGAATAATCCATCTACGCCCAAATGTTCTATACGAAATCTAATGAGTGAAAGATGGCGCCTCTATTCCAATGCGCCTCCCAGATCAAATTCTACCGGTTCCTCTGATGCACCCCATGTCACCGTCATTCGACCCGTGAAAGGCATCGAACCATATCTTTACGAATGCCTCGCGTCGACCCTGCGACAAGACTACCCACGCGACAAATTGACGACGTGTATTTGCGTGTCTACCAGAGCCGATCCTGCGTTCCCCATTCTCGAAAAAGTCGTCGAAGATTTTTCGACGCAGTGCGATGTGCGCATATACGTGGAAGAAGAAGACCCCCTACTCCAGGAGGAAAGCACATATCCCATGGGCCCAAATCCGAAGATCCGCAACATGAGTCGTGCATACAGAGAGGCAAAGGGGGATATCATCTGGATTATAGACTGTAATGTCTGGGTCGGAACGGGCGTGTGCGGCCGAATGGTCGATAAGTTGTGTGGTTACGGTGGGAAGAGGTACAAATTCGTGCATCATCTACCCATTGCAGTCAACGTCGACCCGGAAGATGCATTGATGGGCGAATCGAAGCCTCTACTCGCAAATGGGAACGGGGTGCATAAGCTGGGCGCAGAGAGACACGACTCCATACTCAAAGAAGGAGGCGGTCGTCTCGAGGAACTTTTCTTGTCATCGTCGCACGCGAAAATGTACACGGCGATTAACACCGTGTCAATTGCACCATGTATCGTGGGCAAATCGAACATGTTCCGCAAATCTCATCTGGATGATCTCACCCAAAGTCCAGATTCGGCACCTGTTCAGGGACCAGCTCGCAATCCTGGCATTGACTGGGTGTCTGATCAACTGTGTGAAGACCACATCATCGGCGACTGGTTATGGAGGAATAAAGTGCAAGAAGAGAAGGAAGCAAAAAAGGGGCTCGGGAAACACGGCATGGTTTTTGGAGACTATGCCTTTCAGCCTGTTGCTAATATGAGCGTCCAAGCTTATATCGCGCGACGAATTCGCTGGTTGCGTGTACGCAAGTATACTGTCCTTGCGGCAACGCTCGTTGAGCCGGGCACGGAATCCATCGTCTGCTCATTGTACGGCGCCTTTGGCATGACCACAGTAGTCGCCAAATACCTCGCAAGCCGTGGCTATACTGATCTAAGCGCCTACCTCCAACAATGGCCAACTTTCTTTTTGCTTTGGGCCACAAGCGTTGTGATCTGGTGCATGACGGATTGGACATTATATCTCAAACTTCATTCCGGCGCCACCGTCGAAATTGACCAACACACACCGCCCTTCGCTCGACCGCTGAAAACATCGTCCAGAGACAAGACTTCCCGTCGCCCTTTTCTGCAGTGGCTTGCGGCTTGGACGGTTCGTGAATCGCTCGCCTTTCCCATCTGGTTCTGGGCTGTCTACGGCGGGTCAACGGTGACATGGCGCAATCGATCTTTCCAAGTCTCGCTCTGGGACACGAAAGCGCGTGAGGTTGTTGACGGTTGTGTACAGCAGCCTGGTATTCTGCGGAACGTCAAGGATTCGTCGTACTCAGACAGTAGTACTACGACTGTTGGACGGATTTCTTCTTCTTCTTCTTCGTCAACGTCAAGTTCCTCGACAGCGGAGAGGACTAAGATTCGAAAAGATTAATTTTTCATCGTTCGATTCATTTCGGGATATATGTTTTTTGACTAATGAGTAGTGATGATGGCTTATGGGAAGCAAGAGAAGATGTAGGTTGACGCGTTTGTATGTATATGTATATATATATATATATATCAACATGGATGGATTGTTATCAAAAGATATAACGTTACATAGCATTGGATGGGATACAACATGGCAAAATCACTGCATTTCCTCTTATTTACTCCTGTCACTAATGAATACCGGGTATCTTTCTAAGCAGCTTATTGAGCATCCTCCATCTTTGTATCCTCCTGTTTGTTGACCGGCTCCTCGAACCCAGCGCCCTTATCACAACTCAACAGCCACTCCACCACCGCCCTCGCCTTTGTCGGCAGCGGCGCCGGCTTGTCGTCGGTTTCTCCTTCTTTGATTTCAATCTCAATCTCCTCGTCTTTTCCACTGTTATTGTTGTTTTTGCTATCTCCGTCGTCCTCCTCCTCAACAACCTCCCAATCCGCCCTCTCTGCCAGGAAAAGCGCATCATGACCCGCGTCGTTCTTGAGGCTTATATCCGCGCCCGCTCCGACGAGCGCCTTGACGCAGTCCAGATGTGTGTTCAGCGCTGCCCAGTGCAGGGGTGTGTTTCCCGTATAATTGCGGTGGTTAATAAATGAAGTGAATTCTTCCGGTGTCAGAGCGTCTGCGCGGGTTGTGAGGAATTGCAACAGATAATTCAAAAGGTCTAGCTCTATCAGTCTTCTGCCTCTCTTTCATTGAAATTGTGAATAGGGAGGAAGAGACGTACCGACGTTGCCATTCGCAGCAGGCCAATGCAAAAGACATGCCCCAGTGCCACCTTCACTCTCATCCTCAGTATCGAGCGCGGATCTGATTATCGTGGATGCAGAGACGTTGTGTTCCGTAGCTATTTTGGTGATTTCGTCTTGGAGACCTTGGATATCGCCAAGGCGGGCATTGTATATGAGTTCGTCGATTGCGTCGAAAGAGAGAGCCACGGGGGCGGGGGGGTTGGTGTAGGACTTTGACATTTTGTCTTTCCTTTTGCGATTCTGTCTTTTGGATATATGTTTATGGATATGTGAACGCTTTGAAAGCTCTGAATGAATTAGTCTAGAATGCCACGAAGTGGTTCAACCCACTGATCCATTTGCAATGTGCCCAAGTATGGGTGTAAAACAGACCAAAAAAATGCAGCTTTTTCTACGCCGACGGCGGGGCGTTGTATAAAAAAAATGAGGGGAAGAAAAAGTGATATCAAGATTGGCCGTTCAATAGTGCGTCAAGCAAGATGAGTGCTGAGTATAAGAGCTCAAACTGAACGTACCTTGTACTTCTCAGGAGGGAAGAAGATGTACCACTTCTTTAGACTGTTGTTTGACCCAGAATTGAGAAAGGGAAGAAAAAGCTGCGATAAAAGCATGTCACTATCGCGGATATCTCCACGTGACCTTGAAAAAAATGAGGTGTTGACAGCGACGATTACCAAACTTATAGTTCATGCACTTCGCTATAGAATAGATATATGTCTTTTACTGTAGTACTAGACATCGATGTGTAGCTATGTGACAAGTCAACAAGAGACAGCTCTTGAAGATAACTCCAATCCAATGCAGAATCAATCCGTCAAACGCCCAAAAATGATACAGAATGATGCAACATATTGAAAACAATCGCCAATGGTATCATGTTTCAGGCACAGCAGTACGATTGACAACTTAGAAAAGTAGTCAATCCCTCAACCAAGCCCTCCGTTTCTCCTCCTTGCGCTCCCTCCTCTTCTCGCGAAAAGCCTTAACCTCTGCCTTGCTTAGCTTCTTCCCACTGCGCTCAGCCTTGAGACTCCTGCCGTCATGACTGTTAGCGGCAGCATCGACATCAAAATAAGCATTCATCTGCCGTCGCGATTTATTCTCATCGTTGAAATTCTCCGGCGTCAGTGCCGAATCTTGCCATCGGCCTGTGAAGCGATTGAAAGCGCCCGTAGCGGCATAGGATTGTAATTGATCTGTTGCGTTGTGTGATTGTTGTGCGTTTGGTTCGTTTATTTGCGCATATGCAGCTGTAGGGTCATAATCACCGTGGATCGCGGGATTGTAACCTCCTCCGCGAGCGACTGGGTCGACTTCTGTTTGACTTGTCGGTGCCGTTATTGTGGTGGTAGCAACGGCAGCAGCAGCAGTATCAGCATCCGGTACACGAGGATTTTCCCATTGCGATAACCCCGTGATCCGATTGTAAAAATAGAATGCTTGTGCGTTTGCGTCCCAGACGGGCTCCCATCCATCGTCGCCTTCTGTGTCTTGGCCTGGAGGTGCTTCGTCGGGGAGTGGCGGTACTTCTTCGTCTGGTAACGGTGGCGCGTCCTCTGCAGCTACAACCTTGTTCGCTTCCCTCTCTGTTTCTTCTACTTCCCCTTCTTCGTCGAGGCCTTCCTCACCTTGCTCCTCGTCCTCAGCTTCGGGGCTGCTCTGTCTATCGTTCTCTACTCCACGGTCGCCCACATTCAGCTCCATCTTCGACGACTCGGCGCTCGGTTGCTCTGTATTCAATGCGCTCATGGGAGGACTACCCACAGTGGTGGTGGCAGACAATCGTTCGTCCTCGGCCATATTGCCTTGAGATTAGTAGATGCACAGCCTTGGAAGCAGTGAAAAGAAACTTCTCAATCTGTATTGAAGTTATTTAGCACGGAGAAAAATCACAAAATGAGCTAAATTAGTGTACCAGCCTCGCATGTATCTGATCAGTAGCAATTGAAGAGACGATCACGTATAACTTGACCGCGTTGACAGAGTTGGCACTGAATGATCAAGCTCGTCAAGAGAGAAGAAGTTGGTTGGCCTAGATCAAAAAGTGCAACACATTACGCTAACCCGATTTGGACGTATGTATATTCTACGTCATTCGGTCTAAACTTCTTCGTCTCGTTGTTTTTCTGTATAAGACTCCATACTCTTTTCACTATCTATGCGACCGAATAGTTTAGTAAGATCGCTTCATCGGTGGCACTGTCGCGCACTCCTCTTGATTCAGCGTCTTGAACACGACATCCCGGTATCCCATTCTAATTTCCTCCGCCTCTCTACGCTGCCATGTCAATGAGTGCTTCATGTAGTTCTTATCGTCGCGCTCGTTGAAATCTTCTCGCGCATGGCTTCCACGACTTTCTTTTCTTACCAAGGCCGCTTTGGCAGTTTGCGCCGCACACGTGAGCAGGTTGCGCGTCTCAAGGGTCTCAATCAAATCCGAATTCCAGATCAATGACCGGTCCTTAACGCAGACATCATCTCGAAATGCGCGCTCAATATCTTTTACTGAGCTCACGCCATCAGCCAGCGAGTTCTGAGTACGGAAGACGGCGACGTCGTTTTGCATCGATTTTTGCAGCGCCGTCCGCAATTCCGCGGTAGGTCTGTGGCCATTGGCTGTTCGTAATCGTTCCAGGTCATCAAATGAGGACATTCCGATATTCTCCGGAGTGGCACTGTGCTTCATTCCCTGCTCGTTGTTGCTGGCGATGTGATGCGCAGCGGCACGACCAAAAACAACCAAGTCCAACAATGAGTTTGCGCCGAGCCTATTCGCGCCATGGACACTGACACAGGCAGCTTCACCAATTGCATAAAGGCCCGGGACTGTCTGTTCTATATTCGATACGGCATCAACATTCAAGACTTGGCCGTGATAATTCGTCGGAATACCACCCATGCAATAATGCACCGTTGGCAGGACGGGAATGGGATCCACGGTGATATCGATACCGGAAAATATTGATGCAGTCTCTGCGATTCCCGGTAACTTCTCAAGAATGTGCTCCCGAGGAAGATGAGAGAGTTGCAGGTATATGTGATCTTTTTCAGGTCCGACGCCGCGGCCTTCCCTGATTTCGATATTCATTGATCGCGATACCACGTCTCTACTGGCCAAGTCCTTTGCTGTGGGTGCATAATTTTCCATGAATCGTTCACCTTCAGAATTGAGTAAGTATCCACCTTCTCCTCGCGCACCTTCGGTTATTAGTACACCTGCGCCATAGATTCCACTTGGGTGGAATTGGATGAATTCCATGTCTTGGAGAGGGAGACCAGCTCTTGATACCATAGCACAGCCATCACCAGTACTAGTGTGCGCAGAAGTACATGAAAAGTAAGCCCGTCCGTATCCACCGGTAGCTGATAAAATCAGCTCAGCCTACTTTCATCTGACTTGAGGTAGATGGACGACAAACCTAGAATGGTATTGCGACTGAAGATACGATGGAGCGTTCCAGTCTCCATGTCAAGGGCAGTCACGCCGACGCATTCACCATCAACCATCATCAGATCCAGTGCAAAGTATTCGACGAGAAAATTGCAGTTGTGCTATCTACAGGTCAGTAATTGAATCACACCCACGTGTATGAATATACCCTCAAAGCTTGCCCATACAGCGTATGAAGCAATGCATGACCAGTACGATCCGCAGCACAAGCGGTTCGAAAGGCTTGACCACCTTTGCCATAGTTGAGTGATTGACCTCCTAGCGGTCTCTATCACGATCGTCAGCTCAAAGTCTTTTTTTTCCCATTGGAGGGTTGCCGAACCTGGTATATCTTGCCTTCAGCCGTTCGCGAGAATGGCATTCCATAAGCCTCAAGTTCTAGGATTACGCGTGGTGCTTCTTTGCACATGTAATGCTACCGGCCTGTCAGTAAGATTCAATCTTAGGGGGGACGCACGCGTACAATCGCATCCTGATCTCCCAGCCAGTCGGAGCCTTTGACTGTGTCGTACACGTGCCATCGCCAGTCATCGTCTTGCATACTATGCAGGATAGTCAGCGGAAACAGCTGGGTTTGCGTTCTTCAAGATACGTACTTTCCGAGTGCAGCGTTGATTCCACCTTGTGCGGCAACTGTATGAGAGCGCGTGGGAAACTAGATATCAGTTCCGTCAGAATAGCAAGCGCAAAAAGAAAAGGAACATTATACGAGCTTAGTGAGACAAGCAGTCTCAAGTCCGCTCTGCGCAAGACCTAGGGCTGCTCGGAGGCCTGCTCCTCCTGCCCCGACCACGAGGGCACTATATGAATCAGCATTAATGAAGAACCAAGGGTAAGAAAGGACATACTCGTATTGGTGGTCTATGATATTTGTTTTGTTATTCGAAGAAGGTGTGATATTGGCGTAGGCTCGAACAAAACCCGGTCTGGGTTGTGCGAATGTTCTTAGTTGAGAGTTTGATACTCTTTGAAACGCACGAGGACCCGAAGATAAAGGACGCATTTCTACGGGCCAATTGTTTCCATTGAACGTATGCAAATAATATCAATACCATTGAATTGCTACTCCATCAAACGTCACAATTCCATTGACCAGCAATAAATACACAACCGGCCAATATAGTCGGCTGGTTTTACCGACAGTCGGTGAATTACCCCATAAATATACAGGTTCCCCGCACCATAAAGCCGGGGCTGAGATGCCAAATCGGCTTCTCAATTTGATATATGCTACCGATATATCGTAACATTTTGTGTCTCTGCATGAGTGGTTCAGCGTGCGATTTTGCTGATATGAGGAGGCTTGCGGTCAAGATGCTTGATCGTCCTCGGCTCATCCATTTGGCAATTCCCTGTTCCGGACAAAGAGTTGAGCTGCGAGTCAAGCTTTATGCAGGTATGAGTTAGCCCTGACAATGTGCTAGCCGATTCAATCGCCTAAGGGCCTCATGTAGCCAGATACAGGATAACGTGTATTTTCTAATGTGACGGTCCCTCAAGTGCTGTTTGCAGGTGTGGTGTTACGTACAGTCAGTGAAAAATGAACAAAGAAACCCCCTATATATAAATTCATAGTGGGATGGCCGAAGTAGCCCTTATGATCGACCGACTTCTCGCATGCATGTTTGTAACATACGTCCACTTGTTTTACAACTCCTCAATTAATTCAAATGAATAGTGTCCAGCCAGCCAAGATGGGCATCCGAGGTTTTACTTCAATAATTCTTCTCTTCAGCTTTTTATCGTATACACAAACGATCACTGGGTATACACACGTCACCATGGAAAAGCCAGACATTTATGAATTAATAATCGGTTGATCGACTTACGCCAGTGCGTATTCCGAGTTTGCTGCAGCCATGAGCTGTTTCCCGACAATGGTGACATCCTCACTTCTATGTTCAGACTATCAGGGTATCGACATTGACTCGCTTCCCACATGGCTTACTTCGGTCCCTACTGCCGTTGTGAGTCTTGTGTTGCATGAGCAGCAGATCTATGAGTCGATCGAGAGCTCTATCAAAGCGGGAGCGAGCATATCCTACCCAGCAACGACTTCAGGTCCGGTGTCGACTGGACTACCTGGATCAGGAAGTGTGACTAGTTCCCCTGGAGTATCCGCCGCTACACCCTCCTCGTCAGCTGCGCGAGAATTTTCTGGGATCTTCAATAGCGGTATTCTGGCTGTTATTCTTGGTATGCTTGCCTGCTATATTCAGAAGAGTTTTATAGAAAACCCCGTATATACATCCTGCATCTTACGTGAGCTGATTTGGTTTTGTGCGCTAGGCCTGGATATTAGCGACGCTTAGGTATTAGGTATTGACAGTAGCTTCACTTCAGTTCTATCCGATTAGCTCTGAATGACTAGAGCTTGATGAGGCAAATTATACAGGTAGCTTGTTATTCAAGTGTTGGGAAGTGCCCAGTCTTCAACTATATAGCTTGTTCCAAAAGCCACTGACTCAAAGGTCGATCGTGACAACCACGTCCCCTTTCAAAAAGGCGCTTTGGATCATGACACCGACAGCATCCGGATTTGAAAGCAGTTGCGCGGTCAGTAGCCCACGTACAAGTCTTTAGAAGAGAGACCCCAATGCCCAACGCTTTGCTGAAGCTGCCAAACCGGGGAAGGATATAATAAATCATGGAAACGGCACATTTTCTTGAGTATCATGGGTGGCAGAAATACCAATTACTTACACGTCAAGTATTCGAAAGCCGTCTCGCTCGACTAGCCCGGCTACATGCCAGCATGCCTGTTGCCAGCCATGTATAGTGTTTATAACTTTTCTCACCCGACAATCTGTGTCTTGTATACTATGTCGCCAATGCTGTACTAAAGTGCAAACAAATGTCACTTACGATGCGCCCTACTTGACATGGTATCTGGTAGGGCATGAAGACCTAGTTCAGAACTAGTTGTAATTGCAGCAAGCTTAGAAACCGCAATTCGAAATGCGCCACGAAACATTGAAACCCTCAGTACGAAATCAGGACACTCGGCATGGTCACTGAGTGAATAATGCAACGATACTGAAGACTATCATGGTCTCATTCTCTACATACTCTTATCTCGCTATTCCTCGTTCCTACAACGAGGGCTGATCATTCCCTGCCGAAAACACCAACCCTGCTTGCGTTTTCATTTGCATTACTGACAATAGCCTCGCATACCACCTTTAATAGATCTAATATCAAATTGGGAGACTTGGTCAAAGAATTAAGTCGACATATGCAAAACTCTGGTCCTTCATTCGTCAAGCTTTGATGCTTAATTCTCGCGGACGATGTACGATTCCCTGACTGGCTGTATCCCGCCATCCCTCGTGCAGTCCTTGCATATAGAAATTCTGTAGTGTGAGCCGCCCTGCAATGCATTCCAGGATGCTTGGCGCGCCACGTACATCACAGGCTCAGTATGCTCAATCAGGTGTTCCCTTTGGCTATGAATTGGGTAGTGTAAGCGAGGCCTAAGCAGGATACGAGGGCTTGCCGGGATGCATGGGCTAAGGCTATGTGTGCTGGTAGTCCTCGGAACTCAACACATCGATCGTAGGAGACACCTGCAGCATCCAAAGTCTATCCCTTTCCTAAATCAAGTTTGACGGTGGAATCCGACCTTCTACGGCATAAGGAGCCATACTGAGGCCTACTACAATGTCCGCAAATTGCAGTAATGTTCCCGTCAAGGTATGCCTCTCCACGTATGGGTCAATAAGGTACACACTATTCACGCGATATGGGGCAAATTCATCGGACTTGAGACCTTGACAAGCCTAATAAGGAAGATCGTCAGGTCTCGATCTTGCAGTAACCTGTTTCCGCGGCCTTAGAGATGGGTAGAATCATAGTTCTTGAATGAGAAATCCACACGCGATAAGCAGGAGTGAAATTAGCATACCTGCGCTGCGACATATGAGTGGTGTTCCTGAATCTAAAGGCTCGTGCAGAGGGCTCTCCCTGGGTGGTTGGAGGGTGATCCATTCCGCAACTTACCTTGATCCCATTCCAGGGCCTATCACAACGCCCAAGCACACAGCAATTTCGTGCAATTCCTGATGAATGTCGCATTCCACAGCCAGTCTTTCGCAGAGTTTTGCTTGAGTTTTGCATACACAACAGCCCTTTGGTCGAAAACAATCCTAAGTCGAAACGCTCTCCACCTTCGTCTATATAAGGGTGTTGAATCAACGCCCTCAACTCAACTTTTCTTCTCATCATCACAATCACATTCTCTCAAGCATTCACTTCTTTGCCGAGCAGTCTTCCAGACAAGCACTCTTTACTTTTACCAACTTTTCGACAGAACATTCGTTCGTTACCACCAACAAAAATCAAAATGCAGTTCACCACCGCTCTTCTTGCTCTCGCTGCTACCGCAGTCGCTCTCCCCAACGTTGGCCCTGCTCCTGCCAAGGGTTCCGAGGTTGGCGGACAGCAGGCTTTCTGGCCTGTTAGCGACGACGTTACTGTCGAGGAAGCTAAGGCTGCCTGCGGTGATGACAATCAAATTGCTTGCTGCGACGACACCACCTTCACCGGCGACCAGGTTGAGGTTGAGTCCGGCCCTCTCGCTGGTGCCCTCAAGGACCTCCTCGGAGGCAAGAACGGTGCCAAGGGTCTCGGTCTCTTCGACAAGTGCTCCAAGCTCAACATCGATGGTATGTTTCTTATCCTTCTAGCTCTTCTCCAGCTTCGTCTAACGCATCAACCCTACAGTCCTCATCGGTATCTCCGATCTCATCAACAGCCAGTGCAAGCAGAACATTGCTTGCTGCCAGGGCAACACTGCCGACTCCTCTGGCGACCTCATCGGACTCAACGTTCCTTGCATCGCCCTCGGCTCTCTTTTGTAAAGGGCTTTATGTACCGCTATCTGTTTTCTTTCCTATCTCTGTCAACTACCATCTTCTCTAGCTGATTGTCATGTTGCGCGCATTGCTGGAGGAAAAGGGATCTGGAGGATTTCGGGCTGATACATGTTCAAAGGGATTCCCTTTCACTCATACTTTTGTTTCTATCACTTGTCTTTCGTTTTCCTCGCCTGCTAGGTGAAGGATGGTATAAATGTAATAAAAGATTGTCTCGGCATAATTCGTTAATCTAGAATGTTTGGCTTTCAAGTAACGGTCCTCAACCTTATTAAAATCTATTATCAACGGTATCTCTCATTCTATCTAGTCATTCCATCCACTCATTCGCTTATTACTTAGAACCCTTATGTCAGATCCCAAGCTGTACGAGGTAGCAAGGCAATGAGTCTACCAACATAGCTCTACCATGTATACTTTCTATGTAGTCCTGCTCAGTGTCTATCAGTCATATATTCAATAACGGATCAGCTTTACGGTCCTTCAATCGCATAGGGCAATGTACAAATCAACTGCCACTTGGCGGCCATCACCACCGCGGTGTTTTATTTTTGTAATGAGTACGTCTTGACCTATGCAGTAGACCAAAATTGATCAGAAGTATACAAGTCTAGATTCTGATTTGCCTCTGTGGGATGGTGGTTGTGTGATGTCTACCTAGGTATGTAGGTAAATTTATTAATGTTGCGGTGGTATCTCGATTAGGTATGTATGCCTATATATATATATACATACAGCTACGTATCGAACTGTACCTACACTTGCATCACGTAATCGACTAACATTCAATCAAACCCAACTTCGCTCAAAACTAATCTTTAAAATTAGGTAGACTACACAAAGAACTTGATTACCCATCGAAGTTTTATTCATTTACCTGTACGACGATAGCTCTCTTGAGACTCACATCGACACCAAAAGAGACTGATTAGCCCTTATCGATAAGTAGAATCACATGTCAGCGTCCGAGATTAGTCAAGTACGGCCGTTTGCCAACAGCAGATGGATTTCTTTTGTGAATGTGAATGGGTTTGGGAATTGCGTGGCATGTATCCATCAAGCCTCGCTCGAGAAATTGTTTAGAAGCGTGAGTCCAGTCAAGTCGTCGTTGCAGAAGTAAACAATCTCTCCACAGTTTCCTCATCGAGCCTCGGCTTTTCCCCATGCCGACGCCCGCGGTCCGGCAACACAACCCCAACTTCAACTATATACCTACACCATGCAACTATTTCATCTCGACAAGATCTACTCCCAACATTTGCGAGTTGTCCATCCCATTTTGCATACTTAGATTTTGATAGAGCCAATAAACCATGCCTTTCAACACGGCGCTTACCCGGAAGCTGGGCATAGCAAGTGAGACCCATCCCCCTTCCTTTGACCTTTGGAGATGGGGAAACAATTGCTGATTCTGTATACACAGTTCCCGTCGTCCAGGGTGGCATGCAATGGGTCGGATACGCTGAGCTCGCAGCCGCAGTCAGTAACGCCGGCGGCTTGGGAATCGTACGTACTTCTCATCCTCATCCCTCGTGGCCATATACAACAATAACTGACTCTCCCTAGCTAACAGCGCTCACCCAACCCTCCCCCGAAGACCTGCGCAAAGAAATCCGCAAAACTCGCACCTTGACCTCAAAACCCTTCGGTGTAAACATAACCCTCCTTCCCGCTCTGGTTCCTCCCGACTACGCCGCCTACGCCCGCGTCGTGATCGAAGAAGGCGTCAAGATCGTCGAAACGGCCGGTAACAGTCCAGGCCCTGTGATCGAACAGCTCAAGAAAGCCGGAACCATCATCTTACACAAATGCACAACCATCCGACATGCTAAAGCTGCCGAAAAGCTCGGTGTAGATTTCCTGTCTATCGACGGATTCGAGTGCGCGGGCCACGTGGGTGAGACCGATATTACCAATTTCATATTGTTGAGTCGGGCACGGCAACAGCTCAAGATCCCGTTCATTGCGTCCGGTGGCTTTGCCGACGGCCAAGGTCTCGCCGCCGCACTGTCCCTGGGTGCGGAAGGTATCAACATGGGCACGAGGTTCATGTGTACCGTCGAAGCACCCATCCATAACAACATCAAGGAAGCGATCGTGAAAGCGCAGGAGACGGATACCGCGCTCGTGCTGCGTCGATGGAAGAACACGACCAGACTTTTCAAAAACAAGGTGTCGCTGGAAGCCATCAAGATCGAGAAGGAGTCGACGACCGGCGAGTTTGCGGAGGTGGCGCCGTTTGTGAGTGGGCAGCGTGGTAGGCAGGTTTTTATCAACGGTGATCCGGACTTTGGTGTATGTCTCTCCTTCCTCTTTCTCGCGCTTGCGCGGCTCCAGCGATGAGTTGCTCACTGAATATAGGTTTGGACCGCCGGTCAAGTCATCGGCCTCATCCACGATATCCCGACGTGTCAGGTACTACTGACGCGAATTGAGAAGGAGGCTGCTGAGTCTTTGAAGCGGACTCAGGCCTTCTATTCTGGGGAAGCTCCGCAGAGCAAGTTGTAGATTGTGCATGCCTACTTGGGGCGTTCCAACTTTTTATGTAAAAGAAATGTATGTTTACCTCAAATAGGTATTGACACGGCTTCCATTAATCTTGACAACACAGTTTCCAGTGCAATGGACAAGTAAACATCGTCAAGTACGCACAACGGATTATTATATGTACTGGAATGATGAAAATAAGAATAGTAGAGTTGAGTGGGAATCATCAGACAAGAACCGCACAAAACAAGTCAAAAGAGTGGGAATCAATCATCGTGCTCTTCTTGCTCGTGCCGTGGTATATAGTAGAGGGTACCGAATAAAAAAAAAAAAAAGCAAAGCGCCCTTCCAGACCGCTCTATTCATCATATACAAACGCCAAAATTCGTCAAATCGATATTCGCTAAAGGGAGAGTAGAGGAGTTCCCATCAGGACCACGTAATGATGGACTAGAATGGACGCGCAACACCGCCCTTGCGATACTCAAAGCCTGGTGCAGATGCCACCATCTCCTCCTCGCCATTCCCCATTGCAGCGCCCAGGAAACCTGCTCCCCATACCCCAGCCAACCCCCACATACCCATTCTCCAACCGCGATAGAGGCCTTGGATACCCTGGCCGGGTCTCCGTCGTTTTTGGCTGGGCTGTGAACCGACTATCCGTGAGACCTCGTCCTCTGATTCTGTCGTAACACCTTCTTCATAGACGATACTCCACATAGTGCCAACGATGCCGCGGTATGTGTTTGGCGTAGGGACGATTGTTTCTGTTTCGGTCTCTGCGTCGGGTTTAGTCGAGGTTTTTGACGACTTCAGAGATTTGACATGAAGATGGCCTCGTTGCCGCAGAGCCGGGGACGTAAATGTCGCAATTTGAGCTCGTCGCAGGACAGTTTCCAAAGGAAAGCGGACGGCAAGTTCCAGCCCGCTCGACACAAAGCGGAACAGACTCCAAGCAGAGGGATTGAGGACGGGATCAATGGAGAAATAGTTTTTGAGAAATAATGGCGTGCTCATGGAAATAAGACTGGGTAAGCTGGAATGAAGGACAGTAATCGGAACGAGGTGAGTGGGTATCGTATAATTGGGATTTGGTAAAAGTCGAAGCGCTCGAAACAAAGATCGAGGGCCGTGTGTGAGCGGAGTTGCAATAAGAAATGTACGCGCTGTGTCGAGAGGAGCAAGAATAATAGAAGACAGCGCAGAGGCGATAAATGTTATAATCAATGTAGCACTCGGCGAGGCGACCGTCAATATATCTTCGGTGAGTGACGACGCGCTGCCGATCTCGGGTAGACCTATGATCGCAGACAGGAGACTTCGGATGAAAGTGTTGAGTGTAGGTAAAAGGAGTGAGTACATAAATGTCGCATTCGTAGCCTTCCAAACCGATGTCGGTCCGCTGGTTGTCCATAGGCGAGAGATGACTTCCATCAAGGAAGAGGGGTTCTTGATTTGCAGACGGTATTTGGGCGTCGGAGGCTGCTGAATGTACCCAGCTCGGTCGGTGATCTGCGGCCGAGATTTGCGTGAACTGGGAGTTGACGCTGAGGGTGTTGTTGGAGCAGTGCTGGTAAAGTAGTGGCTCTCGTCATCCGAGGACTGGGAGTCCTACGCTTGTTAGCTAATGAATACTCACAAACGCAAGAGGTGAGTACCAGATCGGAACTGTCATCCCCAAAGTGCTGGCTCTGTCTTCGAACATCATGTGTATTCTGAATCTCTTCTTCGTCCGGCACGACATATATCTGAAGCAGAGTCTTCGCGACGTCGAACGGTTGTGCCAAAAGAGCACTGGAGTACTTCCATACTGCCCGATCGAGCAAATCTCGGAACCACTCCGACACCGACGGTGAGGCATCTAGATAGTCGCTATAATCTAGATCCGACAGTAGGTCCCTCGCGGAGCCGCCTATCGTTGTTCTGGACGAGGCATGAGAGGCAATGTGAGCAGCAGACGAAGCGTTGAGACTCTCGCTGGGAGAAAGCCCAATAGGAGGGACGTAATACGGACGTAACGGGTTGCTTTCGCGCGAGGCCATGTTCTGATCAGCAGGAGCGAGACTCCGTTATGATGATGATGACATCCGATGTAGTCCAAGAAGAGAGCAATCGACGAGCATGTGTATTGGTAATGGGCAAGCTGTGTTTGGTGTTGATGGTTAAGGTGCAATGGAGATCGCGGAACAAGCTTGCTTAGCTGACCAAAAAATTGCCGCTGCCGCCTTTATTTTTCGTGTCTCCACAGAGGGTAATTATGCCCGAGGAATCTAGCTCGGACATTTGAAACCCCATTTCATTTGTGCCGCTTTTGTCTTGTCCGTCTCGTATCAAAATTGAGCTTATTGTTTCCTACTGTTCAATCAATACAGCATGACGCTTTGGAAAGAAGCTGGCCACCAGCTCCGACGAGCGGCGTCATGGACCATCGCTGTCGACCGTCGGCACATCAGCGGACTTAGTGGCGCACGAAAACAATTCTTACAATCAACCAGAACAAACCAGACCGCGCGAAGAGATTCATACGTGCAAAGCATTCATTCTAGACGGCAGTTCTCTGCTACGTCCATCGCTTCTCATGGACATATTACTCCGCCCAAGCCGGGCGAAGAGTGAGTCAAATCCCAACAACCGGAAGAATGCGTACTGACCACGGCAGGATAAATGTGTCGTTCATCGACAAGGACGGCGAAAAATACGACTTTCAAGTATCCGAAGGCGACAATCTGTTGGATATTGCACAGGCAAATGATTTGGAAATGGAGGGTGAGTGCCCCGTGTCATCGACTAGCATCCCGATTGAACCCAGCTGATTGTGCTATAGGTGCTTGCGGAGGTTCCTGCGCCTGCTCAACCTGTCACGTAATTGTTGAAGACGCAGACCTATACGACCGAATGCCCGAACCAGACGATGACGAAAACGACATGCTAGACCTTGCTTTCGGACTTACGGAGACTTCTCGACTGGGATGTCAGGTGAAGATGAAGAAGGATTTGGACGGATTAGTGGTTCGATTGCCCGCGATGACGAGGAATCTGCAAGCGAGCGACTTCAAGTAGGCCATGCACTTGGCAGTTGGTTGCCGACTATCGACTTTCAATTTCAGCTCTCTACTCAACGCTACGACGTGGTCATGGATGCGCTCGGTGAGCCGCCAGCTTGTATTTGTAGATAGACATTTAATCAATACTTTGTATGTAACAAGAAATACAAAACTTTTACGAAACCAAAACGAAAACGCCAGAGTATGCAATAGCGAAAGACGTATCTCATGACTCATGGCTCAGGCCTCCTCAATGTTCAATGTCTTGCCCTTCTTCCCATTAATCAACTCCAAGAAACTCTGCTTGCTAACCTCATTCGCCGCTTTTTTCCTCTCTTCAATACCGATCGTTCCCTTTTTCTGTTCTGCGCGCGCGGCTTCTTCACCGCGAACTTGAGCTGCACGTACCGCATTGAAGAGCTTGACGACACCGCGTTGCGCAATCTTGCGTAGACGTTTTTCTTCTTCGGCTGTTTCACCGGCTTCTCCGCGTTCGATACCTAGGACATCCCGCACTCGGCCTCTCTCTTGTTCTTGTTTTTTCTCGGCGCGGAGCTTTGAGCGTGCGCGCTGTTCGAGACGTTCGTTGGCGAGATCAGAAGATGTCTGGGCAGCGGCTTTGCTTCGGGACAGAACCGGATCGGCGCGGGCTGATGTCGGCAATTTTGTGGACAAGATTTTGGAGATAGATGTAGAGAATGCTGTAGGATCGTGTCGTTTTGTGACTGTCTTGAGACGGAGGCCACCTTCTTCGTCATCGTCTTCGTCGGCCATAGAATCATTTTCCTCGTTGTCTTCTTTGTCTTCATCTTCGTTATCCTCGTCTCCGCTTGATGCATTTACATCTGGTTCATCGTCTTCGAGCTCATCGTCCTCTTCGACAATGTCCTCTTTCAAGCTCGATTTATTTTGTGCCGCAGACAATGCTGACTTGCCCTTAGTCGACGTTGGTTTCGAGGCTTGTACCTCCTCATCGGAATCCATCAAATTCACAGGAGCGAAAGTTGAAGCATTATCATCGCTCTCGTCTTCGTCCTCGGTGCTGCTGTGGTATTCGGTCTGTTTCCTGAATTTCTTTTTAGGCTGTATCCTGCCAGCCATTCCATCCTGGACTTTTCTCTTCTTTGAAGATGCTGTAAGCGCCATTGTTGTATAGGAAATTAGTGTATGGTTGTTGTAAGATAATATTCCAGCGGATAAGAAGCTCTCGTATTTTTTTCTGGCGGGAGAGCAGCTCGCTCCGATTGGTGGAGACCCTCCGCAGTCTGGACTTGCCACAACTAGTTCATCCCACTCTCTCCATTTCCACATCGACACTCACTACATAGTACAGTTACTCGATTTATATTGCGCATTCCTCTTTGAAATTCAACAGAAAATAACATAATCATGGTTCTTCAAGATTTAGGGCGGCGTATCAACGCCGCCGTGAATGATCTCACGAGGTCAAGCACACTAGACGAAAAGGTATGATTGTTGGTGAATTCTATTGTGCATCTCAGCTTATTTTTGATATATCAGGCATTCGACGATATGTTGAAAGAAATCTGCTCCGCTCTTCTATCCGCCGATGTCAATGTCCGCCTCGTTCAAAACCTACGCAAATCTATCAAACATAGCGTCAACTTCTCCTCCCTCCCCTCAGCCGTCAACAAGAAACGTCTAATCCAAAAGGCCGTCTTCGACGAGCTAGTTGCTCTCGTCAATCCCCATGCAGATCCCTTCAAGCCCAAAAAGGGACGAGTCAATGTGATTATGTTCGTGGGTCTACAGGGTGCCGGAAAGACGACGACATGTACCAAGTTGGCGAGACACTACCAGATGCGCGGGTTCAAGACTGCGCTTGTCTGCGCCGATACCTTCCGTGCTGGTGCTTTCGATCAGTTGAAGCAGAATGCTATCAAGGCGAAGATTCCATACTACGGCAGTTTGACGCAGACGGATCCCGTCGTTGTAGCGGCGGAGGGTGTGGCACAGTTCAAGAAGGAGCGATTCGATATCATCATTGTCGACACTAGTGGTCGTCACAAGCAAGAAGAAGATTTGTTTGAGGAGATGACCCAAATCCAGAACGCGGTGCGGCCAGACCAAACCATTCTCGTTCTTGATAGTACCATCGGTCAAGCTGCCGAGGCGCAATCTTCGGCGTTCAAAGCTACGGCGGATTTTGGTGCGATTATCATCACCAAGACTGATGGTCATGCTGCTGGCGGTGGTGCCATCTCTGCGGTCGCCGCTACGCACACCCCTATTATTTTCCTAGGTACTGGAGAACACATGATGGACCTGGAACGATTCGAGCCAAAGGCCTTTGTCCAGAAACTACTCGGAATGGGAGACATGGCTGGATTAGTCGAGCACGTACAAGCCATCACCAAGGATTCCGCTGGCGCAAAGGAGACTTACAAACATATCTCCGAAGGTATCTACACAATCCGCGATTTCCGTGAGAACATCACCTCGATAATGAAAATGGGACCCCTGTCGAAGATTTCAGGCATGATACCGGGTCTGTCGAATATCACAGCTGGTCTCGATGATGAAGACGGTACCATGAAACTGCGACGTATGGTTTATCTTTTTGATAGTATGACCACCGCCGAACTCGACAGCGACGGCAAACTCTTCGTCGAACAGCCTAGCCGCATAGTGCGCGTTGCCTGCGGTAGCGGCACCACAGTCCGTGAAGTCGAGGATCTTTTGTCTCAACACCGCATGATGGCCGGCATGGCGAAACGTGTCGGCGGCCAGCGCAAACAAATGCAGCGCGCACAGAACATGCTCAAAGGCGGCAATAAGGAGCAGCAAATGGCCGCTATGCAGAAACGAATGCAGTCCATGGGCGGCGGTGGTGGTGCGGGCGGTATGCCTGGCATGGGTGACATGGCGAAGATGATGCAGATGTTACAAGGGGGGCAAGGTGGCGCCGGTGGTGCCGGCGGAATGCCGAATTTTGGGGGCATGGATTTGCAGGGCATGATGAGTCAGATGAGTGGGTTGATGGGAGGAGGTGGTATGGGTGGTATGGGCGGTATGGGTGGAGGAGGTGGTAGGGGACGGGGACGGTGATCTCTTCGACATCCTACTTATTTTTTGTTATCTTCTTTGGTTGCTTATTTGCATGATGCATGAAGAAATTGGGGGTCTGGAGTCCGGCGTTCAAGCAGATCGAAGCCTGTACCAAGATCATCGAAGAATATATTACCCATTTGACGTCAATCATAATCTATACCCTGTGCAGTGCATCTAACGTGCAAGACATTTGAAACAGATTCAAAGAGTCTTTAAATCAGTCAACTCTCATCTCCTTCCTCTCCCAATTCAAAAAAGGCGCAATTTTCTCCTTCAGATAGTCCCAAAAGATCTCTACTTCCTCCCGCACATACCCTATTTGATCTTGTAACCCCCAACCACGCAATCGCGCCTCGTCAAACAGGACCTTCCCGGCGGGGAGTCTTGCCCTGGCACCATTGCCAATCTCATCAGGCAGTAAGGGAATGGAAAGTTGATACTTCCATACAATCTTATCATCAACATGTAGCGAGTAGGTGAGTACCGAATGCGGGCCGTTGTGTTTATCAAGCAGAACATCAGATACGCCGCCCGTGCCATCATACAGATCAATATCGATCTGTCCAAATTTCACGTTTCCATCAGGAACATATTTGACCATTATATCCTCACTATCGGTTTGGTGGTATGATCGGATGGGCAGGTAGAACATGTTCAATGGGCCAACGCTGAATTCGTGAATGCCGTACGCATCTGCCGTATCGGACGCGAGTTCGTTGGATGTGAGTTCATAGCTTGGATCTGGAAATCGAGTTGCGCCGAATTCGTGCCGATCACCACTCAGCAGCACAATGCGAACACCGAGTTCGCGCTCAGCCCGCCACAACGCCTCGAGGACAGTGCGGCGTTCTTCTAGAAAGCCGCCCCATGTATCCTGCGTACCGACGCGCCAATTCTTGGTGAAGGGCACGCTGGAGGCGATGATTTTCCATTTGACTTCTGCTGGTTCAGGGCGGGAGATGAATGCTAGCAGAGAGTTGAGCTGTGCATACCCAAGCATTGTGGAGTTGGGAAGGTTTGGTGCTGTGCGGTATGCGCGAGTGTCGAGCATGAAGATGGATGCTGGCCCTTGGATAAAGGAAAAGTATGTTGTGTTTTCGGGTGTGGCATATGGCAGTGGTGGTATAGGCGGATTGACGCTGACATGATATAGATTGAAGGGGTCGGCAGCCTCCGGGTAAGGGTGTGTCAGATTGCCCTTGTCCCAGTCATTTGCAATCTCGTGGTCATCCATGGTATGGATCCACGGCAAATCAATGGGACGTTCATCTGCGGGTTCATGCCAGCTTGGAGACGAGTATACACGTCTGTATTCGGCTCGATATTCTTCCAAGGAAGAACCATGCCTAAGCGGTACATCGATATAGATAAAGTCTCCGAGAAAGAGCATGAATGACGGCCGATTTAACGACGGCATTTTTTTGATTGCGTGTGATATTTGCTCGAGACCCAATATGCGGAGAGGGTGTGAAAAAGCGTTGTAAGGAAAGTTAGGCTTGATGCAGCTCGAAGTCAGAAATGACAATCTGTTGGCTGACTGTGTTCCCGACTGTGGAGCAGTAGTAAATGTACCAGTTTGATTATTTGACAAGGTGTAACGGTACTGTGTCGAAGGCTTGAGATTTTTGATCGTCACTGGAAAGGTGAAATCCTTCATTGCGTTGAGCTGATATATCTTGCCTTCTTCAGTCCAGGCATCGATGCCGGACTGTGAGGCTGCTTGATATTTGATGGTCACTGGGAAGTTGTTGACGTCTGGTTCTCTAACCAGTAAATTTGCTGTCGTCGGAGAGACATAGCCGATGCGGGAGAATGCGAGATCATCTGTAGGATACAGAACCCGGCCACGATACAGAAAGTCAAGCGTAAAGCCTGTCAAGGCTAGATTTACGAGGATATTGAGTGCTGTCGCAAACACCTTCTTTTTTGACGGCACTCCTAGTAAAAGTGCTGAAAGAAAGCCTCCTTCTGAAGCAAGTTGCTTCTGCGTCTTTGCGCGGACTTCAGCTGCTGCTAAGATCAGTCCCGATCAATGGTTAACGAAGCGTACGACTTACTGGGTATCTTTTGTGTTGCTTCCCCGGCAGGCTCTTCATTGGCCGGTCCGAGTAACAGCAAGGTTGAGGATAGATAGATTCCGGAACATGTCAAGATAATAGGAGGAAATGGATGACCTGGGATCTAAAAACTGAGACTTAGCACTGCTTGCTAGACTTGGAAGATAGGACGCACCCATCGGAGAAATATGAAGCTCGCGATTCGGATCAGCGCGGAGCTGAGAGCCGTTGCGACGGTGAGCCACTTGCTCATTGTGGCAGAGGCAACAATAGCATAAAGTTATTGCAGTATGAGAAAAATGAATGATTCTGTCCAGCAGAATCGCCGTAATATTTGGATGGTGTAAAAGAAGGCGCGTCGCCGAGATTAACTACTCTCTGTCGGGCCGTTGATGACGTCAGCATCAGACCATCATATCAACCCTCCAACTACTCCCATGCTCCATCTCTCCTTTACAACATTGAGCTGACGGCGAGTTGACGTGGATGAGTGGTCTGGCACTACTCATATGTCTCTTTTCGAAAGTTACGACGCGTTGATTCAGGAGGTCAGCCTAGAGCCAGCAGAAGGCTGTAGGCATCGAGGTTCACCATCTACGTTGACGAAAAATGTTAATTCGTGACTATTATCATCAATGTCGTTGAAATGTATTATTGCAACATCACTGCTGTCGACTGTGACTCTGAATGTTATTCAGGAATCCCATCAGTCCCTCTCTCAGCGCACCCATACCCGCAACCATCTGTGCCGTTGACAGTACCTGGGCCATCCCCATACTGAGCGACATCTCCGCAGCCCATTGCCAGGGCTGCTCCGACCCTCCCGGCAAGGCATTGAAATACTCCCATCCCATGACGCCCCCAAAATCAGGGAATTGCAGAGTCAAAAATGCGATCACAGGCCCTATATCCTCTGAAGCGACGTATCCCTGACTCCCATTTCCGGGATTCGTCAACAGTCCTAAGAGGACCTTGCTAGCTGGCCATCCTCGTGAGATAATAGTGGCATATATCCTCGGATCCTCAGCTTGCCCCCACCCATTGTAGAACTGCGTGTTATACCAGCTTATTTTGGATCCTCTGCTGCGCTCTAATTCCCGATAATTGAATCCGGACAGATTACCCAGATCCACCAAAGCAGCCGCGACAGGAGCCAGAGTAATGATGAACTCGTCACCCAAATCAGCCTTCAGCCGATCAATCAATCTGACTATGCCCTGCAGCGACATAGCCTCTTCAACATCCAAATCCAGTCCCTCGAGTCCATATCGCCGCACAATCGCCAGCAACGGCGCATAATAGGCCTCGAACTCCTCCGGCAGACCGTCCAGCCGCTGGAAACTACCTTTTGCAGCACCACCCAGCATACCCATCACTTTAATTCCGGTCCGTTGTATCCGGGGCACCTCCTCCCACAACGAGGTGTATACAGGGCTGTCCGGCGGGTCATCATTGAGGGTGATGTTACCCGGCCGGCCGTTGATGTGAAAGGCAGCTAATATGATGTGTGTTGCGCCGGTGTAATTCTCTACCAATGGTAACATGGGCACATAACCGCGCTCCCGAGGCACTATTGTCTGATGATAAAGCACTATGCGGCGCTGCTGGCTGGGATTTCCAGCGCGAGGCAAGGGCGGCATTTGAGGGATGCCGTTCGTTACACACACGTCTCGCTAGTTACTTGTAGGGGTTCTGGTAAGTGGGCGGCCGCCGAGACAAAACAAAAATTTCAAGAAGATTTATTCCATATATCCGGGTTGTAGCAAACTACTTGGTACCCCTCTTTGCCAGTCACTGGCCAGTCTGGAGTAGCACATACACATAGTTTAGGTCGGTGCGACGGGAAGCTGACGAGCTGAACTTGGAACCTTGCGTGACTAAGCAGTTCTTGGCAGCGCCACAGTATCAAATCAGGGTTAACGTCAGATATCAGGGTAAGGTACGCTATCGGTTGTGCCTAGGTAACCTAGGGGCTCTTATTTTGTGTTGCATACCAACTCTTTCGTCTGGCGCATTCCATCTTCATTCACCTCTTTCGCTACTAGTCTCAGGCAGACTTGGCCCGAGGCTTCGTTCCACTACAAAGTGTAAGCATTCTGTCAGTATATCAGAGGTGAAGGAGTACCAGACTGACAGTAGCTGTATCTAAATCGTACCGCGACGACTGAGGAATCACGCCCTTTTCATTTCTGCCCTCCTCCTCTGCCCGAATAAACAGAGCAGTGGCAATCACATTACCACGCAAATGTCGGAGAAAAGACAAATTGGACGCCATTTTTGCCATTTCTATCCAGGCAAGTCGCACGCTTCGGTCTCGACATTGCGCAGACAGATTCGTAGCAGCCGTTAGGAATATCCCCCATGAAAAAGTATTTTCTAAGGAGATCAGGGAGCCGTCGGACTCCAACTGATTGTCGAGTTCGGCGTCTAGGTGGTCTCGAAACTTGGCCGTGAGCTCGGCGCAATCAGGTGCCATGGCATCCCAGAGCACGGGATCCATTTCACAAGAGACGATGATATACGCCAGCTTGGCCAGAAGAAACTGCCGCTCAAAGTAGCGTAAAATATTGCTTGCGTGTTTCCTTTCCATCTGCGCTTCATAGGCCTCTACCCATCTCCGCAGCTGGGTTAGAAGGTTTCTTCGCTGCTGTAAGAGTTCCGGGTGACTTCCAACTGAGATATCCATTTGTCGGTGCGCCCGAACACGTGTGTGCCATATCAGAATAGCCCCCAGCAGATTGAGAAACTGAAACGAAAATGCCTTGATACTAGCATCGCCATCCGGCGGCGGCGACACGTTGAGGTCAGTGCTCGGTATCATCAACATAGCCTTTGCGCCGTCTGCATGCGCATACGGCGCGAGGTAGAACGCCTTTGAGCATATAGCGGCACAGCGGGCCAAGAACAGCTCTGCTTCGACGATACCTTGATCATCAACAGAGCCTGCTAGTGATGATCTCGATGCACTTCCACTGATACTGACCGTATGTAGCATCTTGTCCTTCAGGAGAAGGATGCCAGTACTCGTCAAGGCATCAGCAGCTCGATTATTACCGTGAAAGATTTCAAATACGACGAACAGCACGGTGATGATAAGTATGATCCGACGGACGCCCGCATCGTCGGGTCTGGAGCTGGCAATATATGTGCGGAAAGTACTGATGGCTTTATTGTAATACTTGACAGCAGTGTGATAGTGGGTCAGCTCGTCCTGATTGAGCGGATCTGGATTACGAAACATTGGCTTGCTCGAGTGCATGCGCGTTCGTGCAAGGGCCCCGATGGCGATCACGGTATATGTGACGCTATCGTCGCTATGACTGGCTCGGAGCACGGTGCGGAGCCAAAAGTCGGTCATGTCGAGATCCTGGTCCATAAGGGCCAATTGTTCGCGGAAGCATTCGAGGTATACGCCTCCACTAGGTTCCAGTTTGCACCACGATGTAAATGACGAAGGCGGCAGCTTGTCCAGTCTGTATTTTGGGGCGGGAAGTATCTGCCGCATGTTTGCGCGCTTTTCATTCTGACTAATGCGGGCATCTGGCTTAGATTTGGGCGGCAGATAGCAGCAATCGAGTCCCAAGCGCTGACAGCGAGCACACACGGGTCGCTGCTCTGGGCATTTCATTCGAACTCCCTTACATTGCATACATCCTCGCGCACATGTTAGTGGACAGCCGTACGGCGAGCGGGTAGGGCTTACCGCTCTGGACCTTGGGCTTATACGCCCGACGGCGTGGCAATTGGGGTTTGGTCATGTTGGTCGCCTGCAAGGGTATTTCTTCTCCGACGACAACGAAGCTTCAAGGTGTTGGTCCTTTCCCATAAAGTCGGGATGCTGAAGAAGTAACCAGGCACATCTTATCGACAACGAAGTGCTAATTGACGCCGTAAGGGCTGGCCAATCGGATCCTGACCGATGCTATCGCCAGCTGGGGCCCTGGGGCTGAAAAGGGCTTGGCACTCACCTTGTTTCGATGCGTAGTGCAGCTGAACTCTAGTATGAACACAATTGCTTGAGTTTTCAGGGTACTTGTTGAATGGTGCGTAGAAAGGTCTCGTGTGGTCTTCATACCTTGCTGGATCGATACTGCTCCTTTACATATTGGCATAGTCTATTCGCTACTCCAATCGACCGGCCTCTCACGCCGAGTCTATGAGCCCCTATTTGCATACTTGACATTCAATTCAACTTTCGTATATTGGCCTGAAACGCATATAATAGCCTGTCTGAAAGATATAATAGCCTGTCTGAAAGATTCCGTAATTACACGGTAAATATATCCCTGCTGAGAAACCCCTGCCTAGTTGTGTTTGCTAAAGAACTTAGGGATACTCTCCTTCATAGGAATAGCAGGCCAATGGACCTCTGACACGAAGCAACCGGACTAAAGCCATTGCAGTTGTGCAGAGATGTCCTCGTTATATAGAACAACTTCGTGAGTGCAATTTGCAATTCGGCACAAAGACTAGGTATGATGACTTACAAGCGGTAACTACTGATCTAAGACCTGGGCGCCGTCAGATGCCTGGATACCTATGACTAGCATTCCGCCCTCAAGGCGAACTGCACGGATTTCATTGGTACATCCGTACGGTCGAGTGGCCACTTGCCGCTCGGACCAGTTAATAGTATGGCTTGAAAGAACATACAGCTCTCGATTGAGTCATGCACAACGACGAGAGCATGGACGTTGTCAGAAAATATGGCAGTTTATTTATCATCTAAGGAATCGTGGCACCTTTGATCATCAGCTAGATCACCGGCTGAATATTACAGATGGATCAGCGGAGCCTGTCGGCTCTATCTTCTGTATATAATGAATGCCACCGCGTTTAATCGATGCATCCATCACTCACTCAGCATCACTAAAGTCTCCCTAATTTCCCGGTTTTTTGAAATGCCCTTTCGCATAATCGTTGCCGGTGGTGGTCTAGTCGGCCTTACCACAGCACATATCCTCTCGAAAGCCGGCATTGACTTTGTCGTCCTTGAGCAGCACGACAATGTCACCCCATACTTGGGCTCATTGCTCTCGATAATGCCCTCCACTCTGCGAGTGATAGACCAGCTTGATTTACTAGACACGTTCAACGAGCATTGCGATATAGTGCATCGGCTACACTTTTTCACGGCAGATACAGTGAAAACCATACGAGACGAGAGCGCGTTTTTCGAGTTGGTGCAGGCTGAGTTGGTGTTACCACCGCCAGGGCTCTACTATTATGTGTGCTGACTGTTAGTAGTTGCGGCCATCCTATATTGATGGGACATCGTGCCGATATCGCCAAGGCGCTTTACGACAGTCTACCCGAAGACGCGAAGAATCGTATATTGTTGCAAAAACGTGTCGTGGATGTCAAGGTGCTTCCCGATGGTGTCGAGGTGACATGCCAGGATGGTCACGTCGAAAGTGGCTCAATGGTTGTAGGCACTGACGGTGTTCGGAGCCGAGTCAGACAGGTCATGACCAAAATTGAGAAAGGCGAGAAAGATACCGAGGAAAAAGAGAAAAGCCCGTACATTGCATCACACAGAAACTTTTTCGGAGATCTACCCAAACTTCCAGGCGTTGAAGCTGGTGTAAACTACGAAGGTCTGCACGACAAAGTCTCTACACAGCTTCTGGTGGGCAGTAACAGAATGTGGTTCAATCTATACGAACAGCTCGACAAACCAAGCTCTGATCATATCCGGTACACTGAAAAGGACCAACGGGCAATACTAGACAAATGGGGCCATCTGTTCGTGGCTCCAGGCTACCAACTCCGTGACGTCTATGAGCACAGGCTCAAGGACACCGGACTGATCAATGTAGAAGAAGGCCTGGTGGATAAATGGTACTCGGATCGCATTGTGTTGGCTGGCGATGCTGTCCGCAAACTCACCCCTAACGCGGGCTGGGGTTACAACAGCGGGTTCATCGACATGGTAGTCCTCGTAAATTATCTCCGCAGGCTCCTCAAATCTGATCCGTCGCCGAGTACTGAAGCTCTGAGCGGGGTGTTTCAGCAATACCACGCAGATCGAGCTGAGAGCACGCAGAAAACATACAAAGCATCAGCGGAGCGAGTTCGTGCTGTCGTTTGGCCAGGTTGGTTGCAAAGAACGATTGCACTCTGGGTTATGCCCTATATTAGCCTTGGACACGTTGATTGGGTACTGCAAACGAGAGCCTTGCATCGTGATACGCCTGTCCTCGAATGGTTGGAAGAAAAGCATTTGCCTCCGCATCGCGTCAATTATGCGCAATATCCTCGTCCGGACGAGTGAACTTTCATACTACCTCGAGGCAATTAAACCCATTACCTAATATCAGACTCAATATTTAAGCCAAATCGCATGTATGTATAGTCGATGCTCGAAGTTAATTAGAAGAAATCAACTGGTTGCGGACCAGACCCTAAGGGTTATATTACGTTAGGGCTTGAAAGACCATCCCACATGCATGTAGCAAAGGTCACAACGAGTAGCACATTATGTATCGTCTCGTCAAGTCGGTCGTTCTATTATCGCGTGAGTTGCCGAAATGTGTGTTGTTCTGCCACTAATTGGCTCATTCGAGAGGTTGGTAGGCATGCTTTCTGGTAGAGATGGTTCCGCAATAATCAATCCACCAACTGGTGCCCACTGGACGCTGATGAGAGTATGACCGCAGGGTGGCTATAACAACGCGCCACTAAAATTTCAGTATAATAACGTTATTCTAGGATTTGGAATGCCATTTCGATTAAATTAGCGTTCGTTTCGTCGTTGATATTTATCACCTTGAATACTTGCCATGTCCAGTGGCTGCCGAATCTACGCGCGCTATGCGCATCATTTTCAGCTCTGGAGAAGTAAACCTGTCAGACTGAAGTCATGGAACACGTCTCCTATCCGCACTATCTCCAGTGCGGACCTTCGAAGATACGCAACGTCCACTCATACATCGCGAGCCGCACATCCCAATCCAGGCAACTTCGCGAATCGTACGAAGGACGAGCTACGGGAAATTGGCAAAAAGGGTGGTCACAAAGGAGGTCGAGCTACTGGGGTCGGTGGGTTTCACAATATGGATCCGGGAAAGCAGGTAAGTGATAAAGTATTGTTAGCTTTCAGATGACCTCAGCGGGGACACGGCTGTGAGACGTGAAAACGCAGTGGCGTGTTTGAAATTTGACTGACAACACATGGTCTTGTCGTTGATCAGCGCGAGACAGCGTCGAAAGGTGGACGAGTTTCACATCGTTCCTCAGAGGAGGGCAAGGTTGCTGGTGAAGGAGGCCGTAAAAGAGGGAGACTACGCAGGGGACCAAGCTCTATAGAGGATTATGAAGATGTTATCGTATAGGCATGGAGATGAGACCAGGGGAGTCTCGCCCCTGTCATGTTTATAGATGCCAATTTGAGCCTGTCGATTTGTTCGGGTCTTTCAGGCCACTGCTGTATCTACTGTCCTGGGTATGTTTTGAGAGCATGGATAGACCGCGTTTGAGGTCGAGTGAATAGCTAAGTGAGCTTTTATTACATTGATATTATATGTCGATTTCAGCGACGTCACAACAACCAGCTCTTATGGCTCAGTGGTAGAGCGTGTCACTAGTAATGACAAGGTCCTCGGTTCGATCCCGAGTAAGAGCAATGTCTTCTTTTTTGCTTCTTTTCCCCTTGATACTTGCTATTCATCTGTTCAACGCTGTTTGCTAGTATTTTTAATCGCAACCAAGTAATAATCATCGCGGATCAAGGTTTAGCTTCATCGAGGTTGTCGTTGCTATTACTGCCAGATATTGGCGGTACATCCGCGCTATACTCGATCTGGCGCAGCATAAACATTTCCAATCTTTTATCTAAGTGCTATTTTTGATCCAATCAACGTTGTCTATTGCATCGTCGCGTCAAATCAACACGCGATTCCCTGTACCCCTCCGAGTGTTTTCAATGTTGATGTGAATTGAAGAGAGCTGAAGTCTGCAATTGAACGCGTTCAAGAACCACGGACTCTCCGAGTCGACCTTGGAAAACATGCCTATTCACACGTCGCCGTTTCCTACAACACACGACACAATCGGTCCTTCAACACTGAGCTCTCCGTTTCAGGTTCCATCGTCACCACCGTCGCCGTCACCTCAATCGCGCCGAAGCACAGACAATGACCATGGCAATTCCAACCGGCAGGACAACCAGTTGACGTCCGCGTCGAATGACATCGCCAGACTAGATCTGGATAAGCGACTTTCACAATACACCGTCGACTTTAACAAGTTTCCCGGCGGAAGCAAAGAAAAGATTGATGATGTGTTTGAGGACGAAGACCAGGGACCGGAATTTGGCGGACCGGAGGATTTTACCATGAATCTGGACCAGTATTTGAAAGAAACAGCGTCGCCCGAGGACAGGCAGCAACAAGACGTAGATGATCCAGATTCGGAAGAAGATGCGCTCCCAGATTACTCACCGTCACCGTCGCCACGGGCCCGACACCGTCATAGCCATAATCAAGAAGAAGCGGAAGAGAGTGAATTCGGTCCACCGGTAGACATGTCTACACCGTCGCACTTGATGTGGAGGAAGAACTACGGTTCGGGAAAAGAGGAGACTCGGTTGGAATTAGAAGATATTGAAGAAAGTCTGCCTAGCTCCCCTGAGAAGGACGATAGTCCGTCCAAGAATGGAAAGGAGAATAGCATGGAAGAGAGCCGGACATTCACGACGGTGCTTCGAGAAATTGAGGATCTGCATGAGCAGCGAAGGGAAAGGGATGAAAAGATTGAGGAGAATCGGAAAGAGTTGGCATCTGCGAGAGACGAAATTGAGAATCTCCGCGCTGAATTGCAGCTCAAGGACTCTCTGCTATCCGAGGCTAACGGTAAATTGGGCGAGGGTGATCTGCTAAGGGAACGGCTCAAAGATTTGCAACAAAAAGCCGTGGCCAGCAATGAGAATGAAAAAGAGATCACGAAGCTGCAACAAGAACTGAAAGAGACTCGAGAGCAGCTGGGAAAGCGAGACGAAGCTTTGGAAGATAGTGGCATAAAACTACGCGAGCTGACTGCGAGCAGCGAGCTGCATTTGCGCCAGAAGAACTCTGAGATTGAGGACCTTAAAGCCCAGATTGATGAAAAGGAGCTCCAAATTGCGGACGCGGACGAGGAGCTGATGGAAGTTCAGCGGCAATACGATATCTTAAAAGACAGGATCGATTCGCTGGAGTCGCGCAATAGTCCTCTCGAAGAGAAGAATATCTTACTCGAAAAAGAATTGAGCGGTTTGAAAGCCGAGCTCGTTTCGCAAAGAAACGCCATCTTGACGATGGCGGTTGAAGTGTCTGTTGAGGTCCAAGACAAGGATTATAATGAGGTTGTTCACAATCTTCAACAGCAAATAAAAGACTTGAAGCAATCTAGTCACGATCACGGCAAATCCACTCAAGTAGAGGAGGAGCTACAAAACAAATTGGATCAGACGGATTCTGCACTGCAGCGATCCGTTGCCGAAAAGGAAGCCGTCGAGACAGCATGGCAACGATCAAAAGATCTCCTCGCTGAAAGCCAGAACCTCATCACAACGATTGAAGGAGAAAACACTCGGTTGACAGCGCGGATACAAGAGCTCGACACCAACCTCACTAAAGCTAGCGAGGAAATAGATCGTATCAAAGAGCAACATCGACAAGAATTAGCGTCCATCAAGGCTCAGGCAACACCAGCCCAGCCAGTCTTCAGTGCACCGGATAGGACAGATGAACTCCGCGAAGCCCACCGTCTCGAAATTCAGAACCTACGCGAAATCAACACCACATCCATCAACGACCTCCGCACCTCGTACAACGACACCATCAAACAACTCCGCGCCATGCTCTCAACCTCCGAGAACCGCGCAACCCAGCTATACAATCAACTCCTCGAAACCCGATCAACAACAAACACCCAGGCGACCGAGATCATCTCGTTGAGGACAGCAATCGAACAATTACAATCAACCCTCGCGCTGAAAGAGGAAACATCCGCCGAAATGGACAAGATGATCGCCAGATCCATCGAGAAGCGAGAACGGGAGTGGGAGCGGAGGACGGAGTTGCTGCTTAAGGAGAGGGATCAGATGGGTAAAGCGTTGATGAGGGCTTGGGGTGAGAAGGAGGTTGGTAAAGCTGCTTCTTCTTCTTCTTCTTTTGAACGTATGAAGAAACGGGACGGTTCCTCGGCTGCTGCTACGACCGCTACCGCGAATGAGTCTGGTTCCGAAGAGAAGAAAGCGAGGCAGGGGTATCGGTACAAGTATGTCGTGCGATCTTGATTTGAGCTTCTGTCGTTCCTTGGATTTTCATTCGTTATTGCATATTCAGTGCGTACGGTCATGGTGCAGTCGAGTGGAGTATGGTCTTTTTTGTCCTTTGAAGCATCGTGGCATCGTGGAGTGATAGTCAGGCAAGGCGGATTAGGACATGGATATTGAGTTCAAATTGTTTGCCAGTCCTGGTCTTTCGGTCATTGGCGTTACGGTAGTTCCATTTATGATAATGACATGTTTTTTTTTTTATTCCATTTCAGGCCATATACTCGCTGACAACAGATACACGATATAAAAGATGGCATAAAAGGTATCCGCCGAAACAATCCCGCAAACAGATGCATATCAGTATCGCCCGGCTATCATACAAAATCCTAACGTAAAACCGAAAGTCCAGAACATATACATCTAGTCATCACTCAATCAATCTCATACATCATCCCTTTGTCTTTCGTTCTTTTCATCTCAGCGCCACTGCAGGCGCGCAAAAACTCGTCCTCTCCGCGCCCCGATACGTGTTTTTTCGTTCAACAATCTCCCTGTCCCCGTCCAACGCAACGCCGCCATCCGCCAGGCTCAGGGATGTGCGTCTCGTGTCCATCGCCTCATGGCTACTACCACCGCTGCTATTAGTAGGGGTGGTGCTTGCGGGAGAGAATCCGCCGTAGGTCGAACTTCGCGGTCGTCGTGTACTCGGATACAGAGTCGCGGTATCATCGCTTCGTGGGATGGGAGGTAATGTGTGTGCGGGATCGAAACCGCGGCCGTCGTTGGAGTGAAAACGGCGTGTATACGTTGGTCGTGCTGGTGGTGCCGATGGAGCAGGATGGTGGTGCTTCAGGTTGTGCTGATTGTGATATTGGTGCGGGGGTTGATAGTGTGGTTGTAATCGTTGGTTAGTATTGTGAGATGGCGTCCGCCGAGGATATTGATGGTTTCGAAAGGAGGAGGAGGATGACCGGGCTCGTTGGAGATCTTTTATTGAGCCGTGCGCGGCTAATGAGGGCTGCTTAGGTGGGAAGCGTGGCTGCGGATGATGAACGCCCGTACTCACTTGACGCTGGGGAGGGCGACGGGTTGACGTTGATGTTGATTTGTGTCTTTGGAGGAGAGGCTGTCTGTTGTTATTGATGTTCTGAATGCTGTTGCTCACGGTAGCCAGACTCGTTCTGGCTGTCGGCGGCTTCTGGAGTCCCTCCGTCGAGGTTTTGGGTGTAATTGCTTGAGGCACGTAATTCGGATGGTGCGGATGATGTATCGACCTTGGGGCTGGATTGATATACGACGTTCGCGACTTGCGCACCATCAAAGGAACGGGAGGGAGCACAGGAGGTGGATTTCCCGGCGCAGTCATTGATCGACGTCTCGTCTGTATTTTGGAGTGAGTACTCGCGCCAGACCGAGTTTCATCAGACGATTTCCTGCCTGCCGGCGACGCGGTCGGTGCTGGGGGTGAAGGAAGATTCGGTATTAAACCACCACTCTTGTCACTCTCTTCATTTGATGGAGAAATAGCCTCCAACTCCGGCGACCCCGGCGGAGACGCGAGCGCCCGAATCTGGGGATCCTCTGACAAGGGCTCCGACAACCAATCCTTCGGCAAAAACTTTTGACTGGAGACCGACGACTTTTGCCTGGTATGATTCGTCGTCTTGACTTTGGGCGGTACTGCGATCTCAGAAATTTCAGGGATCTTGGGTACTGGCGGCACTTCCGACGACCTAGTCAGCGCAGCTTCCGTACCAGGCTGTAGAGTCGAAGTGAGCGACGGATTTCTGCTTAGAGGGGAGATATCGCTCCTCAAACTGATAGATCGAGTTGTTCCTGCTGACATCTCATCAACGGGCGACACTTTGGGCGAGGTATCCGTCCTCACGGACGTCGCGGCGATAATCGACGGCCTGACCGAGTTTGTATGCGTGTTCAGATGTAATTGAGGCTTGACCCTCGTCGGCCCGGGATACCGTATACTCGGCGGTCGAACGGGCGTCTCGAACAGGGAGCTATCGTTGGGTGACCAGTACAATTCTCCGTTGCCGGGCCCAGCGTCCGGGTGGCGGCAGAGATAGAGAATCTCGTTCTTGAGGGTCTCACTTTCCCAGCTTGATTCGGAGAAGATGCTTCCGTCTCGGGGCGGGCGTTGGGGCGCATAGAGACCCAGAAGAGAGGAGTCGTAGGGTCGTTCGCAGACTTGGAAGCAGAAAAACAGGGCGGATGTAGAAACGCTGCTTCAGTCAGTATCATCAGCCTTGATCGCGGTGCAGGAGGTCGACTTACAAGGCCGAAATCTCCAAGATAACCGTCCCCCGGTGAATCTGGCAGCTCAACCCAGCCTTCCAGTACTGCTGCGTTGCCGTGGACGCTGCGCAAGTCGCCTTTTTAGAGACGACGACCAAACCTGCCACGGACGCCGCAAGCCACATTGCGACCATAACGCGGGGGAGATGCGAGCATGCCATGTGTAGCGCATTGCGCGGCATGTTCAGTCCGGGAGCTCTGCGGTATTGCCACGAGAGAATTGTGTGGATGACCACGAAAGGGACCGAGAGGAACGACTATACACCACGACGTCAGCACTTGAGTCTGTTAGCCAAATAGAGAGAAAAGGACATACAGCAATCAAGCCAATAATCAAACTAGGCGTCATAAACCCATCGACCTGAGCTGTGCCGTACAAATAGAGGACGAGCCCGCATTGCGTAAACGATAGTAAAAGAATGAGATATAGACCGACGAAAATCACAGCGCGGACCCAAGGCTGTCGGCTTCGTTTTGTGGTGATTGATGGACCGAACATGATGCTGATGATAGTGAGATGTCAGGGTGTTGTTGCTGGTGCACGACAGCTCAGCTAGCAGTCTTGGTTCGTCAGACTCATTGGCGATCACACGAATTGCTCAATGTCTGTTTTGTTATATAGTAAATAGTGATAGAGTATCGAGTTGTCAAGTTAGCAACATAGGCTCTCAGAGTTGCGAGAGCTGGAAGACGAGGAGGCACATTCCCATATAAACGACGATAATTAGGGCTAAACGCGTCAAATCCACTTAACGCGGCCAGAATGGATGACGATTAATAAAAAGGGCGGGGAATGCCTCATCTTCAGTGGCAGGTACACCTAAATTCAATAATATTCCACGACACTCTAGTCAGGCACTCATTCATAAGTAGTTTAGAGGGGTCGGGGATTTTTCGTGGTGAGGAATGTTTCGGGCGTGTTTGCTCCCAAATTCCGCATACTTAAGGGGCGCGTATACCACTTCTAAATTAGACGATCCCCTCGGCTTCGGCGCGAACACGTAGTCACGTTGATCTTTTAAAAAGCATACATAGCCAGCGGCAGGAATTCATGTGTCTTTCTTATCGTGTCTAGGAGGTCGGTTTGTGTGAGTCTCGTGCAGGGTGAGTTATCTAGGGATCTGCCATAGCCGCAGAGGAGAGTGTTGGCATCGAGCGTTTCGCTAGACTGTTTGTAGATACAAGGGATCTATTACAGTCTGGGCGGTCGCGAAATAAGAAAGTGAAAAGAATTATGACAAAATAGATTGCCTTAATGACGTTGTTGTGTCCTGTCATGGACAATCTCGAATGTTGGGCGACTCATATCGGTCTAGGGTTAAAGCAGGGATGTAGGGCTAGAATCCTTTTCCTTCCTTCGTGGGAAGTATTTAAGCACCACTTTTCCTCTGGCCATTCACTTGCTGGAAAGTCATCCGGCTATCGAAGTTAAGTCATGTCATTCATTATTGATATGTTGCACGAGAATCGAATTAATAAAGCAAGCGGTCACGTAAAACTTGTCTATACATACAACTGACGAAAATTTTTGTAAGTACACCATGACCATCCAGCGTAAAAAAGCCCGGAAGGCGAAGAAGAAGAAAGAGAAAAAGGTCGTTAAGAAGATCCTGACAAGGATGTTGAAACATGAAGAAGGAAGGATTGTACATAAAAATAAATCAAATCGCAGACATATCGTATGAATTAAGTAGTCAGGCCTTTACGACCAACGGAATCGAAATGGAACCCCCTCAAATCATCCTTTTAAAAGAGAGCGAACAAGAATGCGACGAGAATAACACCGCCAACGATAGGGCTAAGGCTTGCCCGACCAGCTGCGCCGGTGAAGGCAGGGCTGACACCAGTTTGAGTGCCGCTTGGCTTGGGGAAAGATGAGGCGCTCGGGCGGACGGTGATCGTGGTGGCAGTGCTGGACGATGAGGACGGGCCTGAGTTACCAATGGCACCAGCGCCGGGAACGATGGTGCTGGTGGTTGAAGGCTTTACACCGTTGCCGGGAGCAGAGCCAGAGCCGGGCTTGCCGCTGGACTCGGCAGGCGATGAGCCGGAGCCCGGGGCAGGAACAGAGGTCTCGGAGCCAGTGCTGGGGTTAGATCCGTTGCCATTACCATTGCCGCTGCCGTTGGGGTTGGAGGAGCCAGAACCAGGAAGAGAGCCAGGGTTCGAGCCAGGAAGGGCAGTGGAAGTGGCGCTGACCGAAGGAGGCAGAGTTAGGGTTACGGTTGTAGGCTGAGGACCGCAGACTGTGCAGACGGCGGTAGTAGTTGTCCAGCCAGTGGGCAGTCCAGTGGGTGCACCGGCTGTCGCGGTGCAAGGGCAGTATGACTCTGTGATGGTGATTGTGCTAGTAGCGAGACCGGTAGGGCAGACGTAGACGTAGGAGGTTGTCACGACCGTAGTGGTCCAGGACTCAGTGCCAGTGGAGATGGCGACGGCAGTGGAAGTAGCAGTGGAAGTACCAGTGACAGGTCCGGTGGTGACAGGGATAGAGACACCAGAGGTCACAGATCCAGAGGCAGTTCCAGTAGGTCCGACAGATGCGGTAGTTGTGTCGGTAGCGGATCCGGTGCTGGAAACACCAGTAGATCCTCCGATAGACCCAGTGGACGTTGCGACGGTTGTGGCTCCGGTGCTGGAAACACCAGTAGATCCTCCGATAGACCCAGTGGACGTTGCGACGGTTGTGGCTCCGGTGCCAGAAGGAGAGCCGGTTCCAGAGGTCGAGGTAGTGGTGCTTCCCGTGCTGGTAGATCCTCCGTTAGGAGGAACAGCAGTTGACGAAGATTTACCAGAGCAGCTGCGTGTACGGGTTGGGCGCACGACGGCAGAAGACGACGGCACCACAGCCAAAGAAGAGGACTTGGTGCATGGCTTCTTGGTTGATGGGCTGGCAGAAGGAGTGCTAACGACAGCTGGAGAGGATGGTGATGGAGTGGTGGCCGGCACAACGGCCGAGGAAGAAGCAGCAGGGACAACGCTGGAGCTTCCCGAGACAGCCGGAGAAGATGACTGGATTACCGCAGAAGAGCTGGAACTGACAGCCGCGCTAGATGAAGAAGCAGCTGAGCTCGAGGCAGAGGTGGAAACAGCGGCAGAGCTCGGAATGATCACGGCTGAGGAGCTTGCAGCTGGGCTTGATATGGGTGTCACTGGAGTGCTCGAGGCGGCAGTAGAAACGACAGCGGAGGTCGGAATGACAACGGCCGAGGATGAAGACGAAGTAGCGGCAGAAGTGGCGGCAGAAGTGGCAGCGGACGTAGCGGCAGAGGTGGCAGCAGATGTAGCAGCAGATGTAGCAGCAGAAGTGGCAGCGGACGTGGCGGCAGAAGTGGCAGCAGAAGTAGCAGCAGACGTAGCGGCAGAGGTGGCAGCAGAAGTGGCAGCAGAAGTGGCAGCAGAAGTGGCAGCAGAGGTGGCAGCAGATGTAGCAGCAGATGTAGCAGCAGAGGTGGCAGCGGATGTAGCAGCAGAAGTGGCAGCAGAAGTGGCAGCAGAGGTGGCAGCAGAGGTGGCAGCAGAAGTGGCAGCAGAGGTGGCAGCGGACGTAGCGGCAGAGGTGGCAGCAGATGTAGCAGCCGATGTAGCAGCGGACGTAGCAGCCGATGTGGCAGCGGACGTAGCAGCAGAGGTGGCAGCAGAGGTGGCAGCAGAGGTGGCAGCAGAAGTGGGCGATGGAGCAATGGTGGTAGCATAAAGTCCTAGGACCTCCTTAATGTTCTCTGCGTAGGTGTTGCCATCAGGGGTAGTGTTGTTGAGGGAGCCGGTAGCTTCCCACAACATAATACCACCGAATGTCGATGGGTACTTGTTCATGTACTCATGGACCAAAGGTGCCACACTGGACGCGCTGACGTAGAAACCGGCGTTGGCCTCTGTTTCCTCAGCAGGCAGACCAACGTACAATTTGGCGTGGGGATTGGCGCTGCCTTGAATGGCGCTTACCCATGCGTCAAAGTTGAAACCGGGAAGGTTATTGACGTAGTTGGCAGCCGCACAGAGCGCATCGTTGTAGAACTGAACCCAAATGTAATCAAAGGGTGCGTTGTGAATAGCGTCGGCAAGGTGTGCGTCAGGGATCACGCACTGCGGTGCGGCACTCAAGTACCAATTCCTTGAAGTAGACTTTTGCACCTTGTACTCGTTGTAAAGCGCCTTGAAACGGTTTGCCATGTAGTCGTAACCTGTTGTAATTAGTCGCGGCCAAGTTGGGCAACAGGAACAGCAAGATGCATACCATAGTCAACACCCCACTCAATATCGAAATCAAACCCGTCAACGACGACATCATCAAATGGACGAGGAACAGCGTCAATTGCATATGCAGAGTCGCTAGGGCCAAAAGCACCCCAGAGCCATTCGGCAAACGCCACGGCGGATTCTTGACTCTCAATATATTGACCAGCAGCAGGGGCGGCACCGCCTAGGGAGAGAAAGATCTTCTTTCCAGCGGCTTGACAAATAGGGATATCTTCGACGATCTGATGACAGTTTGCGAGCAAGCCAGTGGGCTCGCCATTGAGGGAGTAGACTGTACCATCGCACTGGTTACCAAAGTTTGTGGCGGGCCATCCACTTGCTGTAGTGTCGGGGAAGTAGTTGACGAAACCAATGTTGATAATGTCCAGAGACGTCTCAGCACAGAATGTGCTCAGACGTGGCTGGTATGCTCCTTGACCCTGGTAGCAGTTAGCATGGCGATATCTTGGAACGTAGGCAGAGGACATACATAGTAAGTGGCAACGGAGGTGAGACCGGCATAGGTCACTGCAGTAGCTGAAGAAGGCATGGTCGCTGAAAGTCAGAGTGCTCAAAATGAATGCAAATTATTAGTAATGAATGACTTGATACTGTTCCCTCAATCCCTCCTAAATAAAGAATGGAAACCTGGTCTATCCAGAAAAGCAAACGAGGGCTTGATAGCTCAACGAGAGGACGCAGACAAAGTGTCTACTGGAATGAGGGTGATGTCTGAAGGGACGGAGAGAGCCTAGAGGGAGGAGGAGAGGAAAGAGGAAAGAAAGAGGTAGAGAGAGAGTAAGAGAGAGTAAAAGAAGGGTGTGGCGGATTAAAGAGAGATGCAGTCTACGTGGGTAAGAAGAGTAGTGTACCACGAACAGGCACACGCTAGTTGCCAAACTCAGCAACTGGTGATAGAGCAGGTCAAGGGGCATCCACCGAAGATCCGACTAGTAGTTACTACGACGTCCGTACTATGCACTGCCTACGACAGAAGGCAGCCACAGCCAAGTGTGCCAATACCTGGCCCAACAGCGAACAGTCTGACAGGAAATTGCCTGAAGTCGATTAATATCGCTTACAACTACTCAACGGCAGGCTACAGCGACTAGCATGCAAAGAGGGTCCAGGACTCCAGGACTCCAGGCCTGTAGGTTGGTGGGCTGGTACATACTACCTGAAGCTCCATCGATGTCACTTACCCTAAGCACATATGTATTCGACTCAAATCCCAGGTTGGACAAACAAGAGCCTTCTTTTAGTGTCAGGTACCGCTCCGGATTATGTGCTCTTTGAGCCATATTCCACGGTAGAATCGTGCAACTACTGCAGGCACGCTGCAGACGGACGCAGTAGTGTATACGACCGTATCATTGCGAAACCAACAAGGCGAAGCAAAAAGAAGCGTGCCGTGGAAATCTGACGCCCGTGGCGTTGTGGCCTCTACGTCGATTGACCGGACTGAGTGCTGTCGTTGGTCGCAACCCAGCCATCTGGGCTGGCATTGGCTGGTGTGTCGTTGGTAAGATTAGGGTTGATAGAGTTTTCGGTGGGGTTGGTCGCGATAGATTGCAAAAGTTCAGCTGCGCTAGGCGATAGGCGACGAGTCAGAGGTGAGTTGGGAGCCAGACAGTGGAGTGAATCAGCGAGCCCTATTCGACTGGCCCTTGACAGAGCCTCAGCTAGGCTGCTTTTGGTACGCTGGCCGGATCAAATGTCTTTGCGAATGCGGCGCAGGATGCGAGGTAGCATACACTACGTGCGATATAGTTCCTCGCAAGTACTAAACGTCGTACGGCACTGACCGGATCAACAGGGTTCTTTCCTGTTTCTAACCCACGTGCTGGTCTCTGCTTACATACTACGTAGTAGTACGTATGTCTCGGGTCAACGCTTTTCTTGTACACCCCGCTTCTGTTACCGACTCTACTACTGGGTACAGACGCAAAGTCAGTGATGGTTACAAAACTACCTGTTGTGTTGTATTGACACATACAAGACAAGTACGTAATGTACTGTCATGCCACGCAAAAAGTAAGCGAGGCAGCAGACGCCCCAAACAGGAAATAAATGTCCCTAACCCGCAAAGAGGAACAATCCGCTTCTCTAGACTCCATCGCCAAAGCTTTCCCACGGTTTGGCCGAGCGCTAAGCCAGCCACTAAGCCACAAAGGTAATTCTGACAATGCTGCCAAGACAGCCGACGGCCCAATCAGAATATACAGGATATACAATTCAGCGGGGGTGAATGTTTCTATTGGCTCGGATACAGCCTAAAGATCCGTCCAGGCACCATCGCATACACCGTGCATACCATAGTATGTACTGCAGAGTACACAGTACATGGTAGTGCCTACAAACCAACATGCACTGGAGTCCGGGCACAACCTTGAGTGCTACGGAGTATGTAATATGCTATCGATTATGCACCCAAGAGGGTCCTCATCTTAAAATCCTGCTGTGTCTGACTCGTTTCTCCCCCCTCCCCCCCCCCCTCTCTCTCATTTTGCTGTTGGTTCAGCCTCTTCTAGGTACATCGGCACCTCGGTCAGGGGAACTCCCGATTTCGTCTATTTTTGTCTGCTGTTCGCGGACCCTAGCTTAGGGTTGAGATAATCCCTGTCGGTCGGAAACCTGGCATATTTAACCCTGTTTTGGAAATTGACGGATGGCCATTGGCCATCGTCCACCAGCCGCCAAGAAGGGGAGTGTCGCATATTACCCTTTCGGGACTCGATGATTCTAAATCACGTGTTACATCGTGATCGCCCTGGACTGTCGCCTGCCATAGCTTAGAGAACTATATTATGCACGAAATATATGACGTGAGGCTCTAAGTGTTTCATGTAAAGCTCTGACAAGATGTAGCATGCATATATGGACTTTATGCCTGAGTACGAACCTGGTCGACTCATGCGGTACTTTGCGCTGCAGAGATGAATAGCTATGACATAGCGCAGGTTTATACTAGAAATTTGGATAGAACGGTGGTCTGTCGACTGGGAGCAGACACAGCATCAACCTTTGTGTCGTGTGATGAGGTTGACTGGAATAAAAATAATGGCAGGAGTGATTCAGGGTCTCTGTGTGATTTGATCAACAAGTGACCAAGGATAGTAGGCGGTCACGAGACTGGCGGAAGTAGGAGTGTTACAAAGACTCAATGGCGCTTCGTACCACAATCGTCGTGCTGGTACTCAACCGAGAGGACTCCTTCGTTACAGAGACACGTAAAGGAATTTCCATACAAGTGAGATTCTAGGGACTAGCGAGTTGAAAAGGAGTCATCAAGGTAGATATGGTTTGGTTCGAGTTCCTAATCGACTCTGAATTTTTTTTAATTGTCTATAAACATGCAATCCATACCTGAAAGGCTCCCGCAGTAGTCTCGCTTGCTGACGAACCTCGTCCACGCCGGTGACCTCTAGCCAAGGGAACCTAGAGTGGTGTTCGAGCAGGGAAGATTGTATAAAAAAGGATACAAAAGCTCATATTCAGGTTTGTTGTTGTTGCCCAAGCGAACGAGCGTCTTCTCATTGGGATCAAACTCGGGCCAGCCAAACTCAGACAGGCCAGTGTGCGGATTGTCTACGAAGGCAAACCAGGCTTGCTGCATCAGTCCTGTAAGTCTCCTCTGGGGGTCCGAGGTCGGAAGACCGCTGACAGCGGCCGAGTTACCGAACAGCATGTGCATGTCGCTACCGTGGTAAGCACCGCTGGTAGGATACAGACGAGTGTTGTTCCAGTCACCCATGTAACGGAAAGCCCAGGCTGGAATGCCGTGCTTGCGACGACTTTCGACCTGCTTTGCCACGGCGCAGGTGAAAGACTGGAGGTTGAACGCCTCGGTCTGTTCTTGAGTAGGCACGACACCGCTGGAGTAAACGGTAACGGTGTAGAAGCCGGCCTCATTGTTGTTGTTTCCGTAAAGGATAGGCACCTTGGCAACCTCGCCTCGATCGCTTCGCTCGAGGTAGTCAGTGAAGACCAACGTGTTGTCAACTTTTGGGTAGAAGCCAGGAACGGTTCGCAGGGGGCTGCTACTCTGGCCCGATTTTACGGTGGCAGCGCCTGCTTGAAGGTTCTCCCAAGATACGTTGCGCATGCATTTGAAGGTATCGGTTGCGTTACCACAGCCGACATAGTCGACGACGGTTTCCCAGTTGTTTTGCTGCGTGGAAAAGTCTGGCAGCGGAAAGCTGAAGGCGTTGCCTGAGTGACTGATCGCAGCGCTGATGATAGGATCATCACGGTAGGCATACGTCCAGTAGTCGACAGAGACACCCCCAGCAGACTGACCGCTAATGACAATTTGGGAAGGATTGCCACCAAAGGCTGCGATATTATCGCGAATCCACTCTACAGCCAGGCGCTGATCTCGCATACCTAGATTGGTGTCCAAGCCATCAGCGCCGGGAAAGCCGAAGATGTTGGTGCGGTAGTTGACCGTAATCAAAACCAGATCTTCGGCGTCGGCAAAGTGGACACCATCATAGAAAGGTGTGTTGGTGTTTCCAAATGTGAACTCTAATGAGGAGACCGCATATCAGTATCAAAGAATCAACAGTTGCTTTCAAGAGGGCAAAGACAACGATATCATATGTTGATGCCCCCGCAAGAAGGTCAGGGCAACTCACTGCCGCCGTAGAAAAAAACCAGGACGGGTTTCTGTGCGAGGTTAGAGCGAGAGGTGGCCTTGGACCAAATGTTCAAGGTCAGGCAGTCCTCGCTTTGTGTCGTATTGGCGCTCGCCGCAAAGTAGTCGATGATGCGATTTGCGTCGCCGAAGAAGCCAGGATAGTCGATATGGGGGAACGTGCTATGTGGACAATCGTAGCCAAAGCTCTTCGCCTCGTAGCCCTGCTGGCCCTCGTAGGGCTGGGGACTGGAGAAGCGAAGGTCGCCGACTGGAGGCTTCGCATACGGGATACCTAGATACTCAATGACGCAGGGCGCATCGTCGGCAATATGGCCTTCAATCGCGCCGTTTCTGGTCTCGACTTTGAAGAACTTTGATATGGAAGCATCGCACTGATGGGAAGCAGTGGCAGCGACAAGACTCGAGGTCAACCATGCGACGGTAGTGAGCACGGCTTGTGCATACATGTTGGTAGAGACCTTTTGAACGTCTTATCACAATAGAGAAGCCACCGACACCGAATACTGCCAGTTAAAACAACAGTTCGGACAGAAAGTAAATGAGACAAAGCAACCCTGGACAGGTCAATGCACGTTGATCCTAGAGAGGATTCGTGTAACGTGTCGTGTATATTAAACCAAACGAGATAGACAAAGAAAGAATCGTGGGCAGCAATATAAACAAATCAGACAGGGTCCGAAACACCACCATATTTGTCGCCACGTTCGAGCTATCCTGCCAGCCGAGAAGCCCTATTTCAGTCACTGTATAGACCCTGACTGGCTCCGGAATCACTCCGGAGTGATAGAATCCTCTGCTAAGCTAGCAGTCTAGCTCACCGCCACCGACGACTACGGATAAATTGGATGTAACCATTCCCAGACAGGGATTGCCTTGGCCTAATCTGAGTCTTTCCAAAGAGTTGAAGTTCCCGGAGAAAAGAAGAGTATTCTACTTCTAGCTACGATACCTGCTTTGTATCTAGATACAGAAAATTCAAATCTAGCACTCGAATGAATGCCTTTATCAACAACTAGCCTTCATAACTGAATTTTGGGGAGCTAAAGACCCATGCCCTAAAGTTTGTGGAGACATGAGCAATTATGTACGTGTCTCGTCATTAGTAGGATCTACTTGGTTAGGTTATGGTAGTATCTTCCCGCATTATCAACTCCGTACTAAAATGTACTAATGCACTCCCAACGATGTTTAGCATCACTTGTGTTTTTTGACAAGCTTTCACTGGCTGCATCGCTTAGTGTTCAGTGGCGTGCTTCAATGTTGTATTCAGGGTCCAGGGTTCACGGTAGGTTATGTGCATAAGGATCCGCAGGGACTATCGCCCGCTTAAGTCCCCAGATGGCAGGAGGCGCTCGCGCGTGGGTAAATTGGCACCTCCAGATATATTGATTGTACCGTACCGGTGACGATCAAGTAGCCAATTCGATACAGTGGCTGGAGAACGGTAATGTAAGCATATCAAGAACTATTACCAGCAGAGTACATTCTCATCGAGCCGACTTCTGGCCAGGATAAACCAATCCCTGCTGAAATAAGGATCGTCTGTTGGTTCTGATTGTCCATGTTCGTACGTTTGATTGCCCTGCCTTGTTCTGTTTCGTAATTGCATTAACACAAGCAGCGATGGGATTTTTCCAAAAAGCTCGTGGCATTGCAGGGTCTTCTGTTCGCTATGTGTCGACTCTTTTGAGGTCGGGTGTCCTCGGCTGTCCTCTTAGAAGACAGGTCATTCTCTTATCATAAGAGGGACAAGCAAGTCGAGACCGTCCTCCTTCTTGTCTAATTGCTCCATATATGCTCGCATTGTCATTGTTTAGTTGCATGCGCGCGATCGTACTCATCTGGGTATCAAGCTTCGTGAGATAGCAGGGCATCACTCTAGTCACAGCATCAATCATGGGGCCTTACGGCATGGGCTTCCCATCCCCCGAGTTTGAGGATCACGGATGGAAGTATTTCATCATCACGCTCGTTATGATTATTTTTGCCGGACTCACAGTTGTCGCTAGGCTATGTACTAGATACTATCACAGCACATTTGGTTGGGACGACGTCGTCGTCAGCGTTGGGCTGGTATGTATCTGCTCAAAAAAGAGAGGACAAAACTCGCTCTTAACGGGCACATTGAGCATTGACCATGCATAGAATGGTCCCTTGATTAAGCGTGCCTGGCTGACGATGTGCAACAGATTTTCTCCATTGCCATGGCCTCCGCCGTCATAAGGTCGATTGAGTACGGCTACGGCGCACACTTGAAACAAATATCGAGCTCGAACCGCGAAATGGCATTGAAACTTTTCTATGTCGCCCAGACGCCTTACAAGGTCACCATCTGCTGTAATAAAGTCGCCGTGCTCATTTTCTATCTGCGCATTTTTCCCACAAGGGGTTTTCGCATCACCTGTTTTCTCGTCATGGCTATCGTCCTAGGTTGGAGCCTGGGGGCCATCTTCGCTACCATATTTCAGTGCATTCCAATTGCTGCATCATGGGACAAAGACATTGAAGGCACTTGTGTTGACTCAAATACCACCTGGGTCTCGTACGCGGTTATCAATATATTGACCGACGTCATGGTCCTGGCTCTGCCCATACCGCTTGTCCTGAGGCTGCACCTCTCTCTCCGAAACAGACTCCTTCTGTGCGGCATATTTCTACTGGGATGCTTGTAAGTACAATCGGAAACTTCATCACCATTTACTTCATGGCCTCCTGTGCTCATCGCTTCTACTTAGCGTCACCGTTCTTCTATCATCCGCGTCACATCTGTCTCCAACTCTCTCAAAAACGTGTCGGACGAGACATTCAATTTCGTGACTCGCGGAATCTGGACGACGGTCGAGGCGAATCTCGGTATTATCAGCACCTGTCTGCCCATTCTCAAAAAGCCACTTGGACGAGTCTTCCCATACCTCTTCGGCAGTGACGAGGGGATATCGAGTCACTATAAAGGCACCAGCAACATCGGTAGGTCTTCTGGACCAAGTGCTAGAAAGGAAATCAGGAGGGGCTACGTCCTGAGTGATTTGCCGTCCTCACAATCTGCCCGACACGGCTCCTGGCAGAGTCAACCGCCAAATTCTCATCACTCAATCTCCATGTCTCGGGCCGATTTTGACGTCGACAGATTGAGTGATGAGATACGTATCATTGGCTGTTCGAGAAGAGGGAGTGATTCAGAGCATGAAATGAGCGATGGCTTCAACGTGTCGACGCGTTCTGAGTCGACAGCCAACGAAGGCTGATGGTGAAGTAGGACATCGTGCATAATACAACCAATATCTTCAGATGCAATATGTATGCCATTGTTGTCTGACACGGTAGACTTTCTAAATAAAATAAAGTATTTCTCACTACCGAGGAGACTTTTCAGGCTATACTTCTAATGATATGTCGCCCCGGACCACCAAACCCGAACAGGTGAAAGTGGGAACGGAATGTCACATTACTTTTGCTCCCATGAAACTTTACTTAGACATCTACCCACTCCGAAGATGCAAATGGGCCAGGTGAAAAGTGCAGTTCTTTTACCAGCACTTTGCTGATGCTATGAGGCCGTCAAGTATGACGGGCAGCCTGTCGGCACAATCATCAAAGTTCGGGATTCCAAGGTATATCTCCTGTCCGGCCGATAGATCGACGCAAAGGCTACCTACTGCCTCGGCGCCAAATATGTCATCCGCCATCTATGCAACCCGGTCATGGAAGATCCCTGGTTCAGGGAAGAGCATGAGCTTGAAGGAACTGGTGGCCCACTTTCTATCGCAGCTGGGAACGCGCCACAAGATAGAGACTATTCTGAGTGAAAGTGCCGGATGGCCGTTCCAGATGACCTTGTATGGTCAACCCGTGCATGGATTCACCCATCATAATCCGGACGAGGATGCTGCACAGTATGCGAATGAAAGTGTGTTGACGCAGGCTTTAATGATTTAAAGGCATTTGATGGACTTTTGATCACTCCAGACTCGAGAGATGCAGTTTATAGTGCCATGTTTGCTGGTCGACCTCATATGATCATTAATGGTCGAGTACAGCGGCGACGATTACATATACCTATATCCATGGATGTTCCTGGAAAGTTAAAGCGGTTCTCAGAGTGAGAAAAAGGAGCAGGCTTCGCGATAAATCGCCTGATTCGTGTGAAAAAGTGCAATGTTGACTGGCTAGTTCAGTGAGAACCAGATAGAGACGAGCTTCTCGAGCATTAGCAGCTGCTTGTATATCATGTTACGAATACCGCTAGGAAGACTGAGAAGCTGGTCATGTTTCACGGATTTGTCAGGCATTTTGCGCAATTCAGAAGAGATGGTGGAACTGGAACGCGACGATAGAGACCATCCGACGAATGACACCCAAACGCTATCATTTTGCATGAGAATATGTGATTCGCTAGTGTTTACAGGGTAGTTGATAACGAAAGTAATACTGACTCCTTAGAAGAAATAATCCCAAGTTCAGGTGGGGTTCCAAATTTTTCTAGCTGTTGCCTGAACATCGAGAAGAGGTCTTCATTCATTTCTACTCTGTACTTTTTTGCAAATGAAAGAGTCTGCTCCGTATCAGTCGAATTTAACCGCAATATAATAATAATATCCGATCATGTCTAGCATCGAAGCATTGCCATCTACATTCTACACCCATCAAACAGACCTTAACGACATCTCCCAACCAACAGCCATGCTCCAATCCCTATCCGAGCCACTCATCCTTTGCATCCCACAAGAAAAAAGACCTTGAATCTTTCATCGGATTCTAGACGAGCCGGAGAATACAAAGAATGATTTATCAGTTGCCTCTCTGACTCCCGAGGGGCGGGTATCTATATGTCGCCAATGGCTCACTCTCAATGACCCGCCGAATTACCTGAACTTCGTTGTCGTTGATATCACCGCAAAGGATCACGAAGAAGTCGTCGGTATCGCGGGACTCGGCTGGATTGGTGCTACGAAAGATGGAACCGGATCTACAAGGGCCGGCGCCGCTGGCGTAATGATCAATCTCACATCAAGACGCAAGGGTTTTAGCGCGGAGGCTTTGAAGATGGTTATCGACTACGGGCTGAATGTGTTGAGACTGGCTGAAGTGAGGATTGAAACTCCCTCGTCTAATGTGGCTATGCGTAGACTGGTGGAAGTGAAATTCAAGATGCAGCCGCAGGTACAACAGGCAGGTGATCGATTCGGGAATGATTTACTTTGGCGGATTGAGAAGGAAACATGGCTACCTTATTTCAAGCGGAGGAACTAGCAAATAGTGCTTTTCACGTGTAAAAGTATACAGAACCCGCAGGGAGGCTGGTCTTGAAAGATCCATGGATATAATCGAAGCACGCGCTGGATAAGATGATGAGTTCAGATAAAAAGCACTGAATTCGGTTGCTTGAAGCAAAATGATAACAGTCCACCAACACCGTTCGCTATGGAGAACATGCTATAGTACAAAAGAAAAAAGACTGTGCCGTCCCCAAAGCATCGATCACATTCAGAGATACTCAGACGACACCAATGACATCAGACGATCGCTTGTTCCGAACACTCAACCAAGTCATGAGCCATTTCAGCGAGTACGTCAACGGTGTAACGCTGTCGAACAACGAGTCAGTATCAAGTTCACTTCATTCCCTTGGTTTGGACATGGCAAACTTACACGTTGATAGCACACATAGCAACAACAACGATCCCACATCGCCAGCCAGCTGACAGACGAATGTTGTAGCAATCGTGTAACTCAGAACCGCTAGATTGATTGTTGCATACATTGTTGTTACGCGTGATATAAGAGCCGTATCCCAACAATGCGCCGCTGCCTGCGTACATCAAGGTGACGACAATGTCGAATACCAGACCCCAGATAGGGTTAAGGTAAGCCAGGAAAGTGAGACATAGAGCAAGCGATCCCTGTACGACTGGTCAGTCAAAGCTTGGAAAATTGAAAAGCAAAATAGATAGACGTACCGTGACACAGCCCAATACCGACCCGGCCAGAGCATATGATAGAGGGGCACCACCAACGACTTGTGCCTGATTCCAGGGATCTTGGAACAATTTAATCGCAACGCCAGAGACGCAAAGCAGAACTGCTGCCGCGATGCAATGGATTGCGATGCAGACCACGCCCCAATTCCCCATTTGAGTGTCTACCCTGGTGAATGTGTGGTAGGTCCGAGTGTTGACCTGGAACATGCGCTCGATCCAAGTATCAGAGCGCACGGGAGTTGTTAGCGCGTTGTTGTTGCTGCTACGGCTGTAATTGTCGTTGTAGGTATTGGTATTGGAACGATTGTCGTTGTTGCTGGCTCGATGGCCCCCAGAGTTCAGGAACGAATTGAGCACGTCAAAATCGAGGCGACGGTAGCTTGAAGTGTCATTGAATCCGGGATTTGAGTTATCGTCGTCGTTGTTGGTCTTGGGGCTGTATGCTGGAGCAGGGAACGACGCGCTGTTGACATTGCTTGTGTAGGAAGGTGGTCGCTCGTTGAGATGCATTTGAAATCTGTGTATCAGATGGATGCCACCTGACTCGTTCAGCTGTGATTTAGGGATGACGGAGTCTAAATCAATAAATATATTTAAGCCTGTATGCTATAATTTCATTGATCTTTTGTCTTCAAGGAGATGTTGTTTGTTTCGAATATGATACAAGGGCAAGATGAAGAGGGTAAAGGGCTTAATTAAGTCGTGACTTTATATCTGATTTATCTTTCTGCTCGGAATAAACAATGACCCTGGCCCAAGGATCTTTCTCAGGCTCTGACCGACAATATGACTTGACAAGGCTGATCGAATGAGGCTCATATGCTTTAGGCTCTAGGATGCTTGCCTTGAACACATTGACGAACCGATGATATGGGACCAATCTATGACTAGTGTTTCTTGCTGCAATTGACCTATAGTAGCTTTGATCGTAATTCTATTACTTGTGCAACACATGACATTAGCTTGCTCAAATCCACTAAAGAAATCCGCTTTGTGTGGCCATGACATGGTTGACTCAAGGATTGGTTAAAGTTTTCTAATTCTCTGCGCATTGTGCCTTGATGAAACAATTTCGTGGGAAAACAGATCAAGGTCCTATAAGAATGAATATTTAACGAGAAATGGTTCTCTGAGTGGTCAGTGCAATTTAGCCCAGCACAGCCCCGAAGCCTAGCCTGAGCCCTAAATCTAGGACTTACCGTTTAAGGGAATTTTGGAGCTGCGACCGCGGCCTTTTTAGGGCTTAGTTCTTTATCCGACCCCAGTCAGCCTTGCAACAAGGCATTAGCATCATGAACCGCGCACGTATTGCACATAGAAGCAGACAAAGAAGATTGTTTTGACAAAGTGCTAGTGACGTGGCATGGATTCTTGGCTCTTATACAATTGCGCCGCCAACTGCGCCAAAGAACAGTTAGCCCTGAAGTTCTTGATATCAACGTGCCGCAAGATAAAAGGAATCAAGAGGTGAAAGGGACATGTAATTCGTTCGACATGTATTTAATGCAAGATTATCCAAAATATGCCTGGTTGGCGCTCAAGATATCCTACAACCCTAGCAAGTATGCTTCCTTTACAGGTGGTAAGGTGGTTCCGAATCCCCAACTGTGGCATGAATTGCACTGATGGCTTCTGCAAGATCAGTAGGAAGCGGACCCGCCTCAAATGCGTCCAGAGTGTCACAGAGCTGCTCCATCTTCGACACCGCAAATATGACCGCATCGCCATATCTCCCATCAAGAATGCTATGAAATGCTGCCCAGCGTAGTGCAGCTGCATGCCCGCTAATGCCATATTTTGCGGCGAAATCTCGAACGGTGGCCACTGCAGCCTGAATCGGGGTCTGACCATACATTTTGTTATACAGATTTCCGACAGGGTTCTAGTACCTGGTGAGTGCGATGGAGAAGGAGAAAGGTGCCGCTGTAGAACTCACGTCATCATTCCACCGTGCCGTGGTACTTGGTTTATTTGAGAAAAGACCACCTGCTGCGGTGCTAGTAGAAGGGTTAGTCCCAGGTTGATTGATTGGTTGGGAGTCTGATATGCATACCTAAAGGCGAAAAAAGCCATGTTGTGCTTACGCAAGAGCGGGAATAGCTCCTTCTCATTACTTCTCACAATCGCATTGTACTGTCCCTCATAAACGCCTGGCTTGACGTAGTCTTTCTCCTCGCAAATCTCAATGAACTTCTCCACCTCGGCGGCAGTGTAAATGGAAATCCCCCATCTCTTGAACTTGCCTTGGTGCTGTGCGTCATTCATTGCTTTTGCTATATCCTCGAATGGCGTTTGGCGATCGGGCACATGTAGAAAAACATAGTCTCTACAGTCGCTACTTCAAGATCCTCGAGGGACTTCTCAATGCTCAACTCGATCTTTCAAGGCTCAGAGTCTCCATCTCCCCACCCACGAACTTTGGTATGAATGGTAAACCGTTTGGGAGCACTAGCCTGACCGAGTCGTCTTTCGGATCCAGCATAGTTACTAGCCGTATCAACTTCTCTGTAGCCTCGATGATGAAACTCATTCAAGAGTTCTTGGACATCCTTTTCACTATCAAAGTGGATGAGTCCGGGCATCTCAGCGGCATTACCAATCTGTAAATTTTGATTTAGAGAGCACAACTCGCAGGAGCAAGCTTTGCTTACTGTATGAGAGCCGAGTATAATTTTCACAGGGACTTGGGGAGACATTGTGGGCGTCGAACAATGATCAATCAAGTCAATCAAGTATAGGCATATTGATATCTGAGTATCACATATATACGGTGCTGGAATAGTCTATGAAGTAGTCATCCTGCAAAGGGCCTTGCATCACCGAAAGGCATCCTCCGCATAACTCCCGCAGATTCATCCGCAGGAATTTCCGCTTCGAAACGAACCTTCAATCATACCATGAAAATGAAAATTGCGACAGACTTTGCATAACTAGATAATATACCGATATTTAATCCCACTTCGTCTTACTTTTATCAATCCAGCACTGAATCTTGTCCATTCCAACTAGATACGTCCAATAAAACTTTGCAAACTCATCCAAATCCTCCGCGGGGGGCTGTGAAATCAACGGTCCGGGCTCTAGAGAAGGCACAAGGAGCGGAGGTTTCTCGCAACACAAGCTGAACCATCTCACTGCTGAATCCGCTTCCCACAGTCCATGGCGTGCGGTAAACATGACGGCTCCAGTACAATCCACTGGACCTCTGGTCATGGTCTCGTATGTGTTGGCGACACTGTCGATGATAATGTGGGTGCGCCGTACGCTTTCGGTCAGAATCCATAGTTGCCACAATTCAGAAGAGTCATTATACTCTTTATCAAACTCCGTAGCAGTCCATTGAAATGGGCGGCGGCCAAGAGAAAAGTCCTCTCCTCGATACTGTCTTACGCCTTCCCACATCTGAATCACCCATTGCCGAAGTGTGGGGAGCTGCTTTTCTGCTGATGCGCGCAGACGTACCGAGCCGTCATACAGGCCTATAAATTCATAAATGAACAAAGCCTGTAAATGCGCGAGGTGAGTCAGAATGCCTTGCGCATCGCGCGCGATTGGGGGCGTGTCTCTGCGGACAAGCTCAGAGAGACGGTCTTCTACAATCTGTAATACAGTCTCCTTCACAGCTGGAGCTCGACCGATGTATGTCGCAAGTGTGGTAAACGCATCTTGAACACAACCGGGCATCCCTTTCTCGTACAATCGTTGATGGATAAAGCTGTTATGATTGTTTCTGACCCAAAAACGTAGCATCTCATCTACATCCTCAATAAAACGTTCCATCTTGATGAGGACACAGTCGGGCTCGGCGTTACCATGCCGTATGGCCCAGGTATCCTCTTGAAGAAACCAGGGGCATGTTGTATTCGAGATACCGTCGTCATGAATTCCGACTTCTTGTGCAAGTAGGCTAACAAGCGGTACAGGGAGTACTGGATCATAAGGGGTGATCAGATCTGGGAGATCAAGATCAAGATCTGCAGCTCCTAACGTGGCCCATTCCTCCAAATTGAGGCCGCTGTCTAGGATATTCGTCCCCGCATGATCATAGACATTCGTCGGTTCTTCGTCAGGGTTGGGGAGTAAAGGAAGATCTTCAAGCCGTAGTTTGGAGTGTGAATATATGCAATTGGTCTCCCTATTTAGACATCGCTGACACTGTGGACGCCTTTGGTCGCATCTACGCTTGGATTTTGCGCAGCCAATGCAGGCTTTCTGACTCGGTCCGCGAGATTGTCGGGCCATCTTCCGAGAGCTGTTGGTTCGGCTATAGGTCTGGCGCGAAAGTTTTGTCTCGGAATCTGTTGGTACCTAGAGGAATGTGGAAAGTTCAATCTAGCATGGTCGTATAACCCTGACTTGATCATTCTGTCGACGCTTTGTCTGCTTTGAGTTTAGATTCGGCCGAACGCTGAGCTGGCAAGGTAAAGCACAGACGCTGATTGGGTCATGGCATACCTGCTCATTAAGCAACTATGAGGGTGTCTGGAAGATGATTATCAAGCTCATTTGAGCAATGAGGGCGTTGATGTGCAATTAAAAAGCAGGGATAGTCCTGACAAGTCCCAGATACAGCTACAATCTATTCTCACAATATTTTTCAATTTTCATTTTCGTGCTTCTCTCTATTCGCCTTCCCTACTTCCTACCAGGCATACATTACAATCACCATGGTTAAATTCGGCCTCCAACCTAAAGTAAGCCCCCTGCCGGATGGAATTGACCTGAGCGGCAAGACAGCCGTGGTCACTGGTGCCACTGCTGGCTTGGGGCTAGAAGTCACGCGTCAACTGTTGCAATTGAACATCTCGACCGTCATTCTCGCTGTTCGGAACGTCGCCAAAGGCGAGGATGTCGTGAATCAGTTGCGTGGCGAGCCTCGCATCAAGTCACAAAATCCTAATGCCGCGATCAATGTCATGGAGCTCGACGTCGAAAAATTCGACAGCGTTCAGCGATTCGCCAAGCAGCTCCGTGATAAAGTCCCCATCGTTGACATTCTCATCCTCAATGCGGGTATCGGATATATGACGCTCGAACGCAGCCCCAGTGGTCACGATCGAGTCGTCCAAGTCAATTACAGTTCCAATACCCTCCTGATTGCTGAGCTGCTGCCGTATCTCGAAGCCGGCGCCGAAAAGACCGGCTCTCCTGCCCGCATCACCTGGGTTGGTAGTCGAGCGTACGAGAATACGAGCCTTCGAAAAACTCCAATTCGACCCGACGAACGAGTTCTCGAGCATATGGACAGCAAGGAATTCTTTTCCCCGTTCACAAGATACGGCGACTCCAAGCTTCTTTGTCTTCTGTTCATGTACAGTCTTGCTCCCCGACTCGATCCTAAGAAGGTCATTATCAATATGCTGTGCCCGGGAATGATTCAGACAAACATGAGTGATGTGCTCCCGTTCTATCTGCGTCCAGTGGCAAATGCCCTGAAAGCTTTCCGCGCTCGACCGGTGGAGGTCGGCGGCTGGATTGTTCTCAATGCTGCACTAGTTGTCGGGCCTGAATCCCATGGGAAGTTCTTTTCAGACAAAGATATCGCTGGGTAAGTAGTCCTGTTCTATTACCCGCGGCAGGCGTTTCGCCGTATGTGTAACTAACCTGATTTGGTGCCCACTAGTGACAACGAGTACGTATCATCTGCCGCTGGTCAGGCGGTGCAGAAGAGGCTCTGGGAGGAGACAATTGCGGAGCTTAGCCAGCTCACTACGCTTCCGCCACAGTTCAAGTAAAGTCAGGAGTCGAAATCCTTGGGAAATGACATATCGTCAATAGGAAACTTGAACATGAAGCCTCCACTATCCAATTCGGGATATTAGGAAACGTTTTCACATAGATATAGTAGTATTCATCCTAGGAAAATGTGGAATGGCACTACGTGTATTTGACCTCTTGCAATGAATTCGCATTCATTTTCATCACCATTTCGTACCGTCGCCATACATTGAGGATAAGATACAGACACCGTATCTGACCTGCCATTGACAATAGTCGACGCTGTGCCGATAGTCCTACGCTGTCAACCCCATAGGACGGGTACCGTGGTGTGCACTTCCTTTGAAATTCCCTGATACTAGTTTAGCAAAGGCAATAAATGAGGTCGGGAGATAGTCCTCCACATTCAGCTATCCGAATTTCATATCTGAGATGGACAAGAGATGTGAGTACATGATTGCCCCTCATCGATTTATACGTCGAGGCAATCAGATCGAAAAGCACTCAGAATCCTGTATCAACTGCGTAAAACAGTCCTGCAAGTCGTACAAACTGGTGATCAGATCCTGGTCTGGGCCTGAATTGAGTACATCACCATGAACGCCTCCGTTTGATGCAGCCTTCCAGTCCTCATACTCGACTGGCGAGAGAGGCGGCTTGTCACTTTCTGCAGCTGAGTCAAGGCGCCGATGAAGATCGACAAGAGTCCGTAAGGCAACGGGCAACTGTGAATCGGACGTGCCGGCCTCCTCTTGGTCGGATGATGAGACGGAATCCGTTGACTGATACTGAGTCTTAAGCACCTTGATCGCTCCGTCAACGCAAAATCGAACCTCATCTTCATTGAAAGTTTGCCGGCGAAATCGAAACAGATAGGTGAGGAGGACGAATGTACTTTGAAGGGGTCCAAACGAGGTGCGATAGGACCACACGTAGGGAGCGAATGCAGGAATATGGTAAAGACGCAAATAGATACGCAGGTAGCTGGTGCAAAGGTGTATCATGCTATGGACACATTTTAATCCCGCGCCTATGTCAAAGACCAAATCTTCCAGTTCGTGAGTTTCAAGAATCACATACCTCATCCAGGTCCTCAGCTCATGTGGTTTTTCACGTTCACGTGTTTGCAAAATCGGGTTTTGCACGAAGATTGCCACTTCAAACTTGAGAAGCGTCAGCACAATGCGTACCCAGGCCGCAAAAACAGTTGGTTGAGTCGTTTCGTCTTTATAAAGAGACGGATGCGTCACCGGGGATGCCTCTGTCCAATGAGAAGGAATAAGCCCGTTAATCGGGAACCCTTGACTGGGTAGCTTAGCGATGAGAACGTCCAGCTTTTGATGAAGCTGTTTGATGGCAACGACATCTCTCGACGACTGATCAAAGGGCCCTTTCCCGCTTTGCAGCCTAGTGAAGATCTTCGAAGCCAGACGGGCTGTCTCGTACCGCCCGATAGCATAGATCATGGCAGCAGATCCTCCCGGCTCCAAGAACTCGGCGGGCGGCAAAGGAACGCTATAGCAACTGCCCATTTTCCCATGCAAAGACATGGTTGTGAGGCAGACTTGGGCTTGCTCAATCTCACCGCAGCACAAAGGTAAACCAGTGGCAATACTTGACTGTACATCCAGCCACACAATGTGCCGCCATGTCCGACATCGCAACTCCCGAGTGATAGGGTCCAGTGCGGACCAATCTGATTCGGAATGTAGTCCCATTGTTTGCGCAATTCTCACGGTCGTACTCAATGAGAGTAAATGCTGCATTGTTCCTAGAGAACGACCAATGAACGGACCTGTCAAAAGTGTTGAAACAAGGGTATCGAATGTTGGGTGCTCGAGATGTCGACACATAGAGAGACTCGCCGTATAAGTAGACTTCAAATGGCCCGCTATTTTGTCCATTCTCAATCCCTCCAGGGCGGGCGATGTCCACATACAGGCTGGGGTCGTAGAAGCACCACAGAATAGAATAGCAAAGAGAAGACAAAAAAAGGTCGGATTGTCTAAAATCTTGGCCGGGGGCATCGCAGTGTCACTATTTCGACACCATACCCAGAACTCATCATATTCTGCTTGCAACGTGGCAGGATGCACGAGTGGAGCAAGAGGCCATACCGCAATGAAGAAGTAGTGAAGGAATATATCACACACGGCCTTAGTGGGTAGAGATTTGAGCAGATTAGCTAACCCCACGGTTGCGATATGTGGGAGCGGTAGACCAGGCTGAGCATTGCGGTTCTCATCGAAAAAGTCATCACTCAAACTTTCCTACGAGGAGATGATGATAATAAGCGGATTGCCCTTCGGACTGAATGAGCTGCTGGATAGATGAGTTTACCTGTCCGGAGATAAACCCCCAAAAAGTTCTACCGATATGACGAACGCGTCCACCTCGTCGTAGACTTAGATAGTCTGGAGATATCTCGTCGGGCTGGTGATCTTGTGAGAATAACCGCTGGTCTGCTGGAGCTGACGATGTAGTCCCAGACCTGGAGATATCCTGGTTGACGGTTCTCGGATGGACATTGTCTAATGGCACTTGATCTTCGCGTAGCAGAGGCTGTTTCAAATTGCTGTCATGATTGACCACAGTTGTATCACTACTTGTCTGCTTTAAATTGCCCTGTGCAAGGTGTATGTCCCCGAGCTCTGTAGAGGGGTTTGCCTGAGACCAAGTCGCAGTATTGTGAGAATCGAGCCTGGAAGAATACCTAACTTGAGAAAGTGAGGAAGGTTGTCGGAGGCAACCAGTCCTTTCATCACGGACTAAGGACTCATAAACACACTGTTTATTCATCCGAAGACAGTTGGTGCATGCTGGTTGCTCACGACCACAGCGGACTTTTCGGGTACGGCAGACAATACAGCTGAGTGACAATCGGGGTCTCTTGACCTGACGAACTTCGAGAGCAGACATGTTTCGCGCTATCGAAAATCAGGCAAAAAGATAGAACGAGGAACAAAAATACTCTTTATGCGTTATCAGGGCGTAAAGGGGAGAGCTGACCGTCCAGACATGCTCAATTTGTCACCACAGCAGGAATAAGTGGCTCCTCGTTCCAATTGGGGTCTATGATGAATGAGTCAGAAATGTGCACCATCAAATAATCCACGGCTTCTTTTTTAATAAAGCCAGTACTGTTGAGTACTCGAGATGCAACAAGTCAAGCAAGGGCATCGAGACGCGTCATGTAACTTAATACAGCACTCTAATGCAAATCCCGTTCTTTGCGCGTGAAATTAAGTGGCCATTGTTACAGATTAGTCATTAACATACGAACTAACTAAGTGGCCAATTACCACCTGTCCTAGCCTTGACCCAGCCCTACGTCCAAGGACGATGCTATTCATACCTAGCTAGGATTTCTATCGCCTGCTTGAGCTCTCATTGATCTATCACTGTGTCTGTCAAATCGTTTTGTTCTGAAGACCAATTAGTCTCCGATATCACACTCGAGGGAAAATGTCCTCCTGAAGGCGTATAAGAGTCGCAATTTCATACTCTATACTCTATACTCTATAATCTATAATCTAGAGTTCTATATAATCTATAACATCCATGATTCAAACTTCAGTTACACGTGTGTCGTCAGTTTCCTCGCCTCTCTTGGGGTCCTCCACATGAGCGTGGACACCGTTTCCTTCCTTTCCAAAAGCACCATCTTTGATCTCGAAGCGGAATTGTTCCTCTTCTTCTTTCAGCTGTGCCTTGACCTTTGCGTGGGCATGCCATATAGGCTTGGTCTCGAATAAGCGGTCAACTGCCTCTAGTGGAATACCGCTCGTCTCAGGAATGAGGAAGAAGGCGAAGAAAAATGCGAAAAATGACAAGGCGGCAAAGAAGAAATAGACGCCATAGTTCATTGTGGCGAACATTTGCTTGGTGAAGCGGGAAACGAGGAAGTTGAACAACCAATTGCTAGACGTTGTTGCGGCTTGAGCAAGGGAACGAATGTTGGGATCGAAAAATTCCTGTACATAGTTGTTAGTCAACGGTCGAATTGTGTTACCCTGTAGGGAGTTTTCAACTCACCGAGTTGAGGACCCATGGGGTTCCGTTCCAAGTAGGGGTATATACGGCGGTCCATAGGTAGAAAAAGAAAATGGCGGCAATACCACCACCGTTCAGAGAGGACGTAGGATGCAAGTCCGGGCGGACGGCACAAATATAGGCACCAATCACCCACATGCAGGCAGATCCGGTGAGGGCACCAGTCAAGAGAAGTTTCCGTCTTCCAAACTGGTCAACGAGGAACAAGAGCCAAAGAATTGTGAAGATAGCCTTGACCACCCCGAAGATGCCCGTCATCCAGCTGATGTCAGATTCGGAGACACCGATGGTGCTGAAAATAGTGGGGCTGTAGTAGTTAATGGCGTTGATACCAGACCCATTCTGCCAGAAGAAGAGCATGCATCCCAGGAAGAGTCGGTACATCACTGCGGGACGCTTTCCAACCGCCTGGAACGGTTTCCAGAAACCGATTCCAACGGTAGCCTTTTGCTCTTCTAGTGCTTGGTCAATGGCGGCGACTTCTTCCTTGATATAGATGTCATTTTCGTCTAACTGACGGATCCAACAGAGGTTCTTCAGTGCCTGCTCCCGACGATCCTTGAGGAAAAGCCAACGGGGGGATTCCCTGATCCACAAAGCGCCAAAGAAGAGTAGCCCCGAAGGAATGATCTGAATGGCAAAGGGAATAAGCCATTGCTCATGCGATGAGGGCATGTGCTGTTCAACTCCGTACTATATGCAGTCAGATGAATGTCTCGGCGTGGAGTGACTGAAGACAGGCTTACATTGATCCAGAATCCGACAAGGCCACCAATCTGCCAGCCCAACTCGTATAGCCCGACGAGACGTCCTCGAATGGCAGGCGGAGCGAGCTCGGAGATGTAAATAGGGATTATGTTGGATGCAATACCAGTGCCCACGCCCGACAAGACTCGTCCAGCGTACATGATGCCTAGACCGGTAGAGCCTTTGGTACCCAACTGGAGACCGCCTCCGAGCGTGAAAATGGCAGAGGCAATCACCAAGCTCCATTTCCGTCCCAGGAAATGGCCGAGGGCATAGGTACCAAGTGCCGCAAAAAAGGCGCCTGCGATGAAGAAAGAGACAATATTTTCATCAATGGTTGACACGTGTTCGCTGGACATTTGATCAAATCCAAACTCGCGCTCAAACGAAGTCAACGTGATAGTCGTCCCGATGAACGCGGACGTGTAACCGATCATATTGGAGCCACATGATGCAATGATGGCGAGGGCGTAGATACGCCAATTGTAGACAGACTTGGGCGTCGGCCGGTCCTCGGCCAGTGTGAGAATACCCATAACGACAGGCTATGAAAGCAGGACGAAAATCAGAGCGAGAGTCAAGATTCGTTACCGGTACGTCTTTCCCTGCTTTCTAAAGATCGATGCCTGTGCAGCTGGGGAAGGAAGGAGAGAAAAAGGACGAATTTCAGGAGCGAGGGGAACTTTCTAAAAAGCAGCCACAGAGAGATCGGGGATTTGTCACCTCCAGACCGACAACCCACATTCTTTGGGGTTCAATAGTGAGGCATCCGGGGCATCCTGGAAGATGGCGAGCCTGCAGACGACGTCAAATGTGGGCATCCCGCAAAAATTTGATGACCGGCTGAGCGTTTTCCCTAGGTGGAGCATTTCAATCCGCATTATGAGATATTCCAAACTGTGGTCCGTCCGGTGAGCGTTCAGCAATGCTGAATACGTGGAATTCGTGAATTGTCCTCAAGTCCACCAATCGGGCCGATTTGGACCAGTTAGCAGCCAGCCGAAAGAGATCCGCATCTCACACCCGGGCCGGAAGATCCAATTTTCTGTGCAAGAAATTGCTGCTGGCTCCCTGGACCCGCAAGGTATCCGACTCAGTCCGAGGCCGGTCACGACGAAGGGGCTTCTTCGCGGACGATTACAATCCTGAGTGGCGGGAGCACTGGATACAGCAATGCTCAGCAACGTAACTATGTAAAGACAGGAAACGTCAGTGATGTCTCCGGAACAACGTTGACATTTGGCTTCCGCGGTCTGAAATGGTCCGAGTCGATTCTCTTTTGTAAATAAATCTCGTCGGGAAGGGGGGACCAGGTCAACTCCCGAGGGCTAACCCTAATAGTGATCCGCCTAAGCCATTGATGGTTGAACCCGAATCACGTGCAGTCGGTAGAGCAGATAGCCGTGATCGCCGGCCATGCGGGCATACACACAACCGCACTCGACATCGACTCTCCAATCTCTGTACGTTCATCGTTTATTACTCACTTCACGCATTCGCATTAGGTACATGGATTTGCCTCTTCCCCAGCTGCTAACAATGGAGCTGACGTTGCTCTTTTCTCCGACTCCTGTGAGTCTCCACGATATCGGACTTTCGATCGTCACCTACCCCAGCGGGACCGCTACTTCACCCCGGGGACGAGTCAGCCTCTGTTTCTGAGTATGCACTGAATAGGGAAGGTTGTGTCCGAGTTCTCCCATTATGATGTCTCACTCGATTGGTGATAGCCGGCCCATGCGAGTGCGCTTGGGTGATCGACTCGAGCGTCAAGTGTGAGCGATCTGTGTAGGTTCCTCGTCTTGCTAGCCATGGTGTCATCCTTGGCAAGGTATAAAGACTTTACCGAAACCCTACATTGACCACAAGATAATTTTCTGGGATATTTCGTACCTTATCATTCAAGACAGGGCTACAAAATCATGCTCAAAGCAGACTGATTTAATAAGTCAGGCGTTGATGGACACTTCAGAGGCGGGTATATCGATACCCCGGTACGAGAGCGGAATGTCGAGTTTGTATCTGGTGCTGTCAAACGGTGCCTGAGACGTAGAGCTTGCTATGCAAGGGTACAGCCATTTGTTTACTCTGTGTATATTGACGGCGGTCTTCAATTTGGGTCAATCTGGCCATACAAGGGCTTAGAGGAAATTGGAAGCACGTACCACTTTCGCCGGTCTTTGAGATATGCCTTCCCCTAAAAGCCTCAGCTGTTGTGGTGTCCTCGATATCGCGCGACGTACTGTAACTGACTAACCCCGATAGTCATACTGAGTCATTTGGACTAACCGTCAAGATGGCGCATTTCTAGCATATTACCCCACTTCAGCTGGAGTTCGATAACGAAGTTCACTTGTATACAATGTAATAATATGATTCTGTCGTCAGCGCTGATTCCTGATCATCGTTCATCACTGTTCAGACTTTCACCATCACATGGCTACCGCGAGCACCAGCTACCTGCCTCCTGCCTTGACGGCAGACACTATCACCAGTCTCATTCTCTCCCTCAATCTTCCGAAACCCGTTTTCATCGAGCCACTGGAGGTTTCCGCCGCCTTTCACTCCATTTACCTCATTCATTTCTCCGCTTCGGATGCTTCAAGCATCGCAGCACGCCCTGAAAAAGATGGCTCGCTGGTCCTCGTCCTGCGCGTGTCGGGACGGCAGCTGCCGAGTATCAAGACCCTGAATGAGGTTGGCGCGATGGCATGGGTGCGCAAGAATACAAAAATTCCCGTCCCAGCAATCGTGCGCTACGATGCCACGGAGAACAATCTTATTGGATACGAGTTCACGCTCCTCGAAAAGGCCCCCGGAGTCAGTGTCGACAAAGTCTACGACACACTAACCACGGACATCAAGACCAACATGGTCCGTCAGCTGGCCGATTACTTGATCGAGTTACATTCACAACCCTGGAAGGAAGGGTACGTGGGTGGCATTTTCCCAGGCGACAATGGAGGAACCGCACGCGGACCCCCCGTTGACGAATGGTTTTGGTTGGTGCCGGATCTAGAGAAGTACTGGTCTTCGCTCGGAATGCACGAGACGTTAGAAACGATCAACCCTATTCCTGCGGATGGATTTACAAGTTATGCGGCGTACAATGTCGGCTGCCTGGAGAAGTATATCCACGTGATGGAGGTACACCCCGCGCTCGAACCTCACCGGGATTTGCTACCACGACTGCAATGCCTGATCACGACTCTACAAACGCCTGAGATCATGGAGCAGCTCAATCGCGTCAAGTACGTGTTCGCGCACCAGGACTTGCACTTCGCAAACATCATGTGCGACCCCGACGAACCGGGATGCCCAATCACCGCCGTACTAGACTGGGAGTTTAGCGGCGTCGTACCGGCACCGCGATGGAACCCACCGCGTGCATTCTTGTGGAATTACAGGAACGGTCCGGAGGACAAAGCGGAGCACACGCGCATGGAAGAAGTGTTTGAGCAGGTGTGTCGCGAAAAGGGGGCTGAGTGGATGCTGAAGGAGATGAAGATGACCGATTTGCAAGAGTCGACGCAGAAGGTGGTCAGCCATGTCCGAGCAATCACAGAGGTGTGTCCAAAGGGTCAGAGCAGTGATCGAGTAGCGCAGTGGAGGAGTGTGGCTGAGACGGCGATGGAGAAGCTTGGTGTGTAGTTGGAGATGTGGCTGTATAGAATATTGATCAAAACGCTAGAGAGTATATGATGAAAAATTTCTAGAACTATATCAGACTTTTTCACGCATAGAAAAAATGTGTCTGGTATGTGCCTTGTAGACAAACCTAGCCAACTGGCAATATGGCGCGCCGTGATTGTGTGGTGCTGATTAGTTATCGGCCGGTGTCTAGGTGGTTAATCAACTAATGCCTGGGGATGATTTCTAGCAGCCGGGTAACATCCACTTTTTCATTTCTCGCAACTCGCGACTCGACACCGTGCACCTTCCCAAACTGCAAAATGGATAATCCTGTAGCTGAAAATATCCTGGGCACGCTTGGCGCGGTGTGTTAACAACATACCTTCACATCCGTCCTGCCGATCTTGCTAACAACGTTCATAGGTGTGCTGGTCCATCCAGGTACCGAGGCCGTCAGGTCGCTGTTGGGCTTTTACTGACATACCCATTTCCAGCTTCTACCCCAAATCTTCATCAACTACAGAAGACACGATACCGAGGGCTTGCAGGGATCAATGATGCTACTCTGGGCAACGGCCGGGGTTCCTCTCGGAGTTTACAACATTGTAGAGGACTTCAACGTGGCATTGAAAATACAGCCTCAGATCCTGATCACTCTGAGCTTGATTACTTGGGCTCAGTGTCTTCACTATGGCAAGGTATGGTTGATGGATTCGTCTTCTAGTTTCATATTTTTTTGATATCTCGGTGACTCCGAATAGAGATACCCCGTGACAAAATGTACTGTCACGGTTGTACCTCTTCTTCTACTCCTCGGTGGCGTCGAAACGGGCTTGATATTTGCATTAAGAGAAGCCAAGTCGCATGCTTTGAGATGGCCTCTAATTCTAATGGCTATCCTAAGTGCGTGCTTGCTTGCCGCAGGAGTCCTGAGGCATTATTGGGATATTTACATCCATCGAACTGTGAGGGGCATCAGTTTTTTCTTCGTCGGTATTGACGCCGCCGGTGACTTGTTTTCTCTTATATCTGTTTGTGAGTTTTGAGTCAGATATAAACGTCAGTACCAAGCCTGAGACTGATGCATGAGCCAAGTGTTTGGACCTACCATTGACGTACTCGGCATGGTCATATATGGAACCGAGTTGGTGCTTTGGTTAGGCGTCTTTGCCTGTGGTGGTGTATTTAATCTCCTGCCCTGGCTGGAGGCGGGTTCGCAGAGGGTTGAGACCGCGCACGAACCGATCTCGCTGCATCCAATGCCGTCGTCGACTTCGGTGTTCAGAACAGCATCTGGATCTGAGGTAGTGGAGAGGCGGGCTTGGCCGCGTGCTTCTGAAGGAATGAGTTCTTAGTCAGTGTGTAAGCTGCCATGCGGCAGATATTGCCTCTTGTTGAATAGTGCGATATGTATATCTGTACATCATGATGAATGTAGTGACTGTAGACATGCTCCCGAGGTCCTCAGAGCTCTAGGAGAATATTACTCCCCAAATCACTCGTACACACCAAACTGCTCACCAAATACGTACCACTGAAGGTGCGACCAACCTGTCCAAGAGAAAGGGGCTAACATCTAGTGTCCATTGATATGCCCCTTATGCTATTTTTGGCTTAATCAGGGCAACGGCGGCACCCACCAGCCAACTAATTTGCGACGTTTCAATTCCCGGAGTCCACTTTGCGGCGCGTTCCGTTTCGTATCCATATTTGATTGTTGTCTGTCCGTGGCTGCGTTGGCGGGGTGAGAGGGGCTTAGCTGTCAATAAGTCGGGATTTTAGGAGCGAAATGATCTTTAAATTGTTCTTTCTTCTATATGAGTGAATCCTCATAGCTTCACCCATCTTGAAAAAGGCATCGGATTTGTGGTTGTCCTACGTTTTATATTCTGATTCTCCAGAGTTCTTTCCTATACTTACATTCTACATCAACATGGAGTTCGTCGAGAACGTCGTTGAACGATTCACCTCCGGTGGTGGCCGCAGCGAAGAAGTCGTCGAGGAGCGACGAGAATACTATTCCAGCGGCCCCGATGGTCCTCCCCCTTCCGTCCCTCGTCCCTGGATCGCCGAATGGGACGAGCGCGAGCGTCGTTACTTCTACATCAATCAAGAAACCGGCCAACGAAGCTGGGAACTGCCGTACGGCGGTGGAGGTCCCGGCGGCGAATATTATGGCGAGGGGCAGCGCGGATATGAGCAGAATTCCTATGTGCAACAAGAACAGCCTCGTAGTAGTAACCACAACTTTGCTTATGGTGCTGCGGGTGTGGCTGCTGGTCTCGTGGGAGGAGCTTTTTTGATGCACGAGGGCGAAGAGCTTCGTAAGTTGATGAGCTGGCACTATACTTGACGACAATGCTGACTGACTACGATAGACGATGAGTGGAAGGGCGAGGAGAACCGCATTGAGGAACGTGTCGAGGACTTTCCCGAGAACGCCGCCAACTGGGCCGGCGAAAAGGTTAGTCCATACTAGCCTTGGTACAGTCGCAAGTGCTAATAATTCTCTCGTGATAGGTCGGAGAAACCGAATACGAAGTTGACAGAGTTGAGAACAATGTTGAAAATTTCCCCGAGAATGCTGCCGAATGGGTTGGAGACAAAGTGGGAAGTGTTGAGCGATTTGGCGATGAGATCGACTATGCCTATGATGAAGGTAGAGCCGAAGGTAGAGACGGATGGTAATGAGAGAGTAGTCTAAGCTCCTTTGTGTACTTTGTTGAAATTATTCACGGACGCTGAAGAATCGTGCGGTAGTAACCCGGCGATACTACCGCGGTATCTGTTCCTAGCAAAAGGATCGTGCTGTACGAGCTCAATATCTTGCCGGTTGTACACTGCCCAAGTCCATAAATAGAATCTACACACCGTGCTACAGTGATCTCGCGTTCAGCCTCACTTCATCATCGAAAGCCAGTGATATCATGGTCCGCTTGTTCATCTCATTAAAGAATCAGACACGTGTCATGGTGCAAGATCGGACGATTTCTTTCGGAAATGTATCACCACGTGGTTACACTGTCCCATGGTCTTGAATGAAGTCGCAATGAGATCCGTAAGATGTACAGTATGATCTGAAAGAGTGTCGTGTCTCTTCCATCCCCAAGTCAATCAGCGCTCACTCCAATGGAGCGAAGGTATCGCCAATTGCAGCGTCGTTCTGGTGCGATCGTTGTATGGCAAAGAATAGTATGAGCCCGGGATACTTGGAGACTGTTGCCTTTGAATTTGCCTTTAGGACCAAGTAAGTAAACCCAGTCAATTTGAGCTATGCCGTGACAGTGCCTGAGATCAATTAGGTTGTGAAGCCAAGATACTAAACAGCATGATTATCAACAACCAGACCTCTTTCGGTCTACTGCGTGCCCATAAGCAATCTGGAGAACCACATCAAATACTTGCAGCTGATCCTATCGGAAACTCAAAAAAGGTGGCTGTCATATCTGTCGCGTGTGTGATTGCGGGGTTCGCCTTGATCGCTCTCTCGATTGTCTGGTCTCGGAGACGACTATTCAGACGCAACGGCAACAGGATGGAGTACAATGCGGAACGAGAAGCGGGCGTGGAGGTGCTGCATGGTCAGTTCGTTCTATAAGTGCATTCAAACTCAGGTGCTCAGAGGATGGCATTGATTATGCGTCTCAAATCGACCCATTGCATTTCCTTCACCTTCAGAGCGGTCTGCGAAGCACTTCAGCCCTTGAGAGCCGGAGGATTTCCTCCTGTAAACCAAAATGAGTGTACTTTGTGCCACCTGTCAAGTCACTATTAATCGTGTAGTTATTGTTCAGGCCTCCCTCGTATGTAGCGCCGAAGCATAAGTTCAATATGCCTCGGCTAGATAAAGGAAAATGTAGATCTGGAGCTTTCACCAATCAACGATTGAGGATCTAACGTGACTTCCCAGAACGGCAAGACTGCAAATTGTGTATTGGATCAATTAGGAAATAGTCAGGCTTCAGGATCTTTGACTGGCTCGTCGCGAGACCACTCGGCGGATGATTCCGTCTTGGCGCGTGAACCGAATGAAGCTACAAACAATGCAAACAATGAATGCTTGGTCCGCCACTCGAGCATCAGCAATAGATTATGTCAAGCGAGCCCTGCTCAATACTCTCAGACAAGAAAAGCTTCAGATTCAGCATTAATCGGTCAAGTTCCTATTCTGTGAAATGTCTCAATCCAATCCAATCGTGTACGAGGATTCTTCCGATGACAACGATCATGATCACACTCAATCTACCAGGAGTGACCGGAGTGACCGCCTGAATGATTTGACAAGACAGTGTTTTGATAGAATATCAGCGTTGGGGATCCCCCGGGCTGGTGATTGAAGAAGTGCAACGGGGAAGAAGCTCGGGGATATGGTTGCCCCCGCATCGGTTGCACTTGCCGAGTTACCGCGGCCTTCCTTCCCAGCTTCAACCCGAAGCTCAACCCACGACGTGGACCACTTGATAGCATGAGGCTCTGACTCGGTAATCCGATCTGAATAAGAGCACTGTCCTGTGCATCCCCTGAAACTGTGGATATCGTTGTCGGCCGCATCAGATCATTGCCCTCGCTGCAATTGAGAAGCTTCTCTAAGTCGTAGATCAGTCACTGAAGCTCGCACTACTTTTCAGAACTCTCTACGGACGCTCTCGGATCGACCATGTGGTCGTCTCATCCATTACACGGCGTCAAAGTCGTTGAGCTAGCTGGACTAGCACCTGGTTCGTCTACACAAACCTCGCCGTGTTAAGATTCAACCTCAAGCTTACTGTTTAGGCCCGTTTGCCGGCCTCCTCCTTGCCGACTACGGTGCTTCTGTGCTCCGGATTGACCGCGCAGCCAACAAATCGGTTGCTCCCGCGGGCGACCATCTCACGCGCCACAAGTCTTCAGTATGCATGGATCTGAAGAACGCACGATCTCGGGAACTACTACTGTCGATATTACTGCAAGCCGATGTCTTGATAGACCCCTTTAGACCCGGTGTGCTCGAGCGACTCGGTCTCTCACCTACCGATGTTCTGCTCAAACATAATCCACGCCTCATTATTGCTCGTATGACGGGATTCCGGCGCGATGGAAAGTACAAGGATATGGCCGGACATGATATCAACTACATCGCTGTGTCTGGCGTTCTGTCGATGCTGGGACGTTCCGGTGAGACTCCATTTGCACCTGGAAACTTACTAGGGGACTTTGCCGGTGGCGGCGCCATGTGCTTCCTCGGAATCTTGTTGGCTCTCATATCCCGCTCCGCTACTGGCGTAGGGCAAGTGGTGGAAGCGAATATGGTTGATGGATCGGCGTATTTGGCGACGATGCCAAGATTGGCACGAAAAACTCCGGTATGGAGCGAGCCGAGAGGCACGAACTTGTTGGACGGTGGCTGTCCCTACTACGATACATACGAGACAAAGGACAAAGGGAAATATTTTGCTGTCGGAGCACTGGAACCACAGTTCTATGCAGCGCTTCTGAAAGGATTAGGGTTCAGTGGCAAGGATGTTCCCGCGAGAGAAGACCGAGACAATTGGCCGGTCCTGAGAGAGCTATTCACGAAGAGATTCAAGGAACGGACTCGCGCGGAATGGGAAGAAATCTTCGACGGCACCGACGCCTGTGCGACTCCCGTCTTGGAACAAGATGAATTGGAAGAGGAGGGCTTTGATCAGAGACTACCTGTCGCTTTGGTCAGTACGCCTGGTAAGTCCTTCAAGGCAGATGAAGCAGGCTGGCAAGGCGGTGGACTGCTTGCTGGGGATGGTGGTGAGACACGGTTGAAAGAATGGTTTGGTTGGACCAAGGGGAACGAATACCAGGAACGCAATGGGGTTCTGGTGTCTGCCAAGGGAGTATCCAAGTTGTGAACTACTTCATGTGTGTCTACATATGTCATATATCAGACGTGGTTTCATATCCAAAAGAATGTATTTCTAGGTTGACCAATAGACTGACGCGTATATTTGGTCGCCACCATACGGTGGTTCGGTAACATCGAGATGTTTCAAACTCCAGACAAATTCGACTGTAACGGTCCTGTGGCGCAGATGCTCTCTGTGCTATTCAGGTCAAGCGTGGTCGATCTATGACCATTGTATTCTTTTTCTTTTTTTTCTTATCTTGAGGACATACTGTCTTCATACTATCGTAGTTATCTAATATCATAGTCGCCGACTGATACAAACTTACAAAGTAATGATTCATAGATGAGGCAGTGTGGAGTCACGTCGACGTCACAGTGTCCCATTGTGTATCCGATAGTTACAATGTCAATACACTGTCAATACGTGACTCGGTACGGAACACGACTTCCGCCCACACTTTCCACGGTTGACTCTGATCCATCGAGATAATAATAAACTAATAGGAATAATAATAATAACAATAATAATAATAGGAATATCAGTAGTTGCCCGAGCGATTTATTCACTGAATTGCTCTTTTCTCTTACTATTTGCATGTCTTATTCCAACTCATGGATGGCGGCTGTCTTGTCCTGCCCATTGGTCGACTCATCTGATGTGTGCGTAGTGTTCCCGGATTGGCTGTGTCTCGATCAAACAGTGACGACTATCAGGCACGAGCATGTAACATGAACTTCCTCGATTCCTTTTCAGGCTGGAAAGAGAATGCCCTAACTTACCATGTCATAACTTACTACGTATGTAAGTTATGTAATCTATGTGATCAGCCTCTCAGAGCGGCTGCTTTGGGGTTGCACGTGCTCATTCGAGCGTATCACGACTCAGCTGGTAATCATACTTGGTATTAGTAAAATACGTAGCATAGTTAATAGTACGTATTGCATAGTTAGTCACCTACTGCATACAGCAAACTTGCTTATCGTACAGAAAACTGGGCAGCATTTCAGCTTCACCCGATCAGACAATCATCCGACGGGCAACAGCTCAGGCTAGCTTTGTTGTCAGTGACCTGCAGCGCACCATCCTTGTTCTCCAGTTTAACCCCTTCCTCTTTGGGGATCAAGATATTCGCAGGTTACTGTTTTGGGGTACATCCAGTCAGCCGCCCCTGACTAATTCGTCATCTCGTGTGGTGGTGTCTGTGCAAATGCTGAAAGAATAACGTTATCATTCGCAGTCATTACCTATCTAAGGCTGAGAGTCCTCCTGGCTTTGCTTATCCTTCCTTATCCTTCCAAGGTTGGACACTTTTCCGCCTCCTCCATGTTGATTGCCTTGTTCTGTTTCTAGTATCTCTATCTCCCTCTCTCCCTCTCTCTTTCTCACTCTCTTCCTATTTGGACATCTTTCAATTCATCGATAGAGGAGACGGTGCAGTCTCCACTATACTGAGCGGAACCGCCGCTCGTGCCTTGAAAGCGACTGACTCGTCCTCAGCCTTTCCAGGATTTCCAAGCCTGAACCATTGGATTGACCCGCAGAACCTAATCGAGCACAAATTCCACGTTTTCTGTCAATTTTTATTCTCCTCATCCCCTCCCATCCATAGTCCTACAGAGAAAAGAAAAGAGGAATACAGAAGGAAAGAAACAAAAAAAAAAAAAAAAAGGAATCTACAAGATTAAAGAAGCAATCATGGCGACCAGAGTGCAGATGCAACAGAGTAATAACCCGACGGACTACCGCATGTACCAAGTCCCGTCGCGCAGACCCATTGGGGGTAACCCTCACCACGCCGGGCTGCAATTTCAGCACCCGTCTGAGACTTCCTCTCCTGCACCACTACGACTTGCCCCGAACTTCGACCACCTCCAATCCCACACGCGAGCTCGCACCACCTCATCGACTGCCTTGCCGCACGCCGGTAATTCTCAGCAGTCCCAGCATCAACTCCACCAGCAAATCTATCAGCGCCAACTGCGACAGCAGCACGCGCAACACCCTGCCTCTTCCGCGGGGCCCGTCCCCACACGCAGTTCCTCGAATGCTACAACCTCAACCTCAACCTCATCGACCGGCGGCAATCAACGAGTAACCAAAACAATGTCTATCGTATCCTCCGCCGATATCCATCGCAGCGCCTCTTCGCGCTCGACCAACGCCCCCTTGAGTTATGTCGCCCTCATGAGGCGGCAAAAGGGCACCGTATGGTGCGACCGCGCACAACCCGAAGATCCGCGCCTTCAAGCCCAGAAACGAGCGGCGAAGCAACGAGCCTATCTGGAACTACACGGCCATTCAGGACGCTCCAGCACTTTTGCCAGTGGGAAGATTCGTCATAGCGGCAAAGCTGCGCCGAGTTATTCGCCTTCGACGCTGGTTGGTGCTACCGTTCCTCTACGGCTCAGCGCGAATGAGATTGGAGATGACGACGGAGACGACCATTCCAGCGAGGGCGCACCCTATCATCGTCGGACGGGCAGTGCCAGAAGTTCTTTGGGGAGCATGCATCGTTATCCAAGTGGTTATCAGCGTCCCCAGGGCAAGACTCCTCCCAATGAACAGGCCGATATTCCCGAGGTGGTCGAACACAATGCGACGGCGGCCTTCGATCGAATTCCTCAAGATAGTATCAACACCACTTCGTCATCATCATCGCAGATTGACGTACCGGCAGAGGAGTATGACATGCATGGCGAACACGACTTCGGAAACCTGGGTGAAATGAACGCTCCAGCTGCCGCCAACATCACCATGAACAAGGTCAAGAAGGCTGACGACCTCCGACGCCGCGGCAGTGTCGACGACCGCACGACAAGCCTCACAGGCGTGAGACTGTTCGTCGCCAACCCGGACGCAGACGACTAAAATCTGCCCTACTCGACCTTTTTAGTCCCTGTTCACTTTTGCGCCTCCGAAAAAGCTCAATCGGATACCCTATTGATTTTGATTCTCATGAAACTTGTACTGGCTACACAGTTTTCTAGTTTGCGTTTACTTCTTGGTCTGCCTCAATTCGATTGGCGGATTTGCATGGCCGGTTAGGCGATGATTGTTTGATATGTTATCGGTGTTCTTTGTGTGGTCGTTGGTGATCCTTTACTTCGATGTATTCATGTTTTCTGTGCGATTCGACAGGCTCTATACTTAATAATAATCTGGCTCACCTATTTGCACAACGGTTGATACGGTTAGATTCCTACTAAAAGTCAACCTGCAGGTTGGCAGTCTAGTAGCCAAGGAAGGCAGCTACCTGGCTGACACGCTGCCCACCCGCTCTGTACCACACAGTGACCTTTTCTATCTACGCCTACATTATCAATGTCTCAATTCATGACCTCCGAACTGAACGTTGTGTATCAAACCAGGTACCTTGCGGCTGGACATCCTGCATCTGAGGCTCCAGTATGCTCTAATATTCGTGCACATGTACACCAAGGCTGAGTTTGGCGCGAAGTGCCTACAGTTGTAAAACTTTGAGCAGGCTTCTCTTCAAACCCTGAACTCAATGTCACTAGATTGATTCCATCCTGGTGAAGAAGGTATGTCGACACAAAACTTCACTCTTGGTTGAACATGTGCCCTCCAGAGAAGAATACGAAGTCATCTGTCGAATGCTAGACGAAGGAATATATGACCTGAATGGCGACATCGTCAAACCCGTCGATGCAATACTTATCCTTGTGGAATGATCGGTCCCCACCGAGTTGTTGTAGCGTGTCTACTAGGATGATGTTACGGAACTGCACATATCGCTCGAGTAGTCAAGAATGTATTTCGCTCCTCCCTTCCTGTGCGATTCCGTCTCATGGTGAGAATTGGAGGTGGTGCGTCGGTAGAGGGCAGTGATATCAGGCTAAGGATTGTGTGGTTGTCGGTATTCCCAATCCCTCGTACAGGTGGATTGCCGGACGACTATTATCATTCAGAGTACATGCAGTCTGTGGAGGAAGTATCGTCATCAAGAGAATGAAGAGAAGTGCTACGCATGTAGCAAGGTTATTTTCGTCACTTGCGCTGGTAATTATCAGTCCAACAGGCACAAACGAGTCCATCCATGGGACAATAACAGCAGGATGCTTCGTGCTACCGAGACTGACACAGATCAGGGATCGATATACCAAGAACCCTAATCTCAAGGGGTTACGGTGGTGGCAATAGTCAGGGTTGGTCCGAGACCGTAACACCGTTGGGTGACTGTCGAAAGTCAAGACGATATTTCATCTTTGTGGATGTCACTGAATTCGATATACAGACTTTTTATTCATGATAAGTCACCAGGAGAATGAAGATGTGCTTGTATTCTTTTTCTGTTTACGCATACAGGGTTAGGGTTAGATCCAGTCTTCCTACTTCCTTTGGCGTAGTTAGCATCTCGGATAATCTAGTGCCCGACAACGCCGAGAAATTCACTGGGGGCACGTGATTCAATTAACACTGTGACGCGTGCCTGTCGCGAGACCGCGTCTCATTAATTAATCCACTGCGTTAACAAAGGAAGGAGCAACCAGGAGGCATTTGGGCTTAACGACTCGGACCACATACTCGACTACCGCCTTTGACCTCATTCATCGTTCACCACCGTCTCACTACGTACTTCATATTCGATTGCAAGACTTCTCATCAATAGTTTGGCACCACTACAAACGGCCGCCTAACGACTGGATGATAGCCACTTCAAACCAACCCAGAGAGATCGTTCTCTCATAAACTCAACCACACCTCATACCAAAGCAGCATTGGTTGACGATGGAAATATCGGTGGATTTCACGCCCTCTACTCTCAGCCATCTCCCACCCTCAATGCCATCTCCCACAAACGCACAAGCCCGAAAACGGGCATTCAACGAGGTCGAAGACCAGAACATACCGAAAAGTGAAATGCACAAAATGCAACGGGTTGGCGATGGGGAGCAAGAGAATCAGGATCCTCTACATCGTAACCAGAATATGGATATTGACAAGCCAACACCAACGGTTGTCAACGTGGTCACAGATATAACTACCGAAATGCCTGTATCCGAATTCCAACCCACTCAAATAGGCACGGCCACATGTACTCCGTCAACGGTTACCTCTTCTACGACGACTGTTCCAACCGTTCCTGCAACTCCTCCACGCCAGCAACCACAACCGCCTGATGCTCCTGAAGCTACGGTCAACCCCCCGAATAAGAAGATTAAACTATCGCCATCCACAAAAGAGGCTAAACGAAAGGAGAAAGAAGAGAGAGACCGTCTCAGACTCGAGGAAAAGGCCAAGAAGGATGCCGAAAAGAAGGCAAAAGAAGAAGAAAGAAAGAAAAAGGAGGCTGAAAAGGAAGAAGAGAAGAAGAAGCGCGAGGCTGACCGGGAGGAGAAAAAGAAGCAGAAGGAAGAAGAGAAGCAAGCCAAGGAAGAAGAAAAACGCAAGAAAGAGGAGGAGAAGGAGAAGAAGGAGCGAGTGAGTAATCATATCCTACGATCAGATTGGTATCTTGGCTAACATGCTGCAGTCTCAAATGAGACTCAATGCTTTCTTTGCTAAGCCAACTACCGCCGATACAAAAGCAGCCAGCCCAGTGCCCCCCTCTCCTCAGAAGGAAGCCGTCCGAGAGACCACAAAACTAGAATCACCATCAAAGTCACAGAACACACAGTCCGACTATCGAAAAGAGTTCCCAGTCTTTTTCCTTCAAAGCCATACTCATCTTTCTCCGCCTCATCAGTTCCAACGCGATTGCGAAGCTTTGAGTCATATCCAGCAGAAGCTAGACAGCTACTTGAAGCAACCAATTGCGCTTCCTGCATATCGCGGTTCTGACTTATTCAACATGATCCCATATCAACGCCGGAAGGGATTGAAAGTCATTCCAGTAAAGGCAATCTTAGCCAAAGCCCAGATTGCGGACCCCAGCACCTCAAGTACAGCGTTGAGAGATGAGCTCAAGAAAGTGGCTATGAAAAGTCTGCGATTCGGAGAAGATGTACGACCACCATACTACGGTACATTCACCAAACAACTATCAGAGACCCAAGCTCACAAGGTCTGCCGAACCCCATATGCTCGTATCTTACCAGAAATCAATTATGACTATGACTCTGAGGCTGAATGGGAGGAGCCGGAGGAGGGCGAAGACCTAGACTCTGAAGGTGAAGAGGACGCGAGTGAAGACGGTGACGATGATATGGATGAATTTCTCGACGATGAAGATGAACAGATGGACGGCAGGAGACGCCTTATTGCTGGAGACCAGGAACCTGTTTGCACAGGGATCAGATGGGAAGATGGTAAAACTGTTGATCCAGAAATGGAAGTCTATCGAATGGAGGTTTTGTCAGGTGAATACTCTTTCTCTTCCCATCTTTGACCCCAAGGCTGCTCTAACGCCAACTACACAGACATCCTACAATTTCCTATAGATCCTTTCTCTACGGCCTACTGGCCGAAGCCTAAGGTTGTTGAACAGGCTGCAATAAAGGCACCCTCATCGTTGCCCCCTGCCCGGGCGACTCTTCACACATTCGGAATCAGTTCATCAACATCGACTCATACGCCATCACCACTTGCACCACAAGCCCGTCCTGCCGCCCTGACAGACAACAAGACCGCGTCCAAGACAAAGAAGCCCTTTCCTCCCGAGCATATGGATGAGTTTAAGCAGACCGTCGAAGGATGTGACCTGAGCAAAGCTGGTTTGATCGAGGTTCTTAAGAAGCGGTAAGTTTTCTATCCTCTCACCCTCCCTCGTGAACGACTATATAAGTGCTGATCATACCTCCGCCCGTTAGCTTCCCAAAGGTTTCCAAGGATACGCTTAAAGACACGGTCAATTCGGTTGCCATGCGCGTTGGACAGAAAGAAGCAGATAAGATATGGACATGCAAATGATCTCCTCAACCCATCGCAACGAGCCGGATCTTCACTCGCCATATCTGCAAGCCTTCAGCCACAAAGTCCTCTCTGACCCAATAAGAAAAACTAGGGACACGGACTAATTGCCATGCTCGGAGAAGTCCGATTGGTGCGCAGCCGAGATCACCGACAGGTTTTATTCATCATTATAGTTCCTTGTTTCGGGAATGTGGCTGGTACCTGGAAAACGTGGCAAGCCCGCCAATCCGGCTATGCCATTGTCATACGAGAGGCCTACTTCATTTACAATACGACTGCTGCATGTGGCAACCATCGATGCATTGGTTTGTATTATCATCAATCTTGAAGGGATGGGAATGCAACGTAGGACAAGGGTCCTTCGGATCCTATCCCTGAGAATTTCTTATTGAATCTGTATGAGGCACAACACATATCATGACCTAAGGCGATACGCATCGAGGGCAACGAGACTCAATCATGTTCAAGCTATGATAATGGGCTATATGCTATGGAACCACTACTGATGAAGCGAGCCCGCAACACACCAAAGTCTCCATGTTTCAGCTAGCTATGCTGTGTATCCATACGTGTTCATGAATGGATTACTCAGAAATATGGATTCGTTGTATTCGATCCACCGACAAGTGGCAATGGCGAGTGAAGGAAGTGTTTCGGAGGATACAATTTAGCGAAAGTGAAGTGATTTAAGTTTCGTCCAAGTCAGGACATGGAAATTTAAATCTTGCCTACTTTCATTTTCATGGCACAAGCAGTGAGTATATCGAATAGATTCAAAGTTCACGGACAAATGATATGCCACGAAACAGCCGATCATGCGCTTAACTTGTAGCGGCTTAGATACGCCAGCGCATTCTGCAGTGCCAACACATCCGGCCCTCAAGGTTGGCAATCTAGTGCATATACTCTAATAGGACAGCAGCTGCATGGATATCGTTAGTACATACCGAGCAGGGATATGTATTGAATGCTTTAGCTTTATCTCTGATTGGTCGCTGATTGCCAACGACGTGGCACTCGTGGAACCCTCGATTTCGATCGACGAGGCTTGAACGGCTGGTTGTCGTGACTCACACAGTACGGAGTACGTACGTGCAGTGTTGTCAAGAAAGCATCGGTTCATTATATAGGTAGTTCAGTCCGTGTCTTTGCTCAGCTTGTCCGTACTTTGCCCTTACGGATTCACCGAGGGACAGCAAGAATCGTGACGCTGACTAAATGCACATGTCCAGCTGAACGGTCTTACCTCCATTCTTGAGTAACAGACGTGGCAAGAAATGTAGACTCTTATTGAAGAAATGGTAGAGATGTCGGATGAGTTATAAGTATGTATACGCACGTAGAGTAAGAGTAACAGGTCCGCAGAGGCAAGGAAGAACTGACCCTGTGACCTCCTGCGGGCTCCTTCCCGTGATCCCCCAAGCATCCCATCCAACACCACCACCGACACCATTTTTCTTACATCGGATTGCTATAGCACCTCTCCTCTACTTCTCAATATCCGCTCCAGTCAAGTCCTTCGGAGAAAAAAAACAAAGAGAAACAGACCTTGAAACAATCACTGATACCAATCCACAGTATATCACCGTCAGCGTCCAGATCTCTCCGCCCTCCAGACCTAGCTGAGCCTAGCCTTGGTGGTGGACAACACACACCACGAACTAAATTTCCCTTGCGCGACGCGAGTTTTTAATTCGTCCAACAAAACGAATCCTCCCCATCTATGATTCTGCAGCAGACCGGATTCGAGGACTTCGTGCAGATACAGGTTAGCCAGCCAGCCGCTTTGCCCAGACACCGCGCTTGCATACATAGTATACGCTACATGCTTGTGGGCTAGTTACCTACATACGCACGTACGTACTACATACATCTCACTCAGACGTGGAACTTCCTGCGCGCCCATCGGTCGAGGTATCTGTCAGACTCATCGAAACCGTCTGCACTGTACTCGTCAAGTCTACGCCCGGACCGACATTGTTTGGTTGTACATTCGCCAGTCTCCCTTACTGCCGAAACGTTGGTGGTTTGCAGCTGCAAATCATCCTTCGAGTTTGATCACCCCTCCTGACACTGGACCGAATTTTCCTCGCCATTAAGCCTACTCGGCGTCGTGTTTTTCGCGTTGACTTCCGATTGATCACTATCTCGCACGCAGCCCTCATTCGGTTTCTCTCTTCTTTATTTGTTTTTTTCTCTTTTTCTCCCTCTCAGATTTATTGTTTACTGCTTATCAATAAGCTTTTGGCAACCACGGAACCTGTTCATCCTCCCGCCAGCAGATCTCACACCAACCACTCACTCCACTTTTCCACGACTCTACGTTGGTCTTAGTTCAAGATACTAAAACTACGTACTACTTCCCCGCCACATTCTGAACTGTTCTGCGCTGGGAGTTATTCGAAACCTCTTCCTCTTTAATTTATCCCCGGTTCGAGGTTTCTGGAAAAAGAGACAGGTTTTTAGTAAGGCAGAATCAAGCGCAAGCGGTCTTTGAGTCAATCATTCATTGCGCGTTAGCGATCAGAATTATGCGCTAGGAACTAATTGGGTTGTCGCTCGCCGCGGGCATTGCGCATCCTCGAGTATCGTCTCGGGAACGGCGCCAGGAGGTCGCCCATGGCAAGATGATCGATGCCCAACATGCCTATTCCCCACCGGGTCTGGAGTTCACAATTCGTATGTCTTTCTCCTTTTCAGTCATATTCCAACCATCTGTTCTTTTGCGAAGTTCCCGTCGCATTTGCAGCCGTGGGCGAAGTGACAATAACCCCCATCGAACTGATTCCGTCGCAATCTTGCAACAGTCCTTGCGACGGATTTGATTATACACATAACTAACGTCAAAACATAGCTTTACCTCCGTCTCCCGTGGCTTCTCCAGTAGATTGTTCTATCTCATTTGAACAAAATGAGGCAGAACGCTCTTTTTTCAAGGTACCATTTGCGCCTTCCATGCGCACTCCCACTCCCACTAGCGTACCTGTCCCGGTTCCAATGCTAGAGCCAAAGGCTGTTGATGTAAGTGAGTCTGGCCCTAAGATACCTGTGGTGAGCCCGGAACAATGCACCACTCCGGAACCAAAGGATCAGCCTCCGTCTACTACACGCTCTCCGGCTTCTATTGTTCACATTCCCCTGCCCGTGACCCCCGAGCGCACGGTCTCGTTCGATCAATTTGCGACCCAATACCGACGCTGTCAGCAAGCGGAAATTGAGAAGCAGATCTTGGAACACCGGTTGATTTCCACGAAAGTCTCAATATGCTTGTCTTCCCGGCTTTTGAGGACTGGGGCGACTGTACAGCGTGGCCTTGTCGATGCTTTCAAACATGGAGATAAAACCGGTTTCGTTTCCATATACAACACGATCAATGATATCCAAGAGGCTTGTGAACTTGGCTCCAATCGTTTCATCAGTCGGCAACCATCCTTCCCGGAGGAGCCTTCAATTTCTCTGCAATCTCCTCGCATTCGTACTGCCAGTTTTATGCATCAGCTTAGCTCTCAAAGCAGGAAGGACCTCCTAGACATCTTAACTGAAGTCCGGACAAACTCACAATTCCTAGTTGATTGCATCACTGGCTTGCTTCCATCGCAGCTTACTTCACTGACTACCCCGATTGGATTCGCTGCCTACGGAGATACCATCTCGTCCCATTCCACTGCTCGGTCCCGCAATTCCGCTACCTTCGCGAAACGTGCCACTCCTAATTCTATACCCTTTAAAGAACATGCCTGGGCTCTTGAGCGGTCTGACCCACTGTCTGCACTTCTTTTCAATGTGTTTGCTATTCCCTTGGACTGGCAGCCCGAGGAGTCCGAACTACGCCTGGATGTCTGGTCTTCCACTTGTGCAAAGCTGCTATCAACCGGTGATAACAAATATCTGAATTTTGTTGGTCAGGTGCTGTCCTACTGGTCAACCGCCAGCGATTGGCGAGCCCGTCAAAAGATCAAACTTTACCTTATGGATGTTCTACAGAAAGGCGCATTTCTGCTGGAGAATATCGAAAGCCCGGTTGCCCATTCCATGGGAGTTGAGCCCCCGGACCCACTAAGGACAGATGCTGCGGAGGAGTTCTTTGATTCTGCCGTTCAAACTTTGTTTGAAGTTCTTGATGATTCGGATGCTGGTCTTCCATCTGCGGCCCTGGAGTTTTGCAACGCTGTTCTGAATAAATTAGCCGATGCCGAGACCCGGGATCGCTTTTTGGAGTTCATTTTTGTTCAGTGGTTTTTTTCTAGATATCTTTATTACGCTTTGACTTTTCCAGAGGTATTTCCAAAAGATCTCGCTCCGCGCTCCAAAGAGATGTACTTTGCTGACATTTTCAAAGGGCCAGGGTTTGCTACTCGATTTTCATATTAGCAAAGAAGCTCGGGAAAAGCTTTTGAGTCAAATTGCTTTACGCGCCCAGTCTCAGTTCTATCGAGTTTTACACTCAGTGTACGTGTATTACCTTTCGTCCAATTGAAGCAATGATTAACCTCCTTGTAGACCAGAGTTTTCTACCGTGAATACACATGTGAGACGCCATGTCGACAGCATGATCAAGAGATGCCTCTTCTCGTCCAACCCAGCGCCGGTCGCGGGGTCAAATAATCAGGATCAACAAATTGATGAGCGGGACAGCTCTTCTAGCTTTCTCATGCTGTGTGTCGCGGATGTTGTCACTCTGTTGAATGTCTTATTCCCCAAGCCCACCAGCAGTCCCTCGGGCTCCCTATCATCCAATGCCACTCAGCCAGGTCTAAGCTTTACACAGAATAGCACTCCGAGACGTGCAGCTCTTCCCGCTCACTGGTCCGGTAGAATTGAGACAGTCCTCGAACGGTCTAGCCCACTCGAATCAAGCAAACGGGAATCCACTCCAAAGTCTCGTTACAATCAATGTGCAGATGCCATTCGTTTCGAATTGTCTGATATTGGAGAAACAGAAGCACATCCAGTTTTAGACCATCCATCAACAGAAGATTGGACTTTATTGACAATTTCTGCCGATGGAAAATCATTATCATGGGGCACGCCGAGCGGGAATTACTCTGATGGTATCTTTGAAGGTCTTTCCGATAGTGGCGATCGATCTGGAACAGTACAACCAGAGGAGGACCACGAAGCACTCCATACTGCCATACAAAAATTGGTCAACGAATCCGAGACTCTTAGCCGATCAAGAACTTCACGGGCTTCCCTCGCCTGCCAAACTCGTTGCTCATCATTGAAGGAACGCTTCGATGCCGCAAGATCAGTATGTGAAAGTCGCTCGGATTTCCTAGGCGCTCACTACTGGTGGACTGCGTCCAATCAGCTCTTGCAAAAGCTCTCCAAATCAACTAAGTCGCCGCACAATGACTCTTGGATTCTTGGTCCGATGCTCCAATCATCAAATGACTCTTTCACCAAGTGCAATACAACTATCCATGAATGCGAGGAAGGCCTTTTCACTTTGAGTCCCCTGGTCGAACAGCTAAAAGAATCCAGCAGGAACAGCATCGCCGGAATGACTAAGCTGAAAAACAAAATGTGGTACATGACTGATGTCAAAAACTCGATGCGATATGAAGATGCGAAACACGTGGCTCTTGCGCTGAAGACCATGGTATACCCAAATCTGCATCGGGACAACAGTAATGAATATCGCACCCGGACTGGATCCAGATATCTCGGCGGATCTTTCTTGCAAAAACCGGAGATGCATGTCATGAATGTGATGAAAGCATCCACCAGTCAAGGGGGGCCTAACAAATTGAGCGACGAACAGGTTGAACTTACACGAAAGTGGATCTCACATAACGGCATCGACAATTTCTGCCGTGGTGAAGAGCGCATACATCGCTTTTGCTATGAAGTCAAATCAAGTATCAACAAGCTCGTTGGCGACTCAATGGCGGAGACGCCAGTTCTCTGGGCAAGCGAGCTCTTCCAGAGGGAGCGCGCCAAATTCGAAGGCCCCACCAATAGGAGCTACTCTCACATTCCGCCGACGCCAGGAGCTCGCCCTTCCAGTATCAGCAGTGAAGAAGCACTTTCTGGCGTGCCTTATTCGAGCTTGAGCTTGCGCGGCGCAGATTCATTACGGCCGACAGAGCCGCCATCTTTAATCAATCAGAGTCTATCATCAGAAAAGTGGAAGTACACACGGAAGTTTGAAGTGGATACTTTATCGTCGTCTGGAGGCTCAAGCGGCAGAGCCGCATCCAGCTCCACCACTGAGTCTTATACTACCTTTTGGTCACCTTCGCAAACACAAGCACAATCGGCTGCTAGCGCTTCCAGTTTCCAGTCTCGGCCTCCGTCGATGTTCAGCGATGCGCCGGCGCCTCGTCGCATGGAGAGAACTGTTCACGGCAAGACAGCGTTCTTAGATGACCTTCGACAAACACTGACCAGTCTCTTGCTCAGTGACTTGGGATCTCCCGTGTGGAGCTGCGGTAGCGAGACTGATGCATGGTTCATTGGCTTCCTAAATCAGACACGGGTACAAAGACAGATGGACAAGCAAGCACGAATCCAGAAATTTCTCGCCGACTCCGAAAAATCAATACACCAACGCCTTGGACGGTCGAGATATGGTGATGACCGCAATTCTCACCGGAGAAGTTTATCAGCTGATCCAATCTTGATGAAGTTGCATGACTCTCATAAAGCTACCACTGAAGGACCATTCAACAATGCGTTGGGCGTACAATCAATGAACGCCTCAGCTTTTAGCTACAAATCGGCATTTTCTCAGCTTCTGGATGTGTTTTCACGCAATGCAAACCCTTATGTGAAACTCGGGGCGTTGAGGGAATTGAGGGCACTCATAGTCGCTTCTCTAGAAAGGGATGGCGATGGGTCTCCCACTCCAACGCAGCAGCTCATCAATTCTCAAGGCCTGGTCGCAGCAGAGAAGTTAAGATTGAATCGTCACAGCTTCACCGAAGAGCTTCTGCGGCAAGACGACTCTTTCCGAGCGCCTACATCACCTGCGCCGGAGTCTGTTGACTTTGATTCTCACCCGTCCTATGATCTACTAAATACATCCGAAAGTCGTATTATAACGGCGATTAAGAATGTTTTACGAGAGCTGCAGCCGAAAACATTGTTCCGTGACCTCCAATTTATTTCAGCATTTGTTCCTAGCGAAACATTGAATAAGACAGAAAGCGGGACAGCATTCTTGCAATTCGGACTTGCAGCCTTGTCACTCAAGGAAGATGTCTGCGCCAGTATGGTCGAGCTGGCCGATAGGATAGTGTCTCAAGAATTGAACCGGCGCCATTCACAACAAGCATTCGACTTCATCTCTCGAACACAAGATCCCATTGAAGATGCGGCTAGAATGTGGATCATCACAGCCAAGGAAGGCTATCCCGTGGCACAACGCGAGCTTGCCATTCTGTACCTCACGCACCCGGAGATCCTTCCGCGAGTGACTCTACCCCTAACCCTCCCACGAGATACTTTTAAAGCGGAGATGATGTACCGCCGTGACAGAGACTCCAAATTCGATCCGCAAAGTATGTGCTTGGCGCTGCACTGGATGCAGCTGTCGGCCAGCGGCGGAGATGAATTGGCCAGGAACCGCCTTCGCGAGCGCGAAGAGTTCGAGTCTCTTGTTTGATTGCAAATTGGGTTATGTTGCTTCTTCCATCGTTTCGTACTCGTTTTCGTCCATGGTTGTGTAGTTTTGCTAATCTTTACCTATACCCCTTTTCTTTCGACTGTCTGATTTGTGCTGCCGTTTATCTTTTTTTTTTCCCTGATAAACTTGATCTTAAAATTAATGTGCGGCTTAGCATGAGCAGCGAGTCAGTTATTGACAGCATAGCATTGCTTCCTGGCATCATTCTGTCTGCGTTGATCGCAAACGCTTCTTATGCGCTCATTTTTTTTCCCCACCCTGTACCGCCAGTTTTTGATCTATGCTGGAGTTGTTCTGGAAACTTGCTGAAAACGGCGCATCCAGGAAGGCAATTTTGCTTCTGATGTATTGTTTCGATGTAAAGCATCTATCTATCTATTCAGTTCTCAAGACGGCGTCCGCGGTTATTTTGGCTTGATACACAGGGCACTATATTCTTTTTTTTTGTTCTTTTTAAACTTACTCTCTCGATAAATACTTCATTTCACTCGAAAATGATACTACAATTGGAAAATAGTATGGACCGTACACAAGTATGTGGAACATTTGAGGTATTGAGTCGGACTCGCGGGGTTGCTAGGGTTACATCAATATACCTACGTGAGGCTGAATGTCCCGAGCCATCCATGCATGTACAACGTGCAATAAATTGCCATCACATGTACTAATATGCGAGCTGAAAATCTAGTATGACCTGTTTGTAAGCCGAGCCACTGAGTATAGTATAGTTAGGCACTCACACCGCAAGATGGAATAGCATAATTGATATGGTACGTTGTCGCTCGCAGTCAAGCTGAACTTGGCTTATCCAGCCATCTCATACGTTGACTCTTTTTTTCCAGAAGAGTCGTCTCTCAAATAACCGTGACCAACAAGGAGGGCAGCCACGAACTTACCATGTCCCCTTTCCATGTAAACCAAATCTTCGACATCATCGTTGTGGGCGGCGGCACAGCAGGCTGCGTCGTAGCATCGCGCCTCCTCCAACGGAAACCGACGCTTGCAATCTTGATACTCGAAGCAGGCGAGGATCTCTCTCGGAACCCTCATATCTATCCGCCACAGACCGCGCCACTGCTTCTGGGCTCTGAGGCTGATTGGCAGTACGCCAGTGTTCCGCAGGCGAATCTCAATGCCAGGGAGATCTATTATCAGGCCGGAAAGGGGTTATCGGGGAGTGCGGCGGTGAATATGGGTAGGATCTTCAAGCCGGCTTTGATGTAATGATGAAAAGCTCATTGCTGACTGAGCGGGATAGGAGCATGGACTCGTGGAGATGCGCAAGAATACGATCGCTGGGCGGATTTGGTATCTGATCAACGCTGGAGTTACGCGGGTCTTCTACCATATTTCAAGCGCACAGAAACCCATCACGACCAGAATGGTGATACAGAGCAGCATGGATTCGGCGGTCCGATTCACACGTCTTCTGTGTCGTCAAGTGGGCGGCATTATCCATTACGGGAGACACTTCGACAAGCCTGGTGTAGTGCCGGGCTAGGTGTCAACGATGATATCAACAGTGGACATCCACAAGGGGTCGCGGAGCTGGTGACTAACTGGGCCGATGGCCGGCGGCAGTTGCCAAGTGAGGTGTATCCATTGAATGGGGCAATGGTTGTGACGAATGCGCTGGTCCGGCGGATCGTGCTGGATGGTGGCAGTCAGACTGCTACAGGGGTCGAATTAGCAGATGGACGAACATACTCGATACGCGCTGGTGGCGAGGTGATTGTATGTGCGGGAGCATTAAGGACCCCTCAGATACTGTTGCTGTCAGGCATAGGGGGGTCTGCGCAATTGGCAAAGCACTATATTCAGGAGCTCGTCCATCTTCCGGACGTTGGGCGGAACTTTCATGACCATCTCCTAGTGTTCAGATACTGGAAACTACGTGAACCTGAACGAGGGGTCGCATTGGGGTCTCCGCTCTTTGGGGGACCGAATTACGAAAAGGGCGTACCGCCAGAAGATTGGTTGGCTACCACAACTGTTTCTTCAACAGGCTTGCAGTCCGCTTGTGCAAAAGATGCTTCACAAGACAAGGTAGTTGATTTGCGAAGTCACCTGGAATTAGCCACCATATATGCCGCCTTTGGTGGAGAATTAATTGGGCTTGATATACCCCTGGATGGAAGCGCAATAATGAGCTTTTTCATGGGCCTCTTACCCACGTCTCGCGGTTCGATTACGCTTCAGTCTGTAGACCCGGCGGATCCGCCAGTTATCGATCCCAATTTCCTCGCCACGGAAGCTGACCGGTTTGTCCTGCGCGAGGGTTGGAGGCTGCTATCAAGGCTCATGCTCGAAACTCCTGAAGGTAAGGACCTCGTTGCAGAGGAATTTGTGCCTGAAGGCCATCGATCTCTCGAATCGAATGCACCGGATGACCTCATCGACGCGCGCATCCGGATGGGGGCCCTGACCGGATCCCATTTCGCAGGCACGGCCAGCATGGGTAGCGTGGTTGACGGATCCTTGAAAGTGCGAGGTACGCAGGGACTGAGGGTCGTCGACGCCAGTGTCGTAAGTGCATAGGCCCGGCAGAATCAGTCGATGAGCTTACTTTTGACTTTCTAGATACCAATTCCGCTATCATGCCACATACAAGCGGCCGTCTATGCTATCGCCGAGCAGGCTGTTGATATTATACTGCAGGAAAAAGTCAAGTCTGTAGTCTAAAGTGGCCGTCAGACTATCTGGCATGCTTACCTGATGCTAGGCAGGTCCATTAGCAGTTTACAATTCGAACACCGTACGTACCATATAGCCAGGGTTGTAGGATACCATACTATCTTCTTTCAGATGCGTGGGATTATGAGATATGCCCAGGTAACGTGATAGGATAGTCAACCAGCTCATGGCTGAGGGCACATGCCTGCCGCTCACTGCACTCGGCAGCCCGCAAATTTCAGTATGCAAGGGAGGCGAGGTGCCGATAAGAACGATGGCTGCTGATAGGATATGCATTCACAGTCGAAGTTCATAAGAATCTGCAATGGCGAAAACAATCACTCGATATTGGGGCTGAGAACGCTGTATATCATGAGGGAATGCGGATGTAACTACATAGTATAAGTTAGTATAGTTGAGTCTCGAAAGAGTCTAAGCTGATAGCCACGGGCCATTGCGTCATAGCGTTCCCTCACTTGTGGAAGTTCCTCCACCACCTTCCACCACTTCTTTTCTCTCTCTCTCTTTGCTTTCTCTCACTCAACTCAGGGAAAAGATTCCAACGAACGAGATTCCTCCCGGCTATAACATCTCTCCACAAAAAACCAGGATCCTCCTCATCAGACAGGTAGAAAGGGGATCCACAGAACGTCCCATCAGGTAACTAGCTACAACAAACAACAACCATAACAACGCTCGGGTACTAAAAAGGTAACAAAATCACTCATCCACCATCTGACTTGTCCTTCGTTGCACTCAGCTCAGCCCACGCCTGAAGCATTACTAATAGTGTAGTTGTCTGAGCATCAGCACAACGTCAAATCGTAGCATTTTCAGCTCAATAACTAACTGAACACCAGGGTATTTGAATGTTCTGATTTCGACATCCGTGTCAAGTACCCCGCTGTTGTTGCGACTTCCGTTGTTACGATCCAACATGACTCTGTCTCACGAAACGACGGCTCACGCCCATAGCCCCGAAGATATACCTAAGCGGCCCAAAGGTAGTCCTAGCATGGCGATAGACAAGGTTCCCGCAAATGACTGACATGTCGCAGGCATCCTGAAAAACTCAAGTTCCTTCATCCACCAGCATTCAACGTCGCCCGAAAAAGTTGCCCTTTCACCTCCTCCTCTACCTGCCGACACAGAAGAGAACAAAGAAATCACCCTTCAGAATACCTTACAGAATGCCGGTCGCCGCTCGTCAAGTACACGTCGCGCTTCATCCGGGAGACGTCATTCTGGGACGGGCTTCGCACACGGCGACCAAGATGATCGCTCTCCACATCTGAAATGGGATGAAGCGAACTTGTACCTCACCGAGCAGGAAAAGACAGCAAAGATGAAAATCGACGAACCCAAGACTCCCTGGGCTCCGAGTTATGACCCCGCACAAGATATGGAGATCGAAGCCGAAGGTCGCACGCTCGATGCGCATGATTTGGTAGTTGACGAGCTTGATCAGGTCAAGAGTGCCCGTCAGGGTCACGCTACCGGTTCCGTAAAAGACAACGAGATTCCTGATTTTGAGCTCGGTGAGCCTGAGGAGGATGTTCACGCGCAGCAGAATCTAGCAGCGGCGGCGGCGGGCGGAGACCGAATCACGCGCGAACGCAGTCTTAGCCAGAACTCGAATCGCAGCGACAAGCATGTTGGTGTTGTCGTTAATGATGAGGAAGGTAGTGGTCATGGAGAGGGTTTGATAACGACTGAAGAAGCAAAGGAGAAACATCGTCAATTCGAGGAGCATCGCAAAAAACATTATGAGATGAGGAACATCAAGGACATACTGGGGTAGGTTTACCTAATATTGCATCGTGACAGTATACTAACGTGACTCCAGCCACCCGGAAGAACTCGATGAAATGGACGACGATGACGACGCAGAGCCGTCAGCAGTGCCCCAGATCCCCAAGAATCTGTCTTGATCGGTCTACATGCTCTGCACCTGTCCCATCAATCCATGGCAGACACGAGCTGCATGGACGAGTTTACGAAATTATGAGAATGCTCTAAACACTTTGTTTATGCTTGGATTCGTTTCTGCTTCTTTCCCCCCTTTTGTTAATGGCTTATGAATACCCCATCCATTTTGCATGAAATGGTTGTGGGTAAGGTAAATAAATACCCCTTTATGTTCCGAGAATGAGGACAATTTTTGTAGTTCTATATCACTTGCTGTTTGTCGATAGTTGGCTTTATCGTGTAGAGAATCAACATATTCGCTTTGGAATTATGCTTCCAGCAGTATCTGGAGTCGGATTGACCAAAAAGTCTTGCGATGCAGTAAATGCATTCATACCAATTGCCCCCGATGCTGTACAATTCTGTTTTTTGTTTTTTTGGATGTTATAGAACATATGCAGTATATACTACTGTTGCTTATCACATCTGTAGTTTATACCAAGCACCGCAGCTTAGGAGGCGCCGTGCTCGCCATGGACTATAACCATGATTCGTAATGATTAATATACACTGCCTAACATTATTTGATTATATGAACAACTCCAAATACTCGTCTTCGCATGCCTTTGGTGCATTAACCGGATTACATCTCGCAGACCTTGCCAGCGGCAGTCCCACGAAATAATCACTGTTGTATCGTGCGCTCACTCCAGCTCCGACCCAGTCCGAACTGACAATCTGTGCACCGCTCGCCAATGCTGCGTCACGCATGGCGAGAACCTCATCTGTCAAGAGCATCTGAATCGGCTCATCCGCGCGTGTACGAATGAAATAGCCCCTTGAAACCAGATCCTGAATTTCGTGCTGATTGTTATCGCTGATTGGGTCATTGCGTTTTATGAAAGCGGCGTCCGATTCGCCGGGGAGAGAGTTTGTGAATATCACGCGCCCTTCGAGGTTGAGTCTGTTATTACTTCGATATGGATCACGAATCTGAATGGGGTGAGTCGGTTCGTTGTCCATGACGAAGAAGAATTTGCCACGCGAAGATGAGAGGCTGGGCCAGCCACCGCCATGCTCAAAGGCCAGAATTGCTTCTTCGAGTGTGATATTATTCTTGTCGTGGCTTTTGACGCGACTAACGACGCCGTTGTCTATCGCCTGTCTGCGTATATCGTCCGGCGTGATGAGTTGATCGTCGCTGAATACGGAGCGTATCTCAGCATCGACTTTGTCGAGAGCTTCGACAGTCCAGTCCTCCGCAACAACGCCTCCTTGTTTCTCCAGACCGGGTTCCGTCTTTTTGAATTCGATCAGTATGGGTATAGGCACATGTTGCCCGTTCTTTGCGTCAGACCATGCTTTCACCTGCGTCAGACACTCGACCAGTGTATGGCATATAGATCCGACATCTGCATCAGCGATATGTAGGACTTTGGTGCCTGGTTGCCGCATCACCTCCTCCGGCAAGCCGTAATGCGCTTCGTCTGTTTCGGACATGTTCGCCAGTCGACGAATGAGCGGATCTGCGAACAGCCCGCCGTGCGTGTCGACATAGACATCAAACTCAAAACTGCGAACTCGTTGGTATTCGAGTTGGTCGTGCACAGAAGCATGGGAGTAATAGTATCCTTCGAAGTGCGGATCGACGTTTGCCATGAGCGTGGGGAAATGGACTCTTTCCGGTAAAGAGACTTCGCGGTGATAGCTATTGTGTGTGCCGATGACTTGAAGATTGTTGAGCCGTAAACCCTGGTCTTGGCTGTGTTGTTTCTGTTGCTTCTCAAGGTGGAGGATGGAGGGCGATGTGGAGAATAATGAGGATCGATCATTTTGGAGAATCTGGCTTAAGGAGGATGTTGAATTAAGAGTCTGATTTAGGACGGATACTATTGCGCATGACTGTTAGTATGGATTTGAGAGACGTATCCATTCAAATTCAAGCATACCACCAATGACAAATATAAGTGCTGCGCAAAGCACAATCTCGCGCATGGTCATGGCCATGATGTCAGCCGCATACGTACAGCTCCGCGGTCCTGCGAAGCTCGTCGAAACCCTCAATGAAGCTTATAGTCTCCCAAGCTTTCAAAGGACCGCCATTTCGATAGTCGGGTGTATTGTTTGGTAGTGAACACCCTTTTGGATGTATCTTTATAGGAGTTGATGAGTCCGAGGTCGTGATGCAGAGACAGGCACGAATGCTCCCCTTTGCCTGTGATTGGTGATGTCATGTAATCCAATCAGCGGGCAGTTTGTATGTTTGCCTTTGGCCATAACCCTGAATCAACCCTGAGAAAACCCTAAGCAAACCCTGATGAGATGGATCTGTCGGCCATATTTTGGGCTAGGCCACATCCAGTGATCTTTCAATCTACTCAAGTCTCAAGACAACAAGACAACAAGAATCGACTCGACCGGTCTCGACCTGGCAATTTGACCCAGACTTTGTGAACATCAATACATACTTTCTTTGATTGAATATATGGTTGTTGATGATATCTTTCAAAATCGACACACACACACATACACACATATCTATGTCTATATGTATATACAAGATTAATATCTAAAACGAAATGGGGATCTATTTGCCTATATTGGAAGTGAATCAGTGTAGACAAAGTAGGAGTAAACTTGGTTGAAAAGATAGTCGCCTGTTCATATAGATCTCTAGCTTACAAATGTTATTCACGTAACTATCCCCGTGGTCATCAACCGGCAGGTCAAAAGTACTGCGTCGGAAACAGCCCGATTGTCCTTGTATCGTCTCGTTATACACACGGGGCATTGCCCGGAAATGAACCTCGACATCAGGCATACCGACAAACCCCTTCGTCAGGCTTTTTGTTCCAACCCGACACCTTCGTCATGTAGTTGGCCACATCCTCGTTGAATTTTGCGATTTCATCACGAGTCATCGTTCTTCGGAGTCTAGCCGCTTTGGCTACTTCGCCTACATCGCCGATGGCGCGAGCACTCATGATAATGCCAAAGATGGCCAGCGGCGTCGACTGAGGATCTTCTATTGCTTCCATAAGGCCAATGGCTGTTTGACCTCCCTCTGCAGTGTAGACCAGCATACGGCCAAGGACGGTCATGACGCCCTCTTCGACGAGGCTTTCGCCGCCAAGACTCGCAACTACGAGTATGGCAGAGATCAAGTCAATGATAAATGCCTTTTTCTCCTCTTCCTCGATCTTTTCGCCCATTTCGAGGATGTCTTCCATAAATCCGACAGCTGCTTGGAGGGTAAGCACCGGCAAGACAAGAGCATCAACCAGATCGTGAGGATCCCCATCGTACTCGTCGGCTATGGTTGCATATGCAACCTCTCCTAAGGCTGGGACAATATCAGTGATGTTCTTAAGAATCTTCTGCACAATATCCTTTGGATTGAAGACGTCGTCTGGTATGAAGCCATTGATGATAGGCGCATTAGACCAGAATTGCGTATACTGACAGGACTCGGTCATGTCATCCCACCCCAATGTCTTATATTCGAATAGACACTGAGCAGACCCCGGGACCTCCACACTTCCCGAGCGTTCGTACCAGTCCGTTGTTTGATGGTCTGCGATCTCAAATCTGTTCCTCGGCGCGCCAACTTCGGTCTCGACTTCACCATAGAAATCATCCTCAGCGCTATCTTTCTAAAAGACCAGATGATAGATTGTTCGTAACGATTGACGATATCGTTGCGCTGCGAATAATCGGGTGGACAGGGTTGATCTCTGAGATGCCACTCGTCGCCAGTATCACGGCCGCTTTCGATCTGACATACCTCAATGCAGCCACTACAGCTGACTCCTTGGTCATCGCAAGATGTGCAGCATGGGTACTTTTGCCATATCTTACAATCATAGTAATCATTGCCATGGTCGTACATGTAATCCATCAGGACCTGTCCCGAATTGTCCACGATGTAATCAGCATATACTTCAAAGTAGTGATCGTAGTGGTCACTCACTATCTCGTCGTACTTCTTTCTGGAGACGTCGGTTATGTTGAGCAAAACAGACAACATGTACTTGGGCACACAGTTTAGTGGGAGCTTATCGTTGTAGTCGAGATTATCCATCTCATCTATCGTGGTCGGTGTGAATGGGCATGTCGGTAGTGGCGTATCATCATTGGGGTCCGGGGTATATGGGTCAATTCCATCACCATCCTCACCACCGCTGTCACCACCGCTACCGTGATCGTTTGGCCAACAATTGTTTATCCAGAGCTTCAAGGCTCCATTATCAGGATTGACCGTCACGAAGTCAGCACGCTTATCAGTTGTCATCTAAGGCAATGTTAGAACCGGCGATGGTACAGAGCCGATTGGATTAACTTGCCTGTGCAATTTTGACGGTGAACCCAGGTGTGCCAACTCCGTCAGCGAAACTCAGAGGAGTATTCCATCTGATAGTATGGTTTTCAAACCCCAGATTGTGCCAGGTCCGCGTGCTGCCCGTAACGCTGCCTACTACGTTATAGTCCAAGAGGCCGTCGCCATCCACATCAGCAAACTGAACTTGCCTAGCAAGAACACCGACTCCATCGGCAACCAGGTGAGGCAGATCCCACGATATCGGAATAGTCTGGAGATTTCTCCACATAAGAACAGCTCCATTTTCATTGATATAAAGGTAGTCGTCATAACCATCGCCGTCCAAGCTATGCAAGTGTGGTTGTCAGCCACATTCGAAGACTAGGTAACAGGTTAATAGGTGAGACTTACTCAGCAAAGCGCACATTTTTTCCATGGAAGTGCCAGCCAAGATCTTCAATCTCCTTCCAAGGGCCTGTGGCACACTCTTGGGGTGCTGCCCAGCCGTGCCAATTCCCCTTTTCCCCTCCTAGATTCTCCCACCATACGGCATGCCCAGTATCATCATCGACGACAATATAATCTGCACGGCCGCTAGATGTCAACATACCCATTCTGACTTGGTTTCGATTATGACCTTCAGGTGCAGTGGCAATTTCGCCCAAGTCATCCCATAAGTTCTGACCCTGGCCTTTGCTGAGGTAACCCCAGCCTCTGCCGTGCTCACTGAGCCAGAAGTAGTCCATGACACCATCACCATCCACTTAGTGGCATCAGTCAGGATATTTGCTAAATAAAACAATTGGATAGGGAGAAGATAATTATTGTAAGACATACAGTCACATAAGACAGTACCTTCCCCTGGCTGATACTTTCCTCCAGTGCCAATGTTTTCCCATAGCGTAGTCTTTCCGGTCTTTTCATCAACGACTAGGTAATCAACTTTACCATCATTCGTCATATCCAGTAAGCGGACTTCCGCTGCTTTCACACCGGAGGGCCCTTCAGCTACCGCAATGACCGGCAGCCAGCGAGGCACCAGTGTTGTTTCTTGTAGACGGTTGACAAGACCGTCCACCTTGCCACCGGCACCAACGTACATGTAATCAGCTCTGCCTTCGCCTGTGAAATCACCTAATATGACTCTGTCTCCGTCTGACTGAGAAGCTCCAGTTGCGATAATTCCCAATTTGTAGTAGTCAGGCATAACCTCCGCGCCGGTGTTTAGCCACCCAGTTACTACCCCAGTCTTTGAATCGACAAGACAGAAATCAGCCCTTCCATCACCTAGTCAACCATACGATTAGCAGCTGAGAAAAAGGCGGAGGAACGTGTGTCTCATCATTTGCCCACAGTCAAAGCCTGGATTCGCATAGGGAATGAGCTCACCATCGATGTCAACCATTTGCAGGGTGTCATTGGTTGCACCAACGCCTCCAGCAATCCGTCCTAAAGATTGCCACTGCCAGACATTGTCCTTTGCAAGACGGTTGATCCAGGCATAGACTTCTCCGTCCGCGGGGTCTATGTAGATGTAGTCATCCCTCCCATCTCCGTTGAGACTGAATGTAGGAAATTGTAGTCAGCACACGGAGTATAGAGCTCCATACGAACTTATCTATATCTAGAGTTCAAAACAAGACAGGTGCAGGAGCAGAAAGGAAACGAACTTTTCTACTCACTCGGCGAACATCACCCCTGTTCCATCACGACCATCCTCCCCGGTAGCGACGATACCAAGGTCAGTCCATTTTCCAGATGGTCTATTATTTGAGTCTGGTTGACTTAGAAGAACCTGAGTGGCTCCGGTCTTTGGATCGACACAGGCATAGTCTTTAAAACCATCACCATCTAGGTCCATAAAATGAACTTGCGCACCAGGACACGCGCCTTCAGCTATGATCCCTATCTCAACCCATGATTGATTAAAATCACCATCAGAAACCGCACTAAGGATAAATGATATTAGCATCTTCGTTGCTTTGTCGAAAGGCCGTTCCTTTTTCCTTTGCATTCGTACGGCAAAACGACCAGAGATGAAGAGAATGTGGGAATCTAACATACACACTAGGTCCCAACGCAATTTCGTCAGGAACTCGATACCAAGAAGGTGTCGGTCTACAAGCATGCGAGTCGGTCCCAGTCGGTAAATCTGTTGGAGTATCAGCTTTTGAGATTAGTCCTTGCCCATCTGCATCATCGATAGCGGCATAGAACTTGTCTGCCATGTTTGCATAACCAATATCATTTGGGTGCAATCCGTCATATAACTGATCAACAGAAACGGCATCATACATATCAACTAGCAAGACTCTCTGATCTTTCCCATACTTAGCCACGAGATCAGATATAGCAGTATTAAAGTCCGGTATCCGTGTAGCTGTGTTGGGATAATTTACAGGAGATGCTGGAATGATCTGACACACCAAAACAAGTGCATCAGGGGCAAACTTCAAAATATCATCAACGAGTTCCCTAAGACGCTCTGGGGTATTCGCAAGATCGACGTCATCCTGTATGTTTTTCATGTCGTTGGTTCCTGCATGAACCAGGGCAATGTTTGGAGCAGCATAAATGCCAACTGTGCTTGCTTCTCTAATGGCGTCAATCTCAAAGCCACGATGTCCTTCATGGTCGTTGTCGGCCATAGTTCCAGTCGACGTGCCACCGACAAAGTCAACGTTGTTACCCCTTGCAGTAAGTAGATCATGCAGCCGTCCTCGATAGCCATTCCCGTCCGTGCTGTGTGCACCCCATGTAATAGAACTAATCATCATATTAGGGGACTTGTGTAAGGTTATAGAGGTGGGTTAGAACACACTCTCCGATGGGAAGCACCCTCAGATCAACACCACCACCGATCTCAGCCCGATGTTGCAAATATTGTGGCGGTACAGCGGCGTGTGAGATCGGAGCCCAGGAAACAACAACCGTTATGGCAAGGAACGTCAAAGCTGTCCACGCATTACACCGGTAACCGGTGGTATGTGGGTTATGTGCCGCCATGTACTACTATTGTATGCAGACTTTCTATTGATAAGTCAGGCTTGAAAGTCTTTTGTCAAAATAATACCGCCGAGTTCTATGGATCTCAAGAGGGGGGAGAAGATAACACTTCGTGACTTTATATATGTTAACTTATATGTGTCGGATTGAAAGGCCTGCACCTGTGCAGTGATGTTGATTCATGGTTTAGTCGATAGAGGCTGATTCCGTGGCTTCAATCAAAGCTAAGAAAAACCATCTACTACGTTTCATTTAATCCTAATCCCTGCAGGTAGGACTATGACTGACTCGCTTGGGGCGACATTGATGACCGACAGTTGGACGATGCTATATTTCCTTGGATCCACGCCGACAGTTCAGGCGAGCCTCTTTGCACAGACCCACACATATTCTCTATATCTATACTATTATATAGTCACTTGGTGATTCATGTCTCCACGAGGATTCAAACACGGATAATAACCACGAGATGCTCGTTAGGGGTTATACATAATACGAACTCACCTCCTGAATAATCTCGATTAGGTCGACCTGGCGCATAGGAGGGCAACTCGCCAAGCATCTGACTACTATCAATCTGGAAACATGCAGCGCCATTAGTGTGAAATGCTTTCGGAAAACCCTGGGCCTCGACTTCGACTTTCACGAGCATTACTTGCCTCAATCAAATCAGACATCACGCTGTTACTGTAGCTTTCTGGTTGGGAAATGAAGCCCTCGTCTTGGCAAGCCAGATATGTAGGATTTCAAGAAAGAGGTTTAAAAAGCCACCGGTCTAAATCACAGAATACGAGCACTTAGTCGGGCAATTTGCGTTCTAAATAAATACGCTGAACTCCAATCTGGATACATTCAGCGCCATTAGCCTGATTTTTCCACCTTATATGCCTCATTTGCATCTTGGCAACCTTAGTGACAGAAGCGTCTTGTGCTCGGCTGGTCTTGTGTTTATTTACTAACTTCGTCTACTTCGCAATCCATCGGCGCACTTTCGGAGTGGCGTTGAAGTTGGCATCGACCAAAAAAATCATAATAAAATCCAGATACGAGCTAGAAATAACACCCCCCTTCCCTGATAACTGATTATTGGCACATAAAGAGCAGCTCAGGTCATACACTCGTCGAACAAGAGTCCATCAACTTTCAGAAATCCAATCATCCGACAAGATGAAAGTTTTCTTGGTGATTGCGGGCTTTGCCGCCCTACTTCAATCATGCCTTTCTCTCGAGGTAGATGAGGCTGCGCGGGTTCTATACTATTACACTGTTTATGATCTTGATGTCACAGTTCATGGGGTGGGAAAAGGATATATCTCGCCAAATTGCAGAGGTAGCGCCGTTGCCGATGGGCGATGCACTCTTGATGAGTTTATCAACTTCATTTTCCTTGACAAAGCCAGTCAGACTCCAGCATACTATGAATTACCAGAGGACGAACCCAGTCTATTACCCCAAGACGTTGCAGCCATTATCGAGTTTCTTGCTGATCTGAAAAGTGATCTGAAACCTGGAGAGGAAGAGGATAAAGTCGTGAAAGGCAGAAGCAGCCCGGTCGGTATCTTCAATGACATAGGTACCATTATCGACAAAGATCATGGACGAGCCGGCTCACTCAAAATTGATATCTCCCGCCACTGGAAAAATATGCAGGAGGCCTTAGCAGGACTTCGCGATGCACAAAAGGCCGTTCTACAGACTGGTCTTGCGACAGCTTTGAGTGAAATGAAGGAAGTCTCTTGGGCGATTGTCGCACGTCACAGCAACTATCTTAACTCCCTTTGCACCGGGGTTGACTGGAAGCTTACCATCAAAGACAATCCAGATCTATTCGAACCGACAACCGATCTATATAAAAACGCAGTCAAAACCCTTCAGGCTTATGATGAACTGGAGGCCACTCGGAAGCAGAAGACTATGGCTTACAAGACGCAGAATTTGTTGACTGCATGCTTTAAGTAGCAGAAAAGAGGTTATGACGAGGTCTTGGAATGGCTGTTCGGGGAGAGATCAATCATTCCATGAGAGCTTGCCAGCATATGACCTCACAAAAGGACCATGTCCGTAGTTAGGTAGATAAGTCATAGAACCTAGCTTACCTATATTACAGTCCGTCAACAGGGAGACATGATGCTCATAGTACCAACAGCTCAATCCATAACATCACCCTTCTCTCATCCTCCGAGTTTCTCAGTCCACACCCTGCCCTACATACTTGATAGACGCGGTATCTGACCCTAGTCTCGGGGACATTCGCTTTTGGCTTCAAGAGCCGCTACGTTGCAGAGAATGAGTGATAGAATGATGTATCTTGAAAGGCATTCCCGCAAGCTCCTGAAAGGCCATCGCCGTCTACAAAGCCATTCTGCAGAAGGTCGTCAGGATTTTCGTATCGAAGTGTAGAATCAAAGTTGCTGTCCGATCCTTGCTCTTCTCATCTCAGAAGGAAGAAAGCCTCAAAAGATGAGCATTATTTGATGGTCAGAGCGCCATTCTGCCCCTGATCGTCACCGCCCATCATTAAAGGCATTATGATTGGCCAAGTCACAGGACTTGACCGTAAGAGGCAGTTTGCTTTTATTTAGCTGAGACACGGCAATTTGTTGTTCCGGGCTCAATAGCAGCTCTTAATATTGCTTCGTTCCATTGACTGACTAGCTTCCTGACTCGACGTTAGGCTCAAGCTTTGCCTGGATGGTTCACCCCTTTCCATCATCCAACTAACTAATCATATTCCTTTGTGTTGCGCGAATCAGTCAGGGGGTTAGCTCCCTGTGATTTAAAGGTGAGTCCAACGGCCAACGCATACTTTCCTTTTGTTTCAGACGGCTGTTCACATGTTATAATTGTTTCCCAATGGCTTGATTATTTTCCCAGCGTTGATCACTTTCTTGCCATCGGCCTATCTTTCGTCGTCTATATTTGCTCGCGATACTAAAGCTATTCCCTTTGACTGTCTAGTTCCTTTATTTACACAACAACAATCACATTCAAAATGTCTTCCGAGATCGCTACCGAGCCTGCCCCTCAGTCTGTCCCCGAGACGACGGAGAAGACTGTCGAGCCTACCACCGCCGCTGTCGAAGTCAAGCCTACAGAGACCAAGCCAGACGACGCAGTCGTGGCCCCTACAGACAAACCCGCCGAAGCCGTTCCAGCTCCCGCCGAAGCTCCTGCTGAACAGACCACAGCAGCAGCCCTGATCGCCGAGCAAAAGGATGAGACAACCGACAAGAAGGAGGAGCCCCAAGCCCCTGCACAGCCCGAGTACTTGACAAAGATTGCCGGCCTGAGCAAGTTTTTCGCGAGTCTGCCCGAAATTCTCAAGAAGACAGGTCACACAGAAATGTGGGGAGTGCCCCTGAAGGACTCCAACGACATCCCTACCGTCAACGTCTTGATCAAGTTCCTTCGTGCCAACGAGGGCAATGTCAAGCAAGCCGAGGAGCAGCTGACCAAGGCTCTGGAATGGCGAAAGGAGATCAACCCCGTTGAAATCGCCAAGAGTGCTAAATTTAGCGCAAAGAAGTTTGAGGGACTGGGCTATATCACATCTTACGTTGACCCTACTTATGGTGAGACGGTCTTTACTTGGAATATCTACGGTGGTGTCAAGGATCTGCACAACACATTTGGTGATTTGGACGAGTATGTTGTTTCCTTGGAAAGTTCTCTTCTAGAGAGCATTGCTGACTGTGTATTCAGGTTCATTCGCTGGCGTACAGCTTTAATGGAGAGAGGTGTCCAGGAGCTCAAGTTGAACGAAGCGACCGAGGTCATCGAATATGACGGCGAAGACCGCTACCAAATGCTCCAAGTTCACGATTACAAGGGCGTCTCCTTCCTCCGTCTCGACCCTACTGTCAAGGCCGCCTCCAAAAAGACAATCGAAGTCTTCTCCACTGCGTACCCTGAGCTGTTGCGCGAGAAGTTCTTCATCAACGTCCCCACCATCATGGGATGGATGTTCGGAGCCATGAAGATCTTCCTGAGCAAGAACACTATCCGCAAGTTCCACCCAATCTCCAACGGTGCCAATCTCGGGAGGGAGTTTGCCTTTGTTGAAGACCTTCCCAAATCATATGGCGGACAGGGGGCCGAGCTCAAGGATGCTGGTCGCACTGTCCCTCTTATTGATGACATCCCCGCCGGTGAGCCTGCCAAAGCAGCCACTGAGGCAGCCAAAGCGGTCGCCGCCGAGAAGGCTGAAGAGCCCAAGGCTGAAGCCGCACCTGCACCTACCCCAGTGCCAGCGCCAGTAGCAGCCGAAGCTCCCAAAGAAGACGCCCTTCCAGAGGAGCCCATCAAGACGGAAGAACCCGCCGCTGCCGAGTCTGTCAAGGAAGCAGAACCAGCCGCTGCACCAGCCGCTGAAGAATCCAAGTAGATTCGATCCATTCCATCCATATACCCCGTGATTAACATCGAGATACCCGATCCCGAGCGTGCTTGAACTGTTTGTCCTCCCCCTTTTCAGTTTCATATTTTTGTGTCGGTTTCCCTGCCATAGCAGCGCATGAGCTGAACAACTGCGAGCTATGTGTTCTGGCAGCGGATTGACGTTATACCCCAAGTTGAGGCGTGCTGACGTACGTAGTCAGTGTAATGAACGTAGATAGTTGCTAGAAATACTAGGAATTTTGTTTGACAAGCGGTTACGAAGCCGTAAATTTTCATCAAGGAGATTCGTTTATGCTTAAGGCTGAGGTACCTTTCCAACAATGTTTACTGCTGATACAGGTTCGTAGACAGGTCAATGATCGAGGCTTGGATCGATTGAAAGTACTGTTTGATACAGTATGACTATGCAATAAAGACAGACTCTGACGATGCATCAGATTACAGCTGGAAAAGTCGACACGACAGCAGAGATGGACAATCTGTGATCGAAAACGCAGATAATCAAGACTCATTAAACACAACAGGCATTGAGCGGTAAGGACTGATATATGCAATGAGAACCCACAAAATCACTAGCCAACAACCCGACGAAAGACTGTTCGGCTAATATTCTCCAATCCGCGGAGCGCCTCCCTTCCAGTCATTACGTTCATAGTAACGAAAGACTAGATCGTACCCATCCAGATCGTGAACGATGCGATCCACCCGACGATACCCGGGGATATTTTCCATCTTCTGGGCGCGGACGATGGCTGAGCGGTCATACTTCTTCTCGCTCAAAGATTCCTCTGTGGCCAGTACTGGCTTAGCTTCAAATAGAGTAACGGTGAAGCGGCCGGGCTTGAAGATGTCGACGACATGCTTGACAATATCTGCGGTTTCCCTGCCACTCTGCGCGTGAGGCACATTCGTCTCAAAGGATGCGTAAGAGCATTGAGGCTCAGGGGTGACGTGGACAGTGAAGTAATGAGTGCCAGATTTGCCATCAGGAGCAGGTACTACGCCATTAGCAGAGAAACCACATGGCGTGAAAAGATAAGCGTCAATACGGGAATCGGGATATTTGCTGGTCGGGTAAACGTCGGATAGACCGCACGACTCTGAAACAACCGTGCCGAGGGCGTGGCCCTCGGTCGTCAATTCAGGCGGCAGCGTGTGCAGCTGTTCACCATCGGAGTCGGGATCGCTCATGTCTGAAGACGTATTACTGAACACGTCAACAAGGTCGTCCTTTTCCTTCTCGATCTTCCGATAACGGGTGTCTGCGACCGCACTCGCATGGTCGAGGTAGAATTGCTCGGCATTCTCCTCTTCCAGATCCGTCATCAGAATCTCAAGGGTTTCGTCGTTCTCTTCGTGAGATCCAGTATTCGCTCTCCTGCTTTCAAGATCCTCTGGAATGTTGAGCACGCGAGTTTCCGTCTCACGAGGCGGGCTCGCTGGCGGTGTCAACGAGGTATGAGGTTCAGTCAGGTAAAGGTACCAATGCTCGCCGTTCATTTTACCAATCATGTAAGCACTGCCGTTGGCGAAAAGTTTGTCGAGGTTTTTGACTTCATCGCGCCAACTCCTATGTGGGCCACGCTGACGGTCAGGGAAAAGAAAATTCTTCCGACTGTAGAAGACGCGATAGGGAGCAGCAGCAACAGAGAGGTTGCGACATGGTGGCGCAGTGGACTTGGGAAATCCAGCAAAAAGCGCGGCGATCTCCAAAATACGTGGGAGACCTGACAGTAAAGTGGTAGTGCCGCAGGTTTTGAGAATAAGCTTGTGGCGCCAAACAAACATGCTAGACTCGGACAACAGGTAGGCGTCAACATCATCCGACTCGACGATAGACAGCACCTTGCAGTTCACCAAGTCCAGCATATCCTTCCATATTTCGGCAGGGACTGCTTTGAGACCACGGGGGTCAGTCCCACCGAGTAGATTGTCGGCGGCGGGACCAAACCATACCTCTAACAATTTCTCGGGGCCTAAGACGATGAGTCAGTCGAGGCGTCATATGGCTGTCTTGAACAGAACCCACCTTCGAACGCATTGGAGCTATCTAGATCAACGACAGCTTCATGGTTGATAGTCAAAGACGGAGTCCCGATGAACGAGGACGGCGAAGTTGTATAATTCTTGGGGATACCAATGAACACCATATCCGTAGAGATCAAGCGTGTAGCTCTTGAAAGTGTTTTTGCGAAAGCGAGTACTGGATTTTTTTTTTGGGTCTTTGAAGTTGTATGACTCTTCAACGAAGATAGAACACGACGTGAATTAAGCTGTGACGACTAAAGCCGTATGAAGCACAATCTGCCACCCAGGGGACAATGCGGTGTCCGCCTGAGAAGGAGAAGGCCCGTTTATCGAAAGGTGAAAACAGCTGGCTAATCAGCCAGCCAAAAGGACGATTGGATTTTCAAGATGTTCCCGGTGAAGGGACGTTAGGGAGGGCGTGCGGACAGAAGAACGAAGAACAGATCGAACGAAATGGTGGCGATCTGGTTAGTCCTCGAACTGACAGATACCGATACCGTTCAGAGTATCGGGTCTAGCAGACGAGGATATCTGCTCAGAATTTTGTTCAAGGTAAAAAGTTGGGGAATAACGGTAGCACGAGGGGTGTTATCGAGGCCTGGCAAGTCAGGTTAGAATTTTTCTTTTTTGGGAATGACGTTTGACGAGAGAAAAACAATCAATGGGGATTGCCGAGCGATTGATTTGTTTGTCTGGTCGCTAGCAGGACTTACTTTGCAGGCTTAGACAGGAAACGTAGTAGGTCCTTCGGGCTCATGGAAGGCAAGCAAAGAATCTGCTTAAAAAGAGGTGGGTGCAGCACTCATCGATGACGGGCGCACCAGGGAATAGATCAATGCCGAATGACTGCGAGACTGTCCAAAGAAGGGATTTAATTGGATTGAATTTCAGAAGATGTAGAGAATTTGCTTGTTGACGATAGATCTCAGAAGCGAATTGACCAAGGAAGAAGAATAAATTGGACGAAGACGAGGTTAGAGTGTGGTTGTGGTCCAGGTTGGCAAGTGGGCTTTTTTTTCTTGCGCGGGAAGAATTGGAAGGTGCGAGTGCGCGGGGGGCAACTGCCTGCCGCGAGAACAAATAAATTGCTTGGACCTTTTTCCGGCAAGCCACCACACGACCTGCGCCTTCTTTCGTTTCTTTTCCTGCAACTCGATTTACATCGCTCACTCTACTGGATAGGGACAGGGTACTTATTCTTCTTTATTCACGCAATGAGTCAATGTTCCTGGTTTCCGTGGAAGTGTGCAATGCTCACCGTTGGACCTCGACGAGGATACATTAATTCGCGCAGACGCAGTTGTACTTTGACAGCATATGCAGGACCAACAAGGAGAAGGCTGGAGCGGTGAAATAATTACTGGCTGTGTAGACTAGAGACAGGAGACTGCAGTGCCACGAATTTGCATGAGCCAGCATATCACTCCGGGTAGTGGCTTACAAGTACATCGTAGTTACAACCTGCTCATACTGCTGCTGCTTGTTGTTGTTGTTGTTGTTGCCGTTGCTGTTGCTGTTGGGGTTGGGCAGCAGTGACGTAGCCGCCCGCTCACTGCGTACCTAGTTGAGCGCTATATTTCAACTTTTGAGGTCTAGACTTAAACTTCCTGTTCCTGCAATTTTATCCGGAGATTCCAAAAAAAAAGGGAAAAAACAAAAACAGAAAGAAAAACTAACTTCAATTCTGTTTCGGATGTCGTTCTTAATTCGAAATAATTCAATGTGGAATACATATCCTCCAGATTCTGCGATAAGATCGTTGAAGGAGAAATAGAAATGCAAAGAAAAACAAAACGCCTATCGGATACGGACCGTGGTTTCGCCTACAGAAGTACCAGAACGCCAAAGGAGGATACCTCACCCGCAACGCTTCTGACAGGATGTCTCCTCAATAAATTTCAAACCACGTGACTCGGGGGGATCAGGAAATATAAGAGTCAGAAGCAGAAAAGAGATGCCGTGTTTGCGTCTAATGTTGCGCCAGAATAGCACGCGCTAATTGCACCTCCCCTGCATCCGCAATCCTAGTCGCAAACAATTGGCCGACTTTCTCCGTCAGCTGCTCGCGGAGCTCATCGGAAAGAACAGCCGAGTGACCGTTGGTAAGATGTACATGGTCTTCCTTCAACGAAGAAAGAACGGCGAGCAACAAGCCAAGCACTTTTTCGGCCTCTGGTCGTCTTGGTCCCTCTTCAGCAATGGCGTCGCGAAGTAACTTCTCATATGGCTTCAGATTCGGTAAGATGAGTTCACGCACTACATCGGCACCGCCAATAGAACGTAGGCCCATGATAGCGCCGTAGTGGGTTCCAAACGGTTTGGCAGGATCCAAAAAGTTCTTGAGACACGATCGTGCAATCCTGGGTTTGAGGGTATGTGACGCGTGGGAGTATTTCTTTGCGATCATGCCCAATAGTGCTGCTGCTAGCTCACGTAAGGCGAATTGCTCGGACAGTTCGTTATTGTTGCCGCCAAATTGACGACCGACGAGGCAGGTGAGGACCGGCGGTACCAGTGCGGAGATCTATTGTGTACCGGTCAGCTATCGTATCTCGCTAACTCAAAAGATAATCTGAAAACTCACATAAGGATCGATGTAAAGAGACTGGTTCTGTATCAACGCCTCGGCCATGCGCATCACTTGTGTCAAGACAAAGATATTATTCAAGCTGTGCGTCACCTTCTCTGAGATGAACTGCACGAAGTATGGCACAAGTTGGTGTAGACCAGGGTCCTCCCTGAGACTCGAGTATGCCGACGTTCTGTACTCCTCACTAGTCGGGTCAAGGAAAGCATTGCATACTTTCTCGAAGTAGAGTTGCAGTTCCTTCGATAGTATGTGTTTGACGAGTGGTTTGACGGCGGTATTCTGGTTGCCGCTCATAGCAGCTAGGTTGGGGTTCGCATTAGGGCCCTTGGAGACCAATTCAAGATTGCGGGATTCGTTCGATGTAGGGTTTTGGGGGATTAATGGTTGTACGCCTTCCACAGCAAGCCAATGCGCTGTTTTTTCAAGTATCAGTACACTTGCCCACTGCCTACTTCTGGAGTATGACGTACCGGTAAATGTAACTTCCCTGGGCACCTTTGGCAACGGAGCATTTATCAGCTTCTCAAAATCTACCTCTTCGTCCTCAACATAGAATAAAGGTTGTCCAGGACCCAGCGATGCCTCTCCAAAGCGTAGCGGTCGAGTCGACTCGTATCCGTATAGCGGCTCCACATTGAGCACTCTTAAGGCATGAGAGATGTCTTGTGTGGTGAGAACCGTCCGTCGTCCGTGGCGCATAAATTTCAAAGCTTCTTCTAATACCTGAGCAATGCGATATTCGACATCTCGCGCAAGATTCTCGGTCACATCCTTGCTCAAATTTGAGATTCCAACCGATTCTGCCACATCGCGTATATTATCTGGATTCCAAACGGACATGTTGCGTGAAGAGCGATAGATTAATTGCGGACGAAGTATGTCTGGTCGTGATGCAGCGCAATTCGGTGGACTTTTTGAGTTGGTGGCCGGATTAGAACGAGATGAGATTCAAACGATAGAAAGAACGCATGCTGTGATCACGCTTCCAGTAGTTCCACCACAATATCTCCGAATCGTAGCAGGAAGTGAAGTGGAAAACGTGGTAATGCTCTTACAGATGAGTTTGTTGGAGAGGGGAGGTCAGGCTTGACGAAGAAGTAAGCCAACCAGAACGGTTCTCCCGCCGCGGAAGTGCCAAGACTGGCTGTATATGAAAGTCTCAAGGCTCAGGCAGCAGCTTACGAGACTAGTCCTGAATAGCTTAGCCTGATCTGACTGTGGGGAACCTCAGGTGGATCCCTGACTTTCCCTTGGGCTTCATTTCTCCATTTGCCTCAAACAGTCGTAGTAAATTATCTACCTTATCATTCTCCATTTGCTTTCATGTCAATCAACAGACGCCTATTAACTGCGCATCCACATAGCGCTACAAATACGAGCTGAGATCTCACCTCTCACTTCGTCCTTTTCTGATTGAACAACATCCGTTAGCGCCCAACAGCGCTGGCGACCTTCTTACCTCTCACAATCTCAACCATCCCCTCATTCAACATCGAAACATCCTCATCGATCAAATCGCTACAAGATGTCTTCGCCGCCACCCACCACTCCCAATCCGCTCATTCCACGTAAGCGGCCATCTATCTCATCCACAGCGTCCGGCCAAGCCAAACGGCCGCGCATGCACCCTCTCCGTCAGACATCCTTCCCAACGGGTATGGGCTTTGACCTCGATAATTCACGAAATCGAGCCCCTAGTGATGCCGGGAGTGTGACGGGCAGTTTCACAGGAAGTCTGGGAGGAGCGAGCAGTGTAATCGATGGACCGAAGAAAAGAGGTCGCAAGAAGAAAGCCGATAAAGAGCGAGAGGATGCTTCGATAAGAGGTGGTGCGGATGGAAGGAGTACGAGAGTCGGCTCGGCAGATATAGATGGGAGTTCTGTGAGGGGCGGAGCGGGCGGGGTTGGAACGGCGGGAGGCAATGAGGAAGCAGGAGAAGACGACGAGGAACAAGATATGGAAGGTGACATGCTTGGTGGTACAGAGGGCTTTCTTGATCTTGCTACGGAGAAGAAGAACCTTGCGTACGTCAACGGATCTCATGTCGATCAATTTCTGATGGCTGACTATACGAGCACAGTGTTTTGACAGGCTCGTTCACAGCACTTCAAGCTGATCGATACGAGAAATGGAATCGAACACGATTGAGAAAGGAAACACTTCGTCGAATAGTCAATCATGCGCTGTCACAGTCTGTGCCACAGAGCGTCGTTACCGTGGTGAATGGTTTTACAAAAGTTTTTATTGGTGAAATCATTGAAAAGGCTCGAACCGTGCAGGATGAATGGGCAAAAGCGTACGATCTTGCGGCTCTAGTGGCTTGGGAACGCGAACAAGCTGAGCTCGAGGCGGCGGCGGCTGCAAAGGCACAGGCACAGGCTGAAGCAGAAGCCAAAGCCAAAGCAGAAGCCGAGGCTAGGGCGAAGGAAGAAGCAGACGCCAAGGCAAAGGAGGAAGCACAAACTAAAGGGGACTCGACAACAGCATCATCGTCCCCAGCCGAGACTAAGGAAGGCGATCAAACGACCAACGGACTGAAGCACGAATCCCAATCTCCGCCTGGACCGAACAACATCATGGCGTCGCTTTCAGCAGCAGGATTTCCTACCGCCCACCTGACCCCTCATGCATCGACTCCAAATTCAGGTCAGCCGGCGACTGCGATCAAAGAAGAGACGACCCCTGTCAACCGGACCTTTGTGCCTCCAGTAAATCCACATCGAGGCCAATTACTACCAGATCACATTCGTGAGGCTGTGCGACGCTACAAACGTGATGGCGAGGGCGGTGGAACTGGTATGTCTGGCCTGAGTCAGCCGATGATGGGAGTGAGAGGAGCTTTTACATGGCAGGCTGGACCTGGAGGCAGGAGACTGTTTAGATGAGGTGCGGTTAGAGGCACCGAGTTGAAGGGTAATGGAATTGCTTGTTTATGAATATGAACCCATTTTAATACCATTTGCATTGATCTTGGAGCATTAGCTGGAGTTATTACTCGTCGTCGCTTTGGATTTAACACTTCCTTGTGTAATTGATATATGACCCTTTTCACAAACTCATTTGGGAAGAAAACTCAGATTATCGAATTTGTTGTTATGTGCTTCTCAGGGCCGCCTCCGTATCATACGTACCTCGGGATCTTCTGGATAAAGATCTGATCTTGACGACCCAGGCGCTTTTCAAACAATGATGAAGATGATGATGATGAGACACTCCTCTTACTTTCAATTCACTCTATTCAAGACGAGCGATTCCAAAATGCGAACAATATGAAACGATCCGACCTCACTCAATTTCATCCTCCATGTCAACGAACTGGAGGCTCTCCGCTCGCGCCCTCTCGATCTGCAACAACTGCATTCTGTACTGCACAAATGCCGCCCGTTCTCTCCTGTCCAGGCCTCGGAAAGTGTCCAGATGGAGGTCCTCATCGAACATGACTTCATTGGTGAGAGGCCCCAAGAAGCGGAAGTTGCAAATGTTAAACTCCTTCATGAGCCCCAACTTGGTGTTCTCGACGGCCTCCGCGAATTCGTTGGCGTATTCGGTCTCAAAATCCTCAGCCCAATTTTCATCGTCATCGGCCTCGAAGAGGGCGTCTTCATCGTCCATCAGCACGAGTTTGCTGTCCCAGAAACCCTCGGCTGTATCAATCTTTTCATCGAGGAGACAGATGCGTTCATCTTGGATGACTTGAAAGGCTTCCAGCTTGTGTGCCAGGAGGTCTCCACGGGGTACAATAGACCAGAGCTCCACGTCCTCTGGTTTCGTCGACTTTGCCCACAACAACGACCAAGTTGTGACTCTGGCGTCCTCCTCAGGCTCTTTTAGGATGTGTTCAAATCCGTGGTCTCGGACCCCTTTCTCCAGGAGGATCTTCCGGCCGTAGTTTTTCCTGATATCTGAGAGGGCCTTTCGTATCTGGGACACTCTCTCGAGGCGAACCGCGAGCCCCTTTGCAGTGTACGCATGGCTGTGGTCCATCCCCGGGGTGGCCGAGAAGCAATTCATTACCAAATCGGTACAGCGATTTAGATACGCACGCAGGCTCTCGTCGACACCAAAACGAGCTGTGTGTGCGTTGACGAGGGCTTGACTTCTAGTGTGATATGGTGAAATAATTCTGTCGATGAGTCGAGTTCCTTGTTTTGCCTGTTCTTCGAGGTTTTCCACACCGTCTGCTCCCCACCACATGTCTGCAACGCTCATTGCTTCGTGAAGCGTGTCTTTGAAGAGGCAGTAGTGCTTCGCGAGCAGGTCAATACGCGACGTGCAGAGATCTTTGAATGTCTGTTCGTCTTTATCTTCGATACTGTGGTTGATAATTGATATCACCTCAGATTCATTCGAGAAAGCTGTAGACGGAGGTGATGTTGCTGGTAATGGGCGCTCCATGACTGTTGAGGTATTCGAAAAGTATGGATTTGAGAGCAATAAAGAGCTGAAAGTCTTGAGAGATCCCAGAATTGATGCAACGAAATCAAGTTCGCGAACCGGTCATGATTGAGTAGTGAAGCTAAGGAAAGGAGTTGGGAGAGGTAGGTAGCAGAAGGTGATCTGAGGCACATCGTCCTGACAGGTTGGTGAGTTGCTGTCTCGACGCCTTTCACCTGAACGTAGCACTTACAATAAACATAGTGTGTACAAAGGAAAGAAGACAATACGGCTCTATCTGCTTTTGAGCAACTCCATTTTGTTGTGTATCGCTTACGATTTATATCTATTTGCTTATAGGTAAACGTGTGAATACCTTCACGAAGCTAGCTTCGGAAACCTGACTTACACATACAAGTTTGGTTACTTGGCTCTAAATCTATGCCCAGTTCTCTATGAGCTAAAAGGTTAACAAACATGAATAGTATCTTCTCGCGCATCTATCATCATGTTTATTCTGTTAAGCCTGAGGTATCGTCTAGGGCATACCATCCCCGTGACCCAGCTCACAAAAGCAGTTAGACTCAAGCTTTTCCCCACCCCCAGCTTTCACCTTCCCAGACTCCATCCATCACCGCAGTCTCATTCGAATTCACTGAGAGATACTGAGAGATATCATAGACTGCCTGAGACACGCAATAACTCAGCCAACAGCTCGACAAGGCTCTGCTACTGGGAAAGTCCGAGGAGACTTGGCGTAGCTTTCCTCAATGTTCACTCAAAAACACCTCGTTGCCCGTAGTCGGCATTGGCGGCTATAACACAACTACAAACAAAGCATGGTTGTTGACGCAGATTTCGATTATCGAGGGCGCATCAAACCGTCTTGATTACGCCCTTGGTGAAATTTCATTTATGTACATGAGAGCATCAGGATAGGACTTGCTCTAGACGAATCAATAACCTCCAACGTGCCGTAGAAGAGAAGTCTGCGCAGTACCTTTAAAAAATATCCAAGAACGAACTCTAGAGAAAAACGTCACTGCCTGATGCTCTCTATGCGACGAACAGAGAAGACCACCAGTAAGACAACAGAGACTTTTACTCAAATGACCTGCGAGTCAACCTGTACGCACCAAGAAACGGCTATCAGCATAAATGATGCTTATAAAACGCTCACACGCCTTCTTGCCCCATGCAAGATCACCGGCTCATGCCTTGTTTGAGACTGACGGCTATACTTTCTCCGTTCACGCGATCTGGGCATTACCTAGGTATCATTGAGTTGCTCGGCATTCATCTCACACAACACGGCGGGAATTGAATATATACTTCACTCAGCCAATGTCGTATCGTTACGCTTGATAAAGACATTTGATCGATACCTCCATCTCAAGCATGATGCCATCTCGATCGACTTTCGAACCGATGGCGAGAGTCGTAGCAACCTAGCCACCAACGCTGAGGGATGGGCTCCGGAGACGCTTGGGTGAGAAGATTATGTAGGTTTCTGACCACTACGCCATCCAAGCAAGCTCTTGGTGCTGCTGGGACTGTGAGAATCATAGACACATACTTTGATGAGCCATCCTCCTTGTAATAACTTTGTATACATGCATACGACAACATGCTGATATGGTTTAGGGCTGATTTCCTTGCATATTCGATGGTATTTGTAAGAGGAAGAATCAAGAACACATGGTCAGAGGTATGCTTTCGATCATCTATACATACAACGCATGATGAATTTCAGTAGGCGGTGGAAGCATCAGGAAGTCAGATAGCACAATACAAATATCGCGACCACTGCTGCAATGTAGAATCGTGCGTATGATGGTTGTGCACCAGCACGCCAAAGCATATGTCGAAAGGGCCATAAGACCGGGATACAGACGCATCTCAAAATTCTTCGTTGGAATCGTCAGGGGTAGAAAAGGGCAGCCTCCCATCCAAGTCCGGGTCATCATACCGATAATGATCTTCAAGCGCCCTCGCACCTTGAGGCAGCAATTCAGGAAATGGCGGAAAAACCGAACTGACGTCCGTCGCGCTTGATTCAGTCGCAAAACTATCTCGATCACCTGGCCATCCTCTGATGGGTTCATTCCATTTCTGCTCAAACAGGTACATGTGTGTTTGAATATCGAGTCGAGCATGGATCAAAGTCGGACTAGATGTGATGTCCACGTAGACCTCTTCCCACTGATACCCGCCTGTACCTGAGGGATATGCAGGCGAGACAGTCACGGGAAACACGGCCCGTTCATTGTTTCCGTCTCTCTGCTTATAATTGAAGTCCACGACCAGTTTGTTCTTGGACCATCGAACGGTTCCTTCAGTCAGAGAGCGAGCCTGTGCCTCGTCCATGTATTCCATCATATGATCATGGACCAATTTTTTGGTCTCCTTCACAATAGCCCTGCGAATTAATGTTCTTTCCTCGCAGTTACTGCATAGACCACGGAATCGGACGACGGTGTCTGTGCGGAGATTCAGGCGAATTGACGTTTCGGTGTGCTCGGGTGGATACATGCAAGAGTCTCCCTCGATGGTATGTTTGCAATCAGTGAAAATATGGCATCTTTTTTGACCAATGTGTCTGATTGCGCTTTTGGCTCCGTCTTGACGCGTCAGGGGCTGGACCTTTGGGGTTGGTATTGTAGACCCTGACATGATTTTCGTGGTTTGGATGGTCTAGTCAAGCCCCAGGATGTGCAATTCTTTCTAAAAAGCAGCTTCGATCAGATGAGGTCCTTGTTTGAGTGGTTGTAGACCAAACTGTACAACGACAGAATTGAGTCTCTGGGTTTGCAGGACAGCGACTGTAAACAAGAGGAAGGAGCCATCAAAGCTCCTGCCCATCGAAGCCAACTCACCAGCCTGCCATTGTTCATGATGTCCGCAGTCACTGCATCAAAAATGCATTCCCCTACAATTCCATTAATAAGAACCTGTATGGTGATATCAAATCACCATATTATAGCCACAACCCTTCGAAGACAGGATGACAAAGACGCCCTGTTTAGTCAACTTGCAGAGGTTGAAATGAACAAGCTTTTGCGGTATCACTTCGAGACAGGCAGTATTAGTATGGCTCCATTCTCCATCATAATCTCCTCTGCCAGCTCGAAGAGGTGCTCTGCGCCCGGTCATTTCCGTCGTTTGTATCCATGAGCTCAAAATCATGCTCTACACAAAAGAGGTTAGTGTAGTGATACAAACACCTGTGCAGTCTTGTGACTATGAGACTTCTCAAAGAGAGTTTTAGAGTGTTATACAAGGCAAATAAGTGCATTGATTGATGTCTACTTTTGTGTCAGACTCACTAAGCCTGGCTCGTCGCAAAATATGACGCTCAAAGGCAGATTTCATTCATTCAGCACTTACACAAGGCAAACATAGTATCTATATTGAACAAGCTCAGCTCTCAGCATCCAGGATCGGATGTATGTCAGGAGATTCTCTGGTTTGAGATCAATCCAAAGTTCGAGATTCCCTCTCATGGTGTTTATACATGCTCCACATCGAGCATTCGAAGCTTAGGGTTCAGAAGGAAACACGTGAGTCGACCTGTTTGCGAAAGTCAAACAACAGGCATGAAGCGCTCATATGATGTACAGAATTGCCTGGAAACGCGAGTGTCCGTTGATTGGTATGTACGGCAATCTTGATATCCCTATCCGGGTTATAGTTGGGGGCATCAAGAGATCACAATTGTTGACATATAGGTTTATACCAGTACATGTATCCTCAGGGGCCTCTTCTGCCTGAGCTGGATCCTGTCCGTAAGCGCTCTAACCTTACAGAGTTCGACCACAGAGTAAGTTTCTTCCGCGCTAATCATGTTCGACGTCGATCATTTTAGCTACATTGTGTGTGTAAGATGAACTGATCTATGAATGGCATCACATGGAGTTTAGACGGAGATAAGACTAGCTCGGAAATGGGTTGGCTGATCTGTCATTTCCTGGGCCAATCAGGAGAACTGCTGGCCTGTGATACAGTACCAGTGGTCTCGGCCAATACACGACTCGAAGATGACAATTGTACGAGCTCTGCCTGTATTACCGTGTTAATACAAGTGAAGCCTGTAATCAAGCGTGCCCCACCATCTCCTAGACTAAGAAGGAGACTAAGAGCTGTCGCATTCCTGCATCTACCTGGGTGCTCGATACGTGACAAGTCAATCGGGAAACTGTCTGATGCACCTATTATATATTCGAATAGCTGGAAAGACCGTCATTCTTGCAAGCGCGACTTCGAATCATGGAGTCGCAATCTAGTGCTGGAGTGCGCCTTACCAACAACGCCCCCATCCGGGGACGCCCACAGCTGTCATGTACGCCGTGCAAGCGCAGAAAGTAGGTTCACCTTGGGCCTCAGATCGTCGCCGCGGTCAGAATCACCTTTGTTGGGTATAGTACTAAACGACACCAGGCTCAAATGCGACAGGGCAAGACCTTGCGACAATTGTGTCAAACGCCGTGAAGCAGATACCTGTGTGTATCCCGTCAATGGAGCCGCCACTCGCGAGCAGACGCGCGAGTCCAAAAAGACAAAGAAGCGCATTGAGCGGCTCGAGTCGCTTGTGATGGAACTCTTGGATAGAGGCCCTTCAAATAATGAAGCCCTGTCAGAAGGCCCGTCAACAGCGAGCGAGACCGGTAGCCATGCACAATATCACATGCCTCAGCAACATTCAGAAATTAGCCAGGAGACCAATACATCTCCCGCTCAGGGAGAGGTTCCTCCTGTGCGCCGAGTCTCAAATTTGGCTGCTAGTAGCTCGTCGCATTCTCTATGGGAGACAGTCCTTGAGGATGTGAGTCAGCTATTGACAAACTCGAGAATACAAACCCTAACAGACCATAGATTGGAGAAATCAAGATGTATTTTGAGGAGCACGAGACCGAGTTTGAGAAGCAATACGGAAAGGTCGAGGATGCAAGAAACCCTCCTGCAGAGCCTTATATACTCGAGGGCAGCCCCGGGCAATGGGACATCGAGACATTCGCACACGATCTGCCGCCACGTCCAGTAGTCGATCTGCTAGTTGCAAATTACTTTGGTGCATCTAGTCTTATTAGACGTGCGTATTGTTGACCCCAGGCGACATATCATTGACTGACTATTGTAGCTACTCTCCACCCCAAGAAGTTCCTCCGTCAATATGATAAATTCTGGCAAGATCAGTACAGCGTTTCAAAGGCATGGCTGGGCACCCTGTTTGTCATCATGAGGACAGCAGTGCACACAGCTCGCGGAGCCGGCATCGATCTTTCAGCCACCCTGGGAAACATGGAGGACACCCAAACGCTTTTCCGCATGCGTACCAAGCAAATACTGATCACGGAGATAAATGCCACTCCAACGATAGAGAGACTGAGTTTACTGTCACTGCACCTTGATGCCGAGTTTATACAATGTCAAGACACAAGCACCGCTGTCTGGATTAGCGTGGCTACTGCAGTCCGAATGGCAATGAAACTCGGTCTCCACCGTGAACCATCCTTCGATACCAGTCTTTCAGTTTTTGAATGCGAAATGCGCCGACGTCTCTGGTTGGCAATAGCACAAACCGATGTACTTCTTTCGTGGCAAGTAGGACTACCCAGCATGATTCCCACAGGTCAATGCGACACAGCGCTTCCGAGTAACCTTCACGAGGACGATTTCGACGAAGACTCTACATCCCTCCCTCAGCCACGCCCATGGAACGAAATGACCAAAATCTCCCCTTTCCTGGTCAAAGCGCCACTTCTCAAAGTCTTTACAAAGATCGCCTCTCATATACAGGACATACATCCCAGAGACTCAGACATTCCATTACTAGAGCGTGAGCTGATCGCTGCTCGGAACTCGCTGCCTCCCATGTTCAAGGTTAAGCCACTTCAAGATTCGCTGCTGGATCATCCGGCCATGATACTCCGACGCTTGTCAATAGATCAAACGCTTCATAGCGGTATATGCGTCCTCCACCGACGGCTCCTACCGCTAGCCCGTTCCCAACCGCAATTCAGCCATTCTCGCAAGGCAGCTATCGATGCAGCTCTGACTCTACTCAGCTACCAAGCTATTGGCCACTACGAAAGCGGCCCAACGGGTCGTTTGGCCGGCCACAAATGGCTCACAACATCCGTCATCCGCCACGATTACCTCCTCGCTGCGATGTTGATATGTTTGGATTTGCGTCAAGATATGGATGGCACGACGCACCCGGCATCCAGCGACATGACCCTCTGGGGCCGCGACAGAAGGGAAGAAATGGTGGCCGCACTCGAGACGTCGTACCACGTCTGGCGCGCGTCCAAGGATACATCCATTGACGCGTTTAGGGCTAGTGAGGCCGTTGCCGTCATGCTTACGAAGATCAGGAGTGAAGTCAGCACTGTGCAAAGCTCGGGACAGAGCTCAGAGACCACATATTGTAATGCACTCCCTTGATCCCCTCCTCCCGTTGACTGAACCTGTTACATCAAGACTAAGCTAACATGTTCAAGCTTCAATACCATCCGTCGGATCTCTCGAAATATCACCAAAGCCCGACATTTCACCTGAGCAGTTCGTACCCGTGCAGATGGATCCGTATAGCGTGTCCCTTCCATTTTCGGAAATTGTGGCTTCGCCTGGGGCTATCGACTGGGTATGTATTGTCTTGCTTCCAGTACGGTATGTTTTCTAAATCAGTTATCGTTGAACAGGTCGAATTCGATCGCTATGTACTCGGTGGCAACATCTCCACGGACGCCAATATGTAGCAGTCTATCTACATACTTCTACTGTACTAATGATATACCTGTCTTGTTTACATTATTTGGAAATGTGTCGGGAGTTTTAGGGTCTTATTTCGGAGACGAGATCGAATTTTCGCGTATACCATATCTCGAAGTACTTGATTCGGAAAGACTGTGTACATGTCATGATAATTATGAATTAAGGAGGCAGGAAGGTATACTCTGATCTTGTTACCATGCAAACCGGGCATCTCGATGAAACATGCTTTTCGCTGATGAATCATATTCTTTCTACATACCATCTTTCGCACCTGGGTACTGCGCTTGCTATGGAAATATATCTAGTGTCACAAATTGTTAATACATCCTGTGAAGGGTTGAAAGAAGAAGTCGAAAACGGGCTATACATATGGTACATGCGAAATGAATCTAAACAGAAACAAAACTATTGGAGACAACATAACCAGCGACACCAGATGATCAAAGATCCCTCGGGAGAAATCTTGAAGCCAAGACGAAAAAGTTAATAACACAATCCCGAAGGAACAGATATATGCTATGATTCTGTCTGCTTGGACGCAACAAGCGGACAGCATGTGGATGTGGAGAGGAGACAGCTAAAATCGAAAGTTCGATTTATTACTTCCTCGGTTTAAACTTCTTGGCCGTCTTTTTCAATGCCTCTTGACTTTTCTGCTTCCATGCCTGATTGGCATTCATCTGCTGCTGTGCAATATATGCTTCATACTCCTGAGTGCGTCGTCGATTGCGTTCGGCCAATTCATGCGCATCCTCAATTTCTCTCTGCAACCTGTAAGATTCCGCGCTCTGCCTCTCTGCAGCGGACAAGCGAGGTCCAGCAGCAGCTGTCCCGTCATGATTCTTCTTATCCGCTTCTGTGAAGCTCTTGACTTTATCGTTCATTTCTTTTTTCATAGTTGAATACTCCTTCTTGGCGTTGTTGACCATTTTGTCTACCATGCTGACGTTTTCGGTCTTCCGGGGCGCTCCCGACAATTGACCTTTTTCGTTCAATTTTTGTACTTGCGATATGAAACTTTCCTGGATCATTCTGAGGCTGTCTTTGCCTTCGCCGGCAGGAGGACGATACATTTCAGCCATTCCCAGCATTTTGCGTGTCGCGGGAGTATGGAATAAATATCCCTGACCTAGAGCGAAAAGACCGGAGACGGCGAAGTACAACTGCATGGCCGCTGGTTGCCACGCAATAAATAGCAAGGAAATTGCTGGTAATCCGATGAGGAACGATCTACCTAGAGCAGTCTGTCCCATTTCATTCAAGCCGGTCTCCACACCTTTCTTCAGGTAGAAAAAATCATGTCAGCTTGCTGAATGCAAAGATGAAAACGAATTCAACTTACCTTCATAGAAAGATACATAAATCCCGACGCAAGAAGAGGGAGTACGTAATAAGGGTCGTAACTCGTGAGATCATGAATCCAAGCACAGTGTTCCATCGCAAGACCCGGAACGGGCAGTTCAGACATTCCACGAACAACTCGAAAGATTCCAAAACCAAGAGGAACTTGAAGCAGAGGTACGAAGTTCCTCCAGGTCTGGACGCCGTGCTTTGCATACAGATCATCCAGTTCTACTTTGGCTTTGGCGGCGTCCAATTGTTTTCCCTGAGAAAGCAATTGCATTCGCTTTGCTCTGAGCGCCATCATCTCATTTTTTATAGGACCAGTCTTTGCTGCATTATCTGATGCCTTGAGCGAGGGATGGAAAAGAGCTACACGGGTGATCACGGCAGCGGCTGCAATACTAGCCCACCACGACACACCACCCCAGATGTGAATATGCTCGATTAACCATTCCATGAAAGCTGATGGACCCCAGCCGTAGTCAAGTCCGAGTTCTTTCAAATATCCAAGCTTCTCGGGGATGTCTTCGATACTGGGTAGCTGAGAGTCTGCCAGTGGTGTGGCATTTTCCGTGGCTTGTGCAGCGGCATTTTCTGGAGATGTTGAATTGAATCGAGCAAACGACAAACCCGAGACTGATACTGGCGGCAAGTATGAGCTTGCTTTCAATCGTAGGCGGTCATTTCGACTGGTGGATAGAATAGGACGAGAGGCAATGGACGACAACTATTGGCAAAGGAGTCAGTCTTCAATCTTATCCGAACATGCGATTGTCCCAGCGAAACATACGGATCGAGCCGGCGAAATAGGCTTCAACAAGGTGATATTCCTGGTATTGCCTCTAACGGCGGCTCTTGTCAAGCCGCGTGCGCCAAACATATTGGCGACTATGATTGAAGAAACTTGCAGAAGAATATCACTCGAAGAATATTCCGTATCGCCAACTGCTGCGGAAGACAAATCAATATTTTTGTTCCGCAACACGCCAAGATCGGTTCTGCCGGGCGGTCAGTGAGCGTCCTAAGGAACGATATTCAGTTCAGCAGAGAATGAGATAATGTCTTTGTATATTGATATTTCGAATAGTGTTATGATAGTATTAATGAATCGATGATTTATACTGAATATAGACTGCCCAAACGCCTACCAACGTGTTCCTTCTATGTACAGTATTCCAGGAATCACTGAGCCAATATAATAAATCTGAACAATAGGCCGCTGCCTTTTTCAATTATCCCTCGCCTTCCTTAGGAGATTGATGCGATGACTTTATGGACTTCAAGTCTCCTATCCCTTTATTCAAGAGACGCCGCGTCCCCAATATTGACATGGGGGTCCGTCCGTCGGTCACGAACTTCTCTTAATTCGATACCGGGACCGACAGGTGTCGTACGTCTGTGAGTAGGAAAGATCTGTACAACGTCTTAGTTTGAGTCAGAAATAAATGGCTGTCCGGATCCCACCTTGGTATTGGTCCAACCCAAGCGGAAGGCAGCTTCATGTGCCAGTAATTCACCCAGACCCAGCATCAACCCATTCACGAACGGCAGCAGAACATTGATGGCTGTCCCCCGCAATAGACCCCATAATGTCGGCGGCTTGTATAGAATCACGGGTGAGCTCGATGTCGATGGTGGTGAGGAAGAAAGCTCGTTGTTGGCGGAGTAGTTTTCAGAGTCGGAAGGGACTGTGATAGCCGAATCGTACAGTTCGATCCGCTCAGTCGATCGATCGTCGGTCATGTTGTGTATGTTCTATCAAAAACGGTAGCGGAGGGAGTTAAAAAGTCACTGCAGGCCAGCGGTCGTGGATGTTGAGGATCTATTGTGATAGTTATGTGATGTAGTCCGACGTCAAGCTCTCCGGCCGTCATTATGTCTGGGCTCGGCGAGATAGTTGGTGGGGAATAGCCGCTTATGTAATGAGGTCAAATTCTCAGGTCTCGAGTCAACGAGGAATATGATTATATCGACAAACTCGAAGTAAAGGCGTACTCGACAAGCATGTCTCCGTGAAATAGTCAATAAAGAGACAGCAATGAAAGTAATGCGAATGTTACATGGCGGATCTCTCCTTTGTAACGCTTCAGCGCCGGCCGAAGGTTCTAGGATGACCAATCAGGCAACCGTGACGTACGGGAGCTGTCCCTCTAGATTCTGTCAACTGTCAACAATTCACTCAGCTTCGTTCCTTATTACACCTTCCACTCTCTGAGAACTATTCGTGTTTCCTGGTCTGGCTCAGATTGAAGAACTACTCCTGTCTATTCTTACCACTTGATCGAACCTTACACACCTGAATAGTTCTACAATATTGACACTTCGACATCGTTCCCCTCATCACCACCACGCCATAATGGCCTCCAACCTCAGTCAAGATGAAATCTTGTCCCAATTCTGCGCCATGACCGATGTCACTCCATCAGAGGTATGAAGATCCCTACTCAGGCTTTGCCGATTGATTTTTGCAGATTTCAGATTTATGAATATCCAGGCTCGCCCGTTTCTCGAGACAAACCTATGGGACCTCGATGCTGCCGTCACCGAGTTCTTCGCCGATCAGGAAGAGGAGGAGCTCCTACAAGACACAGAAGCTACAGGTGGTCGTAGGTTAGGAACAGATTCGAGTGATGAGGCTGGGACAGCTAGTTCACGTTCAGCTCATGCCTCCGGACAGTCGAGTTCCCGACGTACACCAGCCAAAAAGTTTGCGACCTTGGGCGATTTGACCTCGGGGGGCGGCCGAGATTCCGGAAACGAAGACGATGACAACCAAGATTTTTTTGCTGGTGGTGAAAAGTCTGGTCTTGCAGTACAAAACCCGGACGATATCAAGCAGAAGATTCTAGAGAAGGCTATGCGGTAAGACTGTACTGTACCGACATCATAGTATCGTCTAATGTGCTTTTAGAGCCAAGCCTCCCCAACCAGACGACTCGGAAACCCGCAAATCGCATTTCACTGGAGCTGCGCGCACACTTGGAGGAGATGATACCCCAAGTCAGGTTGTCCAAGATCCGAATGAGAATCGTCCCTCACCACCACCTAGAGTACATCGCACACTGCACTTCTGGAGTGACGGCTTCTCGGTCGATGATGGCGACCTGTACCGATCCGATGACCCTCAGAACGCAAGCATACTCGAGGGTATTCGGCGAGGACGCGCCCCTCTATCAATCATGAATGTGGCCCCGGGCCAGGAAGTCGATGTGGAGATCAAGCAGCACGACGAGAAATACATTCGGCCCAAGCCCAAATACAAGCCCTTTGCTGGTTCGGGACAGCGACTGGGTAGCCCTACACCGGCCATTCGCACATCTCACCCTGAGCCTGCTGCTGCGCCTGCCGCTTTAGAGCCAGCCAAGCCAGACGTAGACGAGTCGCAACCCGTGGTGACCTTGCAAATTCGTCTCGGAGACGGGACGCGACTTACCTCTCGCTTCAACACTACCCATACTATTGGTGACGTTTATTCATTTGTGGCAGCGGCCAGCCCAGCGAGCCAGTCTCGGGCCTGGATATTGATGACCACATTTCCTAGCAAGGAGTTGACAGACAAGGCTGCCATCTTGGGCGAATTGCCTGATTTCAAGCGGGGTGGTGTCGTTGTCCAGAAGTGGCAATGATGCTCTAGGATATACGAACTGCATTGTTTAATTAGACTCTAGAAATCATCAAGATAGAGTCAGCAATGCTAGCTTCACGGATCAGATGCAATCGTTACTAGCTAGGGATGCAAAAGTATTATGTAACTAGACGAATATACAAGACTACCGAGTTCACCATATCTTGACCCTAATTTCTGCATGGCATTCGTCCTGGTTCAAATGGTATATACATTCAATCCGCAGGTTCTCTTTACGAATACACTGACCGTAGTCCTTTTTTCTTCCCCTCGAGGTTTTCGACATCATCCCACGATCGGAGGGAGCCCGCGGATATTTCGTGCTTATCAATCATCCCTCCGATGACGCAGAACACTTTTTATTTTCTCCAAAACCAGCATCTGTCAACAGGACCACACTACTGCTCAGCGCATTCTCGTTTGAACGAATCACATCAAGATTACTTTGAAAGGCTATAGATACCTCGCGCGCCATGCCCCTCGACGGCGTGAAAAACATCGTGCTGGTGAGTCGAGAATGACTTCCCCGCCGCTTATCGATAACAGCAGGACCATCTACAATATTTTAATTTGCTCCCTTGATTCAAAGATACATTGACTGATCACAATTTTACAGGTGCTCTCCGGTAAAGGAGGCGTCGGCAAATCCTCCGTAACCCTTCAACTCGCCCTCGCCCTCACCTTGCAGGGGAAATCAGTCGGCATCCTCGACATCGATCTCACAGGCCCCTCTATCCCACGCCTCGTCGGCAAAGAAGATGCCAAAATCACACAGTCGCCGCGCGGCTGGATACCAGTCGAAGTATATCCTTCCGCTACAACACAGGATGAGCGGGGAAGTGCGCCACGCCGTGGATCGTTGAGGTGTATGTCTGTCGGGTTCTTGCTTCGAGATCGTGGCGATGCGGTAATTTGGAGAGGCCCGAAAAAGACAGCTATGGTCAGGCAATTTTTGTCGGATGTTTATTGGGGGGAGACGGATTACTTGCTGGTTGATACGCCTCCGGTATCTACACTTATCCCATAATCCGCCCTCAGGCTTTTGGACTATATACTAAATGACGATGATACAGGGCACTAGCGACGAACATATCGCCATTGGCGAAAGTCTTTTGACCATGTCATCTACCTCTCGCACCACAGCCACAACATCGGGAATCTCCTATCTCGCCGGCGCAGTACTCGTCACAACTCCCCAAGCCGTCGCAACCTCCGACGTGCGCAAAGAAATCAACTTCTGCTTCAAAACGCGAATCCCTATTCTCGGCGTTGTCGAGAATATGTCCGGATATACGTGCCCCTGTTGCGGGGAAGTGAGTAATTTATTCTCCCGTGGTGGTGGCGAGGTCATGGCTGCGGAGATGTCGATTCCGTTTTTGGGACGGGTGCCGGTTGATGTCAAATTTGGGCAGCTGGTGGAGAGTCAAAAGATTGCGGGTGATGAGGGTGAGGATAGCGAAGATGATGACGAGGATGTGGAGATACAAAAGAATCCGTTTGAGGATGATGAGAGATTGCTTGTGGAAAAGTATAAGGATTGCTGGTCACATCCTATCTTTGAGGGATTTACGAAGGGCCTTTTGATTAACATTGAGGCGGAGTCGAGGTAGGTGAGATTTGTTCTTTTGAGCATATGGTTTTTGTGTGTATGACATGAGCAGGCGCTTCTGTGATTATGGGTGGTAAAATTAGATGCATTGTCGCATGTATTCTATCAAAATTGGTTGAATATCATATCAGAAAATATATTTCAATGTATAATATGAAACCATAGACTCAGTAACCACCGCTTTTGAATGACCCGAATATTACTTGCTAGTATCAAAAACCTCAAAACTCCGGTTCATGAAAATACAATCCGCCGTAAACATCTCTCAAGCGGTAGTGACAGCAACAACCTGGTCCTGATCTCTGACGAGTAGAGCACGTAGAGAATTCTCTGCTGAATATGAGTGAGAGTAGAACGCCTGGTGATTTGCAGTCTCCCGCTGCACAATGTTCTTCAACCAATTCAACCAGTCTTGTACTTCGGTCATAATGGAGATTCCACCGGCTGCGGTGCTTGAGGCCTGACCAACTGCTCCTGTGAATGGTGATGCGTGCAGTGAAGGCGAACTCTTTGGTGTATCAGGAGGCACAGATGGCCATGAAGATCTATTCCCTTGAGCATCGAGGCGAGTCTCAGAAATTAGAGCGGGAGAAGTTATAGTTGATGACTTGGTGGTCTTTGTTTTCGACGGGAATTTTGCTAGCAGGGAGGTACTATTTGACTTCGACGAAGCAGCAAACTCATTCATCCTTGCTGTTGGCAATGCCGAAGATTGATTGGCTTTCTTAGAGCTCTCCCCGTGCCTCACGTGTGGATGAGGATTGAAAGCACGCTCTACACGTGAATTTTGTTGATAGCCGGTTGCTAAAGCCATCTGTCGGAGATCATCGACTAGGCCCAACGGCGAACCATATAGATCATGATCATCATCAACAATGACGATATGACCATCTGCGTCTGCCGAAACATCCGTGCTATCGGCGGCTGTTTCTTGAATAGCTAGCAGATTACCCGGAGGAGCGTTGACTTCGCCAATCGGAGCAATATGACTTCCGTACTCATTGGCGAGACTCAATTTACTTCTGCCACATATTTCTGCAATGGAGTCCAATGTACTGCGAATATCGGGTTCAATTGCACGAAGAATAGCATCGATGCCGAATTCTTCCACCGCAGGTAAATCTATTTGTTGAATGGCCGGGTCTGATGACATCTTTGTAGATGACCGCGCATTGCTGGCCTCAGGAGAATATGCCCTTACCAACACAGGCTGTGTAGCTGTAGTAGACGAACGTCCGATTATGTGTCGGTTATCTTGGTTTTCTCTTAGTCTCCGTAGCAGTGGCTTTGAGCTCCCATATAACTGCCGATGAGCAGTTGTCCTCCGTGCCAATGTCGACTCGTCGATTTGGCGGGATTGAGATGAAGATGGAGCTCCCGATGTAAAAGGATCCAAAGACAAAATCGGTTGGGGTAAAGAAGATGACAGTCGGGATCCATCACTTCGGTGGGCCGAGATCATTGTAGATCTGGCTTCCATCTTGTCCACGTTCTGCTACAGGACGGACACACACATACACTTCCAAGATTAGAGTAACTCAAACCGCCACAGACTATTCTCCAACGCTAGCTAGGTAAGGGCTACGTAGTCGTGCGTGACAAGGAGAAGAAACACGCAACAAAAGAGGCTGCTGACCGCAGTAGTACTCAAGAAGGTGGCTGGCTCCGTTTGCAGGCAGACAGATGGATTCATTCAGAGCTCGTTCAAAGTGCAGAAACATACATTCATTTGAGACGGGAACCGACCAGTGTGGCCAGGCTTAGGATGGCATTATCAAGATCAGATTGGTGGGCGGCGCAAGTTGCATGCTCAGCCTGCAGCAAAGCGGAACTATAATGAAACAGATATAAGAAGCAATAACAGGATAAATCAATCAAGATAGGCAGTACCCAGCAAGGATGGGGACGCAACAGGGAATGAGTTGGCAGGTTGACTTGTTGGATGTGTTGTGTCGCATGTTTTCAACCAGGAGGAGGGGTCGGTCTAAGCCTCGGAGGAAGGTGATCAGTCCGCGGAGCTAACTCATCGGCGAACCAACCACAGGTGACACCATCCACCTAACAATCGATCCAGTCAGTCCAGCATCTTGATGACAGAGACATCTTTATGTGGGAGCTACCAAGATGAGCAAGAAATATGTGCTTACCTTCCGATTTCATGCCTTTCTTCGACCAACACTGACCGGACTGACAGTTTCCCGACTCCGATTCAGGGTCCGACTTTGACGAAAACACCACAGACCTTCCGTTTCCCAAACCACTATCGCGCTCGTCCTTCTTAGCTCCAGATTTTGACCCTGCCACCTTCCTATCGTCCCTCACGAATCGTCATCAGACCCTCGAGGACTTGCGACTAGAACTTCGCGAATTAAGTCAAGGCCTAAACAAAGAATTGCTCGATGTTGTCAATGAGAACTACCAGGATTTTCTCTCGCTCGGCGGCGCCCTACAAGGTGGAGAAGAGAAAGTGGAAGAAATCAGTGTCGGACTCTTAGGTTTCCAGCGCGATGTTGCTGCAATTCATGCCAAAGTTGAAGCTCGAAAGGCTGAGATGGAGAGCCTTCTACAAGAAAAGAAAGCGTATAGGATAAAAGCGAATATCGGAAGGACTTTGCTCGATATTGCAGAAAGGATTGAGGAACTCGAGCAACGGTTGATGATCGTCGGTACAAAGGGACCGAACGGCCTACCATCCACCGAAGATATGGATTCCGACGAGGAAGGCTTCATTTCTGATAACACGGAAAGTGAAGAGGACACGGAAGAAGAAGCAGAAGAATCCGCCATAATATCAGTGAAAAGGCTGGAGAGTCACGTACAAAAATATTTATATATAAACTCGGAATCGGAACGAATAGGCTCAAACCACCCTTTTGTGGTTGGCCAGCAGCCTCGTCTGGACAAGATAAGGTCTACGTTACTTCTCGACCTGGACACGGCGCTGAAGCAGTCTCGGAAAGGTGGGACTAAGGACGAAAGTCGTACAGTCAAAGTCCTTCGACTCTACGACTCGCTGAAGGCCGAGTCTAGTGCAGTTTCTGCGCTCAAACAGCTTTCTATATAGTTGTTGCGGGCTTTTTAAGACAGTAAAAAATACATTGCATAGCGTGGAGTTGGTGATTGAAAACGGAAAAGCAAGATGCCTGGTAGTTACCATGGAACGCCACAAGTGAAATTTCTAGTTTACAATACATGTATGAAGAAAGGAAGAAAATTTACAAGCCTGCCAGATAGACCACTTCGGGAGAGCTCTCGGATTTGAAATCTCCATTGAGACTGAAGCCGGGGCCATTGGTGGAGCTCAAGACCTGTACCATGTCAGCATTACAACGCGAGAGAAGAATGGGTATGGTGTGATATGCGTACAATCTCATAGACCTCCTTCGGGACACGGTCACTCAATTGAGTGGCATCTTTCTTGATCTGTTCCAAAGCGGCTCGCAGGTTGTCACGTAGTTGATCTGGCGAAAAGCCCAATTGTCCGATTGGCATTCGGATCACTGCATCTCGCTCACGGTAAACGGTACCACCTCGAAGCATCTGCACTCGGATACCAACGTCGTCCACAACAGTACCTGTCTTGATACTGGGCATTAGTCCTCGAGGACCAAGAATTCGACCCAGACCAGCTTTATTCAAGGCATCAAGGCTGTCGGTGTGACATATACACCGTTCGAATTCAATGATTCCTTTCTTGATATTTTCAAAGATTTCCTTGTCACCAACAAGTGAGGCACCGGCTTCGAGAGCGTCTTTTGCGGCTTTCGATCCAGGAGGTGCGATAACGCAGATTCTAGACTCGGTCTGTACAGCGTGGGGAAATCGGACCATGTTACGAATGACAGGGCCATCTTTTCTTGACTTTAATCGAATATGAATCTCGTACTTTGATCGCTCGCGATCGCGGCCCACTTCGAAAGCACGGATATACCTATGGCGCATGTAAGCGTGCTGTACAAATCGAGACAAACGTAGATTTCCTACCTCATTGCATCGCACAAAGCATATTGATCAATAAGACTCAAATCCTTCTGCTGATAGTCTCGGAATCCCTTGGCCTTCTTCTTTGTCGTCTCTTTCTTGTTTTTCTTGCCCTTCGAATTGCTCATAGCCGTCCGCACTTGTTGGCCGCCTAGGGGATAGAGGAAAGAGGCAATGGCGCTATTCTGTCGCAAGGTCGATCGGCACGATATTGATATAGGGCCTGCCGTCACCGGCAAGGCTCGAAAGGCGGAAGCCATCTGCTGTGAAACGCCGGGATAACAACTCGATTCTTTTGAAGATGGATTTGACCTGACAGACTTGGCCGAATGTTTTTCGGAGCTTGAGAAGGAGCGGAAAAAGGTGATGCCGAGATTTCTTCCATGTGGGCCCTTACTAGCAGATTGGCTGTGGGGTATTCGAGCATCATTTTTTGGATGATTCACACCCCGCCCTTAGACATCTTTTTTCTATCTTCCATTCTAGGTCGACAGGAACAGCCAAAATGTCTTGCAAGTTGGTTTGTGCATCCGGCGCTAATCCGGCAGGTTTGTTGCCCGCTACATTGATCGCTACATCCGTCAATGAGGCACGACCCAGTCCCGTTGTTGAAATCATCTATGAGAACGTTCCTGCACTTCCCAGCGGTGATGTGATCGAGCTCACTGATGCCAGCGGCACGACTGTGCAAGGTCTCGACGCTGTCATTGCCGAGCTCCGTGTTCAGTTTCCATTCCTCAAAAGCAAGCATGAAGCCCAGGTATGTCCTTGCTAATCATTCACACTTGCAGGAGTCTTGTTACTTATACCATCCAGGAAGAAAAATGGTTGTCCCAAGTCGGTCAATACGTTCCCCTCGACCACAAAGCTCTTGAAGCACCTCTCCAGACTCTCGATTCCTACCTTACCTTGCGCTCGTTCCTCGTCGGCTACTCCTTATCCGCTCCCGACATTGCTATCTGGGGTGCCCTCCGCGGAAACCGTGTTGCCGTCACAGCTGTGAAGAAAGGAACATTGATCAATCTGACTCGTTGGTTCCGTTTCTTGGAGGAGCTCTGCCCTTGGACTACCGCCGCTGTCGATGCCGTGAACGCTGCAGCCAAAGCAAAGCGGGCCGCTGCATCCAAGGCAGGCGCCAGTTACGACATCGCTCTCAAGAACACTGATCAGGGCGTTGTGACTCGTTTCCCTCCTGAGCCTTCTGGATACCTCCATATTGGCCACGTCAAAGCTGCTCTATTGAACGATTACTTCGCGCACGAGAAGTACAAGGGTACACTTTTGCTACGTTTCGATGAGTATGTCCAGATTAACATCTGCCCCTCCCACAATTACTTTCTGAGAACGCAACCATGAGCTAATGTCTCGAAAGCACAAATCCTGGAAACGAGAAGGAGGAATTCACGTCTGCGATCTTGGAGGACTGCGCCTTGATGGGTATCAAGCCTGACAAGACATCATTCTCCTCGGATTACTTCCAATTGTTGCACGATTACTGTGTCCAATTTATCAAGGATGGGTATGCATATGCAGATGATACCGATAAGGAGACCATGGCACACCAGCGAATGGAGGGAATTCCCAGCAAGCGCCGTGACCTTCCTGTTGAGGAGAGTCTGGCTCGTTTTGAGGAGATGAAGACTGGCTCTGAGGAGGGACAGAAATGGTGCATTCGAGCTAAAATCTCTTTCGACCACAAGAACAAAACTATGAGAGACCCTGTCATATATAGATGCCAGCTGACGCCTCACCCTCGTACTGGAACAACTTGGAAGGTTTACCCTACCTATGATTTTACATGTCCCATCCTTGATTCGGTTGAAGGAGTTACTCATGCATTGAGAACGATTGAGTACAGAGATAGGAACCTACAGTACGAATGGATGTTGAATGCTCTTAAGCTCCGTCAGGTTCAGATCTGGGATTTTGCTCGCATGAACTTCGTGCGGACCTTGCTTTCTAAGCGAAAACTCACCAAATTGGTTGAAAGTGGCGCTGTCTGGGGGTGGGATGAGTATGTTCATTGTGCAATATCTATTTCATGATAATGCTTGCTAACATAGTACGATAGTCCACGTTTCCCTACTATCAGAGGTATCCGCCGACGAGGTATGACGATTCCTGCGCTCAGAGAATTTATTCTCAAGCAGGGCCCAAGTCGTAACATTGTCAATTTGGATTGGACCATTTTCTGGGTATGTTTGGATCTATGACAGTTTGCGAATATCTAAATTAACAATGCTTTAGTCCACGAACAGGAAATATATTGATCCCATTTCTCCACGTCACACTGCTATTTCGAAGGAAGGTGTGGTCACAGCTCATATTACAGGAGAATCTGTCCCATCGGCCTCTGCCCCATTGGTTCAGGATAAACCTAAGCATGACAAGAACCCCGAACTTGGCACAAAAAAGGTCGCTTTCAGTGAAAACATCATATTGGAGCAGGAGGACGCCAAGCTATTTAAGCAGGACGAAGAAATCACTCTCATGAAATGGGGTAATGCGATAGTCCGCAAGATTGAGAAGTCTGGCGATCTCGTGACCCACCTTGAGCTTGAGTTGCACCTCGCGGGAGACGTCAAGAAGACTGACAAGAAGGTTACCTGGCTGTCCAAGGACGGCCAACAGCTTATTCCAGTCGAACTGGTGGGTTTCGACCATCTTTTGACAAAGGACTCTCTCCAGGAAGAGGACAATTTCGAGGATTTCTTGAACCCGAAGACCGAATGGCGAGATCAAGCATTCGCAGATGGCAATGTTGCCGACATCAAGGAGGGCGATATCATCCAGTTCGAGCGAAAGACGTTTTACCGCTGTGATCGCCCATTCGTCGCTGATGGAAAGCCAGCCGTGTTCTTCGAGATTCCTACTGGAAAGACTAGCAACTGAGAAGCCATCGTGCCAACCTGTAGAAAGCACAGTGAGAAATCTTGTTGCTCAGAGCTACAGCACCGTCGAAAGTACCTCCTGTCAAATGGTCCTTTGAATGAGAAAATTGTACACATGCTTTGATTGACATCACTTGTATGGGGTACATCCTGATTCTGATTTGTCAAGAAGACTCCTGTCATATCCATGTAGACACAATGGCACCATCTGGGGCAATATACCAATCACAGAGCTTTGTAGTAGACAAAATCATGCATGCTATGCCTGCCCCACCTAGGGTCTTCTGTATAAAGCTTCCCCAGACTATCTTCTTGCTTTCCTTTCTTCATTCACTAAATTACTTATCGTCTATCGAAGAACTGCAGATACCTCCTATCGCCAGGAAAGATCGTATTGAAGAGAAGAAGAAAGAATATAGCATCATGCCCGCATCTTATTCTGCTATCAACACTGGCGTAGTCGTGACACTACTTTTTCTGGTAATTACCTCCCAGCTCTAGCCATTGCCTCGAGCATCAACAAATGAGGTGCTAAACGATCATCTACTAATTAGAGCACTGCGGTATCGATCATACTCGGAGGGTAAGCCAAAACCATCTTGCAAATGTGGAACGACAGTCTGATGATATGTAGCATCGCATGGTACCGCATCAACTCGCTATTCCTCCCCATTCCAACCTCAATGGGAGCGATTTCCACACTCTACCCACTGCTTCCATTTCTCTCAGCTCTCTTAGCAAATATAATTGCATCTCGATACCAACGGTATCGTAACGAGACGCCCAAGAACCAGATCACGGCCTCGACGACAGCCGGGGAGACTGGGAGCCATACTACGTCCGTGGCTTCATTTCTGTCTTTGATCAACCCCTTCGTCAAATTCGTCATTGACCAATTCCTCACCATCCTTCCTGTTCTAGTCGCCACGCTTGCCGCAACTTACATCTCCCCAAGCGACAACAACTGCCATCTCGAGCAAGCCTGGCAGTCACATTACCACAACAAAGACGTGCACAGCATCCGCACAATACAGGATCAGTTACAATGTTGTGGGCTACGGAGTACGAAGGACAGGGCATGGCCGTTCAAGGATGAGAAACATGGCGATGATGCCTGCGAAAGAATGGCCGGGTATACTCAGAGCTGTCTGCGGCCGTGGAGTGAGCAAGAGAGAAGAGTTGCTGTTTTGGTGTTTGTAGCTGCTGCGTTGGGATGGGCCATCAAGGTATTACCGTTTTTTGTTTTTCTGTCTATTGTCATTGGTATTGATGGCTGATTGATCGGGCATCTGCATGACCAGGTGGGCATAACCAATTTCACCGGACGTTTTGATGCATTCGCTCATTCTAGGTCTCGACGCCATGTCTGGTTTGATGAGACTAGAAACGGAAGCTATGGTGAATCCTCCGGTCCGAGACTGCTTCCATTCACTGATAGTGATAATGGTAATGCCGGTACCGAAGAGGCTGTAGCTGTGCCCGGGGTCGATACTTTGATAGGCGAAAGCCCGCTTATTAACCCTGATGCTCGTGATCTTAGTTCTCCAGAGAGCAGAGATTTGACAGGCGGGAGTCCCTGGAGAGAAAATGTGTGATCAATCAACGATCAGAAGACTGAGTCTTTGGAGATTGGCACAGTAGTACCGTCGCAAGCTCTTTGAGACTGAGAGTATAAAGCACATAAGGGTATACTGGCTATCAACAGTAGTCTGTTTATATAAGTGCGTGGTCATGTCAATGACGATTCTCTTTCGGGTCCCACGTAATATTCAGAAGTCCATCTGCATAAAGCCCACTAACAATAAGACGACCTCTTTTAGAATCCATATCACCTGATGTGCTACTTGGGTAATTGGACCCGTCATCTGGATAATTGGTCAGTGCACGCATGGCCCAGAGAGTGAAGAGCCATAAACCTACCGGCGTACAAGGTCCGCGCGTAGTAATTGGTGTGCAGGTTGAAGAGACTCCCAGGGAAAGGGCCCAGATCAGGTCCATATCCTCGTCGAACTTCGGCCACAACAGAAGGTGCAACACACCCGTGAGGATTTTTGGCCATACAAAACAACCGGCCAGCATCCGGAGATCCCGTTGCCACCACTCCGCGAAGAAAATTTCCGTTGGCGTCGAACACCGTTGGGTCATTCATATCCAAAGACTTGTCGAAGGTGAGGGTTTCCGGGTGAAAGGTCATATATACACTGCTATATTTGCCAGACAGTGCATCGGTCTCTAGGTCGCGCTCGTATATCCGTACTATGTCGGTGCTGGTAGAGGCAACGAGGACCTCTTTCCCAGTTGGGGTGACAAGTATTCCATTTGCAAATGGAATACCACCTGCTACAATGGTACAGACGGGTTTGCTTTGCATACCAAAGTCGACGAATGTGACCCATCCCAAGGGAAGACCGAGGACTCTCTCAGTGAAAGCCAAGAGTGGATGCCTGCGGCGAATGAGGCACTGATCATTTGTGACATAAAACGACGTGTAAGACACCGGCGAGACGGAGTTCGGGGAGCGTATGGTGTGGTTGTTGTCCGTGACAGAGCATACGTGTACTGCCCGTGCGTCTTCATAGTCTATATCCATGACCTCTACACAGCTCTTGTCATGGTCTTGGTTGACAACAAATAGACGTACGCGACTATCCTTCTTCTCGCGATACAGACCTATACCCAGCGGATGAAATTCGGAACCCGAAGGAAAGTTCACCAGCTCCATTTCACGAAGACTGCCAGAACCGCCGTAATCGTACAGTAATAATCGACCTTGCTGGTGAGAGGTTTGGCTACGACCCTTCGTGCTTCAAGTTAGAAAACAACAGAAAGGACCAAAAGCGAAGACTACAAACCCATAGGGCGTTCCAAGACACCCTTCCAGGGTCAGAGCTTATTATAGCAATTCCACTCTTATGATCCAAAACCATATCTTCAGAGAACCCCACGCAGTCTTTGAATATCGTCCATGCTAGGCCACTACGAAATGCGAGCCATTGTTCCGGGAGCCGAGGAAGCTCTATCCATGGTGAGAGAAGTTTGTGCAAGAACAGCAACAAGAATGATAGGACTGTGATGATCGAAAATGCCTGCAAAAAAGTAAGTATGGCCCTCGAGAGTGAAAGGAAGATGATCCCATACTTGAGCCGAGGTCAGGCCCATTGTAGCACCACTGAGACTGTATATGTAATGATAAGCGTAAGTATGTGGTCTTGAGGTTGAGATCATCTAAATCCGATCCTCTCGGGAGATGGTGACGATGTGTGTCTGCATTCCAGGGAGCTCCTTCTTTTCCTGCCGCCGTCTCCCAACTTGGAAGCCACGACTGATTGTCTCCCTCCATCTCAAATCCAACCCCAACCTCCCTTTGCTTCATTTCCTATCTTGTACTACTTCTCGCTTCTTATACTCCCTTCTACTGCTGCTCTGCAATACTATCAGACCGAACACGTCTTATGATGCATGCCGTTGACGGCCTGATTTACTTTGCGTCGGCCTGACCGGAAAGTCAAAGTGTAAATGGCTCATGCTTTCGATCTCGCCAACGATCAACCTCAGCTGTAATTCGTGAGATACATCCCAAAACTCCTCTTTTCTCAGTTAAAGTTGCGTTGTTGCTCCGAGCCAATCGTAAAGATATACTACCTCGCATCCAGATCGAGCCCACGGTCTCACTCACTCCACTTCAAGCTTACCTGAACGATTGGCAAATGCGATGTTCAATCATGCCTCTGTAGTTCTGAAGATGAAAGGAGAGCTTTCGAAACCACTGAACCACTAGGACTTCGGTTTCGGTCATCCCGTGGTCGAGCTTTGACTATGTCAACTTCTTTTACTGTGCCGTTAAATTTACAGGCATTCAGGAACTAGAAGAATGTTCCTCTACCATACGTCACCGTGAAGAAACAAATAACAAAACCACTGCATTGATCTTATATCGTTTTCTGGAACACATCGACAACAAGCCGGCAGCATCCGTCGATTTTCCCGGTGCCATGAGCTTTCTCAGAGCCCTATAGCTCAATCTTTTCTCAACACATCAAAATACCTGCCTTTACGCTCAGTGATACAGCAGCTTAGATTCTTCGAGTTCAGACAATCGCCCATTGAAAGGATGTCGAATAACCCGCGGGCTTCTAGCGATGAGCAACAATCGCGTGCCTCGAGACGCATGTCTCGTGCAGAGAGAAGAATGTCACGAGCTGTCAGCGTCGCCCAAGACCAAAATCTTGACGAGTATGAAAGATTGGTCAGATATGTGTCGGTTTATAGAGAGCCAGGAACTGCCGATGTGGAGAACGAAGAAGGCGAGATGAAACGCGTTTGGTATGCACCGTGGCGCAGACAATTTGTGCCCACATCAGCTGCAGCAGAAGCAAAGCAAATGTTTCCAGATGAATGGCTTCTCACCGACATCAGACAGGGTCTATCTGAGGCAGAAGTCAACAACCGTCGGCGTCGTGCGGGGTGGAATGAATTGATCTCGCAAAAAGAGAATCCAATTGCGAAGTTCATGTCCTACTTCCAGGGTCCGATTCTGTATGGTGAGTCACACTGGTCTTCAGAATTGATTCTTCTGGCTGACTGAAAGTGGTTGGTAAAAGTTATGGAAATTGCGGTGCTTCTTGCAGCTGGTCTGAAGGATTGGGTAGATTTTGGTGTCATCATTGGAATCCTGTTTCTCAACGCCACAGTTGGTTGGTATCAGGAGAAACAGGCCGCAGATGTTGTAGCTAGTCTCAAAGGGGATATCGCACTGCGATGCCAAGTGGTTCGCGATGGACGCGAAACCGAGATATTAGCTCGTGAACTGGTTCCAGGCGATGTGGTATGTATACATGGAGATACTGAGTCACATGTTGAAACTAAAGCGACTAGGTCATTGTCCAAGAAGGATCTGTCGTTCCAGCTGATTGCAAAGTGATATGCTCATACGATGATCCGAACGGCTTCGAGGAATTCAAAAGAATGCAGGCAGAGGGCGCTCTAGATGAGTCTTCAGGCGAGGAAGAGAAAGAACAAGGAGGAGGCCAAGAGCGAGAAGAAGATGAAAAGACTACGGATGGAGAATCGGCCAAAAAGAAGGAAGGTCAGGATTCGAGGAGAAAGAGTGAGGGTGGCCAATCAAGCGACGATGAAGAGGAAAAAGAAAACCGGAAAGGCTATCCAATTCTTGCTTGTGACCATTCTGCTATTACTGGCGAATCTCATGCCGTCGATCGATACATGGGTGACCCCGTCTACTATACGACAAATTGTAAAAGGGGAAAAGCGTACACCGTTGTTCAGGTGTCAGCAAAGAACTCTTTTGTTGGAAGAACTGCTAGCATGGTAGCAGGGGCGGGGGATAAAGGCCATTTTGAAATCGTCATGGATCAAATCGGCACCTCGCTTCTCATTCTGATAATGACATGGATTCTTGCAGCGTGGATCGGCGGTTTCTGGCGACACATCCCTATTGCGAGTCCTGGTAAACAGACGCTGTTGGAGTATACTCTAGTGCTGCTAATCATCGGAGTTCCGGTCGGATTGCCTGTTGTTACCACCACGACCATGGCTGTTGGAGCGGCCTACCTAGCGCGCAGAAAGGCAATCGTTCAAAAATTGACAGCTATAGAATCACTTGCAGTGAGCTCTACTTCCTCAAATTTCTGTCAAGTAGCACAAGACTTTATAGCTGATGAACTGACTAGGGAGTCGATATCTTGTGCTCCGACAAGACGGGAACGCTGACCGCAAACAAATTGAGTATCCGAAATCCCTATGTGGCCGAAGGAGTCGACGTCAATTGGATGTTGGCAGTAGCTATTCTAGCGTCTTCGCATAATATACAGTCTTTGGATCCCATCGACAAGGTGACATTATTGACTCTCAGACAATATCCGAAGGCAAAGGATATTCTACGGGCTGGATGGAAGACAGAAAAATTCACCCCATTCGACCCGGTGTCAAAACGAATCGTCACAGTCTGCACATGTGGAGGTGTCCGATATACCTGTACGAAAGGAGCTCCAAAGGCAGTGCTTGGATTGACCAAGTGTTCCCCAAGAACTGCGGACTTGTATAGAAAGAAAGCGCAAGAGTTCGCTCATCGTGGTTTTAGATCACTAGGGGTGGCTGTGCAGAAAGAAGGGGAAGACTGGCAATTACTTGGGATGATGCCAATGTTTGATCCTCCCCGTGAGGATACTGCGAAGACAATCTCCGAAGCCCAAGCTCTTGGTATCAGCGTCAAGATGCTCACTGGTGATGCTATTGCTATCGCAAAGGAGACATGCAAAATGCTTGCACTGGGTACGAAGGTTTACAATTCAGAACGCCTAATTCACGGCGGTTTGAGTGGCGCAATGGCTCATGACCTGGTCGAAAAAGCAGACGGCTTCGCGGAAGTATTTCCCGAACACAAGTATCAGGTGGTTCAAATGCTCCAAGAACGAGGACATCTTACTGCGATGACAGGGGACGGAGTCAACGATGCACCGTCTTTGAAAAAGGCGGATTGTGGTATAGCTGTTGAAGGGGCCTCCGAAGCAGCACAGTCGGCATCAGATATCGTGTTTTTAGCACCGGGACTGTCAACTATTATTGACTCTGTGAAGGTGGCTCGTCAAATCTTTCATCGGATGAAAGCCTATATCCAGTACCGAATTGCGCTCTGTTTGCATTTGGAGATTTACCTGGTTACCACTATGATCATTCTCAATGAGACGATTCGAGTGGAATTGATTGTCTTCTTGGCGCTCTTTGCTGATCTGGCAACAGTTGCAGTAGCATACGACAATGCTTCTTTTGAACTGAGACCTGTAGAATGGCAACTTCCGAAGATTTGGTTCATATCGGTCGTTCTAGGGATCCTCTTAGCCTTGGGGACTTGGGTCATCCGAGGCACGATGTTCCTCCCTAACGGCGGCATCATTCAGAACTGGGGCTCGATTCAAGAAGTTCTTTTCCTCGAAGTAGCATTGACCGAGAACTGGTTGATCTTCGTCACTAGAGGAGCAGATAGCCTCCCGTCAATTCATCTGGTCGGTGCAATTATTGGCGTGGACATTCTAGCCACAATATTTTGTCTCTTCGGCTGGTTCACCAACCAGGACATGAAAACCGATCCGAGCGATAAATACGTTGAGACACACAATGGATGGACGGATATAGTCACGGTTGTGCGGATATGGGGTTATTCGGTTGGCGTGACTATTGTTATTGCCTTGGTTTACTTCACACTCAACAAAGTCAAATGGCTAGACGATCTCGGGCGAAAGGCAAGAAACAAGGGTGATATTCAGATGGAGAATATTCTCGGTCATCTGTCCCGAGTAACGATAGAACATGAACAGCACGGAAAAGTGGAAAGCCGGTATTGTTTGAGTACAGCTCGAGAGGAAGAGGAGGCAGAATAGGCTGCTATTATGAGTCTATCTGCCGCAGTGATTGCCGATTCTGCACTTATACGATTTACATCGTCATCTGCACCAGTTTATTTTCTTCATATAAGACATTGAGAAGGCGTTCATGGCCGCTTCCGATGTGTCGCTCCTCAGGCGAAAGACCATATACCACATTGGACAAGACTGATCACGAAGAAAACCAGATGTTTTTGCTTTTCCAAGGATGCTAGTGAGATAATTTTTTTTCTAGTTTGTGTCATTAGTTCTGACAAGGTCTATACCTAAGTATCTTAATATTAATGTTCTTGTTCAGTGTCTCTGACCGTAAAGGGGCTAGATAATCAAACAGTCTTCTCAAGACTCTACTAATGCGTAACTATGTTATCCTACTGGTACTCAAACATGATTGATCGATTTTTGTTAATAACGGTGACCGCTGGATTTGTTTTTTGTTTTTCGATTTCCTTTCTCGTGGTCCGAAAATACGAGTCAGGAACTGCTCTCGAGCCCTAAAACAAGGGTTTCAACAAGTGAAAGCCGATGCGTCAGCAGCTTCCCTAGCATAGCTATAAAAAGCAATCAGCAGCAAGCAAAAAATTTACAGCTATCATTGAACAAGTTACGATTTTTCACGACCGACGCTCTCGAGGGAAGCTGCCTTTACCAGTTTAGTGTTCCTAGATAGGCAATTCCCCGGCCCTCTTGGTTATCCACTCATTCATCACCAAAATCAACCCCCAGCTTCTAGTCCGTATGATCGGCGTCTGCTATCACCCCAAAGGTGTCTAGAGAGAGTCATTGCGGGTACAGTATCCCGTATTCAGACACTTGCTTCTTCGTCGTCACATTGATAGCATTGTACGTAAGTTATAAAGTTGGCTCGATAAATAATGCGTCTCAAATATGCCCAGAGTGTTCTGATAGGATGATTTTGGAACGATTTGTTCGGGACCTAAAGTAGGTACTACGTACTTGCGTTTAACCTTGTCATGATACTGTGCGTGTGTGAAAACCTAGAAGTCAAGTTGTTATGTCGCGTCATTTGCTAAAGAGTTGGCCGACGTAGCATCACTTTTTACGTACTTTACTTGATATTAAATGAGCCGGCATGTAACCATATTGGTCTATAATGTTGTATGTTTTATGTATTCCAAACCACATGCGTACACCCCATTCGATGGATGTTCTAGCTCCGTAGACAAGGAGAGTACCTGATTATCTCGAGGAGCTTGGGTAGCTTCGTGATATACGAAGTGGATAGGCTCACGGTGGCTTGGTTCGATTCTTATGCTTTGACTCCTCGTCTGATCTACTATGGCATGCCTGTTAATCGGTTTGCGGCGGTTTTCGTGGGTCACAGATCGATTGCTCGCTGACGACTCAAATAGTGAAACACGAAACGCAAGAGCAAGTACGTACCTCGAAACGTACCTTTTACTGGACACCACTACCAATCTGTGACTGTGACTGCAGGTCATACACACAAGGGATGCTTCTATCTTTATTCATTGAGCTAAATACTAGCTTAAGCAGCTGAAAGGCATAGATTGTATGAAGGAGAAGCTAATTTGGATGAATGCAACGTTAAGCTTCAACCTCGACTTGCCGAACCCCGCAGCCTTGATAACTTATCTTTGTCGCATCTGGCTAAACTAGAGTAACAATCTAGTCTTCACGCATTCCTATAGAGAGCCACTGAAAAAATATGGATTGTGACTTCGCTCCAGACATGCCGATGTGAAAGTGTCGTCTGCAGTACACAGCCGGCCGACTTTTGGCCCGTTGTAGTAGCCTTGTAGGATCACAAATCATGAAACCGAAACATTGTCAACCTATCTATCAACATGAAACAAGAGTTCAACCCATATGATCTCAGCCAATCGCCAACCTAGCATCCCGAATCTGGTGTTATGAACGCCTCTCGACGCCTCCTCAGATCTGTGGCTTCATACTAATCTTAGTTCCCAGTAAGAACCAAGAACCGATGGAGAGTGCTATTTTCCAAATCACATTCAGATCTAGTAATTGTCTGGGGTACTGTCATCAACAAAAGAAAATTGTCAGTCACCGTCGCCATACCAGTTGTTTGTCGCCGCAGTGCTTCGAGCGTTGGTCAGCAGCATGCATGCACCGGCTTCAAGGTAACACAGACTACCATGTGCCGATGCTTGAACAGCAGGTCGTCACCTATGGTCTGGACTGGGACTGATTGGCAGACAGACGCCATCATTAAATTAACGTGATATCCTATCATGTGTAGTCCGGTAGCATTGGTTCCTGGGAGAGTTAGATCACAAGCCGCGCCAAGAGAGTCCAAGTCCCCCATACAATGTATCAAGACGACGTATCATGATGCATCCGTGCTCCACCATATAAAATTATTGTTTGCAGTAGATTGAAGTATACTATCACGTTTCACGTTTACAATGAACCATTCTCGGTGGGTTTGTCGCGTGTCAAGGCGATCCCGCGACATGCCTACATCACTCTGCATACACTGTGATTTGACCTATATAGCTGATTATCATTCATCATCAGATAACGTTTAGTATGCTGTCAATACACCGTGTTTTTCATAGGCTTGGACGACCAACAAAATGATCGACAGCGCTTGGCATCTCGTGGGGGAGGCTTGTGGCTTGAGATAGTAGTATCGTTGGTTTGACTAGCAGCTTAAACTCATGCTAAAATGATTGTGACTCGATTGATACCCTATCCAGATGATGATGACCCCAGGTTACAGTAAGACAATGATACGGCCTCTGACTGGGAAAGCCCTATATGTGACTCTAACACTAACAAGGCTGGTAGTAGCTGCCCTTGTCGTAAGCTGCACCCTGATGACCGCTTTCTTCTCACCTCCTTCCAGATTCGTAAGTCTGGAGGCCAGTAAATCCACAATTGCATTCCATAGCTCATTGATAGATGGCTGGTTGTGGGGGGGCGGCCTCTGGAATGCAGCTGTTCCATCAGGAACAGGAAACGATGCACTCCCGCGCCGCTCATTGGCATTTGCAGTCTGAGAACATGGCTCCACCCTCGACTTCATGGTACATTGTATACTCTATCGAGAGAAGATCTAGGTCCTATCGTGCCTTTTGCCCGTCGTTACCGTCGGCACGCGCAGCTGGGATGCCATGAAACGAGGATCCGGTAGCACGTAACCCTAAACGACAGCTCCATTGCAGTGTCTTCCGGCTTGTCACCGTCGAGTATAAAGACATCCTGATATCCTCTTCCAACATTCCTTCTTCCCCTTCTCATTCAACAGCAATATATGAAACTTCAAGGTCTGCTTTGCTACCTCATTCCCTCCTTCACTCCGCATCAACTTGCTTTCTTCTCTCAGTCCTTACATTATTTTACATACACTCCCTAGAATACGAAGCGCATCAAAATGTCCACGAAATACATCCTCTCCGGAGTAGCCGCTATGGCTAGCGTCATTGGAGCACAAGCAGCTCTTGACTTGACCTCTTCGAGCAATATTGCCCTCTACTGGGGTCAGAATTCATACAACCAGGCCAGCGGCGACCTTGAACAGCAAAACTTGGCGTATTACTGTGAAAACACAGATGTTGATGTTTTGCAATTATCTTTCGTCACTGTCATCAATGGACCAGGTGGCGTGCCCGAGATCAACTTTGCTAACATTGGCAACAATTGCACTACTTTTGATGGTACCTCTCTTCTAGAGTGCCCTCAAGTTGGGTGAGTAGTTTCAGCCCGTGTTTGAAGAGGGTACAGAACTGACGTCGATTCTCTCTAGTGACGACATCAAGACTTGCCAGGCAGCTGGAAAGACTATCCTACTCTCCATCGGTGGTGCCACCTACTCTGAGGGAGGATTCACCTCCACAGACGCCGCTAGCGCTGGTGCCCAGTTGATATGGGAGACCTTCGGTCCCGACTCCAACAGCTCCGCTCTCCGCCCCTTCGGAGACGCTGTCGTTGACGGATTTGACTTTGACTTTGAGGCTACTGTTTCTAATATGGCTGCCTTCGGTAACGAGCTCCGTTCACTCATGGATGCCGACACCAGCAAGGTACGTTTCAGCACCCTGTCAAAACAATAACAAGCTTGCTAACGCTTTGAAAAGCAATACTTCTTGACCGCCGCTCCACAATGTGTCTACCCCGATGCTGCCGATAACGAAATGCTCAATGGCGCCGTAAGCTTCGACGCTATCTGGGTCCAATTTTACAACAACTACTGCGGTGTCAACGACTACGTCGCTGGCGCCAGCACCCAAAACTACAACTTCGAGACCTGGGACACCTGGGCCAAGAACACCTCTGCCAACCCGGACGTCAAGGTCTTCGTCGGTGTTCCAGGTAACACCGGTGCTGCCGGAACCGGATACCTCTCTGCCTCCGCCCTTCAGCCCGTTCTCGAGTACTCTGCTACTTTCTCTAGCTTCGGTGGTGTCATGATCTGGGATGCTAGCCAAGCCTATGCTAACGACGGCTTTATTGCTGGTGTCGCTTCGGACTTGGGTAGCAGCAGCAGCGGTACTATTTCCCGCATCATGCGACGTCTTGTGGAGCGTCCTTACTGGTAAAGTAGCCTTTGAAAGAAAGATGGACTCGCTGGTAGAGTCGGTCTAGATGATATTTACGATTTCAAAAGCAGTATGTGTAACGTCTCTGCCAATGGACATTACATGCCTCAGCTTCAACTGTACATAGCTTTCAAATCTTCTCGGTTTTAATACAATCATGCATAAACAGGAGCGAACTTTTGGTCATGACTAAGAATAGCAAATGATGCTCCTCAAAATCATCTGCTTGCGTTGCTAGGCAGAATCATGCCACTGGAATGTGTAGCTATGTAGGTTACGTACCACTGTCTTACCCTAACCGATCATCACTCCCGGGCCTGCCAAAATGCTTAAGTGAACTTCATACCCTTTTGGTCCATGGAGTGGATCTCAGACTGTCAATTAATTGGTTTGAGCCACTTCACGGTGTCACTGTCTAAGGTATCTATGTCTTTCAGATTGCTGCTGCCGATTACCGGATTGGGCACATAAGCCCTAACTGCCCCTATTTTGATCCGCAACCCATTTGAAACCAGTTGACGCTCATTGCGCTCTCTTACCTCTACGAGCGGAAGTTGAGTGTTGAGACTAAACAAATATGCAATTCAAGAGCTACCTGGGACTATATGTACACAAACGTTGGGTGCAAATGAAATGAATGAGGAATTGGAGACGAAGGATAAACGCTGGAAATCTCATGAACGAAAACCTGACTTATTCTGAGTCTTGAGTGGGGAGTCATAGAAATGCTTGACAAGTAAGGCAAGGAGAGACAATAAGTCGTACGTGGCGTATTATGCACAACTTCTGTGCGAAATATAATGTGTCGAGACGGAACGAACCCATTCCGCTTCTCGAGGTTTGAAGGTGGCAAAAAGGGGTCGGACTGCAGACTTGAGGATCACAAACATTGTTGGGCTCAGCGAGTCCAAAACCAGCCGCCGTGAGAGCTTTTCTCGTTCTCGGAAAGCTGGGTTTGCTCGGTGATTTTCTCACTTGAAGGAGGAGGGATGACTTCGACTGTTTCGTCGCTTTCCTCGCGACCATCAGCGAAACGTTTAGTTTTGACTGTCTTTGTGGATATCGATCCATCAGCCAAAGTGCGCCTGACGCTGCGGGTCATAGTTGACACAATTCTGGATTCTTCGGAAGATTTATCGTCTGCTGTGGTCTGAGAAGCGAGGATGCTTTTGTTTCCGTCAGAGCTATATTCAAGCCAGTCTTTGCTTTTTGTTGTTACATCCTCAGTAACCTGTGAAGGCCTGTCCTGCTGTAGATGACGTTTCCTTTCTTCATCCAAGAGGCGCATTAGAGGACTATCGGTAAAAGCACGAGAGTACCGTTCATGAGCACTGGCAATGTCATCGAGAAAACGATCGTACAGATCCAATTCTGTCTCTGCATCGTCCGTTTCTGCATCCGTACTATGAGACTTTCCCAGCTGATGGGTAGGGTTATCGCCACGTCTATCATGGTCATGCTGTTGGGATCGCTCCAGAGCAATTCCATCCCGCGAATGTTCGGGACCTAGCAGCCGCCACTTATTCCCAATGCTGCCTCTTTGTACCAACCCCTTCAACCACTTATCAGCTGATTGCCTGGTACGCTCGGGTTCTGTGCTTTGATCCAGCATCTCTTGTCCATTGGTGACTCTCAAAAGATCCTCAAACGCATCACGCCAGCGCGGTTCATTGGGGTCTAACTCCGTACGTTTGCGCGATGAGAACAATGACGGGAGGGTACCTTCATGATGAGGTCCATGTCCTTGAGACCTCTCCAAATACAAGGGGGAGTAAGGGCTGAATATAAGATAGGCGAGTGGCCAGGTCTGTGATTCTCCGTCGGACAGCATGCTCTCCGGGAACAAAAATGAGCCCAAACTCATGGGAAACCCATCAAACAACGAGTGAAAACCACGATCGGGAAAATGACGATTATTATGCCAGCGGTCGAAAAAGTCCTCATCTCTGTGAAATCCCCATCGACGCGATGGGCGCTGCCTGTCTGAAATATAGTCGATATCACGGTCGGCGTTTTGATCGTCGCTGTCGGTATTTTGAAAGTACAGCCACTTGTCTGAAAAGGGAGGAACTGATGATGAAGGCAAACCCATCACCGCTTGGAGCATCGATGAGATTTGCTCGTCTGCATATCGTCGAAATGCGATGAAAGGGTTGTCGCTATCGGGTTTGTTATCGGGTGGCGTCGCAGTCTTGTTCTGTGGTTCAGTGGTTGTAAGGGATGAGCGGTCTTTATCGGTATTTGCCATTCCGGACTACTAGTAGGATATAGAAGTAGACCTCAGATGTGTTGGATTATGATGTATGTTCAAATATCATTAACTTGAGAAGACGACTTGCAGTTAAATCGAGCTGTTGGCGGCAAAGCGGCAACATAAAGATGTTGTTATCGCCACGTGACCCGTGGTCCAAAACAGATTAGTCTACACATGTACGCGTTCTGATTGGTGGATCTATATAATTCTTCATGACATTCATTCACACTCTGACAGAGCTTCTAATGCCCCTTCTTAGGCTATAACAATAGAGAACAGTCGTTTCCCAAAGAGACAGACTTACAATTGATACTGTTACTTTCGAATTTCCATGTCATGGATGTTACTGAAGGCTTGGAGTATATAACATTGAAACTTTTAGTTGCACAGGCACCTATAATATCTCGGGTCACGAGATGGAAATTCATGTCTTCAATGATGATATCTCAAGTGGCCTCAGATTCAAGCCTTCTGCTGTGTTTATGTCTTCCCTGAATGAATGTGACAATCACCCTCGATCTAAAATCCCTTGGCCTGCGTGAGCAGCCAATCCCATCGATCAACCCACCACTGTATTTGCGGTTCACGAAATGTATCGTTTTCCACATGTAGATTTAGTGTGTCTGACAAGGTAGCGTTATACACAAGATTCTGCTTTGATTTAGTGTACTCTGGCCAATGCGGAATCCAATCCAGACCATGATGGTTTGGGTTTTTGGTGGACGCAAAACTGATCAAGGTAGACCTAATCGCATAGCTGACATTCCACATGGAAGTGATATTCTGCACTGGCAAGTAAGGTGTGTATGGAACAAATGGGACGCCAAAGTCGAAGCAGAGATCGCTACCATGCTGGGCAAATCCGAGCCCAAGACCCGTGGTCTTATTGTGAATGGGAAATCTCCAGGGATCAGTATCGAAGCGGTAGCTGTAGACGGGCGCTCCATCAGTACCGGCACCCCAAAGCTGAGCTACCTTGCGGCGACCGGACATTGACTATACCAATACTCGTCAGCTGAATTCATATGAAGGATCTATATTCCGTAAGGTAATAATAAAACAACTCACACTCCAGTCTCCTCCGATTGCATAACCCACTCGACTAAAATTCCCTGCCGCATAACCCGCCTTATCAGCCGCGGCGACCCAGTCAATATCTAGAGGCTGTGAGTATGGAGGAAGCGTATCCAGTTCCGAGTAGAGAGTTACAAGCTCATCCGCGGCGCTAGAGTTCAATGCAAACTTTTGCTGTACTAGTAAAGAAAGTTCAGCACTTGTATTTGCATTGTTGGTGAATGTTGTCAAGCCTTCATCGGAGTTAGATCCTATCAGAAGAGCGATTGGAGCCATCTGTCGATTTTTAAATTGATACCCGGGAGAGTTTCTCAAAAAACTTCCGTCAATGACAGGTCTGAAATCGGTGCCGGAGTTTGCTGTGTATAGACTTGCATTGAAGGTTGCCAAATCCACTAAGGCGATAGTTAGTCTTCTACTCTGTCTTATCGTCAGCCCGATCGCCCCCGACTTACGATTTCTTAGACATTCAATAATCTCGATTGAGTTGTTACAACCCGTTGTTTCAATGACACTGTCAAAGTACGCTTGCTGTTGAGGCATTGTCCCCATGAAAGGGGAATATCCAGTGACACTGTCAATGATTCCTGCATGGAAAAGGCCCGAGTTTTGACCACTATATGCCTGGGCTAAAAGCTCAACACTCAAGCCACCAGACGATTGACCCCAAATCGTAACGCGGGATCTATCTCCGCCAAAGCCCTCAATGTTCTCTGAGCGTTCAACCAATGTTAGTAATTAGATTGGCCCATCCTATCATTTTGATACATACCATTGATCCATTCCAACGCCTTCCACAGATCACGAAGACCCAAATTACTAATGCCCTCTCGTACAACAAGTTCACTGTTCAAATACCCAAAACCAGAGACTCTGGAGTTAAGTGTAACGACGATGACAGGCATCCCAATCTCGTCCGAGGTCTTTACAATGTAACTTCCATTCATCATTGGATCCCTCACAGAACCTTGATAAAAACCACCACCATAGATCCAGACCATGACGGGTAGACTTCTACCGGGGTATGTCCCTGTAGGTCTTACGAGATCCAGATTGAGGCAGTCTTCCCCGATACTCCAACCCCAGTTGTTCTGGGTTCCTGCGCCGGGACATGTCAGGCCATATTCCGTGGCAGGGCGAGTTCCATTCCATGTCTCATCGAGAGATGAGGGAAGCCGTAGGCGTGATGCATGTGCATATGGAACGCCAAAGAAGACTTCACTAGAGAGTTGCGGAACGGAAATTCCTTCGTCTATTCAGAAAGAATGTAAGAACACACACCAAACAAAAGATATGTAGACAGATCGCTTACATGTGCCATTTAGCGTATGACCCAGAGGTCCTGTTGATGTAGTATTTACAGGAGTACGGACCGCAGACAGAGCATTGACTCCGCTGAGTAATGAAATGCTGGACAACCAAAACTTCCTCATCTTGCAATCACGTCTTGAACTTCAGTCTCCCAGAAAAATGTGCAGAGCAACGAAAAACAAATTTGAGTTCCTCGGGTGAAGAAAGAGACCTTCTTATACTCTTTCCGCTAGTTCAACTCAATGACCGACACACGGAACAAGTCTCAAAAAAGAGGGGAAGCTATTCAACAAGTCCTGAAAATTTCTACTCTCTATACCGACCTAGTCTTAGTGACTACGTAATTTCTTGGAAAGGCGGAACTTTGCGAACACCAAATGGCAAAACCACGTTTTTGCCCCGGAGTTAGGCTTAGGTAGCACACATGGCGCGGGGAGTTTGGGGATTAGGGCAAGAATAAATGGAGAACTGTGGAGAAAGAAATCTTGGGGTTTGGCCTGTTTCGGAGTGCGTGGATAAAGGCTTTTCCCTCTGTCTTTCTTGCCCTTTTCAACTGAGTATTAGTTTTTTTATGTGACCGCTAGAATTAGGCCAGATTTTGTCCTTCTCGGATGGTCAACACTAGTGGGTATCTGTATTCTGCTCTTGCGAGATTCTGTTGTCGTGGATCGTGGGGATGATTCACTCCACCCGACAGTCAACCCATAGGCTTGTTTCAGCTACGGCTAGATCCCAAGCTTTTGGGCTCATCAGATTTTGAATTTGACATTGAGTAATTATGCTTAGTCGTTTTGCGCCTAACGCCCGAATATTCTAGAAAAATAGAACGAATGGAAATGTTTCAACTCTCGCCATGAGGAGGTACTCACACAATGATTGATGACGCGCAATGAAGACATAATATACGCTCGAGGCCGATGCGATTTCACTCATTTGCATCGTGCATGCAACAGCTAGCGAGGCACTCGAGCTACTTCGCTGCGAAGCAAATGTTTCGGAACTGTTTCCAGAATGCAGAACTTACTGTGAGCACGCCGTTGTCAGTTGCAATCAAGACACAACAAGATCAATCCTCAATACCAGAACACGGATATTCACCGGGCTTGGAAGTGGATTCCATGCTTATTTGGCTCTTGAAATTGCGAGCGCAGAAGGATGTCAAGATATAGATGCTGTACCTACGGAAGCTGGTGCTTGGCTTACAGATCGGTCATCGATCCGGAGTGAGCGGTTTTACGTGCACCGCAACATTTATGAAGACAGATTGCCACTGGTGCACTACACACTCCGGCACCAGGAATACCGTGCAGATTCATATGACCCCCGACAGACTTTTTGAGAGTTAATCTAATCAAGAGAGTCCTATAGAGATAAGCACGGTTCCGCAATAAGATTTTATTGTGCCTATGTAACCTTGGAAACAACATGAAATCAGTCCCTGTCGACTTCGTGCCCAGATAGCCAATCGATATGAGCTAGACAAAAAATTATAGATCGTTGACAAGTGGTAGAAAGTCATGTTACAGATTGTATATTAGAGCTGTGCGCGCTTCGGTATATCTGCCCATGGTTCTTCAAACCCGCTTCCAAAGATCCACCTATGTGATGAGCTCGTCGTTGAATCAATAGCTGTTCCGACCAGAGAATTAGCATGAGGTCTATATATTAATCATGGTGAGAATTAGAAAACAAACCCATATTAGCAGCTTTAAGCCACGCATCACCATGTATCTTCATATCCTTTCCCTTCCCTTGCTTCTCGAGAGGTTGGGTGATTTCGTTGCCATGTGCTATAGCTCGAATGAGCTTCACAACGTGTCCATCATCTCCCTGGTGGGTGTTACCAGCCTGGAAAACCTGGCTCCAGTTCTTGGTGATGGGATAGCTTGTTATTTCGTCAAGATTGAGAGGGGGGCAATGCCGAGAGGCATATAGAAGCAAATCCATACGCCCTTTCCACTCGAGTAATCGGACCTTTGCGCGATTGCTGATCCAAGGTCGATCAAGGATAGCAGAAAAGAAAATCGAACAGTTCACGGCGTGTATGAGTATGAACTCATATTTGACTACATTTGGTGGGTGTTGAGATGCAGCGGCACAGTATACTGGTAAGTTAGTCAATATATATGCTGACATCATGAATTACAGACCACCACGTACCTAGAGCGTTGACCATTTCAATCAATTGTTCGTCCAGCGTCTCCGCTGAGGCAGTGTACTGCTTAGCATAATGCCTCATCTTCTCTGGTGCGCGTTTGAAGATTCCATCTCTTATCTGACTGCCATCGCTGTAACGGACACTGGACAAGATATCCTCGTCTTTGCTGATCTCATGCAGAAGCTCAGTTATACCTTTTCCTGGCTTGGAGCCGACCCCTCCTGCTGCGTCTTCGACACCTTGGAGATACGGTCTTATCCACCCTTCATGCACTGCCGCCTCGGCGAGACCTTCTGCAATGATGGCGGGCTGGTCGAACTCAATCCCGAAACCAAGATGGATTATAGGGTGAATCAAGCCTACGAAAGTACCATCAACATCACTTCGCCGCTAGAAAATTTACGTAGGAAAATTTACCTGAAAACAGCCTTGCTAGTAAATCATCTGCATGTTCGTCCTCTGCAAACACGTGCTCCCGCAAAGTCTCTTCCACTCCCTTGTTGCTGATCTCTTGCTGGAAAAAGGCAAGAAAGTTCGAGTAATGCTCTTCCTTTCCTAAATAGTCCTTGAATGTTGATTTCTCAATAATGGCATGCACGACCTTCTCGTCAACTGGATAAGGCATCCGCTGGTAGCTATGGCCTCGATCATATGCATCCTGTATTTCGTCGGGTGAGGCCCCGAGCGAAAACAGGGTGAGGAGGTGATGAACTATATGGTCTTCAAACACAATATTATGTTAATGAGATTATGACAACCTAATATCCAGATTCACAATGATCTTACTATGGAATCTTTTCTCGTTGAAGAAAATATGATGTTCCTTCATATCTTTTTGCAAGAGCTCACTGGCGCGTTTCGCCGAGTCTTCTCTTGGATTGTGACAGAAAACGCCGGCATCCGATGTAGAGAGTTGGACGTGTGTTGCCGTCGCCATATTGTAGAATCGACGGTATTTATGAGCAGTAGGTAGAGCTTTATAAGCCAGTCGTTGCTGTCGTGATAGAACTGATAGACCTTTGCGCATCGGTGGGTAGTGCTCTAGATGCAGTCGAAGGGCTTAATCATATATCACAAAGATACACAAGCCTCACAGATATTGTCCGGCTAACAGGAAAAAGAGTATCAAGAACGTCGATGACAAACACCGAGAGACCAGCTCTTCCAATTAATATAAAAACATACAACTATTGTGCAAGAAGTATTTCCCTGGCGTCAAAAAGCATTTGACTAAGTGACAATGACGACGTCACTTGGCCTTCCTGTTAATGCCTGAGGCTCCTCGGCCTTGTCCGGCTTCCCCGCATTCTTCCTTCCGTATTATACTAACTAACTATAGCACATATGTATGTAAGTACTAGGAAACACTAATACTTCTTCCCGGTATTGATTTGATAACCATAGATCGGCTGTTTAGTCCTTGGACGATAGCTCAGCCTAGTAGAAGAACCACGTGGAGGACCAGAAGATTGGAAGGCCACGACTGGGCGGAGTTAGGGCACGCTTCCTAATCAGTCAAGCTACATATCAACAAAAAACTCCTACAGAGGGAAACCAGGAGAGTACTGTTGGTATTATGGAGAAGGCCGGCTGCACGGTACAGACCGTTGAAGTTACCACAGGCCACTCCCCTCATCTAGCGGCCACTGCTGAACTTGTCGACAACATTAGGCACGTTCGATAAATAGTTGAGTGCGCTTCTAATTTGATGGAGCTACGTACACCGTCCGTTTAGTCATGAAAGGATTATCTTTTTGATAAATTAAGCTAGATATAAGCTCGACTTTTTGATCAGAACTACGCCATCACAGGAGCCACGTCTTCAATCTTGGAAAAGGGGGCGGCAAAACCGTACGTCTTGAATCCTTGTGAATAGTCCTTGCCCGGTTCACGTTCTATTGTATCAATGGAAAAATAAGCAACTTTAATTCGAGGTGATAGAGGGAAACAAAGAGAAGACAGAATTGCGTACCATGATCAGGAGGGAAGTTAGCGCGTCGATGCACGTAGTACTTCTGTCTCAAGTCTAACCCATCACTCTTTCCATAAAAGGTAGCATATAGACTAGCACGCGCCTTTTCGGTATCATTCTTCTCAGATCGATGTGCCAGATGTGATCCGAAAATCAATACATCACCAGCGTCCAAAGGCACCGCGAGCCACTCCTGAGCATCTTCCCAGATAGGGTCGATACGCCCACCATCAATACACGGCACATCCATTTTGTGGCTACCAGGTACAACTTCCAGGCATCCATTGTCTATGGTCGCCGGGTCAATGGCGAAGTTAGCAGTGATGTGCTCGATGCGGCCGATGTGGTCGTATGCAGGGGCATCCAAGTGTGCTTGAAATCCGTTGCCGTGGGGTTGCTTGTAATTGATCTTGTCTTTGAAGAGGAGCATATCCTAGTGATTCAAAGCAAAATTAGCATGGAAGAAGTGGTTATATATGGTGCTCCGGGACTTTGATAGACATACCTCACCAGCCAGGGCTCCGAGAATGCCGGCCAACGCCTCCCCACAGACCAGTTTGTTGAAATCATCGTGATAGTCGACAAAGTTCTCAGTGCGCATTAGCTGACGCTCGCCCTTAATGTTAATCTCGTCGTACGGCATCCATTTGCCCCTTACGCGTGGCCATGATTTCACTTCTTCCGTCCATTTTGCCAGCTCAACCGGATTAACGAGTTGGTGTTCGCCGGCTCTAAGAAGAAGGAAGCCGTTGCGGTGGTAGGATTCCACCTGTGATGGAGTCAGGCTGTACATTTCTTCTTCTTTGTTCTTGTAATATCTCAAGACGACCGTTCATAAGCCATTCCTGTTTCGAAAATGCAAAATTTTGTTGAAGAATAGTAGAAGGAAGGTAGACGGAGATCGAGGCTTATTCGGAATTAATACTACATCGATTTGTCTCTTCATTTTTCACGTTCCTTTTTTGAGATTCTTCTACCCTTCAATAATATTTCATCGACCTGTTGGACCCCACCGTCAGACTTAATCAAACACATTAGTATAATCCGCTTCTTCCACCACAGCTCTTCGTGCCGAACGACTCCACCGGCACAGCTTGGTCGCACTTCGTGCCGACGGTATAGTAACGCTCTTCATGCCGGGTGGAGACAGCAATACTTCCAATTCTAATCTTGCCCCTCGTGGAACAAACGAATGAAAGTATTGGAGGGTGCTTGTTGCTCACACCATCGGCGCCATACCCTTCACACTTTCGCAATTATCGGGCTATAAGCCGATAGAGTTGAGGGGGTTTCATTGTGGTCACTAGGTACAGCATTCTTTGACATTATAACATAATCTAGGAAGAATCAATTCAATAGAAATATATCCATGTAGGTGAGACTGTGATCCAATGCCAGGGAGCTCATAACTTGAGAAGTGATCGATTCTACCGTTCTATTCGAATAATCCTCATCAACAAGTAACAGCCACAATGAACATGAAAAACGAGTCCGGAGGTGTTACGAGCTTGCGGTCCGTCGAATGGCACACTCGGGAAACAGTCACGACTATATTTGGATACATGATCGCCCAGGGCAAAGCCGACTATCTCGGAGAACGCGTCACGCAACTCGAACACTCTCTTCAATGCGCCCATCTTGCGCGCAATGATACCACATACGGTCAGGACGATGAAGTCGTCATCGCCGCCCTTCTTCATGACGTTGGACGATTCATTCCAGCGGCTGAGAAGATGGGCAAGATGCACTCGGTAGACGGCGAATATCTTGGGCGAATGAGCCATGAAATCCTTGGGGAGCATTATTTGCGTACTCTTGGTTTCACTAATAAAATTGCTGAATTGGTTGGCGCTCATGTCATGGCTAAGCGGTACCTGACCGCTACTGACAAGAATTACTATGACGGACTAAGTGAGACAAGTAAAATGACTTTGAAATATCAGGTATGTGGAGCCTGTTTTTGATTCCTACTTAGAAAAGATGTGAGCTAAACACTCTTTCTCTAGGGAGGAGTTTTCAGTGAATCACAAGTCAGGAGAGCGCAGAAAGACCCCTTGCTTGAAGCAAAGCTTGCTGTTAGACGGTGGGATGACCTCGCAAAGGTGCCGAACATCGAGGTGCCTGATTTGTTGGAATATGAAGAGACGATCTATGGGTGCCTATTACGTGAGTTTTGAGAATAACAGGTAAATCAAAAGATACCAACGACTGACATGGTATCGACGGGTAGAATCAAGAACGAAGTTCACTCTGCACTCCAGACAATATAACCTGCCCATTCAGCCGACAGTGATCATATGCATTGACGGATTTGATCCGGAATACCTCGACTCAGGGATCCAATCAGGGAATTTGCCAATATTCAAGTCCTTCGCTGAGAATGGCTTCTACGCCATCGCAAAGAGTTGTATGCCATCATTCACTAATCCTAACAATGTGTCTATTATCACGGGTGCCCCGCCATCTGTTCATGGAATTGCTGGCAACTTCTTTCTTGATAGAGAAAGTGGCAAAGAAACCATGATTACAGACGATAGGCTTCTGAGAGGCTCGACTATTCTCGAACAAATGTCTTGTCGTGGTGTGAGAGTGGCTGCGGTCACGGCCAAGGATAAACTCCGTAAGATGTTAGCCCATGGCCTCAAAGACGCAATCTGTTTCTCTGCAGAGCGTGCCGGCGAATGTACTATTGAAGAAAACGGAATCAAAGATGTCGAAAAGTGGATCGGCAGAGCAGCACCGAGCCAGTACTCTGGAGACTTGTCCTTGTTTGTCCTCGATGCTGGAATCAAGCTTCTGGAAGAAGGGCAATCAGATTTTCTTTACCTCACGCTTTCTGATTACATTCAGCACAAATACCCGCCAGGGAGCAACGAAGCCAACGAGTTTATGTCTGCTATTGATACACGATTGCAAACTTTCGCTTCATTGGCTCCTGTTGTCGGCGTTACAGGCGATCATGGAATGAGTCCAAAGTCAAATGCAGATGGTGAACCCAACGTTCTATTCCTAGAGGACAAGCTGTACGAACAATTCGGAACTGGATCAGCTCGTGTAATCTGCCCCATATCAGATCCATTTGTGCGCCACCACGGTGCATTGGGATCTTTCGTTCGAGTGTACCTCAAGGATAAAGCAAGAATTGATTCTGTATTAGCATATTGCAAAACGCTTGCCGAAGTTGAAGTCGCAATTAGCGGGCAAGAAGCGGCCACAACATACGAAATGCCGCTGGATCGTGAAGGGGACATTGTGGTCATCTCCAAGCCACATGCGGTGATCGGATCACGAAAATCGGAACATGATCTGTACAGCGTGAAAGACCATCCTCTACGCTCACATGGCGGATTGAGTGAGCAAGCAGTTCCCGTCATCATGAACAAACGTATCAATGATACAACCAAAGCAGTTGGTGCCGCAAGGCAATGGAGGAACTATGACATTTTTGATCTTGTGTTGAACTATTCAAGATAATGGGCAGTCGATGACTGTCGGAACGTCGAGACGTCATGAGATGTGATGAGGAGGATATGTGCCATTTGTAACTGGGTAATGAAACACCCAATCGTCTACATTAGGCACATTAGTCAGAAAATCAAAGTTTGTAATATTTTCCATCCAGGCAATTTCCGTGGGCGAATGTTCAAGTGGAGCAGGTAGCCGTTGCATTTGCTCTTGCGCCAGGTGTGGTTGTTCTTGACATTTCCACAGCAATTTCTGTAGGCCTTCGGCGATAGCTACCAGCAGATGTTGTGGATGCATACAATGTGTGATCTCATTCAATGCAGCGACAGTCTGGCTCACCAACAGTAATATCTTGTCTGTGTCAATGCGTATTGTTTTCGCGTACTTGGTGGCTACTCTCAGTAAGAAAACGACGGCGAACGCAATCATCGTATCAAAGTACAAGGGTAATCCGTGCAGAAAAGATCGCATTTCATCGTCAGAAACAATTACTTTGAGGATTGACATGGCCGAGAGGACACCGGTATTCGCTATCTCTTCGAGTTCCGGTGGTAGAAGCTGGCTTTTTTCCTGCGCTGTTGATACCCCACGAAAGGCATGAGAGCAGAGGTAGAGCTTTGCAAAGTTCCAATGCATTCCGACGCCTTTTTGTGGATAATTGCCCACGTTTCGGTTGGGCCGAAAAGTCTCGTTCCAGTCCGCGTACCAGATATCGAGTTCAATAGAATACCGACGGAGCTGTGGAACATATTGAAGGGGTATTGGAGCATCGACATCGACACCGCATGTATCAAAAACCTGACCCGTGATGGCCCATATTTTCACTTGACTCACTAATCGCGTATCATCCTCAGTTTTAAGTTCGGTCTCTAGAAAATGGGTTGCGGAATCAACGATCAGCCTCTCCCGAGACATTGGTGGTCTGCCGTAAGCGACTGAAAAGTGGTGATCGCACACATAGACTACATAATACAGTCGAGCTTGCAGATATCCTTGACGGTCGCCTTTCAGAGCTCGGTATATGCCATGGTGGAGCTTGAGGTCGGAAGCGATTCGTACAGCTGCGTCAATTAGTCTTCATGTTGAAGACTGGGAGACCCAAACTTACCAGTTCCTATTAACGCCCAAGAGAGCTCGTGCAACCAAAATGCGCCGATACATAACCCCCGAACATCATCTACATTCGCTGTAGAAGAAAAAGTAACTGCTGTTGCCAAGGATTTGTATTCACGATAGCAGAGGTCAAATAATTGGCCCAAAGCTTGCGAATGCAGCGCTCCAACGGTGCAAACAGCAGCGGTGAGAAGGGGCGAGAGTTTTCGAATGGCATCGAGGCTGCTGAGATCGCCGAGAATTTTGTATAAAAAATGATCAAGGCGTAGGTGATAAATGTCGAAGAGCGAGAGAGCTTGCGTTAAAGATAGGACACCGATTGTGATCAAATCTGGATATTGCGACACCGGCATATTGCTCGATGAAGCTGTGGTTCGTATTTCTGATACACATGATGCAGGGATTGATGCAGCTCCGCCTTGAGAATCCATAACAACCTGCCATCTCGAAAATGGCTGTCGCGAAGGTATCGAAGTCGCGGTGGGCAGATCATGAATAGTTGTGGCTGGTACTGGGGGAGAGTTAGAACCCATGGGGACTAATGGAGCTTGCCCCTGATGCGGGCTTTCCGCAACATCGATCCTCGCAAAGACTTGATCTATGGAATCTTCTAAGCGCTGCATCTTCTGGGTTATGGCTTCTTTCCATCTGGTGACAATATCAGCAATCGCGGGGTCTCCGCAGCAATCGTTTGCAGCCTTACGCTACATCATCCTCCAACAACATCTGCAAACTTCGGTTGACGGTGCAAGACAGACCTCTCTTCCTGCATCTGGAGCATGGAACCTCGCCATCTTTCATATGGCATTTTACCTTTTGTTTCCTGCAGGCCACACAGGCAGTGATCTTTCGAGATATGTCTGGGATTTTCCTGTCGCCAAAAGACTCGCGAAACGCGCGGACCGCCGGCGGTGGTGATGAAAACGAATCGCTCATGATGCTCTTATGCGCACTCGGAGTTCTCTCTCTTTCTGCCCTCCTTCATCAATGTATTGATGTTCCGATCTTGAATTGCCAGTCGTTTTTCTCACTGCCATGACGGTGGGAACAAGAATCTCACCCCACAGCTCACTGCCGAAAACACTGATGAATACAGAGCTCTATCATCTGATCCAATCGTATTGCTGCTGGCTACGTGATCGAAAAGGGAGAAAATAAAGAGAGGGACTTCGTGCCGACGTCGACGAGACTAAGGCCTCGAACCCCAGCGGACGCCGGAAGCACGTGGTGGTCGGGCGCCTTTCGAATGGCTTGATGAGGAAGGTTAGGGCTACCCGCGTCTGGCCCTAAATCGACAGCTCACCCACGTGCTGGCCAGCTTTATCCAACCATCGCAGTACTTCTTTCCGAATAAAATTATTGAGATAATTTGTGTAGTAATCACCATGAACATCAATGGCGCGGTTATATGTGCCTGCTATGTGTACCTGAACATGGAGGTATATATATGTCCGTGGATGTCTTCAAAATATCTGCATATGTGGTGCTTGGTCGTATCTCATAGCAAGGTATCGAGACACCTCAACATCATCTCAGTCTGTATTCGCCCCATATCTTACCTAGGTAGTGAGAACTGAAGCAATGGCCTCTCTGGGAGCCAAGTTGCGTTTTCTGGCCACAACGGGAGTAGGCTTCTTTGCCGATGGGTATCTCAACCTGACCATCGGTCTTGGTACGTTTTTCATGAATATGAAAGAAAATCACTGTATTGAGACAGTCTTGCAGTCGTCCCAATCATTGGATACCTCTACTTCCCCGGAGGCTCAGTTTCCACTGTCGACGGTGATGTGATCAAAGGTGCACTCAGCTTGGGCATGATCGTGGGCCAGATCGCATTCGGCACGTTGGCTGATACATGGGGCCGTCATGTCATCTATGGCAAGGAACTGATGTTAACTTTGTTCGGAACTTTCATGGTAATTGTGTTGCCCTGGAAGAGTTTCTCAGCATCTGCCGTTACGACCTGGGTATCGGTCTTTCGTGTCGTGACGGGTATAGGTATTGGCGCGGGTAGGTGATTGTCAAGTAACCTCTTGGTGACTATGATCAACGCTAATCATATGGATTAGATTACCCTCTATCTTCATCTCTAGCAGCTGAGAAGAACCCGTTCGGCACTCGTGCCAAACAGGTTTTGACGGTCTTCTCAAACATCGGTTTGGGGAGTTTCACATCAGGCATTGTCTTTCTCGTTTTGCTCAAGGCTTTTCAGCGCTCCGTCGTAGACGATCAGAAACATCTTGAATGGGTGTGGCGACTTCAGTTAGGCCTCGCTATTGTTCCTGCATCCTTGACCTTGTACGCGCGTCTTACGATTGGTGAGACGGGGCCATACAAGCAATGTACGCGTACCATAAGTCCACTGATCGGAAAGTCCAGGTTGTTTATTCAAAAGAAAAAAAACTGATCGAATGTAAATCTAGTTGTGGCTGAGCGCGATGGTCGAGAACGTGGTTTAAGACATCAGTGGCGGGATTTTCGGGCCTACTTCAGCGAATGGAAGCATTCAAAGGTTCTAATAGCTACATGTATGTCCTGGTTTCTTTAGTAAGTCTACAATGCCTCATACGTCTGGTAATATTACTTGTTCACAGTTATAGTGATATTGCATACTACGGAATAAATCTTAATCAGAGTGTAATTCTGGCCAAGATCGGCTTCGCCAGGGGATCAACGCACTGGGAAACTCTTTACAAAACCGCCGTTGGTAATATAATCGTCCAGTCAGCTGTACGCTTCATGTATTTCATCTCATACGGCACGATACTGACCAGCTCTAGGGCTATTTGCCGGGATTTTACGCTGCCATCTTCCTTCCAGACCTCATCGGACGCGTTCGACTGCAACTCTATACTTGTGCGCTCGTCTCCGTTTTCTATGGCATTTGGGCCGGTCTCAGCGTCCCGTCAGCTCACACCGGTACAGCCGGATTGATGGTCATGTTCACCCTATCACAATTTACATTGAACTTGGGCCCAAATGCTACAACATTCCTCATTCCGGCTGAGGTTTTCCCAACTCGTGTCCGGGGCACAGCACATGGAATCTCGGCTTCAGCTGGTAAATGCGGTGCAGTCTTGACAGCATTTGCATTTGGAAGTGTCGAGGATGCTATTGGATTAAGCGGGGTTCTAGGGATTTTCTCAGGTGTCATGGCGCTGACCGCGCTGATAACGTTGTGGATTCCGGAGACCAAGGGCCGAACTCTGGCGGAGATTGAGAGTGACGTTTTGTACTTCACGGGCCCTGTAGGTGGTGCTAGTGATGTCGACGAGTCTCCTGTACCAAGTGCCTACAAAGTGGGCGTGCAAGCGAAAGACCCATTAGAAGCTTTTTGAAGGGTCGGTTCACTTGCAAGGAGACTCGATGTGCAACTCAATCTCGGAATGTGTGCGAGACTCTGTAAGATGATGAATAGTCTACCACTGTGAATGTCATACCACGGCAGGCGATGCCTCGAACACTACAGCCTAACATTATCATTGTCCGATTCCAATCATGATTGACTTCAATATCGCTTTAGAGTAGAGCCGTGTTCCCGCAAAGCAAAACGATTTGTCGCCGATCAGACATAATGCCGAACCGAGATTGTTCAGCTCCTGCTGCATCCGGCCCGAATCGAAGTTGAGTTGACTTTAATATCGCTGATTAGGTTCACGCTCGGATATGAAGCGTCTCTTACGATTCTTATCCACTTCGTGTGCATACATGTATTTATACTACGATGTATGCGTAGAGCTAGCTTCTCATGGCGCATAAAAGGCTCTCCGTCCTAATTGGGTAATTATGCGAAGACCCAAAAGCGGCTAGTAAGAAATGATGATTAACGACGCTAATAGGTGGAGAATCACTGCGTGGGATATTCCACCAACCATTGCTTCCCTTGCTCACACAATTTACTTCGGATTACATACATGCGACAATTCAGACGATGGTCTCATGGAACCTCAAAAATTGCGATTGAAGAAATGTATGGACTCGTTCGGATTAGGCATACTCAATAGAAAGTTGAGGTAACATCCTATAAAGCTGCCTAGAGTCACAATCGATACAGAGCACGCGATAGAACGATGGCATCATACCTCGGAGGATGTCCGATCGATCTCCCGACCATACAATTAGAGCGGGGCATCACATGGCGGGGGCCATGCTGAATGACGGAAGAAAAGGAACCGACTACTAAATGCCATACCTCCACTAGACGTTATGGATACTCAGTGGTACATCAAAGCAAGTACCTCGTTAGGTGAAAGGTACACAGTTGTTACTGCCCGTCTTGGCCAGAGTGGGTGACAAAAGCGGCCGCTTCCCCCTCCCCCACGGCGTCTGTCAATAAATTGTCCCCTAGCCCCCTTGTAGTGTTGCCATTTGAATTTTTCTCTTATCCCTTTTCCCCCTCTCCATTGATCCCTCTTTGCCATCCGTAAAATAATCATCAAAATGTCTCTCGGAAAGACCGCTACTCTCAGCACCGGTGCCACCATTCCGTAAGTCGCCATGAAGGTCTAAGATGCGCTGGATACTGACCCTGTTAGTCTTCGAGGATATGGTACTTGGCAGGCTGAGCCCGGCCAGGTTGGCGAGGGTGTCTACCTTGCTTTGAAGGCCGGTTACCGTCATCTCGTGAGTCGCAACTCGTTTTTTTATGTGTAGAGGCTTTCAAAAGAGGAAGTTACTGATTGGCTTTGTTTTAAGGATCTTGCTAAAATGTGGGAAACATGTCCGACCAAATTTTTCGTGCACAACTAACACTGTATTCAGCTACCAAAACCAAAAAGAAGTTGGAGAGGGTATCCGCAGAGCATTCCAGGAGTTTGGTATCAAGCGTGAGGATGTTTTCATTGTAAGGCTGCCACCAACTTTTCAAACGTTGCGGCTGCGTGCTAACCACGTTAGACTTCCAAACTGTGGAACAGGTCCGTCCCACTGTCTAAAGGTCATCACGGATATCGAATATCACTGACACAAGTAATAGCCAGTTCCACCCTGACGTCGTTGAGGCCGCTTTGGACGACACTCTCCAGGAGCTCGGCTTGGATTACCTCGATGTATGCTTGCTTGCAATCCAAGTCCAATCAAAAGAACAACACTAATGGATTTCATATAGCTCTACCTGATCCACTGGCCAGTCGCTTTCAAGTCAAACAAGCAGATCAACAACCTCTTCCCTCTTCAAGCTGGAAATGAGAAGCTCGTCGAAATCGACGATGATGTCTCCATTGTTGACACCTGGACCGGTATGTTCTCGTTCAGCAGGGAGAAGCGAAGAACTCCATATTAACATACAAAAAGCTGTCACCAAGTTGCCTAAGACCAAGGCTCGTGCAATCGGTGTCTCCAACTACAGCATTGATCACGTGAGCAGAACCACTCTTATTTCGAGTATCCTCCACACTAATAGATTATTTCTGCTGCAGATCGAAGCCATCATCAAGGCTACCGGTGTTACTCCTTCCGTCCTCCAGATCGAGCGCCACCCCTACCTCCCCAACCCACCTTTGATTGAATACGCCAAATCGAAGGGGATTCACATCACTGCCTATTCGGTATGAATTATCCCGAGGGGGTTTTAAGAGTGTCTTCAAAAGCTGATTCTGATTAGGGTTTCGGCAACAACTCCATTGGCTGGCCTCTCATCATCACTCGCCCAGAAGTCAAATCCGTTGCAGAAAGCGCTACCCAGCGTACCGGCACCACCGTCACTCCTGCTCAAGTCCTGTAAGTTACTACCAAATCTTTTCACAAGCAGCGGGATCATACTAACATTTTACACAGTCTCGCCTGGGCCCAGGTCGGCGGCCACAGCGTCATCCCCAAATCAGTCACCGCAAACCGCATCGTCGAGAACTTCACCGACGTCGAACTCTCCGCCGACGAGATCGCTGAAATTGACGCCCTCGGAAAGGAGAACAAGCGCTTCAACGTTCCCGGGGTCATCAACGATCCTCTTTGGCCCGTTAACATCTTCAACACCGAGGAGGAGCTTGCACACTCCGAGTACCACCAGGTTATTGTCTCCAAGTAGATGATACACACGACGTGATGATTAGTACATAGTGAAAAATATATCCATGGCATTTTCTTTGACCTTCCAGGTACCCGAAATCTGTTCAATACTTGGGAATAAACTCTCGTTATATTATCTACTATGAAATTTGTAATTGATTCTCAACGAAATCCCCCAATAAGTGAATCGATCAGCAGCAGACGGCTCAGCTCTATATAAGATGAATATCAAATTTGTTCAATGACCCCATAGACCTATTTTTGTCTTCTAGGAGAAGTGACTAGGTGAACCCATGGAGCTATCACCGGCCCCTCGGGCCCATATCCTTCATAGCCTCCTTCCTCTTCTGCTGATCGCGCGCAATCTTCTTGAACAAAGGATGATGTTGCGTCTTCTCCTTGAGCTGCTTGTTGCGCGACTTGTTGTACTCCACGTACGCCATATCTTCACCTCCAGCGAGACCGCTAAGTGTAGCGGCGCTGCGTTTGGTAATTGCCTTTTTGGCTCCTGCGCGGCCGCTGCGTTGGCCGCCCGAACGCTCGGCGAATAGGTCATCGATCACGTTCTCGACTTCGGCGGATGTTTCGTTTTGTAGCATGACTTCCTGCAGGAGCTCGCGGCGTTCCGAGGGGGTGGCGTATGCAAGTCCCTCGAGGTTCTCAATACCTTGGAGGTGGGTGATTACTTTAAAGGCGTAGCCCTGGTCGACAAGGAAGGCTTGGCGCTTGGAGGAGTAGTACATTTCGTCTGTGTCTTTGGAGACGAGCGAGTAAAAAAAGGCGTTGAAACCTTCGTCGTTACGACGTTTGGCTCGCAGAATACGACCTAGTCGCTGTGCTTCTTGGCGACGAGAACCATAATGTGATGAGATTTGGATGAGGCATGTGGCTTCGGGAAGATCCAGGGAGGTATCTCCGATTTTGGACAGAAAGATAGTGTTGACTTGTTCGTTGTGTTGAAAATTCTCCAAGATTCGCATGCGCTCATTTTGCGGGGTTCCACCGTAAATATAAGCTTTGCCCAACTTGAGGGCGTACCGTTGTAAGGCGTAGACATTGTCAGAGAATACAATGATTTTATCACCGCGCTTCTCGTGATAGTCAATCAAGAACTGGCATGCCTGGAATTTGCGTGGATTCATGATATACAAAAGAGCGGCTTTACGCGAGCTCTCTCGCATGTACTCCGAGTAGAACTCAGTAGTCATCGGACACCACACCTCGGCACACTGAACCTTAGCGATATGGCCTTGCTCGGCCAGTTCCATCCAATTTGCTTCGTAAAGCTTGGGCCCAATCAAGAAATTCAGATCTTTGATCTTGTCATCCTCTCGAAGAAGAGTCGCAGTCAGTCCTAATTTGGCCTGGCAAGCGATGCTGGATGTGACCTTTCGAAACATCGAAGCCGGTACGACGTGTACTTCGTCAAGAATCATCAGACCCCACTCTCGATCAGTCAGCCAGTCCATCATCTTTTGTGCGTCGTGCGATCGAGCCCTTGTCTGAGAAACCATAGAGTATGTCGAGACAATGATACCAGTCGACCGCTTGAACTTTTCTTTATTGTCGGATGTGAAGATAGCAATGTCACCAGGATCAATATTTGACCATCGTATAAACTCGTTTCGCCACTGGACGACGGACATGGAGCTGGTGCAGAGCACAATAACACCTTTTTTAATGGTGCACGCCGCAGTGATACCGACAAGAGTCTTACCAGCTCCACACGGCAAAACGATAATGCCACTTTTGGCTCGGCCATTACCAAACATCTTACTCAAACTCTTTTCTTGGTAGCTTCGAATCTGGGCGTTTGGCTTCAAGTCAATGTCCAATGTGGGATTGTCTCTATCATTCCGAAAGTCGTATTCTTCAAGAGCGGGACAGCCCATCGCTTGGCAACGCGCTTTAACAGACTCCACATCGTCGTTGGGGATCTGAAAACTGTGAACCTGTGCATCATCATCGTCGTCGTCATCCTCATCTCGGATAGTAGCCAAAAAGTCATCTTCTTTGGTGGTGCCGTTCGCCCCATTGGCCCCATTGGCTTCGCCAGAATTTTGGTTTGCTTGTGCAACACCAGCCGCATCTTTAGTACCGGGAATGACTAGACCTGCCATCTTTGGTGCTGCCTGCTGGATAATGCCTTCTGACCCTTGAACTCGCTTTGTTCCGATAACGTCGTCCTGGAGTAGCATCTGTAGCATCGCGGGATCCGTGCTCTCCACATAGTACTTGTTGTTGTTCAGAACAAGTTTGATTTTTCCATAAGATTTCGTGAAATCAACGATGAATGATCGAATCGCATCTGGAATCGGTGTCTTGGATAGTCTGTCTAAAAAGTGGATAATATCTTTGGGCTCCAAACCAACTGACACCGCAGCATACAGACTATTACCGGTGAGTCGGTACTCATGTAAATGCACCGGCCGAGACAGTGGTTCTGCGATAGTCGTCAAGAAATCCGCAGCCTGCGACGCGAGAGGGGAGAAACTCTCCAGCGTGATGGTGCCTTTGAGAGGCTCAATCCACAACGGCCGGTTGGCATGATCCGGTTTCAGCGGCAGCGACGAAAAGTCTTTGTAACCATAATGCGGATCGCTCTTGTCTATCACGGCTTTTTTATCCCTGCTAAAGGCCTCGAGCGAGAACTTTTCGACTAGTTGTGCTGTGCGTTCCTCCTTCTCATCATACTCGGAATACTCATCGCTGCTACCGAAGCTCTGCGGTGTATCGGGCACAGGAGTCGCTCTCTTCGAGGCTCGCGCAGAGGCGTTATCGGTTGCTTTTCGTTTCGGGGCCATGGTGACTGGCTGTGGCGGATGTCGAGAAGCGAGATCAATCGAGGACGTAGCCTACTGTATCGTGGCGTGGCGAAGGCGCTCTCAAGCCATGAAAATATGGCCTTTGACGACAGCAGTCGGATCTCAGCATGATCTCGATGCAGATATGAGCTACACGGATGGTCGCGCTGCGAGATGAGGAATGAGTAAGAAGTCATTAATGAAGTGGGCTGCAGCTGTCTTGACTCTTACTTGCTTGGTAAGCAAGAGCTCAGCCAATCAGAGATGTACATACATTCCGTACGTACTACGTAATCCCGATCGACGAATTAGGGTTAGTCGGCAGCAGCTAGAAGAAGAGCCGTTTGGCCATCCGAGCTCTGGGAACATGTTCATTTAACTTGACCTCGCTGTCAATTTTGGAAGATATCTTCCAGCACATTTCTTGTAAGGCAAGATGAATACGGTAAGCTTCCTATATACTCTCAATTACTCCCTAGAGAAATAGAAAGGAGCTGATAGAAGTCTTAGATTCGATCTACTTGGTAAACCGAGAAAAGTCCGTCCCATCTCAAGCCATGACTGACCGAGATAATTGTACTTGACAGGTACGGATGGGGTGCGCTTTGTGTCGGTTAGTGACCTTCTACACGCATCCAACTCACCAGACAATAATTTTGACACCAATTGGTTACAGCCGGCGGAGGTGCCTACTACTTCGCCAAAAAGTCCGTCAATGCCGACCGCGCAGCCCGTTATGAAGCCGACATGATTCGTAAAGCCCAACTAGCCGCCATTGAAGCCGAAGATCGTCGACGAGCTGCCTCATCTACACTGCCGCAGGAGACGCGGAAACCTACAGAGGACCCGTCATTACAGCGAGCGAGCGCCGGTGCGGTATCATTTACGGCGAGAGATGATGTCGCATCACCGAGCAGGGAGGCAGGTCAAGATCCGGCGCCAACTCGACATGAGCCAGAGACCGATGCTGAAGGCTTACTGGAGAAGTCGAAATATGAAGCTGCACAGCCGTTCCGACCGCCGCGTGGAAATCGGTTTAGTTGAGCCAGCTGACGTGATTCTCGTGTTTGTGTGATTGTATTATAGGTTGGAGAATAGAACGGAGAAGGAAATTGAGCGCCTGTTTGATGACGGCGGCCAAGTCGAAATGGCCTGATCATGTCATTTTACCTGCATACATGACGTTTTGAATTCTGATCAATAGGTCCCTATTCAGCAACAGGCTTGACTGGATACCATGAGAAAGATAGTGTGAAAGCGAATGATGTCGATTTGTATTAATCAACCTATTCACATGCAATCTAATAAAAGAAAAAAGCGAGACTCCTGATCAAAACGCCCAACCCGAATCCTAATTATGATTCCCATAGTATGCAAATGTGAGTATGCTAAAGCTATACCGTGCCGATGTTTGTGAACCCTAAAGAAAAGCAGATACAATGAGCAGTAGGTGTGTACTCCTCGGTACACGGCTTCATTTCCACCGTTCCCGTTGATGCAAGCAATTAAGCTCTGGTGCCTAATGTCGTGATTTAGCCGGTATTTCGGACTTAGTGTCGTAAGTGAAGAAGAGGGAGTATTGTATAGTATGATGAAAGCGAAAATGACCGGGTATCACGTCGTACTGTAGTAATGAAATAAGCAAAGAATGTCGAGTTGGTCTATCGCGCATGGAAGCAAAGTGGTGGAAGAGAACGCTCTCTGTACAGTGCGTCAGTGACTATGTCGCAGACCGCAAGATGGAATATGCGGTAACTCACTTATGGGTATGAGGATAGCCAGTATTCTTCTCTCGCGAACTTTCTAATGCGGGAGGAACAAAAGGCAGTACGACCATGGAGACTAGACAGGACGAGGCGACAAAGCGAGATGTGCGAGTATCAGGACGAGGACGATGTGCAGAGAAATGGCGCACTGAACTGCGGAGTCCTGAAGCGGTAATTGCGGCGGCCATGATGGATAAACTTTGGAGTGGTGCTTGTTGTACACGATTTCAAGGAGAGCTCTGTTAAATCGCTTGGAAACCAGGACGAGTCTCGCTTTATGAGACTCCTGTTAGCAAATGGACTTGTGCAGGTATTAATAGAAAATAAGAATGTTAAGAGTCATCAGCAGGCACAGCAGCATATAAAGCCAGGCACCTTGTCGATAGTGGAAGGCCCGACACTGCGGGGCCGAAGGCGCCGTGGAGAACGACACCCAATCAGCACTTGATTATTACCAATCCACTTCAGGCTTGGTCACGCCATCTGTCTCTGGTCTTCGTATTATGGAATGCTGAATAACCCTTGTACCCAATCCTTGGCACAGATTTCCCTCGAATTCTGCTCGAGATACATGCCCTGCCTGGGCGGACATCACCGACACACACCCAGTCCCATCGATACGGCTAGCGTATGTGATGTGGGGAGAACTGCGCTCTTCGTGCCGAAGTCTGCGGCGCCGAAGCCTCCCCGAAGGCATCCTTAGCACATGAGGTGATCGGAAGAGCGTTTTGCCTAGTGTATCATCTTGCCTCTTGTCAATCTTACACCAGATTCACACTCATAACAGAGACACGAATAGTCGAGTTAGTCGCTTGCAAACAGAGATTGAACGGTGTGTAACTCACAGATTTTCCAGCTCCGTGGGCTCACAGTCACGGTCCGCGGATTAGGAGCCCACCTTCAATCCCCCCCACCTCAGCCGATGAGCCCCATCTCCCGTACTACGTATGTACATAATGTATGGATGTATGTATGGTGTCCGAGACAGTCAGACAGTCAGACAGTCACGGGGAGTGAATTGCCCCCCCGTTACAAATGATACTTCCCCAAACCAGGCATGGCGCAGCGCTTGTTCTGCCGTTGTGCCTTTTCCCGATTCTAGATTCGCCATACTGCAACCAAAACCTTGGATACGTCATCAGTGACAGTCGCCCATGTCGAATACGGTTGATACGAGTAAATTTCCGCAGCACGATATATCCTCCTGAAGCAGTCCTTGTACTTGATGATTAAATTGTTTCTTATCAACAGAGGTCACCAGTCTGTTCACGCTTTTCCTCTTTTCAATGACAGAGACTTGATGTTGTGGGCGAATCAAGGGAGGAAATACGCCTTGGGCTGCAAAGAGTCGTAAATCCACATCGGCGCCAGAAATGACTTTGCCAAGCATGGCGTAGATGCTGAGTGTCTTTCACTACTAATCAATCTGTTGACTTGATGAATTGCAGGATGAAACACACTACGGCACCCAATTGGAAATATACCAGCGTTGACTTATTACGCTTTATATTAGAGTGACACTCATGATTGCGCCAGCCCTCGTTGCCAGCTAACACTGCTTTGACACGTTCCTGCCGCAAGGTAGGCTGCCTCTTCGAGATCAATGTACCGGATATCTTCTAGACTAGATAGAACAGTAGATGGCCGTATCTCAAAAGGGGAGGAACGATGGCAGAATCTATTGGTCAATGACGGGCAGGCTCACGTGATAAGTGCCCCACATGATCGTCAAGTCTCAAGCTTTGATTAACTATCCATACCTTCAATCTCCGCCAACCTTCACCCTCTCGAAAGGGATCTGTCAGACTTCGAGTTTTCGCTATGGCCGCCCATCAGCTCGCCATCGCAAAGGCCTCCTTTTCGGCGGCTCTGCTTCGACCGGATCCTACATCCTTGTCGCGCGACGATATCACCACATTCCATACTCTACTAGACAACGCATTATCGCATTGCTCGCGCATCAACGTCCAGGTCTGATCCGTTATGTCCTTTGGTAGCCGTGGTCGAGACTAAATATACTAAATGTTGCCTATAATACTGAAATAGACTTGCAAGGAATGGTTGCTTCGTCATGTTGTCTCCTCCTCAAACAGAGTTGTCGTGCTAGGGAAATACCTTGTTGCTTTGTCAACATCTTACGAATTGGCGTCCGCTAAGGACCAACCAAAAGCTGCCAACACACGGTCGTCTGGGAAACGGAAGCGATTACACATCTTATATCTACTGAATGATGTTTTACATCATACAAAATACCATCTGAAAGAAGGAGTCGGCGCCTTTGTCAGCTTCAGCAGTCCGTTGCAACCGCACGTCGTTGAACTTTTCGGACTCGCCGCTTCGTACGAACGCAAGCAACATCCCAAACACCATCGAAGATTGGATCAGTTGCTAGATACTTGGGCTGGTCATGGATATTACGCTACTGATTACGTCGACAAATTGCGAGACTTGGTTCAGAATGCAGACTCGGTCGATGCGATCAAGGCGTCCGTCGACCTATCGAAAGGCACGAGCGATGTACAGCTGACAGGCTCTAAGAGGGATGCGCCGTATATAATGCCAGCCAGCCATGGTGATGCATCCACGCCGTTTTATGATTTACCCGCTGGAAATTTCGTACCACATATCATTCCGGATTCCACAACGCCTATACGACCAGATACCGTCAGACCGTTACAGCTTACAGCCGGGCCGGCTGATCAAAAGCTTGTCGGGGTATTGAAAAAGTTTTTCCAAGATGTGGATCATATATACGGATCGATCGAGACGGATCTTCCAGAAAACGCGTCATTAGATGTTGACGAGCTCGGACAGACCGTTTTACGTGACGATCAGACCGGAGAGATCATCGAGGCAGATACTTATTACGGCTGGTCTCGGGAGTTCTGTCAACAAATGAAAAGGAGAAAGACCAAGGGAACGTCTCAACGGAGTCGCAGCTACAGCTCCGGCGCGGACGAGCGTTATCGAAAACGTCGATATAGCGACAGCAGAAGTCGCGATGATTCTCGTTCGCGTTCGCGTAACCCTGATCGCCGACGGTATTCCAGATCACCATCGGCCAACGATTCACGACAGGTGTCTCGATCACGTCTTGGTGCGCAGTCACGATCTCGATCCAATTCGTATTCACCCAGGCCGGCATCTCCGCGTCCATATACCTCCTTTCAGCGAAATAACCAACAGCCTCCCCCGCCACCTCCTAATGTCTCAAACCCTCATTATCTATACAATGGGTTCGCATCATTTCCACCTCAATTCGAAGGTAGCATTCCACCTACGGCCCAGATCAATTATAACAATGCGTGGCCCGCACATGGAATATCTCCACCGGGGTTTCCAGAAGGCCAGCAGATGGTACCACCGGGAATGGCAAATTTCCCGCAGCAATTTCAGCCGCCGGTAGGTCAACCGACTCAATACGGACAAGTGCCGTCCTATCCAACGCAACAGATGCCCATGGGAGCCTTTCCACCGCCGTGGCAAGGTGGGTACCAGGGTGGACACCAAGCAGGATATAATCAAGGTGGAAATAGGTAGCACACTCTGTACAAAGATTCTATGTATAGGCCGACATAACTCTTGCAAAATTTGTATTCTGCAATTCATTGAATACCATGGTACAGCTACTTCTAGTCACAAGTATGAGGTAGATCTAAAATAGGACTTTAGACTTGCTCAACATGTGTCACAGTGCCTGCCTTTCCTCCCATAGCACTCTGCTCCTCCGCAATCCGTCTCTCTTCAGCCTCAATGAACTCCGCTGGCCGCTTGCGTTGCGTCAAAGCAGACTTTCCGCACACAATGAGTGACGGATTCTGAATAAAGATTTCATCCATATCCTCGAGTGTGCGTTGCGAAGTCTCGGGATACAAGCAATAAACAACGGGGAAATAGACCCATACAATAATCGCAAACACTTTGCCCCCATCATTAGTACACATCATTTTCAGCAAGTAAGAGGCTATGGTGCGACGTACTCAGATAAAATCGCCAATGCAAATTGTTCACACCGACTTTCGTGAATTGTGTCACGATAAAACCGCCCATCCAGTTTGTGGCAGTGGCGGCAGCTGCGCCGCGAGTGCGCCAGGCAAGGGAGTTGATTTCTGAGTTGTAGACCCAGGGCACTTTTGCGAAGCTGGTGCCGTAAAAGAAGTAGTAGAGAAAGAACATGGCTGTCGTGACTCGGCCGAGCTGGAGAGATTTAGTCTGGCTTTGCGCAGTCAATGTGGAAATAGGGGACGAACGATTTGCTTGCGTGATGGATCACTTTCTGCATATTTGAGACTGATTGACGCAACCAGGTAGCACGACCCCATGGTCAAGGAACCGTACAACATCATCCTATATCATTATCAGATCATATGATTCCGAGCTTAGGAGAGGAAAAAGGGGAGCGTACTTCCTCCTCCCAAACCGATCAATGATGAGCAAACAACAAAACGCCGCAAACAGGTATATCGTCCCGTTGACGGCCGTCAAAAGACGACTCATCTCCTCTCCGAGACCAACGCTCTCCTGCAACAGTGTGGGGAGGTAGTATCCCAGCGCGTTTACGCCGCTAAATTGCTGCATGAATTGCGTGCCGCACGACAGGAGGAGCCGGCGTAGTGTCTGCGTCTTGTCGCGGGCGCGGAGAATGTCTACGAAGGGTCGTCGGTCTTTGCGCTCTTCTTGGAGAGAGGATTGAATGGACAAAAACTGGGCCATGACGTCCTTGTTGTCAATGGGTACGCCTGGGCCCTCAAGACGCGCAATGACTCGGAGTGCTTCATCGGGTCGATCTTTGAGGAGAAGCCATCGCGGCGACTCGGGGACGAACAACAATGCTGTAGCAACAATGACGGGGAAAATTAATTGAAATCCAAGCGGGAAGCGCCATTGTAACGCACTACCCTGGAAGTAGAGACCATAGTTCATCCAACTCGCCAGACAGAACGCGGCTGTGTTCATCAGGGACCCAACAACGACCAGCTTACCGCGTGATCTAGGGCTGGAACATTCAGCTTGATACACAGGACACGTTGAAGACGTCAATCCCATGCCAAACCCATTAATGATTCGACCTACAATCATCTGCGGCAAATGCCACGACACAACCTGCAAAATAGCACCGACGACGTTGAAGCTAAGTCCCATAGCGACGGCTCTCTTGCGACCTAGTCGATCACCAAAGGTGAAGGCACAGATGGCGCCGAAGAATGCGCCGAGAGAGAAACAGCTGGACGTGATACCCGAAGTGTTTGCATTGAGTGTTTCTGGGAAGTGCGCTTTGAAGTCGACAGAGATGAGGACGCCGGAGAAGACTCCTTGGTCATAGCCGAACCAAGCCATCGAGCTGAACTCTCATCATTAGCTGGGGTGAAACTTGCCATGCCAATTTGGAGAATCTTACCATGCATTGGCGATGGTGACGAAGGCCAGAAGCCAACGCCCGGAAAGACGGTTTGATAGATCGGGACCCATGATGGCGGGTTAGAGATGGATGGACGTTATTCAAAATGGGCTTGGCTGAAGATAATTCATGGCTATAGAGCAGTTAGGTAGGGACAGGAAGCGCAATAAGTACTAACCAGGATTGAGCATGCAAGTACCTAGATCTATGCGTGACCCCATGGGGACTCGGCAACAGGCCGGGGAAATGTGGGGTGCGCCTAGGGCTTTGCGAAAGCTGGCTTGGTTGGTTCGGGGTAAGGCGGCAGTCATGGAGATGCGCGGATCGGCGGCAGGTTCTTGATCAATTGTTAGGATTGGATGAGTCGGAGTTCAGATTATAGATCAATCCAATACTGGCTAGGAAATGTATCATTCTCGAACTCATTGAGACATTGGCATATCGCCTCAATCAAACTTTTAGCTTGATTCAATCAAGGTTCAACTAAGCCAGCTAATTGCACAAAGAGTCTGTTACGAACTACTCATCCGAACACCTTGCGACACAAAATCACGAACGGTCTCATCAAAAGTATGGTACGTAAACCCAAGCTCCCGGCTAGCCGTCTCTCCATCCAATCCGTAGCTTTCGTCAATGCTCTGCTCATCCCGACACACCAAGTCCTTGAACTCCGGAAACTTGGCAGCAATAATGCTCGCCGCTTTGGAGTATGAGAAACTTTCTGGTGCACTGGGCGCGTACCGCTTGCCGCCAATTTCTCTCGTAAGTAGAGCTCCAACATGTGCAGCTGCTAAATCGCGCACATCGATCCAGAACGGCACCCGTGCAACAGGTAGACTCGCACCACTTGCAACCTGCCATAACATAGCATTTGACTCGTTGATCTTGTCAATACTAGAAACAGGATGCACGACCGGTCCAAACGTCATGGGAGGACATAGAGCCACCATATCAAATGTCGGTTTCTCGTCGCGAACGTAGTTCCAGGCCTCGAGCTCGGCAAACTTCTTGGAGCCTCGGTATGCAACCACAGCACTTGTAGCTTTATCTGCCGCCTCTTCATATGTCAATGGATTCCAGTCGGCTCCTGTGTAGGTAAAGTATGGCGGCGCTTTACGATTTGCATCGAGGACGGAAGCAAATGAAGATGTCAACACGATGCGTTGAATCTTTGGATTAGTAGAAGCTGATTCGAATAAAGCTTTGACACCGTTAATGGCAGGAATGATGAGCTCCTTTTCGTTGTCTGTTGTCTCATACGTGAAGGGCTAAACCTCACATTATTAGTATGTATTTTATGATCGCGTGAGTTTGGGTTTATATACACTGGCTGTATGGATGATTCCATCAACACCCTTGACTGCCTCAATAAGTCCATTGGGACTCTCAAAGTCTCCAATCTGTACAAACTCGAGGAAATCTGCATACTGCTTTCGTGCCTGAAGCATGGCCTCGCCCTTGTCTAGGGAACGAGTGGCACCCCGCACGCGAATGCCCCGAGCTAGTAGAGCATCGACGATATGAGCGCCGATGAAGCCTGTGGCACCGGTAACAAGGACAAATTTGAAATCCATAGCGCCCTGAACTTGCAAGTTGACTGGAAGAATAGACAACTATACACGACGTGTATGATCATGATTGATATACCTGAATCGGAGATGATCCGACGGGGGGAGGCGGCAGGTTGATAGTCCCACTTTGACCAATGGTAGTCTGCCGGGGAAGAGCGGCAGCACGTCCAAAATGCGGGGGTTGCTCCACGCTCTCCGATTTACTAACTGTTTCAAGCATAGTGTCAGTATGAGGGCTCTTTTCTTAAAAGAGGACAATATGTGGTGAAATGTAAAATACTTGCACCTTTAACGATATACCTTGGGATAAGATCACTATCACATTCACAATGGGTTCTGTAATCACCGAACATGAAGTCAAAATCATCTCTTTCGAGATCGTTGACCTTCGCTTTCCAACAAGTCTCGATGGAGTTGGGTCAGATGCAATGCACGTTGGCACCAACGGTTCCCATCCTTATATTCGATTGAAGACAAACCACAATGAATTAGTCGGGGAAGGGATTGTGAGTTCTCCTTCTGATAATCGAGAAATATTGCCTAAACAAATACTCAGGCTTTCAGCAACGGGCGTGGCAGCGAACTAATATGCATGGCCCTCGATATATTCGCGCGCCGTGTCGTCGGGAAAACGATGCACGAGCTCACACGAAACATGGGCAAAACATGGCGGTACATGGTCTCAGACTCGCAATATCGCTGGATCGGTCCAGAAAAGAGCGTCACACATCTGGCTGTTGCAGGAGTCCTCAACGCGGTTTGGGACCTCTGGGGCAAGATTTTAGGCAAACCTGTCTGGCAGATTGTTTGCGAAATGACTCCAGAGCAAATCGTGCAATGCATTGATTTTAGATATATTACCGACGTGGTCACCCCGGAGGAGTGTATTGAAATGCTCAAGAAGACTCAAGGGGACAAGGATGCTCGGCTGAGGGAGGCCTTGAACAATGTTGCAGTTCCAGCTTATACCACCTCTGCAGGGTGGCTCGCGTTCTCTGGTGACCGGATGAGAGAAGTGCTAGAAGAAACAATCACGGCTGGTTTTACCGTCTTCAAATTCAAGGTCGGGACTAGTGTGCAAGCAGACAGAGAGAGATTGGCTGCAGTCAGAGCAGTTTTAGGATATGACAAAGGGTACCAGATTATGATTGACGCAAATCAGGTATTAACGCGCCTTCTTATTTTAAGTAAAAGCTAATGTTACGATAGGTCTGGAGTGTTCCGGAGGCCATCGAATATATGAAACACTTGGTTGAGTTCAAGCCGGTGTTCATCGAGGAGCCCACGAATCCTGATGATGTTCTTGGCCACGCAGCGATTCGAAAGGCACTCAAACCATACGGAGTGGGAGTAGCAACTGGAGAGGCAGCACAAAACCGTGTCACTTTCAAACAACTCTTGCAAGCCGAGGCCACAGACGTGTGCCAGATTGATGCAGTCAGGCTCGGCAGTGTCAATGAATGTCTTGTGAGTAACCGAATCCCCCGATAAATTTCTATACTTCCAGCTGACTGTGCAGGCTGTCATGCTCATGGCATTGAAATTTGATGTACCCTGTGTGCCGCATAACGGAGCAATGGGATTGACAGAGTTGACTTCCCACCTCAGCACGATTGACTATATCGCTGTAAGTGGACGTAAGTCAATGCTTGAGGCTGCTGACAGTCATCGGGAGAATCTGCGACATCCTTCCGTGATAAAGAATGCTCATTATGTCACTCCGCTTGCTCCTGGGTACTCAACCGGGTATACCGATGAGGCACTGGAGAAGTACACATACCCTACAGGCAGTTTCTGGAGTAGTGACATTGGCAAGGAGATTATTGCACAACCTACTGGTGGCGAGCTGTAAGGAGACTTGATGCATGGTATTATCAATTCAAAATTATACTTGTAAAAGAAGTCTTCGCTTTTTCCTAATATCCTCCAGGATTGATATAACTGCTTCCAGGCTCGTGAATGCCCATGGCTGAAAGTTTTTGATTGCCATCGTTTGTAGCTCGTCAATGTCAGGGACGTAAGCTTGCAAATCTTGGTTGAGAGAACCTAGCGTGAGAATTATGATCGCACCGAGAGATCTTGTTACAGTTCTTAGTAGCCTTTCAAAAGACAACAAAATCAGAGTGCCTTACGATAATGCAAATGTCCACGTATATTGACTGGGTCTCGCCAGCACTTTCGTGGTATGGTGCAGGTACCATCGACAACTCTCAATGCAGAGAACGGCCTTTTCAATCATTGACTGTGGAGCACGTTTTGAGCCGTGCGTCACAATGCAAAGTAGAAATGGACGATAGATAATATGTCTGGCAGCAAAATATCGGATTCTCAATATTGCCTGTCGATTGGCAGCATCTTCTGTTGTGGTATCTTCTAAGAGAGGTCGGAGACCTTCTGGTATAGATAGGTACCAGGTTTCTAGCTGTGAGCGTAATTCATTGCAGACTGCATCAAGAGACGCCACTTCTTCCATTGAGAAGTCATCGAATGCCAGAGATGTAATAGGCGGCTGCGAAAGCGGCTGTTTCTTGCCAGGGTATAAGGAGTTGTGGATGCGATTGAGTAACCGCCGGATTGATATTTCGGCTAGGTACCAAGCTGACTCTTCGAGTCCAAGATTGGTACAGTTCGGAAGATATATAGTATCCGTCAGCTCTTCTAGGCCACTTCGAGGGAGTTCGAGCTCGGCCAGACGGTCGCACTCGACGAGAAAAGAAGACCAGAATAGACGGGCGAGGTGCTCTCCATCATTGAAATCATTTGATATCCTTCGAAGAGAATCCATACTATCGAAGTCAGATTGAACCTGCCGATAGAGAGTAGAACCTACCCAACACGGTTTATTTGCAATATTGTTGACGCAGAGTGAATTAAGCGCCAGCTCTGGAGTGGCCGAACGATATAGGCAAAGTAGACGCTAGCTAGAACGAGAGCTTGAGCGGCAAGCATGCTTGAGGAAAAAGACCATGCAGAGATTGAGACCAAAGTTGGCATAGCATACTGCATATATTCCGTGCCCGGGGGTGATTCTATGAATAATTCAGGGTCCGGCGTTGCCGAAGCAACAGCTCCTAGTGCTAGAACGACCATACAGAGAATAGATTCGTGGCTCAAGTCAGGCCCATTCTCCAGGAATCGAGAATAGCAAGTTTCAAATTCATCGCGATTCAAGATTGGGTGGTTAGGGTGGACGTATGCAAAGAAAAACAAAACTAACTCATCTGTAATTTCCCGCTCAAGAGCCACGGGCGATGCAGGCTGAGATCGTTCAAGTGAAAGCTGAGAGGGCAACTGGCTTCTCAATTCGAATCTGAAGAACAGATCTGTCGGATACTCGCCAATCAATGACTTGACTGATGGTAGGGTCAATAGATATGACGAAGAAGTCTTGTGCTTGACTGGTATGGTGAGAGGTGGCAAGTTTGAATAATCAGATTGGCCAGTAAGGTGCGAAGATGGCCATGACTGAGACTGATTCTCTGCAATTAAAAGCGATTGCTGACTTCGCGGCGTTGCAGCATCATGCGCATGCAACGAATGTCTGCGAGCCTCGCTGGAGAGAGCTGATATCTGCTCCGACTGGGTCTGAAGCAGGGTCTCAATACTTCGCAAGCGATTGAGTATCTCCCGGCTACCTCCAGATGTATCAATCCTAGCCCTATGGGTCAATAAACCACTTCTGGATGATTATCTTGATTAGCTACCTTTGCGATGGAGTGTCATCGTAGTGACATTCGACATCCAGGTCTACGCAATTGGTGCAAGAAGGCTTCCGCGCATCGCATCTTCGTTTTCTTTCTGAAATTAGTAGAGCAATGCTTCATGTGACGATAACTCGTACCTGCTGCGACAAAATACGCAGGCTAATGCTGCCCGCTTACGCGTAAAGCTCATTCTTCTGTTCTGAACAAGATGAATAAAGAAGGTTTAACATCGTGGAATGCGGCTTCCTTCACTCCGCGTTGGGAGGTCAGCTGACCGCCCAGGACCCTTGGAGGTTCCCCAGACGCGCCCCGGAAACACCCAAACTTGGGTGGGGACCACCTATAGTTCATAGTTCTAGCCCTAACCCTACTTGCTACGAAGTCGTGATGTAGATGAGTTGTTGATGGGTATTAGTATGACTCGTATGCAGGTCTAGTATATTTCTACTGCTAACAATTAGGTATATTCTCACCATGCTGTACACAACTTTTGAAATCAATTTAAATGCTCAACAACAACTCCAACCATGCAAACCCTATTTCACCATCCATCTCAAACAACTGGCACACAGCCAACAAAAGCCGAGCCTAAGCTTGACTGCAGATAGAGAGTCAGTATTGTCATTGGATATAAAGAAGAATAGCAGGCACTTACAATGGCCGTGTTTTCACAACAACTCACAACATCCCAACATACCGCACCATCTGCAGCGGTATCATCATCGTCGATATCGGTACAATCAAGTCCAACTGACGTATCAAATGAGAGAAAATTGAGATTAAATCCTGTGATACCATCCAAGGCGCCCACGACGTTCTTTATGTTATTGTGCACTGCAGAACAACATTTGCGGGATGTTCCGGTCGAGCAGGTTGATGTTGATGTTGCTGTCGTAGCTGTGCTCGCAGTCGATTGTTGAGCTGCCTCCGTTTCTGTTGACTCCGTATCAGCAGAATCCGACTGGGTTGATTCTGATGTTGTCGTCGTGGTGATAGTGGTAGTCAACTGGGCTATATCAAGTCCAAGTACGGACAGAATCTCGGAAGCAGCACTATCTTCAATCGTGGCAATAGATGGCAAAGTAGGAGTAGCAATTGATGGTATTGTGACTGATGTTGCGTCTGGTACAGTGATAGTCAATGAGCTTGACGGAAGAGCAACGACAATAACCGACGCCGATGTAGTTGATGCCGCCACAGCTTTTGTTGCTTTTGCCGATGATGAAGATGTAGCCTTCGAAGTAGAAGTCGTCTTCGTCTTTGATGTAGTTGATGATGATGAAGTTGATGATGTCGCAGTAGATGATGATTTCATATCAACCGGCTTCCTAGTCCCGTCTGGAAACGGCATGCCAGGAGGCGGATGAAACTTCATATGACTTGGCATCGACGTCCTGATCGGTGTCGGATATACTGTAATGGTCTTGACAGTCTCGACTGTAACGGCAGGAGCTTGCACTGGCAGCGATGCCACGCGCATCGGTTCATGTGCATGGCGTTGCTCATAATACTCGATTTCACCCGATCGATGAAGTATTATGTTGGAATTCCTTCTGTGTGGTGCTGCAAGTACATGAGGGGATGTGGAGAGGATGATTGCCAGGGCAATGGCGAGTGGAGTGGGATCAAAAAACATGTTGCTTTTGTCGTGTGTTCTTCTCTTCAAAATGCAATTGGGTATGTTAGTACCATATGGAACCTATGTGCCTGCGAATGAGGAACGTACCTCGTAAATAACAACGCGCTCTTCAGACAGTTGAATATGGATCTGCACTATTGTTCTGTCGCGTAGTAGTCAGTTTGTGACAGATGATTGAAGATGAAGGACTGAATTTCTAACCTCCTTGCAAGAGGACATCATCGCCCCATAAATAATGGAATTGATCATCATACGAGCCCCAGTGTATCATGAACAAATTACTATAGTCAGGCACTAAAGAATACCCAACCACTCTCAGGAACCGAGTAGTATCGAGTAGATTTCCTATTTAGGTAATTTTGTGCCACAGGTCGACGCCTCAAATACCTACCAGCCTCCGGTCGTGCAGCAAATGGAAGAAATTTGGATCATTCTTCAGTACGGCAGAAATATCCTCAATTTCATTTGCCAGCCTTGCAATTTCATACATAACTCTGCATAGGCACATGGTATTAGTGTGCTTGTGGTATTCTAGAAGAGCAAGAAAGGGGCTCTAGAATGCACGCCAACCTCTTCTACCAATCTAGCAGATTCATCCAATGAAATTGTCTCTATCCAGTCTCAGGAATGTGTTATCTCTATTTGAAAAACCTCGTGGCTTTAAGCCGACATCTCATTGGCTTAATATTCGAGAGGTTATCATTCCACATCCTAGTCTACATTCCACGGCATCCCGAGAGGACATCGAAACAGACAAGCTCTCGAAGGTCTCTAGACTCGAGTCGCTGTCGTATGCTCAATCATATCGAATAGTTGAAGAGTACTCTAGAGAAGTCTGAGTATGCAAGGTCCGCTGGAAAATGTCTGAACAATTAATCCCATACAGGTTGACTTTACAGTCCCAGCCAGTACCGACTTTTCTCAACAGTAAACTTCTCGGAAAGTCTTCCATCTCCAGTACCAGTGATCAGAACCGTATAATCACCCTTCTCGGAAGCCCACGAGCTTCTAATTTCGTCCCAGAAGCTTGTAGCAATCTTCTTCTCAACCGTTATCGATACAGTCTTCTTCTCTCCTGGTTGTAGATAAACCTTTGTAAAGCCCTTCAATTCTCGAATAGGTCTTCTGATATTTTCAAGTGTAGGAGGCTGGATCCAAAGCTGGACTATCTCTGCACCAGCGACTGAGCCAGTATTGGTGACGGTCAAGGAGGCGATTACTTTCTCCCCGTCCGCTAGAACGGGTTTCTCCGCGTCTACCTGCAACGAAAGATGTGATCGTGCGAAGGTGGTATACGACAAGCCATGTCCAAATGGAAACAAGGGCTTCACTCCAGTTTTCTCAAAGTATCGATATCCGACGTAGACATCTTCTCCATACAATACACGGCCCCGCTCAGAGCTGAAGTTGATGTATGATGGGCTATCCTGTAGACGGACAGGCATAGTCAAAGACAACTTGCCAGCCGGGTTGGCATCACCGTAAAGAATATCTGCGAGACCATTTCCGAGTTCGTTGCCTCCAAACCAGGCTTGAGCCAAGACATTGGCCTTATCAGCCCAGGGCATGGTCACTGGTGTGCCACTTTGAATGACAATGGCAGCGTTTGGGTTGGCCTCAAGAACACGAGAAATTAGTTCATCTGTGCCAGGAGGCAGGTCCATATTTTCGCGGTCATGGCCCTCAGTCTCCCACTCGCCATTCAAGCCGGCAACGAGAACAACCTGTTCAGTCTTTGATGCCAATTCAACCGCCTGCTGGATCGATTCTTCCGGACTCAGACGCTTTCCAGCGCCGAACGAGAACCCACCAAGACCAAAGTCAATGATGCTGCGATTCTCCAACTTTGACGTCGGCCGGCTACCATATTGGAATAGAATCTTGTACGTCTGTCCAGCCTTGAGCTCCTTGGCGCCCTTTTCCTCGACCGTTGCACTACCGAACATAGCTATTCCTTGTCTCTGCTTGGTAGCGTTGTCCACAACTAGCTCACCATCAACGAACAATTTTCCAGTGCCAATCACGGTCACACCAAAGTCATACAGACCATCTTCTTCCGGTGTGAAGGTCCCCTCCATATCGGCGTAGAAAAGATCGCCAGGAATACGTGGATTTTTGTAGTCGGCTAGGAAGCCAAATGAACTAATGAGATGGATCTCATCGACGGGCTTGCTGTCACTGGTCCTTTCTTCAGGTGGCTCAAGATAGGCCTTGAAAATAAAGCCCGACTTCTCTCCGTCGAGAGTTTTCAACAACGGTCCCAATCCAGGAAGAGTCTGATGAGCATAGGCACCTTGTGAAAACTTGACGTCTGCTTTACTTGCGTTGCTGATACCTTCGAAGGGAGTTACGGTGTAGTAAGGAGGCAGGGATGCAGAGCCACCGCCACAGTAAGCAGAAACCTTAGAGTTTGGTCCTATCACGGCAATAGGCTTGGTCTTATCAAACGGGAGAACACTCTTGTTGTTCTTCAACAGTACGATGGACTCAGCAGCTGCACGACGGAGGAGTTTCTGGTCCTCGGGGCGATTAAGACCTTTCTCCTCGGCGTCAAAAGGAATGCCAGACTTTTGAGCGAACTCGACGAGTTTCAGAACATTGCGAACTCTTTCGTCGAGAACATGGTCCGCCACTTTTCGAGAATTCACAGCGTGGTGGAGGCCTGCTCCACGCCATCTGGTTGGACCCGGCATTTCGAGATCCAGACCGGCATTGATTGCTTCGGATGTGCTATATGTACCGAACCTGATGATGAAATTAGAAGCAATCAGACATTAGAAAGTAATATTAGGTAGCCAACCAATCACTCATAACGAGGCCATTCCACTTCCATTCCTTGCGCAAGATGTCATCGATGATACTCGCGTTTTCGCTCACATGAGTTCCATTGATCTTATTGTAAGCAGTCATAAAGCACGCAGTCTGACAGACCCTCAATGCTTGCTGGAAGGGCAATAGATAAATTTCACGCAATGCTCTCGCAGTAACAATCGTATCCACCGCCATACGCTCATGTTCCTGATCATTGGCCACGAAATGCTTCAGAGTCGCACCGACGCCTTTTGACTGGACACCTTTGCAATAATGACCCGCTAGGATACCAGAGAGTAATCCATCTTCAGAAAAGGATTCGAACCCTCGACCACCCAGAGGTGAACGCTGAATATTGATCGTTGGACCTAGTAGAACGTGAACGCCCTTTTCTCGGGCCTCGTCGCCTAACAGCTGACCGATCTGCTCAAGAAGCTCAACATCCCAGGTCGATCCGAGAGCGGTCGAGCACGGCAAACATGCAGAGTGCACTCCATTGAAAAAACGAGTTCCGCGAATACCGTTCGGTCCATCTGATGTACGGACCGACGGGATATTGAGGCGTTTTACCGGTACTGTGTGCCAAAAGTCGTTTCCTGGGTTGACTATTAGCACCATGATATGTGCGATTGACTTGTTTATAGAAGAGTGTTCGCGCATTTACCAGCGGTGAGAGCAATCTTCTCGAGCAAGTCTAGCTCCGAGAGCGTCTTTTCAATATCAAGCACCATGTTGATACTATAGTGGTCATCTATTCAGCTATTGAAAAACGACAGAGATTAGACTTGACGCAATCAAGACAGATTGAGAATTTATTCAGCAGAGGAGGGGGGTGAGCTACAATATAAGCTGCTACAGTCGCTGAGCGCATACAATTCTAAATCGAGCCAGCCAGCAACTGAAACTGCCGAAGATTAGCCGGCAGAGACCTTGATAATAAAGGACCGGAGATTAGCCGGCAGCAACCATCCCATCATTGAATGGACAATATCAACTTCTAGACCCACAGAAACTAGGACGAAAAGCTCATCTGACCAAGCACAAGCTGTGAACAATCTCCCTATCGTGCATTGAGTGGTAGACTACTTGCACTACATACAGAAAGCAATCAGACAGTACATTGCATTACTCGCTTTGTCCTCCGTTGCGGGGAGTGTCGGCAACTCGCTTGTTTCGATCATTGTCTCTACTGGCTGCTTCACTCAGCTGGTCACTTTGGCATTCTCCAAACAATAGCCTTTACGGGTCTTCATATTTATGCCTTAAGCTTGCGGCTCTATATTGTGTCAATTGTGCCGCTTTCTTTTTCACGTGTTCCCAACTTCCAAGGCTTCCCGGCCTTTCAATCGACGCGAGCTCGCGTCTGCTTGATGAGGAGTGTTTGACATTCTGAATGTACAGGCGCAATGGCAAACGTATTTCGTGTGAGCCATGCCGGTTAGCCAAAGTTCGCTGCGATCACGTAACTCCGGTCTGTGGACGGTGTCAATCGCGATCCATCCCGAGTCAGGTAGGCTCATCCAAGAAGATAATACAATTGAATATATCAGATAATTGAATGTCAGTGCTTCTATCATCCTGCCCCGCTGACAAAGGTGCGCGGTCGGGATGTGCGTACTCGGAGACTACCGCATATAGCTCCGTATGAAGCAGCGCCGTCATCATCGGGTACATCTACGAGTACACCGGGTCGCTCGGGCTTTCTGGGCTCAACGAGCTATATATCTGTGTTCAAAGAAACACCTCGAATGTCAAAGGCTCCGGACAGATCTTTGGATGATGACTTTGAGCATTGGCGCACCGATCTCAAATATGCAGCCGCCCGAATGGTACAACTTGCCTCGGCGATGCCGTTCTACCTGGAGCATACAAGATGGTACTATGGCAAAGGCCGCTTCACCATTATTCCAGCGCCGATCGTCTTGGACTCTTTGTCTCAGACCGTCGCCTACATGGAAAGCCACCCATGGAATGTAACCGTCGACTGGGCGACCGTCTATAGAGAGCTGATGGTTGCGACAAAGGCTCCTTTGGAAATATCTTCCGACCTTTCTGTATATGAATTCAATTCACTATTTACTGGCCCACGATTGCGACTCGAGTATATAGGATTCGTATTTGCCATGGCCGGGATAAGTGTACAAGGCCGATTTCCGAGGGGACAGCTTCTGGACTTGGGCATTGGCGAGAGCATGGATACAGATGCGTTCACCAAAGAGATGGTTTTAGCGTGTCACCATTGTATCGAAGTGTGTAGATCAACTAGCCAGGCCAACGATCTGACGATATGGATGCGCTACATGCATATTCTACTGGCGGCGGAAGTATTGGGAGAGTCAAGTGCGTCGCCCTCAACAGCACCGTGATGTCACTTACATCGCTAACGAATTTGACAGACGAGAGAGTCTATAGTCTCTTTGGCGACTTGGTATCTGACATTTACACACTCGGTCTACATCATCCATACTCGGATGATGTCCCGTTTTTCCTCGCTGAAACTAGAAAACGGATGTTAGCTGTCACCCATCGGACAGACAAAAATCACTCAACGGCTATGGGACGTCCACCCCGATTGCCTCATCGTTATTGTGACGAAACTCTGCCGTTGGACCTACCAGACGAGTATCTCTTTGGAGAAAAAGACTCTCTTCAGCTTGTGCTCCAGAGCTTGGATGATGAGGGCTGGAATCGGGACGGGAAATTCTATCCTGCAACACTGATGCGAATGCGATGTATTCTCTCTAAGTTGCGGGAACAAGTTCTCGAGTTATCGCTTGGGCGCTCAACACATCCAAACTACACGAAAGACCTCTTGTAAGTTCGGATCTTCGTCTCCATGTCTTGATTGTATGTCTATAATCGCTGATCGGTTTAGGGACACATACAAATTCTCTCAGACTATATTTTACCAGATCCCATCGCGATACATGTATACGCACGGTTGCTGGAAAGAGATGGACGCTATCGAATGTCTAGCACGAATGATCATACGACTTGAGCATCTTTTCAGTGTGCTGCAGCTTCAAAGACTGCAATGTCATGAAAACAGCGCGGCAACAGGTGACCTGCTCGATACCTGCCTTGAGGTTCTATCTATCGTGGTGGATCTTACCGGGCAATACGGCATACATCGAATTAAGAAACAGTTTGCTTGGATTGTGAGTCCTTCTTCGTCGTATTCTTCTTCATCTTTGCTCTGCTCACTGATCAAGTATTTAATGTATGGAATACCTGCCTCTGGTGTTCTTGCAACGGAGTTGTACCAGCGCACTGTTTCTAACCAGCCGCTGCCGCCAAATAAGTCGCGGTCAGAAATTATTCGCACACTCAGCTTTTTGGTTTCCTGGGTCCGAAATACCGTCACAGCGGATCAACCTTCTATGACGGTAGGTGCGTGCTTGGAATTGAATAACGTGATTTCCAAATTACTGGATGACGCCCTTGACTATCGGCCTCCATCGGTCTCTGGCAAAGACGATGCAGGATGTGGAAGTGTGGATATAGGCCAGTCATTTGAAGGTCCTATCCAAGCTATCACCGCCGATTTGCCGTCAGATGTGTTCAACACGGCTAGTGAGGAGTTTCTCGGATGGCTGGATGATTTGAACTTGATCCGGACACCTCCAGACTTATCATTGATGTAAATTCAATTGTCTAGTACTATCAAATTCTGTAGACCTCATATGGATCTTACGCAGCTATTCGTATCTGATCTAGTCTAAAAAATAGCTGCCCACAGCAGCAACAAAGAATAAACTACCGGCAATATCAAAAATCAGACCCGACGCCGCGCCTCCGGCTTTTAATCCATATTTAAACACCATAGCAAGGAGAGGGGACGTCAAGAGGGTAGCAGCAATCCGAAGAACCGCCAGCGCAGAGAAGAATGGGGCGACTTCGACTGGTTGAACCAATGACGTCCCGTACGACTGGATGGAGAAGGGGTATCCCAATGAGAAGGTAAAAAGAACAAGTGCTGTTTGCCATCAGTAAATTGCTGTCAAATCAGGCCCGCGTAGACGTACACATGACTAAGAACACTGGTCCAGAGGCCAGTCCTAGTAGAATAGAGCCTACGATGCCAAAAAAAGAGCTTCCCCGCGCAATCCATAGATCTATTATTGGCGGTGACATGGAGCGTTCTTTTGCGAGAGCCCGCCGAAGAAATGGTAGCAATACCAGATAAAGTGCCATGCTGACTGACGCCTTGACTGAAATAAGGTAGTTCGCCTGTATCATGAATCAACGAAAGAATTTGGTAAAGCACCCAGAGCGCAAACCTTGGCTAAGCTCCAATCCAACCTCTTAGAGACGTACTGAACCAGAAAATCTATCGTGTCCCTAGCTAGCATGGTGGATATATAGCAGACAGTCACCAACCAGATGCTCTTTGTCTGGAAAGGTGCGCAGCTTCTCTTGAGAGACTTCACCCAACTCGCAAAGCCTGCAGTATCCGATGTCATAGTTGCATGTCTGCCTTCATTCGAATCGCAGTCATTTTCATTCTCAGTTCCCGAAATGTCCAGGACTCTAGTATCAGGTAGGAGACTGAAAATTACCATATTGGTAACCTGCAGCGGAAAGGCACACAGCAAGGGGATGTACACACCCTGCCATTCCGCCAACATGGATCCCACAGCAGGAGCCACCAATTCAGCAATCAGCGTCATAACAGCCATGTTGAAGAATGCCTGTGCACGATCCTTTTCGGCGACCACGTCTACCAAGAGAGCGTGTATGATAGCAGACAGAACCATCTCTCCTCCACCGATCGAGCGAAGAAGCGGGGATGCATAGACGAGGGAGAGGGGCAGTGTGTCCTTGAAGAAGCAGACCGCAACAATCCATGCGTCTGCAAGAATCTGGCCCGAGATACCCAAGACTAGTACAAGCGAGCGGCCCTTGGTGTTTGCCATATTACCGAATGGGAGTGCCACGAGAAGCGCTGTACACGAGAATGTTTCCATCAGTGCCAAAGAACAGGGGGAAAACAAAAGAAGTCGGTCGAAACGCACCGCATACACTCTCACCAACTTTGAGCCACGTTTGCGTCATGACGAGCTCTTCCTGAACTAGATTCACTTTGCACATGTACTCCGGTATGGTGTTTGATGAAGCGTAGTATTTTTGGCAGATCACCGACTCGAAGAGTCGAGTCCTCGGCATGGTGCGCAGGATTTGAGCCGAATCAAAGAGCAGGGCGCCGATGTAGCAGATGATGCATATTCGTGTTGTGTTCCATGTTGACTGATTTTTGTGAGGCTGACGTTGCGGTCGCTCTTCAAGAAGGGGACTCTGTTCTGTGTAGGCCATTTTCAGATATCAGCATTATGGACAGGAGAATGACGAAGGAAACTTGGGATTCGCAACAGTCAACTCAATCATTTTAGACCAACCTTTCGTCTATCATGTAGCTTAATTGCGTGCTTATCTTGGGCCCATTCCGAAAATCCATCCCGAACCGTGTTGACTTTATCCCGAACTCGGAATATGTTGACCAATAGACCGTTGGAGGTATATCAGGGTCGAAGACCGCATCTTAATCGGCACAGAACCAGATGGTTTTCGCTTCGAGATTCTCAGGTACGTTAGAAAGAATTTCACCGGAGGAGGACTTCAGAGCTCAATCGAGAAACAGATCCAGATCATGATCGGAAATTAGGGTTATATATAGCCCTAACCCTGATGCATCCCCTGTACGAACGACGCAACTATGAAGCAGAAGTTCTGGCTTGCTACGTTCATCGATATTCATACTGTTAGGCAATAAATCAGTAGATCCGACCAGCCCTTTGATGTGAGATGGTCTTGGGATAATGCCATCTGGATGATTGGCTCTGTGCCTGTGACGCCATTGTGCCACAGAAGGCCAGAACTTCTACAGTTTCAAAGGGCCGGGCCTATTGGCGTTCTTGCAGACATGTCTACAGAGCCCCAGCTGCGAAAATAAGTATGTCATCGAAGAGGAGAGCCTAGAGACAAATGAGGAAAAGGGAGGAGGTAAGACAATTGTGGACATCTTCGCCTCGCCTCCGGCGCCATGTCTGACGTCGTCGGTTCGGTTAGAGACATGCCCTAATATCATCCTTTCTTATTACCGACATCATTCGAGCCCATGAAACAGTTCCACCGGGTCGTGGTACGTAGTACTAGCATTTGATTGCTCAGTAATCATACATACAGGACTATGTATCTGATCCCTGAACATTGTGCAGACTGGCACACACACACATGTGGAGCGATATACGTCAAAATCCTCCCAGACGGGAGTCACTCGTTTACAATGGTATGGTCGACCGAAGCTACATAGCCGAAAATGACGTTCGATAGTCCACGAAGGGGCTGAAGATACATAGCTGGATCTAAGCGACCCTGGCCTTTTGACATTGGGGTATTATCATTTACAATTATAGCTATCTGTCCAGGCTTGGGCTTGAGACAGATGAAAATGACGTTGATCATCTCATCCGCGTACGGGCTGGAAGGATCGTTACGTGGTTAGACCTCGCTGCGATGACTTTCAGAGGAAAAAAACTCTCATCATTTCGCATGGCTCTTGCATTGAGGCTCGTCGCACTGCATGGCAGATGTGGTCGGGATGCTCTTGATGATGACGCCGATGATGCCATTTTGCCTGTCTATGCTCTCGCTCTCCACTGAAAGCTGAACAAGAGGAGACCCAATATATTCACCGTGATCTACTCGCTCGCCACCTCCTCACTTGCATTGGCCATACCGGACTCGCATACAATTCTTGTCTGTATTTCTCTCAGCTGCTTTCTCATTCTCAATCTAAGTCGTGGAAGTGGATTATCTTCGCTTGAAACACATTCCAGAGTGGAATATATGACGTCGGGATTATTGATGACATTGTCTACATCCTGGCTGTTGTAAAAGGCCAAAAGGGAGGCCTCGATTGGGTTGTCGCATTCACTAAATCGCCACTCGTTTAGTTTTGCAAAAGCAATAGCGCAAGGTCAATCTATGAAACCAATAATAACGAAAATAGGGTCAATGCGACAGATCTTTCTTGTCCTTCGGGGATCGAAGAGAGGGGATTCCACCCCGGCTCCATCGCCAGCTGAGCGTTGGGAATGATATGTACTATAAAATTTGATAGCTGTATCATCCACCTAGATTTAGCTCGTCTAGCTCGTTTGCCTACTGTCCTACATGTTCATTGTGTATAGGACGAGATCACTTTCGGTCAAGGAATAGCCAGACCTTGTATGCAACCTTACAATTATGTTTCATATATTGAACTTGAGATATTCTGACCTTATATGGTGCGCCATAATGACAATTGTATCACTACCTGTGTCGTTGGAAGTTGATATGTTGTATATTGTAAATACAATCTGTTGAAATTGAGGATCCGAATTTTTTTACCGTCAATTTGAGTCAACTTTTTGTCCCTTTTCTGATAAAGAAATGATTCTGTCCCATAATGATACAAGTAAAAATACAACTCGACCCAGCGAGAAACCAACAACATAATATACCGGTCATAAAATCGTAACATCATAACATAACACCATCGCTTGCTGAAAAGCACAAAAGTAACAAGGGCACACGAGACACAACACAACACACCAAGATCAAGAAAGATAATGGGATTGTAATTGGTAAATTCTATTGTCAGTGACTAGAGAAAAGTCTTCCAGTTATCTCACAGTTCAAAATAAGAAAAGGAGACTCTGTTTGACTACTCCGACTGCAATGAAACATCATTGGGAAGTGGGCTTTGTGTTAGGGGGCAGTAGAAATCGCAGCAGACAGGACAAAATACCCTGCCTCGAGTTGGGCTAGAACGATTGTCAGTATAAGCGATTTCATTCCACATCATCTCTCTCAAGGAGGTAGACGCAAACTAAATCGGCGGTAGAAGAATCGAAGGCGTAAACGTCAAAGACTTCACCTGCTCGCAGCTACGATGGTGAAGCGATTCCGAATATCGAGTGGAGCGAACAGGGGAAGGTGTAGATGTAGGTGTGGGGAAATAAACTCCGAATCCGGCGCCAACGCTGGCAATACAGAAATGGTAACGAAAGAGCTGAATCGACCATCTCTTTCTTTCGCCACTCTGTTGCCGAAACTTGAACGCCTCCTCTCCAATGTATGAATGTTTGAACTCGCATGAGGCTTGGCCGACATGCTAATCAACCAACGTATGGGACAAGATTCACCCAAACGTAACATGGTCTGAAACAAAATCAGTCAACGAACGAAGAATTCGTATATGAGCCGGGAAGCGTACCTGCTAACGAGATCTGCCAGCATGGAGTCGACGAGAAGACACAAAATTATGTACGAGCCCCTCCAGGGGTATGGGTACTAGAACTTCGCCCATTTTGCTGGGGTGGCAGAGCAGTGCCAGCACCAGCCATGTTGCCCACAGATGAGCTGTTACTTTGTCCGCTGCTTCCACTGCTACGGCTGTTACCGCTGTTACGACGACCAAGAATGTTGTCGCCTGCCTGGGTGAATGCTTCGATTTGGCGTTGAGTGTACTGCAGCATCACACGGTTGTAGTCGTCAACCGAAGTGTGAGGATCGATGCCGGGGGCAGTCTCCATGGGACCGATGCCGGTGGTGCGGCCCGAGATGTCCTCGGAGGGTAGACCTTCTGCTGGATCGATCGGCATTGGGAGTGTATGCATAGCCTGATACATCTAAGATTGAATCAGTACGTGAGGACTTTGCATTTCCAATCCCCGTTCTCCGTCGTGGCCCGCTCTTTTTGGTTGACCTCTATTGCTGGTCAAATCCACAAAAGGAGTCCTTACAGGAAAGATGTAGAGGTGGTTACGAGTCTAATGCACTCGATGATCGGTATGTAGATCGAGAGTCGAATCACTCATAAATTTTTCGACCGATGAAAAACGGGTAATTGGGTGTGATAGCAGCAGATTTTGCCGAGACGAAACGTACGCAAGGAGAAGAGTGTTCGAAAGAGTACTATGATCGCTGAAAGAGACAATTGTTGTTGAAGGTTGAGATAGGAGAGAAAAGAAAATGAGGCGGAAGGTCAGAGAGGAAAAGTCTTAAATAAGGAGCAGGTGCTCCCAACGGCAGGCACACGCTGGCGGCCTTCGACCAATCATAGGAGCACACCAGAGGGGGGGGGAGAAAGGTATGCGGTGCAGCGCCGTCCGTGATGATTGCTTTTGATAGGCGGATGATATCACGGGGGGCTTAGATACGTTCCTTAGCCTTCTAGCGAGGATCGCCACACACGTCTTCGCGTGCATGTACATCCGGTGGAGCGTCGAATGGAGTCGAATGGAGTCAGATGGAGTCAGATGGAGTCAGATATCGCAGTCGTGGATCTGCCAGTGCGCGAGTTCGTCATTGGGAGTCAGTTCGAGTTCTCCACTTGAACGCCGTGCGCATTTTTTGACAGTTTGCCAAAAGGGAACCCAAAAAGCAAAAAGGGCGCAACCCATGGTCTACGGCCAGTCAAGGTGAAGTTAGTGGATAAGTGACACCAGGGAGCTCGGATGATTAATGCGCGGGACGTCAAGCTGAATGGCTCCTTTTCATGAGGTCATTCGCCAGCAGGCGACGGCGTGTGGTATTGGGACTGACTGCTAGACTCTACTCTTACGACGTACGTAGTATGTACACGCTGTGGAGTGATGCAGTCCGGCCCACCGACTGAGATTCAGTTTGTCGAGCCAAGGGAACGTACATGTCATTCTCCTTTTTACTTTTCTCGTAGCGTACCTTGGACTTTCTACGCTTTGCAATGGTCCGGCACCCCCAGTATGACCGTATACATGGTAGACGCCGTCCAATGGCATTCCGCCCGATCCACCATGACTTCTGCTCGGCCATTCCCACTAGCAGTCACTACATCGTTTATCCCCATCATCCCCGTCCATTGGCGTCACGGCCCCACTTCGCTGGATGATTGACCAGGCTGATGGACATAAAAACCCAACACTATGTCTACTATGTCGACCAGCTTGGGCCAGCTCTGAATTATCAGCATCAGATAATGGGATAATGCCATCATACCAGGGTCTAGACTGTATCGCTCAAGTGTCTACAGGTCTGCCGATGCGTTCGATATGATGAAAGCGTTGTTGAGCTTCACCCGCAGACGACACAGCACAGTATCGCACAGCGTCATAACTTTACCACTTTACCTGGCCCTGGCTCGTACCCCCTCCCCGTCCACTGACCCGCGTGCCAACCACAATTGGCGAATGGAGTCGACGTTGCAACAAAGTTTGCGATATCACCATTGGTTTCGATGGTGGGCGTCTTCAGCGGCTTTCTTTCGGATTCCACCGTCTCTGATAACATCGCATGCGACTGAGTCGTTGCAGAATTGTGCCCGTTATTATTAATGGTTCTCCCAACACAATCTGATTTGTACACTTTGGTCCCGCAAAGTATGCATGCAGCCCGTCGATCCAGTGACGTTGCGGCTTGTTCGCTTTGGAGAATGGGCGTCGCTTAGCGCCGAGCTTGACGTCACTCGTCCACCCGCGGTTGCCTTTCTGGGCATCGAGAGGGCATGCAGTACGGGCGCTATGCCCGATCTGAATCCCCCTTCGACAGTCAGCTTCCGCATTGGGAGTGTAGTTCAAGCCACGGCCTTGGCGCCCGTTGGTTCGCTGTGAGCTGTGTGGCCAGATACAGCAATTACTCTCGAGAGAACTGGACGTTTCAGCACAAGAAGAATCAATCCACGTCAATTATCGGAAACTAGGTACTGTGGAGCGATTACCTACGTGCACAGACAGAAAAGGTCACTACGGGGGTGGCAGTCACTGGTCAGTGCCGTGCGAAATCGCTGCTGGACCATGTCGCACCATCCACACCCCCTTTATCCGCTAAGCTGCACGGTCAATAGCGGGGGTGGAAAAATAATTCCGACCATCAAGCCACACTTTATGTTTTCAGGTCGGCTCGCGATCTGAGGCAGCCATCAACCAATCAATGATACATATGTCGGGGAGACAGTGGACTTTGGTCAGCATTGCCTAGAGTGAGCCATCCATCTACTCTCTGTCTTTGAGGGTCATGTGAACTCGGTATGTTCTGCATGCCATGTGCCACGACGCCACATGCATTCTTCCTCCCCTCCACTCAATACATCGGACGAACTCCGAAAAAAATAGACGACGTCCGTCGATGTCCTATGCTTATTTGTTGAAGAAGGACGTGCTAATATCGGTCTTCTACGTAGCCAGAGGGGTCTTCCCGACGCTATCCTCGAACCCCGTGCCGGATGAAGAGCTTCCCGCGTTGTATATGCTCTTAGTGAAGAACCATCATACGATTTACCGACTCCAAGGCATGAATGGTTATGAGAGTGGAATCCATGTTGGGTGTGTCATAGGATTAAGGATTTCTGGTAAAAAGGTCATTCTCAAAAGAGAATGTCTCCGCCGTGTTGAATTGGCATCAACGCGACTCGAAGCTATGCCTGTCGCAGCTTACGATCATCCGGTTGAAGTCTCTCTCTAGTACTCAACAAATAGCAATATGGTGGATTCAATTCGTCTGTCTTTCATTTCTTCTGTTTTCTTTCGGGCGCTGGAAGACTGTTTTGATTGAAAGCACGATCAATCCCCATATATTTCATATTTTTTTTTTCTTGGAGGACATATGGACAAGATGGATGTGACTTTTCAGGTGCAACATCTACGACTGCCCGGCGGTCTGTTCTGTTCCGCGCGTCACTTGATGGGTCGGTCGGATCTGAATCGGGTAATCAGGAACGGGAGACACTGGCACATCGTAAACCCGTTGCAATTTGTACACAGCCATCAACATACTACATTGCACGATCTTTTCCAGGCAGTAACAAGCACATTCCTTTCACTTTCACAATGGTTGACAGCCGGCGGAGCGATGGCTCTACTGCCAGTCGTAGTAACGATCATTTCTCGGCATGCCGAGGCTCTTGCCTATAGCATCACGAGATTAACCGCCCCTTGGAGACCGCGGTCCTCGCACCACCGGACAACGGGTCGAAACGACAACAGTGCTAACAGGTACCTGTGTCCGGAAAATGTCTCATGTACAACACAATACGTAGAAGGATTACCATAAAATCAGGTCTTCAACAAGAAAGTTTGTCCGTATACTCAGTCATTGCATTTATAACCGATCCGTTTCAGTAGTGCATATCATAAATAGCGCTCCTTACAACCCCGTAAATGTCACAATAACACACGCCAGGAAGTTCGTTAAAATCGAGAACATGTCCCGTTGATTGATGCCAAGCATATAACATATTCCGCAATATCGTGATTGATCATACATAACCTAAGAATAACCCATATTAGCATTCACCCTTCCACCAGATTTCAAAGGTCAAAAGATCTCACCTTTCCTAGCCCCCTGGAAAAAGAACCGCACAATAAACACCTGCAATCCAGCCATAGAAATCATCATCAAGCCCTCGATAACGCTGAAATTGAAGATCCGTCTCTCGGTGCTGCGCACGGTACTAAAGTTCCTGTTCTCGCGCGTACGGAAGTATTTCTGGTTTCGCGAGATGGTTGATAACAGGTGAGATATCTTTGTGATGGATTCTTCGACAGCGGTGGCTTGTTCAGGGCTTGCGCCTTGACGGGAGGGAAGTTCGGCTTTTTGTTCGTTCTCGACCTGTTGCGACTATGTTAGCGTCTGCTACTCTATGGAAAATTTCACTTAGTGATCAGGTGAATGTACAGCAATTTCAAAATCAACCAATTTCTCCGCAAATGTGGACATTTCGTTGCTGAAGCAGAAGCTATATTCGCCGATGCTCTGCGCGGTAAATACAAAGTCGCCTTGTCGTTCTTTCGTTCCGTCCAAAATCACCTTGTCAAGAGGTCCGGTGACCTGGTAATCGATATCGAAGGAGCCGCCGGATTGCACCTATGCGAGTCACTTTCGTTAGTCGCCATCATTTAATCATCAAGGAAGAGAAACGTTTGCTTCTCTTGATGTAAAGGCGCACTGACTGCAAAGTAAAAAGCCACCTTGACATCCTTCTGCGTCACATCGGCGTGGAAGCACGCTTTCTCATGAGCATCGAGTTTGTACGTCAACGCAGTCGCTGAAACAGCTGGTACTAGCGTGGCCAGGAGACCCGCCACAAGAGTTGTAGCGCGCATCGTGTATGCTGTTAGAAAAGATGCCGCAATAGTATCGCCGTGATGCGAACAGACGGTTCAATCGAACTTGTTGTTTGGCTTTCTCCTGAAATGGCGGAACTGGACAGCTAGCGGGTTGCATGTTTGTTGTGTTTGTATTGATGCCTGAGGCATACTATCTGACCCGTTCCTTTCAATTATCCTCCTAGTTTCATACTTGTGCAAATATGAAATCTTCAATGATAGTACTAACCCACCTCCGTAAATGTCGATCTACTGCCCGGTGTCTTGTCTGTGCTCTATAAGCTAATTCACAGAGCCCTCTCATATATTTTCGCGCGAGGGCAACATATGAGCTGTCCTCAAGTGTCCAAAATGTACTCAGAATTCTTCCCGACATGGAACGGATTGAAACCATTTTATACAATATTTGCGTGTTATAGGGAGGTAACGGCCTTTGCTCCGATCAGCTCTTCTTCAACAATTCGTTCGATTACCTGGGCCCAACATCGCTTGTAAAGACATTTGAACAAGGTGCTCCGAGAACCAGCGACAGCACCTTTAATCTGATCCAAAGAGAATCCTATAGAAGGCAGAACCTTTGGTCAGATGGTTAATAGTGATGTCCTGGAACACAGCGGCTGAGGCAGTAAGAGAACTAACCACACTCCCAATCTGAGTGACCTTCATGAATTCAATTGATGCCTCTTTATCCTGCGACGAGACTTTGGAGGGAGCCGCAGTTTTGCCGATTCTGTGCCATGAGGCCAGCACCCATAGCGATCTGGATTTGGAAGCCGTAGATGGCGCTGATTGTGATGTCGGCTTTGATAGTGAGCATAAGAGAAGCGCCAACGAGAAGGAATGCTTCCCTGATGGGAAAGGACGATGTAATAGCCGATTCAGTCTCTGGTTGATGGCCGGTGTTGTGCAGCGTTGTTTGCTCCTCACCTTTTTTGGTATTTCATTCAAAGACTTGTTCTGCTATGGGCTGGCATTCAAATCGTCAGAGAAAGGGTGCTGCTCAGTCGCAGCAGCCAGTGTATAGGCTGTGGTATTTTCTGCCCGAAGCTTAAGCGGATATAGATGTTGAGATGTAGAGATTTGAGGGCAAGTAGGATCAGGCTCCGATCACTGGCTGTTTTGCTTTAGGGTTCATCCATATATCATAGACCCTATGAAAATGCTTGGGTTATGTACAGAGAGGGCTTTTTGTAATCAACAAGACGAACAAGAAATCATGCTGATCAGCGTATGCCACCAGATGCTAGCTGACAAAGTACAGGCTGACCTATAACTCGAAACGGACACCAAGGGAAGGACGCCATTTGCAGGGGATACTGAAGTACTGTGAGCCGGAGCAAGTCAAAAGGGACCTACTGCTTAGCAGGTCTTTTGAAAAGGCAACGAATGGAGAGAAGGCATGGTACGTTAGCCGTATATATGTTGGTTGATTGATGGTACCACATTGGATGCATCTCACAATCAGACCCTGGATTTATGGCTACTGTGCATATGCAGAGGTTGAAATAGCATATAGTTCGCATCCATTCAGATGTTCCAGATGTCCCCACGGCATGCGTGTAGATATCGTGTGTAGGTTATAGATTGATCCAGTCCTGCAATACGTGCTCATTATCGCCTCAAAGATGCCGAATCATTTAACATTCACATAGTCCAAATCCTCAAGCATATACATACGCACGATAATGGTCTCGTAAAACATGTCTTATTTAATGACGGGTACTATATGGACGTTTAAGCTCATAACTTTCGGATAAAAGCCTTGTTTTCAGAATACCCCCGTAAGGAACTTTCTACCGACAACGTACACACAAACACACATACACACATACACACACACACACACCCACCCCGCCGATGTGAGTTCTCTTATTTGATAGAGAATGTCTCGCCTCTCCAAAAGCTTCGATTTTTATTCACGTGGTCAAGTCCCAGACTATCATTAGCTTCCGTGGCCACGTCTGAAAGGATGTCATCTGACAGGTTGTGTTAGAATGTAATTCGTGTCAGGCTAATCATATACATACCATCTTCCAAGTATCTGGGATTCTGGTAAATCCCGTGCGGAACAATGGCAAACTTGATCTTCTCAAACTGCTTGCCCTTGATACCAGTTCGTTTTGATAATCGTTCTTTGGTCTGTTTGAAAACCTCGCCCTGCAATCATGTCAGTCACGTGTCATCGGTGCGTATGAAAATAATGGCACTTACAGGCTTGACGACGAATTTGAAGGGAATGCCGTGTGACTTGGTAGGTTCCCGGTCAAAATTAAATGCTATGATGAGACGCTCATCGCCTTGCATATTGAGCTCTTCATCTGGGATCTTCTCCGCGTAAAGCGACACGTACTCATTCATTCCAGTGATGGTAAGGTCATGTCGAAGTTCTTTGTGAAGTTTGCCGTTTTGTGCCTCGTAAATCCGGATAGCCTGCATTGACTCATCGTCAAAATCCGCTTTCTTCTGAAGTGCAGCTAACACATCGCTGACAGTGCCAGTTCTAGGTACAAGCAGCTCATAGGTCGTCTGCGCGTCGTGTCAGTCTATTCAAAAGTGCGAAATGTATCTGGGATTCGAACGTACCTCCTTATTGATACCATCGATGAGCCAAGTCACTTTCAGTGTCTTCTTTGTTTCGTATTCACTAAGGCTCGTGTCGAGAACTTCGTAGTAGAGCGCATCCGGCAGATGCATGCTATATCCATAACTTCCATACTGCCCGTTTAGAATCTGGAACAATGTCTGATTGATCGTTCGCTTGATAGGTTGTTTCGGTTTTCCGTTGGTTGCGAGCACTGGACAAAATCGTAGATGGCTGTAATCGATACCAAGATGCTCTCCAACTTTCTTCGCAAATTGATCATACGTCATCTTTCGACTGAGTGTCAAGACGAACTCGTCTCCCTGTCTCTTCAAAGGAGCAAACTTCACTTTCATGCGATTCAAAAGATAGTCGTAGTACTGGCGAGTCTCTGTGTATAATGCGGTGGGAGGAAGGCTAGAGTCTGGGTTAGTCTCGACGAACAGATGAGTAATTGTTTGCTCAGCACTTACTCGGCTTCTTTGTATGATTGTTGAAAAGTAATGATATCTCCATCCTGTATTTCCGATTGTTGGAAAGTCTGCTTTGGCTTCATCGGATCAACCATTGTGTGTTTGATTTCCTTGTTGAGAAGAGGGCATGTTAGCTAGTCGAGTCCAAAGGTTGTACCTAGTGCAAACAAACCTCAAAGAGGAGGAACTCAGTTCCCGGTGGCCAACCCATTTTCTCCAAGATGATAGGTGCAAGATCTGCTACTTTTTGGTTATTACGAACATAAACCGATCCAACGCCTGTCAAAGTCTGACTAGGAACGTCGAAATGTTTCAAGAAGATGAGGACGGAGGAGCCAGCCTCTGGCCACAACGCAGCGCCATCTGGCCCAATTTCGCCAACTTCCATCCAGACTTTGAGAGGATTGTTCTTGGTTGAAAGTCGGCTCCAGGCTTCCTCCATGGTCATATCCGTGTTCTGAATCACCTGGTCAGGACGGATCGTCTTATTTTGCCGGTTGACCATTACCCAAAGACGGACTTGTTTGGGATTCAATCCTTTCTCCTTAGCAAGCTCTTCTGCAAACTCGCTTACTCTCTTTGCACGAAGAATGCGATATGACCTGGGTAGTGCGGCGTCTCCACTTAGAAGATCAGTACTTGTAAGATCAAAGCCATGATGAGCTTGGAAAGTCGTGTCATCGAGTACTCCGACATTCATGTATAAGTGAGCTTCCTCTCTCTCCTTCCTTCTTCGGGCTAATTCAGCACGTTCTTCTACCAAACGCGTTTCTGCAAGTACAGTCAGCATGATGACAATGAACCAAAAAACATAAATATGAGCCTCTACCTATATGTGATGGGACGCTCTCTTTGGTTATAGGAAGCAACACATCGTCTAGTCGTGTTTTGCGAATGTACACCAACATATATGCGTTCATTGAGCGCTTTGTCGATAAACCTCTGGCATATTGTTGCTTCATAGCCAGTGAACCATTAGACAAGTCATACTCTCCGCCATAGTTCTCCTCGAGAACCTCCTTATCGGTGGCACGGATGACTTTGTCATCATCAAAACGATAGAAATGTCCGTCCTTGGTAGGTTTCAAAAAGGCGTAATAATGGCCGGCGTTAAAATCCCCACTGTGCACCAGAACTCCGTGAAGTTGGTACTCCCACGACTCGGATTTGTCCGCGTCGCTTGAAAGATATGGGCTGAGGTCGATGTCCATAGGGAACGTGTGACGGTCGTTGATCTTCATCATGGCATCTCTATTGATGTCATACTCGAATCGCTTCAGGTGAAGGTGTAAAACTGGAGGAAAGCTCTCGAATATCACACCCTTCTTGGCATCCTGAAGACCGTATGGAGAGCCAGCATCATACTTGTTCTCACCTTCAAGTGTTTCAACTTGAATGTAGTCTCTGAAGCTGTCGTCTAGTGTTTTGTTGCCACGGACATTGAGTTGAATATCCCAAAACTCTTCTACACGAGAAGATTCATAGTTGACATTAATACACGAGAGATATGTTTTTGTCTTTCCGACGAATAGATCCGGAAGAGCTTTTTCGGCAGGTGTCCCTTTCATTTTTTCCTCGAGTCTTTCCATCAGTTTACGACACAATTCTTGAACATCTTGTTGTTCAAATATTTGTCGGGATTCCCAGCCAAATGATGCCGTAAGCTCCGTGGTAGAGACGGCGTTCTCGTTAGTCTGAAGATTGTAGAAAAGTCGCTGTAGGGTCCATGCACTATTCTCCCTTGTAGCCTCTTCATCTGTCGGAATTTGATATACAGCCTGCAGATCAGCCCATTAGTCATGGCCCACATATGTCGAGGAGGCAATCTACCTTTCTAAATGCGTTTGTAAAATACAATGATTGAAGCAGAGAGTTGAGATAGCACGTCGCGCCTTGATTTCGCAGGCCGACCATACCAGTCTCTTTCTTAGAATCGTAGCTATAGATCTCATTAGTTGACAGGACTAGATATAGTCGATTTGGTAGCGGTGACACGTACTTTTGAAAACTATGCCACAGAACTCCCGTAGGATCTTTCACGATCCGGACATATGCAGTCACCATGGCCTCATCATTTTGAACCAGAGGAGTAGCCTGGCCCTCAAAACCCATATGAAAAAGCCTTCGTAACTCGGCAAATCGGGTGAAACCCCAGTCGGCTTCCTCAGCGTTGAATCGGTGCGTGGCAACTTACCTGCTGTTAGCACACGAAGCTCGGTGGCTATATAGAATGCTTACCATGAGATATATGTATGGAAGGATCGTTCACATTCCACAGTACCAAAGAGAACTGTACACATGCATACCAATTCTCCGGAGGGTCCTTTTCCCAAGCTTGCTCTAGGTAAAATGAGGCATGGTCGACTTGGTTGCCGTAAGGAAAGAACAGAATCCGCCTTTTAGCTCGTTAGAGAAAACTCAAACAGCTCCCATATGGAAGACCAGGGACAATGCACGCACCATGGAGCCCCTCCACATTCAAAAACGGGTCCATGCTCCTTCTTTTTCAGCTTCCGCCAGTCTTTGATGTGCCATGTGTTGTAAGCCTCGGCTTCAGTCTCTAATTCGGGATCCTTAGGAAGGACTCGCGCCATCATGGCCGGGACTGTTGTAGGGAAAAAAAGTCAGCTTCAAGCTATACGACTTAAAACCGCTAGGGCTGTTCTTTGGCCTTCGAAAGCGCGGAAAGAGGGAGTGCCGTACAGTCATTTGCAAGTGGCTCAGACTCGGGTTCATCCTCGGAACCTGAGCGAGACACGACTATAACGTCGGTGCGGTCATTGTTGTTGTATTGGTCATATCCATCGTAGAGCATCTCGCTCTCCCCAAGCTATATCGGACGAAATGGAAAAGAATACATTAGCGATGATTCTCCCCATTGCAATTAGTAAGTGTAGGGTGGTTGTGAAGTGTCGTAAAAGCTGCTCATTCTGGATTGTTGCTATGCCGGAACGGCGGAGTAGTCAAAAAAATAACATCAGAGACAATCTCGCACTTACATTGGCCATTTGGGGGATACTGCCTCCGCGCGATTACGGAGCACTGATAGGCGCACAACACAGGAAAAGAATGCCGCAAGATATACTCCGTCGGGCGACACGGTGGCTGGTCGAGAGATGAATGAAGATGTCGAGGAGGCAGGTGGGAGGGTTGAGGTTTTGGAAAGGCGGAGTGACGATGATTGCACGCTGCAGGAAAGAATCAAGACCTGGAGCGCTAGGCTGGTTGCCGTTAGCCTAGTATCTCCATACACTGACTGACTGTACCGTACAATACAGTCCTTGATACCACATGCTGCGTGGTGTATCATACGGTAATATGGTATATCCTTTGTAGATCATCAGCCCACATGATTCTCGCTTTATGTCAGTAGAGTTACGGGCTATATCAGCCATGTCACTAGAAGTTCAATTTAGTCCTTTGTTTAATGCACTTATTATTGATGACTCGGAGGACTACATCGGCTAGTAAAAACGGCCGATCGACTCGATAACGATAAGGCTGTAGTTATGTAATATACAGATCTTACACATCCACGCCCAAGCTCCTCCTTGTACATGCCATACCGTAACGCTTGTTTGAGAAATCTCCCGAGGCTCTTGGAGTATAGTAGAGTAATTGAAAACTGAACTATCGTGAGTAGATAAGACAGGCTTCTTGACTGCCTGTTCAAATTATATAGTGAGATTCTCGGCATGTAACTAGCATACACATCACTCCCTAGTGTGAAAGGGTTGCGGGGAAAGGCACCTAGCAAGTTCACATGTGACTCGACACCTCCAGACCGCCTTGGCAGATACCCTTCACTTTTCTGAACGAGTCCTCGTGAATCCTTCAGCATTGTTTGATTTATTTGCCATCACTTTCCTTTCATTTTACCATGCTAAGAAACTCCTGAATGGCCATGTGTAGATCCATCAGGCAGCATTGTGCAGTCAACAATACCTGGTCTCATTGGGATATATCTGCCAAGAGGGTCATCCATTGCATGACCAAGACACCATGATCAGAGCTCGTGTGTCAACCTGCTACCAACCATATAAGCGGTCCCTTGCCACTTCGGCTTTTCAATCTATACAAGCACACAAGCCGCCTCCATGGAGGCCTGCTATCATACTTGATGAGTGAGAATCATGAATGCTTTCTGTGATTGCAACGCCGCTGACTCGATGACTCACAGATGGGTGGAAAAATCGGTGCGCCCCATCAGTCTACGACAATTGACCTTTTTTGGCCGGGCCTTGACGGAGCCTCGCTTGCTAAGTTCTGCCAACTATGTTCGAACTGAGCTTCCCACGAGGTTTGTTGATCTTCCTGAATCGACTTGAGTCATTGTCTCCATGTTGCTAATGATATCATGCAGACTGGCACATCGCCTGCGTGAAATGCAAACACTGCCATATGTAGTTGTTGCAAACCCGCATATATCAATGGTTTATGAATTGTACTATAGGGCTTTTGAGAAATTCAGAACTATTCCCGAAATCAAGTCCTTGGGTGACAATGATCGCTATTGTGATCTCTTGCGAGCAACGCTCAAAGAACACTTGACGGTCATTCCAAATCTCGCCATGGGTGTGCTTGAGTGTCAAGGGCTTGCGAAACCGGAGGAAATCGATAGATTTTTGAACACAATGCTTCGTGCGGTATGTACAACTCATATGCTGGTTCGAGGTATATGTCTGACACAGCGTTCAGAGAATATCCCGTCGCGTCATAGCAGAACAGCACCTTGCTTTGACCGAATCGTTCAACACCTTACAAAGATCGCCAAAATCCGATCCTAGAGACGATCAAAATTCTGACTTTGTGGGTGAAGTGTTTCTCAAGTGCAATGCAAAAGATGTCGTCGAGCGTTGTGGAAAGATAGCCCAAGAACTAATGCGCCAGAGCTCCGGATCAACCAAGATTCCGGAGATCAACATAAAAGGGCATCTTGACGCTACGTTTCCCTATATTCTTGGTCATTTGGAATACATTGTTGGAGAACTTTTACGAAACTCTATTCAGGCCGTGATGGAAAAGTATCAAAAGTCCACTGCTGATCCTCCGCCAATCGAGGTCCTGATCTGTGAAGCTTCACACTACGTCACTCTACGCATCTCTGACCGAGGTGGCGGTGTTCCCAGAGAGATTTTCCCGGCGTTGTGGTCTTTCAGTAAAGGCCCACGAACTCAGGATCGTTTGCAAAATCTCGGTCAAGTTCCCACCTTAGCTGCCACTATGCAGGAGCTTGAGGTTCCTCGAGAGATGGATCCCAGCATCAAAGGCAACTTTCGTGAAGGCTCCTTGTCCACTCTGAGTTCACGCCCGCCTAATCTTCGCTTGGGAATCGGGTTACCTATGAGTAGAGTTTATGCCGAATACTGGGCGGGAAGCCTAGAGCTTCACAGCCTGGAAGGCTACGGAGTGGACGCTTTCCTGCAGATCTCAAAGCTCGGTAATAAGAATGAGCAAGTTACTGCCAGAGCTTCAATGGACGCAGTATGATTTATCAGCATAAGGATACTGTGATCTTGAAGTATCAATGCTATGTATGGGGATTTCCTGATTTTCATACAAAACTTGATTGTGCTGAAGTACACGTGTGCTAGCATCAGTTCATGCTAATCGGATATGAGCTCTCATGATAGCAAGTGCTCTGTTCCCGAGTCACGGACCAGCTTCACAACCGCTTCGTCTTGACATTTATAGAGGCAATGTCAACACAGCCCATACATTGTGCAGTAGAGGCAGGGAAACGAGCGAGGCCTGGTGAACAAGTGTCTTTCAACCAGTTTACTACCGCAGTCATTCAGGGAACGATTTCTCGGGACTCAATATCAGATTGATGAAACTCACAGATACCCAATCTGCTCTAATCTTGTAAATTAATTACTTGTTCATTAGATATCGTTGTCTGAGAGGAATAGGTGAGCTGGTACATAGCATACGACCTGGGCTCTGATTGGCTCAAACCTCCCTACAACAACGTGTCTTTCCACCGCAGCCAAACAAATAAAGTCCGAACATCTTACCTCCAGACAAGTCGCCAAACATACGATTGTTCTGACTTCTGTATTTATCATCAAGCTAATTCACTTTGACTATACTCGAACGACGATTATCAAATTACCCGCACGCCCAAGGGCGTTTCTCATCACAACAGATCGCTCGAATTTGCGACAATCCGCCATGCATTCATCGAGCAATCGTGCCCAGGGCGTGTTCGGCTTCTTCACCACAGTAGCAGCTTTCGTTGCTGGATTTGCAGCACTATCTGTTTTCCTGCATCCAGCGACAGATGTTACGTCGAGCGTGGAATTGAGCAGTGTTCAAGTGTACGTTCTTTGCATCTAGATCCGTCCACAATTTCTTCGATTGACGAATGCTAAATGCTGCAACAGTGTCAAAGGAAGACCGCACTACTACTCCCAAAAACGAGAAGAATATGCACGGATACAATTCGATCTTGACGCAGGTGAGGCTTCTCTGCACGCAACTTAGTCAACATGGAAGCACCGCTGATCACAAGTGTTTGCACAAACAGATCTCTCGCCCCTGTTCAACTGGAACACAAAACAACTCTTCATTTACGTCCTAGCCTCATACCCAGCCTCATCCCCCGCAAGAGAGAATCCTCACGACTCCGAAGCCATTATCTGGGACATGATCATTCCCGCACCGGAATCACCGTATTCCTTTTCCAACCTCAAAGAACGCTTCTTTCCATCAAAAAGCACAAAATCAATCGGCAAGAACGCATCCAAGAAAACGAGTAATAATAAGAAGAAGTCGCAGACGACGAAATCCGAGCAACCGGGTGTTTTACGCCTGCGCAATCAAAAATCAAAATATCAAATCACAGATATCTCCGGCAAGATCGCGGAGCGCCAGAACGTTACCCTTACAGTGGGATGGAATGTGCAGCCCTGGGTTGGAGCGCTGTTGTGGAGTGAAGGGACAGGTGCATGGCCCAGGACGGAGGGACAGGTTGGGAGGAGCAAGTCCTTTGATTTTCCGGCCGTGAAGACGAAATCGTCTACGAGTACGACTGCGCAGGCTACTGAAGTTTAGGCGCGGTATTGAGCATATATACTGGAGTTTTATTTACGAACTGTTCCTGATCGTTGAGGCGCATTCTTCTTGCTAAGTAAAGATACGAGTGACAGGTGCTCATGCAATTTAGAAATAAACGATAATATCAAAGCACCCTAAGGCGTAATAACTATAGATAGATGAGCGAGCAAGGAAAGCCACCCAAATCCGAATCATAGCAAATGGGTATCGCACAACATAATAGCCTATTCAGCCGTCACTACCGAAGTCTACTTTTCTTCAACATCTTCAATCCATACGAGTATAGCACGCAGCTAAATGGATTGTTTAAGTCCGGATAGTCCCATACTGCGTCTGCTGCTGCTGATGATGCCCGCCCGACTGGATTCGCTCCGAGTACACGCCCTTTGCCGGTCTCGTGAAACCATCAGCACCGGGACCGCGGCGATTGTAGTATACGTATTCTAGGTAGAAGGCATGGATGTGACCCGGGAAATATCTGTGGCGCATTAGGCGTCCTATACTTGTAAAACACAGGTGCGGGAAGGAGGAGAACATACCCAAGGATGGTGAGAAGAATGTTAATTAGCAGATCAGCACCGCAGCCGGAGATGAGGAAGACGCCGAGTGGAGGTACTATGACTTTGTTAGCATGATACTGAATCGGTGCGATCATTTCAAGACTTGTGAGCAAGGATGCGCGTACTGAATAAGGTAATGATAATTATACACAGTGCGGAGCAGTCGACCATCTTGACTGATTTCTTTTCTCGTGTTTTGAAGTTGTTGAATAGAAAAGGTAAAGTGTTGAGTTTTCTTGAGTGTTTCGTGATTCAGACAAAAAAGAAATGAAGCTGTGGCTTTAAGGGACATAAATACTCACGAGCTTCTGGCCTGATGCAAGCGATGATGTCATTACTGTTGTATGTTGTTACAGCCTTACCAAGATACGCGTATTGTATCAGGCACTTATCGAAAAACAATTACGTCTTGTGGCGCCGCCGATCGACTGAGCCACAAGTGCTATCGTGGCGGTGCATTTGTGGCGTTATATGCTTGCCGCTCAAAAATGCAGTCATAGAGTTATTACTTCCTTTCAGCAACGAGTACATGAAATTTAGATGACAATAGGAAAACATAATGATATTCTAGTCATAACATCGTCATAGCGGATGTTTAACAAGGGATCTTCGGTCTTCCCTCTCGTATAAACAAGTAATCAGATTGAGAACAGGTCGAGCAGGCTGCTAAGCAGCTAGACCGTCCTCTCTGCATATAGTCACAAGTATAAGAATAGTATCCAGTCAATGGTCCACGTAAAATGGCAATATATAAGGTCGAGTTCAAAAAGACATCTCAGAGCTGAATCGAAGTCCACTGCCACGATTTCCGACTCCATTGTTGATTCCAGGACTGGTCGGCCGACTGCCATTGTTACCCCATGCCTTTGGGCTTCGAGGTTGTGTGCTGGTTGCTCGAGTTGCGGGACGATTATTGCGAATGTTTCGTAGTTCTTCTTCCTTCTTTCTGAGAAGAGTCTCGCGAGCCTCGAGAGTCTGCTCAAGTTCCTTCACACGAGCCAAATGTTTGGATTCGTCGTCCTGCTTTTTGAGTTCACGTAACTTGACGGCTTCAGCATCCACTTGACTCTGTAGATACGCAACCTTATCTTGTAAGGTATTTGTCTCATTCTTCAACATCCCGGCGTGGTGAGATGCGTCCTGATATGCTACGCGCGCTCTGTCAGTCTGCTGCTTTTCATACTCAACCGATCTTTCGAGTTTAGCGTAATCCTCTTTGACTTTACGATTCTGCTCTCGTAATGTTTCAAGCTCTTCTTTCAAACCGCCTTCTGCTTTGAGATCATTCCTAGCAGATTGTAGATCTTGTCTCAGTGATTTTTTCTCATCCTTTAACTTCATGATCTCATCTTCTTGTTTTCCAGCCTTTATTTCGGCCTTTTCTTTGTCCGCAAGCAAGCCATCCCGCTCTTTTCGAATCCTGTGTAACTCATTGTTTTGAGCCTCATAACGATGTTGTAGATCCTCCCATCCTTTTACGCGCTCTCTTGAACGACCCTCGAATTCGGAAATTGTCATTTGTAATCGATCGATTTCCGCGGCATGATCAGCTTTCATCTCCACAAGTCGAGATTCCAGAGCCTGTAATCTTGCAGTCAGATCCAGGGTTTGACTCGTTGGGGCAGTAGATTGCGTTGTTATCTGCGTAAATTCCTGCGATGAATGGATGCGTTGTCTTTTTGATTCGGGTGTGTCGGCATCCAGGGTGTCCTAGCGGTTTCAGCTAATCAGCAAAGCAAAGAAGCATCGGATAATGTAGCACTTACGAATATGCGTTTATTGACTGATGGTACTATCACCATTGGATCCTTGACTTGCATACCCAGAGGATCTTCACTTTGCAGCCCATCGGACACAAGGATATGAAGTGGCTCAATTGGGGGGAGGTTCCAGTTGGCATTGAAATCGTCTGACATAAGACAAGTGAAGATTTCCTCGGCATCCTCTTGCACACTTACGGCGTTGTCTTGTAAGTCACCGAGCATATCGACGAGACTCGTCACAATATGCACGAGAAGCCTCAATCTTTGTGGCTCTGGGAGATCAGGTAGACACCGCTGGATGTGTTCACTAGAATTTGCAATAATCATGTGTACAACAGGAAGCAAGTTCCCATTGCGCGCATATGTGGTTCTGAGAAGTTCAATAGCAGGGCTTGAAGCATTGAACGAGGAGTCTAGTGCGAATATAACTGCTGGCGGTCGATACGTTTCCACAGTACCATCATGTTCCGTAGACAGAAGACCCACGCTCAGCGATCCATTGATCAAAGAAAGCTCAACATGTCCGCGTGTTTCAGCCCCTGGCCGGACGGGAGCGAAACCCTTGCCTGTAAAATAGCGTTCGACTAATTCGGCAATTTCTTTCTTGCCAACTATGAGGAGGATGTGCATGTCTTGTGCCCCAGCAATCTCAATCAAGTGACCTAGGAATAGAAATTTGGCGCTGCTATATTCGGCCCACGATGCTTCTTTGTGGACGTCCGGCTGAGACTGTTTTACATGCTCCGCTATATTCAAATCAGTGTGGACTGCTATGTTGTCTAGCTTCTCGACAAGATACCCAATGTCCGATATAGCTTGAGCTTGCTCGATCAAGGAAAGGGCATTTCCGTCGGCCGATTTGAACCCAGAGAGAAGAAGTTTCACAGAATCCGAGTGCTCAGAGAGCGCTCTCACGTAGTTGTCCTTCCCTATAGCGTCCATCGGCATGGTTACAGCGAATTCAGAAGGACCAAGTCGGAGTGAGCCCGGAAGGACATCTTCAGTCTCTTCGAAGATAGCACTGGGCTGAATAGTCTGTACACCTGCTTGTTCAGAAAATAGCAGTTCTGGAGAGACTACAACAACGTCTGCGACGTCTCTCTGTTCAGCAACTGGTGCGGCGAGGCCAAATGAATGCTCTGGTGCCCTGGTACTAAGAGGTAATGTTGTTTGGGGCATTGGTACCGGCACCGCAGGTTCAATATCCCCTGCAGATGATGGTGTCACGCTCTCTGCTGCGATCGAAGTCGGTACCGCCTTGTTTAAGCTCTTCAATCGAGCATGAGCATTAGCCATCTTCTCTTGTATAGTGGAGCCGGTAATGTCGTTGAATCTCCCTGAAAACTCAGAGGCTTGACGACTTGTTGGGTCTCTTTTCGTCTCCATGGTTCTTGGTAGGTAATTTCGGCCTGGTGGAGTTGATTAATCACAGGCTTGGAAATGATTACTTCCAGTGTTGGGATAGGAGCTTGCAATCCACCAGTAAGAGTCAAGCGTCGCAGTCGTAGGGTCTTGCCGGTTGCAAAGCTTGCCGAAGAAAGAAAAAAATCCACTGAATTGATGCTATGCTACTCCCTAGCGTAAATGGATTAAAATCATGCATCTGATGTAGAATGAGGAAATGTTTGTTCGGCCCTACCTGATTTGATCGGATGCGGATGTAGGCTGGTGTTTACGCGCCTTGTCAAGCGCCAATCGATGTCCTGGAGATATGGTAGGCAGGCATTGTAGAGTCTAAGAGACTATATGATTTAAGGACTGTCGATTAGAAGAGGAATGCTATAACAGCATATTTAGCTTAGCACGAGAATGGTATGATGTGTATGGGATGTAAAGCGGAGAAGAAAGTCTAGAGCTCTTATCCTGAGCGAAGTAGAAGATCGCCTTTCACGTGATAACTGATAACGAACACCAGCAATACAGCCCAAAAATCATGTTTTTTGTGGCAGTTTTCCGTGCCAAATAGAGAATTGTGCCAGTATTTCGCCCTTATCTTTTTCCTGAGTAGATAGTCTTGTGTTATTCTAAGCTAGTTTGATTGTGCTTCTGTGTTGCGCATGAGGCTTTTCCTGTATTTCGGGTGGCTGGGGACTACAAGTACTTATACTTAGATATGTTTTGTATGCATGACTCGCGGAGGTCAAGATCAATGTTCGGAATAATCAGTCAATATTTCATCATTTAAGCTACGTGTGTTTATGTCAAATTTGTATTCCATTTTTCAATTTGTGTGTAACAGCAATCAAGTAACTTGCAAGGAAGTATTGCAGTCTTCGTTGCATGCAACATGTTCAAGTCGATTTTCAAGACTTTGTCAGTAACTGAAGAAAGCAGAGCACACATTCTTATACAATACCTAGATGCCCCGGGCTTGCAGAATGACACAAACGTGTCTCAGATTTGACTCTCGTGGAGTTGTAGTGCTCATTGTGCCATGTGAGACTCCTGGTCAATTTGGGTGTCACCGACTCGTCCATCAGACGAGGAGACAGAGGCAAAAATAGGATCAAATAATTTTGACACATTTGGCGAAGCTGCGACTTCCCATACTCTTGCCAATTGACTCAATGCTTCATAGAACTATTGGACCGATTTAGCGGTTAATCGTTGGCTAGCCGCTATGCAGCGAACTTGGGATCAACGTTCAGGTAGAGAATGTGAGTGTAAGTCTTCCAATCGGCCTTCTTACACACTGGCTGCCGTTCCCCGCTTTCTGATACAAAAATCCAATATCTTGTGACGATGGCCGATTTCCCGCTTTTGACGGTTTTGTCACGAGTCTTTTCGTTGGACCGCTTGCGCCAATGGTCTCTCTCAATGATACATCTTTACTTCCTCGTCATTAAGAGTGCCGAAGTTGTCAAGCTCGCCTGTATCAAGGCGATTGACCACGACAGAGCCATCGAGGGAGTCGAATTTGTCTTCATCCAGAATTTCCTTCAACCTTGTCAGGAGGTATGTCTTTCCGCAACCCGGAACTCTGTACAATCTCATGATGGCAGGCTTGCCATTTGGCGTTTTTGTCGGCTGCTGGGGCACATCGGCTGAACCTGTTGTATTGAAACACTCCATTCCCTCACCTTGGTCAAGCGTGTCGATATTTAAAGCAATATAGGAAACGTTGGTCAGATATGAGGGAGAGTGTGGGTGTCTGACAGGAGGGAAGTAAGGAGCAGCTTTCCTTTTGTGGTGCTTGGGTAGGTTTGAAGGATTGTAGATATTTCTGTTGCAGTCTCAAGCCTGATGGGCTGAGGGAATCGCAGATTGTATTCTTATAAGCAAGCCAGTTGCCTGAATGGTAGGACAACATAACAGCAAATTTGTTTTACTCGTCTGTGACCGGGCCTAGTATCAATATTCGGTAAATAAGATAGCAAGCTGGTAAAGTAACAGGGTGTGATAAGAGTCTCCTTGTCTGTGCCTGAAATATTGCTGGAAGTTATCGAGGTAATTTAGAAAATTTAGATAAAGAGCGACCCCAGAATAGAGTCAGACGACCTGATTTTCTATCACAAGAATAAGACCACTTAGTCTTCAAAAGCTTGATGCACAACCGTGGGTCTGAACCGGGGAATAAAGCCCATTGTCGTCATTATTGCTGATCTACTCAGGGAAGACTGTCCAGCAATTATATGTCATTTCAAATTTGAAGGACTATAAGAAGAGAGGTGTCAGTGGGTTGCTTCCTCTTTCAGATTCATCTTTGAGTAACGCAACATACTGACTGAATGCAACATGGAAGCATGTTGATTATACATCAGGGACTGCTATTCAAGCGGGGTGGATAGTATTGAAACGTATCCGTAATTGCTGAGAGTCACCCTCACAACAACGTCTACCATCATGGTTCAAACAGCCAGGGCTCAGACAATCATGGGCGAAGAGGCCTAATGCGCAGCAGCTCTCGGCAATCTCAGGCGAGTTGCCATTGGGTCCAGCTGATGGTGAATTGCACTTACAAGTACTTTCTCGTTCTTCGTCTGGTTGACTTCCTCTCGTAGCGCGTTGGGAGCACGACATCGAAAGGACGCTGTTATGTAGAACAGCCTCTTCGACGAGAACTTTCCGACCTTATACCAAAAATGCAAGCGTGTGTTTGGGTCACAGAAACCAGGTTATGGTCGAACATCGAATCTGTCATGCTGAGCTCGACTAACTGAAAACAGAACATCCGAAGCTTTGCTGGTTTTGTCCAGATGAGTGCGTGCTTCCTGAAGCTCTGGCTCTTCCTGTCGAAGCTGAATCCAATCCACGAACGCGGTACTCGGCGTTGCAAACCTGATCCGCTATGCCAGAGTGTTGATAACCAACAGTGCTTCGATGACATCTTGTTGTTGGTATCAAGATCCATATGGTGTATGTGAAAAAGAGGACAAGAAGAGATCCTGCAAGAGCAAGATTGCTTTAAGACGACAGCGAAGAATCAGTCCTGCAGCGGCTCGGGTCATTCGCAGATGGCCAGCTAGTCCCTGTATGAACCTGAATTCGGCGAGACTCGAACGAGGATATGCATGCTGCCGTTCACTTCAGCAATATTGAGTGCTGAATACCGTTCGGTTCGGTCTACGTACAATTCTGTCATGCATACGCTTATAGATTGCCATAAAGATGGGTCACAAAACATCGGATCATGACGAGCTCAAAAGACTATGTTTGGCCGTAGACCCTCAAAAGGTTGAAGAAGAAGAGGCTTACTTAGGGACAGTCACGGGCCTCTTCAGGGGCAGGTCGAGACCGATCCAATCGGAAGTCTCTTCGGGTATCTTCTTTGCGGTGAAAGAAAAAATCAGTTTCTGTAACGCTTGCAGACAAAGTCTCCCTAGGTTTATGGTCGAGTGAAGTTCGAAAGGAAAGGATAAGATCTCGGAGGTTATATACAACAAATTACAGAAAGCGGAAGGCGGCAACGGGCACGGGCGCCAAGCCCAGACGGGGTAGCTCCTTCCCATCTTTTTGGACGCCGCTGTGACGATAATACTTTCCTTTTCGCTTGGTCTACACGCGACAAGCTTGAATCGTCTTCTTCCATACCTTCCCGTCATTCGTTCATGGCTAGCTTGCTACTTTTCTATTCTTTGTATCGTCTACATCTATCATACTAGCATGAATCAGTGATGATCTATAGCTGGGAGATCATGTTCCCTCTATACAGTATTTCTGGAACTTGATGAATGCGGAAGATCAATACCATTGTCATGGCGTAACCTCAATCAAGCCGCCACCAAGCGACACATTTTTCGCAGCAAAACCCGTCTGACGACATGGAAGTGCCCGCCGATTCAGTACCGCATGATGATGGCCAATATCCGAGTCTTATATCTATACCGCAACTGTCGCCAGATCTTGAAGATGCGAGCCGGTACTCCGTCCAGGCTGTTGTGACACTCGTATGGCCGTTCTCCTCCACGAATCGCTTGTTCAGCCTCCTCCTCGCCGAACCGGACTTTCGCCTTCGAAACCAGAATGGGCAGATTAGAGTGACATTTTGCGGAGGTTGCGCTGACGAAGTCGCCCGCACCAGAGTCGGTATTGGTGATACAGTTACTTTGAGCTTGCAGGGCGTGCAATGGACAGAGAACCTCAAAATTCAGTCAACTCCCGGGAGATCGTTGATCTGGGAACTGCAATTTAAGGACCGGGTCAAGCTTGAGGTACGTAACAAGATGGCATGTGTTGATTTTCCTACCAACAGTCTATAGGCAACTAGGAACGGTGAAAAAACAGTTGTGCTCGATTATTCGCAGTCAGAATCACCCAAGCAAGATGCGCCAATTATGGAGCCTACCACACCTGCACTACTTTCTGAGAATCTTCCATCGTCGGTTGTATCGGAGGAAACGTGGAAGACACCTGCTTTCCTACGTACGAAACGACTTCGATCGCGGAGTCCTGGGCCTTCCACATATGGGCTACTCGCAGAAGAAGATGGATTTGTACCCAGCATAGGGAGGAAACGACCGAGATTCAGTTTTGCAAGTCGCGACTGGCGGTTGCTGGACGAGCCTGATGACCAGGTCAAAGATAATATAGGAATTGATGAGAACTGGTTCGATTCGGATGAGGAACTGCTAGATCTAGATGCCAGTAACGACAATATTGGCGCGCTCGCTGAACTTTCCGTTGAATCCGAGGAGTCTTCTGAGATGACGCCTATTACGAGTTTGACAGCAGATGTGGCAGGCGACACAGTCCCCCTTATCCAATCTACTACACCAACAAAGACACCACGGACATACCACAGCAGCCAGGGGAGTCAATTTAGAGCCCCTGGTCTAGAAGAGACTGCTGTTGCGCCCAAATTGACAGATACACGAATCTTTTTCGCCACACCACGTCTCAATCCTATAGCCTCTTCTACGCTTCCAACGCCATCGCCTCTCATTCAAACACCCGTAGACGCTACGAAACCCCCCCAAGGATCATTAAGCGATATACCAACACATTTCTCCTACCCACAGCCTCCCGGAGCCATCGACTACGATGATCATTTCAATGCATCGCCGGGTGCGTACAACATGGGCATACCAAGTGATACGGAATTTTACAAGTTGGATATCAAAGCTCGTAGAATTGGCAGCCGGGACCTTGAATCGACACAACTGGAAATGGATAACTTCGAAGCGATGAAAGACGGAAACTCGCTACAAGGGATTCACGAGCATTTCTCATCTTCAGGATCGGCCTGTATAGATGACTTTGCTGTAGAAAAGGGCGATGGAGTAGTTGCTTCTGATGCCGATGAAATGGAAGGCATGAAAGAAACTGGAGGTGACGCAAATAAGTTGGATCCAGAACAGTTCCATTATGGCTGCACTCAGCAAAGCGATGGAGAGCCAATGAATACATACGGTTCGATGTCCGAGGATGGCGCAGAAACCAATATTGGGGGTTCAGAAACTGAAGACGTCGTGGATGACAAAACATTCTCACAGGTACAGACTGCTGAGCTTGATGATACAAGTCCTAGTGGCTATAGAAAGGGAAGTTCGGAGGCCGAAGAAGTCGAAGATGAAGAGAGCGACTCTGAAAATAGAAACTCGTCTAATGAAGCTGAATCCGACGAGGATGCGACTCCTTCCGACAGATCTGGGTACTCTATCGTAGGGACTGGATACGATGAAGAAAGTGCAGATGAAAAGTATCGAGATACGTCGATATTCAGAGCTCCGCAGCCTATCGTCCACCCTGAAGTGATCGTCTTGGACAGCGATAGCGAGGATGAGCCGCCTGTAGTCTATGCGCCTTCGAGCACACATAGCAACAGCGGTCTCAATGATACAACAAGTTTATCAAATCACGAAGCTGATGAGGATGGAGTTTCAAGCCAGGAGGTTGACCACATGGAAGAAGACAGAGATGCAGCAGAAGGAGAGTTCGATGAACATATGGTCGCAAGCAGTACCTTGGTTCAGCGGCACGAAAATGCCGGCTATAAACATATGCGCACACATGAGATGTATGACCTAGACGAGAAAGGTGACGCACAAGCAGAGGAGACTAGTGACCTTGAAGCTGCTGTGAGCGACATGGACGATATTGAAAGTGCGCTTCCACATCCAGACATGTCAGAAGGACGACCCGACGTCACAAGCGATGCGTTCAGTGTTGATAACGATATTAGGGCTCAAGGAAATAGCAACCTTCTGACTAGCGAAGAAATGCCAAATGAAGACAACCGTTATGATTTCATAAAGGAGCAGTCTACGGTCCCAGAGGTCCAATCTCTATCCCGCGAGCAATCTACAAGTCCAGACCGCATCTTGCAGCGACTGGCATATCGCATCATGTCACCAGTGCCAGTACCTGCCCCTTCCTCAATTGTCAAAGATGAAACTCAACACACATTCGTTGAAAGTCCGGTGCCAAACTCAATAGACGATGGGTTTTCGCCAGAATTACCGGCGGGTGAGACGGACGTCCGTCGCCGTCGCTGGATTGATGGCTCCGATGAACGACGTTTGACAGACTCCAGCCGACACTTGCCCGAGGCAAAGCATCTGATTCATGAATTTACTGATGCAGACGAGGACGTCCCAGAGAAGCTCGATGAAGTAGTTCTTGTAGAGGACTATTCAATCACACCAACGGAGAACGAAAGTCATGAAGCCGCTGAGTTTGAGCAACTGGATTTAGAATCCAATTTAACGCCTCTACCCGTCGGAATGTCAAATATGCCAGTCTTTACCACCCTCGCAACGCTTGCCGGACGGTTCAACGTGGCTGTTAACGTTATTGCTGTGGCTGTCGACGTGTCACCTGCTGCAGCCTCAACCACTAAGGCCGAGGAGAATCATATGAGACTGCGTGTCACCGACATTTCCATGGCAGGTACGACGGTCATCGTAGAAATAGTCCAGCCAGCAGAAATGGGATTACCTAGAGTGACGGAAGGCGACGTGGTTCTGCTTCATGCTTTCCAAGTCCAAACTTACAACGACTCTATCAAATTGATGAGCTCCAAGGACAGTGGTTGGGCTATAATCAGTCCCTCAGCCGACGAGCCACATGCCACCCTTTCGAATGCGACCTTTGGTGAGCGCGAACATGAATATGCGAAATTACTGCAAGGTTGGTTCCGAGAAGATGGTGCTGCCATGGCGGCCGACCATATGCTACAGCTTTCTATCAGTCAAGAGGAGAAGCAGCATTCTCCCTTTAGCGCAGCATCCAGCGATACTGGCAGCCTAGATTCAACGAGGAGCAGACCAGTCTCTCGTTCTCGTCCACGACGCAGGAAGAGTCACCGACGTGTCACAATACACGAATTGAGAGACGGGCGAAGGTATACTGAGTTCGGATGGTTAGACAGCGACTCCATACATGAGCTACGAGATGGCACAGTGTACGCGCACTCGTTTGACAGTAATAGACAGTAGTGGTCTTCTGCGAGAAATATTTCAATAAATATTTGTATGTACATAAGCAGATTCTACCTTTCATTGCACATGCTCCTGATGTCCAATGCCGGTCAAGAACAACGACTGGTATCCATATCTAAAGACTTCCAAGTCAGTTATGAGCGAGCGGTTCATAAGCGCGCAATGTGACTTTCGAAACAAGCAATGTAAATAATTGATCAGACTTTGCCTCAACACCCCATTCTCAACCAGCGACCCGTAGAAAGGATGGAAACCAAAGTTTGCGGTTGAGATTCGGATTACCATTACGCTCATAATTCTTCATCTGGACAAAGGGCTTGATAATGAGAAGAAATTACACATACCAGACATATCAAATGATTCAGCCTTATTGATCCGTTTTAATGGAATAAAGCAATCTACAAATAGCAAAGCATGTCCCGTCATTTAGGTCATCAACGCATCATGGGAAGCTATTTAAAAAAAAGCCCTCGTGATGATGGTTTTATATGCGATAGTAGGCTCTAATGCCAGTTAATCTCGACACACACATCGGAATCGCCAGCGCTGTAGAAAAGGAAAAAAGAGAACTGGCGATGATTTGAGTCGGTGGTCTTGGGTTAGGAAAAGGAAAAGAAGAAGAAAGAGAAAGAAAACTTGAAGCAGAAAAGAAATAAATAAGAGCCAGGCTGAGTGGAGAAGAGGCGGCCACGGGCGGCAGAGAGATGCCGATTGGCGGGTACGCTTACAGTAACGGTGTCCGTAATTGGAGCTGTTTTCGTACAATTTACAATGAACAACGGCGGGCGAAGTTACCATACCTATAGCCTAGGCTGTAACTACATACTGGATAAATTACAAGGTTTCTCCAAAACCTCAGGCCAATAATCAGTCAATCAAATCTTCCCAACTTCCATCCCATCCCACTCCAAGCACCATCCTCTCAAAACTCAACCACCTTCGCCTACAACACCTCACCGACCGCCTGCGACACGATCCTACCCTTCTATAATATTGATTCGACCAATTTCTTTGACGATTCTTCCTACCCGTCGCCAACAAGAGCCTTCCCGCCAATTGATAGTCGCTACTCGTCCTCTCGCTTACTCTTAGTCCCCAAGCTCGATACCTGACTTGCTTTTCAGCAACCGAATGTTCGTTGGCTTTTCCGAGCTGTCGTAGCCGCATTCTCGATGGATCAAGCAAACCTGTGGACCCGGAGATCAAAGTATGTTCGATAGCCTCTTCTTTTCCCCGTTTTACAAGCATACTGACATGCGCACCAGCGCAAGCAAATTGTCTCTGTCCACGGCCAGTGACAAGGAAGGTAGCTCCAGACCAGAGCTTCCTCGCACTCATTCATCGAAACGCTTCGGACCCGACAGCTCGCACGGACGATCGAACCCTTTCAACGCCATATCCCCTCTCACCGGCGGCGTGTCTTCGCCCTCCGCTGGTGCTTCGAACGCTTTCGGACTTGGTTCCGGCGCATTCGCATCTTTCGGCTCGTCCACAAAGACTCCCAAGACTCCTGGGGCCACCTTTGATCTTAGTTCGAGCACAAAAGACAAACGCGACACAAGTGACGATACGTCATCTACAGGGAACATAAAATCAAAGACCTCCTCCTCCTCACTTGACACCACATCTACCTCCACGATCAAGGACCATCCGTTGAAATCAACGTGGATTGTCTGGTACCGTCCTCCGACTCCGAAATACTCTGATTACGAGAAATCAACTGTTGCTCTTGCGTCCATATCGTCTGTGGAGAGCTTCTGGACAATTTACTCGCATCTGAAACGCCCCTCCCTCCTTCCCACTGTCTCAGATTATCACATCTTCAAGAAAGGCATCCGCCCTGTCTGGGAAGACGAGGCTAACAAACGTGGTGGGAAGTGGATCATTCGTTTGAAGAAGGGTGTCGCGGACCGCTACTGGGAAGATCTCCTGTTAGCCATAGTCGGCGATCAATTCGCAGAGGCGGGCGATGAGGTCTGCGGGACGGTCCTGAGTGTCCGAAGCGGCGAAGATGTACTCAGTGTGTGGACGAGAATTGACGGAGGGCGGAATATTAAAATAAGGTACGCTATCGATACATAATTACTTAGCCGAGCACATTTAGACTGACTGGATACAGAGAAACGATAAAACGCCTACTAGCTCTCCCGGCGGACACGAACATAGTTTGGAAGAGCCACGACGACAGCATTGCCCAGAGGTCAGCCATCGACCAAGCTCGACAAGAGAAGGCCGCGACAAACCCCGGGCATCACCATCATGGGTATCACCACGGCGCCAACGAGCGCCGTAGGACAAATACCAATGACGAATCCTATGGAGATAGGAGCAAAGGGACGGCGTCTTGAGCTTGTTTTGGCATAAGGCGGTAATCTTGTTCTTGATGCAGCCCTGTATAGTACAATTCCTCGACACAACGGTCTTTGATGTTATCTGCGGGGGTTTGGGATCATTCCTGCATTTTTTTTTCTTCTTTTTTTTTGTTTCTATTTGACATCTGTTTGTTTCTGATTGAATTGGAGCCATGATCTCATGACAACGAGTGGGAATATTTGGAAATACAAAATGTTCAAAGCAACTGTGGAGTGATATGCTGGGCTTTTTTCTTTCTTTTTTCTGTTATACCTGTTCTTCCCTTTGGACTCATGGACTCTTGTCGGTCCTGGAAAGATTTTGCTCGTATGGTGTGCATTATTACGAAGCCTTTTATTGTGTGGATTGATGGAAGGAATGTAACAGTATTATGATATTTCTTGTTCTAATTCCTTGCTCTGACTACGTACCTAGTAAGTAGATAAGAGTAAGCAGCACACAAGGGCGGCGTGTTCCTTCCATGGGCAGAAAGAGTCTCCGCCTTCTGAGTGGGCAGCGGTCAACGGGGCACATGCACCACCGCATCATACCCTGGAACATTTATTGTCTCTGTACTACTGCTTCTTTCGATAATCTCTGAACACCTCACCACAGACTATCCCACCCGTCTACCTGGCCAAAGATCCTTGCACGTCTATGTACCAGACATATAATGCATCTTTCCACTTCCCACTGGCAGATTGCATGACATAAATGCAGCTTCTTTCTGGAATTGCCCATCTCCTCACTCGACCGCCTTCTACTCCCGATCAGCGTTCGGATCCCAGTGCCGACCTCGACACTTTCGAGTCTCATGGTGGTGAAGAAGGGGAGGGCCTGGAGGGAACGTCCAGGTTAAGGAATGGTGTTACCTCAGATGTGCGGAGAGGAAATTCGACGGTGAGTACTTATTCTATGTGCACGGCAACAGCCCCTCCAGACAATAATCATATTTGCCTGTAGCCTCTGCTTGTCTGCCAAAAAAAAAAAAAAGAAAGAAAGAAAGCAAAGAAACCTAGTGAATACCAGCTTTGATGTGTCGCTAATTCAGTATACAGGTACTGTCGCGAGGGCATTTGTGAGCTTGCATTGTTCCTCTTGGTTGCGATACAGCATTGACGTTGACTTGTAACTAGTTCCTTTGGCAGATCGAATATGCGACGAGACGACGAAACCTCAGATGAGCAGAGATTGTTTCCAACCTACAGGCACGTCGACTTTCTCATTAAAAGCTTGCAAGTCATTGCTGATGTATAGTCCCATACAGAAAATCTCAAGATGATGTCCCAATCAGCATCGGTCAATCGTTCGCCAAACCCAGAAAGTCGAAAGTCAATGTACGTACATCCACCTATTTGAGCTAGCTCGCCGCTGATTAGCACTGATAATTTCAGCAAAACACATTCTTCAAACCAGTCGACCGCATAACCCCGACAGGAAAAGATAGTGGTCCGGTACGCGCGTGGGGAGGAAAAAACACAATCAACGGCTTTGTTCAGCATTCGGCACCTTCTCGACACCCGTTCAGCTCGCCGGCAAGATCCGACAATGAGTATCGAGCTCCAAAACGCCGACGGCATTCATCTGGTCCGGTTATCGATTTAATAGACGATGATGCAGAACGCACGATTGACGAAAGAAGTACAATGCGGAACCGGAGCCCTTCAGTTGCGAGTGTCGATTCACCAGTAGATCGAGAGGAGAGAGGAGACGCAGTTCGAGTATTCAAGGTTCCAAAAGTTAACGACTTCAAGGAGACTTACGTGGGGTGGAAGTCGACAGAAGCACAGCAGAGGTCGAACAAATTCATTGAGACTGTGGAACTCGACGGTGACGATGCATACTCCCAAGGAAAAGAGGACAAGGTAGCAAAGGAGAAACGCCGTCGTTCTGACGCCAGTGAAAGCCCGGATGAGCTACAGGATGATGTCACCTTTCGAAAAAGGCCGGTATCATTCGCCTCAGATCGACCGACTGTTGGGTCGTATTCGTTTTTGTACGAAGCAGATCAGAAGCCAAGCAAGGGAATAAAACGCCGGCTTTCACCGAATGATATTCGCCCGACGGTCTTCAATTCATCGATTAAGACTCCAGATGCACGACAACGTCGAGATCAGCGTGTCCCTCGAACCCACAGATACCTGTTCGATGTCAAGTTTTTTAGATATGGCAGCAGTCAACTCGAGGACCGACAGTTGTTTCTCGACGAGGGCGACGATACCATTGGATTACACCAATCAATCCCGTCTGTAAGTATACCGATTCGCCGAATCTTTCGGGTCTTAGTAGGTACGCAGGGTAGCCTGAAATGTCGTTTCACTCTTTCCATGATTGAGGGAGCCGTGAATCAAACGTCGGTCGATATTGAGTTTGCGACTGAAGCAGAAAAGGACCAGCTTTGTGGGTTGTTACCAAAGACCGCGAAAATGAGTAGAAAGACTGGGTGCGTTTAATCTTCCTTTAACGCAACATTCGGAGAATGAAGTCGAATAGTACTGACATGTCTCAGAGAGTGGATGGACAAGGCCTTTAACAATGTGGTCATTACTGAATCCGTTCGTGGAAAGCGGCTAAGTAGCCCTGATGTTACACAGGTTGGCGAAAACCTAAAACCCGACCTAGTGAAACGACAAAGGCTGTCGGCTACACTGCAAGGTGGTGATCATTCTATCAAGGGTATCAAACAACCACCACGTCGGATCCCTTTACCAGTTAAGCAGTCTGCGTCTGCTCCCAAAACGCCTCGATCTGGGGACGATGAAGGGGTTACAATTCCAGTCAAGACATATCAAGCAACTTCCAAAGAACGACAAACCAGATCCAAGGCTCGCTGTGGGCTAGTTGACTTGATTGATAATGAGCCCGACTCCAACTCCAGTCCTAAATCAGGCTCTGAAGACCGCTGGTCCAAGCCGCTCGTCTACCCGCCAGTGGGAAAGAAAAAGGCGGAAGTTAACTGCTACGACCTCGAGCGCTTACGTGACGGAGAGTTTCTAAATGACAATCTTATAGGCTTCTATGCTCGCTTCCTGGAGCATTACCTTGAGCGAAACAAACCAGAAGTGGCCAAACGTGTTTACTTTTTCAACTCCTACTTCTACGCGACGCTCACCAGCCCCGTGAAAGGGAGAAAGGGGGTGAATTATCAAGGCGTTTCGAAATGGACGAGGAATGTCGATCTATTCAGTCATGACTACGTAGTTGTGCCTATCAATGAGAACGCGCATTGGTATCTGGCTATCATTTGCAATCTCAGCACTTTGAGGAAACATTCGGAAGTCAAAGCGATAGAGTCTACACAGGACGAACCCGAAGTCCAATTGAAGGTGATCAACCAACAGGAAATTCCTGAAACTCCTCCGCCTCAAAAAGCTGCTACCCCTGAAGAGACGGCTCGTGATTCACTTGCCGCGATGAAAATAGATGATGTGGTCCCAAGTTCGAACCCTCAAAATGGCCTAAATTCTGAGGATGAATGGCCCGAGAAGGAGGAGAATCAGGTTTCGCCGCCTGCCGCTTTCCATGGCGAGATTCGTACAGAGACTGCTCAGTTCGATGCAGCAAAAGGGAAGAAGTCAAAAACTGCGGGCCCAGTCTACTCGATTGATCAACCAAGTATTGTTACATTTGACTCTCTTAACGAGCCAAGGCAGCCTGCTATCAAGGTCTTGAAACAATATCTAGCAGAGGAATCTCTTAAGGCGAAGGTCTCATTTGAATTGAAAGATATCAAAGGCATGACGGCTAAGGGAATTCCATTGCAGCCTAACTATTCTGATTGTGGTCTCTATCTGCTAGCTTATCTTGAAAAGTTCGTGCAGGACCCAGATGAGTTCGTTAGGAATATATTGCGCAGAGAAATGACTACACATTTTGACTGGCCAATTTTGAAGTCGGGATTGTTACGACGGAGGCTCCGGGATTTCCTCTACAAGCTGCATGAAGAACAAGACTTCGGTCAAGACACTAATTTGCTGGTTGACGCGCAGCCGATCTCTTACCTATTGAGTCCGACTGCTCAGCCAGCCAAGAAGGTTGAAGAGGTCGAAGCTGCGCCTGTTGCCAAACCAGAACCAGAATTAGAACTCATCGCCGATTCTTTCCAAGATAAGGAGGAAGCGAATGACGGTGTCGTATCTGACGTGGAGTCTGTCATCCAGGAGACTCAATTCTCAGAGCAACAAGGACTCCCTAATCCTCAGCTTGAGCAAGATACGATCGATGAGCCAAAAGCCGAGAAGCATGTTGAAGACATTGTTGAAGTGCCAAAGACGCCGGAAGCGGAGTCTAACACTAACGCAGAGGTACTTGGCAGTTCACCTGTTGTCATAGCAAACTCCGCCCCTGATGCACAGAAAGAGACTCCCCTTCGTGATCAGCCCGTCCATGGTGGAAGAGATATATTCGACGATATGTCTCAGTATCTGACCCAAACTCCTCCGCCGGACAATGTAGAGGTGCGAATCCCGACTGTCGAGGTTCCGGACACACCGCCGGCCAAGAAGATTCGCAACAAACGGACCAGTCCACGACAGATTAAGAAGAAGATTTGATCTGACACAATTTCACAACCTATATGGACTCTAAACTACGATGTTTACTTTGTTTGCCGTTTCGCTTCTTGTTACTACTGTTCGATACTTCTGATTTATTTGCTAGCAATTGTTAGTCATGCATGGATGGGAGGTGCATTGCAATTTATCAAGTTTGAGGGTTAGCATTACAGGAGTCATTATGTTTTAGATACCAACACGTGTTCGAATCGATTGATAATTCTATCCATGCTCTACTCCCATGTATCTCCCTCTAAGCGTGAACTACAACTCACTCTCCGGCGCCGTGATCCACCACTGCAACTTATCCCTCTTGAACGACTCAAAATCCCATTCCGCGGCCATATCCAGATCCTCCTCTGGATCTGTCCACACGTACGTCGTCGCCTCGACTTCCTCCATTCTATCTTCTTCCTTGTTCTTCGCAAGATGGGCCGTTTCATCTAGCCCTTTCTGTAACGATTTATCATTCTCATCATCCTTATCGCTGTGCTTGGTAACCCGGACTTTGACCGCACGTTTCTCATACATCGTTCCCTCAAAAACGTCTAGTCTTAGCACATCACCTTCCGTCAGCCCCGTGACCACGACGCCCAACACCGACGACTCCTCCGAAGTTGAAAGGGGTAAAATTGCAGGGTAGTCTGCATTTTGTACGCGGTATCGTCTGTATCCGGGTAATAAGGCTGGCCGTGTAGTGAGGAGTGCTTTTTGCCAGGGCTCTGGGGTTGTAGAGCCGTGAATTATGCGGTGGAGGATTGCGGGGACCATGAGGGTTCCTATATTGTGCGTCAGGACTCGGATCATATAAAAAGGAGGGGGTGGATGAAAGGAGAAACCGTAGAAGAAGAAGGTATTGTCGCCCATGCTGTATGTCTCTTGTCTCGGTTGGTGGTGCGGGGTTGGTGGATAGGTATGTGATGGAGATGCTCAATACAACTGTTTCCACTGGCTTGTATGGCAATTTTGGTGCTGGTGATGTGTAATTTGCCAATGTCGAGATCAGCTTGGGAGTCAATCACTTCGACCTTACTTTAAGGATCGAGCATGCCACAGTTCAATTCAAGTCTGTTAACAAGTCAGTCATATGCTTCCCTTCTCAATGACGCCAGAAGCAGTCAAATGCTGTGATGAATACTTAAAAACGGACAGCACTTACTGTGAAGAATAGTCACTTACCACTCACCGCGCATACACATTCAGACGGGTTCTAGCTCATGAAAGAGTGGTGCATGCAGTGAGACAAATGGCGCTGGAGCCGGGTCGGAAGCCATGGATGGGCGATAAGAACATGCGGGGAAGCTTATCTACATTTTTTGCCCTAATCTATGCTCCAACTACATATTTCGACCTTCACCGGTCTTCACATTCAAATCGATCCTTTACTAAATAACGAGAAGACTCATTGTGGAACAGGGCTATAGCGACTAAATCTCAATACGCAGCCCATTTCCGAGGCAATGAATCCAAGGATTCCTCACATGTCCGCCTCTTCCAAGATCACTGTCGCATCATCATCATCGTCGCCCCTAGCAACGGCAACACCATCTTGAGCGTTGGCAGGAGCGATAGCAGTAGCGGTAGTCGTCGTACTGGGAGCAGCCTGAGCATTGCCACCAAGACTAGCGATAACAGCATCAACAGCATTCGCCTGCCGGGGGCCCACGTAATTCAGCATACAAAAGAAAGCTGTCTCCATCTGCATCTGTCGACGCACGCATTCCCTGAGGACCAACTCATCAGGCGGCTGTAGCTTCACACGACTTCCTGTCTTTCCATAGCCCTCGTACTGCAACAGACCCAATTCTGCCTGTGGGACGCCAAAGACATTTGGCTGCTGGCCATCTACAGGTGTATATTTCCAGCGCATGTAAGTCTGCATTGCTTCATGTTTGTTGACGAGGAACGTACGCTCAAGAACGCGGCAGGTCATGGCCATTGAAGGCTGAGCCATGAGCATTCGACGAATACTAGCGTGTGCCCGTGGGACGAGCGGGTCAGTGCAGCGCATGTCGACTCTCATGAAGAACATACATGCGTAGAACAGATCGGCTGTAGTCCATACCTGAGGGTTCTGGATGGTGGCAAGACGTCGGAGGTTGTCTGGAATGTCCATCAGGAACCAGATTTTTTTGACTGCTGTCTCTCCCTGTTCGGGAAGATAGAGACCTTCTCCATTGAGGAGTCGGACGATCTCATACGCTGTCTGGTGACGCCCGTGGATCATACGCAGCCAGCGTAAGGAAGGGATAAAGCGAGACTGGCCTCGAGTCACATCCAGGCTGACACGTGGATCGTCATTGCACAGCTTGCGGTAGCACCTGAATGGGAAAGTTGATGCTGCTATGGGGGCATGACGCATAGCATTAGCGAGGATCACTGCGCTGTTGCATGTGTTGACCATGTGGTGCAGGTCTTTGGAGATGGCGTAAAGAGATATCAGAGTTTCGATATCAAGACAACTCACGAATTGGAAAAAGATGTGAACATGCTGCAGAATAGCCTGGAAGATGTTGAATCGAGGAACGGTGCGTCCAGCAATGATTCGATGATTTTGAAATGAATGTAAAGTTAGTCCCGCCACTGGTGGTACAGCGATTTCAGGCACGCTAGTGCTGAGCTTTCGTCGTTTTACACCCTTGTCCTTTCGTACCGCGCGGGTCCTTGAAGGCCCCTGAGCAGTACCAGAAGTGGCCGCGTCACTGGACACATCTCGTTAGCAAGCAATACTTTCAGGGACGTTTTGTATCAACTTACCTTTGAGGTTGAAGCGTGACTGGGCCAGTCGTTGCACCCAGCAACAACAGCCCAGAGACAGCAGCCGCCAAGTCGACATCTCCATTTCCAGCCTGTATGTCTGCCTCAAAAGCAGGATCAACTCGCACTTGCACGTCGTCGTCATCATCATCATCATCATGCACGGTCACGCCTTGAAGACGAGGATCGATATTTGGGTCGACAGTTGGAGCGTTGGCGGAGCTTGGAGCACTGCTGGAAGCGGGAGCAGGTGCTAAAGACTTGGGCTGAGGGGTTGCACTGGCTCGTGACTGAGAATTTGCAGCAGGTCGACGACGACCAGATCCTGTACGAGCCCTTGGTGCCATGACTGTGGTCACAGATCAAAGTTAATGAATGGTCACGACAGAGCACAGCTAGAATGTGACGCTGAGAAAGAGGGAGAGAGAGAGAGAGAGAGAGAGTATATATGTGTGTATGTGTGTCTTATGTCGTGAGAAAGTCTGTAGACTCGAGTAGGAAAATAAGTGGGTGTCAGTAGGATGAAAGTAGAAGAGGAAGGGCTTTTCCAATACAATCCAACATCAGATAAAGGGTGTTATTATCACAACAAACATTTCACCGCCTGAATGCTTAACATGTTTAGAAGCTTGTCAATCAGCAAGACACTTGAACAACAGTCAGTCTTACTGTTTGAATCCTTGGTGATGTCTGCCCAAAAGGAGTAGGCTTTACTGCTTCACGTGACAATATATCGTTTGCACCCACCCAACATTCGAAGCCACCATCTCCCAACTCCCTCAACTCTCAGATTGAAGGAAGAATCTCAGATCATGGAAATGAACATCAAAGGTGTAGTAGCTATACTCTGTCGACCCGCATTGGGATTCTCTAATGATAAAAGCCAGTCCGATAGGATGCTCGATTAGAGTCAATTTCCTTGCGGAAACCATGTATGTATCTAATAAATCGTTGAGAAAAATACACCATGCAGTCTCAGTGGCAATCTCAACGCCATCCATTGCCGAAAAGAGGTAAAATCGGAACACGAAAGCAAAATACCAGCCAAAATCCTGTTGAGAGGTCCCGCCATAACTCCGTTTTTTAGAGACTGCCGAGAGAGGAAAAGAGTGACAGAGAAAAGAACGCTTCAAATACACCCAACTCGCGAAAGATATCATTAGCGTCAAAGATGCACTTATCTGCGGTTGAGTAGTGTTAAGAACTCCTCGCGGGTCTTGGCACTGGTGCGCATGCATCCCAGCATACAGCTCGTTGTAGTTGTGCTGGTGGTCTTTTGGACGCCACGCATCACCATGCAGAGATGTGATGATTCCATGACAACACCGACTCCTCGAGGGTTCAGCACTTCCTTGATCGCTAATGCAATTTGTTTCGTGAGACGTTCTTGGACTTGTAAGCGGCGTGAGAACATTTCAGCCAGACGAGCTAACTTCGAGAGACCCAGCACTCTGCGGTCGGGGATGTAACCGATGTGAATCTGTCAAAGTCAAGGTTAGATGCTGGATTGACCAGACTCTGTAGTCCACGTGGAACTCACCTTTCCTGTGAAGGGAACCATGTGATGCTCGCATAGCGAGAAAACCTCAATATCCTTCACAATGACTAACTCGTCATGATCCTCCATGAAGGTGGCATTGTTGACCAAGTCGCGAACGTTCTCCATATAACCTTTTGTAAACCAGAGCATTGCCTTAGCATAGCGTTCGGGGGTGCCGAGAAGACCTTCCCTTTCGGGATCTTCACCCACACACTCCAAGATGGTCTTTACAGCTCCCGCTAGTTTCTGCACTCGTTCGGCGTTTTGTTCGGGAGTTTCCTCCAGTCGTTCTTTGGTGCCTGGGCCTACAATGATTATCAGCTCATGATTCAACCGGAGAGTCTGGATTGGCTCGCAAACTTACACGGCCAGCTCAAGCCATCAAAATCAATTGGCGGTACCAGCGTATACGGACTGGCTGGTCGACTGACGAGAGAAGACGGACTCACAGGCCCAAGCCTATCAGCCTCGATGGGCTCATTTTCAGCACTTGGCTCGGCTGACTCGAAGCTGACGGCTCCGCGAAACGACGAGCGGATAGACGAATTCAAGCTTTCACGTTCACGAGCGCTGTTGCTCGTCGCAGCCGAGGGATGTAGTGGTGAACTCCCATTTAGAAGATGAGATGGCAGGGCGGAAAATGGCTTTGGACCAAGAGGTGGAGATGAGCCGGAGCCCATTGCGACTTCAATTGACGGGCTGATTGAGGTTCGTCGGGGAGTGGAGATATATGTCAGCCAAATGACCGAACGCACGAAGGCTTCTTGCCCGACGGAAAAGAAAGATTGAGTGAATGAACTAAAGGACACAGGGTATTAGAAGGAAGTGTTGCAAACTGAGAAAATATAATTGACGGATGACAATAATCGGAGCTAGGTAGTCATCGGAAATAATGGAGGCTCCCTTCGGTCAGCGACGACTGCCGTAATTGTATTTTTTTCCCTCTTCTTCTAGGGGATCCCCGCAATGAATCACTCTGAATGCCGCTGCTTTAACGGTGGGAGAAAATTTCCCGAAGGAGTCGGGAAGAGCCAGCCAATCAGGGGCTGCTACTACCTGCATCAAGCAGTCTGCGTTAGGCTTAGTGCTGTCGCCGCTCTAATAACGGCGATGCACGACTTGCTGATAAGGCATGGCGATAAGCTCAGCTCGTTCAGCTCGTCCAGAAAACAATTACGCATTCGACATTGATTCTTGTATGGTGAATTTGCGTTGACGTTTGAAGCTGACTCTACATGCTGATTTAAGCCTCCAACTCCTCCGTCGGTACATCACCCAGGTCTTTTCCGACAATTGCGTCCGACACTTTCCATACTTGCATCAGATTATCCTCTGCTGCCGAGCAAAGCACCCATGGATCGCTCAAGTTCCAGCTAAAGTCCGAAATGCGATTCGTATGGCCGCCGTGCATGAATAGCCTGTCGATGATTAGTACGATCGATCCCACACCCGTGACACACAGAGTACTCACAACTCAGGAGGGCCGTCTTGAGCATCTTCAGGCGTCTGTTCTTCGCCAGCTCGGCTCAAATCCCAAAACATAATCTTGCGATCGTAGCTCGCACTAGCCAACACCGATTCCTCGAATGGATGCCAGGACACGGAGGTGACAGACTCGGTGTGGCATTCAAGCGCATGCAATTTGGATTTCAAGTTGCGCAGATCCCATAATCCTATAGACTTGTCTGCAGAGCCCGTAGCTAGGACCGTCTCGGCAGCGGGATTGAATGCGATCGCATTGATAGCGTCTCGATGCTGTCCTTCTGCGACAGCGGCTGCCTTTGTTGTGTCGGACTCTCGAATGTCGATGATCTGTAGCGTAATGTCGTCCGAGACCGTCCCAATTAGGGAGGAGTGTAGCGGGTGGTACTGAACATCATTTACGATAGACGAGTGATGCGTATATGTGCTGGTCGGTTTGATGGCCTTGTTGCCCTTTGTGTATGTTTCCATGTCCCTTTACTTGCCATTAGTTCTCTTGATAGTAATGATCTGGAACTCGAAGTTGCCCACCATAGTCGCACGGTCTTATCTTCACTTCCGGTCACCAATTTTCCCTCAGCATGGGGGCTCCAGCTTAGCCCGAAACCTTCCTTAGTGTGTCCTAGCAGCTCCAACTGGGGATTGACTGTTCCGGTGGGAATGCTAGGGTGTTTAGACCGATCCCAGATCATGACTCTACCGTCTGTGCACATCGTGGCAATGATGTTGGGGTTCTGCGGTTGATATCTCGCCTTGTTGACCTCTCCCTTGTGGTCGATCTTTTGTACGATATTGAATTTGACTTCCACTGCGCTCTTTTTTGATCCACCACCATAGCCCCCGATCTCGCCGCGTTCCTCATCGTAATCTTCTGCTTCAGGATAATTAGGGTTGGGTAGTTGCACATGCGCGATCTGCAGATAGTTTGGAGCGTCATTAGAGGTGTGAGTACCGAGCAATAAACGATGTGTCGAGTAAGGCTTGTCGGGGACCCTAGAACTTATTAGACCAAAGGCTCCTCAAACAAAAGTAGTGTTAGACCTACTCTTGTTTGTCGGGAAGCCATTGAGTAGTAAGAGTAGGCCATTCGAGAGCAGTGCTCAAGATCATGTCGTAGAGGAACGGCGCATTTTTCTTCCATGTTTTGTACTCTAACACCAAGTCAGTCGTTGAATTCGAGTTCCTTTCAGACATGAGCATACCTTCATTGATGATCTTTTCCTCGTTTCGCTCCTCCTCTTGCTCCTCCTGTTCCTCGATAAAGCCTGTATTCTTGTTAATTGAGCTTGTACGGATCCGGAGACATGGAATCTCACCATCGTCGTAGGGCTCCATGATCACTGTGATTCAAGCTGATCGTGTCCAGAGATTTGATCTCTACAAATTGACTGGGCACCGCAAGCAGGAGAATATCTAGATAAAGACTAAGGAGCTTCCTGCAATTTCGCCAAAATTGAAGCTGGGGTGAGGTAGAGCAAGCAAATCTGCGGTGGGAGGAAGCTCCAGCAAACACGCGGAGCGCGTTAATAGGCACTAGGCCTCTTCTGACCGACGACCCTAGAGACCTGCGACTGGGACCGGAACATAGCTGTTCCGGAATCCTGCCAGAGCTACTACAGCTTGGCAGCCTTAGAGTCAAGGCTAAGGCGGCGAACTTTGAGGAAGGCAGTATCCATGGCTCATCCCGCACCTCAAGAGCTGGAAGAAAGCTTCATCTTCTACGACCTCCTATTACACGTTTGAAAATCTCTTTCTTTCTGCTTCTGGTCTTGTATCACGTTATCGAGTGCTACGTCTTCAACTTTGAGATTGAATTGATCACTGACGTCTCTACAAACTGCCATCGTTTTGAGCTCGTCTTCATGCCTTGTGGTTGACTCGCAGTACACCATCAGGTTCGCTTTACACATTTTAACGCATACCTTCAGGCGCCATAGCCATAAATAGCCATGGGTGTCCCCAAATTCTTTCGATGGCTCAGCGAGCGCTATCCCTCAATATCGCAATTGATTGCCGAGAATCGCATTCCCGAATTCGACAACCTCTACTTTGACATGAACGGAATTATTCACAACTGCACACACAATGATTCAGACTCGCCGACGCATCGAATGTCCGAGGACCAGATGTTTATCGCCATTTTCAACTACATTGAGCATTTATACGGCAAAATAAAACCCAAGAAGCTCTTCTTCATGGCCATCGATGGAGTAGCTCCGCGCGCAAAAATGAACCAGCAACGCGCTCGACGATTTCGTTCCGCGCTCGATGCTGAAGTTGCAAAGGAAAAGGCAATTGCTCAGGGTATCGAAATGCCGAAGGAGGACGCATTTGACAGCAATTGTATCACTCCTGGTACCGAGTTCATGGCTCGATTGACCAAGCAGCTGAAATATTTCATCAGCAAAAAAATCTCCGAGGACGTAGAATGGCAAGGTGTCGATATTGTCCTTTCCGGCCATGAAGTGCCTGGAGAGGGTGAACACAAAATTATGGAGTATATTCGGCAGGCGAAAGCCCAGCCCGGTTATGATCCAAATGTGCGCCATTGCTTGTACGGATTGGATGCAGATCTAATCATGCTTGGGCTTCTCAGTCACGACCCATACTTTTGCTTACTACGGGAGGAAGTCACGTTTGGAAGACAGGCACAAAAGAAATCGAAGGAGCTGGAACATCAAAACTTCTACTTATTGCATCTTTGCATTGTTAGGGAGTATCTGGAATTGGAGTTTCAGGAATTGCAGATGACTAATGATTCTGGTTTTGTGTACGACATGGAACGAATTATTGACGACTTTATTCTCATGGCATTTTTTGTTGGAAACGATTTCTTACCAAATTTACCACACATGCACATCAACGAGGGTGCGCTCGCACTGATGTTCGCCAAATATAAGGAGGCGCTTCCGAAGATGGGTGGCTACATTAACGAGTATGGAAGCATCAACTTGCAACGTCTCGGCATTCTTCTTGATCAACTCTCCGAATTCGAGTTTCGCTTCTTCGAAGCCGAGTATTCGGATGCCAAATGGATCCGCTCAAAGACCTCGAATAGCGATGCGGTGGGGCCAAAAGACAGCCAGACATCATTTACAATCACCCCCTCACAGAAAAAGCTTCTCAAAGACATAAAACAATATGTTTTGAATCGACCATCCAGCATCCAGCACGCCAAGCCACTGGATTTTTCGCCAACCCTTCCTGCAAGAGATCGCAAATTTGTCGAACAACTCGCAGATGACCTACGATTGATGTGGACGACGATAACAGATGATCGTGGGGAGCGGTTCATCAGGCTTCAATTGCCAGGTTCCACCGTTGCAACCGAGGGTGACGTCGACGACTCTGAGGAGTCCGAGGATGAAGAAGCTTCTATGGCTCTTCGACGAGTGATTAAGAGATACGAGAATGCCAAGGTCCACGAGCAGACCGCAGAAGAAGCCCAGATGGCTGCTGAGCAGAAATATGAACAGAAGTTCCAGGAATGGAAGAATAAATACTACATGGAGAAATTTGGTCATGGTCTGGAAGACGAAGCTGCAATGACCAAATTGACAGAGAACTACGTGCAAGGTCTTCAGTGGGTCTTGTTCTACTACTATCGTGGTGTTGTGTCTTGGCCGTGGTATTTCCAGTATCACTACGCGCCCATGATTTCCGGTTTGTATTCCTTACCTGTCATTGATCGATAGTCATGCTGATTGTTCACTATTCCAGATGTAAAGAAAGGCCTTGGTGCAAATATTGATTTCAAACTTGGACAACCATTCCGCCCATTCCAACAGCTCATGGGCGTGTTACCTGACCGCAGCAAAAAGATTGTTCCCACTGCTTATTGGGATTTGATGACTTCCCCCGACTCGCCAATCATCGATTTTTATCCTCGTGACTTTGAGCTTGATATGAACGGCAAAAAAATGGAATGGGAAGCTGTCGTGAAAATTCCTTTTATAGATGAAAAGCGTTTGCTTCCTGCCATGGCCACCAAGGAACATCAATTAACCCCAGAGGAGAAGGCAAGAAATGAATTTGGCGTCACGCTGAAGTTCACCTACTCTCCTTCAATCGAATTCGTCTATCCCTCTTCACTTCCTGGAATATTCCCGGATATCCCGAACTGCCACTGTATCGAGAATATATATGATCTCCCAACCATGGATGGTCTTGAGCATTTTGTTGGACTTGTTGATGGCGTCAAGCTTGGCGCAGCAGCCTTGGCAGGGTTCCCGACTCTCAAGACGTTGCCACATGCCGGACAATTGGCCTTCCATGGCGTCAATGTCTTCCAGCAAGACAGTCGCAAGGAGAGTATGGTCATTACATTACTTGGCCCAGAAGCTAGATCCAATGTTGAATTAGCCAAGCAGAAGTTGGGACAACGCGTTTATGTTGGGTACCCGTTCCTGCAGGAAGCCCTCGTCGTCCGCGTGTCGGACGAATTGTTCGATTACGTCTTGCCAGAAGGAGAGCAACACGTTGTCTCGGTACCACACTCTGCACCTCAAATAGAACAATGGACTCGAAAATCGGACAAAATCGAGGGGTACTATAGTAAACGCCTCGGAACGATCATTGGCCCAGTTGAATCAATGATCCATGTCCAGTTGCTCAAGGGTCTGAAAAAGAACGATGATGGTGCAACAGTCAAGGAGTTTGCAGATATTCCTGGGCAAGAGACAGACTATGCTTTGCAGCTTGTCGTTGATCGGGTTATTAGTGAAGATGAGAGGTTTCTCGAGAGAGAGGCGCTGTCTATCGAGGAAGAATTCCCTGAGTCCTCAAAAGCGTTCTTCCTGGGAGAGTTCAATTACGGAGCGCCAGTGCAGGTCACATCCCATGAAGACGGAAAGGTCCACGGCATAATGATTGCTGCCAAGGGCAAGGAACCAGAATTTGGGAAACAACATGTTCGACAAGCAGAGAAACTAGCGCCCTATACGCCGTCCTTCGCAATCGCAAGAAATCTTCGTTTGAACCCTCTTGTTTTAGCAAAAATCACTTCCTCGTTCTCCGTGACGATTGATGGCTCACGAGCTAATCTCGGCTTGAATTTGAAGTTCGAAGCTCGTAAACTCAAAGTCCTTGGGTACTCCCGCCGTGGAGAAAGTGGTTGGGAATTCAGTAATAAGGCAGTTGACCTCATCCAGCAATACATGATTAAATTCCCACACTTCATTGCTGGTATTCAACGCAACCCTCAAGGAGACAAATACGAGCCCACCGACTTCTACCCCGCAGATGTTGCGATGGAAAAAATCAAAGAGATCAAAGCTTGGTTGAAATCTATCGAGTCTAAACATCTGGAGAAAGTTCCTCTTGATGCTGAACAACTCGATTCGGATGTTGTGAAACTCATCGAGGCTGATGCAGATCGCCTGGTGCAATCGCAGGCGGCACCTGAAATCAAGAAAATCAAAAGTGTACCACGACAAGCACTTTTGAAACCAGCCGATGTTGAACATCGTCTCGGGAACCAGCGTTTCACCCTCGGAGATCGTGTTATCTATGCTCAAGACTCCGGGAAGGTGCCTCTTGCTACTCGAGGAACCGTTGTCGGGCTGACTCGTACTCCTCGAACAGTCTTCCTTGATGTTGTTTTCGATGCGCCTTTCATGAGCGGGACCACTTTGGGTGACCGCTGCTCTCCGTTCAGAGGGCAGACTGTACCTATATCTTCTGTCCTTAATCTGACTGACCGGCAGCTCGTGGCTGGCTCAAAAGCTGCAACGACTAAGAAAGCACAAAAGACACCGGCGAATGTAGGTTACGGGTCACCCCTCGGACCTGGCGGATTGGGTCAGCTTAGGGAAGCTATCCCCCCTGCACCGCTACAAGGATCGTATCGCGGTGCGATTTCTGGGCAGACCAATGGACGCGGTGCTCATAGTTCACGGGTTGCTCGTGGCACTCCGACTGGAGCGCCTACTCAGCCTGGCCATCCTTACTATAACGCAAGCGGCCAAAACTTCCGCGGGATAAGAGGACGCGGACGTGGTAGCGCCCCTCGCGGGCAACATCAGACGCGAGGAGGCTATACCTCCGTTGAGAACGGCCATCAGGATCAAGCAGTCGTTCAGAATAACCCGAACTTCCGGCCCAAGAGTTACAATAATGTCCCACCTCCAGCAGGCTTGAACAGCGGAGCTGGTCGCGGAAGGCCTAATGGAAACCGTGGAGGAAACGCACCAAGTGGTCGGGGTAGAGGTGCAGCTCGAGCAAAGAAATCTGCGCAAGCCGCGGAGTAGATATTGCAAGATTCATGCAATGATTTACGATCAGGCAGTGCTTTGCAGCACTGTATTAATTGACGTATGTTGAAAGGCGACGTGTGAGGTCGTGTAGCTTTTGTATGATGGATTAGAAACTTAGAAAAGAGCAAAAGGCTTGTATAGGTGATGATTATATCACCGCATTTCGCCCAATACTCGATCCTGAAATTGATTCTAATGCTACGTATACCATGTGTTTGCCTTAGGCTGCACTTCCCCGTAGAACCCAGTCACGTGGTCTCCGTGTCACCCGCAATTCGAGACTTTGCCCGCTCCCGTCGATCAATGACAACCGGCCTGTCAAACACCTCTGTTGAAGCACAGGTGTTTCATCAGATCTGACAATGAACCTTTTTGCTCCTCGGTAATCCAGACTCTATAAGGATCTACATATATATCGTCTGTCCTCGCTCGGTCGCCACGTCGAATGGCGTATCGACTCACACCGCCATAACCGCGAATCGCTTCCAGCTCGTGCATATCGACAACTCGCGTCATAAAACAACACTCCGAAATGACGATGTTTGCCTCTTGTTTGTAGACGGGTCTCCAGACAACTAGCTTTGTCCTTGGAACTACCGTTGTAGCCGGCGCGGCTTATAGTAGCAAACGTCACTTTATCCCGAGTATCAACCTATTCCGAGCTACGGTCATCAGTAAATTTTCGATATGTTGGCACCCACTTGCGCCGCCTGGCCTTTGTACAGTCACGCTTCTTGATCTCATGCGGTTTGGGACAGATTGTTTCAGCCCTTTGTGCGTTGGGGGTAAATCTGGGATGTGAGCTGTTCAACCTCACAACAGATGTGAACATTGCCACATCTTGGAAGACTGACGGACTCACATTGCTCTTTTGGTCTTCTGGTCTATTCGACAAACATCCTGCGTTATTATTTCGCTTTTGCCTCGCTTTTGCGTGATGGAACATTGGACGGCAAAAGGTAGAACGGCAACAAGGGTAGTATAGACCCTCGGCATCATCGGACAAGTACTCCTCGATGACGCTTTGTCTTCCGTAGATAATTCGTCTAGCTTTCGGCTGTCTTTCTTTATGAAAGATTGCAGCATAAGCTAGGCTACATCATCGGCATCCAGCCATCTTCTGTTCACCCCGTCCAAGCAATGGAGCAATGCGCTGGCTTACAGCTCGTGGCCATTACTAGCTGACTTGGACATTCGCCGGCACGTACAAAAGGGTGGAGATTGGATTCGATATTGTTTCACGGCGAATACCAGGCCTAAGGTCAGTGTGACGGGTGGATTCAAGAGATTGGGCAAGCTCTCGAAGCATGTCACCCTTTCGAGTGATCGTACAGGATTTTACTCGTCATTGGAGATGACTCTGGCTACAAAGATTCCGTAGAATATCAACATTCCCCAGGTGGTCTTTATTTCCTAGGGGACCTCACCCGTGTGATGGTGGTAGCATGAGGCGGATATACTGCCTATGCTAAATATCTGCTGCGGAAAGAGTCCACCGTAGAATGGCCTGTGGCGATGCAAGTCGTGTACAATGGGAATATGCGCCAGGTGCGTATACTTCCCCCTTTCCAAAAAGAAAATAATGCATGCGACAGTTATATTGTTAGGACTAGATACTGACAGCAGCCCCAGCCAAGCAGTTGCTCGCATGCCATCGCCCGCCGAGAAGCCGAGACGCGGTTGTGTTCCGGAAAAACGATTGATCCGCCCACCCAACGCTAATCTCCGAACAGCAGCCCTGCGAATGCCAACGACAAACCAGGCGAGCCGGTCTAGAAAGAACTTTCGTTTGTGGTGTCGAGGCGACGTCCTATACAACCTCAGTCTTCTATCCGACGCGGTATCGGCTCGCATTGAAAGAACCTCGCCGACTACTCTAAGTCTTGGATGACACATCTTTTCCCGCAATTTTTCCCTTCACGATCTCCCCACCCGATGCACTCATCGAAGAACCTATGGCTGGATCTCGTAGGAGTCCGGGGCTGAAAGACGAATGGAGAGTTACCCAAGCACAGCAAGATAATACGACTTTTGTTCGCGATCGCTTTCCTGAACACGAAAGGGGCGGGAAGAATAAATACCGCGGGAGACGCAAGCCAAGTGGTCGTGAACGACGTTCGATCTCGCCGTTATCGTCACGTTTAGGCCCACACAACGACAATTTGGGACATCGTGACTCATCCCCTAGACTTTTGACATCGAGAAGGCCGTCATTTAGCTTCTCCTCGCGGCCTGTGAGCCGAGACGGACCAAGATTTCAAGAGGCGAACGACGCATCACTTGACAAGTCACAGGGACGCGGCGTTGCTGATTGGGAAGCCTTTCCACATCATTCGCGACGTGGTCTCTCTCCTCGTCGTCCACGTCGAGAACGTACTCGCAAAAATCGAAACGCAAACCAGTATCGAGGGCAGCCGAATCAGCGAGGAAAATCGTCGAGGCGAGACTTTCACCAAGAAAGTCATCCCAGAAACAATCCGTATTCGAGCGGGGGATTTGATCACACGTCCCGTTTGTCATTGTCGCCTGGAAGGCATTCAGCATCGCAACGGTCATTCAGTCCGGGATCCTTGTATGAAGATCTAGACAGGGGCGGGCAGTCACCTCATTCTGTTGTATCACGGATCACCAGACGTTCGCCATCTGTGTCATCACATAGAGAAGGTGAAACTGAACCATTCAATCATTTTCCCGTTGCAGCAACTTCACGACGTTCACCGTCCATATCTCATCCGCTGGCTGAGGTTCGTAACGACGATAGTGGCAACAACCACGTCTCTGAATCGTTACCAAGCTACGGAAGAATGAGTTCGGCACAGGATTTCGATATGCGAGATGCTCCGACAGGACCACGTGCCGATAGGCAGAGTGCTTCTCAGTTTGGTGCCAATAATTCACCGTATCCCAATGGTAGAGGTCGCAACAAGCCAATAGGGAACGATATGCAAGATCCAGATCACAGCAACCTGTCTTCTAATTATGCAACTAATTCTCAACGCGGAGGCTATCACAGAGGGGGCTATCAAGATCGTCGTTTCTCCGGCCATGGGTCCGGTTTTAATGGCTCTGGTGCGCATCGAGGCAGAGGTCATTTTAATAGTTCCCAGTGGATCCCGACAGGTCCTCGAGACCGAGAAGTCCAAAAAAAATCTCCCAAATACCCCAGCCGTTCTGGTTCGAACACGCCACAATACCAAGCTTCTCAGTATAACGACCAGCCAATACCCGATTTCAACCACGATGATAGTCACAGGTACCCAGGAGACGGTGATATGGAAGACGTGCAAGCTAAGTCCAATGCAGACTCTGAGAATATCCAGACCATGCCCCCACCTCTCAGAGAACCTGCTTCGTCGACGACTCCAGCGAAGGAAGGCGGTAAATTCAGCTTTGCATTTAAGTCTAAAGTGAATCCTGCACCTGCTGCTAAGCCTGTCCCCGATTTAGCTCAGCGGATGCAAGTTCGTGAACCGCCTCGCGGACCAGCCCAGCGGACTCCTGAACAGCCATCTCGCAACAGAATTTCAGGACCCCTACCACCCTCAAAGTATATACAGGACCATAGATCGGATCGGCGGGACCGAGACCGAGATTCACACCGTGGCCGAGGCAGAGATGATCGAAGAGACTTTCACCCGAGGAATTCGCGCGATTCAAGGAGAGACGACCTTCGATTTGACCCTCGCGGTCCTCGACAGCGCGATGATCAGCGATCCGAATTTCGACGTGACCGTGACCGTGACCGTCGTCGGGACAGATCTCCGGAACCGAAAAGACAGAAAAGGCTCGTTCAGCGGCTAAAACCTCGACGGATCCTGCCAGAGGAGTTTCGAGATTCAGACTCGGTGTATTATCGCAAACCCGGTGACGAGTCCGTTATCGGCGCTGGCACTTATGGCAAGGTTTTCAAAGCAATACATATATACACGCAGGATAAAGTTGCTCTGAAAAGAATACGAATGGAAGGCGAAAAGGATGGATTTCCTGTCACGGCAGTGAGAGAAATCAAACTTTTGCAGCATCTACGACACAACAATGTCGTTAGTTTGTTGGAGGTTATGGTGGAAAAGAATGAATGCTTTATGGTTTTTGAATATTTGTCTCATGACCTGACTGGCCTGATCAATCATCCGACTTTTACACTCACGGAAGCACACAAGAAGGACCTCGCCAAACAAATGTTTGATGGTCTTCAGTACCTTCACCATCGCGGTGTACTTCACCGAGACATCAAAGCAGCCAATATTCTGATCAGCAATCGTGGTCAGCTGAAATATGCAGACTTTGGCTTAGCACGTTTCTTTTCCAAAAGTCGCCAACTAGACTACACGAATCGTGTTATTACAATATGGTATAGACCTCCAGAGCTACTTCTCGGGGACACCCGATACGGACCAGCGGTTGATCTCTGGAGTGCTGCCTGTGTCTTCATGGAGATGTTTACAAAGAAAGCAGTGTTCCCCGGAGATGGAAAAGAGCTCAATCAACTCGACAAACTTTATAGCAGCCTTGGAACTCCAACCCGAGCTGAGTGGCCTGGCATTGTCGACATGCCTTGGGTGGAACTAATGGGGCCGACGGAGAGGAAGAAGAGAATCTTTGAGGATACCTATCGAGACTTTTTAAGTCCAGGTGCGCTCGACTTGATGTGCCAGATCTTTCAGTATGATCCTGCCAAACGACCGACGGCAGACGAAGTACTTGCTCATGCGTACTTTACTGCCGAAGAGCCCAGTTCCCAACAGGCTACTGAGTATGTCCCTTGGCTAATCTATGCTCTACTTACACGTATGCTAATATGACATTCTCAGGCTCGAGAATATCGAGGGTGATTGGCATGAATTCGAGTCAAAAGCACTACGCAAGGAAAAGGACCGAGAAGCCCGCGAAGCACGAAAGGACAGAGAAAGGGAAAGAGAGAAAGAAAAGAGAAGGGCAAGCACCGGACCTCCTCAGGAGACGGAGCGCGATGTGAAGCGACAACGTCAAGAAGGCGACAGTGTACAACAGGAAGGATAATGAGATATTGCTGTTGTCCCTCTTCCTATAGCTGTTCATGTCTTGTACATGATCATAAATATGCTTTACACGGAATTCTAATATTATAATGATTACAATCAAATTTATCAAGTATATGGACACGTGTGGAGATGAATTGTATAGCCATCTCTGTTGAGCCTGACCGTAAACCATAGACCTCAATACCTAAAGCAACTCAAAGGTACAAGCAGATCTACAACAACTCTCGAAGCTGGTGGGGACATGGAATCGACAGTTCAGCTCAAGTGGCTGACACTAAATCGATATCTGATGTGAGTGAATCCTGGTGGCTTGGAAATGTGGTATTGGGGCATCGCACTAGATACCGTGCTGACCTACGCTTCGAACTTTCAAGGCACTCGAAGATTCAAGGAATATTCGTTCGATCAACCAATATGCAGCATAGTCCAACATTCGTAAGTCGATGGCTGAAACTTCATACAATCGGTTTTTTGATCTAGACTCGAGAATTTATGGCTATTTTGAAGAGGATGTTGGTGATTGATGACCGTGACATCGCGGGTGTTAGCTGAGGGTTGTCGTCAGCGTGTAACCTCACTAGCTCGTAGCTAAGACTAGTACTTGAGTGGTACGTATGATTCTAATACTTTGTGTCAAAGATAGTTCATCATTTTGATTTGCCATGAAGCATGTTCATAAGTCGAAAATCTCGTATGTTAGGGCTAATGCAGGTACCGGTACACGTGGGAAATATGACCTGCAACGTCAGGTCTGGACTGGCGCCACCATGGCATCAGCGAATTGTTGAGAAGATGCTCGGCAGAAGAGAGACCTGATCGGTGAACGAAAATTTCTCCTTGCGCCGAATTGCTCGAGTTTGAAGCCTTTCGAAGCGAGCTGTGAGCGAGCTGTGAAGGAAACATTGAGGACAACACCGGCTTTACCATCAAGAGCGTTTTATCAGGGCACCAGACACGAATCCTTGGAGCAGACGATGACTGATGCATGAAGCCACGCCTGACGCGTCTCAAGGGCGAACTAATCATCCTACCAACGATAATAGTACCTCAAAATAGTCGGCACCACCAATCTGAACTGGCCCCCATTTGACACCCATATGCCCTGGCCACGACGGTACAGATCCTCAAAGCCGCGTGTTATACAAAGTTAAAGATCGTGTTTAGTATATAAAGGAGCATTGTCTCCGCTTCAAAATGCAGTCGGAATAAGTCGTTCGTTGCACCTTTAGATCTTCATCCTTTGCCATTGATGAGCTTGTTCTCATAGCCACTCCTTAAAGCACGCTCCTTACACTAAGCCCACGTTCCTTGCACACTTGCTTTACGGCAATCAAGACCTATTGAATCATCATGCAAGTCAAAAACTTTCTATTCTTGACGGCCCTCCTTGCCGGCGGCGCTGCAGCCCATCTCCACGGCCGTGACCACGTCCATCACAAGGTACGTGATGTTGTAAAACGCTACAACACCACAGGCTTCGGAGGCGTCACCACGCCTACCGGCTCTGGCGACACCTACTGCGGCAACGTCGGCTCTCCCTACGGATCCAACATGATCGAAATCACCGAGGACGAGGTAGCCGACTACGAGTACACCATCACTCTCGATGGCTCCTTCATCTTGCAGGAATACACCGTCTATTTCTGGAACAACTGCAATGAAGCAGGAGAACTTGCCGGCTTCTTTGACACCACTTTCCCCCTGACCGTCACTGTTTCTACGGGCGGTAAATCTTATGTTGCCATCGATGAAGATTCTCAGGGCGCCTTTGTCGGTTCTCCAACCGCGGTGGGTGTCCCACGCGACGCCACGGATGGCATAATCACCGGCTTCTGGGGTGAATGGGACTTTGGCAACACCGACAACGACGGTTGGAGTGGCTTTGACGTCTCTGCTTTGGTGGCATTGGATAGTGGCGTCACGGACTACCCTGGCCTGGCGCTTGTTGGCAATGGTGTGACTTCCTATATTACCAACAGCCTTGGATCTGCATCCAATGCTTATTATGAGACCAGCCAGGCCAGCACTGGTGGTATCGGTGCTAATCTGGAGGCTGGTGCTGTTGCTATCACTGCCTATTTGGCATACAACGGCCAGTCCGTTTAGACGTGTCTTTAATTTTACCTTCGCTTTTGGACGAAGCACACATCAAAATGTGACTCACTCGCTCAACACGTTTGAAATGTTCTTCATGCAGCAGAGGCCTGAGACATACCCAATTTTCCACTTTTTTTTGTACATATTCTATGCCTGATGTACATAGATGCCAGGAATTCGAAACCCATCACTACTTCGCTCACTTCATTCCTCAATGACAATCCCTCAGCATCAAACAGCATCAAGCTAGGCGTCTGAAGGATGCATGGATTGCAATTGATTGCCTCAGATCTTCTCATCGTAGTCGGCCGCATTTAATCGACGATTGCCTCTTTAGGTAAGTGGGTAGGCATATCGATTGTTTCGAGGACCGGTTTATAATTGGCGCTGTCAAGTGGTTGAGGCAGCGGTTATCTTTCCCACTTCGTAATATTCACGGTGGATTCGCGGACAGAATGCCGTCTCTGCCGGCTTGTGACATTGCGAGAACTTCAATGCATATTGACAAAGCACCCCTCATAAACCATGATACTTTCTCATTTAATATTATCTATCACTATCTAGGTAGGCACCCCTTGAGAATGAATGGCTCGTGGATTGCTTCTATACTAAGTCTCCTGCAGCTCAAGCACTTGTCGAAAGATCTCCCTGATTTAGATCATTAGTTCACCCAAACACAGTTGAATTCGACCGACATGTCCCATCTCGATGCCTCCAAGCTCTTCGCTCTGAACGGCCTCATCGCCGTCATCACGGGTGGCGGAAGTGGTAAGTCCACCTACACACTCATTACATGCAACTTCTCTCACACATCATCACAAGGCCTAGGACGCACAATGGCCCTAGCCCTCGCCCAGAATGGAGCCTCGAAAGTCTTCATCCTCGGCCGTCGAGCCGCCGCTTTGGACGAAACAGCATCTCTCTCCCCTCGTCCAGATGTGATCGTTCCTGTCGTGGCGGATATCACGTCCAAGGACTCCCTAGAAAGCGCTTACAAAACCGTCGCTTCTCAGACAGAGTACATCGATTTGCTAATCGCAAACAGCGGGACAATCGGTCCGCGCAACGCCCGTAATTTCACAGAGGACGGGAAACCCGTTCCTTTAGAACAATACAGAGACTCACTCTGGTCAGTCGACCCCAACGAAATGAACAGTACCTTCCACGTCAATGTGACGGGCGCATATTACACTGTCGTCGCGTTCATGTCACTTCTGGACGCAGCCAACAAGCGTCGTCCACCGCAAGTCCCCAATAGCGGCATCCTAAGTCCCCCCCGACCCCAGGTCATCATCACCTCCTCCATCGCTGCATATCATAGACAGATCATGTCCGGAATAGCATACCAGCTCTCCAAATCAGCCGTGACATCGCTCATCAAAACCCTGTCAACTACATTACTCGAATATCATATCAGGGTGAATGGTATTGCGCCAGGGATATATCCGAGTGAAATGACTACTTCTAGCCTCGAGGACTTCGGAACTCAGCACGGAATTACAGAGGGGGATGTGCCCAAGGATGCTGTGCCGTTGATGAGATTTGGTTCGGAGCAAGATATTGCAGGCCTGGTGCTATTTATGGCTGGGGCCAGTGGGGGATATCTTAACGGGGCGATTGTCGTTACTGATGGCGGGAGACTGGCCTCGAAGCCCTCTAGTTATTAGTCCATCAACTCTGCAAGGTGAGCTCTAGATCATGAAGAGACCTGCACACAGTGGCTATAGACAGTTGGACATCTATGTAATGTCATAACGTTCTCTATGGAAAATCTATACATCTGTACCTAGGTACTCTATATCCTGGCAAGCTTGTCACCGATATAATCCTGGCTGATGGCCGCTTGGATCAATTGATTGGCTATAGCCGTGACTGGGGGCAGTCGTAGGTTGCCCTCGACGTAATTCTTGCTAGGAGGTTCGCCGAGCATACCTGCACCGTTTTTCAACGCTTCTTCAACTTCGGCAATAGTGAACCATTTTGCATCTTCCAGTTCAGGGTCGTGTTCCAAATTGATGGTCTCATGCGCTGGGTCGCTAACTTGCGCTACAGCACCGATCATCAGATTGGCGGGGTACGGCCATGGTTGTGTGGAATGGATGACGACTCGCGATAGTGTTACACCAGCCTCTTCCCAAACCTCACGACGCACAGCATCCTCAACAGACTCACCAGGTTCGATAAATCCGGCCAGAGTCGAGTACCAGTTTGGCGGGAAACGTTTGGAGCGGCCGAGTAGAAGTCGCTTACCGTCGGCTGAAAGAGTGGCGACGATAATAGTAGGGTCCGTTCGGGGAAACGAAAGATTTGAGATGCTGGTGCGGGTTGAGCAAGCAGGCTTTTCGGGGTTCTTACCCTCGGCAGCTAGCGCCTTATCGGTGGGTGGGCATGCACGTTTTGTGCCTGCGTTGACCGAGAGAGTAGGATGACCGCATGTGCCGCAAAACTTATTGCGGTTGTTCCAATCCATATAAGCCCGCGCCTGGGCATAGATAGCACCTAGGAATATTTATGAGTATCGCATGTAGGATGGGACATCGTCGTACGTACCGTCGTTTGGCGGCTGCAACATATGTTGCCGTGTAGTAAACGGAGTAATGCCTCTAGCCGCAAGCTCCTCTACAACCGTCATGGCTTCAGCCTTTTGCTCATCGGTACCCTTTTCGCTGACGTCTAGCGCAAAGTATGGCCTGCCCTTATAGATCGTCCATTGCAACAGCTCCTCGTCAGGTTGTACACTATCCGTTGCGCTTTCATCAACGCCCAAAAAGACCAAGTCAGGCTTGGTGATGCGCGAGTCATATTCCTTGATCATTTCCTCCTCGGACTTATCAAAGATAGTCGGAGGTACGAGTTTCTGCACGTCCTTATATTCGGCATGGTATAGAGAGTTGGGACCTTTAATCAAGGGTGCCAGGTCCTTGAGCAGAACGAAGCGGGTGGATGGGTGCTTCACGGCAGCACTGAGGAAGGCATGTTCCGTTCGGAGGAACGAGAGGCGATTCAATGGCGAGCCTATCACAATATGTTAGCTTATAAGCTATAAGCCGGAAATGAAGGATGAATGCGACACACCTCCGAAGTAGTTTACTGTTTCTTTGCCGAAGCGTCGGGCCAGCATCGAGTCCGCCTGGATGTGAGCGGGAGTCGGCAGCTGCAAGACAGAATCGGAATCGCTCATGGTGCAGTGTATTTCTGATTCGAAAAATATGCCTATTGGAATTTGACAATACCCAAAGGAAAGAAAGCAACGAATAGAGGAAATGAAAGAGAAAAAAGCAATGTACTACCTAAGAAGAAGATCCGGAGACGTCCCCCGCCGCTGTTCCTTCCGATAACTAACTTTATCTCGGATGGATTAATCAGCCAGCGCGCCTGGTTCAGGCGAAAACCCTAACTACCCTAATCCTTGATATCAGTTACCCTAATGCCCCATTCAGGTAACTCCTTCTATTTTCAGGTATAGGCATATCGCTCACCCAACTCCTTGAAATAGCATCTTAAAGAAGATGTGATAGTTCATCGCGTATGCTGGCTTTTGTTTTACTTTCCAGATCGCGCCCAATTCTGGCTGAGTTTGTCCAAGGCTGTTGGTCTGAAAGCATATCCTCAGGCAACAAGGCGACAAAGCGCACCCGCTAGCTGCTGCCTACAGTCAGTCGTCCCTATAAAAGCTGCCTTCTCTCTCCCTTCTCTACTCTTTATTCTTACATCCCTATTATACCGTGAGAACTGAAAGTTGAATACTTTCTTGTTGCAAAAGCTACTGGCGAAGTGTACAAAAGCCTGTCAATCGTGTATATAGTTGAAATTTGTACTTTCCCTTCTATACTACCGCTTTCATTCGTACGTACCCCTATATACCAATACCTCATTTCAGACGGAAAGTGAAAAAGAAGAAGAAAAAAAGTAAGAAAAAGGAAAAGAACAACATGTCTCAAACTCAGGTTACCGCTCACACGACTGAAATCGACATAACCAATTTGCCTACCAAGTCGGTGACCTTTGCACCGAATACAGCCACTGTTACTCGAGAGATTGAGAATATCCATATCAAGGTCGGTAGGTCAATGAAAATTAACCACAAATGATTCACAAACTAACGTCTTTCAGTCTGGCGCAAATGAAATTGCCATTTCAGGACTCGATCCCAATATTGACCCGGATTCTGTTAGGGTAGAAGGCTACGGCTTGGCAACCATCACCGACATACAAACAGAAACTATCCCCCGCAAGCAGCAATTTGAAGATCAGTATCCTGATCTAGTAGAGGACTTTGATATCGATTCCGACGATGACTCAAAGCTCTCCAAAGATGAATACGGGGTCGACAAGAGCGCTGTGAACACTGCCAAGTCCGAACTACAGGCAGCTGAGCAGACTTTGGCCGGGTTTCAAAACAGTCGGGACACTGCTGTCAAGGTCCTCGGCTTCTTGGACCACTACGGTCAAAGCATAAAACCCGAGGAGGTTGATGTTGCAAAAATGGTAGACTTTTTGACCGTCTACCGAGATGAACGCACATCAGAAAGCACAAACTACCAAACATCATCTGCAAAGATCGCTCTGTGGACTGGGAAGGTGTCGGCTGCTCGTGAGAAGCTGAATCGTGCCGAGGCAGCATTCAAGAAAGCAAGGGATGTGGCTTCGCGCGATATTCGTCGTCAGAAGGAGAAGAAGCTGCGCGAAAAGCAGCAGAAACTCTTGGAGAAACAGCGTGTTATCCAGCAGCGTCGCAGATTTTGGACAATTAATGTGGGACAGGTTGTCGTTCATCTTGATCGGTCAACAGATTTTACACCTGGCCCGAGTAGGAGGCAGTCCATGACATCAGTCACCGAAGCGAGTGCTGATGCCAAACCATGGAAGCCGCTTGATGAGGATTCGATCAACCTGCGTCTCACATATGTCGTACTTGGCGCTAGATGGGCACCTCGTTACGAATTGAAAATCAGCACACCGAAGTCTTCTGCTGATTTAGTATACCGCGCAGAGTTTGAAAATACCACCTCCGAGACATGGAAGAACGCCAAGATAACATTTTCAACTTCGCAAACCTCGTTTTCTGGGTTGGAGGAGAAGATTCCCATACTCGAACCCTGGCATGTGAAGCTTGGAAGTGCAGCTGGATTGATTGTGAAGAACGGTATTTCTGACAGCAGTATGCAAAGCAGAAAAGAGATTATGGCCAATAACCCTTCTGCATTCGCAAGCCATAGAAAAATGAAAAAATTGAATGCACCGCTAAGTAGTGCTTCTCTTTTCACGCGGCCGGCTGCTCCTACAGGTTTCGGTACCACCGCTATTGGTGGCGGTGGTTTTGGTTCAAACGCCAACACAGGAGGAGCATTATTTGGTCAGCCTAGTCGTCCTGCTAGTAATGACCTTTTCGGAAACACAGCACCGCAGCAGATACAACACATGCAACAACAACAACAACAACAACAACAACAACAACAACAACAACAACAACAACAACAACAACAACAACAACAACAACAAGTGCAACCTCCTTTTGTAGATCACTTGAGATCAGCACCTCCTCCACCACCTGCGCCGGCTGCCAGAGGTGATGCAGGACGACTTTCGAGGGTGGCAGTGGCAAACCAAGACGCAAGGCCCGAGTCAGATAACGAGTCCGATGACGACGGTGATGATATGACGATGATCATGGAGAATTTCTCCATTGCACACCAAGATTCTGTTCGTCAAGACTACGGCCTCACTACGACGTATGATCTTCCAGGACAACGGACACTGGAGCCGTCTGCAGTCCAACGACGTCATGTCATCGCTGAGCTTCATCTGACATCCGTCACACTCTCACATGTGCTGATTCCGAAGCTCCGACGTGCAGCCTTTCTCAAGGCACGAATCACGAACACGACATCTGTCAGTCTGCTTCGTGGTAAAGCTGGTATGACCGTTGACGGCACATTCTTGGGTTCAACCACACTTTCAAGCTGCGAGCCGCGTCAGTTCATCGACTTGTCCCTCGGCGTGGATCCGACAGTCCTGGTGTCGTATGCCAAGCCGACTGCGCGTCGAGCCACCACCGGATTCTTTAGCAAAGAGGACTCCGCCATCTTCAACCGTAGCTGTTGGATCAAGAATACCAAGAAGACTGATGTCTCGATTACCGTCTTCGATCAGGTTCCCGTCAGTGAGGATGAAAACCTTCGCATCAACATTATTGAGCCCAAGGGACTAGATAAGGAGAACGATACGGCGAATTTGCACGAGCTGTTGAAAAAGGGCGAAAATGGAAAGGGCGATGTTTTGCTGGGAAAGAATGGGCAGATCAAGTGGAATATTACTTTGAAACCGGGCAAGGACATCAAGTTGGTGCTGGAGTATGAGAGTCGTATTCCCAGCGGGCAGCATATTATTGGACTGGACTGATTGGAAACATTTCGTTGTCTATCCTTTGTCATATCAGAATGTCTATCTAGGTACATACATAGCCCTACGACCACAAAGTCAAATGTGATTGATTACAAACTATTCGTCCAGACGTAAGACAATCAAAGACTAACTTAGTAGAAGCACTAAGCCAATTAGACAACTCGTAAACAGAGAACTCGTTAGGGCTCGTACTTCGGCTGAGGCTTCCGCCGAGGTCTCGGTGGAAGCAAAAACCTCGGTCGAACGCCAACGTCAACCTCGCCCCAGCCTGCTTCACATTCCTGTACCTTACAGAATAGAACATATCACGTAAATCTGTGATTCAAAATTGATTTTTGCCCTGTGGAATGATCAATAGTCGCCTGTTCTATACGTCTCCAGCGGGTGCGATGGACACCGCTACTCATCCCAACCCCATGTCGATCGGACACGAGTATCCCGTCAAGCAGCGCAAAGTTCGCAAAGGGACCCGCAGCTGCTGGGAGTGTAAGCGCCGAAAAGTGAGATGTTCATTATCTGCGATAAACGATGACTCCACAGTTTGTGTTGCCTGTCGGAGACGTCGCACCCCGTGTGTCAGCCAGGAGTTTTTGGAAGATTATGCTCCTTCGTCGTCTTCCGAAATAGTGCCGGATCATGTTTCTACAGATTCGGTAAGTACAGCGCTGACACATTTATGAGCATAACTGATGCTTTGGCATAGATGCACAAGATACACAAAAGTACTGTACCAGAATATACCGCTCTGTTAACACCCGAATCCTCCCGGAGTTCGACTTACGGTGATTATCAGGCGCAGTCTGGGGCACACAAGCTTGCCGAGCTCTCCAAGACACTTTATGCTGCCTTCCCAAGGCAACATGATATCGATACCATATGCAGGACCAGCTCGGGCTGCTTCTTAGTCATCTTGCAACTCCATACACGACCTCGTGAAGAACTCGATCATGATGAAGAGAGATTAAAAAGACAGGCTGCCGATGTTCCACCAGCCAACGCTCATCCAATCATTCTGGCGAGGCACATGCTCCTGCTGGCTAATTTGCTGCAGGACCTGCATGCAGATCATCGAAACATAAGGATGTCTGAGCCACCGCAGATAATCATGGATCGAATGTTGGACACAGTCACAACTCTACTCATGACAAAGGAGAGTCTCGTCGCAACCGTTGACGGACTACAATGTGTTCTTCTGGAGGGATGCTTTCACGCTAACGGTGGCAACCTTCGAAGTGCGTGGCTTGCCTTTCGCAGAGCCCTCAGTCTTGGACAATTACTCGGTCTCGATCGTCCTCAGATACCACCGTTGCCTATCATTGATTCCAAGAGAAAGGTAGACTTGCATCAACTCTGGTTTCGCATACTCTACTTTGACACCTTCTACTCAATGATGCTCGGACTTCCTCAGAGTAACATCGACACGCCAACGGCTTTGTATACCACCTTCGCCAACAATAAATCAATCGACCAACTCGAGAGACTGCAAGTGCAAGTTGCGTCGCAAATCATCGAGCGCGACAAGCGGCACGCATTTGCAGAGGCGTATGAAACTACTCGCGAAATTGACAGGCAATTGCTCCAGGTAGCGCGAGATATGCCAAATAGATTTTGGCTTCCATCGCCACCGACTGCCAGCTCAGATGATAAGGGAGTCATCGTTTCCAGCTTTCAAGATACAGCTATTCTAATGGATGTCTTAATTTATTACAACTTGCTCAACCAGCTACATCTCCCATACCTATTGTGGTCGGACTTTGGCGATGAGAATTATGAATACTCCAAGATCGCTTGTATACAAGCCAGCCGTGAGGTGCTGACGCGATTCATTGTCCTCTTAAACTCCAATAACATGTCCTTTTTCTGTCAACGGATCGATTATTTCGTCCTAATGGCTTCTATGACTTTGTTGCTGGTCTATCTCGGCAATCATCGCAGTCCTCAGGATACGACAAAGACGTCAAGTGCGATTCCGCATCTGCTCACGCCGCATCAGAGGCTCAGTGATCGTGCCATGATGAAACAGGTCCTCCGTCTCACCGAGAGGGCTTCTGCAAAGGGATTCGAGGAGTCTCAACGAAAGGGCATCAATTTGCTGCGTTGTCTGCTCAGCATTGAGGCCGATGCAGCCTCTGGACAGAATTATATCATTACAACTGGCTCCAGTCACTACCAACAGGAGTCTGAATACTTCGACACTCATAGCAGCGACATCGAAGACTCTGTATGTATAAATATCCCGTATCTGGGTATGATCAAAATCACACGACAGATTCCAGCTGTTCCAGGATTAGTGAGTTCCCTCCAGCCAAGTACAGTGCATGGACGGAACATGTATCAAACATCTACGACAAGCCAGGTGTCGGAGCAATTCCCGTATAACTCGATGGCGTTGCAAGACCTGGGCGATGACTTGGCTGCTGATGACAATTTCCCGCTATCCTTCCAGGGAATCGATTTGGACTTTTTCGATAGCTTGGTACGAGGGAGGGATTTTGACTTTGGTCTTGAGGGATTCGATGGTGTTGCATGATCAGATACATAGCCCTAATTCTAGCATAATGGCCTTTATATTGACTTCCTTGATGTATGATGGTAAACGAATCTATTATTCTAGGCTAAAAGACTATTCTATCGTGGAGTCCCTCGATGCTAATCATGAAAATACAGATTACATCAGTTCGGACAATCAACGTCGTGGGGATCAATGCCCTGACACCATATGTCACCAATCTCTTCATACTTGGGCATATTCAAACTCAGCCCGATGATCGTAGCGATGTGTTCCGAAATGCATACAATCAGGCCATACCGACAACAATATCCCTCTTCGACCCATCATCATCTTCCGCCTTCTGCTCGTGCAAATTTTTGAACGAGCTCAGGAAACTAGCAAAAAATGATACGCCCATCATGGCGATAGCAATGTTGAACGCCGCTCTGATACCAGCCAAATAGCCTTCCAGCACAATGGGTAGCTGATCAGCCGAAAAGATTTGTCGAAGCTGCGTTGCACCTGAGGCGATGAGTTGAGTGCGGTCGATGCTCGAGGCGGTTTTGATGACAGTGTTGAGGAAAGCTGCTTGTGCGGCGGCGAGGGAGAAGGCTCCTCCGATAATTTGAAAAACTGTTTTCACATACATAGTCAGAACACATACTCTTATCTGCCAACCTGGAAACAGAAGGGGGAAGGTTCGAGGACTTACAGAACAGTATGGCAGTAACTTTTGAAATATCAGCATTTGTGGCATTAGCTTGGGCGATATTGATCGTTATCTGAAATGGGACCGAGACACCGACACCGGCCAGGATCTGATATCCAATCCATTTACCTGTGCTAGTATCAAAGTCTAGAAGCCGGAAAAGCCCAAATGCTATGGCACAGATGGCCGCTCCTGCAGCCATGAAGGGTACCGTCCAGCCCGTTTTGCCGACGAGGAAGCCTCCCAACGCTACGCCGAAACTGATCGTGATGACGATAGGCAGATTCCGTACGCCGGACTCAACGGCGCTCACGTTTTGAATGCTTTGGAAGTAGATGGGAAGATAATAAAGAATGAGAAAGTAGGCTCCGGCGAAAAAGAATTGAAACAAACCGCCGGCCCAGATTGATCGTCTTTTGAACAAGCGGGGTACGATCATAGCGCGTTCCTGCTGAAAATATTCCCAGACGACAAAGGTCGCAGTGATCAATACAAATCCGACGATGAGGCCAATGACCACGCTGCTACTCCAAGGCTTGGTTTGACCTCCATACTCAAAAGCCATGATGAAGGTGATGATTGAAGCCATGCAAAGTATCACGCCAACAGGATCCATCTGAAGCAATTTTTCTCTCAACGTAGCTGAGACAGCCTTTGCCTGGCTCGGAGTATGGAAAAAGAAGAGAATGATGAGCGCCACAACGCCGCCGAGAGGTAGATTGATATAGAAACACCAACGCCAACTGACTTTATCCGCGAATGCGCCACCTAGCAGTGGTCCTACGACCGCAGCGAATCCATACGTGGCTCCCGTAATGCCGATAAATGCTGGTCTGCGTCGTGGTTCGACCGATAAAGCAATGATGGTGAATGCGCCTGTCGACATGCCAGCGCCACCGAGACCGGCAATGGCACGACCGAATATGAATCCAATGGTGTTGGGGGCAACGCCGCAGACCAGACTACCGACTTCAAAGATAAATACAGACACTAGAAATGCAATCTTGAGGTTGTAGTAGGTGTATATTTTGCCCCAGGATGTTTGGAAGCCCCCAAAAGTCATGAAGTAGGCACTTCCAAACCATGATACCTGGCTAACATTGTGAAACTCATCTGTTATTTTAGGGATTGCTGTACCGACGATGGTCTGGGCAGTATGTTAGTACGCTTGAATCGCACCTGGTCTGGTGAAGAACAATCTCACCTGGTCAAGAGCAGTCAAGAAGACACTAAACATCACAGCCATGGTGATCAAGCCCAAGGCAAAGGCGCCTGGGTATTCCACATCCCCGGTCGCGGTTTCTGTAGACTCTGTAGATCCTGTTTCCTTGGCCATGGTCTCTGAATTTGCTGTTTCAGTGGACTTTTCTATGTCCGTATGTGGAAAATCCAGACTTTGTCTGGGTGATTGTGCTGCTGTCATGATAGTCTCGTTTCGAGGTCGATCTTGTTCAGGACAGCGTCTCGAAAGGTCGTCAATTGTGGAAAAGAGAGATAGAAAGAATCCAATGAGCTCTAGATCTGCTGCATTCTCATGTGTATTCGGTATTGATAGAGTTATATGGGTATAGGAAAAAGGAAACTCCTTTATAGTACTTGACAAGAGTCACAGTTAGGGCTTAACCGAATACAGGCGGACGGTCCGAACGAAATCAATGGCAATCTCCAAGTAGAATTGATAATCGCTAACTGAGCAGACTCCTTTTTTGATCAGATTCCTTTAGTAAATCCAGGAATTCTGCAGCAATTCACGAAACAAATGGTCAACAGAGGTCGGTCGAGCTGTCTTCCGCCGAGGCTTCCACCGAAGCTCGGTCGAACGAGCCCTAAAGTTACCCAAACGGGGAATTCGGATTAATAATACGCTGCTTCGTCCTTTTTAGCTATAGCAGGAAAATACACGGTACAATTTGCACCGAGGGTAAGGATACCGCTTGATCTGATGATTGTAGGCTTACCAATGCTTGTAGAACGACTCGGACGTTTTCATATGCTGAACTTTAGTCGATTCGCATCTCTCTGCTTTATCCTACATCGCCCTTGTCTTGTATCTATCTGGAAATGCCAGTAACTCTGTTCACAGCATCACTAACAGGCAGTTCCGGATCGATAACCCCCGCAACCTTCAGCACATCGACCGTCTTCTGCACAATCTCGCTACTCAGTCCTTTAGTCGTCTTGACAAACCGAGTCGCTTTCAACCACTCCCTCGCATCCTTTTCAGCATATGTGCATTTAAAGTCCCCCGTACCAAGCAACTTGATAACGTCCTCCGTCTTGCCCTCAAAAGCAGCAATACCCTTATCAAGCAAATCAAACAATGTCTGCAGTGTCTCGTCACTGTCCGGCGCCGGAAATGTCTTCGTAGATGCCACAATAAGCCACGACGGCCAAGGCGTGTATATTTCACCAACCTTCTTAAGTGGTGGCGGAGTCGTCGATGGTACGACGGGGTCAAAGTATGGCTTTGTTGTGAACTGCTCCCACATGAAGAACTCCGCCTTTTGGGATGCGCCGCTCGACGAAACCCCCTCTCTCAAGTCGGCGAAGGGGCCGAGAATGGCGGGTTTAAGGCTTTCCACGGTCCAGCCTTGTCGTTGCGAGAGCACGAAGGACATTATATGTGATCCACTGATCTTCTTTAGTAGTGATTGAAAAGAGAGAGAAACTTGAGTGGTTTATCGCTCACCTCCCCAATCTACTCACGCCAACACGCGAATCCTTCAAATCGGCTACCCCATTGATATCCCCTCTATTCCTTCCCGTAACAATCGCCCATCGCAAGGGTGTCTCAACCCATTGTCCCACAATTTTATACCCACCGTCATCGCCAGCAGCCTTGCTGGCTTCTAATTGCTGTTTGCCCGTCAACCCCGCAATCCAGCCCTCAGTCAGACCGATGCCGATATCGATCTCGTTGGAGCGGAGGGATGTGATCATGTGCCCCGTACCGGAAGGAAAGGAGATAAGTTCCAGCTCGAAGGGGAGGTTGGCGTAGAAAGGGTCGCGGATTGCTAGGTGTAACGGCGCGAGGTAATGTTCTTGGAGTTATCAGTATGAACGACTCAAGGGGATGGAATGCGACGTACCGGGCACGTAGCCTACTCGGATAGTTTTCCTTGGGGTTGTCATGTTACCGGTCTAATTGCACAGTGCTCTGATCCAATTAATTGAAGTGTCTAAGCAAGAAAGTCTTGATGTCGACTCTATGGAGGACGATGCGGGGTCATCCCCGCCCTCTAGCTCCGACATGAGGAGTCACAGATTTCATCTCAGATCCGATAGCCACCGATGAAACGACCAGAAACGACCATAAACGCACTGCGCATGTTGTGCACATTAAGATTGTTATATACCTATATGACTTAAAGTGCTCTATTATATATCGACTCCCTGACCTTCCAAGCCAATGCACAAGGCGATCTGACGATCTAGTAAATTCGAGAAAGACAATCACCCCAAGTGAATATCCTTCTCGTTCGTACCCCATCGATCACCATTCGCTGTTGCCGCATAAGCAGCTTTTCCAGTACCAAACATCAAATATTGCACGCCCAAGTACATGTCACACATGCACTGGAAGATGGCACAGAACTTGAATGCGGGAGGAATAATGTCCTTTGTATAAAACAGGTAGCTCATCTTCATAATGTCACCAAGCAGCCATGACCCCAAGACAGAGACGCGGAATCCCTTGCAGGAACGAGAGCGCTGGTTGGCGAGGACCTGTGGAACAGGCAAGAAAGCTTCAACTGTGAGTCCGGCGATGCCGAGGAGGTTGGTGTAGGTTTCTGTTTGAGAGATGAAGGGGAGGAAGACGTGTATCACGAAGAGGGCGCCGGTAAAGTAGCCCAGGAATGTCCAATACCTAACAACCCTGTTAGTATACAGTCATCTTATTCTGTGGAGAAAGCACTGACGGTTTCTCGCTTCTCCAGCGCCAGAAATTATATGGTCGCGTAAATCCCAAAAGTTTATTATCCTGGCGCTGTCCACTAAATGGCGTATGCTCAATGCTATCTTTTCCGCTTGGAATCGGTCTGTTTGTCAATGCGATTTTGAGTAGTACCAGCTGAACGAAGATCATATTTATAGCCTGAACGAATAATGAAGTCGCGTAGTACGATCCGAACCAGTAGAAGAATCTATCAAACACGTCTTGTTAGATCACTGTACTTCTTTGAGCGGGAACAGGACGGGACGTACTTGAAGATTGATGCTATGAGCATAATCAGTGGTATGTCTAAAGAGAAGCCGGCCGAGTTTTTGCTCTTATGGATGCTGTGGATTTGGTCGGCGTAAGACGTAATGGGCGCGGTAATGAGGCTGCAATCATTAGGAACCAAGTTAGAAAGGAACGACGATCAATCAATCCAGGAAAGAGCTCGTACAAGAATGGCGCTCCATATTCTAGTACAATGTCGATAAGCCACATGGTCGTTGCGAAAGTGTCTCCTCTTCTTCTCTCCAACGGCAGAAAATATGAACACGTTGAGGGGTGACGAGCTTGAAAGCAGGTGAAGTCAGTCACCCTGGTCTTGTTGTCAATTATGGTCCGATCAGGCACCGAATTGTTCGGATGACGGTTGGTGTTTCACGATACTTCCTTGTTCAGATCGTGATTCAGAGGAGCTGGTTGATAGTCGCTAACCTGTAATGTCACCGGGCGACAGTGGATTTTTCAATGCGCGCAACGGTCAATTTGAGTTGAGCGAGCGAAGTTGAGGAAATTGTTTGACTGAATGCGGCCCGCAAAAGCCTTAAGAATCAGGCTTGAGTTTAGATCGGGGTGGGGGCGCGACTCCTGGCGATCACCCCGACACGGCCAATCAGATTCGTTCATCTACGAAGCTTACAATCGGGCATCCTTTACAGTTGTATAATCATAACATTTGGATTCTTTGATGTCTAGAATGACCCAACATGACTGTATATATTGCGGAGAAGGCAGATACATCATAGCAGGATCATGCACCTAAAACTCAATCTTCCATGACTTGCCAATAGCAACGTTAGGGTTCTTGACCACAGCAAATGCGGCCTTGCCATTCTCACTGCTAGTAAAGCGCAAAGAAGCTTTGGCGGCTCCCTTGGCTCCATCTTCAATGACAGTGACGGTATCTTTCCCCTTCCATTCTGCTGGAGCACCAACCACGACGATTCTCTCAACTCGCACGTCAGCCATTGACTTGAGGTATCCATCGGTCTTTGGACCCTTGGTGCCAATGTCTTCGGACACAAACGAAGAATCAACAAAGGTGAATCGACGATGGATGTAGCCGCCCTTCTCGTAGTCGTAGCCTTCCCCGTCATCCACATAGAGGGTGCCGTCGGCTGTACCATCTTCGTCTAGTACAACTACTAGGGTGTAAGGATCCCACTTCATCAGCCCGCTACTGCGTCGAGGACGGTCTCGTCGGGTTACAACATGGCCACCCTGCATGAGGACAGGAATTGTTTCCAACGGAGCAGGCACCTTGTGCCACTTTCCACTGCCCTGGTAGATTGTGTAGTCAAAGTAGTCATAGTACTTCTCGGTATCAGACAAGTAGATGTCAACCGAGTCCTGATCTTTGGCAACGACAGGCTTAACCAGGATACCAGTTGATGCGAGGTAAAATTGGTCGTCCATGGCAAAGCCTTGCTCATCTTCAGGGTGGACGTAGTACTGAGGTCTCACGATAGGCATGCCATTGACGGAAGCCTCATGGAATGCTGTGTACCAAGCAGGAAGGAGTTGATAACGAAGACGAATCGCCTGGCTGATGATTTGCATATAAGGATCACCGGTCAAGTACGGTTCGCGACGACGAGTATCGATGTGGGCATGAGCACGGAAGAATGGGTACCAGATACCAGTCTGATACCAACGCACAAGAAGATCCTTGTCAGGATTGCCAAAGAACCCACCAACATCTGCTCCGGCAAAGGGAAAACCAGCAATACCTTGGTTCAAAACCATTGGCATTGACATTGCCAAGTGACCCCACTCAGCCTGGTTGTCGCCAGTCCACATAGCTCCCATACGTTGGGTGCCGGCGTAGAATGATCGTGTTAAGATGAATGGACGCTGTAGCTGACCCTTCTTCCGCTCAACCAAACCCTGGTAGGTAGCATTGACTACGGTCATACCATTGATGTTGTGGACATCTCTGTGCTCCCAATTTCCGTAATGGATGTTGTCTTTCGGCATAGTAGTTTCAGGCCCGTTGAATACCGAAGGTTCATTCATATCATTCCAGATGAATGTATTGTGGAAAGTTCCCTTGAATTTATCGTAGGCATAAAGCCCCTTCCACCAGGCAATAGCGGCCGGGTTGAAGCAATCGACCCAATGAGATGAGCCTGGCCAACACCAGCCGTCGTAGATATTTCCGTCCTTGTTCTTGACACCCAGATCCTTACTCTTGAGCTCATCGATAACAGGGTATCCGTTCTCGTTCTTCAAATGAGGATCAATAATAGCCACAAGCTTACGCTCCGATTCATCCAGTTGTTCTTGCATGCCCTTGGGGTCGGGGAAGGTCATCGGATCCCATGTAAAGTACTTTTTGCCATCCGTATATTCGATGTCGAGCCAGATCACATCATAAGGAATTTGGTATCGGTCGAACTTGCGATCAACTTCTTTCACATCCTCGTCCGTGACGTAATTCCAGCGGCACTGATGATACGCGATAGCAAATTCTTGCGGAAGTTGCGTATACCCTGTCAACTCTCCATAGTTTTTGCTCAGGGTTTGCGGATTCGGGCCAAGGAAGACAAACACGTCAAGCTGACCGGACTCAGAAAACCAGTGAGTTTGTGTGGTCTTCTTGCTGGTAAGTCCTAATGATAGAGGATTAGAAGTCGATTTGGCTTTGACAATGTCGATCCACGTCTCAGCTGCATTAAGCCAGAAGATTCCCACTGAGGAGTTTTTGCGATGAGCCTGCATGAAAGGAATAGCGCCATATAATGTCATTGGACTGTTCAGTTCGTATTCGAAAACGTCACTGTTGTACAAACGGTACGGTTCCTCGTGGTTGCCGGAGCCACCCCTTAGAGCGTCAGCAGAAAGCCCGGGCAGAAACGTAGAGTCATGCTTACCGTGTCTCTCTTAGTGACAGGGAGTCAGCATGTTCGGGAATACCGTATACATGCTCGTACCCTGGGAATGTGATGTCTAGAGCAACACTTTCAGGTCCTCTGGGCTTGGAATCAGTGTTTCCACCGAACGATTCATCCCACCATGTCGACTCATGATCCGGCGCAGTCTCGCCTTCTGGTACATCCACCTTCGGTCTCCAGTGCTCCATGTTCAGCAAGCCTCGGTCATTCAATTTAATGTGAGTCTCTCCATCGCGCTGGAAATTGACCTCAAAAGGTGCATGACGAAGAATCATTTGATATTGATTTTCAGGACCATATTGAACCTTGGTATAACCAGTCTCTGCTTCAGGGCTGAAAGCAGCAGCCTTGTTTGGTGCCAGACCGCCAACAATGGCCCACTTCTCCGCCTCGTTGTATCGCTCCTTTCTGATGTTACGATCATGGCGCAACTCGATGTCGCCCTTAATCCGCTTTTCTTCGTCCAGAACGACTCTGGCGGCGCCCGACTCGAGGAACGATACAGTGAGAGGTAGCCTGACCTTCTCGCCCAATTCCGTAGTTTTCAATACCGTTCCTCGTAGGTAGCCATCCTTCAATTCGACGGTCGAGGGATCGAGTTCATATGGCGCCTTCCAATTGCTTCCCGAGGTGATGGCTTCATCAGCATAAGCTCGGTTCCGCTTGCAAAAACCGGACTGAGAGCATGTTTTGAAATTCTCGTGCTTAACGCTGGCTGATACTCCTTAGTAGGTATTGTGACCGACGAATTTGTACTACATACCAACTGGTGAAATCAAACAAGTAAAAATGGCAATGAAGCTCAGAAACAGCGTCGATTGCATGTTCAGAGGCCGATGGCCGGCCATGACGTATGGATAATGAGCAAACAATTGAGGCTGAATTCAAGTATATGCAGTCCAGCAACTCAATGTGTTTGCACTGGACCCCATTTATATTGTGTGAGGTCAGGCAGGAAGCCGCGATAAAGAGTAATGCAGCCGTTGACTGGTATCAAGGGAGACAAGGAGCAAGTGAGCTGGGGACGAATGAAGCTGCCAGATAAACAACAGTCAAGCTGCGGCCGCTAACAACCGCCGCCAAGAGTCCAAAACACTTGGACCGACGGTGTAATCGTATTACCAGGCCACAATACAGTAGTATTTTTGAGATAGGTTTATTTGCTGGACTTGCTGAATAAGCACAACCACATGAAGCTAGCTAGCTCAAGATACACCGAGTCGAATGCCCAATGGTAAATCAGCGTAGGTCTTGACACTGTCCAAGTGCAGAGCATACCTAGGCAAATGGAGCCAGCCAGCTAAATAGTCGAACACGTCGAGGGCACACTAGGTAACGTTAGTGAGCCTACTCGTTGGCCAGCACGGTACCGTACCCCTCCTGCCCCACCGCTCCCTCTGTTGTCCGCCATAACAATTTTCTGCTCTCCTCCGTCTACACCTTCTCTTCTCCTTACATTCTGTCCTCAACCCATTGTCAACTTTCATCAGAATCCTTTTCTGACCTTTCTCACACATTCAAAATGTCTTCCGAGCAGACGTGAGTTGCCTTGGCCCCTCAACTCGTAGGCAATTGCATTCACTTCTTGCTTGACCGCCCACAAAAAATCTGTTGCCCCTCTTACTGATCTCTCTTGCAGTTTCATTGCCATCAAGCCCGATGGTGTCCAGGTACTTACTTCTCCCCGACGAAACCCGAAGCAATGGATCGTTGCGCCGATTCGAGCTATTGACTAACAACTACTCAGCGTGGTCTCGTTGGACCCATCATCTCTCGCTTCGAGTCCCGTGGGTGAGTTCTACCACTATGCACCACATTAGGGACTATACTGATCACTTCCGCAGCTTCAAGCTCGCTGCCTTGAAGTTGGTCTCTCCTCCTCGTGAGCTCCTCGAGAAGCACTATGCCGACCTCTCCGAGAAGCCTTTCTTCCCCGGTCTCGTTACCTGTTAGTCTCTACCACCCGTGGCTGTGACGATGTTGAACAGAACCAATGCTAATCAATGACTTAGACATGTTGAGCGGTCCCATCGTCGCCATGGTTTGGGAGGGCCGTGACGCCGTCAAGACCGGCCGAAGTACGTTATTTGTCAATTGAGTGACCCGATGAATTTTGCTAACAATAACAGCCATCCTCGGTGCCACCAACCCTCTTGCCTCCGCCCCGGGCACCATCCGTGGTGACTACGCCATCGTGAGTGGCTGCGATATGCATTCCACTGATACCCAACTGACATTTGAATAGGACGTCGGCCGCAACGTCTGCCACGGTTCCGACAGCGTCGAGAACGCCAAGAAGGAAATCGCTCTTTGGTTCAAGGAGGGTGAGGTCATCAGCTACAAGCACAGCCAATTCGACTGGATCTACGAGAAGGCTTAAATGCTCTCGTCAATGACGCCCGTATAGGTGCTTGGAGCCACATAGAAATGAAAGATATCCAAAAGCCATGCAAATAGAGAGATCTTTTATATGTCTCAATATGACTTTGGTAGTGTGTACAGTTGAATATGCGCCGCCGGTGTGTAATCATTCGTTATGTTCTCCGCAAAATCCTCTTTACGCCTCTTCCGACAGGCACGAGCAAGACTCGCGCGAACCACGGCGTTGCCCACACACTCGCAACAATTCTTAATGGCAACAATGCCTTAGTTGTGACATATGCGGCAGCAAATTGTAGAACCAATTGCGCTCCCTTCTGCTGCGTCAGCACTTGAGACTTCTCGCCCTTCTCGTTTATGGTCGTGGAAGAAACACTTTTCGCAGCCTCTACGTCCTCACTTCCCACCCATCCTTTCTTATACATCCATTTCCCAAACCGCTGTATAGCTTCATTCAACGAGCCGTCATCCTCGCGAGCAGAGAGTAGTGGCGTCCAACCAGAGTAGTGAAAGAAGCCAAAGAGGCCGAATAGGGGCACAACAGCGGTTATTTCGTGCAATATGAGGAAGGATGTTATATGCGTAGTAGGGGCGCCGATGAGAGGGGTTGTGTAGCCGCGGAGGAAAGAAGGGAGTCGTTCATTGAATTTTTGGAGTCGTGCGCGGAGGCCGGCTGATGCTTCGGACGATGGGTTGGGGGAGGCAGAGTTTAGGAGGCGTCGTCGGGCGGAGAATGCTCTGTTTGTGCATCCATTGTGGTTTGTTGAAAATCTGGAGAGATGCTTGAAAAATGGCACTGAGTGTCTGATTAGCGTCGACGCGACTAAGGGTTTGAAGAGAGGCAGAGTTGACGAACTGATTGCACTTCCAAGCGCCTTGAATCTGACACAGAACTTCAGCCAGACGATTGCTATCGATCTCAATCAGATTGCTTATTGTTGCCTTCCATCATCGATAGCAACGCTGGCATTCACAACTCATGTATGTCGTTCAGCTAGATTGGAGCAATCAAAGATGTTTGCGTGGTTTGTCTTGACATGATGAGCGCTATTCCAAGTACAGTTAGACAAAGTTGTGCACTAAGCCTGTATGTATTGTCTTGGCTCTATCGTCTACACTGTACAAGTCCCAGTCTCGAGTCTGATCTACTATCTAAGGAAACATCCCATTTTCTAGACACAGGGTGCCAATCTATGTTCCATGTCGACCTAGGTATGTTGACAACTGAGTACTCTGAGTGATTTAGGTCAGCGTGCATGACATGATCCGCTGCAATGTATTTAGTACAAATTGTATTGACTCGCCAGCCAACCTTAATACATATTCGTGCAGCGTCCCGGAACCTACGATGTCATTCAATGAGACGAATAGCAGGTATTGATCTTCAACACGTGTTTGAGTCATCTAGAATGTGATGCTGAGGAAGAGATAATACCTGGAACAACCCCCCTGTTGATATTGCTTTAGTCTATTCTCCATTTTATAGCCCGGAGCTCAACAATCTCGACCAAGATATGTCGTTCACCGAGGCACAGGCGGACCTCGAGAGGGTCTAAACTAGCTGCACAAAGAGTCAAAAGCATGAGCATGTCACTCGTTATATAAATGTCTCTGTTTCACGTCAGACTCGCTGCAGTCAAAATTCCGACTCCTCTCAGTCGTGATCTTGACTCTCAACCGGACCCCACATGTTCTCCGCGCTCCGATCTCGCCTTCTTTTTCAGAAGGTTGTATAGCTCATCGACAGAACCCAGTCTGTAACAGTGCAAAAGCAATCCGTAGACTTGCCAAACAAACTAGTCAATTGTCGAGGCGTGATAAGTACTCAATTGAGAGAGAAGAGAGAAATGTGGTATATCGGGAATGCTTCACTGCGGGGAAAGAAAGACGCCGCCGAGCCCCACACTCGACGATTCTTTTCCGGTCCCTCATGCCTCAACCAACTCCCTTTTCGTCAATTGTTCATGGCTTTCCATCTTTCATTTGAATTGAATAACGTGATTAATTGCTACAAGGCAATCACACAGTATGGAAAAGATCACCGAAAAGCTTGCGGCTTTGCCGCCGGACTCCAATTATTTCTCATTGGAGTTCTTTCCTCCGAAAACACAGATGGTGGGTTGTTTTTTTCTTCCTCTTAACGAACCTCAAAAGGATGTCATAAAACTAACTCGCCATGATTTGATAGGGGTCGGTGAACTTACAGGCTCGTCTCGAACGTATGGCTCAGGCTTTGCGTCCGCTTTTCGTGACTGTGACATGGGGTGCCGGAGGCACCACGGCTGCAAAGTCTCTCGAGCTGGCCGAGATCTGTCAGCGACAGCTGCAATTAACCACATGCCTACATCTTACGTGCACAAATATGACGAGGAGTCTGATCGACGAGGCGTTGGAGCAGGCCAAAACTCTCGGCATCAGAAACATTCTTGCGCTTCGAGGAGATCCGCCCCGTAGTGAGGAATACAATATGGATGGAGATGATGATAGCAATAAGGACTTTACATGGGCTATAGATTTGGTGCGCTACATCAAAAAGACATACGGGGACTATTTCTGTATCGGTGTTGCCGCATATCCTGAAGGCCACCCCGGCGAGTCGCAGACAGATATTCAGGACCCCGAGAAGGATCTACCGTATCTGGTGGAAAAAGTGCAGGCGGGCGCAGACTTTATCATGACCCAGTTGACTTACGATTTCGAAGCATATAAAACGTTTGAGGATAGACTTCGGAACCACCCTTCAGGAGCTATGAAGACTATACCGATTATCCCCGGTCTTATGCCTATTCACGGTTACAAGATCTTGACCAGAGTGACGAAACTGAGTGGAGCTCATATTCCTCCCGCGATCATGTCACGAATTGAGCAAGTCCGGTCTGATGATGAGCGAGTCAAACAAGTCGGTGTTGATATCGTGAGCGAGATTGCAAACCAGATCAAAGCATTGCCCAATCCAGGGCACCGTGGATTCCATTTCTACACGTTGAACTTGGAGAAGTCGGTGACTTTGATTTTAGAGCGCTGTGATTTGATACCGCCCAGCAATGATAGTGCTATTGAAGATGGTATTGCAATTGAAGAAGTTGATGGAACTAATAAAGAACTCAAAACACTTGTCTCACGCCGTCGAGCTTCTTCTATCAACTCTGGTCCGCACAACCGGGTCATTGTGGACAAGCTACATGTGCCCACAGACCAACAGTCCGAACATTCATCACGGAAATCCATCACATACGAGACTCTTGCCTCTAGCGCTGGCGTTCCTGCACTAAATCCCCCTCCACGAAGTACGCAGCTGCAAATTTCAGAAGGAATCGGCTCGTTAGGTCGCGAAGCAACATGGGATGATTTCCCCAACGGACGTTGGGGTGATTCCCGGTCTCCTGCTTTCGGTGAAATTGATGGATACGGCCCTTCCTTGCACGTGAATGCCACTGTAGCAAAACAGCTATGGGGATATCCAGTGTCTAGAGAAGATATTGGTACTCTTTTCCGAAAACATGTATCAGGAGAGTTGTACATTGTTCCCTGGTCCGAGGGAGGTGCAGCAGAAGACGCCAACCTAAACGCAGAGACACAAATCATCAAACCACAACTATTGCAGATTATCGAGAAGAAGAACTGGTGGACACTTGCATCACAACCCGCTGTCAACGGCATACGAAGCGACCATCCCATCTTCGGCTGGGGACCACCCGGCGAGGGCTTCGTTTTCCAAAAGTCCTTTGTCGAATTCTTCTGCCCCAACTCCGATTACCAAAACAAAGTCAAGCCGACACTACTAAAACACGGCAGCGAGGAATTCTCCTGGTTCGCAATCAACGCGACCGGCCACCTTGAATCATCCTTTATACTTTCAGCCTCTTCCTCCCCCAACCCTGAAGACGCCTCTTCCGCTATCGCCGCCGACGAAGAACCCATCGAATTACGCGAGAGCACAGGCATGGCCGTGACATGGGGCGCTTTCCGCGGCCGCGAAATCACAACGCCCACCATCATTGAAGAAGTCAGCTTCCGTGCGTGGGGTGAGGAGGCGTTCCGTATTTGGGACGAGTGGCGACGGATCTACCCTCGGGGATCGGCTACGGAGCGGTTCTTGAACGAGACTAAGAATGATGTGTGGTTACTTTGCGTAATTGGGCATAGATATGGAGCTGGTACGGAGCCGGGGTCGGAGGAGGAGAAGGCGGAGATGAATACGTTGTGGAACGTGCTTGCGGGGGACATGTAAATACGACCTTTTAAAGCCTTGGCTGATATTCTAAGAGAGAGCCTCGCCACGCCAAATGTGCCGAGTGGATATCTAAATCTTGAACGGAGGAAAAACTCAGAGGTCAGCACTCTTCTGCGCAAACCCGTGCCTCTCTAAACCCTCCGCATTCGTATCCGGCGTCACGACAGAAGACTGTTGAGACTCGGCATACTTCTCAAGCGCATCGTTCAGTCTTCCATAAGCGGGAGCATTTCGTTTCGCATCGCCCGCGCCAGACACGTAGCTACTATATCCTCGTATCCTAGACAGAGTCAGCACATATTTTCCAGCCAACAGCCATAAGGAAGTATTGCAAAAAGACATGCCTAGGACCCTGACCCGTCTGCTTCGGGAACGCAGACTCATACTCCCTCTCAAAAGAAGCCACATCCGCCTCAAATGTATTAATCATGATCGAGAGACGCACAGCCTCAAAGAACTTGTCCATGACGTGGTGGTTATGGATCTGTAGTAGTGACCAGGCAAGCATTTCTTTCGCTGAAAGTAGGTGATGGATATACGCTCGATGATGCTTTTGGCATGCATAGCATTGACAGCCCTTCGAAATAGGCGCGACGTCTGTGCTATATGATTCATTCCAGAGGTCGAATGCGAGAGGTTTTGGTGCGGAGGGTGTCGTCTCTGTTGTCATCATTGTTGTCGTTTTCGGTGTCGAAGGCGAAAAGACGAAATCTAAAGCGATTCCGGCATTCGATAAATCCCCAATGAAAGGAATCGTAAATAAATCAGCGCCCAGCGCGACATCACGAAGGATTTCCTGCGGCACCCATGGCTCACCGATACAGAATCGCGCCAGATCATGGAGTGTGTCCGGTATATTGACTAACGACGCAGACTCGTAGAGAGCTAGACCCGAAACTTGAGCCCGTAGCTCATCTTCCAGATCTTGGAGATAGAGTCCCTGCTGCGTATTCTCCAGCGGGAGGATAGGCGCGAAGTATAACGGGGCTTCCGGCTCGCTGACCGTACCGAGATCATCGGTGGGCGCGGAAAAAAGATATCTCATTGCATCGCGAGTGAATGCATGTGTCCGATCAACCATCTTCTCCATTCTCTTCTTCCCCGGCCTATGTCCATACATCAAATCCGCGAACCCAACGACAATATCTGGTCGCAGTTTCTGTATCATATCCAGCCATTTCTTATGTTCCAGAGTCCACGATCCGGATGACGTTATGATCGCGAGTGCATCAGCCGTGTTCGCTTGCGGGGTGATCACCGGCTGAGCTCGACGGGCGCCTAAAATGAGAACGTCGTCATCCTGCGCGGCGATGAACTTGCGAAGTCGTGATTCACGGGGATGGGATTGAGGGACGTTTAGTACTGGAAGTGATTGAGGAGCTTTGTCTAGAACTGCGCTGGCCAGAAGACAGAAGTTAGTGTTTTTGCAAGGACACATATTAACGGAAGGCCAGCAAAGGTGCGCGTACAATCCTCCAAACCAACATAGAGACTTTCAATCGCGGTACTGTTCCTGACTATATCCGGTGATATATGGGGTACAACTCCTCGCGACGTTATAGCAATATAATGCGGAGTCTGAACTGGTTTCCTGTTGGGTAGCACGAGCTTGCCCACGCGAGCAGCAAGGCCACCCGGCGAAGTGGCATGCACCGTCGCAAAGGGATTTCTCATATTGGCAGTATTATCCTGGTCGATTTCATTTCCCATTTTTGCCCGAATGAGATGGAGAGTACTTTTTCGTTGTCAATGTCCAGGGGTTATAGCAAGGGTGGGATAAACCCTATACTATTGAAGCGAATATAAGAGTTTGAGATGAATTAATTTCTCGGCGGATTCTCTCTTCTTTTTTTTTTTTATCTTTGCCAACCCAATCAACCGCGTCGGATAGAACAAGTATCAATTGACCGCCTCCCTGGTACCTGAACTGTCTGCAGCACCTACACACTCTCGACAATAGCCACAAACACAGACAATAGATTATCTTGTCAATTGATTGTTTTTGATTGTTGATCCTGTCGACATGGCGGACTTATCGGCAATTGATAAGGAGAAGCGCGGGGCTCTGGTGGTGGTCGAAGGACTAGACCGCGCGGGAAAGTCCAGCCAGTGCGAGTTGCTGTACAACAGCCTGTTGGGCATGCACTACAAGGCCAAATACATTCGATTTCCAGGTAACTTGTCTTGCATTGTAAATGTACTATGCAATACTGAATTTTGCAGACCGAAGCACCCCCATTGGTAAACAAATTGATAGCTATCTACGCGGCAACTCGCAATTGGATGACCATTCGATACATTTGCTCTTTTCGGCCAACAGATGGGAGGTAGCCCAGAGTATCCACAAAGATATTGCTGATGGTGTGACTGTAATCGTGGACCGGTATTCATATTCCGGCGCTGTCTACTCTGCTGCCAAGGGGAACCCCAATCTATCGCTCCACTGGGCGTGGCAACCAGAAGTAGGCTTACCTCGTCCCGATCTCTGTCTCTTCCTTAGTATATCTCCCGAAGAGGCGGCAAAGAGAGGGGGATACGGTGTCGAGCGCTACGAAACCGACTCCATGCAGAAACGGGTGAGAGATCTGTTTCTCTCGCTATTGGATCTTCCGCACAACGATGAAATCTGTGTTATCGATGCCGGACAGTCGGTGGACGAAGTTGCGCAGGATATATTGGAGCCAGTCCTAGAGTGTATGAAGAACGTCGACTCAATAGGCCCGCTGAAAAAGCTGGGGCCATGGACATTTGTTCCAACAGGAGAGAGCTCAGCCGGCCGGAAGGATTAGACGAGCTTTGAATAACGTCAGAATCTGTCAGTCAAAGTTTTTCTTCCTCACTGTCCTCAATCACTATTTCCGCTCGCTCTGTCGAGTCATTCGACTTTGTATCTCTATGGAAATGGGGCTCTGATGTGCAATCGACATTTACAGCATTTATCCAGTCATCGTCAAGGTCCTCATAATCGTCATCAAGTGTATCGTCATTTGTCTTTGTCACTTTCTTGCTGATCCTTGACGTTTTTCTGCTTTCGATAGTTGTCTTATTCTTGCGCTGTCTGTTCAGTAGTTTCGCGGTAGTCTTTGCCCCGTATAACCGCATGCTCAATTCTTTCATCAACGCCACCCATGCAACTTCTCGCTTGCAAGCCGGGCATTCCCCGAATGTCGGCACCAAGCCAGAACTTCCTTCATCATTTAGGAATAGCTGCGAAAGACAGTTGACATGTGATATGGCGTGGCAGCGGCGCTGCGAACAGACAACAATGATATCACTCTGCATTGACAACTGTTCCTTACATACCTCGCATGTCAATCCTTTGCCGCTATCTTTCAGAAGAGAAGTTGACTTTTCAAGATGCTCTTGTAACCCACTGTACGTCGCATCAATGTGCGTCATGTCGTTGGCCGGTAGGTTGGAGTCGAGCACACTGGCACCTTCTGCACGAAAGTCTAGTTTCACGTGTATGGTATCGGGAAGTAACCCATCCGCACGTTCGGTCCAACGTTGCCAGTGAACATGCGCGTCAGTTGATATAAATCGCACCGTCAAAGGCCATGTTTTAAAGTAACTAGAGCGCAGCAGCTGATGTAGATTACCCAATACCTTTGGTGTGGAATTCCATAGGCCAGAGCCTTGGTCGACGGGGGGGTTCCTGCGCTTTCGGTTCAAATGGTCGGTCTCCACGGCACCTATATGTCTAGTGGTGTGTACATGCTGCCACGACCATCTGAGAATATATCTTAGCTTGTATTTGAGCATATATCGCAGAACCGGATACGACGGAAGCGTACTCGAATTGCAAAGCGCTAGTCCGACTCGTGAACCCCTCTATGATGGTGATCATTTCCCACGGCCTTAACGTATCGCGTTCCGTCCTCTTTGCACCACCTTTCGATAAGCCATTGTGCTGCTCTAGGCGCCGTGCTGGATCTGGAGTGGAGCCGATATAGAGACAAGTCGGCCTCTTGGCTGACCGGAGAAGATAGCAACAATAGAAGGCCGGGATGGGCTTTGTTGTAGGCAGATCGTCCGCAGCTGTCGGCGACATGGCTCAAGTGGCGAGGGTAATTTCCGGCGATGCATCGTGGAGACCTAGCACCTTCCCAATCCGCAACAATCGATCGCGTGACGCTAAGCCCAAATGACACGCCATCACGTGATCGAAATGACCGCCCGAGTCGACCTACAATTTTTGTCGATGTATGGCATACGTACAGTCCTGATTATCCTAATCAGGATCATCACGCTGCCACATGCCAATCCATTACGCGGCAGTGTCAGTGCATACTTTTTTTTCGAATATGGCGAACGTACCCCGAAACGTACGTACATTACCGACATGAAAATACGATGTCGAGCACGTGATGTATGTGCTATCCATGACCCGCTTTTAGACTAGCGTTAGATGTTATTGGTGGACAGCCAGTCATTCGACGGTCAGTGGAGGCATTGACCGGGTTAAAACTGACTGCACTCGACCAACTTTCCTTACTCTGATTAAATAATCGATGATTGTATGATCTATCTTCGTCTTGCCTGATCCTTCGATGAATTAGTACTCGCTATCGGCGGCATCATATGTAGGCAATAACTGTCGCCGCGCAGTCCCCTAAGTTGCCTTCTACTGACCACGAGTTTATCTACTTCGAACGCCCACTTATATGTTGTCGACCGGTCCGGTCCTATCCCGTCATAGCGACAAAGAAAAGAAAGGCAAAACAGAGCAAGAGGCTATCTAGTGCCGACAGGTCCTGAACATGAGCCAGGCTGCAATACCTACATCACCTCTGGACAACCTCTCGTCTGTTGCCTGACGCTGCTTTTGCACTGACTTTCCGTTTGCAGAGGACGTTGTCATACAATACGTATCGATACCAGGTACTATCAGATCGGACCCCCTGGCGGCGGACGAATGGACAACAATCTGGTCAATTTGGTGCATTATTGCATGCTCATGATTGTTCGTCCCCTCGATAGAGAGGGAGACTTTAATACAAGTGATCGTAGACCCATGATGATTTGATATGAGTGAGTGTAGAGAGATGAGTTCGGTTACTTCGGTACTGGCCGGGGCAGCGAAGGCAGGGACGACCTATCACATTGCAGCATGTAAAAAATTCCCAATGAGGGAACGGCGCCCTCTAAAACGCCCTTAGCCAAACAGGTCCCGTCTTAGCCTTGGAGCTAACACTTACCAAGTACCAACACTAATCTGCCCCATCAGTCAGTCGGCCCTCTCTCGGTCTTCCTTCCTTCTCTTCTTTATAGTTACTACGCTCATCTCTTGACAACAACCACCCCCTGCTCGTTCGCCCTGTCGTCCACCAGCTGGCAGCCCTGTCCGATTAGCTGTCCTCGTGGCCGAGCAAAGCTCTCTCTCGGTCTAGCCGATTTCAGACTCGAATCTCTTGCTCGCGATTGTGCCGTGCCGATTTTGCACGCTTCCTTCCTCGTTTCCTTTCTCGCGGATCTGTCCAGGCTGGGAATCTCACATTCGCCCGCCACTACTAGATACCACCATACAAGAATTAGTGTCCCATCTTGCTCTTCTGACGTCCGCCTCATCACATCAATTAGCTCTCGTCACTTTCTCGCTGATCCTTGATCGCTCGGCATCGCATTGTCCAATGCCGTCCTACCAACGTCTTCAGTCTTGATAGAACTGGGAGAATATCGTCTTGCTCAACCGTCTTTCCATCGATCCTCAGCGCTGGTCCGAGCGACTCGAGTAAGAAATGGTGGCCCCCGCGACCACCGCAGCGAATGCGCAACCGAACAATCCTCGTCAGCGGCCGACTGCCTCCTACCCTTCGTATGGCCACAATGTACCACTGAGCGCTCGACGCTCTGCGCCCTTGGATCTTTCCAGCGTTGAACGGCGCGGTCAGCCAAGTGCTACGCGGGAACCGACAAATCGTGTTCGTGCTCATGGCCTACCGGAGGCCCCTACTTTCCGTCCTACGGAAGAAGAATTCAGAGATCCGAACGAATACATCCGAAAGATTGCTCCAGAAGGGTCCAAATATGGCATTTGCAGGATCATTCCCCCAGAGAATTGGAATCCCCCCTTTGCAGTAGATACAGAAGTACGTTTTCCTCCCCAAGAAAGATTTAGATTCATCCCGGAAAGAGGCTAGCGAAGGCAACAATACTGACGTTCGCTTTTTCCCACAACAGAGGTTTCACTTCAAGACCCGTCGTCAAGAATTAAACTCAGTCGAAGGAGGTACGTTTCAACGCTCGACAATGAACAGTCATCAAGGATATCCTTCCCATTCTGACTCAAACCAGGTACCCGCGCCAATTTGAATTACCTCGATCAGCTCGCAAAATTCCACAAACAACACGGCACCAACCTCAACCGCTTTCCTAGTGTGGATAAGAGGCCCCTCGATTTATATAAACTGAAGAAGGCAGTCGAAGTTCGCGGTGGCTTCGATCAGGTCTGCAAGCTGAAAAAATGGGCCGAGATTGGTCGCGATCTGGGCTACAGCGGCAAGATTATGTCTTCGCTCTCTACCTCGCTGAAAAATTCTTATCAAAGGTGGCTTCAGCCTTACGAAGAGTATCTTCGTGTTGCCAAACCTGGCGTGCAGCAGCAGCTTGAAGTTGAACAAGGTGGCCCTTATACGCCATCACCTAATCGTTCGCCGGTAGCAAAGCGACCCATGTCCGCGACTCCATCCAATGTGCGCCAAGAATCTCCTGCCATACGAGCCTCCAACATTCTCAACGCCTCGATCGAAACCGACAACGTACCACCAGCAGAACAAGCCCCAACATCAGAGATACCTCTTCGCCCAACGCCGGGTTTCACTGCCGTGAATCGGCCGGGAGGATTTACACCTGTAAATCGCTCACCGTCATTTGCCGCGGTGAACCAAACTCCCCCAATCAAACGGGAGAATGAGAATGGCTCTTCGACCCCGAAGAATATTGCACCGTACCCGGGTAAAGAGAAGGCTGATACCAAATTAACTCCGCTCACCAATGGACATTCATCACACCCGCTTAAACGTACCATTAGCCATGACAGCCTCGCTGCCGATTCTCAAAGCGATTCCCTTGAATTGGACGCCTCTGGCCGAAGAAGCAAACGACTTCGAAAAGGTTTGTATGATCTCTTGATTTTTCTCCAACAAACCAATTGCGTTATTATAGTTACTATATCAGTTACATTTGCTGACGGTCTAATCACAGATGGTGTACCTACAGTTGCTGGCTCTCACATGAGTCTTCTTCGTCCTACACCACCCAAAGGAAAATCGAGGAGTGGCACTCGTAGAACAGGCGAGGTATGCTACTTAGTAATCTACATGGATCATCAACACGGAAGCTAACAGTATATCATCAGAAATGTGAAGCTTGTGGCAAAACAGACAATCCCGAGACTATCTTTGTGTGTGATAGCTGTGAAAACGGCTATCACAAAGCTTGTCTCGAAAATCCTCTAAATGCCGACCCGGAGTACGACTGGCACTGCCCGAAATGTCTGGTGGGCACTGGCGAATTCGGATTCGAGGAAGGAGGCGTCTATTCCTTGAAACAATTCCAAGAAAAAGCCAACGCTTTCAAGAAGAGCTACTTTGCTCCTCGCATGCCATTCGACCCTGTCTTGAATACACAGCGTCGTGAAACCGAGGATGATGTGGAACGCGAGTTTTGGAGGTTGGTTGAGAGCCTGACAGAGACCGTTGAGGTCGAGTACGGGGCCGACATCCACTCCACAACCCATGGCAGTGGTTTTCCGACTGTCGAGAGGAATCCGCTGGACCCGTACTCACAAGATCCTTGGAACTTGAACGTGCTACCATTCTATGGCGATTCCCTGTTCCGACACATAAAGTCCGACATTTCGGGTATGACTGTGCCATGGGTCTATGTTGGCATGTGCTTTTCTACATTTTGCTGGCACAATGAAGACCACTACGCCTATTCTGCCAACTATCAGCATTTTGGCGCTACCAAGACTTGGTATGGTATACCTGGAAAGGATGCCGAGGCCTTCGAAGAAGCAATGCGACAGGCTGTCCCGGAACTCTTTGAAACACAGCCAGACCTCCTGTTCCAATTAGTGACACTTCTGCCGCCCGATCAATTAAGAAAGGCTGGCGTAAACGTTTACGCACTTGACCAAAGAGCTGGCCAGTTTGTAATTACCTTTCCCCAGGCGTATCATGCTGGCTTCAATCATGGTTTCAACTTCAATGAGGCCGTTAACTTTGCTCCGACAGACTGGGAACCATTTGGCGCCCTCGGTGTGGAGCGGTTGCAAGCATTCAGAAGACAACCGTGTTTCTCACATGATGAACTGCTAATGACAGCCGCAGCTAGAGATACCTCCATCAAGACCGCCAAATGGCTTGCACCGGCACTAGAACGCGCGGTCGTTCGTGAAGAGTCAGATCGTGCATCTTTCCTTGATCGTCATCGAGGGATCGCTCCGCATCAATGTAAGTTCAGCGGAAGTGATTGGTCCGTCGATGGGGAGTGCAAATTGAAGTATGTCGTCGACGAAGAGGATCTCCCGGAGGAAGCGTATCAATGCCATTATTGCAAAGTTTATGCGTATCTTACTCAATTTCGCTGCGACAATACCGGCAAAACCGTCTGCTTGATTCATGCCGACATGTACAACTGCTGTGACGAGCCCCTTGAGCAAAGGATGATAGGCCCAAACCACACATTGCGATATCGAATGACGAACGACTCATTATCAGCATTGGTACAAAAGACACAAGACCGTGCTAGGATACCCGAGGCGTGGAATGAGAAATTGGACAAGGTTCTGGAGGACGAAGCGAAGCCTCAGCTGAAGGTCCTCCATAGCCTCCTAAGCGAAGGTGAGAAGATCCCTTATCACTTGCCCGGCCTTCAAGACCTGGCGGCTTTCGTTCAGCGGTGCGACAAGTGGGTAGATGAAGCCAACAACTATATCACGCGAAAGCAACAGAACCGCAGGAAGAATGAGAAAGCCTGGCGCAAAGGCACTTCCAAAGCCGCACAGCTTGAAGAACGCGATCGTGAGCTTCGCAGGGTGGAGAATATCCGCGCTCTACTTTCAGAAGCTGATATACTGTCCTTCGACTGTCCACAGATGGCGGCCCTGAAAGAGAAGACCCACGAAATCGAAAAATTTCGCCTGGAGGTCCATCTCGCCCTTAGTTCCAACGTACAATCAGCCACCCAGATTGAGGACTTGGTCGAAACCAGTCGAAACTTCAACGTGGACTTACCCGAGGTCGAGAAACTCGAAACCGTACTTCAACAAATAAAGTGGAGGGAGCAATCTCGCGCCAAACGTGAGCAGCACCTCACCCTCGAAGATGTCCATCAATTCATCCAGCAAGGCGAGGAACTGGGTCTTCCCGACAACGATCCGGATCTGGCACATTTCAAGGAGCTTCGTCGGTCTGGCGACGCGTGGGAAGCCAAAGCCAAGGAACTGATTTCTGTGGAGGCTGTTCACTATGTACAGTTAGAAGCTTTGTCCGCACAGGCATCAAGGTTTCCTGTTTCCCCCGAAACTCTGGCCCAAGTCGAGGCTATTTTGACCAAGCAGCGTGACGCTCAGAATCATATCCGGACTCTCTACGAACGTTCTAAAGATTCAGATATTCGCAAACGTCCTACATACAAAGAAGTGCGTGAACTGATGGAGTCTCTGGAGGAGCTTAACAGCAGGCCAATAGGCGCTATAGATCTCGAACGCGAACAGAAACATCATGAGGATTGGATGCGAAAGGGTAAAAAACTCTTCGGGAAAGCGAATGCACCTTTACACATCCTCAAATCTTACATGGAGGTCGTTGAGAAAAAGAATGCTTCCTGCTTTGATTTAGATGATCGCTTTCGCCCTCCTGTCGAACCTTCCTCACGCGACAACACTCCAGATCGCATCTTGGAAACTCCATCCACAAGTTGGTTTGAGGCAAAATCACGAAAGCGAGATGTTTTTTGCATATGCAGGTTACCGGAATCGGGGATGATGATTGAGTGCGAGCTATGTCATGAATGGTAGGTTGTCCCTTTCATCATTGGCGGATTGACCTGCTGACATTACACAGGTACCATGGCAAATGCTTGAAGATCGCGCGAGGAAAGGTCAAGGAGTTCGACAAATACACATGCCCAATTTGTGACTGGCGACGAAAAATTCCTCGTGATGCGGCTCGTCCTAAGTTGGAAGATTTGCAAGATTGGCAGGCAGAAATTGCGACTCTTCCTTTTCAGCCGGATGAAGAGGAAGTTCTGAATAGCATCGTAAAACAAGCCACGCAATTTCGAGATTTTCTTCAAGGCTTCACAAATGCTGCTTGCACGACCAGCGAGGAGGTCCCCACCTTGATATTCTATCTTCGCAAAATCGAGGGGGCGGAAGTATTACTTGCTTATGAAACCAACTTCTTCCGTCAAGAGATTCACAAATGGGCGCCGGTAGCCCCCGACCCGCCACCAATTCTGGAGCAGTCCCTTTCAACACGAAAACCACGACCCACAAAGAGTCAAAAGATCATGGCGCAATTAGGAGTAGATCGTGTTGAAGATCTTCCTCCTCACCTTAGACCTAAGACCAGTCAAGCCGGGAAGCGCAAGTCCATGGATGCGACCCAGTCAGGTCGAGCACCACAGTCTGGTGGTAGCGGGACGGCGGACTATCAACCTGATACTCCTGGAGATAACGGAACTAGCATAGAGAACTCATCTACTCCCTTTTTCTCAGGCAGCTACGCCAATCTTGGCCAGGATTCTAGTCCGTCATTCAGACTATCATCAACACCAGAACCTGGTCCACCTCTACTTCCTCATGCCAGCGGCCATTCCACAACATTTCCGTCGCGCGCATCGCCGCACGGTTTGGACCAGCCTCTTTTCACCGGACCATCTGTTTTCCGTGATCCACAGGAAAGTGCTCAGGGGGTTGGTATTGATACCGGAAATCCGTTCAGCAGCAGTCCGCCACGTCAAGAGATGAGTGACGTCTTTGCTGATTTGACCAACGACGACCCAGAGGCCGTTGAACCAATGGAGAATACTCATGCCAATGAGGCGCTAGAGGCCCTTGATGTCAGCAATGGAAGTGAAAGACATGACTCTCACAATGAGGGCGATGGTGATATATCTGTACCGGGGAATGACGTCGAGAACCACGATAGAGATGCCGACGGCTTCTAGGCTGGTTTTTGACGCCCACAACTGGTCGCTGATACGGCTACTGCAGCATATCGACTTGCTTGTGGATGATTTTGCAATTGAAGAGATGGATTTACGAGTGCTTCTACTTTTTACGTTCTTTCGGGCGGTGTCGGGCGTGCCAACTAGAAGCTTATACCTATGGCGTTCAAAAATACTTTTTTGCTGCTTGTTATCTCTTCCGATATTTTATGATAATGTCTTGTTGCTTGGGGTATTTTATGTTAGACTTTCTTTCTTCTGCTTCATCATCTTTCTTCTTTGCGTGGCCTTAATCATCATAATAAGGATGTTGGTTGATTGTGTATGATTATAGCAGATCTTGAGACAACATTGTATTATTATCAAGAACGCAGTCCCTATTGTGTATAAGCCAAATAGATTGTAATTGATGCCTTGTGTTTCAGGCGGTGAGCGCCACTGCCGCTCTAAATGTTGTTTGAATGACATCTACGATTTCCCCTCAAGAATAATCTCTAACGAACATCGGAACAACATGTACACTAGCTCAACTGAAGAAATGCCCCCAGACCTCAACCTTAACCTGAGCGTATCAAGTCTGAGCCCACCGGGCCTCCTTCCATTCCTCAAACATGCCCGCAGCCACTTTCTACCTATCATCAGAAATGGCATCGCAACACAGAACCCAATCTACGTCCTGGGCAACCAATCCGCAGATCTGGACTCTGTTATATCTGCAATACTGTACTCGTATTTCTTCTCCGCAAAGGATGGTAAGAGAGGAAGGCATGTCCCTCTCGTAAATTTACCGGATGTTCCTAGTGGAAGAGAATTGAGGAGGTTGAGACCCGAGTTTGCGTGTGCCTTGGAGCTATCTGTTTCTTCACCATCCTCTACATTGTCGATGCAAAAGAGGAAAGGGAGCGATACGGATGGAGAAGATGGAATTGTCAAGTTGCTTGGCGAGCATATCGTCACCGTTTCTGACTTGCGCGAGGGACTTTTATCGGCTCTGGAAGAGACTGAGACGAAGCAGAATGAGAAGCTAGAGTTTGATTGTGTGATGGTGGACTGGAACAACCTCCCACATAAATCATCGCAGCAAAGAGAAGGGAAAGGGTCGATTGATGGACTCTCGGACCTTGTCACGTTCACGATCAAGGGATGCATTGATCATCGTCCTGATGAAGGCTTTGTGCCGCCTTTGGAAAAATTGCCGCAGGGTAGTCCACGGGCCATTGTTTCCGGACCGGGATCGTGTACGAGCTTAATTGTTCATGAGATTCGGAAGCGGGGCTTATGGCCTTCGCCCTCGTCGATTCCCGATGGCCAAGGACAACAGCAGCAGGTTCACGATGAAGCTGGTGAAGCTGATGAATGGGAAGTTCAATTAGCCAAATTTGCCCTCGCATCAATCCTTATTGATACCACGAATCTCACTGCTGAAGGAAAAGTGACGGACGTGGACCGAGATGCTGTTTCGTTTCTGTCGGAACGAATCTCTTATGCTGCTGTTGGGGATTCTGAATGGGACCGGACTGCGTACTTTGAACAGATTCAATACGCTAAAGCGCACAGTCTAGATTGGTTGACGATGGATGAGATTCTGGGTCGGGACTACAAGGATTGGACTGAGTCGACTCCGTCGGGTCAGAAAAGGCTTATTGGGATTGCGAGTGTTGTGCGGCCACTGAAGTGGATTGTCGGCAAAGCGAGGGATGAAGATGGTGATTCGGCTAATATGAGAAAGGAGGAACTGGAGATATTTCTGGAGAAGTTGAAGAAATTTGCGCTTGAAAAACGCCTTGATGTCATTTCTGTGATGACGGCATTCACTGAAGACGGTGATGAACGAGGACAATTTGCAAGAGAGTTACTCGTCTGGGGACTCGAAGATGCCGACAACGACACACTGGCACATTTTGCAGAAACATCTAAAGAGCAATTAGGGCTGCAGAAGTGGAATGATTTCCCCGCTGAAGGCAGCCCCGCACATATAGGTGGACTATACATATGGCGGCAAGGGAATGTGTCTCAAAGCAGGAAGCAAGTTGCGCCCTTGCTTAGGCAGGTGTTCACCAGCTGAAGTGATGTATGTATGTGTCAACATGAAGATGCGAATGGTTCCCATTTCTATATTTGGGTATCATGGATGATCAAACATTTATACAGACACAAACGCAAAGACAAATATCGACAGGCATTGGGTTTCTGCTCAAGATCCATGGATCTGAAAGCGACATGTTTGGCATGTTTTGCACAAAAGTGGAAGGGAGATATATGCATTAAAAAGCAATCTAGAAGAAAGTTGAAACAAGATTCCCGGTATGCCGCTATCTGCGATGCAATGGACACGAAATCAGGCTCGCTCGCTCTATTAACGCCGTTCCTGCGCTATTGAATGAACACGCGGACAAAATAGAAAAGTGTTCAACGAAGAACAAACTGTATAAAAAAAAAGACTGTCGGTATTCTACTGTATGTTGACCAAGTCGGAAATGCAGATCAATAAGACTCCCATTCGCAGAAAACGCACCAACGTGCGCTACGATCTGCCAGAACAAGACCGCGCCAAACGCCTTTTTCTCCGATTTTGATAACAGTTTCCCATACACTGCCGTCCGGATTACCTTCAGTCAAAGAATCAGGGTTATTGTTGCTCGTGCTAATCATATGCTCAGCTTTGCGCATGAGGCGCAGAATTTTGCCGGATGGCGATTGTATAGCCAATTTAGCAGGCTTCTCACGGTTGGATGTGGACTTGGTTGAGGAAATGACTGACGTATTCGCTGTAAAGGCGTCGAGGGAGGTAGTCGAAGCCGCCGATCCGCCATAATTACTGGATACCATGCTCATAGCACTAGATGGACGCATGATCGAGGGAGACGCACGGCCATCGCTTGCAATCTCCCCACTGCTAGACTTTGAGAACGGCGCAGCTGGATGTTGGCGGACAGCAAATACAAATGTGTTGTTGATGGCTAGTTTTCCGCACTGCGGCTGGATGACATATAGGTCATGACGCTGTGCATGTGGAGTGGGATGTCGCAGCAAGAATTCATAAGGAGGGTTGTCACCGGTATGGAGAATCGGTAACGCGACCGCCAGCGGATGAGGAATGTCCCTGCTTGAATGCATCAAACCTTTCTTGCCTGCATATATTTTCAATACAGCTTGCCCTTCATCACCAGGGAGAAGTGCCTTGATCGTGAAGCGCTTTTGACCACGAATCCAATCGGGTTGAGCAAGTGCACGTTTGCGTATAACATCTCCACTTTCGAACCAGTCGCCATCAGCATCACGAGCAAACGCAGGAGCTTCAACTTCAGCAGCACACTCAACATCAGGTGGAACAAGAATGCGAAACTGCATAACATCTAAGCCCTCAATGCGAATATAGCTTGTATCATAGTCCGGCATCTGCATCGCATTCTTGAAAAAGGCCGGACTGACGGCGGGAAGCGCTAAGAGAACGTCTGGAGATATAGGTGGACAGATATGTTGCTCTTCGGGATGAAGAGGGATATGGGTGTAGCATAACTCAAGAGGCCGAGCGAGAAAATACCAACTCTCAGCATGCTGAGAGTTGGTTGTCACTAACTGACTTCGCTTTGGATTCGTTGGGCTGGCCAGCGAACAGTCCATGAAGCGCCATTCGCCGTCAATCAATATAGCATTCCACCAGTGATTCGGTCGCGATAGTGCACTCAGGTCTAGGAGTTCTCCGGGACTCTTCAAATAGCCTTTGATAATATCGGCATGTAGCCCGACGGCTGAGCACATCTCTTGGACAAGAAAAGCAACCTCTTGAGGGCATCCACGCTTCATATTAATCACGCGTTTCAAGTCCACCTCATTCTCATCTATTGGTTCCTCCCATGCAATCTTTTCGCTGACCCAAATGAATATAGCTCTCAAGCGCTGAACATCACTTTTGTACGGTCGACAAATATAACCTTGGGCTAAGCTTGCTGGGTTTGTCAAGGGCGGCAAGTTGCTGATAAATCGCGCGCTCTTGTCGACTAGGCTGAGGTTGATGGCTCCCCAATTGGTGGGATCGCTAAGTGGCAGACCATCAATACTTTCGTCCCCCTCTGCCGTTTCGTAGAGCTCCTCAACAGCATAAATGACCGGATGATCCATCATTTGACAGCGCTCCGCACGTTCGATACGCTCATTACGGCTTGGCGTGCTGGCACGATTCACATCCCGTCGAACTTGCACCCAATCAATCGGACTATTGGCGTTTACATCGACGTCCTGAGAAGTAGTATATTCTGGACGTCGAGATGAGCCGAATGACTGAGTGAATCGATGCTTTGTGGGTGATGGGGATCTCCCGTTTGGTACCTGGATACTGCTTCTAGCAGTGGCCGCTCCGGTTTTGGCAGAGTCAAGGAAGCGTTTAAGAAATCCATTCTTCCTGGCTTTGGGAGTTGATAGGCCGCCGAACACGCCTGGTGAATCGCCCATATCTTTACCGGGTGACCATGGTACAGCGGACTGAGCTCCTTGTCTTGAAGTGCCATGACTTGAATGGTAAGATATACCACTAATCGGAGTCATCGGTCTATCAAGGTCACTGAAAACACCTCTATTCAGGCTTTCCATCGCTGTTGTCGGGCGTTCAACCGAAAAGCTGCCCCATTTTGCTTGTCCGTGTCTTGCAAAGCTTCCCGCACTCGTTGCACTGTACTGACCAGCCGAGGTTCCGCTCATCAAGCTGACGGTGGTGTTTGTACTCGTTGATTCCGTGGTGAAGGTGCTCTGCACACCACTGGAGGAATTTGTCGTGTTTGATTTATTAGTCATGGTACGGTTCAAGAACTGTTTACCTAATTCCACAGCCGATTTTCGAGCCCGCAATTGAGGACGGGAAACGCCAATTGAATCATGCCTGGTATGATAGCCATGTTGTTTCGGTGGTGGCGGTGGTCCAACATCATCTTCGTTGTCATGATTCGGCTGATCTGACTGGTCATGGAGTTGTCTCAGTCGGTGTTCCATTCGCTGTACGTAGTTGTTGAATTGAGGGGGTCCTTCTTGATATCGTTGACCATAAGCTTGTTGCTCATCATAGTCACTCCCTTCTTGATCAAGATCTCTCTCACGAACGGAACCAAAACCCAAAGATGTGTTCGCTCGACCACGGGTCGGTCGTGGGCTTGTTGCTCGAATTTCATTATATGCATCGGGAGACCACGGATTAGAGAATTGAGGCGTAGGGGAAGGAGAGGGAGCGACGCGAGGAAGGCCCATATCTTGCAAAGAGGTCATCACATCCTCCATAGCATCTCGCAGCGGTGAGGGGGTATTGCCATGGCCGACTGATGAGTGACCTCCTGGCGAGTGCCCAGGCGAATGACCAAGGGAGAGACTGGGAGGCAGAGGCGATTGAGCGCGTGGAGGTGGAGTCTTCGCCAGTAGTGCATAACGATCATTCATTTCGATGGGAGCAGGCGCTATACTCATACGATGTTGCTGACTCCTCACTGCAATTCGATGAGGAGGAGGTGGTGGGGGTGGAGGAGACGGCGATGGGTCGCGAGCTGGAGGCTGCTGGGCAACATGAGGAACGATCTGAAGTGCTTTCTCCGAAGGCATCGAATAAGAAGGTGATCTTGACACAACTTCGTGACGCTTTGGGGGCAACGGTGATGGCGTGCGAGATTGCTGAGCAACGACTTGATGTGCCACCTCTGAAGATCCTCGATAGGAGGGCGATGTTGACACAAACTCGTCGCGTTTTGACAGGAGCGGTGATGGCGCACGAGCTTCTTCAGCAGGACTCGGGGACACTGTCCGTGACGGCGATCGTGCCAAGTTGCTTCGAGCCCGAAGCGCAGTGGTTGGCGTGCGAGGAGGCTTTTGAGGTAATATTGATCGCGGAGGTGTATTTTCTCGAGACGTCGCTGTTGAAGGTGTCTCTGACAGCTTCTCTCGAGCTCGGCGATTGGCCTCACCCGGTGTGACTGCGTGCCTGTGCGCTTGAAATGGCTTTCGGAACACTGTCCGTTGCTTTTTGAGGGTACGAGAATCCGCGCTATCGTTTCGTGTCAAGGCATCTGTCGTAGATCGAGTCACAGGCACAAAGTCCTCCCCGAGGACCACGACAAAGTTTGAAGGGAACAGTCCCATCATTCGTTTATCACGGCGCAAGCGTCCCATCCACCATGACCCGTCCCCTGCATTGAGACATTCGATGAGATCTCCTTCTACGAAGCCAAGATCTCTTTTTGACTCTCCTCCCCATGAGTAGATCGCCCGACACCAGCATGGAAACTTGGTTGGCAGTGCTGGTGTCATAGCGGCGCCGTCACAGAGGCCTTTCGACGCGACCTGGTCGGAGCTGATAGCGTGTCGTGTTGTCACTTCGTCGACCTATTGATTTTGTGCGACTAATGACCGATTCTATACGGAGCAATGGACTGGTAGGTGGCGTTGCTATGGGGTTTTTGAATCTGGGGGGATAGCGGAGTGGAGGTTGGAGGAAGGGCGGCGGAGGTAACAATAACAATGATAATAATGAACGATCGAAGAGCCGGCTCAGCCAACCATCGTCTATGGTATGTAGCGAATGAATTAGTGATGCGCAATATACACGGATTATTATCACAGAGCAATTTCAATGTCGAGTCGAGGAGTTGGAGTCGGTGAGAGAGCGTCTGAAGGGAAGGAGCGACTTGGTTGCCCTGTTGGGCTTGGCTCAGCTCATTGTTTGTGCCCGTGTTTACGCTGCTCCTCTTTGGGCTTAGTATCGTCGCCTTATCGATAAGTTTATCCTGTCGGGCCGGCTGATCTTCCGGCCAACCTCTTCTTCAGCCTTTTTCCATCTGGACACCCACATTATGGATTAGTTCAGCAGTCTTCCACGGCATACAATAGTGCGATGGGTTCTTCATCCACTGTGTCCATGACAGATAGTACTTTGACCCTCGGTCAGCGTCAGGCTCACGAGTATAGTGCCGCTTTTCGGTCGAAAGGCAGCGGCTCATTACAGCAACATGTCGTGAGAATCATGACAAGGACGCAAGTCAGGATCTAGACGTGAAAATGGGTATTTCGTTCTTCCTATCAGAATTTTGCCTCTCGCCACTCTAGTTCACATGCAATGACAAGTGTATGAATCAACGACGCTGTCGCAGCTGTGTAGGAGTGCTGATGAGGACAACGAGTCATAACGCGTCAAGGATCATGTCAAAAGCATCCATTGATACGAATTCAAGCTCCGATTTTCGCGATTAATGAGCGGTCCCGAACTGCCCTGTAATTCTTATCGCCCTTAAGGCTGTTTGTTTTCATTTTTATCTAGGCTTTGCAGAGCAGAAAACAAGGAAACTGGCGCCGAAGCTATCGCCCTGCACGAGAACTGGCGATCATCACATTATCCGGTTATGATACTGACCTCGTGCTACTGAAAGCTACATCTCATGCTGGTACTAAGCGACACGATGCGCGAGCATACTTCCTTGACAACCGATGAGAAGACTCATCTAGGTAGTCGATGTTCTGGGAAAAGGTAGGCTTGGCATTTACCCCTTTTGTGATTCACAACCTCTGGTAATGCAACATATTATGCTCGATGCAACCAGTTCAGAGACTACCGGTACTTTAGATTGCCCGCTGAATGGGACTCTTATATCCTGACGTCCCCGGGTTTGCTGCATCCGCATGCAGAGCACGTTTCCAAATCCGGTAGCGGTCCACATTCCATCGACTCCAATTCGACCAATTGCACCTAAAAAGTTATTTATATCTTCCCAGCACACATTTGTCTACTAGGAGCTGCGTGCTTGCAACTCAAGACAAATTGCAGTTCGTCTCGTGTTGCAAGTTCGCTCTCCCCTTCGACACATGCATGTTCAGTCGTGCAAAAAGCAATCCACCCCCTGTTCAACAATTACTCCGAGGCTATGTAATTGGCCCATAACTGCAAGGTCCATGATTGATGCGATTCCTCCTACATTTCAGAAGCTTCCCTTAGATCGTGTGTTACCGAAAGAGAATAAACGAGGCTTTTTGTCAAAATGCTTGTAGCGGCAATATTGTCAATTCCCTGTTTTAGAAGTTGGCTGGCATGCAAGGTCTGAGACCATGTAAGTTCAAGTACTTCGCATGAAGGGAAGAGTCTAGTTCTTTTGTGCATTACTAAATTATCATTGACGTCATTTATTGAAAAAAAAAATCACCCTGTTGCATCCATATGGGGGCTATCTGCGTCAAAAGTGGCATTTCGTTGTTGCATGTAAGGAGACAGCCTGTCTACTTCAATACTATGTGTTATAGCTGCATAATTTGACATGATATGCCGCCAATGCACGGGAGATCAGGTGTTCAATGAAAGGTACGAGACAACGAAGTCCAGCTCTTATTAAACATGCAGGAAAGGATCGAATTTTTTGCATCAAACATGGAAATGTTGGGAGAGTTATGTAGATAGGGCTATCGAATTCCACGTGACATCAGTGCTATTGGCGGTGTATTTGCTGTGTAATATTGGGCTGCACAACTGACAATCAGCAAGTTACTAACGTATAAATTACCATGTTTTTACGCCAGGGGAGATTCCCCTAGTAACGACGACATTAGAAAAGTCCTCGCTGCCATACTTGCACCTCGCCGCAAGCGGATTCTCACAATTTTCCCTCGTAAATGATGATCAACAATCCACCATAGCTTCCATTCCTGCCGTTTTCCTCGATCTGTCCGCCTTTTTTACTATTGTTAAGCATAGTGATCTACCTAATATCCGATATCATGTGTATCCGGCTCCATGTGGCCGACTATGCAGCAGACACGGCTGTGGCTGCGATTAAGACACGATCCGTGAGACCTGAAATACTCGCATCGATCTGGGCCCTCTGAAAATGGGTCGAGGGATCAGCGGTCTGTATTTCCTTGCTCCTCTGGGCCCTGGATCTTCCATCGTAACGGTGGTATCTAGTAGGCTGATGTTATCCACCAAGCCGCAAATCGGACCTGCGCTTATAGAGGGCTTGATGGGGGCCCTGCCTGTCACTGACTTTCCTGATTCAGATATGCAGGGCTTTTCACATGGCTCAAACAGGGTAAATCACAATTCTAGAATCCTTTCCAAGGATTTGATGTATCTTTTAACTTGAGGTTACCGCTTGCAACTTTCTTCAAGTAACGTCATAGATATCTTTTCTTGCTTTCTAACCAGATCTTTCTATACATAATGGGTAGGACATAAAAACCTACAAGACAAGATCTCAAACAGTGGAAAGTACTTTCTGGTTTACACCAAACCCTTGCGTCCGAAGTGCTTGTCCAGGGTCTCCATTCACAACCTCCAACAGCACCCTCCGACAAACAAGAAGCCAACAACTTGTACATCTAACAACGACAGGAACCTACATTCGTCACCAAAAGAAGCAACACAAGCTACCAAACAACCTCACGATAGAGCCGGGATGGGCTCGACAAGCTGGGCCTATGTCTTTGGTGACCAGACGAGCGAGTTCGATTCTGGACTTCGACGCCTGCTCCAAGACAAAGGTAACAGTTTCGTAACATCTTTCCTGGAAAGATGTTCTTTTGCTTTGCGCCACGAAGTGACACAGCTCCCACCTTCCGATCGTCGGAAATTCCCCCGATTCACTAGCCTCATCAGTTTACTTTCGAGATATCGGGAGTCAGGTCCGAATCCAGCTCTTGAAAGTGCCTTGACTACCCTCTATCAACTCGGTTCATTCATTAGGTGAGATGCCACTTCTCTTTTACTCGACGCATTTTACTAACTAGCATTAGTTACTATGGAGATGGAGGGCAAGTGTACCCTCTCGGCTCACAAAGCCATGTGATTGGGCTTTGTACTGGTCTGCTTGCGTCTGCAGCAATTGCCTCATCCAGGACTATCGGAGAGCTAATTCCTCTCGCTGTCGAAGCCGTTGTGGTTGCTCTCAGACTTGGCTTGTGCGCCTATAAAGTCCGTGACTACGTCGGACAATATGGCGCTCAGTCTCAGAGTTGGTCCGCTGTAATCTCTGGTGTCGGTGAAGCAAAGGCACTCGCTATTATTGCCGAATTCTCCACCAAAAAGGTACGTAAGGTCTAATCTCTGTGCACATATCGTGTACTAATCGTTTCAGGGCCTTTCCCCTTCCTCTCGGCCTTATGTCAGTGCCGTCAGCTACAATGGTCTAACCATTAGTGCGCCACCTCTTGTTCTTGAAGAGTTCATTGACTCTGAATTGACAAATACGGCCAAACCACTCAGAGTGGCGGTGAATGCTCCTTTCCATGCACCTCATCTCTATGGTAAGCAAGACATAGAATGGACTTTGAAAACCACGAACAGTGGCTCATTCAAAGGCTACTCCTGTCGCATTCCGGTCCTGTCGAGTACTACTGGCCGTGAGATTGCTGCAGACAATTTTGAGGACCTGCTGAGAGTTGCCGTCGAAGAGATTCTTCTTAAGCAGCTCTGCTGGGATAAAGTCCTCGATGGCTATTCATCTATCGTCAAAAGTTTGTCTATTTCTACGTGCAAAATCTGCCCTGTCGCCACCTCGGCATCGTCGGGTCTTGTGTCTGCATTAAAGCGTGCCGGAGTGACCGAAGTGCTTCTCGAAAACGCGCTTCTCGATTCTGGAAAGAACGACAACTTTCAAAGCACAACAGGAAGGACTGAACAGTCAAAGATTGCCATCATTGGTCTTTCGGGAAGATTTCCAGATGCACCAAGCCCCGAACATTTCTGGGACATACTCTATCAAGGCCTCGATGTCCACAGAGAGGTGCCGCCTGACCGATGGAATTGGAAAACGCATGTCGATCTTACGGGAAAGAAAAGGAACACCAGTCAAGTACCATACGGTTGCTGGATCCCTGAGCCTGGTCTTTTCGATCCTCGATTCTTCAACATGTCTCCAAGAGAGGCGCTTCAGGCTGATCCAGGCCAGCGACTGGCACTAGTCACTGCTTATGAGGCCCTGGAGATGGCAGGCTTTGTTCCCGACTCCACACCGTCTACGCAGAAAGATCGCGTCGGAATATTCTACGGCATGACTAGTGACGATTATCGTGAAATCAACAGCGGTCAAGATATTGACACATACTTCATTCCTGGTGGAAACCGAGCTTTCACGCCTGGCCGCATCAATTATCACTTCAAATTTAGCGGACCGAGTGTGAGTGTAGATACTGCTTGCTCATCCAGTCTCTCCGCAATTCATATGGCTTGCAACTCATTGTGGAAGAATGACTGCGATACCGCTATCGCTGGAGGCACCAACGTTTTGACCAACCCTGACAATCATGCCGGTCTTGATCGAGGCCACTTTCTTTCTCGCACAGGAAATTGCAACACATTTGATGATGCAGCTGACGGATATTGTCGTGCTGATGGTGTAGGCACCGTTGTCCTCAAGAGACTTGAAGATGCGGTTGCAGACAACGATCCAATCCAGGCTGTCATTGCGGGAGCGTACACTAACCATTCAGCTGAGGCCGTTTCAATGACACGTCCTCACTCTGGTGCCCAAGCATTCATCTTTGATAAACTTCTAAATGAAGCTGGCGTTCAACCTACTGATGTCAGCTACATTGAGATGCATGGAACCGGCACACAGGCTGGCGACGCAGTCGAGATGACTTCGGTTCTTGACACTTTTGCTCCTGACCATGGCCGAAAGGCCGAGCAAACCCTCCATCTTGGATCGGCAAAGTCAAACATTGGTCATGGAGAATCAGCATCGGGTGTTGCCGCTCTGATTAAAGTATTGATGATGATGCGCAAAAGCATGATTCCTCCACACTGTGGCATCAAGACAAAGATCAACCACAACTTCCCTACCGATCTCAAGGAACGCAACGTTCACATTGCCTTCAAGCCTACTCCCTGGGTGAAACCAGAGACAGGTTTACGCAGATGCTTCATCAATAACTTCTCTGCAGCTGGTGGTAACACTGCCTTGCTTGTGGAAGATTCGCCAGATCGTCTTTATGGATCTGATGTTGATCCACGCTCAACATACTCAGTTGCAGTATCGGCCAGATGTCAAGCCTCTTTGAAGAACAACATAAACAATCTGGTTGATTGGATCAGCAAGCACTCGTCAGACATGAAAGAGAATGAGTTCTTAGCGAAGCTGTCTTATACTACTACTGCTCGACGCATTCACCATCCTTTCCGCGTCATGGTGTCTGGTACCAAGGTTTCCGAGGTGCAAGAAGGTCTCCGTGCGGTAGCCAGCAGGGATTCCATTAGCCCAGCTCCCTCAGTTGCGCCAAGTGTTGGATTTGTCTTCACCGGACAAGGAGCACAATATGCCGGCATGGGAAAACAATTCCTCGAGAGTTTCTCGCTATTCCGCTCCGATATTATACGTTTTGATGGAATTGCCCAGAGTCAAGGATTCCCATCTTTCCTTTCCCTCATCGACGGTAGTGTGCCAATTGAAGAATTAAGCCCAGTGATTACACAGCTTGGCACAACTTGTATGCAGATGGCATTGGCCAACCTGTGGGTTTCGTGGGATGCTCGTCCAACGTTCGTTATGGGCCACAGCCTCGGAGAGTACGCTGCTCTTTATGTCTCTGGAGCATTGACGGCTTTCGACACAATCTACCTATGTGGTCGTCGTGCCCAACTCTTGGAAGAAAAGTGCAAAGTCGGAACTCATGCAATGCTAGCAGTCCGATCTGGCCTGAGTGAGATCACTCCTTTCCTTAACCCTGGAGTCCACGAAGTTGCCTGTATCAATGCTCCGGGCGAGACTGTGATCAGTGCTACCTCCCAGAACATCGATGCTCTTTCTGAACAACTTGTTGCTGCAGGAATCAAGGCTACCAAGCTAAAAGTACCCTTTGCGTTCCATTCTTCTCAGGTCCAGCCAATCCTGGAGGAGCTTATCAATGCGGCCAAGGGTGTCAAGTTCCACAAGCCCTCCGTTCCTCTTGTATCTCCTCTCCTAGGAGAGGTTATCAACGAGAAGAACTACGAACAGCTTGGTGGCACATATCTCGCCCGTCATTGCCGAGAAACGGTCAATTTCCTTGCAGCTATCGAGGCGTCTCGACATGCCAAGCTTATGACCGATAAAACAGTGTGGATTGAGATTGGCTCTCACACAATCTGCTCGGGCATGATCAAATCTACTCTTGGACCTCAGGCAAACACAATTGCTTCGCTACGTAGAAACGAAGACTCGTGGAAGGTGTTGTCACAAAGCTTGTCAGCTGTATACCTTGCTGGTATCAACATACAGTGGAAGGAATATTATCAGGACTTCAAGTCAAGTCATGAGGTTCTTCACCTGCCAGCATACAGCTGGGATAACAAGAACTACTGGCTATACTATAAGAATGACTTTTGTTTGACGAAAGGTGGTGATCCTGTACCTCAAATTTCAAACACTGCACCTTCACGTCTCACAATATCGGCGCAGAAGGTCGTTGAAAGTAGCGGTGACGCAACAAAAGCGACTGTCATTACAGAGACTGACATTTCAGATCCGCTTCTGTGTCCTGTTATTCAGGGCCACAAGGTCAACGGCATTCCTCTCTGTCCTTCCTCTCTGTATGCCGATATTGCTCAGACTCTGGCTGAGTATTTGATTGATAACTTCAAGCCTGAACTCAAAGGAGTTGGTCTGGATGTTGCTGATATGGCTGTTCCGAAGCCTTTGATCTACAAGAACGCCGGTCCTCAGCTTTTCCGAGCAGCTGCGACTGCTGATTGGGATGCCCGACAGGTGTCCATGCAAATATACTCCGTCAATTCGGAAGGCAAGAAGATGACAGACCACGCTAGCTGCATCGTCAAGTTCTTCGATACAGATTCTGCACGCGAAGAGTGGAAGCGTAATGCATACCTTATTCAGCGAAGTGTTGACAGGCTGTTCGAAAGTGCGGCCAACGGTGACAGCAATAAACTTGGTCCCGGAATGGTCTACAAGCTGTTCGGTGCACTTGTTGACTATGACAAGAACTATAAGTCAATGCGAGAGGTTATCTTGGACAGCGAACAATATGAGGCCACAGCTCTAGTCAAGTTCCAGGCTGAAGCAGCCAATTTCCACCGCAATCCGTTCTGGATTGATAGCATAGGACATATCACTGGATTCACCATGAATGCAAACGATGCTACCGATTCGGTCAACTTTGTCTATGTCAATCACGGCTGGGATTCAATGCGTTGCGCTACGAAGTTTTCTGCTGATGCGACGTACCGTACCTATGTAAGAATGCAGCCGTGGCAAGGTACCATCTACTCTGGTGATGTCTACGTCTTTGAAAAAGACGAGATTATAGCTGTGTATGGAGGTGTTAAGGTAAGCGTTTCGTCTATCTTACAAAGTGTGGAAATCATCGTGTACACAAATACTAATTGTTATTCCATAGTTCCAAGGAGTGCCGCGCAAGATTCTTAACAGCGTTCTACCGCCACCAGGAGGTGGTGTACAGGCAGCGAAGCCCACAGTCAAGGCCTCTGTTCCTGCTCCTGTCGCTGTACCCAAGACGAAGCCCATTGCAAAGGCTGTCAAGCCTACTGCACCAAAAACATCCGCCCCCAGTGTTCTTGTTCAAGCTTTCAAGATTCTGGCTGAGGAAGTTGGTCTGTCTGAAGCAGAACTTTCAGATGATCTTGTCTTTTCCGACTATGGAGTCGATTCCCTTCTAGCTTTGACCGTCACTGGTAAATTCCGCGAAGAGCTTAATCTTGACTTTGAGTCTAGTATTTTCATGGATTACCCAACCGTCAAAGACTTTAAGGCTCTTCTGATGCAGTCTGCATCCCCGATGGACAGCAGCGAATCCTCCCCAGAGTCATCTGTCTTTGATGAATCTGGATCAGCCTCGGAGCCACCTACTCCTGGAACACCTGGTGACTTTATCCCACCTATGAAGGCAGTCCCTCCAGCAGGAGAAGACAAGACTTTGGCTGCTATTCGCCAAACTCTCATCGACGAGATTGGTGTGTCGGCAGATGAACTGACCGAAGAGGCTAATCTTGCCGAAATGGGTATGGATTCGTTGCTCTCATTGACTGTACTTGGTAGACTCCGTGAGGATCTGGGTTTGGATTTGCCGTCCGAGTTCTTCATAGAGAATCCAACAATGGGCCAAGTCGAAGAAGCCCTTGACTTGAAGCCAAAGATTCCTGTAAGACAACCGGAGTCAGCCATGCTATCGGCCCCAGCACCGTTGTTGCAACCTGAAGCTCTGTCCTCCAAGCTTCAACATCCTCCAGCCACATCTATTTTGCTACAGGGAAATCCAAAGACGGCTACGCATACTCTGTTCCTCTTCCCTGATGGCTCTGGCTCGTCCACTTCATATGCGACAATTCCCAAGATCTCTTCGGACGTCTGCGTCTACGGATTGAATTGTCCCTACATGAAGACTCCTGAGAAACTTAACTGCGCACTTCAAGACCTCACTGCCTCCTACGTGGCCGAGATCCGTCGTCGTCAACCAAAGGGGCCCTATAACGTTGGCGGTTGGTCCGCCGGCGGAATCTGCGCTTACGATGCAGTCCGTCAGCTTGTGATCGAGCAAGGCGAGACAGTCGAGAGAATCTTCTTCCTCGATTCTCCGTTCCCTATCGGTCTCGAGAAATTACCTCCTAGATTATACAAGTTCTTCGACGATATGAAGATCTTCGGTGATGGCAAAACGCCTCCACCAAAGTGGCTTTTGCCGCATTTCCTCGCCTTCATTGATGCGCTAGACATGTACAAGGCTATTCCGTTCCCGAGTACCGATCCCAAGTATGAAAAACGCCTCCCCAAGGCCTATCTCATCTGGGCCAAGGATGGAGTTTGCGGCAAGCCAGGAGATCCTCGCCCAGGACCATCTGAAGATGGAAGTCGAGATCCTCGAGAAATGCTTTGGCTACTGAATGACCGGACCGATTTTGGTCCTAATGGCTGGGATACTTTGGTCGGTAAGAATAAGGTCGCTTCAATTGAGGCTTTGCATGAAGCGAACCACTTCACGATGATGGATGGTGCGAAAGCCAGTGGACTGTCCAGCTTCATCAAGAAGGCCTTTTAAAAGCCAACCCCTTTATAGATTGGTATTATTTTCTCCCTTGATTCCAGTCATCTCTATTCATTGTCTCATCTTGGTTGGCACGGTTCGTTTATCAGTTCGGGCATACCTTTCTCATATCTAGTTTGATGTCATTCCTTTTCGAAATAGTACGTGCGATTTTGTTATATGCTCATTGTCTCCAAATTGAATGTGTTGAATGCTTATGTCATGGATTATCAGGTACTTTGTGTATGGGAAGGATAATATTTTAGCAATGATGTTATATTATAGGTATATGTTAATTTCAGATGTTTCTCAAAGTTTCAAGTTCTGAAAGGTGTGGCTTCTAATTGTTGCTCATTGAATGTATAGACACATCTACTGCACCGAATTATGCTTAAATAGAGATGTCCTTGGGGCATTACCGAGTCATTGTAGATGAAACCTCGACGATTTCGGAGTGATTGATAGGTAAATCACGGTTGTTCGCCAAATGAAGTTGGATATGCTTCATTCTACGGCGTGAACAGAAATTGTAGTGGGCACCTGGTAGAAAGTACTATCCTTGCTCCAGTATCGTGACTAACTACTCAATTGCATTCAAACTCGGAGGTATGAAGACCTCTACGTTCAGATTGATTCTACTTATTCAGTTGAGTGTGTTCATCCAGAGGCTAGGTAGAATTATAGCCATGAATCCACATTTCCTGAGAGAGGGAACCACATTCTTCCGCAAAACATACCAATGCATATAATTACAGATGATGAGTGAGAGATTTTGGAAGGGTGAGTAACATCCCGAGCCAACAGAAAGTAATATTAATACTAGGCATCCCTATGGATGGAGAATATATTTCGTGCTTTCGTTTACTGCACACGATAAAGGAATATAGTAGAGTAAAAAGACTAACAGGCTTCCTCCCAATGATCGCTCTGAATCTGATCCCAAACGTCATAACCGTCCAAGAGGACCATGCCCATACCAGACCATAGATGTGTCTCCATATGACAATGCAACAAGAACGGGCCAGGATTTTGCACAAAGTACCTGATTGCCATCCATGCTTCTCCTCTCGGCGAGGTAACGAATGTATCTCTGTATAGAGGCTTGTCAAGGAAGAAACTCTCGGGGCTTGCGGCGACACCTTCGTCAATGGAAGACCAGTTGAAAGTGCCCTGTGCAGCGCCGATCAGAAACATCTTGTTGGAATGTTTATGAATCGGGTGAGGGGGCTGGACCGGTGTGATCGAGGGATCTCCTATTCGCAGTTGGTAAACAATATCGACCCAAGTGTTATTTCTGGTAGTGATCTTGAGAGAACTCTCCAGACCAGGAGACTCCTTATTGTATAGAACAGGCTCCATACTACCAAGGTCGGCTGGGAGGAATGAGGTGCCATCAAGAGACCATTCCCATGAGGAATTGATACGTGATAGATTCAATAGGAAAAAGTCATCCGCCTTTTCAGCTGGATGTATTTCTGGGAAAGGAGGCAGAACGGAGACGTTCAATGCGACAACATCTGATGATGTGGGCTGGCCGCCATAGTTGATGTAAGGTGTAGACTTTCTGGTGCTGTTCTGCGCACCCTGGTATTGCAAATTCGCATAACCGGCAATGATCTGGTTACCACCCGTATCGGTAATGGTGATATTGTAGTTGGCAGGTTCCTTATCAAGTTTGATGAGAGCACCATAGCGTTCACCGTTGTAAAACTCAAATGTGTCAGCAGATTGAGGTTCTATGTACCTACCGTCCACTTCATAAATCCACATAGGATGTTCGTCAACGGAAACCACGAGTGCTTTCTCACCAGCGGCACCAATGAAGTTGAGACTAGCCCAGCCACGGGTCGGATCGACTTCCACAGTGGCTCTAGAGCCTTCACTGGCAACACAGCCGTCATTGAGTTTGGCGGGAAGCTTTTCAGGGTGATGTTCCCAAATACCCTGGGTACTATTCACAAAGGGCAAGCATCCCTTATCGGTGACGTTTGCCTGCAGGACCTGTTGGACCGAAGCGGGCATCAAAGAAATTAATTCTTCCTGCGGCGGGCAATAGACTGATCCCTTGCCTTGAATCAGGATACTATCCGAGCAGCTGCATGGTAGATTAGCCTCACCTGCACATTATGCACTGGGATCTGATATCCAAGCAAGGGATGGAAGACGCGTACAATATATCGTAACCTGTCTGTTTCATTGCATCCATGTACTCAAATGAGGTATATTGACTCCAATCTGAGACAACAATGAGCTCGGCATTTTGCACTGCTTGCCTTATCGAGCTTAGCTCGACTGGATCTGTTGTAATCATCATGAAAGGATCTTCGGTCTGCTGAGAAGGTCTGTGTCATAGTCAGATAGGAATTCCGGTCAGGTGGTGAACCTAGAAGATTATCTACTCATGGAACATGCTTACCGGATACGGATTGCACCGTAGAGGCCATCCTGCAAAGTTGCCATGTCATGTGAGTGATACCAGTAGGTACCATATTCATTGGCATGCCATTGGTAAGTGAACTTATTCTCAGGTGCTATGGCCCACTGAGTCAGCCCAGGCACTCCGTCTGCCCATGCCGTGTTTTTCTGTCTAGAAATGGTTAATATGATTGTTAGTCCAACAATTTCTGTAAGAGATCTAAATTGCGCGGCGAATCATACTCGATTCCATGAAAGTGCACACTGGTGTTGAATGGTAAATGATTGGTGACGGTCACCGTAACATCGTCACCCTGATCCAGCACCATAGGCGGCCCTGGGAACTGTCCATTGACAAAGATCATTTGTCTTTCTTGTCCATTTGGGGCGCCTACTTTCCACGTGAGGTCTAGGTCAAAATGAACACGGGCACCGTGGACCAAAGTCACTAGAAGCGCCAAAGATGGCAATATTCGACGAGATTGCGCCATCACTCGAAAGCTTCTGGCGACGCGGCCGAACAAACGCGTAATTCAGGAACTCGAATAAAGTCAAAGAAAGAATGTAGGGTAAAGTTATTGGAAAGAAAAGTGACCGAGCATGAAAGAATGACTGTTCGCTAGATTCATTGGCTTTCTGTGAGGAATTGCAGCTTATATACCAGCAATGAACAAAGTATTGTCCTCGAAAGGTATAGGGGCAACGAAACTATCGTTTTCTACGTGTCTTAAAATCATTAACATACAGAAAAGTAAAATTAGACGTTCAAAACAGCCGGATCTGGAAGGCGGTATATGCAAGTTATGCTTTCAAATTCAGAGCTTCCGCAGATATCTCTGTAGGATGTTCACATAAAAAGCCTTGCAGCATTCCTCGGCGATCCGGGCCGTCTTCTGTCCGTATTGTGTGGCAATCTTCGTGTATACTGGGTGAAATGAGTAGCCGTTTCCAGCTCATTTCGTTTCAATTCGATCTCAGCCGATTTCAACGGCTATTTTAGAAGTTGGCGACACGCGTTTGCCACCCAAGACAGACTCGTTCCTGCTTCTAATGACGGCATGAGGTTGCACCAAATGCCAGCTTGTGTTTCGTGTACAGAAATCATGTTTTAGAATGATTTCTACGGGCTCAAGGGAGACTATTGGGTTGCTTACGTTGGCTGTGTGCAGCTTCTAGAAACAATAAAGGACGACCAAAAATTAATATCATTCGTATCACATGTTTTCTTACCCGAGATCAAATACACATGCCCTTAGCAGCACCCGGACCACACATTTCTGTCCTTGGTCAGGAAAGATATAAACCGGCGATCTTTGCCGGCTCCACGAAGCTTCCTCCAACAGGTGCAGTTTGGCCACCATTTGTCGCGATGTACAGGGTTTCCCATGGTCCGTTCTGGACAAACTGAACAGTGGTCGGCCCTGCAATGTCGGTCGAATTCAAGCTACCATAAATGACACTCGTCGAATGATCCTCATTATCAAGATCGACTGCAATGATTGAATTCTGGGTGAAGGTAGCCATAAAAGCGACACTCCCGTTGGGAGCCAAAGCGAACCCATCTGGGACAAGTGTCTGGTCGTTGAGAATAATCTCAATAGCCCCGTTCGCGGTACCTTGCTCAAGGTCAACAGGCACACGGCCAAAGACCTTGTTCTGCGTAGCGGTGAAGTAAAGATAGCCGTTCTGCATCCGCAGGTTGTTTACTCCAGCCAGGCCATCATCTTGGATCACGATAGAGTACTCGCCGGTAGTCGTATCTAACCTGTAAATAGCTCCCTGACCGGCGTCTGCAATCAAAACATTGACAGTTTCTCTCGTCTTCTGGAATGTCACGACTCCGTGTAGAAATTGAGCTTCGGGGATGTCTGCAATCAACCCGGCGCTCCCGTTGCCATCTGAATCGATAGAGACTTTCCAGGCTGAAAATGAGCCTGGCTCTGGCTTGAGACTAGCGATGTCCAGATTTCCAGCAATAACAATGTATTCATCGTCATCGATGGATGAAATTCCGATCAGGTTATTGGCGTTTGAGATGGTCGCGGCCAATTGAGCAGTGCCTTCGTCCACATCTATCGTCCACACCTCCGGTACATCGGTTCTTGTTATGACGAGATCGTTGTTTGGCCGATTAGCGATATTGGCAATCCAGGTTCCATTGTCGGGATATTGAAAGACGGTGAAGGAGCCCTCCTCTGCGTCCCGGAATCCCGGTGTGTTGGTAGCTAGGACTAGCAAGGGCAACGCTGCAGCCCCTAGCAAAGAAAGGACGGCTTTCATCTTTTCGGTGAGATTTTTACCACAACGAAAGCAACAATGGCTAGGAAAAGATAGGTTGAACTACTGTTTGAATACAACAGGTCTTCGACGAAAACTCGATAGATATTGTGCAAATTAATTCTGTAATAGAACTAGACTAGTAACCCAGATAATTGCTCTCATTCCCGCAGACATTCCCCCGTCGCGTCGGCGACCAGGAACCAATTTCCGTGTCTACCCCTTGCTTTGGCTAGGTCTGAGCCCAATGCATGTCTAAGACCAAGATTTCTAGTGATGACAAGCCTTGAAGACATCCTCGAATTGATACTCATTCCAGCGGACCGTCGGCTTTAGACCGGCAAATTTCCAAACGCCATTCACTTTCCGATAGTAATGCTCGTTCGTAGCATGCCCATGGCCTTTGACTCTGACTGTCTTCATGTTCGCATCTGTGTAGACCTGATGCGCGGCTCGAAGTTGGTGATGGCCAATAACTTCAGTATCGGAGACCTTTTCCCACCAGGTCTGACCAAGTAGATGTTGGGTCTTGACGGTCGGGTCACCAAGGAAGCCTGGATCAGTGACCATGGTCATATACTCCTCGGCGGTCATGGAGTCCCATCGTGATAGTCCAACTTGCGTGTAATCCACCTAGGCCGTGGCAATTAGCTTAGATCCCAAGCATCCTTTCTGCACTCAACATGTGCGCCAACTGCTCGGTGACATACTGTCAATGTCGGAGCAATGATACTCCTAAGGCGATCCCAATCCTGAAAACACATGTCAGTTTCTGTGACCCTTTCTCACTATGGTTACACAGTTTGCATACCTTGGAGTCGTAGCTGTCAGCCCAGTCAAAAACGACTTTGGACAATTCCAGAAAATCTGGTTGATTAGTTAGCTAAGGAAAATCATGCGGAAGCTGACCATTGGAGAATGATGTTTTTAACCTTGATAGCTAACATCCAGATTAGGTTTTCCGGGGCTTACAAAGCTTGAAGGCTCAACGTCGGTCCTCAGTGATGGTGCCATGTTAGAAGGTTGAAGGTCTTTTTGTTAAGCTGTGTTGCAGTAATCAGAGATATGAGTCTTTAATCTGATGTAAGTAGCAGTTGACAGTCTCGACCCACATTGCTCGATGGTTATGGAAATGCTGGAGTGATAAGTTCTAGGGTTGTGATAGATCTGATGAATCAAGAGCACTCGCTAAAAGCCCAACATCGAAGATCGTACTCTCATTTATGAAGTTTCAGCGCTGCAAACATTTCAAGATTGTTGACGCAAGCAAAGATGCACGTGCCCGACTGCTCAGCTAGTGCTACTTCATCCATACAATCGAGCGTCAAGTGTATGCGGCTTTCAGCCCAGGTCTCACTGCTGCTTCCAAACCTACACCGCAAATAAAGCTGGTTGAGAGAAATTTGCAATCGTATACGTCCGATTTTAGGAAGAGTATTTGTTTATTTGCCGTCTATCTTGGCGTTGCAACATATCCTTGAGAACCAGAAATACAATTTTCCGAATGCGGAAACTCTGTAGACACAGAATGTAACCGATGGCGTATCGGACCTTTGATCGAAGTCAACACTGATGGCTGCGCTCTGAAATAGTGCATACGTTGACTAGAGTTTCTAAAGCCCAGTTTAGAATGTCTGATTTCAGTAGAGACAGTCGGCAAGATTGTGATTTTCTCCTTCGGGAAAGGATATCTTACTTACCAAATACGCTCGCGGTTGTTGATGTATCATTTTTCACCACCGCACCTGATGCAAGGAGATGCGATATGACCAAGGTCCTGAACCAAAAAACTCCATTTAGCACTATATATTACGTAGGCACTGGGTCGGTAATTTGTGAGTAAAGTTCCTTCCTCTCTTCTACCCTCCGAGCTTTCTGCCAGAGGCAAGTCATTTTGCAAATCATCCATTTGATCTCTATTTTCCAATTGTCAATTATTCAAGATGGTGGCTCCAAGTAACAACACAAATGGCATTGCCAATAATGCTACGCCTCGAACCCTTATCGGCAAGGTCGCCCTCGTTACTGGAGGCGGACGCGGTATTGGCGCCGGCATCGCCCTCGAACTTGCTAAAAGAGGTGCATACGTGGCTATCAATTACTCGTCTAGCGCCAGTTCTGCGAACCAAGTCATCCAGTCCATTGAAGCGGAGGGCTCTCGCGGCGCTGCTTTCCAAGCTGACATCACCAAAGTCGACGAGATTGAGAGCCTGTTCAGCAGTGTGCAGCGATACTTTGGTCGTATTGATATTGTGGTGTCGAATGCGGGAGTCGAGAAATTTAAACCTTTGAGCGAAACAACTTTGGAGGATTTTGAGGAAGTCTTCAACCTCAACACCCGTGGCCAATTCTTTGTCGCTAAAACTGCCCACAAGTACATCGAAGAGGGCGGTCGTGTGATTTTGATGTCGTCCATCGCTGCCGGTGTCAGTGTTCCCGGTCATGCTCTGTATGCCGGTAGCAAATCAGCAGTTGAAGGCTTCACGCGCTGTTTCTCTGCCGACTTTGGTGACAAACGTTGCACGGTAAACGCTATTGCACCAGCTGGTATCAAGAGTGATATGTGGTTGGCAAACGCTTGGCGATATGCTCCAGGTTGCGATAAAACGTCCTCATTGGAGGAGATTGAAACTGCTTTGGCTAATGGCAGCCCCTTGAAGAGATGTGGTGTTCCCGCTGATATCGGTCGAATTGTTTCTTTCCTGGCCAGCCCAGAGGGTGAATGGATCAATGGTAAGACTTCCCCTCACAATTAGTCATAAAAAGCCTTTACTGACAATATCTAGGACAAATCATTCCAGTCAATGGAGGCGCTAACATTTGAACCCATTGGCTAGGCGGCTATTGGATCATTCGTTAGGCATGCTTTGCGATTTCAATTTGGACTGATGATCTTGTTATCTGCTATTTGATGTATATAAATGTGTTGTTGCTATTCATCCATATGTGGCTATTGTGTTCATCAAGCCTATTTAAGTAAATATTTTGTTATGTCTAAGACACTATACATGTAAATTGCCGGTAATGTGAAGCTATTCGACTTTCAGTCAAATGACCACATTGATATAATATTGAGTAAGAGTATGGAATATATGTCAATCCTCAAATCCACATCGATTTTACCAAATCTGCCTCTTTAGACCCAGGCAAACTGCACGGCTCGGCTATAGTATCATGTAGAAGGCCCTACCTAAGGTAGGTAGAGCCACCATAGGATTTGCAACACAGCTAGAATTGCGTCTTTTTATTGCCAATAGGATATTGACAGGAACGAACGAACGATCGTGAAGCAGTCTCAGGCCATGCTGGATGTCGGCGGTTGGGGCATACTCTGTGATAAATGCTACTTTCCTAGTTTGGACATAATTTCCGTTTCCGGAAATTTCGGGCTAGCGAAGCAAGTCTCAGCCCTTACACAACTTGTACACGCAATGTGATCAGCCACCTCCTTGCTGCAGTACATGAAATTTCATCATACTAAAAGGTAAGCTCCAGGAATCGGATGTTTTGAATGCAATCCATCGACAAAAAAATAACCATGGCTCGAGCAATGTGGATACAGCTCCCTTCTTGGCAAGTTCAAGGGCGGTTGCAAGCGGAAACTGGATCAAAAGGTGGCATGCTTTTGGCGGTCCTTGCAAAGCTATATATAGATTTCTGGCTATCGAATACGGAAGATCAGGTGCGAAGTATCAGTGATTCCCCCGTAACACTTGCCCTTGCTTGGAGAGAGAGTGGGCTGATTCTGGCTTTTGTCCACGTTCTACCTGCAGCCGGAAGAGATATTTCGTTCTAAAGAGCTCTTATGACACAATTTGTTCATTCTTAGGAATTCTCAGTTGTGCAATTGGACTATCCTTGGATTCACTTTGATTTTAAGTTTTTCATCAACAAAGAAATTGTCGAAAAGGGACAGATAGTTGATGCAATAAGTGTCCTCCAGACTCCCTTCTTTCGGTTCAATCTCTACCTACTCTGATCTTCCGTTTATTTGTGCTTCCCTGCAGCAAAATGACAAATTGGATCTTGGGCGACAAGTTTTACGCGGTTTATCCGCATAAGAATTCAATCAAGGGATTATGGGAGTCAAAATGGAAAGCGGCTGTAAGAGATAATTTCGGTCCAGCTTGAATCTAATGATGAACATCATACTCACGGAATCAACACAGTGTATAAAAGCTGTCTATCCCTTTCATGACGGTGCCTTTGAAGATTTCGAACCCATCTTCGAAAAGCTCATTGCCGAAGACATTAACGATGCATATACTGACGAATACACAAACGCATTTCTACCAACAGCAAAGGCACTCGAGGCAAAAGCACTTGAAGCTGAGGAAAATGGTATTGGAGATAAAGCGGCCGAGTACTACCGACGCGCCGCTGTAGCATATCGCATCTCACGCTTTCCCTACGTTAGTCCTACCACAGAAGGAAAAACAGTCACAAGTCCGCTTAAGCGTGCCGCTTTCAATCGACAAAAAGAAGTTTATCTCAAAGCCGCTTCGACATGGAGCCCACCAATTGACGAAGTCATCATTACACACAAGTACCGCGCAGGCAACGACGGCGAAACTATCCCCTTACTAGTCCGCGTCCCTCAACAAGCAGATATCACCAACCAAGTCCCCGTCATACTACTCATGACCGGTCTGGACGGATATCGATGCGACAATTCTCAGCGCACACATGAACTTGTCGGTCGTGGATGGGCAGTTGTCATCTGCGAAATTCCAGGTACAGCAGACTGCCCTGCTGACCCCACTGATCCAGAATCCGTTGATCGGCTATGGAACTCTGTGTTGGACTACATGGCCTCTCGACCAGAGTTCAACCTCAAAAAGATTGTTGCATGGGGCTTGAGTGCTGGTGGCTACTATGCTGTCCGGGCAGCTTCCACCCATCGTAATCAGTTCTTCGGCGCTGTGGCACACGGACCAGGTACTCATCACTTTTTGAGTGAAGCTTGGTTGGATCGAATTGATGACCACGAATATCCCTTTATGTGAGTATCTTTTCCCTTCTAAGATGCATATTTGAGGCTGTAATACTAATGAATCCGCAAAGAATATCCAAGGCAATGGCCGAGAAATTTGGCTTCCAGACTGTTGAGGAATTTAAGAAACACGGACAGAAGAAGTTCTCACTGCTCGATAATGGCATTGTGAAAAGATCATCTTGTAGAATTCTATTGCTCAATGTAAGTTTTTCTCCTGACTAAAATTTAGTACCTTGCAAATGATTAACCACGATTGACAGGGAATTGATGATGGAGTGGTGCCCATCGAGGATTCATTACTCCTGTTCAATTATGGAAGTCCCAAAGAGGGCCGGTAAGCCACACTAGTGCTGTGTTTTCCCTCTATAACCACACATACTGACAATCATTATAGTTTTGTAGAGAAGTTGGCACATATGGGCTACCCGGATACCCTTGTTACAGCTTACGAGTGGCTCGAAAACCTTCTGGCCAAGGGCGAGTATCCAGGTCTGAAGAATTGAGCATTACTTGGCTGAGAATCTCGCTCTGTGTTATTATTGTTCCTACTCATTTTTTTTTTGGCATTTTTCCCCTCTTTCTCTCAAATTGTTCGTCTGTTTCAAATTCCGTAGTGTCATTCATCACCAGCAGACTTTTCGACAAATCATTCGATTGGCAAAGATGGCATATTATGGGAGATCATGTACTTAGCACGCAAGGTTTTCTTGATTGATTCATTCGACTGCTCGTAAGTTGCGAGAAACGAAAGTTTCATATCGTAAAGCTTATCCTGATGTGCTTCTACTTTTGACATCAGAGTGACCAAGCTTGCCATAGCATGACTTAGGCGCTAAGTAGGTCGTGGTATCAAAATCTACATATTGCACACCTTTGAAGAGAGATTTTTTGTTCCCCTAGGATGAAGATTCAGTGCACACATATCAAGGACAAACACGTCATCTAACAGCACTATGTACATACATTATAAGTGTATCTAAGTAGAAGGAAGTGGAGAACACATGTCTGGAGGTCGAGCCACGCCACATTGCTTGAGCTTGAAGGAAAGACTGAAATTGAAGTAGAATCTTGCAAATGCTTGTTATCACGGAAAAGAGTGTAGTTTTGCTTCAAGAAGTCATGAACGAAAATGGAAATCTGTCGATATAATTTACAAGAATGTCGGTGGCGGATACGTAGCCCTAACTCGAAATCAGCACAAACATAGAACATTATGGCTGCAACGTTGAAAAAAACGGAAGAGATCTTGGAGATGATGGAAATGGGACGGCTTACCCTGAGTCACCTGCATAGATGTAGTTATTTGCTCCTTCTAGATCTGTACCTTGCTTTCCTGCCGCATTTCCGCTGCTAGGTGCTCCATAGGCGTCACAAATACGGAGGTGATCAGCAGGCCTATGTAATTCCTGTAATTGGTCTGGTGCCTCGATCACAGTGGCAACAAGGCCGGCATCGACGTGCCACTCGATATGGCAGTGCAATAGCCACACACCAGGATTGTCAGCACGGAAACGAACAACTGCATGTCCGTTGTTCTGTACCATGATGGTGTCACGAATGACGGGAGTGGCAGAGACGTTTGCGTAGTAACCATTAAAGAAGCCACCGTTAACATCGCTGCGTTGTATGACCTGAAATTGATGGCCGTGCAAATGCCACGGGTGAAGGTTGTTGTGGTAGTTATTGATCACAATTTCGACAACCTCGTTGTGCTTTAGAATGATTGGATTTACATCACCATACACATCCGCATCGTTGTAGTAGTTCGGACCAACGGTCAATGCTGTATAGAGAGTGGGCACTTGCTGGGGCATATATGTCTGGCCATTGACGGTGAACCGGCTGACGCCGTTGATGGTAGTATGGCCAGTATTGAGGATGATCTGATGGTCAACCGGATCAAGAAGTGGCGTACGATCATATGGAACAAATGTCACATCGTCCACAAAATCGAATTCATTGATGACAGGAGGTGGTGGCAATGGCAGTGATTCATCGTACACTAACCAAGCAGTGGCATTAGGGTTATAGCCTTCTGGTATAGCCCTATTCTCATAAACGAACATCATGTTGATATCGATGGTATCCCAAAAAGCGTAATTCTTGCTTGCATCATCTTTGGTCTTAATGAGCACACTCATTCTTTGACCGGGCGCGATTCGAATGTTCTTCTCGCCAACCGGGTAGGGTTCAACCCAGACTCCGTCGATTTCGACAACGGTCATTTCATGATCCTCAAACAAAAATGCATGGCCAGGCCAATTCCCGACACAGATGAAACGAACCAAGTATGTCTTGCCTGGTAGGACCTTGAATTGTGATTGTGTGGAGTCATTAACCAACGCAACGTCGGGTACAGGCTCGTTTCCACCATTATTTTGTGCATTGTCTGTTGATTGGTACTGATTGAGGAGATCAGGCATCTCCTGGTGATACCAATCCGTCAAAGTGACTGTGAACTCATCGTCCCACTGGAAAGGTGGGTTCGGGTCATGTACAATCAATGGGCCGCGCAAGCCATCGGGATATTGTCCCATATTGTGTGAATGATACCAGTATGTGCCAGATTGGTCCAGCTGGAGCGATAGGCACGAATTAGCAAGCTGATGAAAGGAACTCATTGTTTCGGAGGCTTACGGTAAAATCGTAACGAATCGTGGAGCCAGGAGGAACCGGGCACTGAGAGACTGACGAAGAACCATCCATAGTACCAGTAGTATATTGGTGCAAGCCATGCCAGTGAATGGCAGTGGACTGGTTTCCCAAGCTGTTCGTCACGTCAACAATCAGTCGATCACCGACTTCGACATCCACTTGTGGACAAGGCCATTCATTGTTTATACCAATTACTGGTCTCTCATAGCCATCGGGGGCAGCATTGACCCAGGTAACGTTCCACTGAAGGTAGACATCCTTGGCCGCAACAAACTGGACAAGGCCAGAGACGAATAGTAGGGCTAACGAAGGAATCATTTGAGCGACTGTTGGCGTGGTCAGCTCGAGATGGTAATAAACACACGTAAAAGATCGACTATCAGTTGGAATTAACGACAGACAAGAACAAAACACAAAAACTCAGCTGCCAACGACTGACTGGACGGTGCCGAAAACCTACCAGATGAAATCTTCACAAAGTATGAGCGCGACTCGGCTGCTTTTATTTACTCAGAACAAATAGCGTCAAAGCACCCAATTATAGTATGTTATGGTTTAGTCGTTTCAGGAAATACCGACGCGAAGGGTCATTCGAAATTGCGGAATGCTTCACACCTCACAACATGGTCAGCAACGAAACGTAATTTCTTGAGAGGCAAGGAAGCTTGCCTCAAAATCTAGGCCTAAAAGAGTTGGCCAAGTGTAGAATTCTGCTAGGGGAAAGTGACTGATTGGTAAAATCGTGTTTCTAAACGAAGGAACGATCTGTTGATCACTTTGTACGTGTAGAGCGCCGAAGTACCCCCTTGCGTCTGCTTAGGATTCTTCAAGCAATGTACCAGGTGGTCAATTGAGACGAGCTAGTAAGGTATTTAGGTCACTACAAAACTCATGGTAATGATTCTAAGATCCCGATGAGGAAACATAAAAAGGGCATGAACTGCCATCAATCAACGGTTGCATCGAATCAGTACGATTGATGCTGTTACATCTCCGCTGAAAGATAGAACTCTGTTCAAACCGTACCGAGCCAGTACGTACGTGACCAGGACCTTAGTATTTACTGCGTCTGGTAAGCTTGCAAGGCTCCGCTGCACGCTGTGCCTGACGCATATGATACATTCGATACGGGACTTTCCAATTACCCATACGAGATTCGACCTCGGAGCATTTCGGATCGACGTGGCAAGGATGAAGCTGTAAGTGCAGCTTCAGCCTTCAGGTTTTCGGACATCGATTGCTATGTTTGCTACATTTTTTCGGGTTGCAGCAGTACCATGAGGTTGCTCAATGTCGAAGCAATGTCCGAGTGCGGAGTGGACGTTAACGGATATCTTGTGTGTTTCTACAAGGTACTACTCGCACCAATTGATGCTTTCGGAAACCTCGATCAATGATCTCCATTGGCAAACCCATTGTTTGTATGTATCGTCAGATCATATTACTAGGCCGTCCTGTGAATCGCCCCTTGTTTTTGTCGCAAGATTTGGCCGATTGCGTAAAGAATCTTAGAATGGTCTCCAGAATGTCGCGGTAACGATATACTTCAAATCGGAATACACTTTTATCCTCAACAGAACCAGACCATCTGAAAAAATGATATAGGGATTTAGCCACTGGACAATTGATGAAGCTGTACCAGCGTATTTGATTTGTGTCCAGATCTTATCGACTCTTGGGCGAAAAAGACCATCAATAGTTAGGGCTATTAACCCTCAACCCCTCAGTAATAAGAAAGACAGGATTGTGGCCGTGTTCGTGTGGTACGTCAACTGTCCCCTCAGAAATATATGAGAAGAAATTATTGTACTATTTTATATCCCATTGTAACGTGATGATTGTAAGATATCAGAATGGTTTTGACGAGTAACAGCCTCCTCCCTAATTAGGGTTGTGTCGATCTCGTCGCATGCTTCATTCAAACTAACGTGTGTGCCACGATCAAGAGTCAAGTAAAGACCGGAAATTTTAGAATTTACGCTGAGATGTAGTATGCCAGTTGTTCAAAACCCGGATGGTCAATCAGTTTCCACGAGTCTCATATACCATGAGGTTATACATCGGCGTACCACACGATCCGACGTACCACACAATTCTCAACAGAGCAGAAATCGATGATGATTAATTGGTGGAGATCTTCTCCGGGCCGATCGATTTGATCCACAATGCTGTATTACCTATGTGCAAGCCGTTATACTCACGGAACAATCAACCGTGTCAGGCCTCTGATGATGAATGGCTTCACCACAAATGCACTAAAGACCTCTAGACAATGTGATCAGCTTCCGTAAAACAGGGACGTAGTGACCACGACTCTGACGTGTACAATTCCTGCAATGCCTCAGACTCTCCTAGGCAGGATGTTTGCTGAGCGAATTTCCCTCTCCGGTCTATGTCCAGCGTCGATAGGCCAACCACCCGGCAGACTAGCAGGAAAGCGGCTGAGGAAGGGAGTCAGTCAGATAGATACCCCGGGCGCCTGATGGTGTTCGTTAGAAAATGTCTATTTGCTCCATCACATCACACATCTTAGGTGACGTTCTTGAATCGAAAGGATGGATTAACAGAATCTTCGCGTCCGAACGTACACTTCCTGTTATACAAAGATAAAGAGTGCCGGCTTGCGGAAACATAAACAATGTCTCAGCATACTCCCCTCCACGGTCAAGCTTCAGCGTCCCCATGGCACGTAGGTTTTCCATCCGGACGCATGCCATCCAAAAGACGCAATCAAAAGTCAACGGCCTGTGAGAACTGCAAGGTCAAGAAGATCAAGGTAAAAGATATTTGCATCCTTCAGTGACTCTTTCTTCTGAACAACGCGAATCAAAGTGCTCCGGCGGCCCCCCCTGCGAAAATTGCGTCCGAAATGACATCGAGTGCATCGTTGACGAGTCGCAAGATGGCCGCCGCCGAATAGCAATGAAACGAACAATCGACGATTTGGAAAAGGATCGCGACCTGCTCCTCGATCTCGTTGCCAGTATGCGTGATGGTAAGAACACATATGTTGAGCAGCTCCTAAGTCTCATCAGGGGTCATGCTTCGCTCGCCGAAATCAGAGCCTATATCGACGCACAAGTCCGCGATTCGCATATCAAAAAGACCCCGGAACTCGAGCGGCTTCAGGAAGCAATCCAAGAATCGAGAAGCGTCCGGACTCGGGAGGTGAGGAGTATAATGGATGTTGAAAGGTTGTCGGATATTCCGATCTACAGAGTGCCTGCCAAACCCTGGGTCACTGTGACTGATGATGACGAATTGGTATCTCACTTGATCTCCCTATGGTTCACATGGAACAACCCATTTTACAACTTTGTCCATCGGGAAAGTTTCATCAGGGACATGCAGGCTGGCCAGCTGGACTGCAAATACTGTTCTCCACTATTAGTAAACGCCATTCTTGCCGAAGCAAGCGTTAGTATCCAAGCATATATGCGAGCTATCAGTTGACACGACCTAACGGTGTATAAACAGGTTCTATGTGATTATGTCGAAGTTTTTGGAACCCCAAATGACGCAGCAACTCGAGGCGAGATGTTTCTTGTGGAAGCAAGAAGGCAGACAGCCACCATGGATGACTTTTCAACGCTTCCTGCAATCCAAGGCTTGGCTGTCTTGAGTGTGGCGTACGAACACATCCAGATTCCGTTATCCTAGATTTGCTTCCTTTGGCTGATATTTCAGCAGCATGGCTGTGGTGGGAAAGGACCGCTCAGGCTCGATGTATCTCGGAATGACTCGACGTGCTGCGCAGGAGTACGAAAACCTCGTGGCCAAGGTCAACATGGAAGAGGGGGATGACTCGATCAGTTATGCTCTCTGGGGCTTTTTCAATATGATCACGTACGAACACTCAAGCCCTTCGATAGATATGAAGCGCGCAATTTCATGAATACGACAGCTAACTCGTAAGCGATTTAGAACCTACTCCGTCTCGTTGATGCGATATGAACATATATCAACTCCTCGATATCCACGACCAAAGCCTAGCCACGATACATCGTGGGATGTCTGGTCTCCTTATCCTCGACAAGAGCAATCGGTGCAGGGGCATATATCCTGCGTTTCAAATGGGTGGTCTGATTTGATGCAGATTCTTCGTGGATTCGGCGAATGGACTGCGGATAAAGAAGAACAGCCAGGATCAGATATGGTTCTGAAAGGGAAGACCTTTTATAGAAACCTACAAAAATTTGAGGCGGATTTACCAGAATGTATGAAAGTCGAGTCTGCCTCGGTGCCTCAAATACTTCTTTTACAGTAAGTATGTCCATCCGCATCTTCCTGGCCTTATCATTTTTTTTTTAGTAAGTTGGTAACCTGAACGGCATTTAGTATGCAATACCAGACTATCATTATGCAGTTCTTCGGTGTTGTTAAATCGCGCCAAATTGAGTTCGACCAACTAGACATTCAAGATGTGCGCATCAAAGCAGCACACAAAGTCCTGGGTCTGGTCAACATACACCGCAGGAAATGGGGCATACAGCGAATGTCTCCTACCCTGATACATTGGCTCGGCATTAGTCTATTCACATTGCTCGACGCGCTCGACGAAGAAGAAAACAGAAAAGCTTTCACCGAACTTTGTGTCGTCACACGTGCCTGTTCTCGACGTTACATGCTGAGTAAAGGGATTCTACGTATGATACAGATTAATGCCGCAAATATGAATATATCCCTGCCAGAACAAGCTCGTGCGCTTTTCATCGATTTCAACGAGAAGGATTGGGAAGAGAAACATCGGGCTCAGTTCAGCAGCCTTTATCCTAATTTCTCGTCCACTTTTCAGGATCGACAAGGGGAGAATTTGGAAATGGATAAGTTTTTGGATAAGTGGGACAAGATCGATCTAAGTAAAGACACATCACCGGATGACAGTCATGAATGAATGAACGATTGAGTGAATGAGTGAGTGAGAACTTGATAGAGCCTTTCCCGAACTTCTGTAGAAATTTATGAGGATTCGCATCGGAAGGAAAGCCGATGCGGATATTTATCCTCTTCATCCAGTTTCTCCGCAATTTGTAGGTCCAGGTTAGTCCTATAAGATGAAGCCATGCATTCCCTATAAATACCTCTTGTAAAGCTTCAACAAATGCCCCCCCGCTACTAAGACCGTACCCCGCGATTTGTGTTATCCATCATTAGCATCATCAAGTACCATCAAGTGTGAGCAGTGACATCTGTTTTCATATAAATACAATTACATATAAACCCAACATTTGAAGCCTTGTCGATAAGTAGACTGGCTTTTCACAAGAGTTGAATCGAATCAAAGATGTCTTCCGTTGAAATCCCCTCGTTCGACAATCTGACCTTGGACCCCTCAGGCCCCAAAGGCAACGCCTGGGGCCTCTTTGGCAAAGGCAACCAGCTGGGCATGCTCAACCTCCTCACCCCAGAAACAGTAAAACAAGCAGCATCCGAAGAAATTAGGGAAGGGGCTCGTTTCGCGCTGGACTGGAAGCTCAATGCCTTGCACAAACCGGCTTTTGGCAGACAGTCTTTTGAGAAGAAGCTTCACCACAAGGCACCGAAGGTGGTGAATGATGATATTCTGGTTTTCAATACGCAGTGCAGTACGCAGTGGGATGGGTTCAGGCATTATGGTGTGTTGATGATGATCCCGTCTTCTGTGACCGAAAAGATGATTGACTGAGATGGAGTATAGCGAACCAAGCACACAAGCTATTTTATAATGGAACATCCCAAGAGACTATCGAGACAACTGATGTTCTTGGAATTGACTGTGAGCAGTTACCCGTCCACAATTATCAAGGAAAGTCTGACTGGAACAGCATGGGTTGACAATGGCGGCGTCGTTGGCCGCGGCGTCTTAATTGACATTGCCTCCTACGCCGAGAAGAACAACATCACCTTCCCGGCCTTCGAGAGCACAGTAATCCCTTTCGACCTCGTCAAAAAGGTAGCCGCAGAGCAAGCAGTATCCTTTAGATCAGGCGACATACTGTTCATCCGCGTCGGATTCACAAAGGCATACGAACAACTTTCCGTCGAAGAAGGCATTGCCATCGGCCAACGACCCGTGTCACGATTCGTAGGCATTGAATCCAGCGAAGCAACGCTTCGATGGCTGTGGGAGAACCAGTTCTCCGCGGTGGCCAGTGATGCAGTTGCTGTGGAGTCGTCGCCTGTGGATGGAACACAGGTACCTCCGGAATGGTCCTTGCATCAATGGTGTTTGGCCGGATGGGGATTGCCGTTGGGTGAGATGTTTTATTTGGAAAAGCTCGCCAGTCATTGTGCGGAGAAAAAGAGATGGACATTTTTCTTTTCGAGTGTGCCGTTGAATGTGAGTTATCCTTGCCCTACTTTTAAGCAGTTTCTTGACTCTAACGTTCATTGTTACAGGTCCCTGGAGGCGTAGCCAGTCCGCCCAATGCTGTTGCTATTATGTAAGTTGGCCTTTCAAATATTTGATATAATTCATTTGATTCGAAAAGTGTGGCATACGGCTTATGCCACATGGATTTATGTACATCAACAAAAACACACAATTAAGTGTGACAACTTTTGAATACACAGGTATCATGACTTACCCAATACGCCCGCCGAAAGTATGCAAACATTGTGGTCAGAGAAAGAAATCAAAACCTCCAGTCTATCCTGCCACATCGTCCAACTTCAAAAACCCTCCTATTCTGCCCCAATCATTTCCTCATCGATAGGCGCGCTCTCATCAATCCTCAGCGTACCATTGGTCTTTTTAGAGCCAAGGACCGGTTTAGACAACAGATAGTCCAATTCGTATAAGTTCCTCTCCGTAAGACGCTTGAGACTGTCCCTGAAATCATCTAGAACTCGTTGTAGAGCACGCAACTCTGGTGCTAATTCACCATTATGTCCTTTCAGATACCGTCCGTGTACGCTGAGGATAGACTCCACCCAGAGCAAGTTGAACTCAAAGTGGGGGGTTTCCTCTGTTGAGTGCGCAATGAACCGAATAAATCGCGGAAGGTATGTCTGAGGGATGGAACGAACGACATGTGAGATATCTTGATATGGAATACTTTCGTAGACGGTACGGATGAGTGGTGCTTCATTTAGGCGAAACGCCATGATCAAAGCTTTGAGGAATGAAGCATCGTCAGTAGAAGTTGTAAGAGCAGACTTTCGAGCTTCTTGTAGCGTATCCAGGATTGAATCAGGAGTGATATCAATGTCCAAGTCGAATGGATCAAAGACGAACTCGGTATCAAGACTATAGATCAAAAGACCTTCTGTCGTCGCCGCACAAAATGATCGTCCAGTGGGAGCAAAAGAGACTGCTGAGACACGAACCTCCGGTCTTGTGGTCCTTGCTCCGGCATCGCCGCGCTTAGCACCGGGCAGGCTACGATCAATACGATCTTCGAGATCGGATGCTTCTCCTGCTTCGTCGAGCAGGCCACGAGGTCCTGCTTCAGTAATGTTCTTGCTGTTCAAGTATTCTTGGGTACCATCAATAGACGTGTTCACAGAAACAGTGTACTTCTTGACAAGCGAGCCAGTCGTCACATCATACAAGCAGATGTATTTGCTGTTACCTCCAGCCAACAAGCAGGTTCCGTCGGCGCTGTATGTAATATTTGTAAAAGACTTTGTACCTTCCACATTTGCGGCCGTCCGCCGATCAGATACCTTTCTTCCTCCTGAAACATCCCGACGCCCTTCTATAGCACTTTCCTGAACAGCATCAAACACATTCCAAAAACTGAGCTGTCCGTCAAGGCTGGATGCAGCTATCTGCTTTCCGTCCGGTCGCATGTCAACACTCAGAACATCAGACTGCAACTGCAACGGCTCGCTAGTTTGTGATCGGCCGAAGATGCTCCATATACGGACGGTACGATCCCAACTACCACTGACTAGATTGCTTCCATCCGCAGCGAAGGCAAGCGATACAACTGGGCCTTCGTGACCAGCAAGTTGTTCAAGTAGTTGGCCAGTTTGTACAGACCAAACGTGGATATCAAACGAATCTTGGGACCCAGCGCAGACCACCTCTCCACTTGGGTCAACAGCCAAAGAAGTGAAACCAAGCCTGGACGGAGCCGTGAATGTTCGGAAATTGCGATATCTGATCAAATCCCAGGCTCTCACAGAACCATCCAATGACGCCGTGTAAAGAACATTTCCCTTTTTCGAAAATTTGCAGTCCGTGACAGCACCAGTATGTTCGGTAAAAGTCACAATACAAAAGCCGGATACGGTATCCCATACTTTGATCTTGCCGTCATCGGCCGTGGTGATCACTCGCTGCCCGTCTGCTGAGTAGACCAAAGAATTCAGTGAGTCCAGGTGGCCTTGTTGCTTCAATATATATGATTCGGATTGCCACTCCCAAACAAGAAGTTGCCCGAATTTAGAGGAGCCAAATGCTAGCCACTCGCCCGACTTGTTCATGGTGACGAAATCGATATTACTCTGTGAAACACTGTAGACAGTTAGTACATATACCGATCACTTTCTTGGTAGAACAAAGTTACCTCAATGTATGGATGTTGTTAAAGCTCGGCAATTCGTATAGCCCGAAAATACCATTAGAGAAGCCGACGACTAACAGATTCGACTTCGCATGAAACGAAGCACACTTCAATTTGGCGTCATTCTGCAAAAAGAAATCCTTTTTCATAATTCTCCAACGTTCTTCTCGATCTACCTCATCCTCAAGTCTTTTGGAGGTATACTCCCATCGAAAAAGCGCACCGTCTTCGCTGACGGTGTAGATCTAGCAGTAGGTCAGCAGAGCGCTAGGACATCCTAGTAGCTGCATGTCTTACAGCTTCTTGATCCGCGGTGAAAAAAGCCGCCTTAACTCCCTGACGGTGTCCCGCGAGTGTTGTCGGCTCAAACCCATCTTGTGGATCCAGACTCCATACTCGCGCAGTCAAATCCTTTGACGACGTTAGGATGAAACGCGAGTCGCTCGACCACTCAATATTCTGAATTGCGTCGAAATGTCCAGTGAGTTCTCTGTGTAAAACGAAGGGAGCGTATTCTAGATCACCACCAGCGTCGGTTCCCGGGGCTGAAGGAGTCTGCCATAACTGTAACCGTCGTCCGATACCCACGGCGAAATGTTGACCGGACGGAGAGAACTTCAGAGCATCGGCGGGGCCTTTGAACGAGATGTGATATATGACAATTCGTCGTTTAAAGTTCGTTAAGATGGCACGTCCATCTTCATCAACGGTCAGAAGTAGGTTGCCCTGCGGGTTGAGGTCGAGACGGACGATATTTTTGCGGTGGAAAAGAGGTAGGGTATATGATTTGTTGCTAGATACATCGCAAAGTTAATGAAATGCGACAGCTCATACGGTCTGCAGGAGGAATCCATACTTGACTAGATCAAAAACGGTAACTCTGTTACCTACTGGCGACAGAAGGCAGGTACCATCGGGGGTGAAGAGTAAATTTCCCTTGCGGTAAACAGTGCCCAACAAATTGGAGAACTAACATTGAGTAGATGTCAGCTATTTGCAATTCAGATAACAACAGCGGGCGTGACTAATGTATAGCGCACCTTGAAATCCGTCTTCATTGTGGCTGTCTGTCGGTCTGCTGCACAAGGATGGTCCTCCCCTCCACCATCATAATTTTTTGAAGCTTTTCTTCGGTATCGGAACGATAAGCAACAGTTAATCCGCTCCGGTAAGCTCGCTAATCCTAATTTAGGCAAGTCTGGTCCGGGGCCTGTGCCTTCCCGGACTAACCTAGTTTCACGGGCTGTGATTGGCTCGTTTGCTCTCTCAGCTTCCCTCTAGCCGTGTACAACCTTAGTCACCTTCCCACTGAGACTCCACCAGCCAGTTCAGGGGCTCCAACTCCAACGCCAGACCACAACAACCATAGCGGAAGAGACAGACAGAAGAAGAGACTGGATCAGCGCAGCCAGAGACATCCACAGCTAGTCTCCCAGCTAGTCCCTATTCATCCATCCATCATCCCCTTTCTCTGCCTGGTCGGTTCCTCGTCACCTTCCACCGTCCAGCTCTCCTAATCCGAATCATTCTTTGTGCTTGGTTGTCTGGCCTCAACAAAGTCTCTGTGCTATTCAATTCGATTCGATACCTGGACAGACAATTCCTTTGTGTTGGAAAATGGCTACTTCAACTGAGAACGCTTCGCCTATTGGCATTGCCAACGTAAGTGATGGCACGCTTTATCAATCAGTTGCAAAAAGTATGAACCGCTGCTAACTGGACTCGATTCTCTAGCTCCCCAACCAGCGGTATGTCAATGCAACTTACTTCACCTTGCGAGAAGACGATGGTCCGAATTCTTATTGACGGAATTACGCAGTCACAAAATTGTCGCAAAGCGGGGAGCAGCTTTCACGATCATGGTGCGTACTTGATATGCGGTTGACAACAGAATGGAAAAGGAGCGTTTACCAACAAGATTATAGGTTGCCGGCGAGTCTGGTCTAGGAAAGACCACGTTCATCAACACACTGTTCTCCACCACCATCAAGAACTACGCCGACCACAAGAAGCGACACGCCAAACAAATCGACAAGACTGTTGAGATCGAGATCACAAAGGCCGAATTGGAGGAGAAGTTCTTCAAAGGTACGACATGATGGTCAATTATGCCTCGGCGTCCCGGGTACTAATATGTCTTGACTATCTCAGTTCGTCTTACTGTTATCGACACTCCTGGATTCGGCGACTACGTCAACAACCGCGATTCATGGCAACCCATTATCGAATTCCTCGACGACCAGCACGAGTCATATATGTTGCAAGAGCAACAACCCCGCCGAACAGACAAGATTGATCTCCGTGTTCATGCCTGTCTCTACTTTATCCGTCCTACCGGTCACACCTTGAAACCTCTCGACATTGAAGTAATGAAGCGTTTGAGCTCCCGTGTGAACTTAATCCCCGTTATTGCCAAGGCCGACACTCTCAGCCCATCCGATCTGGCTCGTTTCAAGCAGAGAGTGAGATTTGCCGTCACCGACTGTATGAGGTGGTTGCTAATTGTTCTTTTAGGTTCGTGCTGTCGTTGCGTCTCAAGGTATTCAGATCTACCAGCCACCCGTTGAGGAGGACGACGAACACGCTGCCGCCCACGCCCGTAGCCTGTCGGCTGCCATGCCATTCGCCGTCATTGGCTCAGAGAAGGACGTCAAGAACAACGAGGGCAAGGTCGTAAAGGGTCGCCAGTACGCCTGGGGTGTTGCCGAGGTCGAGAACGAAGACCACTGCGACTTCAAGAAGCTGCGATCCATCCTCATCCGTACCCACATGCTCGACCTTATCCACACCACCGAGGAGTCTCACTACGAGGCGTACCGTGCTCAGCAGATGGAGACCAGGAAATTCGGAGAAGCACGACCACGCAAGTTGGACAACCCCAAGTTCAAGGAGGAGGAAGAGAACCTCCGCAAGCGTTTCACCGAACAAGTCAAGGTCGAAGAACAGCGATTCAGACAGTGGGAGCAGAAGCTTATCTCCGAACGCGACCGCCTCAACAAGGATTTGGAGGCCACCCACGCGGCGTACGTTTTTTTTTTCCTTTTTTTCCCCCTTTTTCTCTCTCCAACTGTACTCTGAATTCGATTGCTAACCCCTGCATAGTATCAAGCAACTCGAACAGGAAATGGAACAAATGCAGGGTTCTGCCCGAAGCGGCCGGCGTTAAAGGCTGGAGGAGTGATACCAAAATTCGAGAATATGCTTTGGCCGTTGAAGACGGCTCTCTGGAGATTGATGGGATGTGCATTTCCACTTGGTATTCGTGACTACCCTACTGCTGCTTTGGTTTAACTTTGATTGAGCGAACAAAAAATACTCAATATCCTGGGCCAGACAAACCCGGGCTTGGGTGAGTCGATGATTCTTTTTGTCTCATAATGTCGTTGAGTAATGGTTTCTTCTTGCGCCCTATATAATATCCTTCCTTTAATTAGTAGCTTGCCAATTCAGGTTATTTAATATTCCTCACGGGAAATGGTCTTTTGGCTGTTCTACGATTAGGTTACGTACGACGCACGTCGTTGGTTCGAAATGTTCAAGCTTGAAGCTCAAAATAAAATAGATGGTCTAAGCTCCCGCAAGCAATCCACCCCCGCAACCTTTTTCATCTTAGGGAAGGGTTGCAACCTGCGACAACACTCGATGCCAACTCAACGACCGATATTGATAAGTCGACGCAACTTGGATTGATAGCGATGTTCCTGTAACAGAAATTGTATAACACGAAATTACTTTCCGTATGTCAAGCAACCGAGAATTTCGATCTCGCCATGTTCACACTCTCAAGACTCACAATGGTAAGTCAGCATTGTACAGCACCCAACAACCGGTAGTCAGCGCTGACTGTATAACTCCAGGGCCCATCAACACGGTGACGTTCTCGAGCTATCCTGGAACCTATGTCCTGACCGGCTCTACCGACCGAGCCATTCACCTGTCTCGAGCACTTCCGAGCACGGAAACCCAGTCGATTGTCGAAACTACCCGACCCATCCAGAAGTACGAGGCGCATGGATATTCAATTCTTGATATTGCTGTTAGCTCGGACAATTCGCGCTTTTCCAGTGTGGGAGGAGACAGACAGGTTTTTCTTTGGGATGTTGAACAGGGAGGTACTGTGAGAAGGTGGGCAGGCCACTCTAGCCGTGTTGAAGCTGTGCAATTTGCCGGGGAGGGCGATTCGGTCGTCGTGTCAGGTAGGCTATTCTCAGGCTCGATATATGAGCTGTGATTGGAATCTGAACGTGTATGAAGGCAGCGCGGACACTACCATCAACCTATGGGACACAAAGTCCAACTCCTACAAGCCAATTCAAAGCTTAACCGAAGCTTCCGATACCGTCTCCTCACTACACGTTCACATGCCCACTTACTCTATCGCCAGCGGTAGTTACGACGGACGAGTCCGGGTCTACGATCTTCGTATGGGCCACACCACGGTAGACGTTATCGCCCACCCCGTTACGAGCGTACGTTGTTCCGCCGACGGCAATGCTATACTCGTCTCCAGCTTGGATGGCAAGATTCGCATGCTTGATCGTACTGATGGTAAGTTACTAAAAGCATACGGGGGTGAAACACAAACCGGCAAGTTTGGGGAGAAATACGTGAACAAAGCACTTCGGCTTCGGTCTGTGTTTGCCAAGGGAGATGCTGTTGTCTTGAGCGGGAGTGAAGCTGCAGATATGGAAACCAAGGGAACTACAAGTCAAGCCGCTGTTTTTGCATGGGACGTTCTCAGTGGCGAGATTATCGCGACGGTCCCAGCCGGAGCGGGCGTCAAGGTAGTCAGCTGCATCGCATGGAACGAAAAAGGGCAGTGTTGGGCCGGTGCATGTGCTGATGGTAAGTTGATAATACGATCCCCGAGTTTCCAAGAAATCATGAAATCACAGGCAGCTAATCGGTTTTTCAAGGCACGGTGAAGATCTACAGCGTGTGATCATCGGGACTTACTCACACAGGGAAATACCAGCTTGACTATAATTCAGCCTCTCCAGAGTAAGCGATCCATGGATGTAGACTAGAATCACGCTTGCGGAAACCGGACTGCGGCAGGCTGGTGCGACTGAGGCTGATAAGGAAGTAGCCATGACTAAATTAAATACGACACCGCCAAAAGGTAACTAAATACTACCCACTGATTCCCAATTTCTCTCCTCTCTCATCGCCGCGCAAATTCAGAAGCCTGCACGAGGCGTGGCAGATCAGGGATGCTCTGGGGTTCCAATAGACCAAGGTTCAAATAATGTCTGCGGATTGTTTGCCAAATGCAGACAACAGCTTCGGCCCTGCCGTTGGCGCTGGCTGCCGTGATGGCTTCGACTTTACGCTGCTGTTTGAACAGAGTATTCTGAGCATCATCCCGGCCACCATACTATTGATTGCGTCCCCAATTCGAATCAGATATCTGCTCCGTAAAGATATTCGAACAAGGCGCAATCCAGTTCGAATAGCAAAATTAGTCAGCAATCCTACCCCAAGGTTAATGTATGAAGCTCCAGCTAAACAACGTCCAACAGGTCGTTGCGGCTGGCTTTGCAGCCACGCAATTGGCACTGCTCATCCTCTGGACAGGAAGTGCTGAGCCGAGAACAAAGATTTCTATACCATCTGCAGTACTTAATTTGATAGTGGCAGCTCAAATCGTGCTTCTTTCTTGGACCGAAGACACTCGCTCAGTCAGGCCATCCTCGCTGCTTAGTACCTATCTCCTGTTGTCGTCGCTTTTTGACATCTCGCAGGTCAGGACTTTATGGAATCTTCAAGACAGAAACGAAGCGATTGCCATCGCGTACACGACAAGCGTAGGGTTGAAGGGCATTTTCCTCTTATTGGAGAGCACCGGGAAACGACGATATCTGCATGATGAATACCGTGGCCTTCCGCCTGAGACCACGAGTGGTATTCTCAATCGCTCGTTTATGTGGTGGGTCAATCGACTATGTCTCTCCGGATTCAGATCAGTGCTCACACTGGACGATTTGGACGGGTTGGATAAGAACCTACAATCTGCCATCCTCAGCATAAAGGCTAAAAGCGCGTGGCAACGGCGTAAAAGGCCAGAGAGACGCTTTGAGGTGTCATTTTCTATCTGCAAAGCACTCTGGAGGCCACTTGTCTCGGCAATATTACCACGTTTATGCTTGATCGGATTTACCTTCGCTCAGCCTTTTCTGATATCTGGTCTCCTCGACTGGCTCAGTGACAACCAGGAATTCAAGAATAAGGGATATGGACTCTTGGTTGCTACAGTAATTATATACTTGGGCCTTGCCGTTTCAAATTTGCACTACAATCACCTGTTATATCGCTTCATTGCCATGTTCAGGGGAGCCACATCTTCCTTAATCTATGAGCATGGCCTCAATGTTCCTGATGGAAGTCTTGATGATCGCTCCGCTGCTATCACTCTCATGACAACAGACATTGATCGGATCTCTGCTTGTTTGGTCAATTTGAATGAATGCTGGGCCCGATCAATTGAGCTAATCGTTGGCATAACCCTGCTATACATTCGAATAGGCTGGGTTAGCATTATACCTGTGGTTATTACCATACGTAAGTCATCACGTAGCTCTTTAATATTCCGAGCTGATGATTAGCCAGTCTCCGGAGCAGGAAGTATCCAGATCGCCAAACATATTGGAGGGCGCCAAAAGGTCTGGGTGGATGCCGTACAACATCGAATCGCCATGACGTCTTCGATGCTTACCGAAATTCAGACTGTCCGGCGTATGGGTTGGAGCAACATATTGGCTCAGATGATCCAGGAGAAACAGAATGAGGAAACGCACCGGATGGAAGGCTTCCGATGGAGCATTGTGTGGCAGAACGTCTTGCAGAATCTACCCTGGGCGCTAGCTCCTGCTTTAACCTTCACTGTTTATACCTCCCAAGGAAATTCATTAGACATAACCAAGGCTTTGACAAGTTTATCTATCATCACACTCCTCACTAATCCGGCATCAAAGCTTCTGAGTGCCGTTCCTTCAACGGCTGCTTCTTTTGGTTGCTTCGACCGAATCCAAAAATTCCTCTTGATTCCGAGCTGTCAAGGCGGACTGAACCAACAGGGTGCAGGTTTTGGCGGTCACCAGGACAGCGAAAGCTTACATCCACATGATTCGAGCTCGCTGAGATTGCAGGAATTGTCCTCTGAAGTGGTATCTTTCGAAGATGTAACGGTTCGCTCTTTTGCGTCGTCATCAACTATATTGCACGACGTCTGTTTTCGTATCTATCGGGGTTCTTTTACATTTATTCTTGGGCCAGTTGGATCAGGAAAATCGAGTCTTCTACGTGCCATTCTTGGCCAAGCATCCTGCGAGAAAGGTCTGATCTGTATTTCGCGTCACGATATTGCATATTGCGCACAAATCTCATGGCTTCCAAACTCCACCATACGAGACGCTATATGTGGATTTGCACACGACGATGAACATCAGGAAAGTCTTGACTCCAGGTGGTATGAAGCTGTCATATACGCTTGTGCTCTTGACCACGACCTAAAGCTATTGGTCAATGGTGACAGAACACAAATCGGAGGAGGTTCCAGCACTATATTGAGTGGCGGTCAGACACAACGGATTGCTCTAGCAAGGGCCTTGTACTCCCGCAAGAAGATCCTCTTACTAGACGATATCCTCAGTGCGCTTGATAATGTCACAAAGAAGCTGATTATGACTCGGGTTTTTGGAAAGAGTGGTTTACTTCGCCAGCTCAACTCGACGGTTGTGTTGGTGACAAATGATAGTAAGCGAAAGACCTATCAATTTCTTTTTTTTCTGTTTTGGAAAGCGCCTCGAATACTTTCTGACAATGATACAGCCCACTGCCGCTCTTATGCCGATCAGATTTTCATCCTTCACAACGGAAGACTAGAAGTGTCAAGTCCCAGAACAGTGGGTGAATTTGAACAGGTGGATCTGTATCCTTTTTCCAGCCAAATTCAAGCCACAGATCCCGAAGATCTGACAGATAGCACACCGAAACCATCCGTAAAGGAGGCTGCAGCTCAAATTTCGAAAGAGAACCAGCTCAATGATCTCACTCGAGCGACGGGAGATAGTACAGTCTACAAATACTACATGCAGTCTATAGGCTGGCCGAAATTACTTGTTTTCGTCTTTTTCGTTACTCTTCACGTTTTCTGCAATACATTTAGCCGTAGGTATCTCCTGAATGTGCGGGTCGGCTCAAACTAATTTCTTCATCTAGAGATCTGGCTAGACTGGTGGGCTGCTGGCAATGGTTCTCAGAAGGCTCTATATGTCGCTGTATACTTCATATTGGCTGTATTGAACACAATTGGGAATGGTGGTTATGTGTGGTAAGCCCATCTTACTCTTTGTGGTACCACAGGTTCTAATTATGCGGAAGGGCTATTCTGATACTTATATCTCCTTCAACGTCGCGGAAACTGCATCAAAGGCTACTGCAGACCCTGACGAGGTTCGTTATCGTATATATGACTTCGGCATTTACTAATCCTCAACAGAGTTTCTTCGTCATGTCTTTCAAGCACCGAGAGTGGCGCGATTTTGAATAGATTCAGCCAGGATATTGCTTTGATTGAGGGGCAACTACCTATTGGCATGCTTGTATTCATTTCCAGTAAGAAGCCTGAATATTGCACTGTGATGAGAACTAACAAAAAGTTGCAATCAGATCTTTTCATATGCATTGCCACCACCGGCTTGGTCTCCGGCGGATCAGAATACATGACCATTACAGTTCCATTTCTTCTAATTGTGATCATCCTCCTGCAATATTTCTACCTACGCACTTCTCGACAACTTCGTCTTCTCGATCTTGAAAGTAAAAGCCCATTATACTCTCATTTCATGGAAACGATAAGTGGTCTTGCCACGATACAAGCCTTTGGATGGCAGAAAAAGTTCCGCGACAAGAATCTCAAGCTTTTGGACGCCTCGCAGAGGCCTTACTATCTTCTGTATTGTATCCAAAGGTGGCTCACGTTAGTCCTGGATTTGATTGTTGCTGCAGAAGCGATTCTTCTCGTTGGTCTAGTTATCAAGCTCAAGGGCTCTGTTAGCGTGGGCTTAATCGGTATTTCACTCAACAGTATCCTTTGTAAGTCTCTTATTTTTCCCGCCTATATTCATCGTCAATTTTACTAAGCACATCTTGAATAGCCTTCAGCAACAGCCTTTCAAGTGTTACATCAGGCTGGACGCAGCTTGAGATCTCACTTGGCTCAATATCGAGAGTGCGAGACTTTGTAGCCAACGTGAAGCCGGAAGATGATGTTGAAACGAAAGTTCAGCCCCCTGCGCATTGGCCCACCCATGGTATGGTTGAGTTCAAACAAGTGACGGCGCAGTACAGGTAATGAGATCTCGAAGCTTCTCAATAGAATATGCTCTAATGTATATTCTGTTTAGCAGCAACAAGGTCGCTTTACGGAATATCTCTTTCAGTGTGCAGGCCGGACAGAAGATAGGTATTTGTGGACGAACGGGAAGGTCAGTTGAAATGCTCATAGAATGGAAAATATACCTTGCTCACTCCTTCTATTGGCCCTTCACAGCGGAAAGAGCTCTCTCCTGGCGACAATTCTCGGTATATTGGACGTAGCAGAGGGCTCTCTTTTAGTCGACGGAATCAATGTTACCACCCTCCCCCGTGAGATAATACGCGAAAGACTCGCAATGATACCTCAAAACACACTCATCCTCGAAGGATGCAGCATCCGAACCAATATCGACCCAAACAAAGACCATTCGGACAGTGACATTATAGAAGCGCTCGACCGCGTCGGTCTTTGGGGGGAAGTAGTACAGCAACGAGGCGGATTAGATGCTCAAATTAAGCCTTCTTCAATACAGTTGTCCAAGGGACAGCAACAACTCTTTGGGCTCGCGCGTGGTATCCTGAAAATCCAGGAGAGTTTCAAGAGAGGCTCGAGACCAATTTTGCTTCTTGATGAGCCAACTAGTAACGTCGATAGTCAAACGGATGAGAAGATGCAGATTGTCCTTCGAGAGACGCCGTGCTTGGCGACGTTGACGGTCTTGACGGTTGCGCATCGAACAGACACCATTCTGGGTTCGGATATGGTGGTTGTTCTAGATGACGGAAGAGTCGTGGAGGTGGGTGATCCGAGGGAATTGCAGAGAAGGAGTGGGAGTGTGTTTGCAAAGCTTGTCGATGGCGACGTATCATGATCTGAGTGGCTGGATGTAGTGACCCAAGTATGGATGCCCTTACAGTCCAGACAGATATCTCATGCCGGGCTGTTCGAATCCCAAATCTAATTCACCGTTCGTCGCCCTATGATTTGCACAGTAGTTACCCAAACCGTGTACCCAAAACGTGTCGCACTATGCGAGCAGCAATCTATATCTCTAACAAACCCGGAACGACTAGTATATAGATGAGTATTCTGTTCGCATTTGTTGAATCTTCATAGTCGTTGCGGATGAACCGTTAAACCCGCCCATTTGATGTCGTAACTTGCTGAACAATACGGAGTACTGGTAAGCACTAAAACAACAACCGCAAATGGCATCCCCGCGCATCGCAACGTGGTATTGCGACTCCACCAACGATTTCTATGTAATTTGGGAACGGACGTAGCTTTGTTAGCCAACAACCCTTGATGGCGAATATATAAAGCCATGTTGCCCAAGCTTTTTGACGCCATGTTCGCAATACTCACCCCACCAGAATCATAAACATGCGTGCTTCGAATTTTCTAGCAGCTGCACTGGCAGCCACAGTCAGTGTAGCCTCTTCCTCGGACATCACCGTCTACCGCAACGAAAGCTTTCTCCCGGGCCAAAAATTGCCCGAATCGCACAGCACAACAGATGGCAAGGACATTGTAACCCTTTTCTTGTCTCTGAGCAGCTCAACGAAATGGACTCTCGTCTCCCAGACCAGAATGGAGGGCGACACCGGGGAACCCGAGGGCATGGTGCGCGTAGGTGATGAACGCCTCTTTGTAACATCCAACCAATACACAGTTCCAACAATCAAATACAACGCGACGATCAACGGCACCGACCGGACCGCCGGCGCTGGCTTCTGCCACATGCTCATTTATGACTTGGACGGAAACCGGATTGCGAATGCGTCGCTAACTACTGCGGGAGACGACGAGTATCACGGTGGCGGAATCGATTATGATGGTCGCTATGTGTGGATTACGCTCGCTCAATACCGGCCGAACAGCACTGCGACAATTGCGCGGATTGATCCGTTGACTCTGGAGGTTACGCGCTTGTTTCGCCATGATGATCACAACGGCGGTATTGTGCATGATACCGTCACCAATGAGCTCGTGACGCTGAATTGGAACGGCGCGAATGCCACGACGTGGTCACTGAACAGGTACCCCAGAGACTTTGCAGCCATCCCGGGGTTTACCCCTCCGATTCGCGAAGTGCCTAATCCTAGTTTTTATGTGGGATATCAAGACTGTAAATACCTCGGTCATCACGCCATGCCAAACTTATTTCTTGCTCAGACCGGTCGCGGTTCACAGACCAACTTGAACCCCGTTCGCCCCGTCATGCTATGCGGCGGCGTCGGCACGTTCGGAAGCTTGAGTCTGGGTGGATTAGCGCTTGTAGATCTACAAACGATGTTACCGCTGTGGGAAGTTCCCATTACGTTGACGAGTGATTTGGGGGTTACTCTTACGGAGAATCCGGTGGATGCGCAGATCGTGGACGGGAAGTTGAGGGTGTGGTTTATGCCGGATCAGCATAATAGTACGTTGTATGTTTATGAGGCAGCTTAGAGTGGTCTGTATGCGAAGAAGGATATATCTGAATCAAGGTTGCATTTCGTATATCATGTCACATAAATATTTTTAGGGTCTACATTGCGCAAAGTCATGGATCCCGCTTCTGTTGCGGCGGAGGATCAATCCATCTTCCGTCGCGAAGCCACACACCAGCTCCGCCGTAATGTCCGGCTTCGGATCCTTTTAAGAAAGCAAAACGGAAGAAAAGATCTTGAGGCTCATCTTCGTCTTCGTCTCTGCCTTGTTCAATCATAGACCTGGGACGCAGAAGGTCGTTCATGACTATTGATGATAACGCGTCATCAGACGTAATCTCGCCATCAGTATCAAGTCGATTAAAGTCGTCCTTGCTGTAGTTGATGAGCTCAAGACCGCGGTGTCCCTGTCGACGCCAGGTAAACTTTCCCTTTCGATCTTCGTCTAGATACCCCCGCCAACGTTCAACGTCATTCAACAGGACGCTAATACCGTCAACACCGAGCCGCTTCATACGCTGCCTTTCCCAGAGCTGAAATGTGATATTTCCATTTCCGCGATAAGCATAGTCACCGTCAGTCATAGCCTTGTAGAGAGGATGCATCTGAGCCGCATTGTCCAGATGAATGGATACAGATGCATTTGTGATATTCGGGTATGAAGCCCCCCACCATCCACCCGGACCAGTAGGATCTTCACCTAAAGCTGCAGGGGTTTCGATAATTGAAGCAAATCCCCATCGTGCAACGCCATTGACGAACAAACCCAGAAGCAAGCCTTGGTAGATAAAAGACATACGAGTTGGAATCACCGTACCGGGCATTAAAAGCATTGCAAGGATGTAGTGGTGGATTCGAAGGCGGAGGCCTGGTAATGCCAGCAAGAAGAGCAGGCCAGCCACGAATGATATATATACCTTCAAGTAGCGCGGCATCAAGCCCGCTTGGCGAATGAGCCATGCTTGGCTTAGCACAATCACGACGATAATAGAAACGACCGTTGCAAGTGCAGCCTTTGCACCAGGCTGGTTGGCCAAGTCATGCGGCGTCAAACGCTGGAGGGGTATCCAAAGAGCGAAAGTATAGTTATTCAAGGCACCAATAAAAGCAGGAGTTAAGTACAGAACCGTCTTCTCGATCTGATATCCTGGGTGCGACACGCGCTCCAGAAGTGGTCGAGCAGCATAAAGATACAGAACGTATGCTATGAAGCATGCCGGAAGCAACCGCGACAGCAGTATCGAGAACAGTTCTGTAAGTGAGGGGAAATATGGAGGGTCAGAGACCACACCGACATGAAGAATGAGCAGTCCAAACGTGCTGAAGAAGAAGACTCCAGGTGATAATGTAAATATGCTGATCAAGGCGACGGCAGCCACAGTGATGCCAAGCAATGGCCAACGTGGATCGGCAGGGCAGGTGGCTTGGGAGTCTGTGAGTGGAAGGAACAAGTAAGACTTTGGAAATGTAGATGGAAAGCCTGTCGAGGTTATCCCGTTTCGAAGAGATGATGTAAATGAGTGTGCGGCGCCATGTAGTTTCATCACACCGCAACCACCGCTAGCATCGCTGACGACACCTGCATGAATTGCAGCTTGACAGATGAAACTATCAGCTCGATAGATGCCGGGCTCAGTAGAATTGAGTTCCGGTCCTCCGACAACGAGGGATTGATAATTGAGTGTTAAGTTACCAACGGTTCTTTCTTGTTGAAGAATGACCGACTTGCAGTTAGCTGGACAACGGAACGCGAAATGAGAAGCGTCAAACGGCCGGCAGTCGTTTCCATTCAGACCACAATTGTTTCCAGGTGACCTTCGTTTGTGATTAGTGTCACTATATGGAAGTCAGATGAATGGTTGCACTTACCAAAAGCTTGTCACACAGGATATGACTTGCGGCCGTCCATAACCCTCAATATTGCCAGATGTGTTGGCCTTGAGGATGATCAAAAACCATGGTAACAGCCATAAAAAATATATCAAAAGAACCAAAACCACTTTATGAGCTTTCCTAGGAGCATACTGATCCAAAAACTTCACGGGTATCTCCTGAAACTTTGGAAACAATGGCTGAAACAGCAAGTCATGAGGCGGATCGGGGCCCTTTACCCAGTGAGCCGTGGCCCAACCAGCTCTGCGCAAGGGCAGAGGTATCCAGCGCCATTGGAAGGAAGGTGACGATTCTCTCAGCCAAACCGGCATACGAAAGCTTGTGCCGTCATCTTCTTGATCGTTGGTTTCGACATTGAGTACATGGTTTAGCGTGTTGTCATGATCCTCTTCTGGAATGCCATCATCTGTCAAAGGAGGGGCATTGTAGATGCCTCGCTCCTCGTCACGACTTTCAATCATTTTTGATAGTGACAATGTTGGAAAGAATGCATCAGAACGCTGAGACCTGTTGCCGAAACGGTGGAGTGCGGCGGGCACACCCTCGTAAATAGATATTGACACGCAAACCCAAAAGACCAATGCCAATTGGTGACGCTGCACGAAGAGAGCGAGTATACAGGATAGAATGAACGAGAGGGTTGAAGCAATTGTGAATGCTGAAGGTCTGGATGTCTGGGGAAGCGGAACATGAGGCAGTCGGATCATCGGTAAATCCGGCAAGGTACCGACCAATCAGAAATGCTGAAGCACACCGGGCAGCTACGTCATTGGGCGATTGGTCACGTTCCGCATAAAAGTCCCGTCTCTAGTTGTGCATGTATATAATCCATTGGGATATTCAGGACAATGGCAGGGACTTTTCTGCGACATAGCTAGGAAAGGTGCTGTTCGCCGGTACAAAGAAACTGATCCGGATCGTGGTTCTAGACGTTGATTTTAGGTCATAGGCTAGATCTGAATCTGGGATATGCTCGTTTGAAGTAGGGCCGGAAGTCCACACTACACAGCCAAGGGAAACAGGGCGCTGATATACTGTACCTATTTGATTCGCCTTTTCCAAGCAAAGAGATGCAGAAAATTTGAAGAAACCTGAACATATGGATCAACAGCCAGACAGCGTGGTAAGGTTTAGGCTATTCGAGGGTAATCAATGTTGTGTAGACTGATTTGTATCTATACTGTTTCACATGCCTAACTTCCCCCTTTTTTTCTATGTGACTTGTTACTGCATTTGAAATCTACCAACACCCATGCTTCTGTTTAAAAATATACCTCGTGGGCTCTAACGCTCATCCCCCTCCTTTCGAGTCGCGGTATCATCCAATTTGCCAACTACTTGTGTGAGCGAAAAGATGCACTTAGAGGAGATAATACGATCACGGTGTCTCGACCTCTAGATTTTGCCTTTGTTGAAAACCTGTCACCCATTGTGACTCAATTGTTTGCTTCAGCCGCGACGATAGTTGCTCGAAAACGGAGGGCAAAGACTGCAGCACTGCTGGGAGCATCATGGTCAACTGAGATTTGGCAAGTATTGCTAAGGCAGAGCGTGTGCTCTGGATCTGGGATGCACAGTGGGCCTGATAGTGTGATCTTAATGGCGGCGCTTTTCCGGCAACGTGCATACTACACAGTCCCCGTTGCTCTAGTGCGTGGAGCCAATACTCTCATTTTCGGTGATCATACCGAGCACATTTGCGGAACCAAGTGCTCTTTGCTTGCAGACTTACAACGAAAGCCATATTCTGCAAACTCAAATAGATACGGACTGTATGTAAATGGCAGCGACTGGTTTTATCTGGCTATGGCGAGCATGGAAGATATCGTGGGGACTGGCCCTGACGGTGATCCTTTCGAACAGGAAGCTGGAATCAGGGACAATGATGCCGTCATGGCCAGAACAATTGACAGGGCTGAGAGCAATGCAAATATCGTGAAGGCGATATTATCAATGGCAAGAGCATAGACAGTTGACTTACATATACAACGGTTTTTCTGTCGTTCCGGTCGAGATGGACTGCTTATCTGTAAACTGTATGATGCATAGATTTCCGTATGATGCGTTACAATACTCAAAAGATTGGCGATCAAAACGGCTTAGTTCCACTAAATCCTCGCATATGATTGGCGTCTAGTCTACCCCAGATGACTGGCAATTTGACAGAGATAAGAAGTTGGCAGGCGGTGTCCGTCCGGCCGCTGCTTGTTGGGGGCTTGTTTGTATTGATCGTTTTCGAATGTAACGGCGGGAGCTTAGAATCCCATTCAATTGGCTACCAGCTCGATTTTGGGTGTTAGATTCTTGGTTGTGTGTTTGTATCAGGGTCTGCAATACACTGGTATTACAGATACCGTCTCGGCCGATGTACCTTTCGCCGCCGGAGGTAATGATGAATTAATAATGTAGCTGAGATAACAATCCTCTTTCTAAATGACTAGTCAGGCCTTCACGTACTTGATTTTTATCAAATCAAGATTGACTGATGTGAGAATATCATCTTCAATCACGAAACCTGCATCTTTATTCATCAGGATCTACACTTATCCGAAAGCTTTCTAACGGTGCGGCACGATCGGCTTGCATATCGCCGGAGCTTGATTTATCGAGAACAAGTACAGCGAGATGGCTCAACGACAGGACTTCATGCATACGCAACGTCCTCCCTTGGATTTGTCGCATCACTTTTCGCAGACCACTAAGAACAGAGAGAGTAGCAATGTGAAGGGACTATACAAGTGGTTCCAGATTCCTGGAATGCAGAACGTGGCTGGAGGTATGTGATTCGTCTCGCCGTCTCGCCGGTCATGACCATTTGCTAAGTCTATCTGATCAGGCCTGCCTCACGAATCATACTTCCCCTACGACACTCTTGAAGCAGCAGCAGCACGCCCGTCGCGATTCGACGAACCAAAGTCCTCAAAGGGGAAAAGCAGTAAGCCAGCAGAATGGCATGTGACCGTGCCCAAGATCCAGGATACAACCGACATTCTCAAAAAGATTGATCTTTCGACTGCGCTTCAATATGGGACCGCTGAAGGGTTCCCCCCTTTGGCCGCGTTCATTCGCAAATTCGCACGCGATCATCTTCATCCAAATGTGCCGTACGCCGAAGGACCGGACATTATCATGACATGCGGTTCGACAGATGGACTCGCCAAGGCTGTTGAGGCTTTGACCAATTCTTGGAATAAGACCAAGGATTGGATTCGCGATAAAGAAGGCGTTCTTTTCGAAGAGTTTGCGTATATGAATGCTGTGCAGACAGTCGCGCCTAGGGGCCTTAACGTCGTCACTGTTGGCGTGGACGCTGATGGAATGCGAGCGTCAGGACCAGGTGGTTTGGCTGATGTGCTTGAGAACTGGGACTTTTCCAAGGGAAAGCGCCCACATTTGATGTATACTGTCACGTAGGTCTTCGTCATGTCCGTTACAAGTATGTAACACATATTGACTTCGAGAACAGCCTCGGCCAAAACCCCACTGGCAGCACAACCTCCATCGAGCGCCGCAAGGAAATATATACCTTGTGCCAGAGATACGACATCATAATCGTCGAGGATGAGCCTTACTGGAACCTCCAATTCCCATCTTCGCGAAACCATGCTGCAAAGTATCGTGGAGAAGCCGCCGTGCAGGCAGATCTGTTCAACCGCAATTACAAGGCGCACGGCCGATCCTCCGGTTACGAATTTCTGGACAGCCTTGTGCCGTCATTTTTGTCTATCGATGTGGACGGTCGTGTCGTGCGCCTAGATACATTCTCCAAGACCATTGCGCCCGGTTGCCGTCTCGGCTGGATTACCGCGCAGCCCGCTATCGTTGAGCGTATTGCGCGCATCACCGAAGTATCAACTCAGCAACCTTCTGGCTTTGTGCAAGTCATGGTCGCACAGTTACTCCTCCAGCAGCAAGGCTCACCCACCACAGCACGCAAATCAGCCGACAAAGAAGGTCTCGGCTGGACACTAGACGGCTGGGTCCAATGGCTCGCTGGCCTCCGGGACGCTTACGAGCGTCGTGTGCACGACATGTGCAGCGTTCTCGAAGAAGGTCGCACCGTCGCAATCGACAAACCCGCCGCTGCTGCCGCCAACAGACGCTCCAGCGGCCTCGACAGCTGGTCCGTCGTCAACAAAGTGCCCATGTACGAGTTCGACTGGCCCTTAGCCGGAATGTTCCTCTGGGTCAAGATCCGGTACGATACGCACCCTTTACTGGAAATCTACGGTGCCGAAAGAGTCTGCACTGCGTTATGGTTCTTCTTACTCAAGAAACCCTTCCTCATCCTTTCCGCACCGGGAGTCATGTTCGCGCCTACAGAGGCCATGCGAGATCGCGCTTTCCAGTACATTCGTCTCTGCTTTGCGCCCATGGCTGAGGAGGCGGTTACGGATATCTCACAGCATTTTGTGGCGGGCTGTCGAGCTTTTTGGCAATTGGAAAACTTTGATGATATTCCTGGGGATCCTCTTATGCCGGAGAGGATGGGCATGCAGATGTGCTGAGTTTGTTGATGTTGATGACTTTGACGACTGGTTTTCTTTTCCTATTGACACGTAATGTTTTGGGTGATAGTCATATGTTTGGCTTCCAGTATATATGAAAGACCTACTTAGATTGTATAAAGTGCTCTTGCGAAGTAAGAAATGACTAGTATCCATTGATGCAATGTTCATGAACAAATGTTGCTATTGCTAAGGTACTCATAAAGCTATGCCAAGATCAATGTAAATTGCCCATCTAGCATAAGTAGATGGATTTGGATGGGATGATCGGCCTTTCGTGAGTCTCATTCCATATGTTACTTCCACATAGGGAGTCACCGCTACAGAAATCAATAGCCTTCTAGTGTATGCAAAGTTATCTGTTTCGTATGATCGTCGTAGTCATCATTGTTTTCTTCCCCCAATTCATCAGAGATATCCTCAATCTGCCGTACGGGCAGTACCATTGTAGTCGTGGTTGTTGTGATAGGGGTGACAGCAGGTAAAGTTTCGAAATTCATGTCACTAGTTGGTACTGGTCGCGGGGAACAGCCCCATCCCCGAGAGGAGAGCTTCTCGAATAAGATCTCCATTCTCGGGTTCACGTTTCCTCGCAATGAGGCCAAGGTTTCGGCGATGTGGCAGACCATATCGCCCGGTCCGACTTTCATGACTTGGCGACGTTCGGAGACCCATGGTATGCAGGATAGCATGTCTGCGAGGGAAATTGCTACGTCGGCTAGCTTCATTTGCTAGGAACTAGTTTAGTGACATGCTTTTAGTGAACCGGACGATATATGGGCGAACTTACCATGCCTATACCATGAGCCTCGATAATATTACGGGAAAGATTGTTCAGATACATGAGCACAATCTGTGCTACACGTTCCGGAAAGCAAATGCTCAAGCTTTCGTCATCTGCATTCACAGAAAGCTTGATGTGGAATATAGACATCTTCCACACCATTATCCTCATCCATTGCTGAGTTATGAGAAAATCGGCTTGTTGGACTTGTGTCTTTGACTGTAATTGTCGCTTTTCTTGTAATTGCTGATCAGTACCGAGGAAAAAGTCCGATGTACGAAGCAACGAATTGCTATCCATGGCGCGGCCAAATGTCTGAAAGAGCTGGCACAAATCGGTAAAGGCTACTAGGCCTGGTTGAACGTCTTGAGTCTCAAGTGGTGGTAGATCAGGATCTAATCTTAGGATCCTTGGTAAGTCAAATCGAGTTGTATGTCCGCTGAATATCATTAGTGGGCCATATTAACGACTCCTGTCTGATTGAATGGGAGCATACCGTTCCGTGATGCTCAGAATCCATATTATACGAAGATGCAATTGAGCCTGCTTTTTGGACAGCTGCTTGTAGTGTTTAGCCTGATCCAATTCTAAGAATTGAGCCAATGTAATAGCTTCGCGGATGAGAACAGTAGACCTGCAGACATGGCCACGGTTTGCATAAAATATGTGCAGGAAAAATGATGAAAGTAATAACTCGAGGCTCGGTTTCTCGTGATATCGAAGTGAAGCTCTTGTTCGCTCTGACTCTCCAGCGACCCACGCATAATCGACTGCGTGGGAAGCTTGAGTAATATCCGCAGGATTGAATTTCAAGTGCGCAAGAACGACTGCTGTCAAAGCAGTGCATAGTGCATAGGCTTCTGAATCATCTGGATCCTGGATTCGTAATATCATTTCATCTCGGTCAACGACCGGCCATACCGGGTATAGCTGCTCATGATAGACATTCAGATACTGCTGGATCAAAGGAATCGGCAGACTTGGTATAAATTGATTATTAGTTGGTGGCGATTCGACAGTACTGCTGCTGCTGCTACTACTGCCACCATCGCCATGCAGCTGCTCCGGAATGATAGGCACAAATTGGCTGTCCGGCAAATTTGCGGAATGTTGTAAAGCGTTTTGCTGGAGGCGGGCCAAACGCCGCTTTTCAGCCCAAGGGCCCTTTGGACCGGGCTTCGACTGGACTCGGGATGTAGTGCAGGAAATGTCCAGAGTATGACAACGTCTGCATGGGTTTCCACGGTCACATTTTATTTTCCTCGTGGCACACGGATCGCAAGCTCGACTACGGGTCATTTGCCTGATGTATCGATCTCTGACGCGTGGAGCCCATGAGAGTAGTATACATAAGAAACGAGCCAAGTGGGCTGGAGATGGCAGCGCGTATATAGTAGTAGTACTTATCAATGTATAACGGTGGCTGCTATGGTCGCGAGTCAACCATGTGCTATCCCAAAGAATTCCAGCAGTCGACGAGCTCTTCGCACGATCGATTCGTTAATTAAACATAGCAGCAGCTCGCTTCCAAAGAAAACAACGAAATGTCAAGGTGGTCTCGGTGGAGAACCATCCCGGACTTATGATTGCGATCACGTGAAGCGATTCGCATCGACGCCGCGGTGGAGGCCTTGCTGCCTGAGTCACCCAATTTTTTCCGTAGTTAACTCAACTTACTCCTTCTCCCGTCGTACGTGCTCTGTGTCGCGCTTGATCAAAGCCGGGATACGTATCTCTACGCTTAGGAGAAATTGAAGCTGCTACGCTTGTCTCCTTGCTTCGGATTTGAGAAAGGACAGACGCTCTCCCCGTATCTCGAAATTGTTCTATGTTCATCGCTGCAAGCACACTAACTTCGGGGTATCATGTTACATTTTGATTTATCCGCTGGAACCGGGTGGTGGAGGACTCGTTTTTCCTTTTGCCTTTTCGTACCACTAAGCTGCAGCCTATCCATATAGGCTCCGCCCGACAACGAGCACACGCAGAGCCTGCACATACAATTTGGTATTCGGCCTGATCAGTGTATGTCCAACACTCGGGGCCTTCGATCTAGCATCGCGTACCTTTTTCATAGCCAAATCGTTGTACTCCCAGCTCCCTTTCCATTGTTCTTCCAAGATTAAAGATGATACGCTTATCATCCCTATGATCTTGCGCCCAGGCCCACCACCACTTGTCTACAGCAGTAGGTTAGTAGAGTGTCCGATTCTTACTCCCGGAGGTGGACCACGTCCAAGGCAGGTAAGGCTGGTCGGCTATTTGGGCTTGATCGAAAGCCTCCTTGTCAAATATGTCATGTGTTGTGCTTTTGGAGAGTGTCGTTCTCTCACGACCGCAAAACGGTCGCTTCCTGCAAATGGAGATGCTTCATCTCCCACAAGCGAAGGGAAAGGGGATGAGGAAGTAGCAGGGGTAATAGGTACACAGGTTAGAGCTTGTTGTGGTGTGGCATTGGCCGCTGATGGAAGAGAGCTTTCTTCCGTACATGTTAATCAAATGACATATGTAAAAGCTATTGACTTCACGCCTCTCGTCAGTACGGAAAGGGATATCTTGACCGTCCGTCTCATCTCTACTCGAGGAAGACACCAAATCGCAGAAGAGCCAATCCAAGAAATGCTGCTCCGCGTCTGACTTGCGGAACAAACGTGTATTCTCTCTTGTTGGGGTATTGGTAGTATTTGGGTCAGTGAGCCCTTTTCCGAACTGAATCATCTTTCGTTGTATCAACTTCTGGTTGTGAGTCGCCTTCCAGGTTTGACTCATGACTCATTTTGCGTCGTCATTCCAAGCTTTCTTTTCGGCTAAAATGTAATGCTCACCGAGTTCCAATCAATCTTCAGCTTGACATCGTCCTCTGTTTCTGCATCTGTATTGGACTTGATATTGACCTTCAGTTCTACATGGACCTGAAATCCGTATAGTCTAGGATTGCATTATCGTTCAAGCTTGCATCGTTTGGGTTTGCATCGTCTAAATTTGTATCGTCCTTTGATTAAGTATCGTTTCCCAAAAGTTTCAGCTGGTTTTGCTCAACATTCGATTCCGTGATCTCCTGCTTCTTGGAGAGCCGCCGGAATAAATTATGGAAGAATAACATTGTTGAGTCCGAAGGTTCAATTGATGATATATTGAGAATCGCGCAAGGGGGTACAATGCGGCAACGCGCGACGCGTTCAAGACGCGTTATCGCCTTTTCTGTCAATGGCGCAGAAGAGGCCTTACATGTTTAGCGCGAGTATGATGGCAATCGGTTATCGACTATGCACAATACTCTACTCAGCAAAAAGAAGCAAAAATAATCTATCCTCGTGACTCACTGCGTTGGCGTCCTGATCTACATGCCCTGTGCCATCATCGGAAAACGATGCCGAGCCGCAGAATACTATGTAGCGAGGCACATTACAGTCGCTCAGCCTCTGATTTGGGCGCCGTGGGGTTGTCGTCTTTGGACGAGTTTGTCGTAGGGTAGGGACCAAAGTAAGCCAGTTTGTGCTAAGTCGTCATCTGGGTTTGAATCAATATTCAAATCTGCATCGTCTTCAAAATGTACATGATGCTCCGCATTTGTGTCATCTCCCAAGTTTGCATCTCTTTTAAAAACTGAATTCCCTCTCAGAAGAATACTCCATCGGAGTCTGACTCATGCTCAACTTAAACCTTCACTTCACTAAGTTTTGAATGATTCTCGTGGATGCCCCGCGGCGCGATTTCCTGTCTTTTGAAAAATGGGCAGATCCAACGCTGAGAAAATGACATTGTTGTGTATTGTAAATCGTGGCGCACGATGCGACTATGCGCAACGCGTATACGACGTGCTGCCGTTTTGATTCACATGAGTCGAATCATGACCGTTCATTTCCCATTAACCTTAGTTGGGGAACGAGCAGTTGCGATCCCCAGATCTCGTGCCAGGAGCTCATCGTCGTTGATAGGCTGTATACGGTAAGGAGCTGGTTCGTTCTGTTATTTGCTTGCCGAGACCCCACCGGATTTTTGATGCAAACAGAGCAAACAGTAGGAAACAATATGATGTCAAGCTTGCCTCTTCGCATGCTTACAATATCAGCTTCAACTTTTTGTAATTCGAAAAGCTACTCATCATTTCATTATATCAATTGACACGGAGTCTCGTATAAAATGGCAGCCACGCAATTCATTCGGTCTCTACGACCGGCAACGCAGAATAGCTTCAAGGCCATCTCGACCTTGCAGTCGCAAAGCCGAGCTTTTGGAGCATCAGCACTTCGTGCCGCTGAACGCTTCCCGGATACGGCGGAAGAACATCGGGAGATTCAGAAGAAACGCCCTTTGAATCAAACTGTCCCGAATACCACATCGACGCAGACAAAAGACTTCCCGAAAGTTGGTGCTGCTAGCTCTCCCCCAGATTTCCTGAGCACTGTCGATCCGAATTATAAGCCAGCCGACCCGTATACCGGAAAGCTTGAACACTTGACTGGCGGGAGGGAAACAGCCGGCGCTCAGAAGCCGGAATTAGAAGTGGGTGAGATGGAGGGCATCACGTTCAAGGTTGAGCCATTGAAACGGCAGGGCGAAGATACGAGCACAATGCGTGCAAGGTTACTATGTAAGCAACTTTCGCGTTGAACAAGCTTTGAGACAGGTCTGACAATCAGACAGATCAAAGCCGAAAGAGAGGCATTCTCGAGACGGATCTTTTACTATCAACCTTTGCCGACGTATACCTCGGAAACATGTCCAAGGAACAGTTACAACAATACGACAAGTTCCTCGACGAGAACGACTGGGACATCTACTACTGGGCTACTCAAGAGCCGAAAGAGGCTGAAGTGACTGCTTCATCTTCCGCTGGGGATGCAGGTTCTGCCGTCAAAGTAGACACCCCGACAGAAGTTTGGAAGCAAGGAGCAGGCAAGACCGGCGAGTGGGCGCAGACAGTCGGAGCATTTAAGCCTGCATATCGCCCAGTCCCTGCTCGGTGGGCTGAATCGGAGATTTTGGCATTGATAAGACAGCATGTGCAGGACAAGAGTGCGGTTGGGTTTCACGCTGCGAAACAAAAGAAGCGAGGCGGAAGCGGACTGGGTCGGATGCCAGACGTGAAGGTGTTTGACTCGTAGTGACGTTGTGTGTCATTGTTTTCTACAGTATCGATTGTACCATATAGTCTTTTATGTTATAGTGCGCTGCATTGGTGTTGAGAGCTGCAATTCAATGTTGGTAGCCACAGACAGGCACCGGGAAGCGATAAGCTGTGAACAAGAGCTCTAGTTACTACATAGACAGTCTGCCATCTCCACGCTAGTCCGCTTAAAGAAGGCGGTGGGCCGTGTGGTGCCAGGCCCAAAAGAAACTCGCTTAGGCGGCTGTTACTAGGGCACAAACCCCGAACTAGTGCGCTTACGGAGTACTCGTCCTTTTTCCTCAAGAAACTGAAGCGGCAGCGCTCAACCGATATAGATAGCCCGTCAGTCGTCTTTCTCCTCCTTTCTCCCCGTTTCAAGGTTCTTTTTTCGTCGCCAAACCTTGATCATGGCTGAGCAGCTCATCCTCCGCGGAACCCTTGAGGGCCACAATGGCTGGGTTACCAGCTTGGCTACCTCTCTTGAGAAGTAAGAAAAATCAACACTCGCGGCGGAGATCTCGAAGTTTTGGAAGAGCATTTTTGCTAATTGCAATGGCCCGTCAATAGCCCCAACATGCTCCTTTCCGCCAGTCGCGACAAGACCCTGATCGTCTGGAACTTGACTCGCGACGACCAGGCCTACGGTTATCCCAAGCGAAGCCTTGAGGGCCACTCCCACATCGTCTCCGACTGTGTACGTTATGGATTGTGATGAATGAATTGGATCTTTGCAAGATATGTGAGGCTGACGATATGGTCTTAGGTTATCTCCTCGGACGGTGCCTACGCTTTGTCTGCCTCTTGGGACAAGACTCTGCGCTTGTGGGAGCTTGCGACTGGCAACACCACCCGTGTCTTCAGCGGCCACACCAGTGATGTCCTCTCTGTTTCCTTCTCTGCCGACAACCGCCAGATCGTCTCCGGTTCCCGTGACCGAACCATCAAGCTCTGGAACACCCTTGGTGACTGCAAGTTCACCATCACCGAGAAGGGCCACACCGAGTGGGTGTCTTGCGTCCGCTTCAGCCCTAACCCCCAGAACCCCGTCATTGTCTCCGCCGGTTGGGACAAGCTCGTGAAGGTACGTTATTCTTATTCTTTTACTCCTTTTGCGATTCGAATGATGTATTGCATCAAACGTATTTGCTACTTCAGAGCCCTCGTGGCCATGAGACAAACAACACCATTATGCCCTGATCGATCACCGAGAAAACCATTTCAGACATTTCTGCTAGCCATGTCAATGCAACACATGCTGACATTGTTATAGGTCTGGGAACTCGCTTCCTGCCGCCTTCAAACCGACCACATCGGACACACCGGATACATTAACACCGTCACCATCTCCCCCGACGGATCCCTTTGTGCTTCCGGTGGCAAGGACGGTACTACCATGCTCTGGGACCTCAACGAGTCCAAGCACCTCTACTCCCTCCAGGCCGGTGACGAGATCCACGCCCTCGTCTTCTCCCCCAACCGCTACTGGCTCTGCGCCGCCACCAGCAGCAGTATCACCATCTTCGACCTCGAGAAGAAGAGCAAGGTTGATGAGCTCAAGCCCGAATACGTCGAGAAGGGCAAGAAGAGCCGTGAGCCAGAGTGTGTTTCTTTGGCCTGGAGTGCTGATGGTCAGACTTTGTTCGCTGGTTACACCGACAACAAGATCCGTGCTTGGGGTGTCATGTCACGAGCATAAATGGGTTGTTTGAGTTGGGGGCATGGCCAAAATGTAGAAAAACAAAAAGGGCAACGAAACCATCAAAAATACCACATTCAATTTGTCTATTCCGATTGATTGACTGTTTCTTTTGAAAAAAGGGGGCGGGGTTCCTAGGAATTGGAATGAAGCGATGAGCATTATGAAAGCCAGATTTTTACTGTTCGAGAGTTCCGCCTCTTACGCAACATAAATGAACTAATTCAGATTGCGTTCTTTTACGGAGTTGGGATTGTAAGAAATCCGTCTTCCTTTTTCAAGATGGTCTCATCTATTCTCTTTCGATATCTATTATCTACCTTTGGAGAAGACCCGGGATGACCGCCAAGTGATGTTCTATTATCATGCAAGAATAAAAAAGACACTAAAAATTTGATCTTTTCCGGTCGTATATTGTAATCTATTAATCACAATATGTATGTGCGGAGTATATAGTCTAATATACATGAAATCGAAGCAGGCCGGCTACTGTCCCTTAGCCTGTTGCTGTATCCTTTGTTTCGCGATTCGGTCAACCTGTGCCAACATTTTAACCGCCTTGTCAACGCCTTCTGCATAATTCGCTGATTCACAGTACCGCTTCTCTTCACGGAGCCATTTGCGAGCCTCCTCATCAGCTCCCTGCCACTCCGCAATGGCTGAAAGAACATCTGCAGCCGCGGCACATCCCATGTCGCAACTCTCATCACGGAGATCTTGCTGAACGAGTTTCGCGACCTCGATTGATTTGAGAGCCCATGCTCGAGAGGAGACCATTTGTTGCTCGACACTGACTAACGGTTTCTTGGTGTCGATGGCCTTGTCATCCTGTTGGGCAGGTTTGTGGTCGAACATGGCAGCTGCGATATTGGCAAGAAGAATGACCTGTCGACAGCTGACATCTTTGCCCTCGACATCCCGTAAAATCGCTATGGACGGCATGAGCAGTTCTAGAGCTTTGTCGGGTCTCCCTGCACGCAGCCAGGTCTCACCGACGTCAGACATGACGTACCCAACCTCCTCGGCCGTCATCCAATTATCTCCCTCCTCAGGGGTAGCCAAGGGCGGAAGACCTCGACGCCGACGATACTCGATCTCCTCAGTAAGCATTGCTAGTGCAGCTCTCCGACTGGAAAATGCCTTAGCTGGGTTCTTTATATGCTCATCTTCGTACAGCTCACCGAGGAGCAAATACGTGCCAATAACCTTCTTGAGTGTCCGATCAGCCAGTGCCAGCTCATAGTTTTTAGTCTCTTCATCCGGCTGAACAATCTCTTTCAAGTTCGGGTCCACGATAGTCTTGTCCTTTGGTAGCGTAAAGATATAGCGATCCCTTGTCCTGAGGACCCACGTGTAACCCTGCTGTGCTAGCCGGCTTAACAGCTCAGCGGCGTTTTGGTGATATCCAGCCTTGACCAACAAATCGCCCATCTGGAGCTTGATTCCTAGCACCTCATCCGACCAAGGATGCATATCTAACTCCGTCGCAATCTGCAAAGCCGCTTTATAATGGTCCAACGCCTTTTGAGGCTCGAGATTGATCTCTGTGAAATATAGTGCTTTGCGTAGCTCTTTGGCGACTGCGGGTGGGAATCGGTTGACCTTTTCATCGACTTGTGTGGCTCGAGCGTAGAAGACGCCGAGTATGTAAGTAGAGAGTGCGCCGGCGGCGATGATGGAAATCAGTGCGAAAGGGAAGAAGACGGGGTTTTTGCGCCAGATGTCGCGGGCTGCGGACCGGTAGGTTCGTCGTACGCGTTGGGAGAACATTGACGTTCGAATTTGCGTAGTTTGGTACGTGATTGGGACATTCTTCGGTCTTATTTGCATCGCGGATTGTCGTGGTTGTTGGCAGACATCTTTGAAGAGAGAACGGCGTGGAGCTTGTGATGCCTCCGTTGAGGAAAGTTTCAAGGCAACGAATCGCCTAGAGGCGCGGCTCAACATGTTGTATTGGTATTGCTCAAGCCTTTGTGTACTTTTGACGGTGAGCTCGTGAGTTTATCCAATCGTCGTGCTAATTGGAGATGATGTTGTCCGTCAGGGAGGATATTTTTTACCAGCAATCGCAAAGTGGCCCGAGCTTTCTCCACTATCACCCATGACGTCGCCGGCCAATCGCAAGGATGCGGAGGATCTCACTCGTATCTGCCTGGGCATGACTTCACTCTATACTTATCAAGTACGACCAGCAATGTGATATAGTCGAGGCTTTGACAAAGTCTTGTGAAGCCACTGTTCTCATCTTCATCCGTTGGAGACTTTGATGCGCGGCCTTCACAGTTAGCAGAAAAAGGAATCGTGGTGTCTGTAGTTTCTCTCGGAATAATGCAAGATGTGTGGGCGATACGCCCTTGGAGTGGTCAGTATCCACTAGCTTCCTCAGTGGCGTACACAAGCTCATGATGATAGCGCATGGTCTTTGTCCGACGACGCATGCAAGAACAAGGAATGCAAGTCGACGAAGCACCTGAAGACGACGAAGTTAGAGAAACCTACAATTTTGCGCCTGGCTATTATGGCGCAGTCTATCGCGCCGATGTGCCTGACCACGGCCATGAGGAGCAATCACAAAATGACGCCGGGGAGGGCACAAAGGACGCCCACCAAGACGGTACCACAACTACCTCTGCCGGAAAGACTAAATATCAAATCCAAAAAATGCGCTGGGGCCTCATACCCTTCTGGACAAAACGCCAACCCGACTACGGTTCCATGATGCGCACTATCAACTGTCGGGACGACTCTCTCGCCGAAAACAAGGGGATGTGGACATCCATGAAACGGAAAAAGCGGTGCGTGATTATCTGTCAGGGATTCTACGAATGGCTCAAAAAGGGTCCCGATGGAAAGGAGAGAGTGCCGCATTACACAAGACGCAAAGACAGCGAGCTGATGTACCTCTGTGGTTTGTATGATAGCGTGCAGTATGAAGGTTATCCTGACCTAGTCCATAGCTCTTTTGGAAATGGATGGCTGATTGTTCGGAAGGCTCCAATGAAAAACTATATACATATACGATCGTCACGACCGATTCAAACCCCTACCTCAAATTCCTTCATGACCGAATGCCCGTCATTCTAGATCCAAACAGTGAGCAGATGCACACATGGCTTGATCCGTATCGAACAACGTGGACCAAGGAGCTACAATCAATTCTCAAACCTTACGCCGGTGAACTGGAATGTTATCCGGTGTCCAAGGAGGTGGGCAAAGTCGGAAACGATTCGCCGGATTTCTTGGTGCCGGTCAATAGTAAAGAGAATAAGAGTAATATTGCTAATTTCTTTGCTAATGCGGACGCCAAAAAGGGGACAGAGACTAAGAAAGGAGAGAATGTAAAGGATGAGAGCAGAGAAACGATAGATGGAGATTGGACCGAGGATAATGCGCCGAAGCCCGTTCCTCCGGACGATGAGATTTCAACGAAAGATCTCAAGCGGGAACTCTCTACGGAGGAAGACTCGAAGCAAGAAACGAGTCCACCCGCCACAAAAAGGCAGAAACCATTGTCACCTGTGAACGTCCAAGAAGAAGAGAAAGGGAAAGTTTTGCCTGGCAATCGCAGAATGAGAGATGCAACGAGAAACAAGACCAGCACTTCCCCAACGAAGTCAAAGAGCAGAGGCAAAAATGCTACAACTACTACCACGAATAAGGGCTCGCAACGGATAACAGATTTTTTCAAAAAATGATCCATCTTCCAGATGCAACATACAAAGCAATCTAAACCGATAGGCTTCGGTCACAAATTACGTGATCGATGAGGTGAATGATCTTTTACGAACGTCATTTCATTCAGTCATGGCGAGTACCTTAGCGCTCCTATATATGTACATTATTATGTATCGAAGAGAATCACAATATTATCAATGCTATTACAAGTGCTTTCTTATGACCAAAACGTGGTTGTTATATCCCAAGCGACCCATGCAAATAAACAATCCTCATGATCTTCATAGGTATACATATGATGCAAGATAGATCAGTCGAAGAAAACGAATAGATAGACAGGAGAAATTTCCAGGCACCCAATCATGAAACAAGGATGATTTTGCAATCCGCTTGGTATCTTATGTCATGGCACATCATAAAACAGCATTAAAAGGTTTGGGAGAGAGAGAAAAAGCAATAACTTTTGGTGCGGTCCTGTGGTACCCGCCATCTAATTTCGTGATCATGAGAATATCTTTGCTTCGTGTTTTTGACCCAGATTACTCCGCATCTATCGGTGCGGGTGAGGTCTTTTCGGCGTCCAGAGCTTGGACAGCGAGGTTGATTTCGCGTTCCCAGACAAGAACCGTCCCGGCACGAGCGGTGCTCAGGAAACTGATTTCGACGGCATCGCCGTATTGCTCCGGTTCTAGGCGATGATGTGGGATAGAGGTAGACTTGGTGGTGTTCATGGCGTCATGCGACGGTCGTCTATCGTATGCCGGGTTGTAGGTATCAAGCCCTGGTGGAGGAAAGTCAGAAACTAAGTCTGGGGCTTTTAGGCCGGTGGCGGAAGAAGTGCTCGGAGCCAGACTGCTGACGCTATCAGATAGTTGTAGGTCGTCAATGTTTGCAGATCCAAAAGAGAATCGTTTAGATTCGTTCGCTGGAGAACTAATGACAGACATGGCGGCGCCTGAGTAGGGATCGCGGTTGTGGCCAGTGGCATCAGCGAGACGACCAGCTACACCGCAGACAATACCGGTAGCGTCGATAGGCACGTCGCGCAGGTCAAGAGTGATAGGAATCAAAATGTCCTCCTTTGAGCCGAGAAGGATACTAGTTTCCTCGTCGTCTGAGTGCATGCTAGGATCCAATGTAAACCGCGGCAGCAAGCGCTTTTCCAGTAATAGCGATGCAGCTGGGTCGGCCGACGTCGATGTCAGCGACAAGAACCGTGGATGATCGACCAACAGGGCGGTCGTGAGTGCATTGCGTAAAATGGCCGCTGAGGACTCGTTATCACCATCACGGTGGTGAGCGGAACATTGCACTAGTTGGACTGTTTGGTCCACACGAGGGATAATGCCGTTCTTTCGCAAAAAGTCAAAAGTCCTCGTTTGGAGCTCGTTCACCGTAGATGGAGGGGGTGTAGATGGCGGTGAGATGTGTGTTGATGATTGCAGACTTGGGGTCGGGGGAGACTGGATGTTGAGGTTGTTGATAAATTGATCAGAATCAGTCTCAAAGGTGAAGCCTTGACTCGACAAAGTGTGGATGACTTGATCTTTCGACCGAGCCGGAACCAAAATATAGTCGGAGAAGTAGGTGGAAATGAAGAAAATAGATCTAGTTTAGTTAGCTTTGCTCATCCTTCCTGGTAGGAGTCGAACGTACATCCCAGCAAGAGCAAGAGGGCCGGTCAGCTCTAGCACTCGGCGGCCGGCATCCAAACCCTGACCTTCAACTTGCATGGCAATAAAGTCATCGTTACTAATCCAGACTTGATGTTTCGAAGAAGCAAGTTTGTTGAATTTATTTGCCAACGGCATGAAGAACCGCTCTGCTAGTTGGCGAGAGCATACCACGGAACACTCAACCGGTGTCAGAGAGAAGTTGATGAAACCGAGATTGAACGGGGTCAGGCTGGCACGCTCCACATCTTCTCCCTCTTCCTCTGCAAGCTGGTTAATGGCAGGTATATCGCAATATAGCAGGCGCAAGAGTGGTTGGACAAAGAAGGGATACAATTCTAGCGGGATATGTACTAGGGCTAGACCCGAATCCTGGGCAAGGTTAGCTTGGCACGTTGGATCGTTGTGATTGAACATACTGTGATTTGTACAGTTGCCGATATCAGAGACAGTGATTGATCCATGTTGTTGTATTTCCTGAAAGCAGCAGAGACTGATATCACCAGCAATAATTGTGTCTTTGGGAAAGATCGATTTCGCGATGCATGAATTCGATACCAATAAAGAAAGAAAGTAACCCCGGGGAAAATCCGTGAGTACAAATTGCAGCAGTCGGAATGTCGCTGGTATTATGCACTCGCAGACAATATAACGTGAGCGAGGGTAGGTGATTTAGTGTAGAATGAGATGGATGAATGCACGATGTCGTGGCTGCCTGTCGAAAGAAAACGTAGTAACTCGAGCCGGTGCGACGATTCACACTGTATGTATGGCTCTTGTTTTCTCTTCCTTCTGTCGTATTTCTGTCGCTATTTCTGCCATATAATTTTCTGATTTTTTTCTTTTTTTTTTTCGCCCTTCTGTTTTCGTCTGATGGTGTTTTGTGGTGGCAATAGTGGTCTTAGCGCATTAGATCAATAATTTGATAATGGCCTCATGTAACTATAATCAGTGTTACATACAATAGGGACCGACAGGATGTATGATTGATTGTATGTATTGTAAAATCGAGTACGTATGCCCTAAGGCCAGGGCTAAGCAGCGAAGAAGCCTAGACTAGCTCTGGCATGCCGGTTAGTTAGGGTTGCCAGTGGGTAAGTCGTTGCTGTGCCAAGCGGTAGATGATTAGTCTTTGCGCGAGTCCTCAGAGCAGAACAAAGAACGAGTCGGGCTTGATATACAAGATGGCGGACCAGAGAGTAGAAAAGAAGGGAAAGTCAAGTGGAGGGAAGTGAAGAAAGAGAAAAAGAGAGGAAGAGAGAGAGAGAGAGAGAGAGAGAAAGAAAGAATGAGGGGAGTCGAGTGAAGGAAGGCGCGATAACGAGCGACGACGATGACTCTTTCCCTCTTGGTTATCCGCTCGGAGTGGGTCACTCCTTCTTTTGCTGCGCTCTTGCCAATGCCTACGCTCTTTCCTGGAGATGCATGAAGGTTTACTTACTCTGTTTTGCTTTTCCACCTTCGATCGTCACTTTCTTCCTGTATAAAATCTACGCTAGTATTACTCCCCTCTTCACTATTGTCCATTGCAACCGTCGTCTTATCTTCTGTCCCTTCTTCCTCTTCTTCTTCTTCTTCTTCTTCTTCTTGTTTGCCTTGCTTAGTGGTGTGTCGTGTGCCTGTTTCCGGCCATTCTCTATCCGTATATTGATGCTATCTCGGCCATCTTCCCCACGTGGGTCAGAGTTTTTGACTCACAGAGTCTTTTCTGTTCAACTTTAGGCGAGCTGCGACACGACAAACCCCTCTCTCCCAATTTTCGTAGTATATAATCGAGCCAAGTCATCCAGCAGCCACCGGACGATCAGTGCGTCAACTGATCTCTTGCAAATAATCACGATTTTCGCATCGCCTCGTGAGAAGCATCGCAACCCACTGATTTGACCAATGACGATTCAGGGGTTTCCACATGCGGTAAAATCACTAATCAGCCTTTAAGCAGGCGGCCAATCAAACACACATCCTACACAGCTGTATTGATTGAGTCTCCGGGCTGCAGGGTTCGCCTGAACCGCCACGATGACGCCTGATACGCAGTGAGGCATTGCTAGTTTGGTAGTCTGCGTACAATATGATGCCGAGTCAAACCGCGTCACTTTTGTTTTTGACTATCATGGACGAGTGGATAAACGGGCCGACTGAATCCAGCATTCCGGCGCTACCTGACGTTGAAGAGGGGGTATTGCTATTAACGGCGGCCGGAGCGCTTCAACAAGCTCCGTATATGTGTGTCGAGTATTGCATACCTACGTAGCAGCCTACACATTAGTATTGGTGAGTTGTCAGGCACGACAACCACCGTGCCAGGTAACTGGACCTGTTGTTCTCACACAATAAACTCACCCACCCTAGGATCTATGCAAGTATCCGTGCGCTAAGTGAGGTACGTGCAGATGTCGTACAGCCCTTGACCAAGACACTAGGATGAGGAGATCGGAGAAAAGGGTACGGTGGTTCGTCGCGCTGATTGCTGAATGACTTCCGATTCGAGGGGCGATAACCAATCACATCGCCCTACCCAGATGAAGTCATTGGGCACATTTCCGATCGCAAAATATCAACCTCGAATATCGACCAGGTTTTTTGCCGTATGGACGCATTCGCTGAATCGGCGACTGCATGCTTCGTCGCAAGGTCCGTGCCATCCAGATCTGAAAGGCGCATACCGCGCTTTCGCACTGATTAATAGTAGCCGAATGTTATTGTGTCTTGACACCCTGCTATCTCGCACTAGGTAACTTAACTACGTGCTAAATCCTGACTTGCAGAACAAGTGGAGAGTACGAGAAAATCGGGTTTATCATTGCCGGATTATCCAAGGTGCAACTTGTCCTCCGCTTGAGTATGAGTACGGACGTATCGTAGTTGTTTGGCTACCAGATAGGGTACTACCGGCCGAATAATTGGATGGGACGGCGCTGTGAGTGCCCTGGCCGATTCTACCCTATCTACACGCTACACAATCTGTCTTTGCAATTTTGCCCATGCACTTGACTCTTCGCGCCCGGAATGACTTACCGAGATAAGGTAATTACCCTACCAGGGTAACTCACCCGCAGGAGACATCTCTCGCCTTGCAAACTGCCCAGGAACACGGCTGTCGAACCAGTCCTGAACTCTCAGAAGACCGGAGAGACTAATTTTCACCCCAAGCTAAAGACCGACGGGGAAAAGGAAACGAGAAGAAAAGAAGAGAAGATAATATATCTCGTTGATACGATTGGCTCACCGCATGTGCCACTTCCAACCGAACAAACTCAAATTCCCGGCTCCCCCACGGGGTAAACGAGTGAGTCCAAGAAAAACAAATTATACGGAGTGCATACAACTTGTCGTTACACCTGTGCGAGTTGGTTTTGTGTCCGGAGAAGCCGCTGACGTGATTCGTACTGATACGAGGCGGAAAGGAATGGCTGAGGATGGGCTGGATCAGTTGACTAACTCTCGCCACTGAGTCTAGTTGCGCAACTACGTAGGCAAGCACGCACCACAGCCCTGGTCCTTGGGATTTACTGCGTACGTATGTATCCGCAAGGCAGAGACTGTTACGTACTTCCCCGGTTCCTGTCCCCCATATTTAGCCAATCTATTCGGTTTCCGATGACCGAGAGCATGGTTCTGGTCTTACCAGGTAGGAGATGTGGCTAAAGGAAAGAATCCTGGGCTATCGCCTCTAGGTGAAGATGAAGACGAGCTGCAGACCATGGGGAAGCGCCAGAGGCATGGAACATGCCACAAGTTTACCTTGAGGCAGTTGCCAGGCCGCTCAACGCGAGAACGCCAACGACTGAGGCGAGACGGCCCCATTGGTTGCTGCCCGCTGTTTCACTAATATACATGGGTATAGTTATTGGTATAAAAAGCAGTACCGATTACTTTCCGCTCATCCAGCTCAGATTCATCCAAGAGGGCGCTCGATTGTTGACTTGGCAGTGACACTTCTTACCACCGAGATACTGTGACCACGTCTGCATGGCAGCACCCACCGCATGAATCACGCTAAACAGACCTTCCAGAAAAAACACTCAATGTTTCGACATGTTGACCAAAAACATTTTAGCATGATTCATGCACGATCCACTTCTCCCCGCAATCTCTCCAGTGCTGACTTTCTCCTTTGTCTCTTGTGAATCTGGCCAGGAGGACGTGGATTGTAGCATTGCCATGGCTAATTTGTCGATGGTCAAAATCTGACTTCCCCGGATCTCCGGTCTTGGGATTGGGGCAGGCTGGCTACAGCCATCGTTATTATGGTCTGACGGTTGTAGATTTAAGCTGACTACGGAGCCGTGACTAGGGGTTAAGGCCGCAGTCCAACCGCCTGCAGCACAGATTCGCTCCCGAATACGTAGTCTCTGATCAACGCTTTTGGGGTGAGCCATATCGAGTGCTGTAAGGATAAATAGGTACAAGCCTATCGTCGGTATTACCTGAGACATATCAGGCATGATTATCCTTGACTAAAAATGAAGATGCTATCTCGATGTGATGATGAAGTAATGAATCGCTGTAATTTACAGTAGGTTTGATAATATGCTAGTCCTCCTCGTCGACCCGTGCCCGCTTCGATCCACGACCCCCATCCTCGTCTCTCTCCGCCTGCTGGATTCCATATCGCTTTTGACCGGCACTTGCACCACCGCCAGTAACATCAGCAATCATACTATCAATACCAAAGGGGTCCGCAGTGTCCTTTTCGAACTCCACTGGACCGTCGCGAGCCTAACGCCAACCGATTAGCATGATCTAGACACGGGGAGATACTGAACTTACCTCAGCGTCTGCTGCACCCCGGAAACCCTCCTTTGCCCGTCCAAGAACTTCAAATCGACCACTCTTTTCTATTTTGTTCATTTCGCCTGATGCTGCGTCCTCGTCGTACTCGTCGTCCGCCTGTGCGCGAGGACGGTAGATACTGCTAATGGCATCCTGTGCCGCGAATAGAGGCTTGTCGTAAGGGTTGTCCTCGTTGAATCCCGTGCTCATTCCACTGGTCTGGTTGAACAAGCGCGAATCATACATGGACTCCGTGTTCTGCGTAGGTTTCGCTAGTCCAAGAGCCACCTTTTCAGAAATGTCGCGGTTCTGCTCCCGAGCCATCATTTGAATACGACGCTCTGTTCCCATACGTGACTGCCGCAATTGTCGCTCGGCCTCCTGTCGACGTTCACGACGAGCTTGTTCTCGCTCTCGCGCCGCCGACTCATCGTCACTTGGTGAGACCGATCGTGACGAATACGCGGGCGAGGGGCTTCGACTACCACTAAAAGACCTAGCACGAGACTCACGGCGACTCGAAGCCGCAGTAGACCGCTGTTCACGCGCCTTTTGTGCAAGTTGCCGCAAGTGCTCTTCCTTTTGCGCTTTTTCCTTTTCAGCCAATTTCTGTTGCATTTGGGCCCGTTGCCGGACTTCCTCTCTGGCATGTCGATCGGCGGTGAATAGTGCTTCGGCGAATTGTGCAAATTTATCATTAATTGTGACGTCCTGCAAGCCTCGGCCGTCCGCTGCTAGACGCTTATCAAGAGGTACCGTGTAACCCTTGGGGTTTTTCCAGTTCGACACCGGTGGTGGGATTTTCCACGCCTCTTGGTCTTCGGCAGTCAGTTTGCGCGGAGGGGAGTGCATTACGGGCGGGGGTGGTGAAGGTGGACCACGAGGAATCTTCTTGTGTTTGAACTTCGGAGGTTCCATAGGGTCTTGCTGTCGCTCCATAATCTTCATAATACGATCATTTTTCCTACTCGTATCTCCCATTTGGTTCGCTGGTGTGTAGCGCACGAACGTGGGATCAGCTCTCTGTCCACCGCGGACGTTTTTCGGTTTCTGAGCTGCAACCGCCCCAGTCACCAGCTTAGCCAGCGCATCTTTTGTCTTTTCCATTTGCTCCGCTACTTCTTCCTGCGACGGCCGATCGAGGGAGATTTCGCCCATATCTACCCGTTGTCGTAGTGGAATGAGGTCTTTGAATGAGGCATGGACGATTCGATTATCGCTGTGACCGCGTCGTGCAATAGCGTCGTATTTGACTTTTCCTTCTCCATCGACCTGGACTGCCAGAGCATTGGATGTAGTTTGGCCGCCTTTACGGCCCATGTCCAGCGGATACTGTGCGACAAGAATTTCAGGGAAGGCGCCGCCGTCACCAAAATCTTCAGGTGCTCTGGGTCGCCATCCCGTTCGGTTGCCGTACGGAGGAGGACCGGTTTTCTACAACCACGTCATTTAGTATGTCGCAGCAAACGAAATGTTCATAGCACAGATTGACATACCCTTAAAACAATCTGACTCTCATCCAGGGCGCCCGCGCCGAGCACTCGGGGCCCACGCTGCTGGGCGTGGGACGGAATTTCTTCATCCTCGCCTGTATATTTTGGTTTCGGTAGAGATTTGAACAGGCCTGACGCGACAGAAGCCATGGTCGGTATTATGAATGCCGTGGCGGGGTTGGTAGAGTGCGCAAAGCTAATCTTGCAGCACAAGAAAGTCGGACGTTGAAGATTTGATGATGGCAACGGATGCGTCAATGGTTTGCCTCGACCGCCGTAACTTTTGTCCACCAAACCAGATCAACATTTATCAATCGTGTTTCATCCAATCCGAATCGGATCGGAAAGAATAAAAAAAGGCATCAAAAATATATTTTGTTGGTAATCAAGAGCTGCTTGGCTGCTTGCAGCTTGACTATATGCTGCTCGATCACGTGTTTGGTGTTGCTGTCTCCATCATTTTCTTCTTCGACTTTCATACCAAATTGAATGATATTTCTACCTAACTACCCATCGTGAATGTCTTACATAATGACAGTCGAATGAAACCATATGTTCATCAATCATTGTTTCTGCTTACTTTAAGTGAAGGTGTCACTATGTATAGCTTCTAAAAGTTCATGGTGTTCGTCTCTCCCCATTGTCCCGGCTTATACATATAATGCTCGTTAATCTCAGCCCTCGAATTCAACGACAATCCTCCATCACCAATACAAGCCCAATGTTTATAGTATATTTCTATATCTAGCACTAGCTCACATGATGATGGTCTGGTCTTTCGTTCACTCTCCCTGCAAGAGCGGCAGCGTGTTCGATTCATGCTCATGGACCGTTGTCTTTTACTACCCTGCCTGATGTTAGAATTCCAATCGTCCCTGAAGTGAACCTGAGATCTCTCACATTTGAAACCTAGGATTGCCGTATCATCGGCTGAAAAGGCCCAACCGGATTCCCCATCCTTGGATGCTTTCTCTTCAGCCTCTGAGTCGTTTCTAGTGTTGTCTCCCCATTCATTGGAAGCTTCATTGGCTGTTGTCGTTGAATCATCTCCGGTATTCTTTTCCCATTCTGCGGAGGTGTCATCAGCTGCAGCCCATATAGACGTCTGGGCGGATTTTCCAGGTTCTATCTTGGTCTTCTTGTCGTCCTTTTTGATTTTAATCTCAGAGAATTGGACATTCTTCTTGTCGGTACCTGAATCCTGAGGTGTGCTGGCGTCGTTGACTTTTTCTTTGGTATTATCAGTCGCGTCGTTGGCTTTTGAGTTCTCTCCTCGGGGATTCGTATTCTGGTTTGGCTTTGAGTTGTTGTTTTTGTTTTTGTTCTTCTTGCCACGGTTGTTGTTCGGGTGGTTGTTGTTCTCACTGTGATTGTTCTCCTGCTTCTTGTTTTTGTTGCTGTCCTCGTCCTTGTTCTCATTCTTGTCTTGTCCATCATTTTTCTGGCCAATGTCCTGGTTACTGTTTCTCTTATTCTTCCCCTTGCCTTGGCTGTCCTGTTGATTTCTAGAGCCCAATCCGGAACCTCCTGCACCAAGGCTCAAAAGACTATCAGTGGTTTGAACTCCGGCATCTTTCCCTTGGACACCAGCCCGAGCAGGTCGATCGATGTTATTTCTCCCACCTCTGTCACGGTTCGAGTCTCCAGCGTTGCTTGTACGAGTGGCTTCATACGGTAGTGGTGCGATCATGATATTCCCTCGGTTGGTTGCCTATATAAGCCGGGTTCAGACACGCTCATGAGTATAGGGGTATCAAATAAGCTCACGCTTCGAGTACGTCGTCTTGGCCTAGTCTCAATGCTCAAGATTGTTCCACCTTCGACTTGTCGGCGAACCATTACACTCTCACGTGGTGCGTACTCTTTTCGTGAACGACTCGCTCGGAGCACGTCTACACACCAAAAGCAACACCAATTCTCAAGGAAGCAATCGATGCAAGTCTGGCAGCACATTCTGTCAGCTTGCCTGACTGTATTGTCGCGATGGGTTTTCCGCGCTGCAGATTGAGGCTGTCTGGTTGGTGTAATCTGCTGGGTAAGAAGTCAGTCGACTATTGTAAGAAATCAGAAGTGGCAGATTCAAATAAAAGACTGGTCGCAGAGGTGGATATCGTGGTCTACAATTTTCCTCACGGGAAGGGGACTGAGAGTGAGCTTCAAGAAGTCTCAAAGAAGAGCACACGATACAGACAGGAGCACTGCTACAACCTGATAGGGGTCGTTCCGAGAAAGAAGCTCCATGTGGGAGAAAGTTCACTTGTGAAATATTGTGTTAAACATCATATCAATTTTCTTCCAGTCCATCTGTGGTCTATCTTCAAATTAAGCGCTTACTTGCCAATATGGCAATGTCAACAAAATAGACCATGACACGGAAACTACCGACAATACCAGGACTAATAATGAAGATTTAATAGAACACGGGGGGGACATTAGACGGAAAAACTCACCAGAGTATAGTAAGGCTGCTCACATATTAGGTTATAACATTCCAGCTGAAGGATCAAAGAACTAAGGACATAAAGTCACTATCTACATAGCAGAAGTAGATGTATTAAAGAGAACATATCCCTAGTGATATTGAGAGCTTCTGTGGTATAATTCTTAGCAAATCTAAAAATAAAGACTCCAAACACCATCCACCATGCCCTACTCTTTCAGAACCACATCAACATATACAACAGACAATCGAACAAAGAGGAGGAGTAGAGACGCATTCGGCTTCCGGGCCAACATCATTGTGTTTTATCTTTGTCTCAATGAAGAACGCTCGCTACCAATCGTTAAGGATGAGCATGTGTTCTCTCCTCGGGCAGGCAAGGTCTTCTCCATCTCTGGCTTCGGCATAATGACGCTGACCGCGGAACGTATACCATACTCTTAATGTTTTGGGTAGTAGAGGAGCCGGGTCGTAGAAGCCTATTATTTGAAACTGAACACAGAATTCAGGTTAGCTTTGCTTGTCCTCTCACAGTTAAGCGGATGAAGACTTACTCGGATGGTATTCTTCGATATGAAAAGTTGACTCTTCTCCACTTGCGCGGCCACAGGGATCGTCACATCAATAGCCTCAGCCTCTGCACGTTTATTCTTTGGCGGCAGATATCCATATTCGGCTTTCTCCACGACTAGTCCACCTTTATCCTTCTCACGCGCTTGTCTTCGTGTCGTCAAGTCACTCATCAGCTCAATTTGTTGCGCGCTCTCCTTCTTGCGCGCCGAAAGCTGAGTTTTGAGGTATTTTCGTTTTCGAATAATTGCCTCGCGACGACGGCGTCTTTCCTGCGGACGAATGTAGCCAAACTCGACACCGATGTAGGTAAGCCAGGGGACAATTACGGCCATAGCAGATATTTCAGCATCTGCAAGATCGAGCGGACAAATCAATATGGGTACTCTGATAGATTGTCCCAACCGACGCCATGAAAGTGCCAGGACCAGACCTCGCGCATCACGGAGACTGACGCCGAAACCTAGATGACTGAACTCGGCAACTCTGCGAGAAGCGGTAACTCCCCATGCCATGTCTCCGTCTAAGCCAACGGTTGCCTCAACCTCGACTCGTACGCCGCGACGGTCTGGCAAGGCGATTGTCGGATGGTAGCCATCTAGGTTCCACTCTGATCGTGGGACGTCTTCGAGACTATCAGCAAAGAAAGTGCGTCCATATGTCAAACTCAATTGGCCCCCAGCTGGGGTTGCAGCAAGGGCCCATTGCCAGACTTCATTTCCTGTTGACTTTGCGAGATTGGAGTCATTGGCTACATCTTCGCTTGACAGGGAGGTATATTGGAGCTGTAGCGAGCCGTCGTTGATGAGCAAAGGCTCCATTCTTGGGTCAAGCGACATTTTCATGAACGGCGATAATGCGCCTCTCATAAACGACGGCCACGTCAATTGAGAACCAGTCGAGTATGATAAAGTGCCAAATTTCCTTGCACCGAACTGTCTTACAATTGACGTCGTAATATTAGGCATGAAGTTGTTGACATTAGATGGTATATTACCCTTCACAAGCACTGTGAATGGCTTGCTGTTCGGGAAGGGATATATCTGTTTCTCGAGATGCAAGGCAAGTGCCCGAGTCGGTAAAATCGCCATGGTTCCGCCAACTGATGCTCCTTCGAGCAGGGACCGCAAACCATACCTGGATCGCGGACCTGCCTGCAATCCAGCGGTTGTGAATTGGTGGTTGATAGTGGCGCCCAGGTTGAAAGCCGCGGCGGCTAGGAAAGGCGAGCCCTCGATCTAGGATTTTCCTCTCAGTCCTTACGCTTTGAACAAGCAATGACTCGTTTATAACATACCTTGACGACTTCCGTCCCTCCATCCGGAGTAGGTAGTCTGTATGCCTGTTTGGACTTGCGTATCGCACCGTTGACATTGGCATGAAAAGTGACTTCGGGTGGAGTTCTGGACTCTTCTTCTGCCTTTTCGTTCTCCTGTGTAGCCTCTTCTTCTACGTCTGTTTTTCTTTTCGAGAACGATGCCCATGCGCCTGCAAAATCCGGTAAGGCAGTCTTGAGTGAGTATCCGAGAATGAAACGACTTGCACGCAGTTTCGGTGGTGGAAAATTGAATATGACTTCGCCTTCCTCCTCACCAGGTGAGATCAACGAAGATGCATCGACAGTGATTGACATGAATGTCTGGTTCCAAACTCAACATCAGTCTCGGACCGAACAAGTCAACAGACGCATACAGATCATACCTTAGCACCCACCAACCTATTCAAAGCCGTCCTCTCCTTCGCCTTCATACGCGCAATAAACCATCTCCGAAACTCCGCCGGCGACATCGCTCTCGGACCAACTTGCCCCAGACCCGCATTTTCATTCTCCATCTTGGCTGCCATGGGTCCAGACGCACTCCATTCACGCTGCACTCCTTCCTCGCCTTCCAAATCATAGACTATCCGCTTCTTGGGGTCACTCAAGATCATATATGCTTCCTGCACACGTCTGAATTGCGCGTTGGCCGACTCAATCAAATGCGCGGGCTGCTTGTCTGGATGCAGACTTAGAGATAGGTTGTGGTAGGCCGTTTGGAGCTGACTGTCCGTGGGCGGGGGATTTCGCGACAGTCCGAGGAGGCTGTAGTAGTCGACTTTTTCGGGGTACTGCATGAGCAAGTCGTAGTCTTTGTCCAGGTCAGTGCTGGCGTCGTCGTTATGCAAGTCGCCATTGGGACGGCTTTCTCCGAATCGTGAAGCCATCCCCGCAGGAACGTGATTATCGAACTGAAACTGGAAGGACCGGAGCTAATTCTATAAGCTTGATTGTCTCGCCATGTTTGAGAGGAGAAGTTTCGTGTTCTAATGTATCCAACATATTAGTGGCATCATTGAGCATCAATTGCTGAATGCCCGAAGTTGTTGTTGGAGTGAGAGAGCTCCAAGTTTGGTCCTTCCTAAACACTTTCGGCGTTATGCGGGAAAGGGTCTTGGCGCCAACCGTTCTGCTCGTTGACTGTTAAGCTTATTTTAACCCTAAGGGCGGGGATCGATACATAGATATTGTTCGTGCCTCGAATATGATAATGCATCCAAATTTGAAGCTACTATTTCTGGTGGTCCTGCTCAGCTCTTCATGTAGGTGCTGCTACTCTCTCAGTCACTGTCGAAAACTGTAGCTTCGGACAGCCGGTTCCAGATTGAACCATAAGCCTTAATCGACTGGAGATTGCACTTAAAGCAAGAATAAAGTAATATCCATTATATATCTCGTTATGAGACCACTTTTGTACTCCGTATCTAGATATTCGTAATAGTCATACAGCAGCACAGTAGGCCTCACTCGAATGGCCACTGTGGAACACCGATGAAGTACCATTCATTGCGTTGATGGTAATGCAGGCGAGTGGTTCGTCACTTGCAAACTTGATCAGATCACTCAACACCTTCTGAGTCGGTATAGTCGTTAACTCCGCCGCCTGTCACGAATAAACACCCGTGCTAACACAGTCCAAAATCCGCCAAACAAATATCGTACAATGATCCTGCATGCCAGTCCTTTATTCTGAGGACTACCCTGTCTCGATTATCTGGAATACCTCAGCCACAGTTCTAGCTTCGTCCGGACCCACCAAAATGTAGTCATTTTGGCTATAGCAGGACTCCAGTCAAAACCCGTTCTCCGTTCGTGTTTATATTTGAATTATTGCAAAGTGCAATCCGATAAACAAAGTTCATGTCGTGGAACTCTATCACGATAATCCAGACTAATTGCCCTCTTGGGCTCGCTCCCTTTTCGAAGCTCTTCTAGAAAATGTGAAGCTCTCTTCTTCTTCAGCAAGCTCAACATCCGGTATAAAACGCCATGAACGTAGCAAGCATGAATTCAAGATTCAGCCCGTCCAGCAGTGGATAGCTTTGCGAACTAATAAGGGGAAAGGTCAAACATTCGCTGTTCTGTACGGCTCATCCCTTTATGCTGAATGAAGATCGTATGATGAAGATCTCGCTCGACTTCCGCGAGGCCTAAAACGAAGGAAAACCTGTCAGACTTGACACGGCAAGGAAATAAAAACGTAAATGACTTACGCACTCTCGAAGCGACACTCGCGCCCCGACTTTTGACATTGATCACATTTGGGAAGATTCGGCTGACATTTCACCTTCTTTTCCCTACATGGGATACAAGCCTGCGCCAATCGTTTCCTGGCTTTGCCTGCCTTCGTTAGACCCCAGTTCGGATTGACTGGCTGGCCGTCAATCAGTTTTGGACAGTATGAGTTGTCTGCGAAGATATAGCAGACACCCTTACCAGGAAGGTACCGTTCGTCGACGACTTGGTTAGGAACGGCGAGTCCTTGTAGTCCAGCTTGGGAACCATCCTGTCTCGGGCTTGAGACGTAGTGAGATAGCGACGGGTCCGAATGTCCGGGGCTTGCTGTGGGATCCCTGGAGATGGACTGGCTTCTAGCCGACTCATCATCTGACACAAGATACGAACGAGACCTATGAGATGAATGTGTGTGTGACACCTCCAAGCCTACTTGCGAGATCGGAGGTAGTCTCGTAGACTTTGGGCTGCGATAATGCTCATACTCCCTGTCACTAGAAGGAGACAAAGAGGCATAATCAGAGAAGCTTCCCTCGGAGTGCCGTGGATGATTGTAATGGGCACTGGGAGGGCGCGAATGGATGGACGGCGAATTTTGTAAGCTGCGGCCGTGATGTGGGACGGGAGGAATAGAAGGCAAGTAGCCTGTATTTGCATCGGACAGCAGTTGCCGGACGGATGGCAAGCTTTCTCGTTGGGAAGGGTACTCGTTCTTGGAATGCGAGACATCGGTTCTTTGGTGTGATGATGCTTGTTGATCGTCCACTATGAGTCCTATTGGAATCGACGAGTGTGGAGGGGGAAGTTGATATCGACGGCTGCTTCGGTCCTGGCCATACCTGCCACTATCGTAGTTGTGGCTCATACTCTGCAGAGGAAACAGATAGCCAGGGTGCTCGAAATGCGAGTACGTTAAGCTCATTCTCAGAATGCTGTACTAATGATGCTCAAAGAAGCCCAGTATTGGACTATGTCACGCGAGACGGAAAACGAAACGGCGAGACGAATGCCCTGTGGTAGTCAGGCTGGAAAATAGTCGCTTTCGATAATGTAACGTATTTTCATTCATGGAAAGTGCCAACACGGCATCACAGGGTCGACACGGCCTGTATTGCGAGCCAATGGATCAACGAGTGGGATCCGTCAGAAGAAGTGTCGTTTCAAGATAGTCAGGTCTTTACGAAGATTGCACTTTCCACGCCTCAGTTGTCAGCGATCAGGTGAAGCACAACTGCCAACATACTATGGCATTGACAAAAGCTTAGCCTATGTTCATTGCATCAAGAGAATGGGAGACCCGCGAATCACTTCGGGCATTAAGATACGGCAGTCAAAGAATCTGCGTGCCAAGTCTATGTCACAAATGTCGACCGATCATAAGCAGCAATTCGATAGCGGGCTTCAGGTGGAGAAGAAGGCTGAACTCTGGCCACCAACGCTGTCACGATAATGTTGTAATTGACCATGTGTCAAGTGCGATGGTCTGCAAGTGAGTGAGACGAGACGATTGACACGATGCCACGATGCTTTGGTCTTTAAGAGTCTGACATAATCTTCGGTCGATTGTCTGCATGGACCCGTCGACAAATACCGAGCACCGGATGACAAGCGAATCTCGTTCAAACAACGATCAAAGGCGCACGCATATGTTCGGCGTGAACTAAAGCGAGCACTCTGGGCAGGAGGAAGCGAGAGATCGAATGCGAAGGAGATCAGACGATATAAGAGGGTGGACGATGTGGGCAAATAGGAAAGGATTTCCAAATGGGCATCGCTGAAAGCTCCACGTTGTAGAAGAAAGTCGCAATCATTTTGAGTTCAATTTGACGAAGACCCTTTGCTTGGCAGTGGGTACGTTCAAAGTCCCCGTGGGCGATGCATTCTACGACGCTCGAGTCTTTCTTTTCTTCTTTTGGTGTACAGTACCGTACCCAGTACGGTGGACATACTATGTCCTACGTATGTATGTACTTACCGCAGCATGCAGTCGAAAGGCTTCCTGCTGCGCGGACTGCTATGTCTAACCATACACCCTAGTAGAAAGTTTACCTAGTCTGCAGTCAAGTCCATGTTACTACACATTGCCCCATTCTCGCCGCTGTCGCCGGACCAGAGAACGGATAGTCGGCGGGGGGGGTCTAACGGAAATCGAGAGATTAGTGAAAAGTGGGAACTCCCTCGAAGTCTAAGACTCAGCAATAGCCAAGAGTGAGAGTGCAGTAGTTAGCTAGCTGTACTCTGTAGGGACTGTTGCGACTCACTGACTAGTGGGCGGTATGGGCTGAATCAGTGAAGGGAGTGAACAATCGGCGAGTCGGCGCCATTTGGCCCTGACTTTGCAGTAGTATATTATTCCTCCTAAGACCCAGGGTGACCAGGATTGAGTATGGTCTCCATAAGTATATGACGGTCGTGCACAAGTATACCAAAGGTGCAAGGAGTCGTTCCGGTGTACACTCGAGGGGTTTTTGGGACTTATTCCTTCCGAATGTCTAAGGATCAGCAGCGACGTTGTTGTCTAGACCACGACTTCGAATGGAGACAAGACCTCGCTCAGTCTCCTACGGTCACGGTCGTACAGATCGATGAAAACGATCTTTGTCACCCTGATCGACGTGATTTAATTAGATTATGCACATACTACTGCCCTGCCGTTTTGAAAGCTTTTGAATTTCTAGTCATGCTGAAGGTCTGTTCAGCAAAGGTCGGCATGTATACTCGTTTGATTGCACAAGAAGATAAAGTGGGTGGAAAATAGATTGACGTACCAATCGGCTGAGACACAATCTGTCCCTTTCTTTGGTAGACTAAGTTAGCCAACAGTAGCCGTCTGGTAAGGTAATTTTATCAACCGAAATTGGTTGCTGTCCAGCGTCCGTCTTATCGGTGAACCTTGCAATTCGCTCAACAAACACGGCTTGCATATTGTAGTGGCTGGTTGTCATCAATGCATGAGTGAGCAGGGGTCTGTCTTCAGGCAATCGGAGACATCAAGCTCGAACAGCCTGGAGCATAAGGTTTCTCTAGGATCTTCGTTCAAGGTCTGTCATCGTGACCGGCGGGCAAGGATGCTGGCTGATCCATCTCGTACCTGACACCGTTTGACTTTGCTCCATGTATCCGCAAAGGACGTGCGTCCGGGAAGCTAGGCCAAAGTGCCGTCTCTCATCTCGAGCTACTAGTCAGCTCTCCCAAGTTCAGCCTCTCACACGCGGTATTGTCACGTACGTGACACAGATACACACGTAGGTAGGATCTCTACTAGACCGGTGGTGGCCTTATGTGGTAAAGATCGCGTTTTCCATCATCAATTGGTCCATGGAAACGCCCGGCAGTAGTGCCGACGACATAGGCGATAGTCCACCGTGCGTGGCGCCCTTTTCTATCCCTAGAGAAGTGGAAACCGCCGAAAAACAGATGCAAGAGCTCCAGGGTTCTGCTGGTTGACTGCCAGCTGCTGTCCTGTTCCTCCTGCCTGTATTCAATAACAGGGACGAGAAGCGAGCGGATCTGCGCCCGGGGGGGGCGGGGGCGGCAGCCACAATGGGGAAAAGACCACAAGTTAACGCGACAGCTTCTCGTGAAGGGCGAGTAGCATGCTCCGTAGAGTTCGTAGCGGCGTCCGAAGCGCAGCTAGCCACTGCTAAGGTGCAAACCGGGCAACTAGTTTGAGCTAGTTCTGCCTCTGATGCTGGAAATGCAGCTAGTGGGACTTTAGCGGGCAAAATCGCGTCGAAAAATCTCCGTCCAGACAGCTAAGCTCAGACTGCGTATGGCAGTCTGGTGGGTACAAGCTCTGAAGCATGCGGAAGATTTGTTCTACGACTCCACAGAGCCAAGCTATTCTCATTGAAGTTCACAATGGCAGTAGGTACAGACTCCGGCGTGGGATGCTGGGTTCGCGCAATGTTCGCACAGACTTCGGAACTGACTCTGTGAAGGAATTTAGTCGTCGCCGGAGCAGGCCACACTCTTTTGGAAAGAGAAGAGCTTCCAAGTTCCGAACAGGTCAGGCTGGTCCACTTCCTAGTTCCTGTGCGCTCCATAGTCAGATTCCAGAACAGTAATTAATTATACGAGAGGGCCTGTCGTTGGATGAATTGACGCCGTCCCCACCGAAACAAAGTATGGACGTCGTATCGACCCTTGAGAACGCACTTATTAATAAGACAGACAACTGGTTTAAGTCAGTTAGTTTGTTCTGCGTCCATGACACCGTGGTGATTGGGCAAGCCACGGTAGGCCGATTGGGCATAGTCAAGGACACAGAGACGTAAACCCACGTACGAACCTTGCAAGTCTGAGTTGGCAGACTGAAGGATTGGACTCGGTAAGGTTGTATGATCTTCGTCAGGATGAGTTAGTTCCCTCTTCTTTTTCTCTTCTTTCTTCTTCTTCTTGTTCGGAGTTGGTAAAGGAAGAGTAGAAGACGGAGTTCGCCGTGGGACGAAGTATGTTGTTGACTTGAGGAAAGACCCGAAGGCGAACCGTGGAAAGGCACGGCTAACTATCACCAAGTTAGTTACATACAATCAATCAACTAACAACGCACTCTAGAATCACAGAAACAACGAATAAACAAGGTACCAGATATGCTCCGTTGGAAGATGGTGTATGTACGCACTTATTGCAGTACGCGTGGTAATAATATACTCCGAGCAATCAGCGCCATCATGCACCCTAAAAGTGGCCCGCTCAGGATGACAGTCTAGACTTAACTAGCAAGAAAGGGTCCAACTGGCAAATACGGAGTACCTACTACTTGGGTATGGAAGACGAAGCTACGTACTTCACAATTTGAGTTGCTCTCAGCGTCTCAGGAGCCAACAACGGCAGAACATTTTGACATACGTGCCTACGTCCTCCGTACTCTCCTTACGGGATAGCTTTACAGACACGTCAACCAAAGGATCAGTCCGCCGGCTTCGAGATCACACCGCGAAGATCCTCTTTCCATGTTTGTCTCTTTTCATGTCGATTCAATTGCGTAGTCTCGTGACTTGTACGTAATTGCTCATATGATTAGTGTCTTACATGTGAGAGAGGAGACGCACAAGATTGCATTAATCTATCAGCACCAGCCGGTCCATGTTACTGGCCAACCAACAAACACACACAATATAGTTAAATGAACACCAAACAAACTTAGTCAGCTTGTTTCTGAGCAGCGTAGATTAATACCCAGTCATTTGCGGCGTAGGTAGCATTCACTTCCTCGTAGCCCCTGCGCACGATTCATTTTCCTTGGTAACGTTTGCAAGAGTGCACTCGGGTCAGTGAAAGGTTTCCGAAATAGGTAATTGCGCACCTGGATTAGGGTTCCTTCTAACCAGTGACTACTTACCACCCTGACCACGTAAACACTCCGTAAACTAGCTGTCGCTAAAACGACTACGTGCGTTAGTACCTTCGGCAGTCAGAACACCGATGGCCCGATGCGATTCTCAATTTCGAGCAAAACCTTTTACTCTTGTGGACTGATCCAGTGCTCATGGTTGGAAAGTGGGAACTTTTGGATCAAGCAAAGTCCGGCTCTCCATCACAAGCGTACGCCACAACCTGTATAGGATAAAGTGTAAACACAGAGTCCACCTCTCTAAAGAGTCTGCGTAGTACGCACTCGAGTCAGAACAAGCCGGAATGGCGATCGCGATGTTCAGTACTGGAGCACCGAAGTTGCATTCGATCCATCCATCCCTGTTGCTTGAAGAGCCAGAAATGCAATTGAGGTATGTGGACTTGCTCAGCGGTCGGATGTTGACAGCTTGTTGTCCTGTCGATAATGAATAGACTTCGCTTCCTCCGGATTCCTGGTACATATCAGTGTGTATTTAATGCTTGCTACATATTCCGGAGTGTATCCGCGGATGCTTGAGTGGGGTCCCATGATTCGAGGTTATGTCGATCCGGTCCGTACATACCTGTTTCTTGTCTGTAACTACGAAGTACGTAAGTCCATGTGCATATCTCCAGCACCGGAACTCGAAGTACCTGATCCTGGATGCATACTATCTTGCGTCAATTGCCACAGCTACACACAATCAAGGATGATGAGGTGGTATGTAGCGAGCGACTGTATCCCAGCTGTAGCATCCCGGATGGCATTGCGCGATTAATGCTATTCCATCCGCACGTACTTTGTGATCCTTTCAAGGCCTGAAGCCTTAAAGGTATTCCCATTTCAGTCTAGGGAGATGGACAAAGCGGAACGGGAACGACAGCACGTTCCATCCGATCGATTAGTCGCAGTACTAAAAGTACCTCGCCCGAGCAGCGGAAAGTTTTCTTGCGCACTCTGGAATCCTGCCTGAACAGAACAAGCAAGTGTTAGACATCAAATCAATTGAGTTAGGTGCAAATCCTCGCCTCGGCAATTGATGCCTAGGTCCAACGCCAGTCGGATAGTACGCAAATACTTCGGGATATGACAGCCGTGTACAGAGTTGCAGGCTACGAACCTCAAGCGGACCGTCGCTCGTAAGCCCTACCGCTGGGTCATAGCTAGACTTTATTTTTTCTTTATCTCTGTACCTTCGGGTTGGACTCTTTCCTCTTTCAACATAAGGCAACTGGTTGTGGACGTTATTTATAGATCAATTTACGTGGTTTTGCCTGAGAGGGTAATATATTTTTCCGACTTTTATCGTACAAGTTTTGCCGTGCTGCATTAGTGCGGCACTGAGCATGAAGCCCAGCCAGATATATTAACCAGAGCCAGGGTATGGACGAGGTATAATGAGGATTTTATAGTCTCGACTGTTGTGATGCATGCACGCATCTCGTAATATCCGAATTCCTGCGCTCTGCATGCCCTGGACGCGTTTTAAAATTTAGTACGTACCATCAGATGATTGAGCATGTCATATGGAGGACAGACGAAGGATCTGGGTTCGAGACGGAGATAGTTACATCAAGGTACGTAGTACTGTACTTTGTCCACCTCAATTTGGATGTGGGTACCTACTTACTTAAGAGCTATTAAGAAATCATATCCCGAATCTAGCCTATACGAAACAGAATTAAGCTTCACTGTTCCAAGATAGTACGTACCTAGGCAAATGGGACTTTCCGCGGATTTCTTTTCCCGAGCCTCTCGCTGGCTCGTCGGTCACCGGATGTACTACGTCTAATGCAAAGCTAGGATGATTATCTTGTTTCGATGTGCTATGTTTCATGGGTCATCCATGACTCTTCTACTCTTTGTAGCGTTAACATATACTGTATACAATGGGAATAATATAGAAAGCTAGACGGACAAGTGAGGAATTCTCCCTCATCAAACCTGTCATTGTCGAAGGGGCTTGAGGAAGCCAACAGCCCCAAATGTTCAGCAATATGGATGGTGTGCAAAACAAAACAGTTGACTCCGTGTATACTTGATTTGTCAAAAGCTCGCAAGGTTGGCCAGATACGTACTTCCGCTTTCAGACCCCCTGTTAGGAGGCTTGTCTCAACTAACAGAGGAGGCTTGCATCATCGATCTGTACTATATGCTATACCTAGGATCAACCGACGAGAAACATGTGAAAGCCCATATCCCTTCAATGCTGGATACGAGCTCTCCTCAACAAGAACCCGTCAATAAGATCAAACAGCGTTACTTGGAATCCGTCACCTGATTCGACAAGATTTTGGTGAAGAAATGAAGGGGTAGTCTGCATAAACATCGGAAAATGAGCGAGAATCAAGCGGCCACCGGATTCAGTAGCCGGAGGAGAAAAGACCGGGATGGTTAAGTAAGGTTAGAGATTGCGTTACTTTACGAATCATTCGATTGGCAATCACATCTGATACACAGGAATGTTTCAATTGAGAGGACGAGATTACCCATGATGTAAGGACGGCATCTGTCTTGGGGTGCCAACTGTGCAGAACGACGGGTGGCTTCCGGCAACAGATTGAATGGATTTGCCAATCCAACCATGTTGATATTGACAGAATTTGAGGTTTTCACTCTGCAAGCATCGTTGTTGTCTTGGTCGGATTTGTAAGAATCCTCGCATGGGATCACATTCAGACTCTAGGGACATACCCCTTTGCACGAAACTGTCTCTCCAACATCGAAAGCCGAGTCAATAGTAGAATGCACTCTCCACAATGCAAAAGTCCAACGTAAAAGCTGCTTCCAGAAATCCCAACATTGAACCCCGAATCCGAGACAGTATCCAAGTAAGCAACTACAATCGAGAAGCTTCTGCGATACCATTTGCCCAATCTGCAACGAATCGCCAGCGGCCTTCGTCTGCCCAACCTTGGCTTTGCCATTGATTTGCAAGCTTCGGAAAGAAATCAAGCACAGGAAGTAGAGAAGCATCATGTGCCAGAATCACGAAAACGCGATCGTCGGCATCAAATTGGGCCAGTCCTTCGATAGTCCATTCGCCTTCTTCGGGGATCTCGTTGATGATGTCTGACGGCTTATAAAATGGAGTTGTTGCACTTTGTTCCGGATGGATATAGTGCTGCAACAGCTCCCCGGGACATGGACAAGGGAAATTAATCGGAATCGGGTGCTTGAGATTCACCTCCGTGGGCAGAGGCCGATACTCCGTTGGTCGAAACTCACCACAATGGTGAGCCGCATCACCACCCATGAAGATAAAACTATCTTCCGTGGTACGCGCAAGACCGCAGATGTGGCCTACTTGATGTCCCGGGGTATCGAGAAGATAGAAAGACCCGTCTCCGAAGTAGTCAAAGGCTCTGAAGCGGCCTATCTTCAACTTTGACTCTTCAAACGAGATCTCGCGCAAATCTCTCCCTTCCCACGCTCTCTCGTCGACGGGTGAGTCGGGTACACTGGGATACGCCGGTGAATGCCTCTCTTTGAAGCCGGGGCCCACGATCAAAGCCGTGTCGGTCGGGAACAGGCTAGGGTCACCTGTATGATCCCAATGATTGTGGCTCCAGATGATAGCTTCGATACTCCTTAACTCCATTCCATTCGCAACCAAAATCTCGGGGACGTCTGTGGGGACATGGATCTTGAAATTCGGGTGATGCTTCTCTTTTGACTTTTTCGCAAAAGTCGGAGGCCCTTTTTCAAAATCCTTGCGAGTGCCTAAATCAAAGATGAGGTTTTGATTCGTAGTGGGATGAGTGATAAGGAATGCATAGGCTGGAAGTTCGGCGCTGAGCTCTAAGCCGCCAATGACTGGTTTCACCATAATTGACTGTTCGAGGATAAGGCGCATTGACCTGTGCATGTCAATATGTTTTAGTAACGAGATGAGAAACGAACGTACGTGTCTATGATTGAGACATCGACCGTTGAGACGCTGGCCGGGATCTGTAGGTTTGGCGCTGGCCTTGGTGTCGTAAGAGCATTACTCAAATACGACATGATGAGATGAAACACGAGAGGCAATAATATAGGCTGTTTATCAAGATTCCTGTAAGTACTGGTGTTTTCAGATCGATTGCCGTGGTGACGTTTTGAAAGACAGCGAAAAGCCCGCCACATTGGCGCATGTTAATCCATGTTAATTCAACCCTGATAACCCTAAGCATGTATTGGAGGGATGTTGATATGCAATCTAGTCTACGTCAAGCCAGGTCAAGTCGTAACTTTCATTGATGGCATCACACATTATCGCACGCATGCATATTCATTTCATGTAGCTGTGCTAAGAACTAGTGGTAGTGGACATAAAAACCCCATTTTTGAAGAAACAAGAGAAGCAACCAAACAAAAGATTGTAAACAGTTTACTGTTCAGCGAGGATCTTCTGGAACTGCTCACCAGCGCGCTCGGGCTTGCCGGTCTCAGCGGACTGCTGGCCAGCCTTGTCCTTGGAGTACTGGGCGGCGTAAGGGTTAAGGCGGAGGAGGACTTGCTTGTTGCGCAGAGGGTTCTTCTTCTGGACGAAGGGACGCTTGGTGCGGGCCTCACCCTTGGGCTCACGGAGCACGGACTGGATTTCAGAAGAGTTGATGATACGGGTGATGTCGGCGTTGGCAAGGACATTGGAGGGGAGGAGGAAGTCCTTCTTGAGAGCAGAAGCGGTAGTGGTAGTACCGTAGACTTCATCCAAAGCAGCAAAAGCAGAAGAGGTCCAGACAATGAAGCGACCGAGATGGCCACCGGGGGCAAGCTGGAGGAGGTTGAGGGCGTAGACGGAGGAGGTCTCAACACCGGGGATGTTGCGGAAGGCCTTGACGAGCTCCTTGCCGTCGGTCTCGGGGTTGTAGACGACGAGAGGACCACGGCGCTGGCGGAAACGACGACCACGCATCTTACCCTTACCGGCACGAGTCTTCTTGGACTTTTGAACCTTGACGAGGTCAGGGCCGGCACCGACAGCCTTGAGGAGGGCAACGGCGGCCTTGGTCTTGGCGACCGCGGCGCTCTCGAAGGTCTTGGACTCGATAACGAGGGGGACTTCGGGGACGCTGGCGACACGGTGACCGCGAGCGAACAAAAGAGAAGGAACGGAAGAAGCAGCCAAGGCGGAGGCGGTAGCGAAGCGTCTGTGTCCATGTTTAGCACCAAATCTCCACCCTCGTTCAACAATCTTTCAAATGTAGCCTACCTCTGACCCTGGTTGACCTTCTGGTGCCACTTGCGCCAGACCTTGGTAGGAGCGAACATACGACCAGAACGGCACATGTTACCGAAAGCAGCCTGACCAGCACGGTGAGTACCACCACCAGAGACACGGGGAATACGGGCAACAGCGCGACCTGTAAATCAGATTCAATTAACCTCAAATCTCTTAAACTGTAGCCAATTCGTCCAGTTTTTCGTCACAACGTACCAGTACCCCAGGACTCGGCGGAAGTCTGTTCACCAGCCTTCTCGCTCACGGCATAGGGCTGTCTCTTGTTCTTCGCAATACCGGTGTGAACCTTCTGAACGATATCCGGGCGGATGGGCGAAGAGAAGACGGTGGGCAAAGGGTGAGTAGCACCGGAGGGCTTGCCCTCGGCCGTGGCGATGGTGACAGTTGGTCGGGACGCCATTGTTGTCGACAAGTTGGATATGTCGGTTTGGTCGAAGTCGAGATCGAAGTTCGAGTGTTGAATCTTCGAGATTGAAGGTGTGGATTTTTTCGCTCTCGCTTAGTGTGGATTCGCGGCCGCCCGTGCGGGTAATTGAGCCGAAAGAGGAAACAAGGGCTTAGGGCTAAGGCTTTTTTCGACTGGTCACTGGCTGGAGGTTCCACATTGAATTTCGCGCCCAATCACATGCCGTATGGCTATGTTTATCTACGAACTTACGATTGATCAATTGACTAAGCTGGAATATCTGAGTAAGGCGATCATACTGGTTGATGATTGTGCAAACTTAGCTACAATAATGATACTAAATAATGATACTTGAGGAAAATCGCCTCCAATGTCGTTTCTCATGTCAAGTGCGGCCGTTATCAAGTCACCATTATCATGGGAAAAAAGAACGAAAAAAAAATAAATCGCCAGGGCGGACGAAGAAAAAGATACTTATTTCACAGTCCAGCCGCGACGGATTAAGAATCACTCTTATCGATGAGCAGAATACGGCGATCATGTATGTGGCCGACATACTCTCGTTTGGCCGCAACAAGACTCAGGGCACTCGACTGCCCAGCATTGCACTTGGTTCCTCCTGCAACAGGTTGAGCAGCCGACCAGGCACCACTAGCGCAACGTTGAAAGGATGTACCGTCGATACAGTTCCAGGAGCCTTCGGTGGAACAAGGACCACTAAGAGTATCGGAGGTGGTACCACTCGTGGATGGAGTAGACGTCGCAACAGAAGTAGCTGGTTCCGTGGATGTTGGGGCAGGAACTGGTTGTACGGTATTCTCTGGAGCCGTTGAAGTTGCTTTCGTAGTGGTCAGGGTGCTAGGAGTGCTTGTTGTAGAGACACCGGCGGGCGCACCAGAAGAGCTACCAGACGCACCCCTGGCGGTGGCACTGGCCGAGTCGGAACCAGTGGGAGTAGGCGCAGCAATGACGCCAGTAGCAGTAGGCCCTGCACCCCCCGTGCATGCAGGCTGACCCGATGGTTGAAGATTTGAGGCTTCGCCAAGATAATCCACCGAATCGCCTGGATTTGGAAAGCGAATATCGATACCCTCCGTGGTATCGCACCCATTGATGTTGGCGACGAACATTTCGGGGAAGTCAGCACGCTTGAAAAATGCCTCCTCTTCACGCTTCTTGTTACCTGCAGCTGCAAGAATCTCAACAGGAGCACAATTCATATACATTTCGCGATTCCCGATCCGGTTGAACCAGGTCCAAGCCAAGGTATACCGGCCCGCAGCAATGGCAGGGACTTTGAAATTGAACGTCGTTGGATCTGTTGCGTTGGCGTCGTCTCCAATATTTCCAGCCGCATTTGCGGGACAGCCTCCTTCAATCGAATGGATGACAAACCAGGTAGAGTCTGCTGTAGGTTCGAGGTCTGTGGTCAAGCTGACTTGACAGGAGCCGCCGCCGTGAGTCGCACCGCCTTTGAAGCTCAATACCGGTGAGTCACCGACGTGGTATGTGTTGGCTGCGAGAACTTCCGGGGTGAAGGCATAAGTGTCACTTCGTAGTTTACATGGGAAATTAGAGCCGCCATTCACCAAGGGGAAATTGTCCAAAGTATCCTGTCCGAATGGCACGGGAGAGGTCATCATCATGTGTCCCTGTACAGTCGAAGCTGCCAACAAAGACACGAGGAGAAGACGCTTCATTGTGGTAAACATTGTGAAGATTGGTCAAAAATGAATTGTAGAAGCAAGAGAAAGCTTTGTGTTGAATGCAGGTTGTTTGTGGTTTAAACGTGCCAGCCGCTTAGGAGGTTTGAAATGACGGGTGAAAAAAGGTATCGTTCCAAAGACGAGGATGAAGTCTCGAGAAGCAAAAGAGAGCGTTGACCGTGTCTACCACAGGTGACACGATTGTAGAGATCGTGAAGAGAAAAGAACCCTGTCCAAGCGTTTGGCCTGCAAAGAAAGGACAGAAAGTCGTTAAGATAAAAAGGATGACTGAAAGAGAAAGTACCGGCGCCAGCGTTTGATAAAACGAAGGAGAAAAGGAGAATCAAGAAAAGGAGCGAGTCACGGCGACACTCCGGAGGAGGTCAGTCATTTTATACGTGCGTGGAATCGAAAGGCATTGAGGTTATTGACTGGGCGTGGCCTGACTAGCGGCACGTCTTTGAAGGACAATCACCGATAATTGACTGAGTGGCTGGGCTGGGCACCATTCATGACACTATAAGATGATTCAATTGGGAATCTTCATCTGTAATTGCCAAGGAAGCACAATCATGATTTAGTCGACCGGGCGTTCGCGAAGGATAGGCGGGCCATGGTCGACTCCCTTGCCACGGTAAGCCGTGTTTTGATGCAAGGATACTCCGCACGAAAGAAAGAGACTTTACAGTCTGCGTCATATTGATGCCTCATTTTTTGAGTCATGGCATGATCGTTCAAGTCGAAGGCCACAAAGCGCTTGTTCTGTGCTTGTGTCGCGAGAATTGGAAACATGTTAGGGCTCGCAAGTGCCAAATTAGCGATAAAATTCAAGCGGCTCCAAAATCATTGGCAGTAGTTCTTTGAGCCCCAGTTTCAAATCTGAACCCCATTTTTTATTGTCGGCTCTTCAGCAAGGTAGGACACAGACACAGACTCATCTGAAACAGCCGCAAGGAGGTCAATATTGAGATGTAGTATACAACTGGCCAATCAGAGTTCTAGGATACCGTCCCCAGACATTGAGTGAAACTGGCAGAATCTTTAGGAGTCAATTTCATTCGAGCCATTTTAAAAATTGATCTTACTTTGACTGATTGATTTAGAAGAGTGTCGGACAGTATTTCTTTCTTTTGAGCCTCTACTTGCTGGCCGAACTAAAGGATAGGAAATCCGACGAGGTTTCCGGAGTGCTCCATTGCTCCGAGTGTGACTCAATCTCCCAGGGGAAAAAATAACCTGATTTCATGTCAAACAATCATTGAGTTGTATACATGACTAGTACTTGAATGTGAGGATGAGGACGTGATTCAGTGGTCCTAAACCATGCTCACTGTCTTTCCAGTGGAGGCCGTGCAATAATTGGGCATAGCTGGTATACTTGATATTTTCAGAAATCGCGATGGAACGCCTTCTATATGCGATGTGCAGGCCGAAGCATGGACTGTATGTACCATGAGAAGCTCACTTCTTGCCCTTCTTCTTGCCTTTATCTTTACCAGTCGATGCCTCCTTCTGAAACCCCGCCTTGAGAAGCGCATCTTTCCCGACGTTATTGATAATTCGAAATCTATCCGGTCCCAGTAAAATACCCCCATACCACCTCGTAACGACTACAAGCACATCCCAAACATCCATCAACTGCATCAGATGTAGCAAACGTCCGCCTGCGGCCGTTTCCCCATCATCGTCACAGTCTTGGTATGTTCTCTCTGTGTCCTCGTCTTTCCTCTCTCGGATGCGCCATGCGCTGATGTTGTGTGTTGCACTTGCGACTTTCTTGTCTGTTGCGATGAGATGGTCTATATACGCTTTTGCTTGATCTCTGCCAGTAACAGGCACGGCACGACCGACGAAGACTGATTTCTTTTCTGTTACGACGTCGGAAAGAACCCAGTCAGGTGGACTGTCGATACCAAGTGCATCTTGTAAGGAGAGCGTCGGGAAATCCTCAGCAATTCTGTCGAGATGCTTATCTGCAATGCCCTCTCCAGCTTGATTTTCTCTCGGTACAATGTCGTGATCTGTTGTTGTCCCACCAATGCTCAATTCGGAGAACTTTTCGCTAGCATCACTGATCACTTCGAACAAGCAGACTTGCCCAGGTTGATGGGCTCGGCTGATTATATCTCTTAATACGTCAACGGCTAGACCTCCTTCGCCGCGGGAGGAAGTCGATGCTGTTCCATTTACCCGGGGAGGTGTTTCTGGATACTCGTCGTCAAAACCAATGATAAAAGACAGATGAGGATGTTCCGGAATGCGCAATCGTAAAGTCGTCGTCAGAGCAGCAGTCTCAGATGCTGTGCCTCCCAGATCTAATGTTCGCATGCCATTGTCCGTAGGCGTGCCGTGACTGATTGTGTTGATTTCGATCGTATCGGCTTCGTATATCGCGTTTATTGCTTCAATCTCTTCGGCAAGGTCTCGCTGGCGTAGACGTTCGAGGGCGGAAGACATCGCATCGTCGCGGTTTGGTCTGCGTAGGTTGAACTTTCAAAAGTCGGCGAGACAAAATAGAGCTCGGGATTACTCCGATCAACCCCACCATAGATGACTCCACTTTTATCTTTTACGATCAATGGCTTCATGAAATCTATTCTTTGTGGTAGGTGTCTATACACATTGAACTCACTCATCCGGACCTAATAGTGGCTCGTGTGAGAGTGGAATGAAGCGTGCTTTTAAGTCTGGCTGACTCTCGAATTTCTTGTCGAACGGCCACATGGGGCGGCGGATACGATGGTGGCCTAGCCTGACGAGATCTTGATCGACACCACCAGGAGTAAGACCAAGCATCCAGTCCGCTGCCATATCAAAAAGCTCTGGTTCTAAGTAGCCGATCTTGACAATCACAATGTCCGCAGCTCGAGGCTTCAGATTCAGATCAGTAAAGTCGTGCTCCTTGTGGTATGGCTTGCGTAGTCTGGTCAAGATAGCATAGACGCTGCCCACTTGCAGGACGACTTCAGTCTCTGCCCACTTATCACCGTGTTTGATTGAGTGTATTCGTCCGGTGATTGTGATAGGACCTGCATGTATATTGTCGACCTCTGCACCTGCAGTTACTGTTACGGTCTGCCCAACGCCAGCGGCCACAGCTATTTCAACTGCTTTTGGACCAGGTACACTTGCATATATTACAGTCGGCCCGGAACCATCTTGGAATTCGGGTCGTGCAAGAAGCTTAGTCAAGCCCCAAGTCATGTCACCGCTACCACCTGCTGTAGGATTGTCTCCACTATCTGAGATAAAGAAGGGGCGAGCGGAAGACGCTAGAGCTGTATCCAAACATTCTTTGAATGTTCCGGTCGGCCCAACAAAATTGAAGTCTGCATGAGCATCCCAGAAATTCTTTGCCAATTGTTCGGCACCCGTAGCGACAGCCAACTTATCCCAGCCAGTGGCCATGACTACGGCTCGGTTGCGCGGCTCGTCAGCCCAGGCGTATCCGACCCAAATCGCAGCATCTATAATACCACGACCAGCTTCCACACTCGAAACGGCAGCATAAACATGCTTTGCAGGCTCGACCCGGGTAGAAGTCTGCTCGCCTGGTAACAGGACTGGGAGAGGAATCCATGCTTTATAAGGTCGCAATCGATTATTTCCTGTCGCATGCTGCTTTGTGATCAAATTTACTAGGTTCTGGCAGGCACGCTCTTTTGTTTCTTGTTCATCCTCATGCGGTGCCATCCGGTAGCATGTAATCAAATCGGTTAGATGAGCAAGTTCACGCGACACATTCCCATGTAAATCCATAGAAGCCGACACGGCCACATCCGGTCCAATGACTTTGCGGATGCGACGGAGTAATTCTGCTTCCACATCATCGAGATCTTCCACACACATAGCACCATGGATATCAAACCATAATCCATCAATTCGCGGTACAGATGAACGTATCTCCGCAAGTCTGTCCACAATTTCCGTTGCCAATTCCTCAAATGCTGCGCGGGTCACGATTCCTCCTGGAAGAGCGTGACCGATCAGGGCTCCACGCCAGTCGGCAACGTTCCCGAGGGAAGTCTCAGGCTTGATAAAGTCATATTCCTGGACACAATCAACCCCCCTTCGCGGATGAAATGCCGGAGCGAGGGTTTTGGACGGGGTAAATGTGGATGTTTCGCAAGCAAGTCCAGCAATAGCAATGACTGGGCGGCTGTGCATATTGATTTGGTTGCCAACAAGATCTCAAGGACGTGAGATTGTTGTACGTAAATAAAAAAAGCTCTCGATGGATGTTGGATGTTGCGGCACTCTTAGGCAGGAGCTACCAAAATTTAAGTGGGGGAGGAACAACCCGCGAGAATGGTACCTTCCTTGATAGGCAATAGGAGCACTCACCTCACGTGTTCGCCCTTATGCTTCTCTCGGGTCCCTCGAAATATTTTCCGTTACTGGCGCTACTAAGATGACATCTCTCAGGGTATGAGCGACATCCGAACCATGTGTCCTGGGTGTCTATACAACAAAAATGCGGTCTCGTCTCTTATCTTATAAGGTTATCAGAGCGGGGAGTATGGGGTAACAACAGCAACGATCTGCACAAGCACCGAAGGTAACATCGCTCACTCCTCACTTGCCTACCATTATGACAAGCTACTAAGTCTACTAACGTTGGACAGCATTCAACGATTCGTCCCGCGCTCCAGGCTCGCCATTGGTGTGTCGGCGAAGGATGCATATCTTTTCCTTCCTCAACGCGAATCGTTCGTCCAGCTTATCTTTACGCTAGTATGCTCTGGACAATCGCTTGGATGGAGGAGTTTTTAGTCCTTTAATCCGCAGCGGCATGAGGTGAATTTTGTTTTTCACTTTTTGTTTCTCAGCTGGTCATCTCCTCGAAAGAAGTTGTTCTGGGCAGCGCATTTGCATCGCAAAGAAGCACAAGATGTTGAAACGATCGCCAACGGGTACGTGGATGCCCGCATGGGTACCAGAGTCTACCACTACCCTCGCAATATTGCTCATGATATGCTCTATGGTGCAGTCAGCTGTTAGTAGAACCATTCTTCAAAGATAAATCAAGGACAAAACGCTGAGCTCATTCCACAATAGACTGGAGGATACGACGGGTCGATGATGAACGGCCTCAACATTCTGCCCTCGTATACCGACTATTTCAACCTTAATGCTGCAACAACCGGTCTCAATACAGCGTCAGTATTTATTGGTAGCTTCTTTGGCACAGGGATATCAGGGGTACTCACAGATTGGCTTGGCCGTCGTCCAGCACTTTTATGGGGTTCTGTCGTCGCTCTGATAGGCATCGTCCTTCAAACAGCTGCACAAGACATTGCCATGTTTGTGGTCGCTCGTATCGTATTGGGCCTTGGACTTGCAATTTCCTCAACGGCTGGAGCTGTGTATCTTTCAGAAACGTTTCCAAGTCGGTGGCGAGCGTGGGGGGTCGGCGTGCTTAACACCTTTTATTAGTGAGTTCAATTCTCAGTGTTTGGCTCACGACATGAGAGCTCACTTGCTTAGCGTTGGGGCTTTGATAGCCGCTGGTATTACATTGGGCACTGGGCAGTGGAACTCGACTTGGGCATGGCGTGCACCGTCGTTGCTCCAAGGTATATTCTCCCTCGCCTGTATTATAGTGATACCCTTTATGTGAGTCACGTGGCATCATGAGAGAGGCATGACGTCTGACCGTCTGTAGACCTGAATCGCCTCGTTGGTTAGTCCATCAGGGCCACCATGACTTGGCACGGGAAGTTGTTGCCCAAACGAACTCAAATGGTAATCTCGGCGATCCAGTTGCGCTGGCCGTGTACAAAGAGATTCTTGATACGCTGAACTGGGAGAAGAAGCAAGGAAGAACGATGAGCCCCAAAGAGCTCATCAAAACTCCTGCTGCCCGGAAAAGAATGTTGATCGGGATATCACCGGGACCATTTTCTTGTATCGCAGGTAACATCATTGCTTCTTATTATCTGGGTTCAGAACTTGATACTGCTGGTATTACGGATACCGTAGCGCAGTTGAAAGCAGTAAGTACATATATCTTGGATCAGACGACGCTCTGAAGACTTACCACCATCTGAACAGAACGTGGTCCTGAATGCCTGGTGTTTGGTCTGTGCCCTTACCGGAACGCAGCTCGCAGCCAAATGGGGTCGGAAGCCTACCGCTATATTATCACAAGTACTGCTGATTGCATGCCTCTTCATCATTGGTGGTCTGTCAAAATTGTATGCCGATGACCCGAACGGCGCGTCGAGTGCGCTAGTTTATGGAGATGTGGCGGTCATGTTCCTGTTCCAGGGGTTCTATTCGATTGCTTGGACTCCACTGCTATATCTGTATCCACCGGAGGTGATGAACTATTCGATTCGAGCTAATGGCATGGCACTGTCCGCGTTCTCGCTGAATGCATTTGCGTAAGTTCTCTCGTTTCGACGTCTTGGTCACGAAGCTAACGACAAGCTAGTCTCGTCTTTGTTTACATCATGCCAATCGGCCTTGATAATATTGGATGGAGGATGTATATGATAAATGGTTCATGGGACATCATCATCTTGGGATTGATCGTACGTTTGACGTTCTTGTCAACTCCCTAGTCGCTTTGCAGTCACTGATATCATTGAACGCATTACAGGTCATCTACTGGGTTGAAACTAAGGGCAAAACTCTCGAGGAGATTGACGCCATATTCGAAGGGGAGAAGCATTCGTCTGTGCCAGATGTTGAGTTACTTCGACAGGGCAAGGAGCATATTGACGTGGGAGAGGTGGAGCAGCAGATTGTGGCAGAAGTGCTAGCGACGAAGGTTGAATGATGAAATAGAACTGAATTTTCAAGCGAAACATGGGAAATGCTGTTACAGTTGCATTTGCCAAGACAAATAGACATGTTTCGTGAAATACTGTGCTCGATGATGTCGTTAGGATCCGAGTGGGATCTCTTTGGCATCGGATGCGTGTTTGTTGCGTCAAGCGTCCACCACCCAACTGCTATTCTAGTATACCCGGTCGGTAGATCTTGAATAGTCGCTGTCCATATGATGAATATTCCAGTCTATACTACTGCAAATTGTGAATTGAAGCACAATCTTATTTACGGACGCACCGTAGCTATCCATATCTTAGCCCAATGAATTTATCGATATCCAGGTCCAGATTGATCCACGAATGGACAGTTAAACCCCATGTCTCAGGCTATAAATGTAAGGATATCGCACTACCGTGCTATAGGCTGGAGTTGTAGAAACCAGCGACGGTTGTGGCGTTTAGGATCCACCGCGGAAAGATTCTGCGGAGGCTTTGCTACGGAGTAATAACGGTTGATATTTTGATTTAAGTTAGCATTGCTCATGGACTTCCTACGTAGTATATAGTAGTATATACGCCGTTTTGTAAAAGGGGCGAGGACTTGGGCGATATGTACTATGACATAGGGTTCGTGTGGCACCAGCTCACACTGCCGATTACCCGGAGATACAGCTGTTCATGGATCACGAATCGCAACAATGGCCGTTGAAGGTGCTGATACAAGCGAACCATTTCGATGTAACGGTCGACCGATCCAGATTCGAGGCCCTCGACACACTACATAGTACGTACGTGGTCGATCTTGACTTCACGGTCCTGCTATGATTGGCTGCATGGATCGAGCTACACGCAGACTATTGATTTACTATTGAAACGTCGTCCACACAACCACATGCCTGACCGAGTCATGGGCTGGGATAAATTCTCCGAATCAGATTCATCTGATGACACGGCCTTTATCCTCGGGTTCTGCTTTTATCTTGAAGGCATATAAAAGTGGTAGCCTTACCACCTATGACCCGTCATACATAAGCCTGTTCGTTCCCCTCCGATCTTGGGAAGATCATTCTCTTGCATTCTCCGCTCGACAGTTCTTCACTGACTATCAGGGGGAAAAGAAAAGGCTCTGGACGCTGGTATATTTCCATCTGCCATTCCAGGCAGACGTCCCCAGCTCTCCCAATGACCATCAAGATTCAGAGGAAGCATTTACTTCGTTGCATACAATGACCAGACTCGACCATACCAATATTCTCGACTCTCTTCTCCCATGGCGAATTCCTAATATGCGTGGTGAACCGTAGGGTTAGCGAGTTGAAATAATGCGGTTGAACTTGGAAAGATCGCAGGTGGCCGAGGAATTGCCGAGGGTGGATCCCTCTCACGGAAGCGGTTCTTGAAGCTTTATTCACGACGAGACCGCGGTGGATGAAGGTGCGCTTCACCTATGAAAAGTCTTCCTGGCAGGTCAACGGCGTCGGTTCAACTCCCACTCGGCGCTTGTCGATCATGGACTCTTTGGCGTCTTCTTGTGCCATGTGAGGACCAGACTTTCGCGTCCTAAGGTTCTGCGAGTGGGGCGCCGTTCTGCCACGAGGGCCTCGAGAATGTGTCCTCCGTCTCGACTCTCTGACTATTCAGACGTGACCGGATGGGTCGAGTCATGCCTGAAATGACTGCCGAACACGAGAGGGGGCGATTCGCGATGATCCAGTTATCGCAGTCAGTCCAGCTGGGGCGATGGCGAGAGTGAAGACAGAAGGGAAAAAGGGAAAAAGGGAGAAGAGGCAAGAACTGGGCCAAAGCTTAAGGGGATCTTCAGGCGGACAGCCAATCAGCACCTCAGCCACCATTCAGCCCGGCCGCGCGAGCAGAATTCTCCTTCAGCACGAAGGATGGGCCTGAATGTCTTTCTGTTTTGTGCAGTCTTGTCTTTTGCTCGACCTCGATAGATCTCAATAGAGCCATCACGGCCTGCTTCCTCCAACTCCCACGCGTCTCTCCGTCTGTGCGTGTCCTGTGATGTTGTGGTGAAAATCGACTGCTACAGTTCTCACGTGAAGCGCACGCGATTCGTCGCCCCAACTGTGCTACGAGTTTGCCATGTCTTAGGCTCTTCTTCCCCCTATCCAACAAGAATGAGTCCGGCTGGGAGAGCATCCGAGCCCGATCAATCTACTTGATCCCCGCCGCTGCGTTTGGGTTTGCGCTATTCGGTCAAGTAGCTGTGACTGTGTGGACGCTGCGATTGCAAAAATCGTCGTAGTCACAATGGCTCTTCGAAATTTCGTCAGGAACAATCGCATTCTCTCGCATTTCACCCCACGTCTAACCGCGGCCGTCAGCTTGATTGCGCTCTCGAGTCTGAACTATGGCTTCGACAACCAGGGGCTTGCGACTAGTCAGGCCATGACGACCTACAAGCATCAGTTCGGAGTCTGGGATCCGAAGACGAACTCTTATGCCATTCCTACTTACTGGACCTCGCTCTTGAACAGTTTGAACTTTATTGGCTTTGCTTTCGGTGCGCACACCCTACCCGTCCGGTGCCAGCGCTCCGATTTTTTCGAGATACAGTGATATTGATAGTCACCACAGGATTATATATAGGCAGTATCATCAGCGCACGATATGGTCGTCGTATGTCCATGTTCTGCATGTGCGTATGGGCTACCATGTCGGCCACGGTATTGGTGACGTCGAGCAAAATCGAGCAAGTGCTGGCAGGTCGCATACTAAATTACGCCTACATCGGCATGGAACTTTCCACTTGTCCACCTTTTCAGGCCGAGATTGTACCTGCGCCGATTCGAGGATTCGCCGTGGGAACGTATCAGACGAGTCTGCTTCTCGGCGGCATCATCATCAACAGCGTTTGCCGAGGGACGTCCGAGTTGACCACGAACGCCGCTTGGAGAATACCGCAGGTTTTGTTTTATATCATCCCCTCCGTCGTGGCCATCTTCATCTGGTTTATTCCAGAGTCTCCGCGATGGTTGCTTTTACAGGGCCGCGAGAAAGATGCGCTCGAGTCGTTGCGCCTGCTTCGTACTGCGGGCAATCGGGAGTCAGATTACGATCCGAGACAGGAACTCTACTTGCTGAAAAGCTCCTTGCTTGAGGAGCAGAATCAGGGCACATACAGAGACCTTTTCCGCGGTAGTAACCGGAAGCGAACTTTGATCGCTATGGGAATGAATTTCTTCATTCAAGCCACGGGCTCACCATTCACAGCCGCTTACGGCACCCTTTTTGTTCAGTCACTCAACTCACTGAATGCGTTCGACTATTCGATCATGAGTTCCTGCATCAACACCTTCTGCTGTCTTGTTTCAATAAGTATCACTGACAAGGTAGGACGACGACCCATCCTGCTGATCGGTTCAATTTTACAAATAGCATGGCTGTTCTCCATGGCCGGTATTGGTCTTCACCAGGATCCGACACCCGGTCAAAAACACGCCGTCATCGCATTGACTGCGCTGTCTTCCGCGAGTCTCTGCTTTAGCTGGGATCCGATCAACTACATCGTTACGACTGAACTTCCAGCATCCAGGTTGCGCGACAAGACGCAACGAGTTGCCTCCTTTGTGAATGTCGCTACCAACTTTGCATTTTCTTTCAGCACACCTTATCTTCTCGACGAACCATATGCTAATCTTGGGTCGAAGGTGGGATTCATATTTGGTGGTCTGGCTGTTGCATCGTTTTTCTTTGCATACTTTTGTGTGCCGGAGATGAAAGGGCGTACACTCGAAGAGATCAATCGTATGTTCCAGGATGGAGTCCCAATCTGGAAATTTGGCAAACACGAGGCTCCGGCTGGGACGGGAGCCGTGTCGGAAATGGCGGTCGTTGTGGATGATGAAGATATAATCCGCGAAGATGCTGCTCATCTGGAGAGGAATGTCGGCAAGTGATTAGTTGCGTGCACATGAATGCCATTCTGTAACTTTTGGAGATACTGGATATGTTGGATATACACAAGTCTGGGTATAACAGCACATATAACAGCACACATAACATCAGTACAGAGCCCTCATGACGGTGATCAAGTCTATTTCGAGTATTCGTCGTCACACTTCTCCACCTTACTATTTCGAAACACATTATACAAGACTTGATTCCAACTCCTTGAAACGAGGGCATGGTAGGAAAGACGTAACTCTGCCCTCTCTGTGCCGACGAACCCACCATCGTAAGAGCTCCTAGAACGCATCTGCTCAAGCATCTAGGTAAACAGCAAACTGGTGGATTCCTGCCGACGGAGTCCATGATGTGTTGGAAATCAAAATACCTCGTCATCATCATGAATGATCGCTTTGATGATCAGGAAAGGATTACTTACACGTGTCCATCCTATGCGAAAGGGATTAGCCAGTAGCGCAAGTCTATTGAGAATCTTGTCTATCGAGAACATTACGTTACCATTGACAGGTCGGAAGGGTTTCGTTACAGACGCCATGCACAATCTCGTCGAGTTGATTACGCGCTAATTCACGAGGCTGAACAGTCTGGTATGCTAGTCTCCACGTACTCAATAATCCGACGTAAAATGCTTCGGCCTTCCTTCCGGTAAGCATCAAAAAGCATCTCCCTATGGAGTGAAGATCTTCAACAGACTGGACTACCCCACGCTTTCCCCGTTTCTTCTAGCTTAGGGCAATGGGATAGAGCTTACTTCTTCTACTGCTGGCGCGGGGGATACCTTTAGCTACCTAGAGGAGAAGTCTCACAGTGAACTTGTTTCTAATATCCAGTCGATAGACCATTCAAATGCCGTTTAGGACCGCTACTTCTTGCGTAGAGCATAAACACAGACGAATAGACCTCAAGGGCACCACGCCAAGGATCATATTGACCAAAGAACCACCATATTGCCTTGTGATAGAGAGACTCGCTTACTCAAATACCCGAGATCGATCTCAAGCAAGCAAGATGCCTTCGATACAAAACGAGTTATCCTCATGGAAGGCCTTTCCTGCTCCCCCGAGGCATTACCCAATCAGGCCCAGATAGGGCTATTCCCCAGTTTCTGGATTATCGAGGTATCCATATTTGCGGAGAGACACGGTCCCCCCACGCTCAGGATTATGCCACCAATCGTAGTGTCTAGAGTCGGTGTTGTCTTTTAGCGTAGCTCTTGAAGTGCGGTGTTTTCCCAGCGAACAGAGCCGCAGAAATGTCCTATAAATACTGAAATAAGTTGCCGGCGGAGACTGGACTTGAGCTGTGTCTTCTCTTATCCTGGGACAAATCTCATTAAAGATCTTGAGCATCCTACTTCAGGCAATCTTCGCCGATATGGATCCAAAACGAGATGGCGTGGCAGAAGTTGCCCGCATTGAAGACGCAAGGCTTGATGACCCAACACAAGCCGAGTACGACAAGTCCTTGTCGGCTGAGATGATCAACCAGGATCATATGGAGCTATACTTGGAAGCAATTCAGAAATACCCCAACGACGAGGCCATTGATTACGAAGAGGAGAAGCGGTTGAAACGGAAGCTTGACTTTCGGATCATTCCTCTTCTCGGAATCTGTTACTTCTTCTACGTACGTTCAATGCCAGACAGAAATCCATTCTTCAAGTCTACTAAGAAGCGGCACAGTACGTCGACAAGACGACCCTTTCTTATGCGGCGATATTCGGCATCAAGGACGACCTCCGTCTCCAGGGCACAGACTATTCCTGGCTATCGAGTATTTTCTACTTTGGCTGGCTCGCGTGGGCGATTCCGTCTAACCTGATCATGCAACGACTCCCCCCTGCATGGTATCTCGCTGGCAATATCTTCATGTGGGGTGCCCTACTAATGTGCGAGGCTGCATCCAAGAACTTTGCAACTCTTGCTGCCCTTCGAGTCCTTTCTGGAGCATTTGAAGCTATCGCCGATCCCGCTTTCATGCTCGTCGTATCGACTTATTATACTCGAGAGGAACAACCGTGGCGTATTGCAGGTTATTATCTTTGGAATGGTATTGGCGTGGCTGGCGGTGGTCTCATCGGTATGTCTCTCCTGCTACTTTCCTGAAAGTCGGAGACTGAGCGTGTGCATAGGGTACGGTATTGGTCACATCAAGGGATCTCTCGAGTCATGGCGCTATGAGTTCATCATCGTCGGCGCTGTCTGCGCGGCCTGGGCTATCGTACTGGCTCTTCTCCTGCCCAATTCACCGACCAGCTTCTGGGGATTCTCTCATGATGAGAAACTCATGATGATCGCTCGCATGCGGAAAAACCAGACTGGGATCGAAAATCGAAGAATCAACTGGGATCAAATCAAGGAGGCCTACCTGGATTACAAGACGTGGATCTACTTTCTCCTCGGTTTCGTTAGCAATATTCCCAACGGTGGGATTTCCAACTTCTCTACCCTGGTTATCCAGGGTCTGGGATTCGATACCTTTCACACTACGCTGCTCGGTATTCCACAGGGTGTGATTGTGGTTATTTGGATTGTGCTTGGAGCAGTCTGCAATCAGTACCTGCCCAAAAACAGCAGAACTTTAGTTGCTGCCATCTTCATGCTCCCAACTATCGCTGGTGGTCTCGGCTTTCTTCTCGCCCCAAAGGACGCTTACGCCGGCCGTTTGATCTGCTTGTAAGTGAACCAAACTCATTGAGACTGTGACCGGCGCTGATAATACCACAGCTACCTCACCGGCTCCTACCAAGCCTCCTTCGTCGTGTCTCTGTCCATCATCACCTCCAACACAGCCGGACAATCCAAGAAAATGATTGTCTCCGGCATGATCTGGTTCGGCGTCTGCGTCGGCAACATCGCCAGCCCTTTTTTCTACAAGTCCGACCAAGCTCCAACCTACCGGTTAGGCATCGGCTCTCTCCTGGTTGCGAATTGTATCGAGCTTCTTATCTTCGTCCTGTTGCGATATGTGTACATCTGGGAGAATCGTGTTAAGGAACGGGAACGGGACACCCTTAGAGAACGCGGAGAAATGGATGCTTTTACGCAGAATGCAACAGCGTTTAGGGATATGACGGACAAGCAGAACCCGAACTTTGTGTACGTATACTAGACAGCTGGTTCTTCGTTGAGCCTGCAAGGAATAAAATAATCAGACTTGTTGATAAGGTGTCATCGGGAATGCTGTATATCGGAATTGAAGAGGCAGTTTTGGAACCTTAGAAGACGTCATGTAGGCCAGGTTCCTGGCGAATAAGTTCTCATATAAAGTGACGTTGCACAACTACAAATCTATGTTTACTGCAAAGCCACGATGCATGGATCCGTCTGAGCTGGATCCAACATAGCCGGGACTTTCCATCCAACTTCTAGAGAAGCCTTCTTCTCCTACCAACACCAAGCGTTTGCTGATGGGCGTACCTTTCTTTTGCCAATACCATTGGACCTCTATAGATCCAGCACTACCCTGAGACGTATATAACCCTCACTTCATCCTGACAGCCTTATTTGACTTCTTAGCCCCCACCAATCTGGTCTCTCTTACTCGTTTCGTTGTCGAAGCCGTCAAACCTCCTTGAAGTTGTCTTCCACGCCTACCTTCATGATGAACCCCTTGATATGCGCTAATCAGCACCAAGGTGACGGGGAAAAAACGTCATGCTCCCAACAGGGGACTAAAGCTTGTTCTGTTTGTCAATTGGTACTGGTGAGTCAAGCCACACCGTCAAAACTTCGTTACTTGGAGAGGTCACTGACTGATAGACTATAATACAGTACTGCAGCAAAGATTGCCAAGTAGCACACTGGTCCATGCATAAGGTGGATTGCAAAAGTCCTCTTCGTAATGTTTCATGGAAACCAGCATGGGAAGTCGAGCAGCGCACACCTACATTCATGCGTGCCTCGAATCGTACATCTGCGACCTCACGTCATGGTGGTAAAAAGCACTTATGGGGCAACGTACCTGCCATCGACGTGCTCCAGCTGGCAAAGAATGAGGGCAGCAACACATCTCGAGATCTGCATTTGCTCCTGGCGGGTATGTTTTTTTTTCTACCCAGACAGACATCTCGCTTTGTTTGCTGATAATCTATAGCCTCTGGAGATCTGAGGAACCTCGTCAAGACCATCGCGTGCGTTCCCGATGAGTACAAAGAACATATCATCATTGACGTCAACGATGAAGATGAAACGGTCGTGGCTAGGAACATTCTGATCATTCTGATTGCGCTCAATTTCCCTCCTCAAGTCGCAAGCGACATGATCATTCATGTGTGGTACTCTGCATTCCTGACTGAAGCGATCGCCCGATCTATCAAACAGAAGATCCTTCCCATTGTCCAGGATGGCTTGAAATCGAGAAAGGCGAATGCGAGGGGAAAGTTACGCTCAGCTTGGAAATTTCATGAAACCCAGCTCAGTGCCGAATATGACAAGAAGACCTGGAATCTCTTGCTTTCCTATTGTGATCGCAATCATTCCATTTCTTTCAACGATGCGGCTGGTCTGAGAAAATCAGTAACACTAGCTGCCGGCCGACAGGATTACAGGGACAGAGTCACGTTCGCACTCCCCCGTTCATGGCGCGTTGCGAAAGCGAAATTTCGAGAAGACGGGATACTTTTACCGTTTGGTGCGCCGCGTGGACAGTTCAAAGTGCCGAATCCGTGAGTCTCATTCTCTGATTCCGAGACCGTATGCTAAGGGATCTGACCCAGAACATTCTTCCGTGGTCAGAGGTCATGGTTGATGCCGGACTCTGCCGACCCTCTTTCTGGCTGGAAGCTCAGCGAGGTGCTAGACGAGTCTCATCGTGCCAAAGACGACCTTTATGGCCATCTTTATCTCCATGTCAGGCAGTTGTTGCTGAAATTCTGTGATAGACTCCACAGATTGAAGGTCAACGTCTCTCTCTTCTGTATGGATGCGGCGAATCTACCGTACCGGCTTGAGGAGCTTCACAATGAGAGGCGCTATGATCGTATCGAGGTATGTCCTCTGACAGAATCTCTTGAGAGCAATGATCAGGCGAACACTAACGACCCTGCGAGGTCTCCAATATCGCCGATTGTGCGTACTTGGGCCCCATTCGAACAATTGCTCTTTACGGACGCCTCCTCCAGCATCCCAGGCGAAACACAAAAGCGACGTTACTCACACTGTTCCTCAACGCCGCTCACGAAATGACCAGTCTGTCAGAACAGCGACTAGCACTATCAACCTCCTATCGAAAACTACAGCAATTCCTCCCCCTCGATCTAATGGAATTGATGCGTACTAGGAACACGAACAGCGCCGAATTTCTCACTTTCATCAGCGCGCACGAGATTGTGGCTGATCACGAGCCGGCGTTTGGTCGGTATATGCATCGATACCACTTCGAGGAACTCGGCAAGGCAGTGGGTGTTGAGATGAAAGCCAAGCACACAATTGTTGAAAAGTGGCCAATGAGGTTGTCGAAGCGTCCTACGAAACACGAGTTTGAAATGCTGTACTGGTCGGGACATCAAGGGTCGGAGAGATATGTTGAATGGAGCAGTACCGAGCGGTACAATGGATTTTGGCCGAGCGAGATCGAAGTCCCTGCAGAGTGGCTGAGGTGTTGGCTACGTAGCTCGAGCTTTGCGGAACGTGTTCATGCATCAAACCTGTTGAACTAGATGCATCGAAAATGCTGTTCAGTACTAAGTCAGCACGTCGCTCATGATGATAGTTGTACTGCATGAAGCTGAAAATCGTCGTTCATTCAGGTCGTCGTTCATTTCAAGCCTTATTCCTCAAGCCAATAACAAAACCTAATATCACACATGACGGATGAATGCACGCAATCGGTTATAAATGCTCGCGAGAAGAAGTATATCGTGACAAATACATTTTCATTAGAAGATATCGCTCCAAACCCCACCTCCAATTTCCCTCTACCTTTAGATGAGATGCTTCGATCTATTCCACTGTCAATAACTCTATCCCGCCGAATCGGGCTGAAGGAGAGGAGTAGAAGGAGAGGAGTAAAAGGACAAACCTGAAATAAGCCCGCAAATAAACAACTTGCCAAGCGCCCAACCCCATCAACATGCCCATCGTGCCAAACGCAAACCACTTCACCCGCTCATTCGTCGACTCATTCGTATCTCTCAGCTTCTGCTCGCGATGGCGCAGGTATTCCATCTCATTCACGATCTCGCCGACGACTTCCTCAATACGGCGCAGGTCTGTTTCGACAGGCTTCAATTTCTCTTGCGCTTGGATGCTGGACCAGTCGCGGGCGTCGGCGCCGATCTCGATGTCCAGTTCGATTTCGCGGCTGACGGGGCCTCGCATGTCTGTACAGAGGTCCAGGTTAGTTTATGGAAGGCCAAATTGGGCCAGGAGAGAAATGGGCAGCGTACGGCGAGTATTGGTCACGGTGTTCTCAAAGCAAACGTCAAAAGCCGTGTCGGCAGGCGACGTGAAAGACTGACGAGTCTCGCCGACAATGTCCTTGGGACGACCGTAATCATTGCCCATGGCGTCTTTGATCTAGTGCGGACGGAAGTTAGCCCGACCCATACCCATTTCAGGCGCAGAGGACGTAGAACGTACATGCATATTAACGAGTTGTCCATCGCCCTTCGTCCCCGACACAATCGCCGTGACGACGACGAGCTGCCCATTCGAGACGAAATTGCGAATGCATCGCTCACTCTTTGAGGTTGTAGCCGTAAGATCGAATTTGAGCGCGGTGCTCAGTCCGACTAGGAACAAAAGACCAATGATGGTCTTGAGAGTGAATGCCAGCATTGTCGTTGAGGATTTGGCGTAAAGGTTCTCGGTGTGATCGTTAGAGGAGAAGCCAGCTAAACATCAAAGCTAACATGTTACCCGAAATAGTCTAAGTAAAGGGGGCTTGGCTTGGCGCGTTGATAGTGCGGATTATCCTTGTTCCGCGCCTTGACTCTGCTCTTTACGCTTCAAGTTTACTTAGACAGAGACACAAGACTTAAAATACCACTTCGTTGTCATCATTGAATATCGTCTCCAGTATACATACATCGTAATCTAACAGTTTCAGAATAACCGGAAATGGCAAGCCCCAAGACTACTCCTGGATACAAGCAGGGGAGTAGCGGACGGGTCTTGTACAACGAACTGACGGCGCACAAGGAGGGAGTAGAGAATAGAAGGAATAAGGAATCGAGCGGAAGAAGCGTAGACAAGATATCAAGGAGACAAGGTATCATCAAGATGGAGACGTATATCGACGCAAGTGACAGTTATATAAACAAAAATGGCAGAAAGCAGATTGCGATGAATTTATAGTCCATATAGACTGGTGTTATACCGCTTAATCGTGAATTCGCAAAACGAGAGACAGTAAATAGAGATTTCTGGCTAAGTCTCCAATCTCTTGCGACGGAAAAATTTGGAAAAAGCCGAGTCTTTTCTATCCTCCGACATTACAGTAGGAGGGCGTGAGACAGGTTGAGGTGGAGCAGTGTTCTTGAAGAAATCTGCGAGCGCACCCGTCTCGGTTTGCCGCGAGGGGCGGGATAGCGAAGGCATTGATGGTTGGGAAGCCAGCCCACGCTCGCGACTCAGTTGGGCTGGGTAGCCGGATCTGTTCGTCGAGAATCCGTTGGACTGCGGAATTGGTGAGCTTATTTGCGGCTTGGTCACGGTTCTGGGAGATCGCATCGATGGCATTGACTTTTTCGTTGTAGGGCCCTTCTCGGTGACGGTATTTCGTCTAAACCGGTTGGTGACGCTAGACATGCCTTGTCCGGACGATTTGGGAGGCACTGGGTACGAAGTAAGAATGAACGGTTCGGGAGCCTTCTGGGTGACCGGTGGCGGAACGGAGTTCAAAAAGTCGAGCAAACTCTCTTCGGCTCGTGGTGGCTTCGGCGCCACAACCGGCTCTGATGGCAATTCTTCATCGTCCTCTTCATCAGAGACATCAATGGCGTATGGGTCTCGTGGACCACGACGTTTTCGTGTTGGAATAGGCGGAGCGTCGGACGGACCAGGTTTTGAAAGCAGGGGAGCACGAGAGCTTGAAGTCGACTCGGCACCCGTACTGGCAAGAGACGGCGTCACTCTGGTGCCGTTATCACGGGCTGTTTCAATCAATATAAGATCTTCTGAATCCATGGTATTCCGGAAGGGGGCGACCGTACGCGGTATGCGATGAGTAGATGCGCCCGGAGGGCCTTCTCTAATGAAATCAATGAGATCTGATGTTTCGCTGCTGTTGTGACCGGCTGGTTCACGCGCTTCAAGTCGTGGTCCTTTCCGCTTGACCGAGTTGAAGGAACTCCTCGGTTTAGCTGTTGTTCGCGAGGAGACAGACTGCGCGGTGTCAGGTCTGTACGAACTCACAACTGAGTCCGACCCATCGCGAACATGACCACTTGTCGGCATATCTGCTCGGGGTCCAGTAGCACGAATGAATTGTGCAAAATCCCGGACAGAATCACCTCCAACTCGAGCTTCTCGAGCTTGCTGCATGGCGGCTTTGGTCCGACTCGAGGCTCGACTGACGGGACTAGCTGTCGAATGTAGGCTTGTTGGGCTCGACCTCTCGGATACCGTATCGATCGCCGAGTGCGATCTTGTCGTCTCCGCCAATGACGGAGAAGCTGGCTTCGTGCGAGGTAATGGAGATTCTCGCTCTGCCGACAAGCGCGGCGCAGGACTCGGCTGCCCAGGTGGAGCGGTAGTCCTGAAGAAGGTGGCCAGGTCAGATGTATCAGTACGATCCTTGTGAACGTCGTTGCGGGCGGTGTTCCAACGCGGGGATCCAGGCATCTGTTTCACTCGTCAGTCATCAGTCATGTTCAATCACAAGAATCAATGCGTACTTCAATTTCTCGCATAGTACGAGGAGTTAATGTGAATCGTATCGTCTCGTCACTTTTGATAAGCTCGTCTAGAGCGACCTCGTCCACGTCCTCACTAGCAGCAAATCTGCTGGCATCTGAAGACCTGCGAGGCGGAGCAGGCAAAGGCACGTTCGTATCCGCAGGAGGCCGACCGATGAGAACCTTTAACTTATTGGACACATTCGATGCTCCTGAACCAGACGTGAGAGGTCGCTTCTCGCTAATGCTGGTAGACCGACGAGACTTGATGGAGGCTTGCGACGTAGATGATGGTACATATACACGCTGGACTGCAGGCCGCTCACGAACTGCAGACTGATCGTCTTGGCGAGGTTGACTCTTGATTGAGGCCGCGTGCGAAGCGGCGCGGGAAGCGGCGCGAGAAGGTATCGATCGATAGACACTTCCCTCGCTATCGTCCGAAGCAGACTGAGCGCCTCCAATGCTTTCGGTATACAAGGAAGAGGCGTGTCGACTTGTGGTTGATGAGTTGCGAGGAGGATTAATATGCTCCTCGAGCGTTGCTTGTGTGTCCGTTTCGAGTTGACGTGGATATGGAGTAGGTGCTATTGCATGTGAGACGGATCGTCTTTTCTCTTGTGCATGAGACACATCATCCACATGGGTAGCATTTTGCTGAGTCGGAGCAGATATAACGTGATGACCTAATTCAGCCCCTTGCATCGATGGCTGATGATCGTCACGATAGTCTGCGGAGACGGTTCGATTCTCAACCATATAAGTGCCGGTTCCCTCTTTTTTCGCGGTGTCTTTGGATTGTTTTCTTTTGGGCCTTTGCAGGGAGAGATTGTTGAGTTTCGGTCTTTGATAAGTTCCTTGCCCTTCGACGACCTCATCTCCGGAACCACGACGATCTTGCTCGGAATGAGCAGTATCTTCACTACTGACCATTTGCTGGACGGTAGCAAGGGATTCTGACTTGTCTTGTGAAGATTCTTCATGATTCTCCTCCATGGCCACGACTGCCTCGGTCACCTCGTGTTCGGTCACGGTTTCCAACGATGACGATTCACGCGACGGCGAGCGGTCCTTTTGTTTAAAGAGTTCAACCTGAACAGGAACAGACTGTGAACGGTAGTGCTTCGGCGAGTTGGTAGCTGGCCATGTCCCAGCACCGTTCGGAGAAGTTGGAGTCAATGACCCTGAACGAGAGACAATCAGACTTCGCGGGCGCACTATCTGAGCAATGGCAGCCTGCATCGGCTCGGCTTCCTCTACATCTACCCACAGCCCCGGTACCTCGATCTCGTCGACATCCTTGTCGTTCATGGGCAGTGCGATATTTGCTGGCTCGACCGACTTGGGACGGCTTTCTTCCTCCTCAACGGGCTCCTCCAGTCTCGGGTCTCTACCATAAATATCATCCGGGCTAGAAAGGGCATTCCTACTACTCGGGGTAGTGCTCCGTCTGATGAAGGACTCTCTGGAGAAAGATCTAGACAACGTGGGTGTGCGGATTCCCTTCTTCCAGGTTCTCCACAACCGGCCCAGCGTGGTGTTGAGAGCCAATTTCTCCATATCACTCTCCTCGACCATCATTTTCTGGCTACTTCTTTCCGCGTTTGGTAGTTTCGAAGCCAGCCGTGCCGCTGAGAACACCCTGTTGCGCGCATTTTCGCCAGCAATGACCAGCGCATGCTCTCCCAGATACTCAATGATGGATGTCAAGAAAATGGCAGCAGCTGGCGTGATGTTTCCGGCATGCCCGGAAAATCGTCGTGGTGCGCCGCCTGTTTCGTCGAGGCCTTCTCTGGCTATGTATTCATCTTCCTCCTCTTCCTCCAGATCGCCTAATCGGGTGTACACCATGCATCTCAAACGAGCCAATTTCCAAGCTCGGACCAGGTCGAAGTCGCCGTGCGGAGCGCGACCCCCTCGAAATTCTTGCAGCTCGTCTTCCTCTCCATCGCCCATGTATTCGCCCAGCTCCTCATCCGCAGCGGCCATCACTTCTTTCGCTAACCGTGGCTTCAATACGTCGGCGATGGCGGGACGGAGGGCGCTCAATTCGGTTGCTTTGGCCGACGCCAGGAAGCTGAAAAGTAAATAGTCGAGAAAGCCGTTCAGCAGGGCGAGACTGTTGGCATTGATGCATCCTTCTTCCCCGTTGTGCGGAATGACTTCGTTTTGTTCCATATCGACGCTGACGATCTGGGAGGCCGAAGAGGCAGCGATAAACGCTGGGCTAGGATCGACGGGCGGTGGAGATGACAACATAGGTTTCGCTGGGACATCGCTGGAGATGCTGACACTTCGTGAGCGTGTTAGGGGGCTCATGTCCCCGTACTCTGAGTGGCTCCGCATGGTGACCAGTCAAGTCGATTGTAAGGGTGTGATGATAAACGAATGAAGCAAAGTCAGGTATAAAGACAGAAGGGGGTATAATCAGCAAACGAACGGACACTGAGTAGTCATGGTCCACTCAATCACAGTTACGCTGTTGAGTCGACGTCAGTCTCATCTTTGATTGTACAATCGAAAAAAAAAAAAAAAAAAAGGAAAGTAAAACAAAAACAAAGGAACAAGAGATGTAAAGACCAAAGCCATCTCAGATCAACGCAATCAGCCGATTCGCATAGGATTGGGTTGGAAAAAAGCTGGAAGAGAATATCGGTGCGACGGTTCGACCAGGTACGTACCTTGAGCACACAGCCTTTCCAGCATGCCGAATTAGTATACAGCAACAGAAAGGAAGCGGATATGAAGCACACAACAAATCCACCAAAATATACAGATATCAAGACGTCGGTATATTAGTATATCCGCATACAAGGAGCATGAACACGATCACAGCTCGTGGTGTCGTGGGAGAAAAAAGAAGAAAAGGGTGGTTGCCTCGTGCGGTTCAGGAGACTGGATGGATAATAGAGAGTGTGGTGGCTAAGCTGCAGGTGGAACACTCGCCCGCCCGCTCTTGCTTCTTTTGTGGTCCGGGAAGCGGCGTGTCACTGTGCTTCCCGTGGGCTGTAGCACCAGATGAACGATTTGGTCTGTACTCTTAGCTTTTAGTCCTTGCTGCTCCTCATTAATGATTAGGCTGATTCGGTATTCGTACTAGTTATCTGCTAGTGCTCGGATGGCTGTGATTGTCTGTTCCTGAAAGACGCTGGATGAATGCTGGTACGTAGTATGTAGTTTGGTAGGTAGGTAGTTACCAAATGTCGAGATCCGACGAGCATCCAGCCAGTGAAGCGGCGGTTTGCATCTTGGCCGTCCCACTGATCGGCCCACATGGAATCTATCAACTGGAGCGGTCTAAGGACGTTACTAAGTGTCTATGGCTCCACAGAGACAAAGGGGGTCCCGGGGAGCCAAACACGGAACGTTCTGTCCTGTCCAATGGGTCTTCCAGCAGAGGCTCAATCTTGAGACTTTCGCTAAAGTACCACGTACAGACTCCAGAGAGGGGAGAGAGAGAGAGTGTGTGTGTATGTGTATGTGGTAGAGACCGACGAATGCTATCTTCATGCCAAAGCTGAATGACCCCACGGCGCTAGACCCATGTATATCAGAGCTACGATATAACGTGCATTAGCCGTCCAGCAAGGAGGTGTTGCTCCATAGTCGTCACTCATACATACGGACTAGTGAACACTATGTTTCCATCGCAGGACACTTACCAGTAACAAGTTACGTACTGCGTCTTTGGCAGTGGGCACAGTCAGGCAAAATTGGCGACGGAAGCCTGATCTGGTGCTCTGGAACGGTGGGCCGCCTAACTCTTTTCGGGCTTGCTCGCCGTCCACAGCCAATGAAACACATCCCTGACTGAGCGTCATGGACCAGCCCCATAAATTGCCGGAAAGGGGAAACGTACAGAATCGATGGATGCTCATCGGTGTTCTATATACGTAGTATACTACGTAGTATAGTAACTCGTAGCTAGTAATCTCGACTAACTATCATGTACGATTGTGTGCACTCCATAGCTCTGTATTGGTTGTCGTATTCTTTGGGATTCCTGCTGATAGCGCTTCAGCAAGACCATTGACTGTACAGTGGGAATGAAAGCTGATCATGGCCCCGGGGTATACACCTACGCCATGAGCCCATTATGCACGATCTTTACACAGAGACAGGCATAATTGTTCACTGTCACGTCACACCCACGGCAGCTGAATCAAGAATGCGCTGAAACGACGTGCGTACGAATCAAACGAGTCAGCGGAATGTCTTTGTCCGCATTGGGGTCCCCTGCCCTGCAATGCAATCATTGCAATGACAATCAGACAAATGACAATAAAACGGCGGTCGATTTGCGGCTGGGGCAATACGCACGACACAATCCCCGTTAGCCTGTTGAGACCGGCGGATGGGGAACTTAATAGCCGACTGCTACACTAATTAAGAAGTATCCGTACTCCTTACATACTATGCAGTACATAGTATGTACTGAATACATGGTACGTACCGAGTACGTACCGCGGGATCGACTGCGACCACACGTGGAGGGCCAACTTGTCTGAATAAGGCAGCACTCCGCCATAACGACCTCTTCTGTACTATGTACTATGTACAAGTGCTCCGACTTCTGAGTGGACGATGAAAGAAGCGTCCGATCCCATCAAACACACCCCAGAAGTTACACTCCCCTAACTTGCTAAGGACCACCGAATATACTATGTGCGAATTCATTTCGCTTCAGTAACATGATTCATGGAGGTTCATGCGCAGTACGTACGTACACAGTTGATGTTTCTCGGTACAAACGCCTTTGAGGCTACAAACTTGTATCGTGGCTAAAGCTTAAAGTGTCTCGAGTCAGAGACTCATGGTACAGAATACAAAATTGCGGGGGCTTGAATTTACCCCTATTGCGGGTACGACTCTGTACTACGTATGTAGTCTGTGTCGTGGTCTCCGCAGAATCGAGAACATCTTATCGTAAAAGGCCGCCACACAAAGTCGGTGCTTTGGGGGTTCGTATTCTTGTGGAACAGTTCTTGTACTCGGCTCGACCTACATGAAAGTTCAATGCATCAAAACCGGGCAGTCCATACCTTCCTTCCTGTTCACGACACGAGTCAAGAACAAAGAGGTTACTGACTGGCGTACAGTTTTCGCCAAAGATGAAAAATAATACTCTCATCGTAGTTTGATATTTTGGACCGCCAGCATGAGGTATCCCAGATACCGGGCGTAGTGACCAAACCTAAGTACCCCTGGATAAGGCCCGGACCGCCCAAAATTGGTCCATTTGTTTTATACCAACCTCAATCTTGGAACTTGCTCTCCCAGCCACCCATTTCTGCTCTTCTTTCTTTCCCACCAAGGTGTGCTAAGCAAGAATTTTCGTAACGGCTCTTCTTCAAGCTGGTCTGATCCTGCCTCGATGCGGACTGTCTGGTGAAACATGCGCGATCCCCGCACGGCACCAGCAAAGCTCTCACCTCTCACTTGTCCATTCAACGGTGTCTGGACCTGATCTAGAATGCCTGAGCGAACATCGTAATTTCGACTTGCAAGTCGCGGGCTGGGAAATTTGATATAAGCTCAGTCGTTACCAAAGCTCCAAGGAAACCTGCCAGATGTGCGTCTCCTGGATTTCGAAAAAGCTTGGTCGGCGTTGTGAATATGATAGCTACCATCCACGCGCATTGGGCAGGCTCAAACATCCATGGGTGTTTCACCATCGATCCACCAGTCCCGGTTCCCGTTCGGTAAAGTATATTCTTCAACGGCTATATATCCTATTCGGCATGGCTTCTATATCAAGAGTATTATTGATGGAGATTCCCCGAGCTACCTGACAGCTTGAAGATCCACAAGCGCGGCACAGCGGTTCATCAGGCTTTGCTTTTTTTTTTGAATACGTGGTTACTAAAATGACGGTAAGAGCCTAAGAGCACATGAATCAAAGATCTGGGAGTAGTGAATTGTGATTGACTGGATGGAGCAGTGAGTATGCATAAGCCACGTACTTCTCGCGGGAAGAATCAAGAGATCTTGTAGCATGTGCTCTTCCGTCTCTCGAGTCTTGCGAAAATCGATTCCGGTCTACCTGGATGATCACCCGCCCCCCCCCCCTCCGTCCAGGAGGAGTACGTCCGTACCGCGCACTCGTCTGTCAAAGCCGTTGAAGATGGAGTGGAGAGGCCATGTCGATCAGACTGTCATTTAAAAGACCTGATCATCGAGCCTAGACTGGACGAAGGACTACTACGTAAATGACAGGAGACATCCACTCGGCTGGATCCTGATATTCGACCGGACACCTTCCCATTGGCGGCGTTCACTCAGCGCCTTGGTTCCGGAACCGCGGATTCCATGTCCTTCATACGATGATAGCTGTGGGCGCGGTTCAATTTGACGAGGGCATGCTTTGATTGCGGCATGGTTCATGAAGATCCAATTAGCAAAATCTTCATCACAACCTCGGAGGAACTCAGCCCACGGAGTGTTGAGACTGAACACAGGAACAGCAATAGCACTAACGTCTCACCGTTGGGGTGGTTGATTCGACGTGGATATCTGTAAGGCCTCCGAGAGCTTGTGCCGAAGATATTTTCATTTTCCAGTGATGCTGCTGAGCGCCGAGACTAGGTAGGGCCTGACTGGGCGCTTTACCGCGTACTGCTTTGGGGAAAGGAATTGCCAGGGAACTTCTATGCAGGTACCAGACAGTATTCCACGATGTAGACCCGAGTGCTGCGTTCGAGATTAGCGAGATTGATCTGTCAAGCGATTATCTAGACCGGGAGTTGAGGCTTGGGCATGGGCAACTCCTTTGCGCCTCCGTGCATAAGTAGCGATAGAGATAATACGATACGGCTGATACTAGATCTAAAGTGCATGAATTGCTAGCAAGTGAGAGATAACAGGGTCAACAATAATTGCCAAATACATCAATGAAACCTGGCTCTATGCCATATGTATCCACGTAACTTTTGTATCGCTTCAACTCAAATGTATCGATCGCTGTTGAGTCGCAGGATATCTGTTTGCTGGTCACCGGAGCCAGCCACTAACCGTGCCCTTCTCTTTTCCGTATGTCGCGCGACGTTTCAGTCATCAAACTGAGTCAATCTACACGATTGCCATATTCTGCTAGTCGCTTTTCTCCAACGACTTCATTTTTTTCTCCCAGGCTCCTGGCCATTTCTCCTCTAGGCGACGGAAGAGATACAGCATCATACATGTATATCTTGGGATGCTCCAATGCGTACACGACACCGTCTGCGAAGAAGCTGAGTTCATCTTTGCCGATGCTGGTCGTACCCTCGAGGAGGCGCTGTGTTAGAAGGTCTTCGATCCTGGCTAAAAAGGTAGACGGCTGCATCTGCAATGTTGTAGGCGTTTCTTTCTGCATTCGCGAAGCCTGGGCGAGGCGAACGAGCTCATCAAACTCCTCCCGCAAGACGATATGACGAAACATGCCAATGACGTGCTTGAGTGCTTCGTCAAGGAAAAAGCCGCCTGCCGAATCAGTTTCACCTTCGAAAAAAGGCGACAGAAACCGACCTTCGCGGAAGCCCTGAACGCGATCATGAAGACGAGACTGATACTTTCGCCTCGTGTCCCCATGGAGACCATTAACGAAGGCGACGAAAAGTTGCCTGTCGACGTCTAACATGTCGCGAGGATAATCTTTTGCAAGCTCTTCGATGATTACATTTGCGATTGACGTCTCCTCATTGACGTAATCCTCGTCATTATTGTCTTGATCGTCATGAGCAACCACCCCACGATGTCTATCGGCCAGCAGCATCATCTCGTGAAGCGTCATTTGAGGAGCTTCTTCAGTCTCTTCATTGACATCTTCCTGGGGAAGCTCAACGGCGTCGATGTACGATATATCTGCATCGAATCGTACACAGTTTTCGAATGCAATGTGTGAATCGTCAAATTGCAGTTCGTCGCCGTATTCATCAAGCGCTTCGTCGATGTCGTCAAAATCCTCAAAATCGTCGAATTCAGAAGTGCTATCACAGGGATCATATGGCGAATTCGCACTTTCTAAGTGATCGTAGGAATAATCCTCAAATGCAAATATTTCATCGCCTTGCAACGGATCTTCTGGGTATGGAAAGGCATGATCACTGAACTCCACATGCTCGGCAGCATCTAGTCTAGAGCCGTCTGATTCGTACCCAAAATCTGCCCCATTGAGGTTATGAACCGAGTTTTGAAACTTGAAATGCTGCTTAGGGGTGTGTGGTATTGGTATCCCTAAATCGGGCAACGTGGTTGAGATGTTGGTAAGGGCTGTGTTGATAGTGCCCAAGGAAATGTCGGAGACGTCGTCGGAAGGACAAGAGCTGTCGCGAAGAGAAGAAGCAGTCTGTGACCGCGGAAAAGTGGTAGGCAGAGAATTCCATGGGGGATGATGCTTTAAAAGGGCTTCCATTCTGAGGGTCGTCGTTGTTTTCGAAGTCTAAATTCGAAAAATCGGAGATCAGATATGAGGTTGTGACAAGACAGTGGATTCAATATTTTCAAAGCCAGAGGTGTCGAGAGCAAGTCCGTTTTGACCTGAGGCTCCTTCGAATGCAATTGCGATTTGACTGCGTAAGAGATCGATAATAGAGGGGCTCCAGCCACGAATAGCGCGTGTGAAGTCCATGGTGAAAGATGTAAAGAAACAGTGACTTAGACAACCGGCAAGACGCCAGCCTCGTAGGAGTTCAGATACATAGCAATGTTCAGGCTTTCGGTAAATGGAGAGTGAGAGGTTATCAGCGTTGTCCAAGAATCCGGCTATAGTGCCTTTCTGATTCGTGGTATGTCCTGAATGGTGTGGCTGGAAGTTGTCGCTGAAAAATGACCTTTTTGTCCTTCAAACGATTGAAAGAGGGTTGTCTTTGTGCGACGCAAAGAACCCAAACGGCGTTTTTTGAGTAGGCGTCGACGCGTCACAAGGCGACCTCGAAGAAAAATCGATCGAAGACGATTTCTTTGAGCGGCGGACTGCAGATGACGCTGCGAGAACAGTTGTCGTGCGAAACTCCGACGCCGAAAAGGTTGTGTTAGGAATATCGTGAATGAGAGATCCCCGCAGTCTGGTGACTCGTTCCGCTTAGCGATACGAATCGTCGGGTCTAGCACGGTTAAGGGTATGCTAGAATTGATGCCAAAATTGTCTATTGGCAGGTCTCAGGTGAGTACGGTCGTGATGGCGTTAGAAATAATCCTTGTAGGTGTGGTGTTGTGTGGTTGGGAGGTGAGGTTGACGGAGTCTGGGAAGGGGGAGAGAGCAGGAAAGAAGCCTTGCCATCATGACTCTTTCGCTCGTTTTCGGCCAAGGCGGGAGGCATCGGCGTCCGGGCCGGCGCAAAGTGGACGTCACATGGTAGCCTGATCAGTGAGGCCCCCAACATGTCGCCAAGCCTCCTTCCATCGCCTTCTTTGGCTTCATTTGCTTCACTGGTTTACACCAGAATCTTCCAATCGATATGTAGCTTTGCAGCTGACAGGTCTGTTGCCAGGCTGTAGAGCTAGTTTCTCAGTCATTATGGCTCGCAGGGCTGCCCAAGGTAATAACAGTCAACTGCTTACGCTTCATCTGAGGCCATTCAGATCACGGGGACGATGTCCGATGGTGGCATGTCGTTATTCAACTTATCACGTATTGCTGTTCTGATTCACCTGTCGGCTGGAGAGACGCATCATGTCTGTATCTGATAGAGACTTAGCGTGAAGTCCTTTCGGATGAAACAGTATCATCTTTACGGCACTAATAATCCAGCACAATGGGCAGGGCTCCCTTGCATGCTGCCCCCCATCATCCAATTGGTTATTCATGACAGACTGATCCAAGCTAAGTTCAGCTTTATAAACGAGTATGTGTCCTACGCACTATTGACGACTCTATCTGCATGGATTTTCCTGGCACTCATCTTCTAAGTGATGACTGCTGCCAGCACAACTCTCGAAACGCTCGAACATATCGAATTGCAGAAGGTATTGATACCTGAACCAAGCATCAGGCGTTTTTTCATGCAGATTTTTGTGCTACCTGAGCAAGAATGTGATTGGCGAGAGCATCCACAGTGAATCTTAGGCAATGTTCGATACTTCTAGTATATCTACATGTGTTGAAAGCCATTCGTTACAGTCGGCTGTATTCAGGAGATTGGAATAATGATATCTCCCTTTCGAGTCTTTTTCGTCGCAGAACAATGTCGTTCCAGCCTGAAAAGGGTCTAATCGTGCTCCACTATCGCAGTTGATGTTGTCTGTGAGTCTACCGAAACAAGGCACATCATCAAAGCAGTCTGTATTTGAGCATCACACAGGTGTAATGAACATCTCGTTTATCTCTCGATCAGTCGGGCAAAGGAAAATCTGAGTCATCGTGAGTTGATTGGTCGGTGGACTAGTCATTGAAATTTTGAGACCGGTAAATGTAACCCTCTCATCATGAATTCCTGTGGCAAGTAGATCGCACGAAACAAACCCTGTGGCTGAAAGTACATCCAACTGACGTGGCGCGGATAAGGCTCCGGTTCGTTCTTTGTCGACAGCAATTCAAAATGATCTTACTGATGAAGCGACGTGCCTCATTGTGCAACCTGTTTTGGAGATATCAGTTGGATCGAGTTCGCCGTACCTGGAGGTTGGTATCTGGGATCACCTGGAACTTACGCTCTATCCAGAGGCAAAAGCAACACAGATTCACTCGCGTCGAATCTTGTGGTTCGTAACAACTCCTCAATCATACTAGTCCTTGGACTCCCAAGAACACCCAGTTGTCGTGAGCCATATACAGCACCTCGACGGCGATCGCCCAAGCGATAGAGTTATCTGTGTGATCTACCGATCTCCGATGCTACTGACTATCAGATGAGCTACGAGTGGATACCACCTCACTTCCCTGGTGGCCGGCCAATTGACCCAATTTTATCTTGTGCCTTCAAAGCTCGGAAGCTTCTTTGACATTGCTGCAGCTGGCTGTCCACATTCCTGGAGACTTAACATACCAATAAGCAGTGTGAGAGAAACTTAGATTGGCCAGGACAAGGAACTGTCTACTTGGCATTGGGGGGAAATGCTCTGGAAGAAGCCACTGACGAGATGATAAAGCAATGGTGGGTAGGGGCTACCTTTTCTGGTGTTTGACAGCATCTGATGGGCATGAGGAATCGATTGTCACGACTCAGGTTTCATGCATGACGCTTACACCCTAGTCACCACACGACTAGTAGACACCCATCTAATACCGTCTTGTTCAAGAGGGCAGACTTGTTGTAGATGTCTTGACCAAGGTTCCGGCCTGGATGACAATTGGCTCTTACACCATGTGTACTATACATAGATACCAATCATTGGTCATTTCATTGATGCCAAAGACCCGCAGCCTACAACCAGGCATACTTTATGGCCGCATTTGGAACCAAAGACTGGGACATTCTTCTCTGTGGCTAGGCTGAGGCCTCTCGACACGCTCTGACAGGACTGGCTGGAATGCCAGCCACTCTAGATGGACGTATGAGAGAGTGCCTTGTGTGGATCAACGACTCCTCGACCATTGTCCTTCTACATTCATTGGCTGATGTGTGTGGTGATAGCAGCATTCCTGACTCTTTCTTTAGACACTTTTGGAATGCAGCCTCGAAAGTCGGAGGCTGGTTGGACATGCACACACACTTCAAATACTGCCCTCTGTCTGTTTGTTTACTTTGTTTCTTTTGCATCGATTCATCAATTGTCAAACATCAATTTGCTGTTTGTTTGATTTGCCAATTTTGCATTGCAGTCAGCCTTCATCCTCGGATCCTCGGGAGACCGCATTGCCATATCCAACGTTCCGGTCGTCGATCAATCTTGCCCTAAGTAGGGGTCTCTCGACTGCGACGGTTCTTTGCGCTGGCACCAACCGTTTAGACGTCAACGATACCCTTGACATTTACCCTCTAACCGGAAGCGGAAATTACCCTCAGCCCAATCTCCATCATGTTCGCCCCAGCGTTCGACCACTCTTTCAATGACTTGTTCAACCAATACGTCAACTCAGACCCCTCTGCTAGTGGTGACGGGAGCAAAGACGTCCACTTTGGTAGTGACTTTGACCAATTTTTCTCCATGGGCTCCTTTTCCAGTGACTGTGGCGAACTTTCACCCACTGGATCCAAGCATTTTCAGCAGTCGACACCGCAAAGCTGGCGTAAGGATGCCTGGACAGTACAACAGGACTCCTTAAATGATTTGCAGTTACATCGGCCCAAAGCTGTTCACGACACGGTACAACCATCCGAAGTTGTCTCTGGCTTTAATGCTGTAAGCCTTGAAGAGTCCTCCCCCGAAGTTTTCGGTTTGTTATCTACATCACCATCCTCTCCTCCGGCGACACCCAGTCGCAAAGTCCACTCTAAAAGCGCTCCAATCACTCCTAAAACCGTCCGCGTACGGAAGGCAAATGATCGTGCTGCTTTGCATCGTAAACAGAGCTCCTCTCCCAGCTTGATGCGCTCAGCGCATCTTCAAAGATCGAAAATGGCATATCCTGAGAACTGGTCTTCTCGATTACAGCAGCAGTTCAACAGCCAGCTGCGTGCTGATGAGCGTCTTCCCCTATCCCCTCCGCCATCAGATATCCTTGTTCAAAATGAGAGTTTGCGACGTGATAGTGGCATCCATCTCAACTCAAGCTCGGAGAACCTCTTAAGAGATGCAGCCGAATTCTCTCCTCACTATACGTTGTTTGCCAACAAGGCGCAGCAGCCTGCAAGCTTTATAAACCATCACACCTCAACGCCACCCCCTGTGGATGACATCTTTACAACACCATCTTCGTCAGACTCGCAGCAGCTACACGCGTGGCATGCAGACGCCCTTGCGTCCACCTTCCAATTGACATCTGACCTAAATGGGCAGGATGGTCACTGGTGGAGCTCACCATTACCGACGCGTGTGTCGCAAGCCCAAAACCAGACCTCCTACCTAGCCACTTCTCTCGGGCACAAGTCGCCTATGATCCACACAAACCAGCGCCAGCAACAACACCACCATGAATTACTCCAAAATGGTCTCATGATCGACTTCGGCTCAACATTCGACCTTGGAGCCAATACAGATGCTTTCTCAACGGCCGCGCCCTTACATTCCACAACCGCGACACACATTCCCACAACTACCCATCAACAGCCCTCGTTCTCACACCATCCTTACATACCTACCACACAGCCTACACGCCAACAACAATTCATCGCGAAGCCATCGCGCACTCCGTCGTTGTCTCCCACAAACATGACATCACCCAAATCGCGTCCCGGAATGAAGAACACCACTCCCCGACGTACTACCCACGCCCGGAAGCTCTCCTCAAACTCCACCTCAGCGCCCAAGCCCGTCAAACTCAGCACACCCACCAAAGGTGGCAAGGGCTCATCAAACGTGTCATTTGTCAACTTTACGCCATCTGACAGCAAGAAAATCCTCACTGGTGTCGCGCCCAGCGGCAGCTCAAAAACCAAGGCTCGCCGAGAGCAAGAAGCTCGTGAGAAGCGCAGGAAACTCAGTGAGGCTGCCCTCTTAGCCGTCAGGAATGCTGGCGGCGATGTTGAGGCTTTGGAAGCCGTACTATGTTAATCTCTTACTAATACGTGTATTTTGTTCATCTAGCCTAATACTTGTACTTTACTATTTATATACCTATTTGATTTTAGAGGTTGGGCGTTATCGTTTCATGCTGTCTTTCAATAGAGATACTGCATCAACAGTGTTACATCACCCATCTAGAAATATTCTGCCACTGTCTCTTCAATACCATCAAACGTTCCATGGAATCTTATCCTTGTAGGTAAACACGTATTTGGGACACTTCAGAATCTTGTCTTCACAAATTTATATTGAGTTTTGTTGTTATTTTTTCTTTCCCCGGAGGTTTGGGATTAAATGTTAGTATGCTTTCAACCCTATACAAATAGCATGAGTACATCGAACCCATTCTGATTATCTCGACCTCCCTATAATACACGCGTGTACCGTCCTTTTCTTTCTCTCGTCGTCGGCTGCAATTTTGATGTCCAATTATAATACATATAACGCCAGAGATGCGAGTCACTTTTCCAGTCTTGGTATATACAGGTACAAAATACACATCCGTCTGGATGCTTTCTGTTCAGCGACGGGCCAATCGTCGCTCACTCCAATTTCCTTATTTATGCTTATTAACACGAGGGGAGCTTCCGGACTGGATATTGTTTTCACAGCTCCAGACTCGCTCCGAGACTTATCTGCGACTTGCATCCGGTGTCCACGCCTCCGGTTGCCACTTTTCTCCCGGTCCTGTCGGGACCTTTGTCGCAAACCCCTTTGTCTTTTTATTCTGAACGGCTTCTTGGTGAAGCTCTTCTTGTCCCCTGGTCTGATCCATCACGCCAGACTGTCCCTGAGACTTCGTTTCTGATATATCCGTCGAATGTACCGTCTTGTCGCTCGTCGCAGTTGCAAGTGTAGGTTGCTGTGTCTTCGGCTTATCCAGAAAGGACGGTTTGGCTGCCCATTTCTCATCTGCGATCTGCGCAAGTTTTTTGATTTGAGCTTGTCGTATGAGATCTCTCTGCTGTTCTTCGATGGTTGGAGGTTCGGGGCGGACGTATCGGAGCCATTGATGCCATTGTGCTATTTCATCATAAGTCAAGACTTTTCTTCTCATCGCGTTAAGTAGGTAATCATACGGGTGATTTTCACATCTCCATAGTGAGCCTTTGGGTTGTACTTGACGATACGACGGTTTCGATTGGCGTTGAGCGCATCGCGAAATTCCCAGAACGTGTTGCCAGACAGGTCCTGGCCTTGTTGTATGACAAATTAGTTGAATTCCTTGCGATTCAAGAAAAGGGGTACAAACCAACGACCCAGGATCTCCTCCATGGAAGTTTTAGGGCTTTCCACTTGAACCACAGACTGTTCACCATTGCGCTGGTTGCAATGGTTCAAAGGGTGTTTTCTTATATATGTATATGGTCGCGTCCTCGGACGGTCAGTCTCTATGGTTTATCAGAAAGCCATGAATATTCCAGGTTGAAATAATCGTCGCAGTTTGAAAGGTAGAATGTGAAGACGATGGCAACTGACTTGTCAGTTGATGAAGCTAGAAAATTGATGAAGGCGGCGTCGGCCAGTCGTAACTCCGAAGTATTTTGTTAGGCTAGCACGCAACGTCATTAATGGGGCTGACCGATCTCCCGCCGAAGCCTCTCTCCATACTTTGCTTTCCCAAACAACTCTCACCACAACAAACTCAACTCCTTTTTCAACTCTCCTTCACTTCTGACACCTGCGTTTCCGTCGACACGCCTTGTCTTTGGTTCAATTGATAGTGTCAAATTCGCGCTTTCTCGCCCCGATCTATCTCCAATCTCTTTCTACCTCCTTCCCAACTACCGGAACCCCGCTATCATTCCAGCCCGACGCGGAGAACTAGGCTTCTAAATAACGCCCTGCATCGAATGACCATCATCGCGTCCGAAAACACAACATGGCCTCAGTGACAAGTCTAGACAAAGACTTGCGCAACATGCGCCTGTCTAAATATACCCCGCAGGCGGCCAACGAAGTACGCGACTGGATCGAGGAGGTCCTTCGACACAGACTGCCGTCTGGAGATCTACTGGATGCACTCAAAGATGGTGTTGCGCTGTGCAAGTATGGACAACCCCTACCTTTACTGATCCCAAAATGAGGCTAACTATGCAAAAGATTAGTGAACCTCGCTGTTTCACCTGGCGTGAAATTCAAAGAGTCGGCCATGCCCTTTGTACAGATGGAAAATATCTCTCACTTCCTGCGCGCTTGTCAAATGGCACCTTTGAATTTACCCCCTCACGATGTTTTTCTCACCGTTGATCTATACGAACGCAAAGACCCAGCACAAGTCCTGCAGTGTATTGCAGCTTTTAGTCGCCGTGCCAATGCGATCCAGCCTAGCAAATTCCCACGTCCCATCGGCGGAGTCAAGAATAAAGGCGGTTTGATGAGCCCGCAAGGAACCGGACCCAAATACAGCGTTGGCACTGCCAGGTCTCGTGGAATCAGCAATGTGAGCCAGACGAGTTCAACCACATTTGATCCAACCAACAGGAGTAATACCTCTGGGCGCGTCAGCCCGCACAAGACGGGACAGTCTCCAGCATCGCCACCGCCAACTCTTAGTAGCTGGAGCAAGAAATCAGACGAAGGCACGACCGCACCAGCATGGAACATTCACCAATACGGATATATGGGTGGAGCAAGCCAAGGTAACCAAGGAGTAGCGTTTGGGGCTAGACGGCAGATCACAGCGCCTAGCCCTGCGGTACCTAGTGTCGCAGAAAAGGAGAAGAGACGCCGTGAAGCCGAGCTCGAGGAAGAACACCAACGACAAGAGGAAGAGCTGCGTCGACAGCAAGAAGAGCAGCGCGCTCGGGAAGAAGAGGAGCGTCGTTGGGCGGAAGAAACGGCACGTATAAGAGAGAAAGAACGCCGGGAGATTGAGAATGAGAAGTTACGGTGGGCTGAAGAGCAGAGGAAGTGGGAGGAAGAGGAACAACGAAGGTTGAGGGAAGAGAAGGATGTTGCGGAGAAGTTAGAACAGGAGCGAGCACGTAAACGAGCGTCTAGTGATGCACGTCTGAACGGACAATTTCTCAGCCAGTACCAAGCGACGCAGAAGACGGGGGAAGAGTCGGCAGAATCCCAGCGCATCAAGCAACTGGAAAGAGAGCTCGAACTGGCTAGAGACCGCGAGAGGCAATATGAGCAAGAAAGACAAGACCTCAAAGCGAAAGAAGCAGCGCGTAAAGCTCGCTCGCGCAGCCGAAGTCGACCCCGACCCGTGCAACCTAGTTATGATTTCACCTCGCAAGAAGAAGAGAGGAAACTCCTCCGATCTGAGTGGAAGCAGCAACAACAGAACGTTGCTCCTGTCATGGAACAGGACGACACTCCACCTGCTCTACCATCTCGACCATTGCCGAACCCAGTCGAGGCAGCTTCCCCGCCATCCCGGCCTCTCCCTGATCCTTCCAAGTATAGCGGTGGTAGAGACAGCAGAGTCGACCGGTTCCTCGCCTCCAACCCGGCGCCAGTGTCATCACGGCCAGTCGCTCACCGCCCACAAGACTACTCGACAACATCTGAAGTCGATGCCGAGAACGACCGCCGGTTCGCCGCACAGGAAAAGACCAAAGCCGGCGGTTGGGCATCCAAATCTCTGCTCGAACGCGAAATGGAGCGTGAGCGCGAGCGACAACGGGAGTGGGAGGAGAATCAGAAACGCACCGTTGAAGCAGCGAAGCGTGGCGTTGGTAATGGCACGGGCAGTGCCCCTGGTCAAGGTGCCTGGGATGTGCATCAATATGGATATATCGGCGGCGACAGTCAGAATCGCGGCGGTACTGGACTCGGTGTTTCGGGGCCCAGGCGACAAATCATCGGTCCTCGTCCTCCGCCATAAATTATCCATTGATCTGTTGATATCCTAATGTTTAGTTATTTTACATAAATTTCTGTTTTCAGTGTATGTGTCCTAGATAGTTTACAATTAGCGTTCTCAACAAGTACAAGATTCCTACAGCAATTTGTACCCTCAACATGCCCCTAACAGATCGGTATCTAATAATAAAGACATAATCGTCTCTCAATGCTCATCCGACAAGTCAACCTGAGGCAAGATTTCCTCAACCAAATAAAGCAATCGATCCGCACTCTCCACCAGCCACGACCATTCGTCACCTTCCATCTTTCGACTCGCTTTGTTTCGACGGACCTCAGCTTCAGCTTTGGCTGTTCTCCTTTCGTTGCCTGTCATGACCGCTTCTCTCAGTAACGGTGTATTGCGGAGCGCGTCATTTCTAGCTAGTAAGATGATCAACGCTTCGAGAAGAATCGAGTATTTGGCGTTGTCGACTGCGCCGGTCGTGTTTGCCGAGTAGGGTAGGTAGAAGTCTTGCAGTTTCTCTTGATGTAGATAGGCATCCGTTGAAGTGGGCGCTGCACTTTCGCGCATGCGCAAAATCAGTGTTTCGCATAACGTGCTTTGAGCGTCTGCTGTCATCCAGGGTAGAGTTTGCGGTGAGACAAAAGTCTGAAAGATGGGCAGTGGGAGATGTCGGATATTCTCCACAAACAAGTGGAAGAGCGCATCGGTGGGGATGAATGCTTTGGGCATGGCTATCGAGACCTTGCTCAAGAGGCTTAGTAGACGTTGTCGAAGTTCGAGAGAATGAAAACCACCGTATGCGGCAATATCTCCTTTGGCGTGCGCTTCCCCTGGCAATGTTTTCGTTTTTTGTTCTTCTTCTTTCGCTGCTGCTTCATCGACAAGAGTCAAGTCAGCGGCCCTTGTGCCTCGGCGAGCACGTTTAGGTCGAGTCCGTGTGGAGCGTTCCGGTATATCTGAATCATCTTCGTCTTGGAACAGATAATCGCCGTACTCGTCTTCATCAATATTCACTTCTGCTCTCTTCCTCGAATTGGATGTCTTGTTATTTTCTCCACCTTGTCGTTGCTCCTTTAATTCATTTCTGAACACCTCACGGAACTCAGTCAATGCGATAGCGCTGCCATCAGCAAATATGGCACGTAATATACGCCGATTTCGACCATAGCCCGTGGTATCCTGGTCGATAAATTTCCAAATTAAACTGTCTTTCAAAATGATTTCTGACTTGTCAGTCCCAGCTCCGATGTTCTCACGTTGTACCCAATCATTCTCCATAGCTACACACATATATTCAAGCAATATCTGCCATCTTTCCCACCGTCGCGGGTACAGAACTGAGCAATTGAAAGCCCAGCCAACAACATGCCAAAAATCTTCTGCTCGCGACCATAGTGACTTTGACTTGGCAAGGTCCACATTCAACGGCGTCTCGTCATCGTCGAATCCAGAAATAGTTAACGTCTGGTCATCAACCTTCCACTGAGCGCCGTGTCTGGATGACTCGAAATGTGTGAATGTAAATGCGATATTGAGTTTTGAGGCAATCGGCCCGACTAAGTCTAAGGTGAGACGGAGTAGCTGTAGCGCCGCACTGGCTGAGTCTCTCTCCTCTTTAGATTTTGCTTTCGTGGTGGTGGAAGGGTGTACGAGGAGGGTTGCTGCAAGAGCTAAGTGCTGGGGCGCTGGTACATATGCCGGTGCATGCGTAGCGGTTCCGTAGGATAGTATATTCAATAGCAGAGTTAGAGCTTGGGAATCTAGCCATAGTCAACAATCAAATTTTCAGTACAGTAAACTCCTATGCAGTATACCTACAGAGCTTCTCCTCAAAGTAGATGGCACAATGCTGGCGTAATTCGTACGGGAGGGGTTTTGTACCCCGAAATTCAGATTCGGTCTCCTGGGCCATGGACGCTGTGGCTAGAAGAAATGACTTGGCTGCCGCTCAGTCGTGACATTGTCGTTATAAAGATCTTGATGAAGAGTAGACTATGTGGACATCTTAAAACAGGTGGATATGTTGTCAAAGTCAACTTGGCAGAGAGTAGTAAGAAAGAAGTCGAGTTGGCGCGTGGTAAATAAGTAGTCGCGCCGGCTTATCGATAAGGGTTCACGTGTCTGATATCGACCAAGTGGTGGGAATGATATGATAACTTTCTGTATATGAAAACCGTCATACAGAGGTCTGACACTATTGAGAGTATCTTCTAATATCTCATACACAGTACTAATGAGACTCGTTTCGACCATTGCACGGTTTATCAAGTGTAGAATAATAAACTGTTAGATTCCATTGTAGAAATGATCAGGTCTTCGAGGTGACCATAGGATAGAACGTCAAGCAATCCGGATACATTGCAATCTCTGACATATTCAATCGATTCATGCAAATTTGAAGCTGGATTTGGCTTAGTTGGCTACTCTTGATGAACAAGAACAGCAAAGAGCGCAAGATGTATTGAGCCCTTACTAAACCCCTCTTTGGGCAAAACCTTGAGCTAAGTCCTCGATCTGAACTGTATCCGTACCGCGTTAAAGAGCTTGACTGTGGTAGTCATATAATTCATACTCCTCCTCCAATCTGTACCCTGACGACCTGTCAGATGGAAGATTCTACCAAGGTCTGCCTAATTAGGTTAGTTGGTTTCCTAAAATGGACATAGTTGCCTTTTTAAGTAAGTACCGAGTGTGAATGATCCCTCGTCACAGTGGGAGATATGGTTATGATACTATACTGGGTTAGATTCTGTGTCATATTCGACCATCAAATAGCCATATATCTTACTCAGTACAACTTTGAGAACCGACCCTCCTCCCACTTCAACAAAGCCCGTGGCGGGCCCGTCCTGATAATCTCGCCTTTCTCCATGATAACCATCGTATCAAATTCCATTACCATCTCCAGTCGATGACTCACCATCACAATAGTATAGCCCTCAAACTCTGTGCGAATGATCGCCTGCATAGCGCGGTCTGTGTCTTGATCTACACTTGAACTCACTTCATCCAATAACAAGATACCGCTCGCCGCAACGCGCTCCCCAAACTCGGCGACTCGTTCTCGCGCTCGGACGCGAGCGCGCAAAACCGCGCGGGCGAGGCAGAAAAGCTGCTTCTGCCCAGCGGACAGCACATCGGATACTAAACCAGCTGGAAGCCCGCCGCGATCCGCGACGACGTGCCAAAGGCCGACGATTTCGAGGACCGCGCGGCACTCGGAGTCGGTAGAGACATTGAAGGGGTCGAGGTTGGCTTGAAAGGATGTCCCGTCCGGAAGGAAGACAGGGTCTTGTGGTATGGCGATTATGCGCTGGCGTAGAGTCTGGCGGTCGATCTTGTGGAGCGGCGTGGAGTCAATGGTTATGTTCTGCGCAGTCGAGGGAAGGGGTTCGAGCAATTTGAGCAGGAGAAGAACTGTAGAGGATTTGCCGCTGTTGAGAATGTTAGCAAGCACTTTACTCCTATAAAGGAAGGATTGATTCCTGTAATAGAGAATTACCTTCCGCTACTGCCGCATATTGCGACTTTTTCACCAGGGGCTATGGAGAGAGTCATATTCTTTATCGCGAGGTGGTCCGGGCTTACGCTACTGCTGTCGTCGTTGATGCTGCTATTCGAGCTATCTTTCCTGATACTACTGCACTTCATCAGCTTGATATCTACCATACGACCAGTCCGCTCTTACCCGTATGATGCCGAAACCCCACGGATTTCGATTCCGCCCTTCAGCGGCCACTCGCGGGGTGGTACCACGTCCTCTTCCCCCAAGTCCTCGGATTTGACCTTCTCGCTGAACGTCTTCAGCCTGCTCACGGCGCCAATTGACGTCTCGAGCGTCGTATATTGCTGCACGAGTAACGCCAGCTGGTCTCCGAATGACATTAGCGTTATCAAACTGGCACCGGTAAATGCCGAGTTCGACCGCAACTGCGTAGCCAGCGTGACAAAAACCACAGCTAGTACCGCGACAACGAGCTGCAGCGTAAAACCTAGCCACCGCTGAATCATAGCAAGGAGGTATGCAGGCCTTTGCGAGGTGTCGAGGAGACTACTGTTGAGCGTAATGCCATCTTCGGCCCAACCAAAGGCTCTGAAGGTCGCGAGGCCTTTAATCGTGTCGATGAAGTGCGTGCTAGAATTAATGTGTTAGCATTTCGAGCTAGCATGGTACGGTAGCATATCTATAGGGGCGGCTTACTAAAGTGGACTTTTGGCTTCAAGATCTAGCAGCCGAATCTGCCGAGACGTACGTAGATAGAATTTTTGTATGCCCCAAAGAATTGCTGCCAAAAATGGGTACGTGATGATGAGGAATTGAGACGACGTGGCAATCACAGCGGCCACCCCTATACAGCTTGCGATAATCGCGGAGGTATTGAGCAAGGACAAAGGCAGCGACCCATCAATCAATGTCATGTCTTGCGAGAAGTGGTTCGTCACGATTCCGGCGTCAGTAGTAGTGAAGAATTTAAGCGGCGCGTTGATGACTGTCGCCAGTGCCTCCTTGTGAATCCTCGCCCCAGCAACCTGAGTGGTAGCTACCAGCACGGCCCAGCAGTCTACAAAGAGGCAGATGAGAGCAAATATCTGTAAGAGAGCATAGAGGCCGAGGTAAAAGGGTGTGGAATGCTTGGGGTAAGCGGCTTCGGCATCCTGGGCCCAGAACTTGGGCCAGATGACGCTGAAATTGGTGAAGAACCCCCAGCCGATAGAGCAAATGACCACGACCACAGTGCTCCATGTCTTGACGCGGGCAAAATAATGGTGGAACACAGTGCTGTCGCCTAGAGCCCGTTCTTGTTCTTCCTTAGGAGTCAAAACAGTCGTCTCTAAGCCTTTGACAAGGGGCTGATGGGCACTGACTGGGGAGTTGGGTCCAGCGAGTGTTATACTATCGTCCAGCTTTGTACTGCTGCTTTTCTTGACCCCGAGACTGTAAACGTATCCAGCTTCGTTAGCCATGAGGTCCAGGAAAGGTCCCTGCTCTACGATCTTGCCGTCTGTGCCGAGAGCAACAATATGGTCTGCGGAAGGCAACTGCTTGACTGAGTGGGTGCAAAGGATCACCGTCGCATTCCTGCGTCGAAGAAGACCAGTGGATGAAAAAATTGCGCGGAACACTTGTTCTTCAGTGTCGGCGTCGAGTCCGCTAAGGACGTCGTCGAAGACGACAAAGCTGGAATCGAGATATAGAGCCCTTGCAATGCACACTCGACTCTTTTGGCCACCGCTCAGTGTGAGACCTTTGCTGCCTACTTTGGTCAGGTCTCCTTGTGGTAAAACAGACAAATCCTTGAGTAACATAGAGGCTTTAATAACCTCATGGTATCTTTCTTCATCAAATGCAGAGAAACCCACAATATTTTGTCTGATCGTTGTATTTGACAAGTACGGAGTTTGGTCACAGAACCCAACTTTCCTAGGATGCCAACCAGGGCCCATCGTCACGTTCCCTTGTGCAACAGGGGCTTCCCCTAAAATGACTTTGCATAAAGTTGACTTGCCGGACGCAATAGGACCAATAACGATGGTCAGCTGCGATTTCGGTATGTCAAGGTTAATATTTTGAAGAGTCAGCTTGTCCTTCTCCCATCCGAAATTACCTCCCGAGATGCTCATCGCCGAGCTGGGGTGAATCGCTACGTCTCGATCTGCGGGGCGCTCGGTCACCATATTCTTTCCCGAACGATGAAATATCGACCTGCGAAAATCGGCTCTTGAATCTTTCTCCAAGTACGATTGAATACGGGTGAGGCAGGTGAAAGCAGCGTTGAATCCGGGTATCATCTGGAAAAGAACCGCTAGCGGATTTGACAGCAAGAGGAGATACGATAACGATGTGAATATGGTAGTTGTATCGAGAGTTCGCGCAGTAAACGCGAAAGTCACGACAGGAGATATGCACATTGGTGTGTACCCAATAATGACGGCCCAGGTGATGATCATTCGAAACTGGGCACCGGCCTTGAGCTCCTCGACACGCAGTTCCTGTATTGATTCTTCGACCGGGCCGACCAGACCGGCAATTTTGAGGTGCTTCATTTCCCCGATAATACTTGATGTGAGCCCAACCCTTTTCTGGATCCTCTCCATCCACAATTTCTGCCGTGGCCCAGCAGACCTTGTGAGGAAGACTGTGAGGACTACGCAGCAGCCAACAACAATCAATGGCGCAACGAAGGACGCGCCGATTTGGCCGGATAGCAGCCATGAGGCAAGTGCAACCTCGATTATGTTTGCCCAGAGTTCATGAATATTTAAAAGGCCTTGAACGATGCGCTCGACGTCTGCACTCATCAATGTCAGAGCAGCGGAGTCGTCTGCTGCGGACAGCTTAGCTTCCAAAGTCTTCCTATACACGGCACCAGCCAGCAGCCCTCGAGTCATATACATAGTGCGTTCTTGCAAGTACCAATAGATTGCACCTGATGTCGCGATGCCTGTATAAATGAACGCCGCTGCACCGATGAGGCCGTACCCATCGTTGCGCGAGGACTGGTCAGGTGGTATCTGAAGATAGTTCACCAAAGAATTGATAAGGAACGGCTGACAAAATTGAAAAGCTGACAAGGCGATTCGTGGCCCGACTGGGAGGAGGAGCGGAATCGCTAGGGCTTTAGCGGTAGCCATGGCAAGACCATTCTTGCGATTTCTGGGCCCTTCAAGGATGATATGAGCGTATTTGGCGTATAGAGTGTTCGAGGTCATGGCTTGATCCAGAGGATAGAGATCATCGAGAGTAAGACTCTGCTTGTACCCCATCAAGAATAGTTTGTTGAGCCATGCAAAGGCGCCGAGACTGTATACGCCGCTGGTCTCCTCGGGGCTGTGCTCTTTTGTGTCCCAGCGAAGCCATCTTGTCTTTTGTTGAGACTCGAGGATTATAAGGAGGAATTTGATAGCTACAGTCGTGGTAAATAAGCGCGAGTAGGTGATTTCATCGAAGCTAGCTGATGCCAACCACAAGGTGCGAGTCTGGACAATATCCAAAAGGATAGTGAGAAACAGATAAGCGTTGAGGAAAATGGCCGGCCTTGGTGATCGTGAATGCTCCAAGTATGAGAGGGCAAGCATTAAGAAAACCGACGCGACTGTCAAAGCAGAAGAAGATATAAATAGGGCTGCAAATCTCTTCGATTTGACGATGCTAAGCACCAGCAACGTGAGGTGAACGAATCCATATACACTAATAGCACTCTAATCGATGATTATCAATACAGTAGACCTGTTACAGATAAATGGAGGGACGCACGAGTTTTGCAGCTTGCAAGAGTCTGCTACCACGATCCACAATGGCCGGCTTACGAATCAGAAATATCAGTCGTGGAAGACACACTGCGATCAAGAGCGTTGTTGGAAGCAGCGTGAAAAAGATCTTCTCAAACTTGATCGTGAAATCAAAGTCGCCCCTGCACCCCTCAACCGTCGGTCCAAGTGAGTCGTCGTTGATGCATCCTGCGAAATCCATCGCGATGAATGCCTGCTATGGTCTGGTGGATGATGTGGTCTACTTGATAGAAATATCTAGAAACGGGAATGAATAGATACAATGGGATTGATGAGCGATTTGACATCTGGAATGAGTACTAGGCAGACACCGAAGCATGACTTGGTGATGCATAATCATATCCCCAGAATACTGTCACAATGAATCCTGCATGAAGCTAGGCAGTATCTAGCGCCCTTAGGAAGAGGTGCTAGCAAAGACCATCCAATCATTGAGAATAATCTAGATTAATTGACTAGTCGTGTTGAAATTCTGGAATTGATATCAGATCTTTTGATCCGTAACTTGATGACGTTGAAACCTCTTGGACGAAGGAGTCAACATTATTGATGTTGTCAAAATTTAATACTATAACGCTAGCGCTGGCCATATCAAGCTTTGCTGTGCCACTCGATAATATGAATCCTGAAAGCAAAGTGGATCACAAAGAAACCTTCTTCAGCGGTCAATTGTGCCAGAAGATGCTACAATCCTCAAGCAGTTGAAGTCGGCTACGGCACCTTTGAAACCAGACAATCAGAATACCAAGTTTTTGAATTCTCTCAACAAATTCCTCTATCTATGATAATCCGCTTACCGCGCGGCCAAAACGCTATGCTCAATTTTAGCAGACAAGGAGTGACTTCTGTCGATATAGATAGACGACCAGTGAGATCAATATTAAAGGAGCGTTGTCCCTGGGACTGTTGGAAAAGGAGAGTAATAATGTCACAAGAAAGAAAAGCTAAGAATCATCGGGGATCTCTGAAAACAGACCTATCCGCATACGGTGAGACTGTGAAGGTTAGCATCTAACATATCAATAGGGACGAAGTTGAGGGGGGGTCACTCACGATGGGTAATTTAGGAATGACGACGCCTAAAGTAGCCAAAAAGTTGATAAGAAAGGATGTCAAATCGTAGTGGGTGTAATGAGTGCTGAGGAGGAAAAGAATAATAGGCACGCTGAGCAAGAATTTTTTGGCAGGGGTATATTGGTCTCCGTTGTCGATTTGCTCCCACATGTTGAGGTTATCGTAAGCACCGGCGTTGAACTCGAAGGGAATTCCTCGCACCCAATGGAACATGATGAATGTGACAAACATATAGGTAATGTTGGTGAGCGTCCACGAAGTCTCTTGAGAGACTCCGGGGATGATATCGTAGAAGATCTTGAGCGCAGCAATCAAGACAAAGTGGATCGTCCAGGCACCTATCAACCAGTCCATTAGTGTCTCTTACAATCTGGCTAATCCTTCCGAATCACTCACCCTTTGCATTTACCCAATTCGCATTCAAATTGGGCAGTGCCGCTTGATCGCTCATTTGTTCATTAGACTCGATGGGTTCCTGATAGATGATGCTGCTCGACCTCCTCCGCCTGCCCCCTTTCGACTGACTCATCTTTCTATCTGGGGATGATCGACCGGTACCTCCGTCGACGTCCGGCGGAAAGGAGATAGTCCGGGGGATAAGTAGGGACGACAGTTTGGCGGTATTGAAGAGGTGATTGTCAACGAGCGGGCAAATGTCGAGGAGACTTTAATCACAAGCACGTAGCTGGAAATCAGCCGCTGCTCGGAGCTATATGAGATGGATAATGTTCAGGCAGCGGGGTTCTGATGTAAGGCGAGATGGTTTGGAGTCTCTCCGGCCGGTGAAGAGAACAAGGAGAGGGACCGGTCAGGTCGCGTGCAAATGAGGAATGAACAGACGGGAAGGAAGAAAGAGACCGATAAGCCCGGAAGCAGAGCGGTAGGCGACGTATGTAGTTGGGTTAGATGAATGGTCAGGATTCAGACCAGGCAACCAGAAAAGAGTGGTCTGTCTGGAGCTGATTGCGTGGTTTGTCGTTCGGGAGTGATTCAGTATTGGCTGTCGAGAGCGAAAGAGAGGGTCAGGTCAGGCAGGTCAGGCCAGACTAACAAAACAGCTGCTGCTAAAACTTCATCCCCGATCGGACTAGCGCGGGCGGCTGTTTGCTTGATTTGACTGTTCTCCCCGATCTGGTTAGCGCTATGTTTGAGGCGAACATGAGAATCTTCATCTCATCTCGTCTCGTCCTGAACTAACCCCATTATCGGACGACAAATCTAGGCTTCCAGATTTCATTTACACATCCTGGGTGCTTGGAAGCAGGCGAAAAGTTGTACGTGTATACTAAGCAGCTGCACAGTATACGCCGCTCTTCTGTTGCGAGACTCTGTCTCGCGCCAAGCTCTGTCTGTATATGATTGGCTGGAGCTTGTGCCTTGTTCCTAAACTAAGTCCGATCTCAAGAAAAATTAACAATGCTACAAGCGATAACGACAGGAAGCCCCCAACGATTGCGATAAAAGAAGAGGCTTTCTATTGCGCAAATTGATATCCCAGCATGCTGCGCCATTCTGATATTTGCCACTTTTACCCCCGCGCAAGCCCATCGTGATCTTTCCGAACTCCCAGCAATCGCCAGATATTCGCCTGTGCGACGCAGAACAGCATAGCTACGTATGATGGCTGGCGCGTCTGACGACGAGGGCGACTCGCGCACTGCTTCAGTCGGCCAGGCGCGATCACAGTCGAACCCTAGCCCCTCTACCTCCGGAAGGAAAAAGTCGCGAAAGTCCAAGAAATCGGCAAAGAAGGAACTGCAGGACTTTGTGCCCCAAGGCGCCAAGTTCAGTGCGACTCCACTAGAAGTAGATCCAGAGAACTCTACCTCATCGTCTGGATCTGACTTTTCAAATAGCGACAATGAACCCGAGCAGAACATGAATAAACGACGAAAGACAAATGCACCGACTATGAACTGGAATCAAGCAAGCCGCAGCGCCATCCGCACTACCCTTGGCGCGAAGCCTACGGCTAAGGCTAATGAGACACAGCCCAAGTCAGCCTTTGATGCAGTGAACGACAAGTTCTTTCGGAGTCGCAGCTCATCTGGTTCTGAAGAGGAGGCACCTAGCAGGGATAACGCTGTGGCAAACGAACCCAGCTCCAAGGGCGACCAAGAACAAAAAACATACTTTGTTGATGACTCCGATGCTTCAGACTCGGGGGAAGTTTCTGAAGGAGACGACTCCATGATGCTCAATATTGGACAACAAAGTAATGGCCACGGCTTGAACGGTGCTCAAAATGATGCAGTCGACCTCTCCACGCCTCCTTTCGTCGTCGATACTAATCCCTCTACTCAACCCAATCAGCCCGATACACAAGAAACCGGCAGTATTTTATCAGAGCCATCAATCACACAACTTCCACCACAATCGAAAGCCGAGGCCTTCGCCGAGTTTGCAGCAAACTATACAACCTCTCCAGCTATTCTCGCAGATCTGAAAGTAAAAGATCTCGAGATACAAGCGCGGTTCTTTTTCTACAATTCTCATATCAATGAACTCGATTTGACGAGAGCTATATCGTGCACGGAATGCTTACATGAAGGGCATCTTTCTTCCGTCTGTCCAACCAAGGAGGTTTGTCGCCCTGGTAACCAGTCTAATGAAGACTAGCTAATCAACTTAGTGTGAAAACTGTGGCGCTTGGAATCTACACGAGGGCCGACTATGTCCTTCTGTCAGACGGTGTCAACGTTGCCGCGAAGTAGGTCACGACTCGCACGATTGCCCATCTAGTTTGAAAGCCTCAGCTGCAGAAATACCGTGCGATTATTGTGGCTCTGATACTCATACCGAATTCGATTGTGATAAATTATGGAAATTCCCCAGAGTACAGCCTCTGGACGGTCCAATCAAAGTCTCAATATCATGCAGCTATTGCACCAATAAAAACCATTTGTTCGGCGACTGCCCTCTCAAAAAGGTTCCCACAACATCGAGTACATTCTCCTTGAAAGATTACACGCCATCCGTGATTACCAACCTCAATTCCGTGATCGGCCCCAAGAAAGCAGATGATCCGGGCATGAGCATCCGTGGCCGTGCCACTCATCCACAAAACACAGCACCAACAGACGACGAAGATACGCTTGTACTTCATGGAAAGCGATCGCAGCCGAATCCTCGCGGCGGTCGAGGCAAGATTACTTTCAGAGGAGCCCTAGGCCAGAACCGGGGTCTGCAGGGCGAACAGCTTCCGCCGCCGCCGCCGCCGCCGCCACCGGGTCTTCCTCCTTTACCTCGTGAACCACCACCACCTTCATTCCACCCCAGAGACTATCGGGATCGTGACGATGATTTCAACAATAGACAACGAAGGCGTTCTCGTTCCCCTCCAAGTTATAATCCGCCCTCGAGGAACTATACGAGAGGAAGACCAGGTCCTCCTCCTCGGGGGCGTGGTGGTGGTGGTAGAGGCCGCGGTCGCGGTAGGGGAAGTGACCAGTACCGTCCTGGCCGGCGGTAAACCTGTACAAGGCTATAGGGTTTTTACTTTCAAAGAGGTCTGTTGTTGCATTTTGGCTTTATGGCGCCGCGAAAAGGATATCACCAATTGATTGTACTGTATTCGACCTCGATCTGTAAATATACCATGGAACTCTCGGAATACGCATAAAACACCTATGTGCTGCTGGGAATAGCACAGTTATCGCCCACGAACCCGTTTTCTAGAATATCGACGAGTTCGTCGAGTCGTGAAATACAAATATCGGTGTGCACATGCTCCTTCAAATGTATATTGCGCTCGTTCACGAGAAGTACAGTGGCTGCGCCGGCTGTATGCCCGGCTGTCATATCGTCAATGCTATCTCCGACCTAAAGAGGAATCAGCCATTGCTCTTGTCGATATTGAGGAAAGTCTTTTTGTACCATAATCATACTATCTGCACGGTTCCTCAAGCCCCACTGCTCTGCAATATGGAGTAGACCAGAAGGCTCTGGTTTGGGCAAGAGATCAGGTGTATCGCGCGTCACAATCGGCTCAAAGATGTGATTCGGAAGATGATTCTTCAAAAGATGCGTTACAGGCGCTCTGTACAAATATTAGACTATATAGCAGTAAATCGCAAGCAACAAGTCCCTTGACTTACTCGAAGTTTCTCGTGCATAATGCCCGACGAATCCCCTTCTTCTCAAGATAATCCATCAAGGTGACGAGGCCCGGCTGAGGCTGCTGTGCAAGCATCGCCTCACGCTCGATTGCCTGCACTTTAGCGACTGCATCAGTACGCGCTTGTTCTGTGGGAAGATTACGGATGTGTTCTAGGATATCTGTTTTTTGATCGATGCCTAATGCGGTTCTGATAGTCATGGGGTTTTTTCAGTCCATGGCTTTATTCGCAAGGGGATGATTCATACCGCATTTGTGGAAACATGTAATGTTGTGGTAGACTTTGTAAGAGTAAGCTCGTGACAGCCCGGGGAAGATTCCCATTTTACAGGCGATTCACTTACCATAATGTTCCATCGACATCAAAAACAATGCCTTTCAGTCTCGGGGCATCAATCGTGTCTGAATCTTGCTTCAACGGAGCGAATCTGCGGGGTCGCGCAGGTGCTGTCTGGATAGATGCCATGCTTCGTTGAGGACGCAAGTATCGTAAGGACGATCGAGGAAGCTGTAGACGTGGAATTGGTAGTATCATCTATGTATGTCTACAGGAAGGGTGGATGACGAGGAGTATGCCGAGATCTTGAAGATGATCTTGCTCGATGAGAATGATAACGGTTATCCGGAATGTCCCCACCTTTCCTTTTCTGGTAAGTAGTCTGATAGTCTATGTGCGACATGTATCGAGCATAGTGATAGCACATCCTAGTAAAGGTCTCAATGAGCTAAGAGAAACCTTGAAGAGTCGGAGCAGGTTTGACTTCTATCTATGGAAGACTATTCCTTCCTCTTGATGCTCTTTCCTTCGTTGCATGCCGTTTGATAAGATCAACATGTCTCTGGGCCTCCTAGTTCATGTTCATACACATCAGATATGGCAAATAGCATTGTATCAGTTCCTGTTCATAGTCAATTTGCTACATTTTATCTGGGTAACTCATGACCCATCATGGAAGTCAAAGCCATAGGACGTCTTCTCGACGAGAAGAACCGCACCCTCAGTCTGAACTGCGAATCATCAAAGCTTTTCCATCTCATATTCTGGGCATTATACCTTCTTCTTTTACGGCTTCTACACTTCTTACCTCATGGTATCGATAGTTCACCACAATGGCTTCAGGCACACATTACCAGAGTCGAATGCCGCATCATCAACGTCGCTATCTCAATCATTCAGATTGTCTCCGGCAGAGACATATCCTATTCGTCTTTCTCCAGAGCCAACTACTTCCAGTCAAGCCACCAACGAGACGGGAGCTACGATGATAGTAGTTCGTCCACAGGACCAGCCGATACCCTCATGGCACCGGGCGATAGCTCACTCGAAACCAACTTTATTCCTCCGACAATATTCGCCCCTCGGCAGGTTCAAGACATGGCATACTTCCGCCCTCAGGCGCCTCGACCTCCGTATCTTCGTCGCCACTACGAGAATACCAGACGATCCTCGTCTTTGATATCGCCCTTACCGTCTCCAATTTCCGCCAGTGGCCGCCGTCGAAACAATCTCAACAATCATCACATCCTTCAGATGCAGTTGCGCAACCTCGATGGAGCCGTGTCACCGGCCATTTCGTTCGCAGAGCCGATTCCGCGAATGCCTATACCGCCTGTACCGGCCTTCATTGCTCGTATGCCATTTGTATCTGTCAGTGACTCTATATACTCATCGTCGTGCTCTACGCCACTACCAAATGTGTCGTCTGAGGTTCAGACGTACATCGACCTCCTACCAAAACGCTCATTTGAGAACTCTGACGAATCCCGTCAGGTCACACGTGTTACTTTGAGTGGAAATGATGGTGGCGTGCCTTCAAGTATTCCTCCCCGTTTTCAACCGGATGCGCAACAGGGTACTCTCGTTGCGGTGGCACAATATTATGCGAGGATAAATCATAGAAGGAGCAGGAATGGGAGATCGTTTTCGGCGCCGGTCTCTCAGAGTATCGTGAAGGATTCGAAGGTCTGATAAGGAGACGGCACAGGTTGTTTACCCATACCATGCTTCTTGATATGGATGTTGAGTTTAGGGGGTTGTCTTGTTTCTTAGATGAATAACTACATATAATACTTTTGTATACATAATTGTCAGTCTTGACATATTTCTCATTCCCAAGGATTCGCATTCTGGTTCAAACGTGATAATGGTTTGATTTTCGGGACTGCATTGATTGTACGACGTTCCCTTTTCCCTTGGGGACAGTACAGCCCTGGTTCTAAAATCGTAATCTCACCCAACGATGAGAAAAAGTAACAGTAAATACATGCCTATGAAGGCCATCGACCTTAAGAAGAAAAACCCCTCCTTGTTGATATCATGTGCGTAAAGAAGAACAATTACATGCAAAGAAAGGATAATAGTAAAGCGAAACAAAAATACTGAGGGGCATAAATTTTTCATGAGACACGTTATGAGTTTCGTTATTGACATGTAACAGAAGAGGAAAAATTGACATGGAAATTGGGAAAAGCTTCGGCGGAGAAAAGAAGAACTCCATGCTCGCTTGATGCAGAGACAATATTATGTTCGTCCACCGTAGTAGGTAGCTGGGGTGGAGTGAAGAAAAGAAACATAATCAAGGCTTCGCTCTTTTCTTTTGTTCGCAAAATCGCAATAAATGATTACCCGGAATGGAAGAAGAAGGGAACAGGACAACACAAATTGCCCGCCTCTCTGTGGACGTCTTTTTTTTTTTTTCGCTCGGCCGGTGTTAGGATCAATAGTCATCATCATCGTAGTCGATCCTGTTAGGGCTTCCACGGTACTGATTGCGTTTGATGTTGCTAGGACTAAACTGTCCAGAACTAGTGATTGGTCTGGGCCCGGTAGGCTTTCGAGTTGGTGGCGCATTAACTGGGGAAGCGCTACCACGGTTGTTTCGGACAGAGAATCGATCGGTATGCGGAGAACCAGCGTCTTCCTTTACCTTAGGAGGTCGTTGAGGTACCAATGGTCCGGCGTCTTTGACTTTTGGTGGACGGGGAGGCCCCCTGGAGGAGCTCACCTCGGAGTAGCCTGCATCCGAGATTGGTGTCAAGCGAGAGTTACCGCTGCTCATCCTGTTCGCATTGGTGTAATGAGGCAGGCTTGACTGTGATCCCCATCTCTCTGAAGTGGGGGAAGTCGGTGCATAAACCTGTGCTTGAGATTCGAGATGAGTCTGGTAGCGATCAGTAGGGCCCTTTTGTGGTTGCGGGTGTTGCAGGTTGAGGCTGTCACGGTGTGCTTTGTATTTCGGACCTTCAGAGACTTGAGAAGGAACAAGAGGAGAAGGAGGACGGTTGTCTTGTTGTTCTTCATCCAAGGTGAAAGTAGATCGGAGACGGTCGTCGCCGTGCGGATCATAGAAGTCGCCAGCAGCGTAATGATCCTTATTAGCTATATCCGAGCCCGATCGCGACATCTCTGATGATGGGCGATCCTTCCGAGCAGTCTGTACGCTGTTGCGAGCATTGTCACCAGCTGAGGAGGCGGTTGTCTTAGACCATCGTGATATCTTGAAGAAAGACGAGCTGTTTGATTTATGTTTGCGTGCTTTTTCATCGGACTTTCTTGGTGTGGTCTCCTGACTTCCTGAACCCGTAGGCACTGGCTTGCGAGGTGGTGTGCCGAGATGTGCAAGAACACCGCGCTCTTCAGGAACACGCTCATCATATGGGACTTCTCTATCCAAGAGAGGCTGCTCATACGCATCAATCTCTTCATCCCCCTCAAGTACGGTGCTGATACGATTTTCCGAGGCTCGGCGTGCGTTCATGGGTCGCGCATCAGCCAAAGGTCGGGAAGAATTGGAAGTGTAACCAGACTGTCCGTCTGGTGATCCAGTACCTGCTAAGCCTTCAGGCTCATATCCGTCTGGGTAAGCTCCGGCATTGATGTTTGAATTGAGACTGGCGGCATTCGTTGCTGGTGCTGTGCCAACGCTTCCTTGACTAGTGCGTAGAGCTTCCACTTCATCGAGAAGTTGTTCAAGCATGTCTTCGATCTTCGTCAAATCGTTGGAAGACTTCAGACTTAAACTTTTCATGGCCCTTTTGAAGACATTTCGTCGTTTTGCTTGTACTTCCTCGCCGTAGTCAGCTGTGGCTAGTTGACGGCTGGACCGTGACGCGGGAAGTGGACGGGGACCACCGATAGCTCGAGTTCGTTCGTGCTGTTTGTCGTTGGCTTGCAAGATCATTTCATCCTGCTCGGCGATGAATTTTTTCATCTCCAAGAACGAGCTTCGCATATCAGCTGCACTGCGCACAAGAGTGACCAGGATTTCAGTGTCTCTAGCATTACGTTGAGCGTCTCTGACGGTGAGCTACATGATTGTCAGTCAGCAATAGGTGTACTCTATGTGAAGTGATGAGACTTACGTGGTTCATCAATGCAATGATATCCTTGGATTCAATGCTCTCGGCACCTCGGCCGGTAGCGCTGTCGTAGATAGGAGAAGCCATGCCGTGGGAGTAACCACTGTACTGCCGTTGGTGACCAGAGCCAACGAAGGGATCTTCTTCAAGATCTCTGTTGTCGAAGAGAAGAGGTGGATTGGCATGATCCAGTGTGCTAAATTTGTTGCGTGGTTCTGGCGTCCCATTGCTTGGTGACATGGGGTTTGCTGCCGAGATATAGCCCTCGTCTTTAGCTCCTGGTGGGGTTGAGTACATGCGAGCACCCATATATCCTGGATCGTATGTTTGATCATAATCGAATCCACGCTCTGCGGCTGACAAGCCTAGCCCTGCGCCCAAGACTCCACCAATAGCTGCAGCTGGGTTAAGGTCATGCTGAGGAGAAGGTTGAAGATCTCTGGTCTGTGGTGGAGTGGGATTGTAAGGCCAGTGATCTCTGCTGCCATGAGGAACACTGCCAATGGGGCCCTGAATGATGGAAGGGTTGGTATTAATTTCCGATTCTTCTTCTTCGTATTGTGCATCCTCTGGGTCAATATCTTCGTGATTGTCTATCATAGTAGTGTGGAGGGGGTATCTTTCATGTTCATCAAGATCTTCCTCGGACTGAGCGACACTCTGAGGAGGTGACGCTGCACCAAGACGCTTCGTGAACGATTTTTCGTCGTGGTTGTTAAGATCATATTCATGCTTCAGTGGACTTCCGCGACGAGAGCCCTCGGCTAGATCGCGCTCATAGCTCTCTTCATCATGACGTCCATTGACTGAACGGTTGAGAGAATTTGCCTGTGAACGAGCTTGGGAAAGGCCGGATCTCGTGTCCATTACAGAAGGGTCCAAAAGTGAAGCCACTGCAGACTCCACGGCGACCGGAGTCACAAATTGAGGCATCACGGCGGCTCCTTCACTGCGCTCCCTTGGAGAAGCATCGTAATCATCAAAAGCGTGGCCTTCGCCGGCGTTGTGGTTGATCATAGCCCTGTGGTCCTCGTCATGGAAATCTTCGTGTTGGCCCGCATAGGAGGAAGTCTCGTTCCAGTCAGCAACGTCCCCTTCGATATTTCTGTCCGTTTCATAGCCAAGTTCTGTAGCACCTTCATCGTGTTGCTTCAAGATTTCGCTGCGGCTCTCAAAGCTGATACCCTCAGGGCGCGTTGATCTGGCAAGATCTGTACTAGGCGCGGAAGACAGGGACTGGATGGAATATCTTCGGTCATCAGCTTCCTTGTCCTGGAATGTTTTCTCCTGCTGTAATTCCTGCAAATCATGATCACTGGCAACGCTTTGAATTGGGCTCAAAGCACGTGGGCGGTGTATATGGTCTTCAGGACCGAGCATGTCGTGATCTGGGTGATGTCCAAGCAAGTTACCTGCCGCAGCAGCAGCTATAGCACCGCTAGCGCCTTCAAGAAAGACATCACCATCGACAGAATCGGCTTGATCCTCAAAGTCGTGTTCACTGCGATCGCTTTGCCTGGATGCCAATTCTCCATGACTGGCGAGCGGCGTAGGAGATTCCAAACCACGCGGAGAGCCTCGAATGACCTCTTTGATCTGACGGGGTGTCGGTGTCTCCGTGTCAACAGTATCAGCAGTTCTTTGAGAGAGCAAGGAGTCTCGAGTAAGTTCAGTGTCGATGTCACTGCGGAATGGCATTGGTGGCACATTGTGTTTTTGGAAAACAAGCTCCGTGTCGGAATCATTGATGCTTCCCGATCCGCTGCGACTCTTAGACCTGCGCTTTCTTGACTTCTTACCTAGGCTGGACTTCGAGTCATGATGCTTGAGCGCCGCAGCTGTAAGTGCACTTCCAACTATGCCTGCGGCGGCGGCATCCCTGAGACCTTTACTCCTTTGGCGGCGTAACTTCTCCTCCTCGCTGAATTCGCGTTGGTTTCCAGGAAGCGATCCCTTACGGATACGAAGTGATTCCTCGGGTGAAGCGGATCCAGTGACTCTCTCTGTCTCTTTTTCACGGCGTCGCTCTTTGTAGCGCCTTCGGCGCTCTTCGGGTGTGGCTACCTCTTCTCTTTCAGGGGTTGTTCTTTCGGTGCCTGCCACCAAGAGGGAACTTTTGCTGACATCGGGCGCGCTGGAATGCTTCGAAAGGCGTCGCTTCGGAATCTCTTTCGAGCTGACACCGCTTCCAGATTCAACCGTATCACGCTCGAATTTCAACGTATTGTCGCTGACTTTCTGGTCCTTCTTGAGCTCTTTGAGTTCAGGCAGGATTAGACGCCGGATCGCATCTTCAACGGTCTCGAGGAATTTAGTGTTGTTCAAGGACGACTTGGATGTGTTGGAGCGGAAAGATATGGCGTCGCCCGACTTGTGGCGGGAAGAAACATTTGAACCGCTTAGCAGGCTCGACTCGATACTAGGCTGCTCTTCCTCGTCGTATTTGTGCGAGCGTTTTCTCAATGGCTTCGACTCTACTGCGAGAAGCTCTTTGTTGTGACGACCACCATCGCCGGCATTCAACTTCTGGGCCACCCTATAAGCAATCCGCTCGCGGCTCAGACTTCGGCTTCTTCGCCTTGAGGGTGCCTTGAGAAGATCAGCATCGGATGTATCGCGGGCTTTATCTAGACTTTGGCTCCGCTTGCGACGTGGCACACCAGAGACCATCGAACTGTCAAGCATGCTGTCTGCTGGCATTGACGATATTTCGGAGGTTGGCTGAATGTAGCGCTCATTGGATAGGTCGCTTCCATTCCCGCGGTCCAAAAACTCAATTTCAAGAGGTCGACCCTCATGTTCGTCGTCAGTGACGCTTTGATCGTCATTGCCTTCAGTCAAGGCCTTCTTCTTCGATGGAGTGCTGACAGAGATGCGCCTAGTGTAATGTGGTCGTTTGCTGCTGCTGCCCTCGCGTATCTGAATGGTATCACCCTGCTCTCGATTTTTTCTGCCCGACGGAATAACCTTGACCCTGACGCTTGGTCTTGAGTGGAGTTTCGAGCCGGTCTTCTCACGTTCAAAGTACTCGATAAGAAGTGAGGTTTGCGACTGGTGGGATGTTCGTGAGAGCTTTGACGAATCATCGTCGTCTTTTTTGCTTGATCGTCGTCGAGTAGAAATAGTGATGGGACTGCCGTCGTCCGGTAAAGAATATGACGACTTGTCGGTTCGTCGGGAAACGTCGGTAGCCATGTCAGTAGTTGTGAGGCTGCTCCCCGTAGTATCGATTCTACTATCGACTATGGATTCGGTTGGTGCAGGTAACAAAGGACGGCGGGAATTTACGCCCATGATGTTGCTGGAATTAGCGAGAGGAGTGCATAATCGGTGATTGTCTGACAAGAGAGATATGTCGTTGTCCTATTCGAAGTTGGGCCGGCACTGATTTAGCTGTGTCGGGGACAGCTTAGGTGGAGATCGATCCCAAGTAAACAGACGGTTGCGTGGGGCTATTGTAATTGTGAGCCCAGCACGAAGGTAGAAATTAATTGAAGCAGGTGAGCTATCTTCCGTAAATCGCCATGGGCCACTGAGCGGTTGATACAGACAGTTGGCCACAGGTTGAATCGTTTACAGAGGTGTCGCTCAATCAGTCGGTGAGCCCACCGCTGATACCCTCGGTAGTGATAAGATATCAGCAAGGGAAGAGAGGCGATGGACTGAGGTGCAACTTCGGAGTTGCTTAGGAATGTAAGTAAGAGAAATACTAAGGATGCATTCGCCGTAGAGACAATCAGGATCAATGCAAGGAAGAACAAGGAGGAGAGAAAAGGAAATTGAGGGTAAGAGCAGCGGCGACAAAACAACACAGAGAGGGAAGGAAGAGGCTGGGGACTAAGCATAAGATCGCTGGGCGACGGGCGGCTGGGCCGAACCTTCCCACCACTCACAAAGCGGAGCACCACCTTCAATAGCACGAACACAGCAAACGTACGTTCGACGAAGGGAGTGGCTGGTGCTGCCAGACATCAAAGACAGAAAACACAGTCTCTTTATTCCGTACCCTTAAATGTATACAGACCAATACTCAGTCGTCGTTGTACGCGGTGCCCGAGCCTGATTGAGGTGAAGCCTTTTGCGATGTTCTGCTCCAGTGACACAGCAATATCGCATGAAACCCGGGAGCTAGTCAATCTATTATGCAGACCAACGCCCACTAAGCGACATGGCCTCTCTCATGGCTGCTGGAGTGCGACCCTGACCTGGACGACAGTACGTACATTCAATAGTTCACGCATCGACCATCCAGGACCGAAGTGCACTTCCCTCGCGAATAGCGACTACTGCAATTCTCGAGTACGTACGAGGTCTACACGGTCTGCCTGGGAAGCCCCGGATGCGATGAGACCAGTCTTATGGAGCAGAACATCAGTTTGCAAGGAACAGGTCGCTGACAAGTGATACGAACGACATCTCTGTGTCCTGGTCACCCAGGCGACCGCCAGTCTCTATTGGTGGCTGCGGGTCCGCTAGTCATGTGCTGGGCCGTGATGATGAGTTGTCAACTGCCCCTCGACTGCTTTTATCGACATATGCAACATCATTGGATACGTTGGTTCTCGTTTCTTGAAAATGTGCAGGATGACAGTCCAATTGTTCTATCAAGAATTTGCCAAAGGGTACAAGGATGGTGTTAGAGATCAGCCGGCGTGTGTGACATCGTATATATGAACGAATTGGTCGATTTGGAGCCTCATGATATACCCAGCCACCACAGTCTGCACCTCTACATTCAGTGGTTAGTTCGCATCAGGTCTATGGGGTAGACTGGTAGACTGGCAGTTGTCTACGAAGTAATCACTCACCGGGACCATCTCTGCGACAAGGTTGAATTTTTAGGTGCCTGCTTGCATAAGCGAGCCATAAACTACCCGTTATTTAGGATTCAACTTATAATCCGGAGCCATTCTTTAATGCTCGATGCTCTGAAGTCGAGAAACTATCATCCATTGAATGACGAAGATGGAGTCTTACAACAGTCTTACCCCAGGGTCTTCGACGCTTGACATGCATATATATCATAGAGCTCCACATATCGACTGTCGATAACAGGGCTGCCTAGATACCAGCAAGTCAATAGCCGCACAAATTCTTTGAATCTGATATACCAGGTGCTCTTTGAGACTCGGTAATTTCCTGTAGCCGATCGAGCGTTCCCGGTTTGTGGTATCGACGCATCGGATCGTTGTAGACAATTGGCTAGAATGCATCTGTAGTCATCTGGTCTTTTCAAGGACTATCCAGACCTTGAAACAAACAATGCGTCTCGAACCAAGATCTGATTTGGAAGTAGGGTGGGGAGCTATGCCATCGCGACATGTCGACATGTAGCACGAATTGCACGAGAAGAACATCCAGAACAGACACATGAATCACGGCGTAAGCTCGGCGAAGGTTCTGTCAAATTTACGGTTCTACCGAATCAAGAAGCTCGAAACGCTCAACGATGGGAGCAGAGTCGACCAATCCGGTCCACACATTTTGCTGCAGGCGCGCGCTTCATATAGAATATATCCATACTCAAATATTCCAGGGTCCTGACTTGGGCATGACATGCAGATAGTCAGGTTAGGGCTAACCCTCGCAATCTCCACGTGAAATCGTGGCCGCCTTAGGCTCACAAAGTGCCGAGCGAGACAATACTGAAAAGTGAAAACACGTGCATCTATCACGCTTACTGTTCGCGACAAAAATAGCAACAAGTACATAGCAGAATAACCCGAGTACAAATGTCAAATGGTCCCAGCATACCAGTATGTCGGTGAAGAGCTTTACGTATGTTTGATTTTCGTCAGGACATCTCCTGAACCGCCAGATGATCTCACCCACTAGTGGAGACGCGAGAACATCAATTGACTAAAAACTTGGCGATCTTATCTTGAAAATAATACCAGCTTAAGCAGATTTCCAGGCTGCACAATTCCTGATCTTCATCCGAGCCGCTTGGCCAAGAGGGCTGTGCAGACCCTGAACGGACTATGTTATTACACGTGCCAAGTATTGGCGTTGAAGCACGGAGTCTTGGTCCTCTGGGAGGGGATTAAAAGTTGAGACAAATCTCAAACTGGACAGGTCGCGACTTGTGACAGGATAAGAGAGGGAGAGGGGGCGATCCATTATGCCGCCGTTTTGGGTATGGGTGATGGGAGTTATGCCACAGTCCCATGTTACACTCCTGCGATATCCTGCCGAGATGTAAGTCAGCCCTTGGCCATTCATAGCGGATGGATCTGTATACGTATTCAGGGTTGTGGCTATGCAATTAAATACGAGAGACAGTCTTGGACTGTGCGACCCCAGAAGGACAGATGGAGTGGGAATAGGGCGGCTATCTGAAGCTGAGTCTGAGACTCTTGACACGATCGGTTGCTTTCTATCGATCAACCACATACGTAAGTCGCGAGAAGGATCAATTCTCAGGTCGATTGTACGGAGCATACTCAGATAGTTACTCTAACTATCTTTGCATGCTTATTCAATGATGAAGCTAGGCAAGTTGAGTAAGTAAGTTACTACGTAGTTAACTCACTCAATTTCGGGTAATTTATGTAATTGTCCTGTATGGCCCGCGTAGATCTGACCAGCAAAAGGGAACTTGACCCACCTGATGGACTGGGTAGCAAGACATGATTGGCTGCCACTGGTCGGCCTAGGAAATCTCTGAGAGCCGTTTTGGCTGGGACGCGCGTTACACATGATGTTACAGCTACACTACGGGCACTGTCCAATGTCCATAGTAAATGGATGGATGTACTTGAAGAAAGTTATCCGGTATGAGACGATGAGTTGGATGGCTGGATGACCGCCCGCACACGTCACCCGGGCCATCCGCCGTTTGCTTCTTCCTTGGTTGCGCGAACTCTCGTTATACTCCAGATCACCCATAAGTACTCAGAGTATACTATGTAGACTAACTATCTCGACTCGATATTTCCCGCTGATATAACTTGAGCAGAAGGACATTCTTCAACCCAGGTGTCACGTTTCAACCCGTCTTACCCCGTACCTCGTCTACCGCCGACCAATCAGGCGACCGGGCCTCCTGACTGGTCATTCCGCGTTGCTCACTCGTCATCTGCCTGCCTTGCTTACCGCATCAGGCGTAGCGCGCTGTCTCACCAGGCTCGATCCCAGGGCGCTTACTCTTAGTTCTTCCTGGCCTATCCGCCCCCCGATCTCCCCTTCCAGCCAGGCCCTTTCGTCTCCATCTAAAGTGACTGCCCTCTTGAGTCTCTGACGGACACTGTCAGACACCACCAACCCCTTCGACATTCGACATTCGACATTCGACATTCGTTTTGTACTCTTCTGATCTTCTTCCTTGACCCCGTTTTCTTCTTCGTTCACATTTTCCCTTTTCTCTCCCTGTTTCGCTTCTTTGACGCTCTCCGCCGCCTTCGTTGCTCGATCCGACTAGTTACATTCTTTCCCCCATTGTCGTCGTTACTACGAACGACACAACGAAACGCAAGGCTGCCTCCTCTATACAGTCGCTCGCTCTTTGAGAGGCAATCGAAGCAAAACTAAAATTAAAACCAGCATTGTTTCGGGTTGACACCGCCAGCAATTGTTGACTCTGACATCTACGGACGATCGCAACCACCACCCCTTAACCCAGAAACGAACCACCTCCGTCAGTCTCCTTCGGGTCGCTACAACGTAACATCCCTCGCAGCAGAGTGGCCTTGGGCAAATCCAATGGTGACGCAATTTCTGAACGTCTAAGGGAATCTGTCACCCCACAATCGATCTCTAGGAAGTGACCCTGCCAGTCCCAACTTCTCGTCATCCTACACCACTCACGACTTCCGTTTCCGGCCATTCATCCTCATCACTGACGCTCTGGAGCGTCCACCGATTAAATCTTTGCCCCGGCGTCATATCTTATCTACGAACGCTCGTCGGGCGACTGGCTTGGAAAAATCACAAAAGTTCTTATCCTCATCGCACAGTCACAACCAACAAAATGCGGTTATCCTCGAGTCTCTTCTCCCTCGTGGCCGTCGTGGCCTTCTCGCCCTTCGTCTCCGCCCTCCGAGTCCTCAAATCGACCTCTTTGATAGAATGTATGGATAATTCGAATTTCTCAGCGTCTCTTTTTCAGGTCACCTTCACGCCCGATAACAAAACGCTCGCTATTAATATCAATGGTATTTCGTCGATATCCGGCAATGTCTCGGCTGAAGTCGTGGTAACTGCCTACGGCTTTCAAGCGTTGAAGGAAACGCTCAATCCTTGCGATTTTGGATTGGATGGACTATGTCCTATGCAGACCGGCGCCATCCCAATCGAAACCACCATCACAGTCTCCGATGCGGTGGTCAAAGCCATCCCCGGTATCGCTTACAGTGTTCCTGATCTAGATGGCCAGGTTTACGTGTATATCAACTCTACGGATACCGGCGAACGGATCGCCTGTTTGGAAGCCAACATGACAAACAGTCAAACCGTCCACCAAAAGGCGGTTGAATGGGTTGTTGCCGTGATCGCAGGTCTTGGACTCGTGGCTTCTGCCATTACCTCTGGTCTGGGTCACTCGAACACCGCTGCACACGTCGCTGCCAATGCATTGTCGCTCTTCGGCTTTTTCCAGGCTCAGGCTATGATTGGCGAAACAGCTGTTCATATGCCACCCATTGTCGAATCTTGGACACAGAATTTCCAATGGAGCATGGGTATCATCCAGGTTGATTTCTTGCAGACAATTGCAACATGGTATCAGCGCGCCACTGGAGGAACTGCGAGTACACTACTATCTGAGCTGGCCACGACATCAGTCGTGGTTCAGAAACGATCCCTTGACATTGGACAGAATCTCTATCGCCGCGGCCTTCACTACCTCGGAAAGAGAGCTGACGACACAGGCACAACAGTGACGATTTCTGGATTAGTGCGGGTTGGCTTCGAGGCCGATATTGAAGCCACCAACATTTTTCTGACTGGTCTGATCTGGTTCGTTGTCTTTGTCGCTTTCGTCATGATTGGAGTTGCGGCGTTCAAGGGTATTTGTGAACTACTGGTCAAGTACAACAAAATGCCGAGTGATAAGTTCCAAGATTTCCGCAACGGATGGAAGATTGTCATGCGCGGAATTCTCTTCCGTCTCACCCTGATCGGCTGGGCTCAGATGTGTGTCCTTTGCCTGTGGGAGTTGACTCGGCGTGATTCAGCAGCAGAAGTCATTCTTGCCGTGATTATGTTTTTGTCGATGGCCACAGTGCTTGGCTGGGCAGCTTTCAAGGTCATCACACTCGCAAACCGATCTATCGCCATGCACAAGAATCCGGCTTATATCCTCTACTCAGACCCGGCTTGCTTAAACAAGTGGGGCTTTTTGTACGTTCAGTACAGGGCTACAGCATACTACTTTGTCATTCCTGTGCTTGGCTATCTTCTTATCAAGGGCATGTTCATCGCCTTTGGGCAAAACGCACAAGTCGTCCAAGCTGTTGCTTTTTTGATCATCGAGGCCGCTTTCTTGGTTGCCGTCAGCGTAATCCGGCCATGGATGGACAAGAGAACCAACATCTTCAACATTTCTATTGCTGCTTGCAATTTCTTGAACGCTGTTTTCTTGCTAGTCTTTAGCAACGTGTTTAACCAACCAGTAAGTGTTTTTGTTTTTTTCTTTCTTTCTGCCGTATAGGATCGTCTGACTTGAGTAGGGAATGGTTACGGGTGTTATGGGAATCGTATTTTTTGCCTACAACGCTGTATTCGCTCTGGTCCTCTTGATACTGGTTCTGATCGCCTCTATATACGCTATTGTCTCCAAGAACCCGGACATGCGCTACCAACCAATGCGCGATGACCGCGGTTCATTTATCAAGAGCAACACTGCTCTCAACACCGAGTTAGATGCATTAGCAAACACCGCTCGTGGCGGTGGCGAGATGGAACTCAAATCAACGGCTTACCACCCGACATATCAAGAGGAGTCTGGTTCCATTTCGAACGGCAGCGGTGCCAGCATCAACAATCGTGGACAACACGACATGAACAAACCGCCTGCATCACCGATCGATCCATCGGTGCCACTCTTCCCTAGTCACGCACCCCCGTCGTACGACTCAAATGGATACGGTCGTGACATGGAACGAAGCCGATCACCGGCACAGATTGGAGATTTCAATCCTGCCTCTGCACTAGCAATGCAGAACTACAGACAACAGCACAACGCCAGTCCATGGCAACGAGGCGCCGGCTACGATCATTAGTCGAGTTACGTGTCTGTCAGTTTACATAAAAATCGTTTGTCTGTTTATGATGAAGACATGTCAGCCATACATTTTCCGGCCGTTTGTAACGCGTTTTCTCTTACCTTGAAGTTCATTCCTTCCTTCTCCTTCTCACAACACTTTTACATCGTCTATGGATATATATACCAGGCGTTCATCATCTCGATCTATTTCTTTACTCCATTTTCCATCTTTACATTTTAGAACACAGCATGTGCGGGTCCTGGCTTATCATTATCGGGGTTTCAATTGTTCTTCATCTCACCACGTCTGAGAAAGGTCATTTTATTCCCTTGTAATTGTTTTCTTTGATTGTATGGGATATTGGCGTTGATTGTTGTTTTACTTTGTTGACTCGCTTTGATTGAGTTTGCATATGTACGTATGTATTAAAAAAAAACTCTATTGATCACTTCAAGCTTGAAGCACATGCAAGGCATGGGCTACATAAGGCTGTAACAATTACCCTCCTTCGTTCGTTCTACAAGTAGACCTCGTCCAACGTTATAATGGATCATGCATTTTAACTCCTGTCCCGAATTGGTATGATACACGCAACAACAAACGACACAGTTTTTTTTTTTTTTTTTTTTGAAAAAAAAAAAAAAAAAAAAAATCTCAGCTTATATTATCTGTCAACGACAAGTTCATCGATCCATCCCAGGAGGTCGATACCCTCCCCCCGGCGGTCCAGGCGGGAACCCTCCCGCTCCAGGAGGAGGTGATATGCTCGATCCAGGGCCACCTAGTCCAGGCCCACCCGGCGGAAACCCGGCGCCAGAGGGAAAGCCGGGAGGAGGTTGGAAGTTTGCTGGTAGACCACCCGGTGGTGGGAAGGGGAGATTTCCTGGTAGGGGGGGCATGCCTGCGGGCAATGAGGGAGCACCACCGGCGCCGGGGATGGGGAAGGGAGGTTGGAAGGGGGGCATGCCGCGGCCTCCTGGTGCTGTTATCACAGATATGTCAGACGTGACTTGAGTTAGAGGATAGAGGATGAAAACGTACGAGGTAATCCACCCGGAGCTCCGGGAGGCGGGATACCGAACGGAGGAGGTGGCATTTGACCTGGTCGTCCTGTTAACCGATCAGCACAGCTCTCTTTTTATATACCACTTTTGATCCTTCGATACAGATGCACGTACCAGGAACCCCAAAAGGAGGCGGCGGAAACGATCCCGGCGCACCGGGATGCTGCAGTAACGGATTGGCCTGTCCCTCCGCCGCGTATGAAGATGTGATTGAGTCGATTACGGATTGCGCTTTTTCATGTCCGATTTCTGGCCACCACCGTAACCCATCGTCAGTAACTATAGCAAGTAAATGTAGGGAGAACGAGACGCACGTTGGTAGTAGTCCACCACGTTACGAATATGATTTCGTCCTGCATTGTGTGCTTTGCGCACGCTCATGGAGTCGTGCGTTAGGTAGACGTCGCAGTAGTCGCCTGTTTGATACCAAGTCACGCGTTAGTCCATGGATTAATGTATTGTCAGTGCCGGAAAGGGGGGTCCTACAGAAGAGTGCAAAGAAGTTAGCTTGGCCTATCTTGACATCGGAGGTGGGGGGACTTATATTTTGGCATCTTGAAGGATACGGGCCCTCGGCACTGAGCAGTTGTTCACTGGATGTTCGAGATGTAGTCGTTGAGATATTGCGCGGAAAAGCGCGCCTAATTCGGCGGAGGAGATCGATATGACCGGAAGTGTAAGTCGCAGCACCTATATTTTATGACTCGTGTATGTAGGTTCGTCGAGTATTGTAGCGCGTGGTTGCTGAAGCGAGGTCTGTCTGAGGAACGGTCCAGTCCACGATGCAAAACGATAAGCTCCATCTCCATTCATTCTAGGCGGTGTAGGGTGGCATAATAGTGCCATCGTGCCAGACGGCGCTATTCCGTATCGGGACATTGAAGCTTTTTCGGTCTTTTCTCTAGAGTTGTATGACTGAAAAGGTCGCATATCTTGCACAGGCGGTGGTGAGGACTGTAGTGGACAAGAGAAAACTATAAATGAGTTTATTACGTGCAAAAATCTACCTATGCAGGGAGAAATGAGTTGCGCCATAGTATATATCTTATGCGACCTCGCAATCAACATGAAAGCTTCAACATAGTAAAATAGTTTGAATCTTAGCACAAGGTGCACTAGTGTTCAGTCACTCCCAGTACTTGGTCCCGGTAGGACAAGCAAGAAACGCTACGCATCTACCCTGGTCAGTGGCAGACTCCTAGAGTACTGTACCTGGCGATTAGATCGTGTGGCGTGCATAAGTCAAATCCATAGCCATACCGAGCGCCGAGAATAGCAATCCCAAGCTTCGGACAATTTCTGCCATTCATGCCCTCAACAACCATGCACACAGTGCCACCTCCTACACTTGAGAAATAAAATAGCAATAACAAAGTATAATATTTTCATTCATTGTCACTGTCAATCGGAACTCGGCTCGACTGGAGATCTCTATGGACTGTTAACCCAAAGAGGACTAGACTGACCGTCCATCTCGACTTGTCCAACCCAGTAATTTTGCCATGACTACGAGGAGAGAGAGAATTTTGCAGTGGATTCGGTCCACTCCTGTGTAAATATACACATGGTCCATACAAAACAAAACAATACAATGATGGCAGTGAAAAATTTTCCATCAGAGTCTTACGAAGAATGTACGGTCGACCGGTGAGTAGAAGTGAAGATGATCCATTATCCCTTCGAAAAGGGTAAAGTAATAAGAAATTCGTAATCATACAGTAGACAGAATACAAAAAGAAAGTATAAATAAAAAGAATCAGGTCATTGACGAGATAGAACAATTGAATAGTCAAACTCCCGAACCGGAAAAGGGGTATAATGCTATACGAAGGATTCATTCAGGGAACGCTTCGCTGCAGATGTGGCATAGTAGTAGTAGAAACAGTCGTGAAGGAAGAATAAACAAGAGAACTTTTTTTTTTTTGTTATGCCGGATTGCCCCATTTCCTTTGACCTCGCTAATGATTCAGATCGATGCGCCGTAAACCAAATAGAAGAGAAGAAAACTTTTGGTGAGTGTCGTGATATCGTCATGGTCGTTTCGTTTTAGGGTTTTGTGGTAGATGTAAAGAGTCAGTTGTGGCCGGTGAGGCGGCTCCAGGTGCGCTCCAAGCTCTGACGAGCGCGGTCCTTTGCGCGATCAGCCAAGGACTCGTTGCTAGAAGAGCTGGTGCTGGACTCGCGACGCTCCAGACCATAAGACGACCTGTCGCTGTGGAAGATCAGGTTGCCGGCACCACCGCGGCCGACGTGGAAGACGGGTGCAATCTCCTTTTCGCGGCGCATCTCGCGCTCGAGCTCCTCATCGAAGCTGAAGATGGCGCGCTCACTGCTGCTGTGCACGTTGCCGGCGCCACCGCGGCCGGACTTGTAGGTCAGCCGAGTGCTGGAGTCGAGGCGAGTCAAGGATGCAGGGCCCGTGGCGGTCAGGGAGTCGGTGGTTTTGGTGTCGCGCAAGGAGATGACGTTGCCGGCTCCTCCGCGTGAAGTGTGTAGAGCTGGGCGGCGTGAGCTAGGCACCGATGGGTGCGGCTCAACGACCCTGTACGCAGCAGAACGAGCTGACATTTGGTTGATGGCGATAGATGGTTGTTGGATTGGGAAGTAGTTGTTGTGGATGGGAGTGTACTATCGTACTAGTGTGGCCCGGACTGCGAGGCGAATGGTGTTCAATGTTCAGCGTTTAGTGTTTGGTGTTCAGTGGTCAAATTGGGTGATGGTCAATCTCTTCTAGATGGCAGGATATGGCAGAGTCCGGGGGAAGGGGCTTATATAGGCAACGAGGTACCAACGAGGGACGGCTCCACCCAAGCAGGAAAAGAATTGCACCATCCTGGAAACCGGTTGTCTCTTCAGTTCGCATTTCTCAGGTACCATCTGGTGGACAAGTCACACGGCCAGCCTGGTGGAGAAGAGGTGGTAATATTACGGACTGATGAGGCGGTTGAGTTGTCTGTACATAGTACATGCTACGTACGTCCATAGTACAAAGATTCTCTTAGTGTGTGCGATAAAGCAGCGGGCGGGACTTGCCTGTGACGGACGCGGAAAGTGGCTGCTGCTTTAAGCCGGGCCAAGTCATCCAAGTCATCTGACCCGCGCGGCCTCAAAGAAAACTTTTTCTCGGATGGAGCAGCATCGCCAAAACGTAACAGAAACTGCGCCACGGGGCCAATCAGCAAGTTTCCTGGGGGTAATGGAAATTCGCCATTCGCACCCTCTCTGGCCGGGCTAACCCGTATTTTACAATAATACCAATACCCAATACCCTCTCCGAGACCTCGCTCGCTCCCGTCTCAGCCAGTCAGTCGGAGCACGCCAGTTGCGACCGTCAAGCCTGACGTAATTGCATGGTCTCGGCTTCAATGCAGAGGGTAAACATGCCACCAGGTTCCCCTACGGTTGGATACTCCTCTACGGACTAGCACATTTCATGTTTGAGCTGAGCTACAGAGAATTACATAACAAAGTCAAACAGGAGAATGTGATGGACTCGGCATAAACGATTCGTCTGGACAAGCCCCCCTCCCTTCCCTTGGGACTGATCGACTGACCAGCCAGAAAATTGACTCATCAATGAGCGCGTTTGTAGTCAACTACTACGATGTATGAGAAATCGCATCATACATATTACGTGCTCGCTTACCGCCGGCGTCCATACTGTGTCCAGGGGGGGGAAGGCTTCCCATGCCGTATTTCCGGTGTACATGGAAATGTAAACTGGTTTCAGCTCCCTCTTGCTGTAGAGTCCGAAGTGAGTCAGGCCTGGACCACGGATTGATGGCAGGTATGAATGACAATGACATATCACTACTAGGTAGGAAGGAGGCAAGACAAGGGGAAAATTTTCCAGGAGCTAATTTTAGTCGGACTCCCGCTACTGGTTACATAGTATGTAGTGTGTACCGTATGTACGTACCACCGAAAATGAGTTACGCGTGTAATTTTGCTTTCCCCGGATTTTCCATCTTACTACTACGTAGTACAGTAGTTACGGTGTACCATAGTACGTAGTATGTCCTAGGTACTCCGTACGTGGTGCGTTACTAGTTAGCCTCTAATTAGGCGGGTCCCCCTCCCCGCATTTTTGCTCAATTTTTTCCCGGCTGGCACTGAGCAACGTGTTCATTCAGACAAGTTAATCTATAGTCTCAATGCCATTAACATTCTTGAACTGCATACGACTTACTACATAAATACAGAGACTAGTAAGCGGGACTAATGGGACATACACAGTCAAAACAGAAAGTACTAACTTACATGGCCTGCGTAGTCATACATACTATGTCGTAGTAGGTACTACGTACTGCCACACCGATCCACGGATTACACGGATGCTTTGGTAAGTCCGTATGGGGAAGCGCTGTACGGAGTAATTGCTACGTCGTTTGTAAGGGCAACCTCCTCCCGAAACAAGTCACATGTACCTACTCAGTTATGTAACTTAAGCGGCAGTCCTCGATCTCAGACACGAGCCGGACTCCGTGACCTAGTGGCTGGTGACCTGTATTATGAATCACTCAGCCTGTTTTGCGTTTGCCTCTTTTCGATACTTTTCTAGAACTTTTCGGGTTGACTCGCTAATTGGCGTATGTTGACAGTGCACATCGTCATCGCCTGTTGCCATCGTGATGATTGTAAGGAGAGATCGATCAGTCACAGGGTTAGAAAATGAGGACATTGGGAAATGTGGCGGGCTGACGGGCACGACTCGATGAATCGATTGTGATTGGTCGATTGTGCCGAGCAACGCAAAACGCCGAATACGTCCACTTCTGTGACTTGACCACTCCAGCGAAACTCGTCAATCAACGTTCGATTCACGTCATTCTTCCCCCTGTGCACGGTTTGTCCGACCGGGATCTGGTGACGAGTGCAGCTGCATCTTCATGGCCAAAGGCAGGTATCGTGTCTGTTGCTTGGACATTGGGCAAGGGTCTAGGTCTAGGCGAGGACTGAAGCGTTGGGCTGCTGTTTTCGGAAAATCCGCACACGATCTGGATGCGGTGGGTAACCCCGGATTTCAGAGTACTAGTTCCCTTTGGCAAGTGGCAGCCCCATTCAGCTGACTCTCAGTAAAATGAATCGAACGTCCGTGCCATATTTGGGCAACTTGACTGACAGCCACGAGGTTCGACAAGCGTGTCTTCGTAATACTCATCACCGTGGCAAGAAACATGAAAACCTTACATCAGTGAGACATGTCACAATATGAGCAATGCATTCGATGATCTAAGCTTAATGCTGCATCTCATTCTCCAAACTGGCCAGCACAAACGACGCCGACCCATGCACACTATCAAACAACAACGGCTGCGTCACGTAGTACTACCACCTGCATTAGCGAACGCGTCGTTTCCAAACATGGACAGAAGGGCATACCTCATAATCCGCCGTGGAATTCAAACTACACACCGACACCGTGCCATTCCAACCCAGCGTGCCATTGTGATAGTCCACGACAAACGTCGTGGTAAGATACGCATACGCCTTGTCTGCTGTGTCTCGATATTTCTTCGGTCGTGGCAAATAGCCTAGTCGGGCACCCTTGTATAACCCGTAGACAAACATAGCACTTCCACTAGACTCGATGTAATTCCCCTCTCGTCCCGGAAAGTTGAGAGCTTGCCACCATGCACCCGACCCAGGGTCTGCCGCTCCGACGAGCGAGTCTGCAAGAGACACAAACCTTGCCTGGACGTGTCTCCACTGCGATGATTCTGATGAGGAGAAAGAGTTTGCTTCGAGCCAATTCACCAGCGCCATAAAGTACCATCCCATTGCCCGCCCCCAAACAACGGGACTCGCACCCGTGATGGGGCTCGCCCACACGGCTGTTTTGGATGCATCGTAGCCGTGGAAGAGCAAGCCCGTGGTGTTATCGAGGCAGCGAGACCAGAGCAGATCTAATTGGTCGATTATGTCATGCATGGTCGCCGGTGTAGAGCGCGGATTGAACTGGGTAGTATATAGAGACGCAAAGGAAGCGTACGAGTACATTCCGTCTAGATAGCTCCAGTTGGGGTAGGTGAAGTACCATAGGCCCCCTTGTCGATGTCAGCATGTTTCGCCATAAGCCTAGGTACGCAGAAAAGCTGACCATATTGATTCCGCGGCTGCAGGGCGATAGACTCATTCAACGCATCCAAGCCTTCTCTCACATTCTGCTTATCCACATTCTCAATGTATTCCGCCAACAGTCCTCTCCCTAGTGAAAACCGATCCAAGGGGTACAAAGTATCTTGCGAAGCATTGAGTAATTTGTCCAGAATACTCTCAGTACCCCGTTGCACATGTGCCCAGTACTTGTCTTTGGCGTCTTGTGATGCTACAGGTGAGTTGATCAGTTGGAGCAGCGCATCTTGCACAATGCCTATTTGCAGGTATGTAGATGCAGTGGCCGTCTCGGGGGCGATTCCTTGGCCGCGGGAGATGATGCTATCGGCCATCCATGCTGAATAGTTGTTAGCGGCAGACGCCGTGATGGCGGTGGAGAGCGTCAGGCTTGTGAGGAACTGTGATACTTTCATTTTGGTTCCGAGGCAGTCAATGATCACTTGCAGCATTGAGAAATTCAATTGCATTGGGTAGCTGACGCATTTATCTCTATCAATGGCTACGTTGGTTTGGCTGTCCGAAACGAAAGTACGTGGGTACAGGGGGCAGCTGAAAGGGCAGGAAGCTAGATGCTGATGATCGACAGTCAGCCCTAAGCCCTAAAACGGACAGCCAAGCCAAGTGAAAGATAATCAGCTGTATTCTTGCACTCCGGGGTGCAAGAATACCAAAAATATGAACATATTTTCAGACTAGATTAGGTAGACAGCTAGACGGTGATATCGCACTTCTGCGCAAAAGGAGATGATGGACAATCAGCAGCACTGGTAAACAGTAGTAGGCCTTACGAACACGGCAGCTGAATCGGTCGGCATACCGGCACTTTGGTCTGAGGATACCTTTATTTGATTAAGACTCCATATTCTACTCAAGACTAGATTCTAGTCATTCATCGACCTGAAGATCATGGATTCAGCCTTGTTAATCCTTCGGCACGAACGGCATATAGCGTATTCGGCCGGCAGCACACGGAACAAGCCCTGAATCGTGCTCTATTTGGAAATACGACGACACCCATGAAGAGTAGAGCAGTCGATTGATAAGTCATTTCAGTGATCGTACCGACGATGTAGACATCAAAGTCTAACCTTATTTAACTAGTTACTTTTTGTATATTTGTCATCGACCATTTGGGACAGTTTCGACCGAGAACTCAGCCACGATGATTCCCTCAGCATACTCGACATACCCTTTCAGGAATACGCACTCGACTCAACCACCATGATCAAAACTTATTGACAAATTATCGTCAGCCACACTGTCTTTACAACTTCCTAACCGCAAACTTCCAAGTCGACCCTGGGTTAAAACCACGGGACATGCTATAAAATGGAAAAAGAAAAAGTAGAGGTGGGGGCAATACCTCTGTTTCTGGTCGAATCAGCGAACAGCGTAGATCCAGTGTACTCGTCATTTGTGTACACAAAGTCTTGTCGCAGCGATCTTAATACGCGCTTTTATTTGTGTTTTATTCGTAGGGCATCCCATAGGTCTGGATTGCTGATGTCATCTGACGTGCGGACACTGCCACGATTGATGGAGATGTTTCGAAGGCTCTATACGCTGGTGTTGATATCTGGACAATCGCAGTAAATACATAATCAGAGAAAACCTCGTGTGGCCTAGATATCATCGTGTCCGCTCTCCACAACGCTATACTCGTAGGCACTTGACTCTCCGCTTGAGATTGTTATACGTGATACAGTCAGGAAACCTCCCAACGTCTACTTGGCGAACGAGCATAACGACTCATCGGCTTGACAGTCAATTCAATACAATATCCACCACCGAGTCAAAATGGCTCCAGCACATATACTTATATCAAATACGATATCCGCTCGTCAATCAACGACAGATCAAACCGACAACGGTAACTCCATTCCCGTAGCAGCAGCAATCGCACCCATCGTCATCGGCATCGCCGTGTTCTTCTTCCTCTGCGCATTCTGTCTGCGAAGACGGTCGAGACATGCAGCTACACATGATACAGCAACAACAAATTCAGCGACGAACCGGTTGCCGTTGAGACGATATAATGCAGCAGGAGTAGTTAGAAACGATACGGATAACGGAGTGGATGGTCCGCCGGCGTATACGTCGATACCAGTGCCACCACCGGCTTATACGCCTGATCAGCCGCCGTTGAATCATTCTCGACCGGATTCGAATGTGGAGCGAGGGCCAGCAAACGAAGATGATAGTCACGGTACAACTACTCGGGGGAACGCAGGAGCCCCGGAGGAGGGGAAAGAGCCGGAGCATACGGCGTGAGAGAGCTTTGAATGAACGTGATGTTTGAAAGTTCTGTCGGCGTGTCTCCCTATGCATCTGAATCAACTTTGTATATAGATTATTTGGAACATCCTATTGGTCCTACCTTTCTGCCCATGATGGCTTGCCGAAAGACAAGCCGGGTGCTCCCTTGGACTCGTTCGTGTACGAACTCAGTTACGGTCGACACCGACGCACCGACAGTCATGCTACGTTGTGAAAAGAGAGGCAGGGTGGTCACATCTTGTGCTTCTTTGGCCACGATCCATTCTCGCTTGACATGGCTTGTTCCTGTCGGTATTAGCCGCATTTACGGACTCCTGTAACTTTTCAATGAGATTATTTCGGTGTCCTCCAAATTCTACCCAGAGCGAGCTGAAGTTAGCGTGATGTATGTCCGAGAAGTACTAGATTTCGAGGTCAGTTTACTTTCTCAAGCTCTGATTCATGAGTGACAGTGGCAGACTGGTATCGCGCCAATGTACTGTATATTAGACATTAAACAAAATCGACCGCCGTTATCCCTCAGCCGCCGAATCCCTGGGTATCATGCATCAAACTTTCCCCTCAAATACATCTTTCATAATCCCAAATCTCTTGCTCAGTTGTGCATTCTCTTGCTTCAGGATATCTCGCTCGGCCTCCCAGCTTTCTTTTTCGTTTCTCATGACAGCCACTTCTTCTTTCATCGCGTCAAATTCCTGTTTCATAATGTCGTATTGCATTTGAAGCATGGAATTACGAGCCCGAGTCTGACCAGCGACGGCGAACAATTGATCTTCAAAGCGACACAGTGATTGCAGGCTTGAGTAGATGTTGGTGACTTCCTTGGCGAAGTCCTTCCTGATAATGGCCTTCGAGAATGCTTCTTGCTTGGGGGCCTGAATTCGGGTCTGCGCTTGTTCTTCATCGTGGGTGACGGTCATTTGCACCTCGGCTGCAGGGCCTTCTGCAGCTTTGTCTAGGGAGTTATCGAGGGCAATTGGACTTCTGCCTGTGGAACTTGAGCTTGGCTCTGAAAGGCCACCATCTTGGCCCACAGTGGTAGTTTCTGGAGGGGCCTCCTGAAGTTCTGACGAAAGCGCTGCAGTTTCTTTCGGGACTTGTGCAGTTTCATGCATCTGGGAGCGGATCCTGGGATCTCGCTGCTTTTCATAGCGATTTGGCGGTGACTGAGCCTCTGCAGATTGCGACAATTTGATTAACTACGAGCCATAATGTTCAGCCAAAGGTCAAGGATTCCGCTGTTTGCCATTCGTACCTTGTTAGGAGTACGAAGGCCAGAAGGATTGATATCTTCAATACTGTCGTCTGAACTGGACGTCTCGTCTTCGCTATCGCTGTATTCGAAGGGACCATTCTTTTGAGGACGTTTCAACTTGCGTAATGTGGGAGTACTCGACTGCACTTTGTCAGAGTCTAAATTCATGAAGTAGCGATTTCAAAGAGTGCTAAGTCAATGACTCACACGACGAAGACATTCAATCGCTGTATCAACATCTTCCTCTTTGCCAGATTCTTTCTCCTTCAAACTCTGTTGATCAATATAATTAGTCCGTGTCATATAACAAGCCTCGAGGAACATATACCTTGATAATCATCCCCATATTCTTAGCACTCCGATCTGGATAATACGTCTAGAAAGCGTGAGTCAAGTTGTTTGTAGCGTGAACAGTCGAAGAACGAAAAGCCGCACAAAAAAAAAAAACAACTACCTGCTGGAATTCTTTCAGAGACATTTCCGGATGTTGCTCGCGAAGCGCAAGCATCGCCTCCTTGTCGCCTGGCTTCCAATTGACTCTTTGCTTGCGTTTCTTCTTCACGCCATCCATGGACTCTTGGAGAAGGGCTAGTCTTTCTGATGGTATTTTGAGTCTCACGGATCGCCGTTCTGGCATGGCCTTACGAGTCACGGCAGGAAATAAAAGGGAGGGATGTTCCTAATAAGAGAGATCCAAAGGAGAACATCTGTAATCTATGACTGAGGAGGGAGGGAGCTTGTTTGCTTGTCCACCACTACCAAAAGGGGGAGAAGCCGTTGTCGTATCGTTGCCCCTTTGCCCTAACCCTAGACAAAACGCGTCTTTATATGACGATGCTGCACGTTGTTGTTGCGGTGACAAGGATCTTGTCGAATCAGAAGGGCTCAATATTTGCTTTTCTCATAAGACATTTTTGAGATCATGACTATCCATGCATGGCGTTTTTCGGGCTCTTGCTTCTCCTTTCTTTGGTCGTATTGGCTTTGGCAAAATCTGCGACGCTGTCTTTATAGACTGAACGACTTTAATTGAAGAAGATCGTTTTTCTGGCATATCAGAGAATCTCGTGCTCGGCTTATCTGTCACTGTCTAGATTGGCATTTGTCTCGTGAGTATGTCGGACACTGCCGGGATGAATCACAATCATATTAGTATATGTTGATACAAGGACACGTTGAGACCATCTTTAATTCCATGAAGTCTCAAATAAGTGAATCGGCTTAAGTTTCAGTAAACCAGACATATCACATTCCAAACACGACCAGACTAGAGAGTAGTGTGTTGTTCCATCGTTTGCCTCAGGGGCTCAGGTCGCCCACCTTCATCTCGCTTGTAGCAACATACGCAGCTATTCACTAGGGAAAAACGGATTTGAGATAATACTTCTCAAAGACAAAATTGATGTAGAATAGAGCCAAGGCAAACCCGATGGTCATGGTACAGGTCACAAAGTGGCTTGATAGCCGCAGTAGAAAATCTCCGTCCACGAGTCAGTTTGAGGACGAAACATGATAATTCCGGGCTGCGGCAGGGATGTGATAGGTCTATTGAAACAATTTTGCTTGCACGAAAAAGCTGACCCCCCTGCATGTCCGTTGACCTTGACCATTATGCATTTTTGGTCTCGCAAGGCTGTACTCCATATGGGAATGCTAGTCTCAATAGTGCCGGTTAGTACTTGAGTCGTGCCAGGTGGATATGAACACGCAGAATGCGAAGTAGCAGGCATTACGTGGCGGCTCCTGCAAGAGGACCCTGGCTGGGGAGGGGTTTTGAGGAATTTATACAGAGTATGAATGATCAGAGCTTGAGTTGGCACCCGCAACCCGTGGATTCAATCATAGCTAACCAACCATTCTAGGGCCATACGCACAGATTCGTCAATTCTCTGCAGATTCGGAAATAAGACCGCTTTTTTCGCGAGCGGGCAGCCTCCAGTCTGATATCCTTTTTGACTGCATCAACTGCTGTGCTCTCGCTCTTCCTTTGGCTGGAACATATGCATATACCTCACGAGTGCATTAGGGAACCTTCTTCTCTTGATCTGTCCTTGTCTCTAGGCCCTGCTTCGCCTGATACTCACCATGCCGTGCTCACTCTAATGTCCAGTTCCTGCTACACCATATCGAAACGCTGAGACACAACTCACCTTCCTCGAGCGGTGTGATACCTGGTTACCACGCCGTCAGTAGAGACTGCGATGCTTCAGGCAAGGCCGATGATTCGAATGTCTCCTAGATGGCTACGAGCAAAGTACATGTATTACAGAGAAGGATAGGTCTAGTACGCGATCCGGAAATCTGGTGGAAACCGAGGGTCATGTATGCATCGTGTTTCCACGAGGACCAGGTATCATATAGTGGTCATTGAGACGCGAACGTGGAAAGAAAGTCATTAAAGTCTTCCCTAGACTGAATGACTGGCCATCTGAGGAACATAGGATCGCATGTAGCCGGATGTTCCTTTCATGTAGCTTGTCAGCCAGGTACTACTAGTGGCCGTGTGAGGGACGTTTGCAGCAATACCGGCAGATCTTGGATCTGCAGCAAGTCGGTTTAGCATAACCCCGTATCGCGCTCGACTCGCATGTCGTTGTCCCAAAAACATTTCTCCGGGAGAGAAGTTTGCAAAGCAGTGCGAAGATCATCTCACAGAGACTGCCCTGGCCAGATGCCAATCATAGTGAGGCTGAATCTAACCATGCTACAAGAGGTCTTGGCACGGAAGCTGCACGGGCATCGGGACGTGACCGATGATTCCCGATAGAATCGCACAAATGCCATGCCGGAAGCGGCACCTGGACGGTACGTACCACAGCTCAACAGCAGCGACGGAGAAATGTTTGTAGAAGAGGATCGCTGGATGTGGTCAATGGTGGGTGGGCTCAGGTGACTGTCGGCAGAACAGTAACCGAGCTGACCCAAAGAGGAAACACCGGCAAGACTCCGGCATCAAGGCACCAAGGCATCAAGGCACCCATCTGCAGGTTCCTTGTGAGTGAATGCTGGCCTGAAAAGAGACTCTGAGAGACACAGAGAGAGAGAGAAATGCGGGGGAACTACAATAGTACATAGTGTAGTGGCAGCGGGTAAGCGCTTCTCCGGGGGGCATAGCGCGTAATCCAGCAGGGCCGACTGGCTCTACCGGGCGCCCCTCCACGCCCAGCAGAACATGCGACTCGTTGACTACGGCAGGTGGCACCGGTATTTTTCTATATCTCACCGCGCTGCCCACAACCAGCGCCCTCGACCATGGGTAGCCGAGAAGATTTGCCGTTGTGTCGAGGTATCGTCGCTGCTTTTCTTTGATTTGGTTATTTAACTGTGCCTTTGTCCTCCCCAGACTTCCCCAGAAGTATCTTCTCATCAATCACCGCCACCACTGAGACCCAACCGCCTCCCGGGATCATCACAGACAACACATACAGCTACACATCATGTCGCGCCAATTCGACCCCAATTTCACTCCCGGCGTTGTCAACGCCATGGGTCCCAAGACCCCTGAGCGTGCTCGCGTGGTCTTGGGATCGCTAATCAAGCACATCCACGACTTTGCTCGTGAGGTCGAGCTCACCCCGGCCGAGTGGATGCTCGGTGTCGAATTTGTCAACTCCATTGGTCAGATCAGCACACCCATTCGCAACGAATGCCACCGTGTATGCGACGTTATCGGTCTTGAGTCGTAAGTTCTTTCGCATCAGGTTTTTTGAGGAAGGGGGGAAAGAAAAAAAGGACAGCATAGCTAATATATATACAGACTCGTCGACGAGATTGCAAACAAAATCATCACCGAACAGGGCCTCTCCCCCACCTCCAATGTCATCCTCGGCCCTTTCTGGTCCCCCAACGCTCCCTTCCGCGAGCTCGGCGACAGCATCATCCAAAATTCCAACCCTAACGGCAAAGTAACTTACATGCACGGAGTCATCAAGGACATGGAAACTGGCAAGCCAATCGAGGGCGCCGTGCTCGATATCTGGCAAGCCTCGGCCAACGGCAAATATGACTTCCAAGACCCCGAGCAAGCCGAGAACAACCTTCGCGGAAAGTTTGTGAGCAATGCCAACGGCGAGTTCTACTGGTACTGCTACCACCCTACACCCTACTCGCTGCCCACCGACGGTCCCGCCGGTGTCTTGTTGAATATCATGGATCGCTCGCCCATGCGTCCTGCCCACATCCATCTTATGATCACACACCCCGACTACGCCACGATCATCAACCAGATCTACCCCAGCGACGACCCACATCTTACCATCGACTCCGTCTTTGCCGTCAAGGACGATCTCGTCGTGGATTTCAAGCCCAAAACCGATGACCCCAAGGCCGAGCTTGATCTCGAATATAACGTCAACATGGCTCTGAAGAAGCACCACCCTAACCCCAATTCGGCACCCCCACAGTCGTCATTCGAGCGCTCTCGCAAGACTGCCGAGGGGAAGCTTTAATTTGAGGGTTGGAGAGTTGAATAGTGCATGTACAGTTCAAAGTTTTTTTTTATAGCATATAAGATAACCCGCCATCTACGGATGACGAAGACGAATGATTATGATCTAAATGACTCCTCTACGCGCAGTAATGTTCACAATGAAAAGAATAGTCGTAGTAATTGTCTGTTATACATATAAATACAAACTAACATATATAATAGCCTTGTTCAATGGGGAAAATTTCATTCGCCCGAGATGTGAATAGCAGGGAAGAAAGCAGTGGAAACATCATGAGGACCCCCGAGCTTACCGGAAGAAACGTCCAAACAGACCAGAGGCAAGATTACCCGCTATTCCTCCCGAAAACGCGCTGTTAGCAAGCCAACCCGCCTGACTGAACCGATCACACCTCGAAAAGGCCAACGTATTCGTCACGGTGAGGACGAGTGCGATAGCTATACCATTAGCCCCAACCATGAACCCCAAACGTTATTGAAAGTCAGACCAGGAGGAAACAGACGTACCAACTAAACTCAGCCAAATCACGTTCTGCAACCGCACAATAGCCAAGATAGCCAGTCCAATCCACAGAGCCGGCGTAGCGTACAGACTCAGCCAAAAGAAGCGTTTGTCCGTGGCGTTGATGGTGCGCGTGTTGGGGTCGGAGCTCTCAAAGACCCAGTGCGATTCACCGGTGGACGTGTTTACTTCGTTCCACCAGCGCAGGCCAACGAGGCGTCTGCCGGCGATGTTTTTGAGGTAGTAGAAGTCGGCGGAGAGGAGGAGGAGGGTCATTATGAAAACGAGGACGCTGTACGAGTCAGGCCAAGTGATCTCAACTCGATGGATACATAGATAGCGGGGGAGCATACAAGTTGTCGATGAAAAGCACGCCAAAGAGGTACATGAGCAGACTTCCTGTTCATGGTCAATTCATAGCTGTTTCAAGTTCGAACTGATGGACGAACCAATGCGGAAGCCTAGGAAGAATAACAAGGTGATCGGATGGGCACTAAGGCGCCAGTTCAGGTCGCCTTGACTAGATGCGCGTTCCATGTTGGCACCGCGAGAGCAATTCCTCAATGATCGGGTGCTGGTGTATGACTTTGTCGAAACCTGGTAGGGGAAATGTTGTGTTGCTATCGGATGGACCTTATCGATGTTGCGTGTCACTTTGGAGCGGTCGCCAGTGGCAGAATTATTACCTTATGGCGTCAAGTCAACAATCGCTCCAGCTTGGGGGAACATGTACAGCTATTTGAATCAAGTGAACAGCCGTTCGGTTTATTAGCTTTCTCATGTTGCTGGTGTTTTTTGTATGGTCTCGATCTAGGATCGATCTAGGATGCGCGTTGCTTATGTCTGTATATTGACTTTGCGCGTACAAACAATTAATTAAAATCACTTCAAAATGTTTTGCTACCAGTTATAACGGACAACGATCTATCCAAGTTCATGATTGAATGCATACTTTGTTTCAGTCTGCTGTAAGAAGTCCATCAATCGGCTGTATTGTCGCCGACATGCAAGGCCCGCATCGCTGGAGCTTAGCCGGGTCTTGTCCCTACTTGTTCCTACGTATATCTGGGGTACGACCTCTCCGTTCATCCCCAACTCGTTGTAAACACATTCTTCATTTCATACTGTATATTGACTGTATATTATCGTAAAGGAACATGGCCTCTGCCGCTCGCAACAACCTCCGACGAGCCCTTCTCTACGGTAAGCAATTAAAAGAGCTTCCCCGCATTCTATCCCATAAGCTCCAACTCCTGCCAAACAGCCATCGTTCATCCAATTGACCGATATTGTTTACAGTCCCCGGCTCATCGCAACGCTTCCTTGACAAATCCCGCTCCCTGGCCGCAGACTGCGTCGCCTACGACCTTGAGGACAGCGTGACTCCACACAAAAAGGCCGAGGCACGCCAACTCGTGCGGAGAGCGATTGATGAGCCTGCTCCGGCGCAGATACGTGAGCGGGCGGTACGAATCAATTCTGTGGATAGTGGATTGGCGCTGGCTGATTTGACCGAAGTCGTACGTCCTTTTGGTCTTCTAGCTCCATGGAGAATTGAAATGCTGCTGATGTAGGCAGTTACAATCGCCAAACTTAACAACCCTGGTGGTGCCCAAAGTCAATTCAGCATCCGACCTAACCTTCATCAACGATGTGATAACCCACACTTTGAAGGCGGGACAAAGGAAAACACCCATTTCCATCCTGGCACTCATCGAATCCGCAAAATCAATCACAAACCTCACCGAAATTTGCCGCGCAACCACTCTGCTGCAAGGGCTCATCTTCGCCGCTGAAGATTTCGCCCTCGATCTTAGTCTGACACGGACACCGTCTTTGACGGAGTTTCTATTCGCCAGATCTGCCATCGTCACGGCTGCAAGGGCCCATGAGCTCCCGTCGACGATCGATCTCGTCTGCACAGGCTACAAGTCGAATTCCGCTAAGCAACTGCTCGAAGAGGAATCGCGAGGCGGGAAACGGTTGGGTTTCAATGGGAAGCAGTGTATTCATCCAACGCAGGTGGAAACTGTGCAGCGAGTATTCAGTCCTGAAGAACAGGAAGTGGAGTGGGCGGTTCGGGTTGTGATTGCAGACGCGAAAGCGGCCGAAGCGGGTAAAGGCGCGTGGACGTTGGATGGGAAGATGATTGACGTTCCCGTCGCGGAGAAGGCGAAGAGTACTGTACAAAGGGCCGAGGCTTGTGGGCTGGATGTTGCGGGTGTTAGGGAGCAGTGGAAGGGCCAGGAACCTGAATAGCCAAATTATGTAGGGCGCATGAATGTTCATAAAGTAATTTGATTGGGTTCTAGATCTGATAAGAGATGAGAAATATATCCAACTTGATCTATCGCAGAAAGCAGCGCCAAAGAAATAGTAGTAGTCTCCTACAGGCGCACAGGGTATCCAGATCATAGCTTTCGTTGATTCATGAAACATAAAGTAAAATGGCTCACTTGCCGTTGGTGTCATCGCGTTTGAGTAGCTGAATCTTCCCCATCGACAGCACTGGCTGGCTGTCGTTCGTCTCGGACTGCGCGTCCATCTCGCTACGCCATTTTGTAGCAGCCTCTTTATCGTAGATGGTAGGGTCGATCCCCAAAACACCACCTACATAGCCGCCACGTTCGCCAGGTACGCTGAATTCGCGGAAGATGTACTTCAACTCGTTGAGCCACACTTTGACTGCCTTGCCCACCTTGTCCTTTCCATTCTTGGAGTGGTGGCCGGTCCCAGTAATGGCATAGAGAATTCGATCTTCTGTCGAATGCTTGATGAGGATCTTGTCCAGGTATTTGACCGCTTCTTCAGGATGAAGGCCATGTAGGTCGACGTAGAGCTCCTCGACAGCGCCGTCCAGGCCACTGCTTGCAAGATGCTGCTCGCGCTCTTCGTAGAGCTGCCGAGCCGCTTCGCGGTGACATTTACGCATCGCCTCATTCTCGGCTTGTCCTCGCAGGGACAGTGCCTTGGCTGCTCGAGCATCATTTCGGTTCCACGCTTGCGCGGCACTAAAAGGGTTAGAACACATATCATTGCTGTCGGAATGCTGATTGAAATCACCTCTGCAAAAACTTATTTCGCACAGTACCATGCCGAATGGCGTCCGTGCGAAATTTGATGTACTGTTGATTAGCCCTAGGTCCAGTCTCTAGCCAAGGAATGTTCTGTGGCGCTGGTATAGCCAACGCTGCGGCACTCAATTCTCGAGTCTTTACCTCTTTGCTCGCCTTGGAGTTCTTGCCTTTGCCTGGCCCAGGCGAAACGATGCGCACTACATCAGCCAAGGAGCCTGCAACAGTCTCCTTGTTGTTATGACCTCCTCGCTTGCCGTGGTGTTTTTTGCCCGATCCCTTGGCGGCCATGGCTGACAGTGCCGGGAAAGCTTCGGGATCATCAACAGAAAGAGGAGACGGATTCATGTCGCGTTGCTGGTGGCGACTCGTTGGTCGAGACTGAGGACGGCTTGAACCATTCCTTCGTCCGACTCCCAAGGGCGACGTGTTGCCTGCTGGAGTGGTAATCAAAACATGATTCGCGTACTTGCGCATGTCTCGACCATACCATTGTTCTCCAGCGGCTCCAGAAGGTTGTAAAGCTGGAAATGCGTCTTGATTGTTATCCAATTGAAAACTGGCCTGCGCTGATGATGGTTGATTTGATCCGTCAGCAACGCTCAAATTGCCCATGAGGCTTGCAGGATCATGCGAAAACGGGCATCCATCACCCGCAAGACAATTGCCCATTATCCAGTACCTGAAATCAGTAAGCACTTGGTTATCTCCTTCTACACGCACTACACTTACTTGCAGATATGATTCGTCAAATCATGGCTGAACCGACAGTCTGCCCGCAGGCATGTACCTGTAGAAAGCCAATACTTGCACACCACCGGGGTGCGCGCTTGATTTAGAGGTGTCGACGGCCGACTCTGATCCACAGTCATGGTCTTTCCCACAATCACTCGGCCTTCATCTAGGTTTTGCGGGCCATCTTTGCCTGGATCTTCCGACAGTGCTGCAATTGTAGCACCAAGGTCATAGCTGTTGGCCTCTAGGGCTGCTTCGATTTCATCATTAGTCTTTTTGTCGCCCAGCACAGAGCGGAGAATATCATGCGGACTCATGTCCGGAACAAATTCAGGCGCAGACGCGCTCAGTCCACCGATGGACGATGTGACGCTGAGCTGATCGTCTGCCACCAACCAATCGACGTTGCTCTCGCTGCCAAAATCACCGTACAATTCTGAAGACGGAGAGTTCTGATCGGAAAACTCATACGCATTGAGGTTCGGCGAGTGTGGTATGGGTTGCGCAAAGGCAAGACGAGGAGACGGACGTGGGGAGGTGAAAGGAGACGCGGTCGAGGAACGTGGTCCCCGTGAAAGGCCAGCTCGAGTCAGATGAAAACCAGAGGGACCTGCCGGACTAGTGCCGGTCATTGAAGGAGACGAAATTGGTGTTGCGGAGCGCACTTGCCATGGCGCTGGGGATGACCGGCGAATGATCGTATGCCGTGTTGGCGGCGAGGCATTGGGTTTGGACTGATTGCGCTGTCGCCATAGAATATCGAGGACCGCATTTTCCAAGGAAGCTCCGGTCAATGTAGTATTCGAGCGGAGAAGATCCTCCAGCTGCTCAGTTTGCTCCTCATCGTCCAAGTCGGTGTTTTGGAGGACTGGCTGACAAAGCTCGAACAGCTCTTCAGAGACCATGCTGATCTGAGGTTTGTTGCCGGCGCGCTAGGCCAGTTTTCCAAGATCAGATGAGAGAACAAACAGTGGCGGCAAAAGCGAAAACAAGATGCTGATGTATGCGACAAAACAGAATTGCTGTAGATGAGCTAGATATATCTCCCTCTATGCTGGTAGAGGGGAAGCTGATGCACAAGGATGGAACGACACAGAGGGGCAACCCAAGAGTCACATCGTATCCAGATGATCACAGCAAGGCACAGAAAGAATGTATAAGGGCGAAAGAAAGTATATAGAATGGCGGCAGTATATAAACAAACGAAAAGCACGTATGAAGAAGATGAAGGGAGATAGCAGACAGATCATTAAGGATGATGCAGAAGATGGGGGAGGGACCCGGGAAAGCCAAAGGGTCCACGTTTTGGAATTAGACTCAACTAGGTCCTTGGTAGATGCCGGTAATCCTTGAATTCTCTGTGTGTGTGATATGAGACTTCCATGTTCTACGTATCAATCACATCTATTCCCTTCTTGTAGACTACAAATTATCTATCTCGTGTCCAAATAATTGACCATTTAATTGCCCAGTGTCCGGCTGTTCGCTGTACTCCGTCCATGGCCCTACGAGCACAGATCAATGCGTATGATTGTCGAATCTCTGCAATGCATTGTCACTATCCAGACATCCAGGAGCCTAGTAGCAATGGTTGGCCAGTCTATGTAAACTGATTGATCGTTTACTTTTGTTGATAGGCAAGGCCCGGAGTCTGCCACCGGAGTTTGCGATTGTGGGGGGCTGATCTCGACGCCAGCGCCGACCCCGAGATCTTTGCGATCGTGCTACTGAATCATGATAAAGTGACACTTGACGGGCGCTGATAGGTAAGAGAGAGCCTTGGCGGAAGGCCCAGTGTAAACCATATAGCTGAGCCAAGGAGTCGCAAGGTGTCGTGAATGTAGAAGGACAGACTCTGAGGAACGAAGAACATCGTAAGATGTCCCTGAAGTAAACAATTGATGTCAGAGCATGTCATCGGTCGTCTCTCGTATGTCACTTACACTTGAATACATGCAAAACAGTGGTTCAGCCAATAGACATGTCGACGGTGACAACGATCCGTGACAGAACGGGTACCGTTTCAAACCCTCTTGGCAGGTCGACTTCCAGCTTGGGTTTCAACTCGGCCTCCCACGCCTACGCTTCTCGCTGGTGATAATAAGTCTGCTCATCAAAGGTATACCGCACTCTATGACACTGAAGAAATTGACCAGGCTAACATCACAATCATCTAGTCTGTACGTCCGATCGAACCAGCCGCCCGCCAATGATCAGCACTGTCAGCGAGGGCTAGACAGTAGCTCTCTTTTCACACCACACATAGCGCAACAGATCGACGTTGGTTTCTAAATTACTTTGATATCTGCCATCTTTCGCGGTGCCGCCGTTCTCCTGCAATGCCGGCAGACTACCAGTCCACCGCGCGGGCGTTGTCACTTCCAGTCTCAGAGCCTGAAGAGCAAGAATCTCCTCTATTCTCCGGTCTCCGACCACCATGGAGTCACTCCCCAAACCTATCGCGACGCGGCTCTCAGCGTCATTCAACAATGGGCGAGGCCGTCTCATTCCGCGATCGAATAATCAATCAAGCTGAAACATTTTATCGTACAGCAAGGGAACGATGGGAGAAGATGACGCTGGTTCAAAAGATCATATATTTTGCCGTCTCGTTGCTTCTAGGCGCTCTAGGTATAGCATCTTTGGTTCTTGCGGGGAAGATTTTCGTTTGGCTGAAACCAGTCGCTGGGGCATGGGAGCACGCGCCGTGGGCATATGTCATCGTGTGGTTCTCGATCATCCTGGTGTCGTTTCCTCCGCTGGTTGGTTGGTCGTCACTTGGAACGATATCAGGCTTTCTTTTCGGGTTTTGGAAAGGGTACGTCAGCCTCTCACGCTCTGTGGTTTCGCCTGCTGATGCTTCATAGATGGATCGTCTACGCATCGGCTACTGTTGTAGGCTCGACGTTATCGTTCATTGTGTCCCGCACAGTCCTCTCCGGCTTCGTCAAACGCATGATGGAGCACGATAAGCGATTTGCAGCGCTTGCTCTGACGCTCAAGTACGACGGCCTCAAACTTCTCTGTATGATTCGACTTTGCCCGTTGCCATACTCGATTTGCAACGGCGCCGTGTCAACATTTCCTACGGTTAAACCTCTCAGCTATGGTCTCGCTACGTTAATTGTTGCGCCCAAATTTATGGTGCCCGCTTTCATTGGAAGCCGCATCCGTATCTTATCGGAGGACAATGAAGAAATGAGCGCTGGCGCCAAGGCGATTAATATCATTAGCATTATTGTATCGGTGTCTATTGGCGTTGCCACTGGTATATATATTTATAGAAGGTATGTCTTATTCGTCTCGATTGACTTCCAAGGTATGTACTAACATACGCAGGACATTGGCTCGTGCCAAAGAGCTCGAAGCCGAAGAGCGGGCCGGTATCCGACGGTCTGTACAAGAGGACCACGCCACAGGACGCTCCCAAGGAGACTTTTCAGATGATCCCGATGCCAACGTGGCGGCCAAAACCCTGGCTCGCGATGAGGAAGCACAACTTGGATACTATGACGAAGACAACATCGATATTGATGTTGAAGGGGATGAATTGGCCGAAACCCGCGGTGGCAGATCTTACCAAGACGAGTTCACCGATAATGATTCTGATGTCTTTAATGACGGTGATGGTGACGAGTCGGATGCATATGGACTGCATACTCATGTAAGACAATAATGCCCTCATGAGCTTGTGTATTTATTCGCAGTTGGCGGCACCTTCTTCCATAGACCTTGTATAGTGGATCATCATATTCCGCATATGTCACGTCTCGTCATAAATGCATCTACCGACCATGCCGTGTTCAATCAACTCAAATTTCAGCTTATCTGTGGAAGTTGATCGAGCCTCATTTAGATCGCTTCTTTCCCGATTTTCCGCCATATTTCTTGTTCCTGTCTCGATCGTTGACCGTAGCGCTCCTTGCACCTCCGCCGCCAGATATACTAGTCGCATTTTGCATTTCTTTGTCCGCTTTCCTATCCTTCCTTTCCTGTTCTCTTTTCTTTTCCGCTAAATATACCGCGCGTGCTTGCGGGTCATCTGGAATTTCTTCCTCTTCTGTTTCAAACTAGCGCACGAATCCGCATTAGCCAGATGCCACTGTAATTTTACTATATGTGAACTCACCACGATCCGCCTACTCCTACTCTTAAAACCACCGTAAGTCTTTCGTCCACTGTTCGACAGTTCTTGATCCTCCGCATCCAAAGAATCAGCTGCGACGATCATAGGCTGCGACGACACTGCACTCCTTGCTGCGACGACTGGGCCCTCAAAGTCCAAGACCCAATTCGTCTCTCCTGCTTCAGCGGCTTGACGCGCAATCGCATCTGCGCGGCGCTGTTCTTCGGCTGTGAGGGCGGCGTTGACGGCATCCAAGTCAGAGGTCGGTCTGGGTGTTGTAGCTGGTTCAGTGGATAGACGTTGGCGTTTTGGGGAGGGAGTTTCGCGATCCTCAACGGGGGCGGGACTGGATGATGCCGCTGCTCGTTGCATGAACTGTCTGGTTGTGAGATATTGGTTGTAAAGATATAGTAGTGAAAATTGAGATTACCTTCATGGTCAGAAGCCGCGAAGACATTGTCTTCGACTTTCCTGGTGTTGTGGGCATCTTCGTTTGTTCAATTCAAATGTTGTGTGCTAGTTACGACTGCCTTTCTTCACGTGAACGGTACTCTTGAGACTTGCTTATAGGCAAACTGAAGTCGAGTAGAAGCATTAGATAGATAGTCTCGATAAGAAATTCAGTATGCACGAAGAGAAAAGAGCAGAGCTAAATACGCGGTCGCTGATTGGTTCCGTAGTGGGCCGCCCCGAGCTTAGCCAAACCTCCAAATTCCCGCTTTGCAACCTCATCCGTTGACCACACCCAGTCCGAAAGCACGTTTGTCAACTCACCCAATTGATACGAACGCAATGTTCTCCTCAGCAAGAGGCAGAATTGCCTCCGTCGCCATCTCGGCATCCCGTTCGTCGGCGCGAGTTTCCTCCCGAGCCTCGTATTCCATTACCACCCCTCGCTGGTCCGACAATGCTTCTATTCCGGCCAATGACCCGACACCCAAGAAGCCCGTCCCTAACGTCTCTGCGACCAATGCCGTGCCCGTCGACTCAATGGGTGCCTTTGATGCGAGACTCGTCGAGAATCCTGCCGAGGGAGAACAAAATCGTCAGCTGCAGGCTCCCAATCGTGCATCAACCTGGGCTCAGAGTCAGAAGCCGCGAGAGGAGGCTATGACCGGTCCTCGGTTTGAGCAGACCATCATCGAGCTTCAGGTTAGTACCATAGACATGCTGGTTAAGATTGAGCAGCGATAAGTTGGGTACGACAGACTTGGGCTAATGATGAGATAGCCCCAACCATACGCCGCCATTGAGCTGATTCACAAGCAACATGTGCGATGGACAAAGGAGCGAGTTGTCTCCTGCGATGGCGGCGGTGGTCCCCTCGGCCATCCTCGAATTTTTATCAACACTGACAAGCCCGAAATCGCTTCCTGCGGGTACTGCGGACTTCCTTTTGTATGCCCACAAAGCCACCCGCTGTCATCTCAGAAGACATGCTAACAAACCGCTAGGCCCACGAGAAAAACAAAGCATACCTCAAATCTCTCCCCAGCACATCCTACCCTCTCGAACCAACTGGAAGCCCGGTCGAGGTTGAAGAATCTCAACGAATCACCGAGGGAGGCTATGAACAGCGATAGACTATATAAGAATCGCAAGTACTTTTAGTTCTCTTTTTTCAAATTCATTGGCGTTGTATTTTCTATTGCTTCGCGTCGTTGATTCATTGAACTCTTCATCTTCATTATGTACATTTACGCGAAGAATAGTCATGGAATCATAGACAGTTTTATCATCTACTGGAAAAAGGCGTATGTATGTTGTATAACGATTGCTTATAGTCTCTTGTTTACGGTCTCGGGTCCATTAACAAGTCAAGCCTTTTCACCCTGGATAGTCGCAACTACTTTTCTTGAATGCCTGCTAGCCCTGAACTCCAGATACCAAATGCCTTGCCATGTGCCCGTCGCAAGCTTTCCATTCGTGATTGGAATCGTAACACTTGCTCCCACCAAAGCGGATTTGATATGTGCCTAATTCAATTTTATCATTAGCGATCTCCCTGATTCAATATCAGAACGTGGAGGAGAGAAGTACAGGCATATCGTCCTCCCCCTCAGCACTATGCCTGTAAAGATTCCCCTTCTTATCATACGGCGCAATCCTATCGAGCGCATCACTCATGTCAGCGCGCACATCCTCATCCCAATTCTCGTTCAGCGACAATGCGCAGGATGTATGCTGAATGAAGAGGTTGAGGAGTCCGCATTTGTAGTCGCGGATTTCGGGTAGTTCGTTGACGACGGTATCGGTGATGAGGAAGCTGCCGCGCGAGCGTGAGGGGAGGGTGAACTGTTTCTGGAACCAGGACATTCTTGTGTCTGTTCCACTTGGTTATTTTTCGTTATGACCTGGGGTGATAAAGTTTTGGAAAAGATAAAAGTTGGAGGGTAGATTGAATCGTTTTGATATCAAATGGTGGGGAGTTGTCCCGCTTTTTATGCGCGACGTCATCTCATATTCCTTTCCTTCAATTGACTTATCCAGACTTGAGTCATGGACTGTGAACTCTTTGACTTTGATCTAGCTAGTCTATGTGGAATCCCGAATGTGGGATTATCACCCGTCTACCCATGCAGCTACTTGAGATACTTCAGGACCGAATCCAGGTGAACAAGATCAAGCAAGTCATCGTTAGCCTCTGCCTTGCCTGATCCAAAGTCGTTCAGATTCCAATGCTCTACCCCTTCCATGTCCCCCGAGAAGAATCGGCGGAGATCAGTGTTCAGCCGCTCATAGAAGCTATAATCTCTAGGCCATCGTCCCAAGCGCTGTATGGCGAGCCTGAGGCTGATGAAATGGTACGTGACATCGACATATCTGTCAATTGCGCTAGACTGATTTCCGGATTGCTCTGCTTCGACCGCGTCTTGTACGAGACAATCAAGAATAGTCTCATGTATGGCGGCGGCGTAGTGATAAAACTCTTCCGCTTTGCCGGGATACAAGAATTGGACACGCCGACCTACCGTGGTGCTGAGTTGGGCGATAAATTTGGCAATGGCCAACGCAGTCACATTCAAGACATCCCCAGCAGGTATTCTCTGCACGGCCCATTGTTCCCTCAGGTGTCCTTCTGTGGTAGCATGCACGCGTGTCCGGCTTGCCCACATCAAATCAAGGAGCCACTCGGCATGACTCTCATCGAAATGATTCAACACACCGCTCAGCTGGACAAGATCTAGTTGTATGATACCAGTTTCGAAGTAATCGAATATACGACCAATACCTAGCAGCCGCTTTGCGATGGACTCATATCCCTCGATAGATGCATGAGAGGGTGGCGTTTGGCCGGTTCCATCCTGAAACCTCGGATTGGTCCCAGCTCTCAGCAACAAGCTAACCATTCCCTCGTGCCCTTCCTTCGCGGCCCACGAAAGGGGCGTCAAGCCGTGCAAGTCTTGTACTTCTGGATTTGCTCCTTTCCCAATCAAAGATTGGAGTATGCTCTCATTATCGTTCAGTGAAGCTCTCCATAGGGGCGTCCAACCGTGGTTGTCGCTCGAGTCGATTTCGGCACCCATTTCAATAAGCATCTTTGTGAGCTCTACTTGACCGCTCATGGCAGCCAGTGACAAGATCGTTCGTCCAGCATTGTCTTTGTGGTCAATTTGAGGTCCATAATCGAGGAGAAGCCTCGCTATTGATTCATGCTCATTGACTATCGCCCACATCAGTGGTGTTCGATCACTCCGGTCCCGATGATTCGGATCGGCTTCAGAATCAAGCAATAGCTGGACCACTGCGTAATGGCCATTTTCCGCCGCGTAATGCAGCGCTGTCGCTCCTAATAGATCGCGCATGTTCACGAGACCTGACAACGGACGGATAACCTGATACCGTCCATTTTTCGCCGCCCAATGCAGGGGCGTTCTCCCGAAAATCGAGTCTTTGGGCCTCGTGTCGGCATCCCGCTCAAGTAATCTTCGTACTATTCCTTCATTTCCAATCGTGGCGGCCCAGTGTAGTGCTACTTGGCCCCGTTTATCTTTCATGTCGAGCTCCCTTCTACTTACGGATTGGGGCAAATTTTCACTACCATTTAGCACGGCTGCATGCAACTCAGTCAAAAGGGACTCCTTATTCGTGGTAGTTTTGAGTTCGGATTTGAGCCTGCGGAGCATATTTCTTTCCATAGCGCAACACGCGGCTGTACTGTCTGACCACCTCTCAAATACTTGCTCACAATGGGTTGGACGTCGGTTTCGATGGAATCACATCATCTTGTACTGTGGTGCGGAAGTCCTCGCGATCTGAAATGCAACAAGCATTCTGGACTCGGTAGCGTTTATATATGCGATCTCGTATCCAGTCTGGAACCGCCATGTCCTCCGACAAAACCGCTCGCAAGACATTCAAGCTAATCTTCAGCCTCGAGGAAATGCTGAATAGGGAATCAATAGCCGATGGAGTTGATACGTCCCCTAGTATTGCGAGAGGCTTGCTTTTTCTTTTGACTCTGATCTTGTCAACACAAGCGGGCCGAGAATGAAGTAGAACGGAAAGGCTGTCAAACGACGCATCCGTATTTCTTTGACTTGATAATCCTCCTCACTTCGCAAATTATATTGGTCCTATCGTTGTCACAACCCAGTTTATGCCCTTCGGCTTGACGTCGCTATCATGGCGAGTTTTCAAGCGGAATCGGTTGGATGGCAAAGCAATCCCAACCGTCGGGGCACAATGGCCATTGTACAAAGTAGTATTTTCACAATTCTGGCCTGCACATGGAGTATCCAGCATCTCAACGTTCCTAGCCGAAGGGATGGCCAATGGACCAAACTTTTGCGAAGATGCAAGTGGACTCTATTGACTATTCTGCTGCCAGAGTTTCTCATGGCCCATGCTATTTTTGAGCTTACACTGGGGCTTAAGACCATGAAAGCCATTGAAACTGCTGTCGGCTCTGCGGGCGACAATGATGACGTTCCTGCTGGTATACGCGTTATTTACCCATGGTGGCGTCGTCAATTTCCTTGGTGGCGGGGAGAAAAAATCGACTCAGATGATAGACGTCAGTGGTCATTGACACATTCCTATTACGCAAATATGGGAGGTTTCCTTGTTGAGAGTCCTCAACTTCGTGTCGGTGGAGGCCAGGGAGAGCAGCCTTGCATTGCTTTGACAGGATCGCAAATTGCCCGGTATTGGGAACACATTGACCTGCCTCTGTTGTCTGAAAGGGAAATCAGTGATAAGAGCAAGGCAGATTTTTTCACCAAAGCTATTGCCACGGTTCAAATTGCATCCTTGTTGTTGTCAATCATCGTCAGAACGGCCAGAGGTTTGGACTATTCCCAGCTCGAATTGATCACATTAGCCTTTGCGGTTTGCGGCGTATTCACGTACGTGGCGCAATGGTATAAACCGCAGAATGTGGACACGGCCACGACAGTCAAATTATGTGCAGAGTCTGGTTTTGAGAAATACGAAGAGATGAAGACTCCGGAATACGATCGATTTTGGCAGGCGGTGCGATATGTTCGAGGTTATGCTGAACGGATATATGAAGGCCGAGTTCCGAACGATTATGTACCGCAGCATCAGATTCCTGAGCTACCTCAACAGCAGACTATAGAGAACGAAGTACTGGCTACGTTCCAGCAAGTACATCCGGTTCTTTACGCGTTGACTATCATTAGCGTGGTTTTGGGGAGTCTTCACTTGATTGCGTGGAATTTTCAGTTCCCAACTCGAATCGAGCAGATTTGGTGGAGGACTGCGGCCCTCGTATCTGTGGGATTGCCACCAATTGCCCTACTTCTAGTCCCAGTCTTTGCTTCTCTACATACGCGGCTGAGGAAAGTAAACACATACCAGTTTATGGGATCGCTCTTGGTCGTACTGAGAGAATTCACCTACCGCCTTGATAATCAGGCTGAACGGAGATATATGCTGATAGCTTTGAAGAGAATTGAGGAAGTGTATGAAGGACCAAAGAGAAACTTGCGATATCACAACTACAGAGAGCTACTTTTCCATCACCGGGCAAGTCTGGGCACGGCCTGGGGTACTGAGGATGCCGCGCGAATAGAGCTGTTGAAACGAGTAAACACGTTTCTCAAGGATGAAACAAACCTTGGAGCAACGGTTGTCTCGGTTGAATTTCCCCGTCAGTTCCTCGATATGATGATCAAGATTCAGAGTGACAGCTATGCGAGTGAGGCCGTAAGAATGGACCGGTACCCGCCATTGAAACTGCGATGGCCGGCCATCCTTTTCACCGCAACCGGTGTTACATATTGTATTTCTCGGCTGAGCATCATTGCACTGGCCTTTTCCTGTCTGAGATCGATGCCAGACTCGGTCTATGTCACAACTTGGGCGACATATATTCCGTATATACAGTGAGACTCGAGGCTATTGATAGAAGGCTATTTACCACAGACACGTCCAAAATCCATCATGGAGACCTTTTCATACGGAGCTGTCATGGAATCGTTCAATCAGGTATTCATCGGAAGGGTTTTAGACACTAATCGATGGCGGTGAGGAGAAGCAGATACTGCGCCGTAATACGAACGTGATGCCGAAGTATGTTCAGTAGACAAGAGCCTCGTTTCTAGATGGGTATGATCCGGTGCCGACAAGGGAAGAGAATCTGAAATGGGTGATGAAAAGTAAGTACTACGACGTAAATCTTCACATTACGTTCAACAAATTGCAATATTTCTTCTCCGATTATTTCATTCGTCCAAGACTCAATACTGTACATGACGTTAAACAACTTAAGAAGATAACCCAAAAAAGAGACCTAAGTTCAGGAAAAGAAAAGGCATTCCTGAACATGAGGGTATAGAAAAGAAAGCTTGCTGTTGAAACTCCTAAAGTGCATCACAGCTTCTCAATGCTCCGTAATAAACTGCCCTCTGCAAAATGACTCTGCGGAGTCATATCTAGCAAAGGACGAGTTGCATGGCGATCCCCAGTTGCAATACCCCTACCATAGCCTGAACCAGCCTGCGCGCTTGGTATACTGGCAGAAAGTGCTACTAGCCCATTCGGTATGAACGGCGCGGCATCAGAGGGATTGGCAAAGGGATCCAAAACTGGTGTGTGGTTTTGATGTTGGCTTTTCACTGTGTTGGCGCGACGACGATCAGGAGGTGCCGGCGCAGAGGCTGCCTCTTCTCGTCTCCAAGTTGTAGCTGGAGGAATATTTGGTATGCCAGGTATAGCTTCTGGTCCGGTGGCTGCTTCGACTAGAGGCATTCCAGAGTCGATTTTGACTCCGTGGCCTTTTCTTGCATGCTGAGGTGGTTCTCTATATGTAGGTGTAAGATCAACCAGTGGTTTGCCATTTCGCACGGAATTTGACCGGCTATGTGAGGGACCTTCTGCAGGGCGATGGTTAGAGCGCACAGTATTCGATCGACTGTTTCCTAGGCTAGATGGATTACTGAATGGCGTGCTATGAGAAGAAGCTTGATCCGTGCTCGTCGGACTCAGGTTCTTCAACAAACCATGTGAGAGGAACGGATCATGCTCATTCCCATCTCTAGCCTCTCTTTCACGTTGGGCTGCCTGCTTTTGGCTATATGTTTTCCCAAGGAGACTGTCGGGCGAAAAGGTCGCGTCATCATCCTGTGGAGATAAGGATTCTTTTTGTGTTTCCAGTGCGGGAAGATGAACAGGAAATGAAGAAGGGGGCGGCGCGTGGTCTCGTGCTTTTTTCTTGCGCAAAAACAGATCTCGGCTTGACGCGGTGACTTCTTCAGCTGCTTTCTCGGGCACTGCTACACTTGGCTCCGCATTGCGACCAAAGTCTATCAAAGGCTTGAAGGAGCCTAGTTGGTACGGAATAGAATCGGTGGATACATGTCGTTGGTGGCGAGAAGATGGAGGGCTGGGGCCATCTCTAGACATTGGGGCTGATACAGTGGTATTGGCCGATTCATTCGCTTTACCAACCTCCAAGACATGAACAAGGTACCAGCTGCGCCAGCCATGAATTGCATCGTAAAAGTCTTGGCCGATTCTGGAATCACTTGTAGCAAAGTAGCGGAGGAAGTTCTCTGTGGAAAGAAACATGGACGATTTCTGCTGACTTTTGATCGCAAAGCATATCTTTTTAGGTGGTTTGACGTTCTTGGCCAGTTGACGGCTGGTGGGCGTGTAGATGTCAAAATCCGACATGTGACAAACATTCGTAAAGTCCTTTGCTTCCTTGGCGTCTGATTTTTTGGCGAGCACGACCTGACCGTCGTTGCGCAGCGTAATGTATCGTTTGTCCCATTTGCCCGGCTTCGCAGAATGATATACGTAGAATTTTGCATCTTTTGGCGCGGTGTTTGGCGCAGCTGAGAGCTCCAACTTTCGAGTCGCGCCGTCGAATGGAGGATCTGAAATGATCAAGGCGTTGGCATCATCCGATGACCACGAATTCAACACATCTCTCACATGCTCGTACCGTCGTAGAGGTCGTTCGAGCCCCAGCGCCGAGAACGACTCGACAACGATGGCGTTTCGAGGATCGATGCGCTCAGAGAAGCAATTGGCGGCAGAAAAGACGATGTCTTTGACTCGCGTGGTTGGTGTCACGGGCAGTTTCAGCGAACTAGACTTGCATCTTACCAGTACTCTCCGTTCGCCAGCGTTGACTGCAGAGACAGGGGCATCGATGCCAGGAGCAGCCAGAGTCATGTTGTTGTTGCCGCTGGTCTCGTTTTGCGCATGTTCGTCGTGAGCGTCAGGCCCCACCTTCCTGTGGTGGTGGTGGGATAAACCCAGTCGGTCCTTCCACGAGGCGCGTCTGCTGTGGCCAGCTCCTTCCTTCTCTTTTTCGTTCACTGCTTTTGATTGGCCGTGGTTGTCTTGACGTGCCTGAGGCAGCATCGCCGGTGCTTTAGGTCGCTCTGCCATGGTCAACTTGCGCATGGCCTCCTCCCTCATGCGCGCCTTGTCGGCCTCAGACAACTCATCATCGTAATCTGAGAATGGATTCTGTATCTTTTCAGAGCGAGAAGAGTGGCCGCTGGAAGGACTGACGACTGCCCCGGCTCTTTGAGTCGTGGCCTGGTGAGCCTGAACTGAGGCTGGCAATGAGGGCACTGGAGGACAATTAGCGGTAGTTGTTGTGGTGGCAGTCTTAGGTCGGCGGTATCGAGACATGCTACGCGCAATAGTCTCATTTGAAGACTTGGCCGAGAGTGTCTCCCCAGCTGCCTCAGCTGCAGCACGACGCACAGAGCGATATCGTGAAAATTTGGGGGTAGTCCCTGCTGGTGCCCCAGAGGTTTCCAGCTGGGTGGCCATCGTGTGTCGGATGTGAACTCAAATCACAGGGTTGACGTTGGAAGGAGTGAAGTATGTGCAGCCCCCCTCCCCAGATTGTTTTGAGACAACTCTGAATTGCATGAAACCACTTACGAGGGCGCCAGGTGGTTGCACAGTCAAGATGAGTGAGTGACGGGCCCTTTGACCGTCGATTGTTATGAGGGCACCACTTTGCCTCTGGCACCCTCCAGGTCAGGATGTAAACTCGATTGTTTGTGGTTGAGTGCCTGTATCTTGATTGTGATTGTCGCACACGAGCAAGCAATCCTGCATCCGCAACTCGTCCGCTCTTCTACAGCAACCTGCCTTAGTTCCATCCAATGTCGTACTCGATGTCGCGGTGACTGTCTGTGCAAGAGATGGAGGAACAAAACAATGCATTCTCTTCGGAGACTTGAAATCAAAATCAAACCAGACCGAAGTGGAACATTCCAACTTTTTATTTTTATCTACTTTAAACCAGGTAAAGAATTTGGACGCGCTATGCGGCTGGCTTGTAATTTATGGAGTCAGGCCCAAATTAATTAAATACGTACGTAGTTGGTCTTGGCTATTGACTGTGTTCGCACGCAAGGAAAAGGGAGCATGCCAAGCCACAACAACTTTGAACTGTGAAACTGAAACACGAGTGTTAATCCATACTTACAGCTAGTATGATGTCCTGAACTGATCCGAAATAAGGCACCCAATTCAACCCCTTCCATGACCATGATTGGGTACCTGGTGTCAACTAGATACGGAAATCCCGTTCTGACACAAAACGTCGAGCCAGGGGAGACACGCTGGAGTCACGCGATCTGAGTATAGGTTCTGACTACGTAGGCGATTTGTATAGATACTACATACGTCGTACGTACTGGTCCATGGTCATGTTTCAAACAGCAAACACTCGTTTCGATCAAGGGTCTTAATCACAACTGAACCATAGTTGATCTGCTAAGATGAGTCCGATCTGACAGATTGTATGGAGAGCGTACTAATGTATTGAAATGCGTATTGAAATACAACGGATGATCTAAAAGCACGTCATGACTCGTCGCATATTCACCTCGAATACTCAATGAATCATGTCATATTTCGCGCTTTTTCGAGCATGCCGTCCATTTCATTGTGTGCGTACGAAGCATTGAATTTTTTGTGTTTCTATTTGCATCATGACCTTGACCTCTGTATTCAATCTAGAAACTTTACTCAACATAAGTTGCGTATTCAGCTACGTACTACTAGTCGTAATGAGCGATAAAATACGCCAACTAAACTTTTTAGTGGCCGTCTAAGCCGCTCGGATCTATCAGGTCATTTCAAATCTATCATGGATCTGCCTTTTCTCCATATGATCAATGCGAGTAGCTGATGGGTCTTTACTTCTTCAGGTACGCTTTCCTATACGACTGTTAGCTCTGTTTCTCATCACTTCCATGTCTTACGCGACATACCACCAATCGTCAAATTTCATCGCCTGCACATTGATCCCAACCTCCTTCAACGCCTTCGTCGATAAATGCGTATTGTATGGCCTTTGAACTGCAGCATTCGGGTCAGTCCCTTCCTTATTCGCAACCATCCCGGGAGTCTCCACATCCAAGATTTTCGCTAAACGCTGCGCGATCTCGTACTTGGTCATGTCTTCATCGGCCGAGAAGTGGAGGATCTTGGGTAAGTTTTTGAGATTGTGTTTATCCTTGATGTAGCGCACGGCGATATCGTTGCATACCCTTCCTACGTCTTGGGTGTTTGTCGGAAAGCGGCGCGCCCAGTCATCCATCTTGAGGTTTGCGTTGGCATCTTTGCTTTTCTCGACGGCGTCGAGAATAATGTTCACGGCGCTTTCGCCGTTGTATTCTGTCGATCCATACAAGACGGGAACGCGCAGGACGATGCCCATTCCGCTCTCCTTGGTGGCTTCCAAAACGGCCTCTTCGCCGTCCCGTTTCATTTCACCATAGATGTTTGTGGGGCTGGGCTTTGCGTCGGTCTTGTAAGGTGCTTCACCTTCGCGACCCGCGAAGACGTAGTCTGTAGAGATGTAGATAAGCAAGATGCCTCGGGCGTTTGTGCCCTCTGCTAGGGCGCGGGTTGCCTCGACGTTGATCTTGCGGGCTTGCTCAGGATTTTTCTCGCATGCATCTGGTTGGCGGTTGGCGGCGCCTGTCCCTTTTGTCAGCACTGATGCTCATTGTCTATAGAGACAATGCACTCTTCAATGATGAGAGGACGGGGCAATTTACAATGAACAACAACCTGCGGTCTACCCCGTATCACACGTCCCCCATGTTAGCCCGTTGACCAACGCTTTCGTAGTACTACTCGGTACCAGAGTTCTAAACATACTTGGCTTCATCAAGTATTCTCTTCACATCCGCCGGATCCTCCAAATTCGCTTTCAGAATCGTCGGCGGGGCTGCTCGATTAAATCCTTGCCCTACAGTTAGCCAGCCCGCCTGTTTGAAGGATTTGGTGACTTCGCGGCCTAGGAGGCCGGTTGCGCCAGTGATTAGAGCCGTGTGAGACATTTTCTCTGTTTAATTGTGGTGATGAATATGTATTTGAAATGAAGAGGGTGAGGTGTGGAAAACAGGCCCGTCAATCTCTACGCATGTGGGGAAGCTCTGGAGCTTCGGTGAACTGATGACGTCGACATATCTAGGTCTAGTTTATTGATTTGGCTCCCGATGCACGTTTTGTCAATCAAAGGTATATTTCATCTTCCTTTCATATATACTTGTATGGGTTCATAATTCCATTCTGCAAACGAATATTAGCGCTTTGTGATTGACCATCAGGGCACGTAGAAGGACTTACCGGATCGTAAAGATCCTTCAACTGCTTCATAAGCTTAATGTTCGTATCGTTCTGACTATACCCGATGAATTCCTTCTTCGCGACGCCCAATCCATGCTCTGCGCTGATACTGCCGTTGCGCTTAGCGATCCACTCGTACACCCATGGCTCAATTGCTTGCTCGACTTCCTTAGTATATTGTCGAACAGAAACGTTCAAGTGCAAATTAGAGTCTCCCATGTGACCGTACCCAAGGACGGCTCGGACGGGGAAGGAGTCGTCATCGCCCACAAGACCCTTCTCAGTGAGACGAGTCTTGGTGTCTTCGACGAGTTGGTAGAGTTCAGGCAGTGGAATGGAGACGTCGTATTTGTAGGTTCCTCCGAGATGACTTAAGGATTCGGTTATGCCTTCACGCCAGCGCCAGAGGGATTGAATTTGTGTCTCATCTTGGGCAAGGACTCCGTCGGCGACAATGCCTTCTCCCAAGACATGTTCGAGAAATGACTCCAACTTGGCAGTGTCGTGCTCGGCATTGGATCCGCTGGTTTCGATCAGACAGTAAAATGGGTATTCGCCTTCGAGAGGGGCCTTATTGCCAGTAGCTTCTTTGACCAAGAGCTGGCTTCGGCCGTCCATCAATTCAAAAGCAGAGAGGATTTCGGACAATTGGCCCCTTGCTTCACGGAACGCCTTTCGGACATGCTCAAAACTTTCCAAACCAAAGTAAGCAACGTTTACAGCCTTGGCACGGGGAGGACATAAGATGGAAATGCCAGTAATGATGCCAATAGTCCCCTCGGCGCCGATGAATAGTTGCTTGAAGTCGTAGCCAGTGTTGTTCTTACGGAGCGTGGACAAACTATTGATAATGGTTCCATCCGGCAGGACGGCTTCCAAGCCCAGAACGTTCCCGTGAAGACTTCCATAACGTAGAAGACGTAAGCCACCAGCGTTAGTAGCGACGTTTCCTCCAATGTGACATGATCCCTTTGCTCCGAGATCCAATGGGAAGAGGTAGCCCTTCTCACCGACATGAGCATCGGCAACCTCAAGAATAACACCAGCATCAGCGACGAGAACACCAGACTCTTCATCAAAAGAGCGAATCTGGTTCATCCGCGCGGTGTTAATGATTATCTCATCAAACACGGGCACGGAACCTCCGACCAAACCCGTGTTTCCACCTTGAGGCGCCACAGCCAATTTGTTCTCATTGCAGTATTTCAATATCTTGCTCACTTCCTCCGTAGTCTGCGGTTTCAGTACAAGGCGCGTCTGACCGCCATATTTGCGCATCCAATCGCTGTTGTAGGCGGCCAAGTCGTCGGTAGCATCAGTATTGACGCCGTCGATGAGCGCAGAGTCCGAACCGAGAAGCTCCTTGAAGTAACTTACATGCTCTTTTGTGACCTCCGCAAAATCGGGATTTCTTTGGAGCTGAGGATACGATGCGGCGGTCAATTTGATTTTTCTGGAGCCATCTGCGCGGTTGGTCAAGGTGGTGCTGAAGGAGCGAGAAGCGTTGACCGAGATCGGTGCAATGACGGTCTGTGTCGTGAAGCGATAGCGAGACGACAGTCTTGTCCTGCGCAGTGCAGCGGCCATACTGCGCGGGGCTGCCATTGCGTTGGGTGTCTCTTAAAGAGAATTTATGTATGAAAATAACCCAAGTCTGAGGTTTGAAATGACTGCGAGAAAATGCCTGAATGAAATGGGAGGTAAAAGTATCTGCCGGGGTCCTCGGACAACAGTTTTGATTGGCTCTCAGTTGCTAGATGTGATGACGTGATTGGCTCAATCGGAACTATCTACCCTCCTATGACCACCGCCTAATCCCCAAAGGTATTTTGATTGGCTCATTTTTTTCTGTTTTGCGAGCCGGATACAAATCCGATTGCGGAGACGCGGCAGAAAGCGAAGGTCAACTCCGAAAGCTCGCGGTTTTGCGCGATTGGCTCGGCTTTCTTGATTCCTGATATATTGGGGCTATGCATAACGGCGTACTGCTTTCGCGGTAGTTTCTACATAGAACCTGCCTAATGAGAAAATGCTTTAACTGACCTGTTCAGGGCTACATTACTGCGTACGACGCCGTAAACCGAAAACCATGGCAAAAATCGAAGTGCTGCCTAATCTGTCCATAGGTAATGTCGACTTCGATCCACGCTCACAGTCGACAAAATGGGTTTAGAACCTATCATGATATCAATTATGCTCCTAGATTGCTGCATTCGAGAAAAGAGCTGGTAACAAGGCAGGATAAAATTCACCCTCGAAAAGTTAGGATATGTTTTCGATCTCATGCACTGAAGGTAGAGCCGCCTAGCTAATGATCGTGGCTTGTACGCATTCTAGGATCCTATTCATGATAGTGATTCTTTGTCAATCTCAAAGAGCAATGATTTGAGATAGAGAACCCTGTTTCAGACTATTGAGTATTTATTCACCCTTCCTGCGGATTCTGATTTTCGTGGCCTTTTTACGCATTCTGCTATTTTGGGCAGCTCGTGCCACGCCACGCTTTCTTCTACACTACAAATCAGGTATACGAATGAGTCTCTAACCTTGGCGTCGGATCTTTATTGAGCCTGACTTGTTGCAGTAGAGATTGACGATATTGAAGAAGGCACATTAACAAGGGCTCCATCAAACTCTATCGTGGATACTGTCAATATCGGCGGCCAACCAGCAGAGCAAAGTGTCGATGCTCTATTGAAGTGATTGGGATACCCTGTGCCTAGGTATTTTGTGGGTGATGTAGTATACAATCAAAAGCTCAGCATCGCCGTTTATTGGTCGTGCCAGAAAATATAGGACAATGAAACCTTATAATAGCCGTCGTCTAGACTGCCTTTGGACAGTAAGAGACCAGTCGACATTCCCCTGGCTTCAATGATTTTGACACACTACCAAAAGTGGGAGCGTTAGCTGTGCCAACTGCAAGCCAGGTTCTTCAATCAATTGGACTCAAGGCGATAATGTGGGCTTCCATCGCGTGCCTTTATGAGGATTGTTGGCGTGCCAATCACACATTTCATCAAATTCAAAGGTGTTCCTCCTCGTGATTCTGCTGTCTCACAGCGGGGATTTTGATGGCCGGGCGTTTTCAATACTGCTGCTGAGCTGACTCTAACAGCTAAAGGCCGGTGTATAGAAATCGTAATTGCTATGTTCCTTGCACTACTGGAGCATTTGTATACGCAGTTGACATTGGTCTGCGATGATTTGGAAGAGCTTGGCCTTTAAAGGACAGCGTTCTCCGAAGTTATCAGAGTATCAAATTTCTGGAACTTAGCACTCAAATCGCGAATGATCTTTGCTCCTTTTGCAGGTTAATGATCATCGCTGTGATGACTTTCCAGTGCAAACTTCGATCATACTTTCCAGGAGCTCTGAGCAGACTTGGGAAACAGTTCTGAATACAATTTGTAAGCTTTTAGATTTTTAGATTACCCCAGGTCATCCCTTTCAAGGGATACGAAAAGAGAGGCCCATCGCACATCCTTCGAAAAGAGTCAAGCCATGTGATCTCGTGTGAACTCCCCGCATTCCATTTGATCAATTGCATGGAAGGAAAAGCGTGTCCTTGGCTGGAAGACTCAAACTCAAATGACGCCATATGATCTTATGAGACCGATGTTTCTGAATTGGGGTATATTCCGAGGACGGAATCAGGACAGCAGGCATGTCATGTCGCCAACCTTGGAAGTAAGCTTTGATCGAAGGGATTTGATGGTAAGATGAAGACCAAGTGGATGAACGGTAGGCTAGCAACAAGCGTGTGTCGATATCAAACTCAATCCTTGAATTTAGTTTGTTTATCGGCTTGCTGAAAGGGGCGGTGTCTCGCTTTCGAAACCTAAATTAGCCATGGTAAGTGCAACGTTCTTTCGTACAGAACCAAGAAGAGACTGAAAAAGAGTCGTAAGACATTGAAGCAGATCGATCTGATTTGGGCAGATCAGATCAGGTACAGCAAGGGTCTGGATTATATCGAGATGCTGGTGTTGTCGAGTCGGCGACCTCTTTCAGTAATAGTAAAAAGGAGCGGGGTGCATCGGCATTAGCGCAGCCGGTTGCCCTGGACGACCGTTGTTTCCTCCACCCGTACCTGCCCTAAGGTTTGACTAGTCCTCGATCGGGCAGCTCCTGCCTTGACTGGCACTCTGCGCTGAACTCGAGCTGGGCTCATCTTTTGTCTCGGAGTAAAAGAAAAGGAAAACCTCAGAGATCTGATCTGACTTCCTTCTTCTCGTTCTCCTTTCACCTTCCCGCTCACCTTCCTCTCTCCCTCGCACCCTCTCCCCTACTTCTACCCGCCTGTGTTCCTTTGGTCAATTCCTCTCAAGCTCCTATTGTTGCTGGTCGGCAGCTGTTCCTCAGCACGGGAGTCTTGTCGGATAGAGGAGGTCTCAAGTCGTGCGCATATCTGCATTCCTGTATTTCATTGTGTATCAATTGCAGAATATGGCGTCCGACGGCGATATGGCTAGTCGCTACCAGGTGATGGAAGAGCTGGGCAGTAAGTCAGCATCTCCGTTACAGGCCGAACATTGCTAACAGATCGTCTACCTAGGTGGCAGCTTCGGCACTGTCTACAAGGGAATTGAGAAGGCGACTGGGGAGATAGTTGCCATCAAACATGTAAGTCTGTCGTCACCTTATTCCAATACGTTGCTAATGTTCAATTACTAGATTGACCTCGAGTCGAGCGAAGACGACATTGCCGAAATTCAGCAAGAAATCTCGGTCCTGGCCGCTTGTGCAAGCCCATACGTTACTCAATACAAAGCCAGTTTTCTCCGCGGTCACAAATTATGGATTGTCATGGAATACCTCGGAGGTGGTTCTTGTTTGGATCTGGTATGCTTTTAGCCGTATGTATATAGCGGTGACGGACTAACAGCGTTTAGATGAAACCAGGGAACTTTAGTGAAGCGCAAATCGCTATTGTCTGCCGTGAACTCTTATTAGGTTTGGACTATCTCCACCGGGAAGGAAAGATACATCGAGACATCAAAGCAGCCAATGTCCTCCTATCTGAATCTGGGAAGGTCAAGTTGGCCGATTTCGGTGTGGCAGCGCAATTGTCTAACATCAAGTCGCAAAGAAACACATTTGTCGGTACCCCTTTCTGGATGGCTCCGGAAGTCATTCAGCAGGCTGGGTACGATTTCAAGGCAGACATCTGGTCATTGGGTATAACTGCAATGGAGCTAGCGAATGGAGAGCCGCCCCATGCAAGCACCCACCCGATGAAAGTCTTGTTCCATATTCCCAAAGCTCCAGCTCCACGTCTCGAAGGCAATGAATTCAGCCAAACATTCAAGGACTTTGTTGCGCAGTGCCTGGTGAAGGATCCCGATCGACGGTATACCGCGAAAGAACTGTTGAAGCACAAATTTGTCCGCAATGCAGGAAAAACAGAAACCTTGCAAGAGCTGATTCAAAGAAAGTACGATTGGGATAATGGAAAGGGACATCCGGATGACACGAGATACTACGCTGAGACGCTGTGAGAGAATCTCATCCATTGATGCATGAATTGAATATCCCAGCTAATGAAGATGCAGGACTACATTTTCGTCAAACGAGGGAGATGACGATGGATGGGTATTCGACACAGTCAAAGCATCTACAGTCAAGCGACCAGTTATCGCCGAGGACTTTTGCGAAGATCCATTTGTCAAGGCTGAAGAGATGAAATCAATGCCAAAGCCTGTCGCAAATTCCACTGTCAGACGAACACCGGTTGCCGAACGATCACCATCCGCCAAGCGATCGAACACGAAGCGACGATCCAGCGGCGTGAAACACCCACTTGGCCTCAACTTGAGCTATGGAAATAGCCCGTCTACGGTTCGCCAGTTTCGCCGGGTATCTGACAAAGGAAACAGCGATCAAGCGCAACACTATAACTATCCGCCTGGATTGGATGAAAACGTGGCAGCCAAGACATTGTTCACTGATCCCGTCCCAAACAGCAAGGAGGCTCAGTTGGGAAGAAGAGCATATAGCAGGGGGATCGGCCTCGCTTGCCAAGAAATTCTGGCCAACACTGGCGATCAGGAAAAAAGAGAGGCAATTTCTCGGTTGGCCGAGGCGTTTAGCGATCTTGAAATGGTTGATCCGGAAGGACTATATCACGTCTTGAAGTTATCTAACGAAAAGATGAGAGCGTGAGTGTTGCCTTCCGTCCATGAATGAAGCTCTGCTAACCTTCACAGGGACTCTAAACTCTCTGCGCTCCTACCCGACCCAACACCGACGACTCCTCAGAAGCAGAAACTCGTCTTGGCCCAAAACAACCCTCACCTCAAGAGCCACCGCCGCCGACAATCAGAACAAGTCCAGGTTGAACCAAAGGGGAGCCCCCAGTTGTCAAGCAGCATGCCCGGGCAGCACGTTCCAGGGATGGAGCATACAAAACAACTTGCTGATGTTCTCTACCAACGATGGAGCGAGGGTCTGCGCAACCGATGGCCGGCCATCTAGTACCACTTCTACCACAACCCGAGAAATTCGTTCTTTGTACAACATTGCCATATCCATAACCATTACCGTCAACTCTAACTCTGATTCACCGTCCTACGCCACCCCATTGGTTGAAGACATTGCTCCGTCTTTGTGTGCATTTCGGCCGTTCAACGGCTTTCTGCGTGCGATCGTTTCTGGCATCATATTCATTTCCATCACGTGTGGAAGTTCAGTATCATGAGACAAGTCTCTTATACATTTTTTTCTATTTTCTTGTTTCACTCGTTTTGACTCTGCCTGCACAGCATTGGAGTTTTATTGGATATACTGGCCAAACTGCCAGAAAGAAGTTATCTTCGTTTTCTTTTCTTTCTTTTATGCGTCATTTGGAAGGCATTACGACGCCTTGATTTTTGTGTACACTTTGCTTCTCTTCATTCGCTTGATTCCCCTGGTGTATAATATTCCTCAGCCCACCACTTGAGGCTGGTCAGTACTGTTCCTTCTCGGTCGATTGCATTTGCTCTTATCCTCTTTGATTCTTGATAGATACTTTTGGACGCTTACCTGTACTTTATGCGCGGTTGTTTATAATTTTGGGCCTGGCACGAGTTGTCTAGGTCATGGGTGTTTATATAAGACACTCAATAATATCTTGCACAGTTCAGTGGGCTTCTCACTTTAGCATCGGAAAATTAACCACAGAACATATACATACGTACTAACATAGTACACTAAGAGTGGAGAAGCTGTGCGGGTGCTTGGACGGTCTAGAGCTCCTGAAAAGGGTGGAGATATGTGAGCTGGCCCCTGAAGGGCTTGCGTCCTCGTGGAGTCTAGTCGAAGGACTCCAAGGACTCGCTGATAGGCCGGCGTCCACTTTCTGAAACCGCCTGCCTCAGAGTCCTCGACGCTTTAATTTGCTGTTCGTTTTTAAAGGTCTGCCACCACTGCCGCGGCCGATCTCTACCTGCAACGGTAGGACTACTGACTGGCGTATACCAACTGCAATTAATTCTGCGGACTCTTATTTTCCCCTGTGTCTATTTGTTTTATTCCATCTCATGACTCGGTTTGCTGTCCTCTATTTTACTCGTTCCTGCAGCTTGTTTTATTTGTTCTGTGGACTGGGTAGCGACCTGCTTTACTTAGTACGACTGTAGCAGCATTCTCTTTGATGGCGTCTTGATCTCTCCTTCTGTTGTGTTGTGTCCTTTCAGTCATGCTATGGTCCATGCCGGTCTCTGCTTGAATCTTGATCACAGATCATATTTCATAGACGACAGACCTCTCTGACCTATATCCATGACCATGGAGGAACCAGTTTTCGACCATGGACCTTCCCCAGAGGCACCTTTGCCACCAAAGACCTCGACCGAAGAAACGGATCGTCTACCTCTCCCCTCACGTCCCAACGTCGCTGCTCGCCACGCCAAACGGCTGACCCTCAATTTCCCCATTGCGCCGCCTCTCAATCTGCGACCAGAGACATCTTCGCCGTCTGTCGCTACTCCGGCTACCGAGTTGTCTCCCCGGGTGATGTCACCCGGCCAATCCGCCCCTGACGCCTCCATCTTAGGCGAGACCTTCAACCACGAACCGACCGATCTTCTTACAGCCATCGCATCACAAGAGCGGAAAGTCCTCGAACTCAAGGAGGAACTGTACAAGGCCGAGGCCGAGCTGACGAGTCTGAAGAAACAATGGGTGCGAAGTGAAAGACAAAAGAAGCAGACGGAAATCAGCCATCATGCAGAAGCCATGCGGCCCTTACGGCCATCGATAGATGGCACAAGCGATCTTCAGTCTCCAAGAAATCCCGAGGCTTCGGTTGCAGCAACTTCGACAATTACTGCCATAGATGCCGTGCCCGTGCAGATTAGAAGAAGCAAAGAGTTAGAACGACGAAATAGCATTCGCAATGCAGCTAAGGGGGAGACGGTAGTCTCCGCTAACGGTCGGAGGGTCTTTGCCGGATCGAAACACACTCGAACTTTATCTTTACTGTCGCCTGATATGGGTGTCGTTAAACCACCGTTTCCGATGCCAAGTCCTTCCGACTCGTCGAAAAGCTCCGAATCTCAGGCAACACGACATCCGAGATCTGCAACGCTGCCTTCTGTGGAACGAATCGAGGCGTCAAAGACCATTGAGGTCTCCGAAAAGCAGGCAAGCGAGAATGAGTGGAGGCGGTCTTTGCCTCCCCCATCCAGTGAAGCTCTTCTTCGGACGGGCAGACAAATGGCATCTGATCTACGAGAGGGACTATGGACATTCCTGGAAGATATCCGTCAAGCTACAGTAGGAGAGGAAGGAATCAGCGCCACACAAAACCGGACGCTGCAACCCCCAACATCCGGCACACCACGTTCTCGTAGCGGGCAACGAAGCGAACGAAGCGTGACTCCAGTCCGACGTCGGGATCAGAATGGGAATTCTTTCGGGCGCACAAGCTCATCATCATCGCTGTCCAAAGATGCATCAGCATCAAGAAAAACTGGTAATAAAACTTCTTCTTCTCCATCTCCTCCGACCGGCACAGAGGAATCATTTTGGAGTGAATTCGGAGTTGATACCCCGGGGCAGAAGCTCATACCCAAACGAGCCAACGCAGTGGCCACCAGCAATATCCCAAACGAACAGAAAGAGTCCGCAAACTCGAAACAACTAGAAGTCGAGGAGGAGGAGGAGGATGACTGGAATAGTTGGGATACACCGCAACCAGACAAGAAATCGCACACGCCTTCGTCGAGTCGATCAACGGTAACTTCTAAAATCGACCAGTCTCCATCGACCCAGCTTAGCAGTCCAAGGACAAGTGCCAGGTGAGTTGAAGCATTGCAATGTATTTCCATGTTTGTGCTTCATTGATTTTGATAGCACTGAGTCCATCTTGACTAACGGCAGACGGAAACAATAGCTTTGGGGAGCGAAATACCGATGAACCAGAACGACCCCAAACGGATAATGGCATTCCGTGGCCAGCATTGACCAAGTTTACAGCTTCTCAACTCACGCGCACCGCGTCAAGCTTGATGGATGAATGGGAAAAGAGCCTGACATCTGCTTCGTCATCTGCAAAGCCGGGGCAGGATGACTGGGAAGCCTTTTAATTCGAACAACACCCGACACATGATTTACGCTCAAAGCACCAAACTACCTGCACATACATCCTATCTATTCCACATGACGAACAACACGGTTTTACATATCACTGCTTTCTTGTTGCCTTGTTTCCTACTTTCCTGACGATGTTTTGCGCTTCACTACAGCGAACATGAATCACGAAACGAGGCCTTTTGCTACTGCGTCATGACTTTTTTCATTCCACTTGTTCACTCCAACCGACTCGAGTGGCTGGTTGGTGATACCATTTTCTGTGATATGTATATAAGTCTATACTCGATCAGATGTGTACAATAGAGTATATACACATATTTTCTTCATTGAACTATCTTTACAGCTACAGAGGGCCTTTTGAGTGTAGAACATCCACATGCATCATAAAGAGAATATACCTGTTTGAGGTGAGATGACATTCATTATTGAAATTTAGATGCAGATCAGTTGCTAGTATTATCAAATTATGGAAAGTCAACCGCCTTCAACGTTTTGGTGCTAAAGTTGTCAATACATGTTTGGTCCCTAATTGCCGCCGTACATTTTTGTAAACTTTTCTCCACCTCCGCGGTCATCTTCAAGAAGTCCCAGTATTGCGCAATTAGACGACTTCTTTCAACTCTAATCGATCTCATACCAAGCGACCATTCAGTGATAGACTCATTCTCCAGTATTTTAATAGGAGTGTCGAAGATCCTCGTCCTCATTCCACCTGTCTCCACGCTCCCCGATCGCGCCGAACACCTCCGTTCCCGGGACACCTTGACAGAACGCTTGCCAGACAGCCCAATAGACAAAACGACAATATGAGTTTCCCAGGCTTTCCGCCGGTGGGCGGCGCTGGTGCCGGACCCAATGCAGGCATGTCTGAGCAGGAGCAGAATATGATCAAAATGGTATGGTATTTCCCGTCATTTCAGTATCCGCCCTTTATTTTGCATTGCTAATCTTCGTTTGTCCTGTACAGATGAATGCAGCCGCAGAATCATGTCCATTCAAGATAGCACTCTCTGGCGGTGCTGGTTTCGCACTCGGTGGTGCTTTCGGTTTCCTTACCGGCGCTGTACGTCCCTTGCCCCTAACCGCTACATGGAGATTTAGAGAAGCATGTACTGATCGTTGAATCCAATGTCAGATGGCCTATGATGTCCCCCTAACTGCCAAAGGCGCAGAAATCTATAACCTCCCCTGGCGCGAACAACTCAAACACGGCTTCAAGGACATGGGTACCCGCGCCTGGAGCAGCGCCAAAACTTTTGGGTATATCGGCGCAATCTACACAACCGCTGAATGTTCCGTCGAAGGCCTGCGCGCGAAGAATGATTTGACAAATCATGTCGTTGCAGGTTGTCTTACCGGTGCCTTTTTGGGGAGGAACGCTGGTCCCCAAGCGGCGTTGACAGGCTGCGTTGGATTTGCGGCTTTTAGTACGGCTATTGAGGCTTACATGCGCATGCCGGGGGAGAATTGATCTATTTATGGTCTGTTTATATTTTCGGCTTTTGTGTGATTATGCGGGATGTTTTGGATATTGGGAAGATCATGGGATGCATTTCTCCCATGCTACATATAAAGCAAGCATTGCTGGAGTTTTTGGAACAGGTTGGGGTGTGTTTTGTTACTTGAGGGTCCTTTACTCCTGTCCACTCATCTATATTCAAGTGTGTATACTATTTTTTGATACATTAGATTTTAGACTGTTTCGTATGAAGGAAGACTGCAGATATCACCTGGTGAATATTTACGAAGAAAGAAACATATCGTTCCAACCTGGATACTTCGCCAATAGAGGCGAGACGGTACCTGAGTATGGTTTTGATGCAGGCGAATGACGTCAAGATTTTACCTTTCCTCGATTCGACAAAGAAAAGACATCTTAACAATAACAAACCTGAAGAACTGGTGATAGAAGCTTGACTACACAAATCAAAGAGCAAAATGGCATCCACAACTGTATATTCAGAACGATCTCTCATGGTAGATATGATGACTGACATCTGAAGCAGGTCGAGTACTCCACACAAGAACCTCTAAATCGGGAGCCCCCAATTCAGAAACTTGTGTCTAGGTCAGTCAGTAATGTAGGACTACATGAAAGCCTCATCTGACATACGAGCAGCTTTCTAACAAAGGGAGACGCAACCTACGACCGCAACCACGGTCCGATCCCTCACATCAATGCCACCACCCACTCACTCACTGTCTCCGGTCAAGTCACCCAGCCTTTGAAACTATCTATAATCGACCTTCAACAGAATTATCCGCAACATGAGGTCATATGCGCCCTCCAATGCGCCGGTAATCGTCGCCATACAATGCGCACGCAAATCAAAGAAGTCCAGGGTATAGACTGGTTGGACGGCGCAGTGATGAACTGTAAATGGAGAGGGCCGCGGTTGAGAGATGTGTTACGTGCTGCTGGTGTAGACGGTAGCAAGGAAGCTAGCAAGAAATTCGTGGCGTTTGAGTGTCACCAGGTTGAGTGTCAGGACGATACCTGGTTCGGCGGCAGTGTGGAATTAGAACGGTGTTTGAGTGTGGAGGATGAAGTTATTCTTGCTTTGGAGGTATGTCTCTCTCTCTCTCTCCTCCTACATAGTGTCTATACCATGCTGATGGGGTACAAAAGATGAACGACACCGCACTCACCCCCAACCAAGGCCACCCCGTCCGCGTCGTCATCCCCGGCGTCGCAGGTGCCAGATGGGTGAAATGGCTAGACCATATCACAGTCCAAGACAAGCATTGTCAAAATCATTATCAGCAATACGACTACAAGGTGCTGCCGCCGGATGTCGATGACTCGGAGAAGGCGAAGGAGTATTGGATGAAGGTGCCACCGCTGTTGGATATGCCGATCAATTCTGTCATTGCGGCACCGGATGACGGCGAGAGGGTTATCAGTCGAAATGGGACGGTTGGTGTAAAGGGGTATGCGGTGCCGCAGGGTCGTGATGGGCCGATTACCAGGGTTGATGTGTCTGGGGATGGGGGCAAGACGTGGGTTGAGGCTCAGCTCGTGATGCCTGGAGGGAAGAATGTGAATGATAAGTGGAGTTGGAAATTATGGAAGGCCTCAGTGCCGATCGAAAAGGGGTCTGGGAAGGTTGTGCTGAGCAGAGCTTTTGACGCTGCTGGTAACACTCAGCAGGAAAGTTGCCCCTGGAATTTGCGCGGAGTCGCCTATAACGGATATGGAATGTCGAAGGATCTGAATATCGTATAATTTGTGTATGCAAAATAAGCTCATTCTGTACATTGGCTTGCTCTGTATAATCTATGGTAGTACAATATACTTCTCGAGATGCTTGGGAATAACACCACGAAGATTCTTGCTTTTCAGCCACTTATCGGAGAAGAGTCTATCGGCATATCGATATGCACCATCGCACAAGATCGTAACGACGGTGTGACCCTTGCCCAACTTCTCAGCGACCTCCTTGGCAGCAACGACGTTCAATGCAGAGCTAGCACCAAGGTACAATCCCTCTTCATCCAAGCAGCGATATACCATTTCAATGCTCTTCTCATCGCTAATGTGTAATGAATCATCGATCAGGTCGATATCCGGTTTCAAATTTTCGGTGACACGACCTTGCCCAATACCTTCTGTAATACTTCCACCTGCCCGCTCGGCGAGCTTGCCACCACTCTGGATATAGCTGTGCAAGACACTGCCGGGAGGATCGGCCAGGAAACTCTTGACACGACCGTCGCTGACAGTCTTCAAGTAGCGAGTGATTCCAGCCAGTGTACCTGCAGTGCCCGTAGCGCATGTAAACGCATCGATTTTACCCTCCGTCTGAGCCCAAATCTCAGGCCCAGTGGTCTCAATATGGGCTTGGCGGTTTGCTGTGTTGTCAAATTGATTGGTCCATACAGCGTTGTCGAGAGACTCTGCGTGTCGGCGAGCTTGGTGGTTATAGTTTTGTGGGTTGTCAAACGCAACAGCTGGGACGGGGTATACTTCGGCGCCCAATAGGCGCAACAAATCGATCTTGCCCTGCGATTGCGTGTTGGGCATATAGATAACGAGCTTGTATCCCTTGGACCGACAGACGTGAGCAAGACCAATGCCGGTGTTGCCAGCAGTGCCCTCTACCACAGTACCACCTGGGCGCAAAAGACCTTTTTCTTCAGCGTCCTTGACGACGTATAACGCAGCACGATCCTTAACACTGCCACCGGGGTTCTGAAATTCGGCTTTTCCGAGAACGTTACACCCTGTTTCTTCGGATAGTCGTTTTAGTCTAATCAACGGCGTGTTGCCAATTGCTTTGATTTGTCAACTCCTGTGTGTCCGAGTGACAAAGTTGAAGGGAAGCAGACCTTCTGTGAGACCATTGACCCACCCTTGAGCCGTTGAAACTTTTGTATTATACGCAGTAGAGGCTTCTGCACTACGCAGAGCCGTGGTCGCAAACGTTCGCAGGCCGTGCTTGAACATTGTGAGTCGCTCAAGGATCAAAGACTCGATAAGAGAGACAGAGAGAGATGTTTCTGCTGAGGAACTAACCGCGGGATCACCAAATCACGCCATCGATCCGTCCTGCCAGCCAATCAACGTGATACTTCAGGAGGGCGGTCTGGTAGGTTAACCCTAATCTTATCGCCGCCGCATTCGGTTAGTCATTGTTTACTTCCGGTCGAGTGTGCCTCCTCCTTCCCTTCTTGTTTTGTTTACTCCGCGCAACTCCATCAATCGACTTAAGCCACCCCGACAGTCATTTCGGAGGCTCGGTTGATCTCACGACAAACTTGATGAGCACTTAACTTATATCTAGCAGAAGCTCGGAAAGTTGAAAGTGAAAATGCCCGCTCGCGCAACGAGCCGCCCGGTGTCCACTGGATCACGCAAAACATCTGGACAGAGCGCCGTGTCCTCCAAGCGAGCATCCTCTGCGACACCATCTGCAGCAGTACCTCCCGAGCCACCGCTTCCTACGACTTCATCCCATCTTCGCGCAGACGTTTGCGCAATTTTTGCAGATTCCCAACGCTCCACTACCGCACACAGAAAACTTGTTGTGCGGCTACGAAAAGTCCAAGAAATATCATGTGGCATCACCCCGCCTAAGAAATCAAAAGATGGACAGATTGAAGGAGATCGAGAGATCCCTTCCAGCGACGAGACTTTTGGCGAGCAGGAGTTCAATGTGGAAATTACCCGCTGCATTCTTCGCATATTGCCCATCAAAAAGACAGAATCTGTCGGCGACCGAGTAATTCGCTTCCTTGGTCTTTTCTTGAACCACGCATCTGAGAAGGGTGAGTATGTTCCGCGCTCTTGGAAGAATAACGCTTACTGACTGTGATAGATGGCGAGGTCTTTAATCCAACAGACGTGGACGAGACACAAATGTTTCCAGAAACCCCAACGACACGATTAACCATGGCCATTGCAAATATGGTAGTGCCATTGTTAGCATCAAAAGACAAGATAGTCCGATACCGTTCAACACAATTGCTTGCGCATCTAGTCAATTCGTTAGACTCGATAGACGACGAGGTATTCCGATTAGTGAGAACCGGCCTTCTCAAAAGAATCCGAGACAAGGAGGCTACTGTCAGAGTCCAGGCCGTACTAGGTCTGGCGCGTCTTGTCGGGGATGAGAGCGAAGGTGGACTTGAGGATTCTTCAGCAGCCTTACTGGAAAAGCTCCTCGATATCTTACAGAATGACGCGACTGCTGATGTGCGCAAAACATTGCTTATCAACCTACCATTGATTCCGACGACACTCCCGTATCTGCTCGAAAGAGCCCGCGATCTAGATGCTGCAACTCGACGCGCACTGTACTCTCGCTTACTACCGACCTTGGGCGATTTCCGTCACTTGTCATTGTCCATGCGTGAAAAGCTTCTGCGGTGGGGCTTACGTGATAGAGACGAAAATGTACGAAAGGCTACAGGGAAACTATTTTACGAGAGATGGATCGAAGACTGCGCCGGCAACAAACCCTCAGCCGAAGGCAATACCATGGGACAAATATCAGCACCCAATACATCTGCACTCCTGGAGCTGTTGGAGCGTATCGATGCGGTCAACTCTGGTATGGAAGGTGGTGTAGCTCACGAAGCGATGCGAGCTTTCTGGGAAGGTCGTCCCGATTACCGTGAAGAAATCGTTTTTGATGAGGATTTCTGGCAAGGTCTTACGGCAGAGTCAGCATTCTTGGCTCGCAGCTTCAATAACTTCTGCCGTGTTGAAAATGAAGCCAAGTTCGGCAGTCTCGCCGACGATAAAATGCCAGAAGTAACTGCGCTCGCATATTTCCTTGGCAAATACTCGGGTGCATTGCTCGCGAAGTTGAAGCAAGCTTCTGCCAGTGGCGAGAATGAGGAAGAGACTATGGAGCTTGAATTTGTGGTCGAACAGCTTTTACAGATAGCTCTGACGCTAGATTATTCCGATGAAGTTGGACGACGAAAGATGTTCGCCTTGCTCAGGGAAAATCTAGCAATACCTGAGCTGCCCGAGTTATGTACTAAACTACACGTCGAAGTTCTTCGAAACGTTTGTGGTCCTGACGCTGCCGGCGAATCCGAGTTCTGCAGCGTCGTTCTGGAGGCCGTTGCCGAGGTTCACGACGCAATCGCCACTGAAGACAGCTTCGTATCAGCACGATCTGAGCTTAGTGACGATGGCAGCTCTAGAGCAAGTCGTGACCGATCCATGACTCCAGCCAGCGATGTACCGTTCGACAAAGAGAAAGCTAAGGCCAAGGTGCTCCGTGAAATCATGATCAACATGAAGTGTCTCCACATTGCCCAGTGTATGCTCCAGAACGTTGAGGGCAATCTTCAACAGAATATGCATCTGGTTACGATGTTGAACAACCTTGTTGTTCCAGCTGTACGAAGTCATGAAGCCCCTATCAGAGAACGGGGTCTCGAGTGTTTGGGATTGTGTTGTTTGCTCGATAAGGTGAGTCTGGTACGTCGGATGTCTCGTTTCTCAGCTAACCAATTTTTAGACACTGGCTGAAGAAAATATGACCCTTTTCATCCACTGCTTCACCAAAGGCCACGAGGCACTTCAAGTCACAGCCATTCACATCCTGGCCGATATGCTCACCGCGCATCCGACACTACTTCTCCCAGTCGTACAAGCCGACAGCGAGATAGTGGCTCCTCCTCCTTTCCAAAAGAATATCTTCAAGGTTTTTGCAAAGGCGCTGAAATCGACGTCACCTGCCGACGTGCAATCTGCGTCAGCCGTAGCTCTATCAAAGATGCTTCTTGTCAACATATTCACACCTTCCGGATCTAACATACCCCAAGCCATTAGAGATATGAACGAGTCGTCCATCGAAGCTTTACTCCAGTCACTCATCGTATCATTCTTCCACCCTCGCACCCGCGAGAATCCTGTTCTCAGACAAGCTCTGACTTACTTCTTCCCGGTCTTCAGTCATTCGCGTCTTGCGAATACGCAACGCATGCGCAGGATTGCCGTTCCTGTCGTGCGATCTGTTCTGAACGCTGCAGAGGAATTCTTTTCTCTTGAGGCCGAGGAAGACAGCGATGGAGACATTGACGAGAGCGTCGGCGAGCGAGAAATCAAAGCACTGATGACGCAAGTTATTGGTATGCTCGTTGAGTGGACGGACGAGCGTAGAGTGGTAGGCCTCGGTGGTGAAAATATTCTGGCCGGAGGAGCCGCCAGCTCAAGTGCCCACGGTTACGTACATTTGGCTCTGGTCAATGACATCCTCGAGCGAATCCTGGGAATCAGTCCCGGCCCGAACAAATGCTCAAAGGAGGAGAAGAAACTACTGATGTCTATGCTCAGTAAGGTATACATATCAGCTCCTGTTGTTCCCACATCAACCGCGCCGGGATCACGAGCGGGATCTCGTGCACCCACCGAAGCAACAGAGGACGCCTTCCGTTCCAGTAACAGAAGTAGCGGTGTTCGGGAAGAAATCGAACCGGAGATAGTAGCCCTCGCAGAGACAGTCAAGGAACTCCTCAACGACGCCCTCGAGGAAGCAGCCTCAGACGCAGCCAGTCGCAACGCGATCGTCAAGGTCAAGAACACGATTCTAAAAATGCTTGCATATGCCTCACAACAACACACCAGCAGCAGAGAGACGAATCGCAACACGCGAGCCAGTAGCGTGGACTCGTCGTACTCACATGCAGGCCCTGGTTCACGGCAGACCTCTGTTGAGCCTCATGGTGTGCGTGCCGGCACGACCGAAGTTGCTATCGATGAGACAATCATGGAGATTGACGAGGAAGAAGATCACGATGATAGCCGGGCGACGGTGATTAAGAACGAGAGGAATAGTGAAGAGCCTGAATAGATTCGTTTGTGCTCCATTGTCTGTTATGCTAAGGTAAGAGGATATGTTGACGTGATGATCTGGGACATGGTTTGCTTGAACTGGGAGGTTGGTGTTTTGATTGTTTGTACATAGGACAATTTTTAGGTCTGGATAGTGATATGCTCTATACATGTACTTGTCTTTCATGATTAGTAGTGTCTGTATCCTGTGGACGTAGTACGTATATGGAAAAGAGTCTAGTAGTCACTCGGAAGTGAAGCTCTGATAGTTCCGGATGCCGCGGCGGTTTCCTACTGGCTCAAACAGAACCAAAGTGGGGAACCCTTTTGACTACCGCTCCAGAAAAGTCCCTCCATTCAGTAGTTATCGCGCTGAATATATTTTCCCGCATCTATTACATGCTACTTTTGATGGTCGTGCCAATTACGAACTTCGCAAGAGAACGATATTGTGTACAGGACGTTCTTTGGGACTTGACTCGCGATATGCGGATTGGTACAGCGAGCATCCCGTCGTCTCTCCGAGCTTCCGCTATTGTAACATCTCGAGCAGGCAACAGGGATCATGATAGGATGGCATGACAGCTTCATTGGGACTCGTCTGGTCAGACCGAGGTTATGGGTAGAAAGCAGTCGTCAATTGTATCCGTAATGATGCCTTGACAGGCATCGTCTCCCTCCGTGTAGACTGTCTAGTCGTACGCCGCCAACTGCTTCTCGGCCAATTAATTGGGGGAAAAAAAAAAAAAAAAAAAAAAAACATCAATACGGAGTAGTACGTAGTGAGTGATTGCTCCAAACGTCAAATGTAAAGATAACTATCATGGGTCAAGGCCGGTGACTAGACTCCTAGACTCCTAGTCAACTAAGACGCAAATTAATTGTGGCCGGTGTTGGCTGTGCTCAGTGCTCACTGCTCCACCAGCTCTGGACGTTCCCCAGTAGCAACGCAACACAGCTTTTTTTTCTATTTTCCCGCCGGCCTTTCTAACCTAACCTACCTAACCTCTATCTGACTGTCACTCCTCGTCCTCCTCCTCTCCGTCCTTCCCCCCGTCCTCCTTCTTCATTCTTTGTATTTATCTCCCTCTTCTTCGATCACGACCTATATTCTTTCGTCGTGATCGATCATTGCTTCTTGCCTGTATTGTGTTTATTTTTTAGGGCAGGGGCGTTTGTGATTTTTCTTCCATTCTTACTTTAAATTCCCCTGGCATATTTCGCCCACCCCCCCGAACACAGCGAGACATGGCCGCCGTTTCGTCCCCCATCCCAAAGTTGGACCGCTACATCGTTATACACGTTGCGACTACCTGCGACGAACATGGTGTGTACGTGACCAAGGACTCTGCCGAGGTCATTGAGTTAGGATGGATTTTGTTGGATACCCAAAATTGTGATGAGGTACGCCCATCAATTGGGTCTTTGTAAATGGTCTCGGGTTTTTTTCTTCCCGGCTAACCGAAGTCGTTTCATCTAAACAGTTGCATCGAGAAAGCATCCTCGTGAAACCGGTCAACACTCCAATCACGCCGCTATGCAGTAAGTCTTGCGTCTCAATGGCATCAATGGCATCGGGTCGGGTTGTTATTAGTTGCCGAGAATCGATGAGCTGACGAATCCCGCTTCCAATTAGCCAGCCTGACCACTTTGACTTGGGAAAACGTGCGCAATGCTGGAAGCTTCCGGGATGCCGTCAACCGCTTCGACGCCTTTGCTCAGGAACATCTGATCTCGAAGAACCTCGAGTTTTCCTTTGTGACCCTTGACTCATGGGACCTACGTGTACAATTGCCCCGTGAGGCCCGTGACAAAGCCGTCGTTCTACCTCCATACCTCCAACACTCTCGGACCTTCGACCTTCGTACCGAATACCAGAGATGGCAAACCCATCACCCGGAGTCGTTGCCATTCGGTCCCAGCTCTCTTGCCAATATCTGCGCCGCACTTGAAGTGGAGCCTGTTCAATCTTCGGCCCCCATCAAGCACAACCTGCCCTTCCACCTGCAGGCACTTGCCCCGGCATCTCCTCGACGGGCCATGGAGGAAGCCATCACGTTGTCCCGTGTTCTCAAAGGCCTTATCCGCAAGTCTCAGCCTGCTCATGAACACCCCGAAATCCTCACTCGCCCGATGGATGCCAGGGCTGATGTCCGTGCTTTCCTCGCCGAACGTAGCAAGGTGCTCCACATGAGCGGTCTACCACATGACACCACGCAGTCAGAATTAGAGAGCTGGTTCACGCAGTACGGTGGTCGTCCTATTGCATTCTGGACGTTGCGTACTCCGGATCAGCACAAGCCTACAGGAACTGGCTTTGCCGTTTTTTCATCCCACGAAGAGGTACGTACAGGGCTGCGAAATTCTGTCGATTGGCTCTAGAAGATTGATCAAAACTAATCGTATGTAGGCCGCCGAGAGTCTTTGCATGAATGGCCGAGCCCTTAACGAGAAGGCTATCGAGGTGTCTCCTTCATCTAGCCGTGTATTGGACCGGGCAGCCGAGATTCTTACACCATTCCCACCATCCAAGAACCGCCCTCGCCCCGGTGACTGGACTTGCCCGTCTTGCGGCTTCTCCAATTTCCAGCGCAGGACCGCTTGTTTCCGATGCTCATTCCCCGCTGTGGGTGCTGCCCCTGACCCATACGGATATGGGTACGTCCCTCCATCTATGATGCCCCCCATGAACCCTCATGGAGGTCACGGCATGGGCCATTCTCGAGTTGGAGGTAATGGTGTTGTCCCATTCCGTGCAGGTGATTGGAAATGTGGCTCCGAGGGTTGTGGCTACCACAATTTTGCAAAGAATACCAATTGTCTTCGCTGTGGTGCCCCCCGTTCTGGTGCAGCCGTCGTAGCAGACTCTGCATTCCCCTCACCAATGGAGCCTCCATCTGGATTTGGTATGGGTCCGGGCTCAATGGCCGGTACTCCTGCTCCAGCACCTTTCCCGACTGCTGGCGGTGGTGGTAGTGGCTTCGGTGGATTTGGGCAGCAATTCGGTGGTCCCCCAAGCAACTATGCCTTGCCATCTGGTCTCGCAAACACCCCCGGTCCTTATCCACCCATGGGCCAAATCAACGCAGGATATAGCTCAGGCAATGCAGGTCACTCGGCGGCTTCTTTCGGCAACCCCGCAACCCAGGCCGCCTTTACCGGAGCTGACCACGGCTCACATTCGAATGCACTGAACGGTAATCTCTACACAACTGACGGTGCTAGCGACCCATTTGCTTTCCTGTCCACCGGTCTGGGTGGACTTACTGTCAATGATGACAACCATGGCCGCCGAAACGGCGCGGCTGCCAACAAATCGCCCGCTTAAAGCGAATCGTTCCTGAAATCCATTTCCGTCCCTTTACTTCGTCGTTGTTGAATATGCCTTGTTGATCAAATAGTTGCAAGTCCGTGTGTCCGGTCTTGCCCATTGCCGAATTGCAGGATGTATCACGTTGTTTGATGCGAAAATTTTAATATGGAAGTTTTGGTTCCGGTGCATTTTGGCAGGATGGAGCTGGCTGGCTGGGTCGCTGATTTCGTGGACTTGCGTTTCTGTCTTTTTACCTCTCTATTCCCCGTTTATTTTGATTTGTCGCGCCATGATTTTATTATTGGTCTTTACGAGGAGGGGCGGAGCCAGGGATTGTTATCGTCGAGGATTCGATCACCAACACATATATACACGCACACACATACACACACTTTCGCTTTCCCCAATTTACCATGATGAGAAAGCCATCAGAGCGACCCAGATCCTCCAAAAGAAGGAAGGAGCGGCGGCGGAGGCAGAGCTGGTATATATGCAAACTGCTTTTTGGGTTGTTTCTTTACGGAGGGGACAAAAACTTACTTTTTTGTGGTTTTATTATTTTCTTTTGAGCGATGCATGGCATGGCATGGCATTGGGTCGGAAAGAAATGGGCTTCTGGGTTTGTAGCTGTCATGCTACGTGTCAAATCAATTGCGATAGAGTGGACATACCTTTTTTAAATCAGCAAAAAATCATTTTCTTACTATTTAGGATACTTCTGTCGTAGATGATGACCGCTAAACCACGAGCACCATTTCATTGTCTACTAGTATGAACATTTGAAGGGAACAGGTGCACCAGAGGTGTCGGGGACCTTCAACATTTTTGAGATCGTGTTGCCCCCTCTTCAGTGAATCGAATCTTGTACTCGCTCTGTCAGACTATCTCAGTCCCTGGACCTTTGATAAGGTCCCCTGCCAACGTTCGTAGACAGTAGCCTGCGTATACGCCGTGCTTATAAGTGGCATCGCACTGGCATCGACAATCCAGATATCCGCAGTCCTTCGAAATGATCAAGATCCTCAAGTTAGATTACATCACTCCGTGTTTCTCGCTGGGGAGCATGCAATATGTCCCTACATAAAACCATGTACATTTCATATTCTTTCAAGTATGCTCTTTTTGTAGCATGGTGTAATCTTGCTGAAAGGAAAGAGCTCGGCTAGGATGTTCATGAATGGCGCTCGCCCGGTCAATGACCCCCTTTTCGAATCGCCAATAAATGGTGTGGAAGATAGTGTATCGCGTAGATGTATCCAACGATAATTGTCGTGATTCAATAGCAGTTGAGTAGAATATAGTGTAAGAGAGAGAAGAAGAAGAAAAACATCCCCATTTAATTTGCGGCTGGGTCTGATTGGTGGACAACCGCGCTAGACGCACAGCCGCTGTACTGGAGCTTGGAGGCAGCTGCCTTCGCGTCTCTGGGGTACCTTCCCTAGTGCTGTCGTAGCATCCGTCATCGTAGCTTCCATCTCAATCTTCTCGAATATCATCCATCTGTTCTGTCGCTGCTATAGTCAAGCTCACTCTTCTTGAAAGTCGTGTATGCAAGGCCTCATTCCATCATTTTCCGGTAGATAGCAAGCTTTGTCCAGCATCAACATGGCGTCGGGTTACGATAGAGCTCTCTCAGGTACGAAAGCTTACCCATCCGCTTATCCGTGAGATACTGACCATCCCTCTATAGTATTCAGGTATTCGACTCTGTTCGCATCTCATGAGCACATCATCTAATCCAATTTAGTCCCGACGGACACGTCTTTCAAGTCGAATATGCTCTAGAAGCTGTCAAACGAGGTAAATACCAGCTACTGTCGGGTGAGACGAGCCATCTCGGCTGACCACGAACGATTGTAGGAACATGTGCAGTCGGTGTCAAGGGAAAAGATATTGTAGTATTGGGCTGCGAGAAGCGTTCCGCCATGAAACTCCAAGATACCCGTATCACGCCCTCGAAAATCGGTTTAATTGATACCCACGTCTGCCTTGCCTTCGCCGGTCTGAACGCCGATGCTCGAATCTTGATCGACAAAGCTCGACTAGAGGCTCAGTCTCACCGTTTGACCGTCGAAGACCCCGTTACCATTGAATACATTACGAAATATGTGGCTGGTGTACAACAACGATACACTCAGAGTGGTGGTGTCCGTCCCTTCGGCATCAGTACTTTGATTGTTGGTTTCGATAAGGGAGACGGTACGCCTCGGCTGTATCAGACTGAGCCGTCTGGAATCTACTCTGCATGGTAGGGCATCTATTCCGTGCTTAAGAAGGTTTAGATTCATTGTTCTAATCGTCCTTGACATTATAGGAAAGCAAATGCCATTGGCCGCTCGAGCAAAACAGTCCGCGAATTTCTGGAACGTAATCACAAAGATGACATGGACCGTGAAGCCACCCTTCAACTAACCATCAAGTCATTATTGGAGGTTGTGCAGACCGGCGCAAAGAACATTGAGATTGCTATAATGGCACCTGGAAAGCCCATAGAGATGCTTCCCACAGAGCAGATCGAGTCTTATGTCAAGAACATCGAAGCTGAGAAACAGGAAGAAGCGGCAAAGAAGAAGACTGGACGGACGCCGGGAACCGGAACAGCTGCCATCTTGACCCGGGCAGGCGCTACCGGCGAGGGCTCTGAGAGCTAGATGATTTATTACGAACTATCTGAAATGCAGTTGTAATAGAGAGACCATTCTTACAAGTAAATGGATTTGACGTTGTGCATATTGAAGGTCTTTAGTACAGTATTTGCAAGTAGATGCGCTGATACGCCTGATCGCGACAGAGATGATCATAAGCAGATGAAAAAACGCCGTATCAAAGAGTATGTATTTCAGTTATTGAGATTCGTTTCGTCGTTATCGCCTTGTGGCCGTGGTGGAGAATCTCAGTTATCCCAGCCTGTCTGCCGCATCTTTGACATTGAATATAGAACGTTCCGCATCGCCTCGAACTCGGTCGTCCTTGAGCATTCTAATACGCAAAACAGTCAGTATTGTACGAGAAAGATTTGAGCGCTAGGGATTGAAACGCACCTCGCGTCCATACGGACATCGTCACCTTCAACTTGGAGCGAGGCCTGAGGAGTCTTTGCATCTATAACGAAATGGTTGTCGCAGTGCGGGCAATACTCGTCGCTGTGTCAAAAATGTTCATTTAGCCATAGTTTCGCCCAGACGCTTATTCTGTAGGTAGGTAGGTTACCTTTCTTCGAATTCGGATGTGTCTTTGCGAAAGCATTTTTTGCACTTTTTGCATGCAAAGGTCTAGCCACTTCGTCAGCTTCGTTTTCCATCAACCATACGAGACCTATCTCTGTTGCATTTACCATATCAAATGACTGCACCAAAGGATGTTTCTCCTGCTCCTGGTGGCATTCTGCGCAATCGAACCATTTCCGGCCTGATATTTGTAGTCTTCGTTAGAAATTGCAGGAACTGATACAGGGTAATCTGACTTCAAGATAAGACGACGTACAGCACGGAGATCGAATCGAGACCTGGGCGTTGAGGATGTGTTTACTGTATAAATTTTAATCAGCTCCGGATATATTCATTAATTGTTGCTAAGGACGCTAGCAAGTTTACGGACAGAAAGAAAAATTTGAAGCACGTACCACATTTTGACAAGTAGGGTTTGATAAGAACCAACTATATGAATGCTGTAAAACACCAATAAGTCTCGCAAAGTGAAGACCAACTTTGAGTGCCTGCTTGGTGGTATTGTCAACAGTAGAGAGTGTCTAAGAGTGGGATGTTCCTGCGTCCGGCCTGGGTACAATTTACCAGCCAATCAGGGGCGCTTTCCTCCCTGCTCTCCCGCCTTCCTTCCGCTTGGCTGCGATCTACGCTCTAGTCTCGATAGTTTGCGAACTACGTCGTTGCTCTCCTACCATTTATATTCGAATCTTTCGGTCTTAATGACTCCTTTTCAACTATTCTTAGACGAAGAAACTACGTTGTCTATCTCACTCCGAATCGCACAACGACCAATTATAGTGTCCCTCTACCCGAGTCTTCAAGGATGGCATGGTGAACAGCATGTAAGTAAATTCACTAAGAAACTATTACTCCACCGCCGAAGTCATAGCCGTCGTCATCCCTATCTACAAATATACGCGGACACGGCGGGCCCTTGTGTCCTTCAAATCTGACCTCTCCAGAATAACCTCTGTCAGAGGCAGTTTCATATCGGTTCCAGCTTGGATAAACATCTTCCACTTTGCGGCCCCGTTTGATTCAGGCTGAACCTTTTCCGCATCTAAGCCACCCCGCCGACGTGTAACCGATTGGATTTCTGAGCTCGATCCGAACTATAAACCAGAATTTCTGCCTGCGTACATCTGAAGGATAGTTTAGAACATATGTTTCGGCTCCATCTGAGCCAAGTCGAGCCTCAGGGACATGGCTGAAGATAGGAAAGAGGCGGATGGTACTGATGAGGCGCCGCTTGTAAGTACAATACCTGACAACACAAATAGTCTTCAATGATCTAACCTCTTTGTGCACAGAAGCCTGTTTCATCTCTATTGTCTCATTTCGAACATCTTTCATACTCTAGAAATAAATCGCCTACACCCGGGTCGAATGACGAACGGAACCCTCGCCAACGATTTGATCATTTGGACGATACGCAGCCGATAGTTCGTGCATCTCTGGACCTGCCTCGCCCTAATTTACCATGGACGGTCAGCAGTGGCTCGGAGAATGGACCGGTATCTGCTGTCGATAGAACATCAAACCCACCGTGGATGGACTCTAAACGGGAAAAGTCTCCTGGCTCTCGCAGATTCGGACGACCCTTATCAATGAGCTTTCGATCCACGCCGCAAATAACACCGAGCTTGACTGTCGAATCGCCTCGTTCTCCGCCGCGTGGAGTCAATGGGCAGAATGGAGGACACTGGTCTTCTTTCAGTCGAGGTAACTCTGATCTCACCCCTGTCGCGAAACCTCGAGCGAGAAGTCCTCCCGGTCCAGTACGCCCAAGAGATCCCGCGTCTCCCAGTGCAAGATCAGTTGGTGCTCCTCGGTTATCGCGAGAGCCTTCACCCTCCGGCTCAGTCAAGAGCTCTTCTGTTCCTCCCCCAGTCAACAGAGCAGAGAAGCCGAAAATTCCGGCTAAGCCGGCCAATATGTCCCACCTAGATGTTCACACACTTACTCCTACTCACGAACCGACTCACCCTACGACAGCTCAAATTTCGCCATTCAGTACACCCCCAAGTAGTCCCGAAAAGCTTCAGACTAAGGCTGAACCACCGCGCAAATCACCCAACATATCAAGGTCATTGTCCACAACTCCAGAGCCATTTTCCTTGCCGCCGCCCGTTGATAGGAGTACCCGCCCACTTCCGACTGCGACTCAGTCCACTGATGCGACAAGTCGGCCAATTGCAAATACTTCATATCCCAACGATGCCAGGGAGCTTGGCTTCACAAGGCGGAACACTGGTATTTCACCTTCGAAACATTTGAGATCGGCTAGTCATATAGTCTCACCCACAAGTGATTCTATTTTACCCGAGTCAGGATCGAAACGGGTGTCTGACGACGATCGGCCTGAAGTCCGTCCCAGTCTGCCTCCTCGCGATGGTCCTTCAGGCCGGCCAACGCCGCGGAGTGTCGGACCCAACGAGCTGAGGAATTCCGACTTACCGACGAGAGCATCACTTGATTTGCCTTCGCGGTCTCCCAGGATACCTACCTCAAGTCGCCTTCCAACGTTGGAGATGAATACACAATTCGCCCCTCCGCCTCGTAGGCAAACTGCTACCGTCGGTGGCAAGCTTGCTCCAGATACGCCTCGGACACCTAGAACCCGCCAGTCTCCTTCACAGATTATAAATAATGCCACCTCTAAGCCGACATCGAGAAGCGACTCGAGAGATTCAGAAGACGAAGCCTACCTGGAAGAAGCCCCAGTGTCCAGAACAGATTATCCTGATTCTTCTCAAGTCAATCGTCGTCCTCCGGTCTTCAAGACGGGTCCTCTTACGATTCCAACTCGATATGACACGCGTGAGTTTGACGTGTGCGGTAAATATGTGTGCACCACTGGATATTTGACACGTGTTTGGGATCTTACCACGGGAGAGCAAGTCATGAGTATCAGTCACGGAGAAACAGTCAAAGCTCATACAGTCGCCTTCAAGCCTGGGACTGGACTGGAAGATGAAGGAACTCGACTATGGGTCGGTACTAGCGTTGGGGAAATCCATGAATTAGATATTAGCACGCAGTCTATTGTCACATCACGATCGTATCCGTCGAGACGAGAGGTTATCAAAATATATCGCCATAAGAAAGAAATGTGGACCATGGATGATGAAGGAAAGCTATTGGTATGGCCGCCCGACGAGACTGGGACACCAAACCTCCAATATAGCTACGATCACCCGCAAGACCGCGTGGCAAGGGGCCACACATTTTCTATGGTAGTCGGTGATAGTTTGTGGCTTGCTACCGGCAAGGAGGTTCGGATTTATCGTCCTAGTGCTCAGGGAGAAACATTCCACGTCCTGAAGAAGCCACTAGGATCCAATCACACCGGCGAAGTTACATCAGGGACTCATACGACAAAGGACGGTGGACGAGTATATCTGGGCCATGCGGATGGAAAGGTTACTGTTTATTCTGCGACAGATTTCTCCTGCATCGCTTCCGTAAACGTCAGCGTGTACAAGATCAATTCTCTAGCAATGGTGGGAGATTATCTATGGGCTGCATACAAAACGGGAATGGTTTACGTGTACGACGTTTCAACCAACCCATGGACTGTGAAGAAAGATTGGCATGCTCACGAAAGCCCTGTGTGCGGACTTGTATCTGATCCCAGCTCGTTGTGGACAATGAATCGTCTTCAAGTGGTTTCCCTCGGGACAGATAATTATTTGCGCTTGTGGGATGGCATGTTGGAAGATGATTGGTTGGGTATGTTGATTTTGCTTTTATTAAAGGACAGTCTGCTGACTGTTTTTCCAGAGACACGTATGCAAAGCAGAGACGTCGAGTACTGCAATTTCAGAGAAATACGAGCGACTATCTTGACCTGGAACGCTGGGGCTTCGATGCCTCGCGACTTGCATGGAAATGCCTTTATTGAAAACGCTATCCATGCAGAGCAGCCTCCAGAGTTGTTGGTTTTTGGATTTCAAGAATTAGTTGACTTGGAGGACAAGAAGCTCACAGCCAGTTCGTATCTGCTACTCGTTACGGATCCCAATGACGAGAGCTAATTATTCTATAGAAAGCTTACTCCTGGGAAGCAAGAAACGAGAGCACAATGAAAAAGAGCACATGAGCCGACAGTACCGGGTATGGCGAGATCACTTGGCGGCTTGCATCAATAATGCAATGCCTCTTGAAGAGTCATACGTCCTTCTTCATACGTCTAATCTTGTTGGCTTGTTTACCTGTGTGTTTATCAAGCAAAAAGAGCGAGACCGAGTCCGCAACATCAGTGCCGCAGAAGTCAAGCGTGGTATGGGTGGTCTTCATGGCAACAAGGCATGGCATTTGATGTTTCACGTCAATAACAATTGCTGACATGTAGTAGGGAGCACTGATTTTGAGGTTTGTACTTGACGACAGCTCAATGTGTTTTATCAATTGCCATCTGGCTGCCGGTCAATCACACACCGCACACCGAAATAATGACATTGCAGCCATCCTCGAAACAGAATCTCTTCCGGCCGAACATAGCCTCAATACGCGCACTGATCTTTTTGTGAACGGCGGTGATGGATCAATGATTCTCGATCACGAGATTTGTATTCTCAATGGTGATCTCAACTATCGAATTGACTCCATGTCTCGGAATGTCGTCATCGACGCCGTACGACAAAACAACCTACCCAAGCTACTTGATAGAGATCAACTCCTTGCATCGAAACGGAAGAACCCGAGCTTTCGCCTGCGGACGTTCACCGAAGCGCCGATCACATTTGCGCCTACTTATAAGTACGACGTCAACTCGGATGAATATGACACCAGTGACAAGAAACGTTCTCCTGCTTGGTGCGACAGAATCTTATATCGCGGAGTGGGTAAGGTCAAACAGACCGAATACCGGCGACATGAAGTACGAGCATCGGATCATCGACCTGTCAGTGCGTCTTTCAGGATGCGCGTGAAAAGCATTCTAGCCAAAGAGCGGGCAATTGTGTGGGATGCGTGTCAAAAAGAGTTTGGAAAGGAGAAACGGAGACTGGCTTGTGAATCCAGGTACGTTGCTAGATCTTCCCATACGTTGAACCCAACTAATAACAAGTTTACAGTATTGAGTATCTGGTCAATGTCTTTGGCATGGAGCGAGAACAAGCTCGAAAAGTAATTACGTCAGGTGGATCGTCCAAGTCAAAGGCGTAAGTGTATTTGATCTTTTTGGAATGAGATTTATGTCTACGGCATAGCATACGGCGTTTAGTCTACGACTTGGGAAGTTGTAGTGAGCTTTGGTAGAAAAAACGGAGGTTGTTTTGATGCTGATTACGAAAACCAAGATAAGCAATGAGGCGTGCCATGCAACAGTTTTATAGTACTGCATGTTCTACAACATTTCAAGCGGAATCCTAGTCTCGTGACTGATCCTTTGAATAATCTGTTTCTCATTATACTCATACATTGATACATCATAGGTAACGAAATAAAATATGTCATGCAAATCCACGGACAATTCCAGTCAACTCGAAGGGCAAGTGATTTCTACAAGATAGCGACATGTACATTAGCACCTGATGGTCATTCACGAATCGTGACACCTGTTATTTAAGAACTGGATCTATCAACATACCTCTCCGTACAAGTCTCAGTGTGAAAGTACTCGGCTCGCCGGAAGCGATGAGACCATGGGATATCATGAGCTTATTTCTGTAGAGAACAACATGTCAATCAGCACCCACTACAGAATCACAAACGAATGGGCACCAGTTTCGTGCAGAAACAGCGCGGAAAATGCAGATACATACCCCACAGCCCTTGCAGGCACAGTTGTTGTCGCAAGTGCAGCTGCCGACGCCCGAGCAGGGGCAGGAAGAGGCTCCGCAGTTGCAACCCATTTTGTTGGCTTTAGTAGTGATTGACTTATAGAAAAGTAAGAGATGATTGATGATGACTATGATTATATTCTGTTGGGTTCAATAATGGATATAAGAAATCCAAATCATGCCTGGATCGAGACGTAATATATATAGCCATCGACACGGAGGGTGGCAATAGGTTCCGATCATGCTGGCGTCATGTCGGAGGTGACGATGTCATTTTCCTCTCAGAGGAAGTTGTGGTATGCAGTCCGACTCGTTCGACCCAATTAAAGACCAATTTGATCTATGGAGATGTTGTCTTTTATTCTGATACGATACAGACTAGATAAGATAAAGATGGAAGAATCGACAGTGGTGTCGAGCTACCTACGTAGATACAATACCTAATTATCTATCGTGATTAGTCTAGTGATTGTAATCGGCTCAGGTAACAGCCACACCCCCTCTTAACTTGTATAATGAATGAAACACGACGGATAGGAGGAGAATGGTCGAATACCTGCCCGATGTACGTATGTATGTATGTATGTCTGTATGTATGTATGTATGTTTCATTACTGTCCGTACTCCATACATACCAAGCAGGATACTTATGTTAACTACCCAAGTACGTAAGGTGCCACCTCCCGTTGAGAACTGGCAGATGACCTCCTGCCCATTCAAAGACCGCTCTCAGAGCTAGCAAACGCCCTTGGTGCCACCGATCGAGACCTGATAAGACAAGTTCTCCTTTGCATATGACAGTATACACATAGGTAGTATTATAAGACATCAGATCATAAGACACGCATTGGAACGTGTGAAAGCCACAGGCGGAGCGGACTGAGCGGCCAACGGGTTCCGCTTCGCTGCTGGCTCTTCCGTACTCATATAGTCAGTCTACTTTCTGGTGCCTTCCACGACGCACTTTGAGAATCCTTCACTGTTGGTCTTTTTGTGATCCCGCAGAATTTGCCTCCATTCCAAATTGATTATCAAAGCGATTTTGGAAGAAAAGAAGAAGAAAGCCCAGGTGTCGTCGAGGTAAAAGAACGGTTGTTTTCGAGTAAGTGGAGCTACTCCGCGCCTGCTGTGCTTGGCCGATACGGATAGCAGAATGATAAGCTGCTGACTTCCCACTTGAACCACACGACCAGCAACCACCTGCTTGTATATCAACGATCTCTGCTATTCTTACACCTCTACACACTTCACTCTGCTCGCTCCCACTCCCACCGCGCGTGGTTCTGGGTTCTATCTTCCACTTGGCAGCATATACTTCGTCAGACGCAACTTCAAACCTCGGTTGAACTAAAACTGAACTGAAGCTCTGGCTACAACCTCCCAACAACCCGCCTTCCAACGCCTACCTGGTTCTTTCCTGGAGCCAGGCCGAAGGCAACTCGCCCTCTTCGACCTGGCAGACCACTTCTCGCAAGACCCTCCCTCCCCAGTCGCCTCCGACCACCCCGATTCCCCTAGCACCACTACCTCCACCTCCGTCGACCTCGACCTTGGCGAGCTGATTCCCTCACCATTGCCGATAATTGCCCAGCACCGGAACTCATTTTCTCAGTATACAGGATACTCTCCTCCTCCCATACATCCTGCCTCGAACGGTAACAGAGTCGCTACAGCCCGATCATCCGAGAATACTTCAACTTCCGTCCCTCTGCTCCGCCACCGTCGTCGTCGTCGCCGCTCCGAGGTCTCGTCCTCGTCCTCGTCTTCTTCTGCATCTGAAACGTCGGATATAGGCAGGATTCGTGACGTGGGAAGTTCCTCTGCCCGATCCCCGCTAGCCACCGACGTTTCTTCAGCGGGTACCCGCGGAGTACAACGTTCAACGACAGGCCGAGCAGAAGGCTACCCGCCGTCCCCCAAGCGCAGGCGTTTGGCAAACATGCGGCCCAATAATGGAGACTTGGCAACGACAGCAAATGGACGGTCAGATGCATCGAATGGACTGTTTTCTACGTCGTCGCGGGGGAAAAGCTCCGTGAACGGCAAATCGTCGAACCACCTCCATAATGGACAATCTTATACGAACGGGTCAGCGAAATCAGCAGTATCCTCATCATATTTCGGGCATGATCGGGAGGAGGTTACCAGGATATTGATACAGGGGTTATACGATCTAGGCTATAACGGAGCTGCGAGTGCTCTGACCAGGGAAAGCGGATATGAGCTGGAGAGTACCTCGGTGGTGGCTTTTAGGAGTGCAGTACTGGATGGACAATGGGCCGAAGCGGAAAGCTTATTACTCGAGTCATTTGAGGACGGTCATGAGGCGAACGGTGGAGAATATGATTCCCCATCGTCCTGGGGCAAGCTGGCTCTTGCCGAGACTGCGGACAAGAATGAAATGCTTTTCCTGCTGCGACAGCAGAAATTCATGGAATTACTAGAGGCACGGGATTTGGGGGCTGCGCTGATGGTATTGCGGCATGAGTTGACTCCTTTAAATCATAATATTGCTCAGCTTCATGCTCTGTCGAGGTATTACTCCATCTTCCTCTCAAAACGACGTAACTAATTGTGTAGTCTATTGATGAGTCCGGTTGAGCATCTTCGCGAACTATCAGGCTGGGGCGGATCGATTGCATTATCGCGCGAGCTTTTGCTTTCTGATTTGTCGAGTATGTTGCACAAATCCTCCTTTGACTCACCTTAGGGCATTGTCTGACCCATGCTATAGCTTTTATATCTCCCGCAGTCATGATTCCTGATCATCGACTTGCTTCCCTCCTGGATCAAGTCAAGAGCAATTGGGTCAATCAGTGTCTATACCACAACACCGCGCAATCACCATCATTATACTCCGATCACATGTGCGACCGCAACGCTTTTCCAAGACATGGCAGTATGCAATTGACGAGGCATTCAAACGAGGTTTGGTATGTGGAGTTTTCCCACGATGGGACAAAACTCGTCACAACCAGCAAAGACAAGTCCGTAATTATCTATGATGTAACAGACAGATTCTCGGTTATTCACAGAATCTACGAACATCATGATGCTGTGGTGTTTGCTACCTGGAGTCCGGATGACACCAAGCTTATCACATGTTCTCAAGACAAGACGGCCAAGGTTTGGGATGTTCAGGTACATACTTATCGATCAGCGTTGCTTTCAATTACTGACAAGTCTAGACTGGCCACTGTTACATGACGATCGAGCACCATTCCGATATAGTTACTGCTGCTGCATGGGCTCCCGATGGCGAGACCTTTGTCACAGCGTCCATGGATATCAAGGCGCCGCTCTGTTATTGGGGGTTACGATCTCGAAATCCGATACACGTGTGGCGAGATGGATTCCGAGCACAGGACTGCGCCATTACACCAGATGGGACTCGTCTAATTGCGTCGGATAATGAAGACAAGCTATATGTGTATGACCTTGCATCGCGTGCAGAGGAATACTGCCTTTCCATGAAGAATCACATCACATCAGTCAGCGTCAGTAATGATTCGCGATATGTTCTACTCAATCTCAGGAATAACCAAATCCAACTCATGGACATCGAAACGACAGAGATCGTTCGTCGCTTTGACGGCCAGAAACAAGGGGAGTGGGTGATTCGAAGTCGCTTCGGCGGTGCCGGCGAAAATTTTGTTGTCAGCGGCAGCGAGGGTATGTCTACATCAAGGCATGTTGATCATGTTGACTAACGCGTGGGTTGTGTAGACTCTCAGATTTACGTCTGGCATAGAGAGAATGGGGCCCTTGTGGAGGTACTGGAGGGACACACGAAAGGATGTGTCAATGCAATTTCTTGGAACCCAAAGAACCCTAGCATGTTTGCCTCGGCTGGGGACGACTGCGTTGTGCGGATGTATGTACAAGCTTTGTATGACTCGTGATACAGCAACTTGCTGATGATTTTAGATGGACCCGAGATAATCCCGGCGAAGGCGGCTCGAGCAAAGGCAGATTTTCGAAACCCTCGGATTTCACACGGACGAGTGCTCTTCGATCGACGATGAGCCAGCTTTGATTATCAATCTGGGTATTGGAAGGATGGCCCCGCGTATACAGCTGGCGGCTTATTATAGTTTGGTGCGAGTTGGTATTTCTACATTTTATCCTGTAGCATCAATGGAGACAGTCTCCTCACATATCGATTTCTATTTTATGATCTATGGCATCCTAGGCTCACTGCTTGTTTACCATGGTCCATTTAGTATGCTAGCTTTTTTGGTATGCTCGCTTTTTCAGTCGCCATTTGATAGTGGCGATTTGTTTTTGATATTTGAGCTGGCTGTTCTGTTTCATCTTCTTTGCACAATTTGCACGGATCGGCTAGGTAGAATGGCGCCACAGAGATATTCCCACATCGCTAGAATTAACGATTTTATCTTGACCTGGAACTGATACATGTATATCTATCTAACAACGAGTCTATACTCTGATATGTGCCTGGCTTATGTATTCATAGTCCTCGCAGAGCCTCCGTAGCTTTCAATGCACCTGTAATCGTAAACGAAATCGACGGCGAGAGGGCATACATAATCTACCATCCGTTAGCACAGCGTTCGCGCCACTTGGAAAGAAGAAGTAAAAGAGAGAGAGAGAGAGAGAAGTAAAATAGCGGAGAACGAACAGCCAACATCTTTGCAATAGCCATCTTGTCTCCCTTAGAGACCTCATCGCCCACCTCTGCGAGTCCGGAGATGATGAGTGCGGGTGGACCGGTTGGGATTACCATAAGGGTGAACCAAAGGACTGGGTCGTGTGGGATGATGGATGTGTAGCGGATTATGAAGTACGTCGTCAGGATGCTTATTCTTTTGGCTCGTTAGTTTTGAAATAGCACATAGAGGGGAGGTGGGAGGAAGAGGAGAAGGGAATATACATAGGCCAGAGGATCAGTCGCACTGTATAGACTACTACGATGGCTCTGATGGGTACTCTACCAGATCCCTGCTCTTCCTCTACCTCTTCCTCTTCGCCTTCCGAGGAGGAGCGTTTCATTCTCTCAAAACTCACACCGAGTTTGCATCCAACCAAGAAGACCTGCAGGGACGTAAATAGTGTTCCGACATTCTCAATACTTGATACCAGCCACGCATTGAATATGCCCCCTTCTTCGTACGGCGAGAAGAATGCGCGATGGAGTTTGGGCACTAGGCCTAGTAGTACGCCAGTTGCAATGCACAGAAGTGCGGTATCGAGGAAGGGAGAATCCAAAGCGTCGATGCGTCGTCGAACGGGGCGGGGCAGGTAGGAGAAAAGGTGGTGTGTCTTTGCGGAAAGATTGTGACGTGCTTTGCGAATAGGTTTGGGAAGGAGGGAGGTTTGTTCGGCTGCTTCTTCGTCTTGTTGATCTCCAGGAGCAGTATTGGTCGAGATGTTGTGACGGAATTGGTCTTGGGGCTGGGCTGCTCTTTATGTAAACTTCTATATCTCACATAGAAATGGAAGATATACCTGAAACATCGACAGCTACTTCGCCCCCGGCATGTCGACTCTCCTGATCGTCCTTTCTGTTGCTTGAGTCGTTACGACTCAACATCCTCGGTCCAACAGCATACGCAATCGTATTCGACACCACGGCACAAATCAAAAAATACGACTGGGCACGATTCAAACAATCAGACCCCGACTGCCCCGGCATGGTAATCAATTTCAGGCTCCCCGTTGACTGCAAAGTCTGCAGTAGTAGAAGTGGGAGGGATGATGTATTGTTGAATGTTACAGCGGGCGTGACCCAGGTCGGAAGATGCATGTAGCGAGTAAATACATAGCCTATACCGATTGATATGACTGTATAAAGAATCGACCAGACTATCCACCATTAGAATTATTAATTCTCCTTTCTGATCTTCGAAAGAGGAACGGGGAGGCACCGAAAACAGGAACATAATGCGAAGCAATATCCAAACTCAACTCCGAGCCCAATTTGACCAATATCAGCGCCGGGAGAAATATCCTGACGCATATTCCGGACATCTCGTTTATGGTGTCACCGCTAATGAGATTTGCCTGGCGGGTTATGACGCCGTAGAGCAGGGTGAGCAAGACGGAGGTACATGCTTGGAGGGCGCCGAGGAAGGGCTGCACGAGGCCTTTGTTTAGATCTGTCATCGGTCGTGTGGTACGAATAGATGGATAGAAGAGGGTATAGGAGACAGAGAGAATTCAGCAGATAGAGCTTGGGGCTCTCAATGGAGTGAAGTATAGGTATGTGCTTGTGCACGAAAGGGGAGCCTTTGGGATGGATGATGTCATCATGGTGACTGGCTGGCTAGCTTCAGATTCACATCAATTCTGGAGTAGCGTTTCTTGCTCTGCCAGTCTCTATTATAGATATGGTTCGATAGTTTATAAGAAATTGCAGAATTTCTATTCCAACAGTGTACATTTGTTCTAGGAGAATTTGATGATGAGGGCTATCCACGACAGTTGGATGAGCATAACCCTAACCCTACGTATAGGGTGCGGAGAGAAAAACAAGCTGTGTACATATAGAAGATGCATGCCTATTTGCTTCCACACCTGTCTCAATCTAGCTGGCGGCTATGAGAAGCTGATTCTTTTCATATTCTCATGAGAAACAAAAAGGAAAAAGAACAACTTGATGATCGCCGTATCTGGAGGGATCCATAGTATGCGAAGGTTAGAACTATCGGCCCGATGAAGATGACGCTATTAGCTCAGCTAAGACAGTCAAACCACAACAATCAGCAACTGACTCAAACGCAACAACAACAGCAACAGCCCCTATGCAATAAGTGGAAGCGCATGCTTGGTCTAGGATTACGACCCCGACTCAAGGTCCGCCCATCTCTACTGGACTTGCTGTCGCACAATAAGAAGTTCGCCGACCTGGTCGATTCTGCCGCCGAAGAAGCTACGACAACAGCTTCTCCACCTTTGGACCACCTGCCACCGCTGCCCGCAACGCCAACTCCAACTTCAACCACAACCTCCTCCACCTTTATCAACGACCACGACTCGCCATCTCCTGCAATATACACGTCGCCGTTAACTGCAGATAAGCTCCCTGCGGAAATCATCGTCGAGCTACAACCTTCTTCCCCGCCGTTTCCCTCACCTCCACCCGTCATGGCGCCCTCTGACAAAAAGCAGAATGACGATGAACAGCTCGGCGCCGTCTTTTCTATTTCCGGTCCTGTCGTGGTGGCTGAGAAGATGATTGGCTGTGCCATGTATGAGCTGGTAACTATCTCGCGTCCTTGAGTATAGAGGTATACTAGCTGACAGACCTGAATGTAGTGTCACGTTGGCCACGATCATCTCGTCGGCGAAGTCATTCGTATCGACGGCGATAAAGCAACCATTCAAGTCTACGAAGAAACAGCCGGTGTCAAAGTCGGTGACCCCGTTACCCGATCTGGCAAACCTTTGTCCGTCGAATTGGGCCCCGGTCTCATGGAGACAATCTACGATGGAATTCAGCGACCGCTCAAGGCTATCTCAGAATCCTCCGACAGTATCTACATCCCTCGTGGTATTGCCGTGCCAGCCCTCGATCGTGTCAAGAAGTGGGATTTCAAACCGACCAAGAAGGTGGGCGACATGATTACCGGTGGTGATATCTGGGGTATCGTCTATGAGAATAGTCTGTTGGATGAGCACAAGATTCTTCTGCCGCCTCGTGTTCGGGGTAAAATCACCAGAATTGCAGAGCCTGGAAGCTACACCGTCGACGAGAAGATCTTGGAAATTGAGTTTGACGGCAAGAAATCCGAACACGGTATGATGCACACTTGGCCCGTTCGTGTCCCTCGACCTGTGAACGAGAAGCTTGCGTCCGATTCGCCATTTATCGTCGGTCAGAGAGTGTTGGACTCTTTGTTCCCTAGTGTCCAGGGTGGTACCGTTTGCATTCCGGGAGCTTTCGGGTGTGGTAAAACCGTCATTTCACAATCCGTTTCCAAGTTCTCCAACAGTGACATAATCGTTTACGTTGGATGTGGTGAGCGTGGTAACGAGATGGCTGAAGTGCTGATGGATTTTCCAGAGGTTGGCTCATCCCAAATCGTGTTATATGATTTATACTGACCAGCGTAGCTCTCCATCGAAATTAACGGTCGTAAAGAACCCATCATGAAGCGCACATGTCTCATCGCCAACACATCGAATATGCCCGTCGCTGCTCGTGAAGCTTCTATTTACACTGGTATTACCGTCGCTGAATACTTCCGCGATCAGGGAAAGAACGTGGCCATGATGGCCGATTCCAGTTCTCGTTGGGCCGAAGCTTTGCGTGAAATTTCTGGTCGTCTCGGTGAAATGCCTGCTGATCAAGGTTTCCCTGCTTATCTCGGTGCTAAGTTGGCCTCGTTCTACGAGCGTGCTGGAAAGAGTGTCGCTCTCGGTAGCCCCGAGCGCGAGGGTAGTGTCAGCATTGTCGGTGCCGTGAGCCCTCCGGGTGGTGATTTCACTGATCCCGTCACCACCAGTACTCTGGGTATTGTGCAGGTCTTTTGGGGTCTGGATAAGAAGTTGGCTCAGCGCAAACATTTCCCGTCTATCAACACTACGGTGTCTTACAGCAAATACACCACTATTCTTGACAGGTATTACGAAAAAGAGCACCCTGAATTTCCCCGCTTGCGAGACCAAATTCGAGAACTTTTGTCCAATTCAGAAGATCTCGACCAAGTTGTTCAGTTGGTTGGAAAGTCTGCATTGGGTGATTCGGATAAGATTACTCTGGATGTGGCTGCATTGCTCAAGGATGATTTCTTGCAGCAAAACGGTTACAGTGATTACGACCAGTTCTGTCCTTTGTGGAAGACCCAGTACATGATGAAGGCATTCATGGGATACCACGACGAAGCACAAAAGGCGGTGGCTCAAGGCCAAAGCTGGGCCAAGGTTCGTGAGGCGACTGCAGATATCCAGACCGGTCTACGAAACATGAAGTTTGAAGTTCCAGATGATGAAAAGGCAGTCTCGGCTAAGGTTTGTTCTTGTTTTCACTGACTCTTAGATCAAAAGCTGACTGTTTGACTTAGTATGAGAAATTGCTGTCAGACATGTCCGAGCGATTTGCTACTGTTTCCGATGAGTAGACTGGATTGGATAGGATTTTCTCGTTTGAGTTGTTATATGGATGACAAACGTCTGTAGTATATCATTTTGCCTGATGTTTTTGCTACCCAATGTTTAGCTGTTCGCATTGTACCTAGTCGCACTTCTACCACTTGTATCGTTCTGCTTAGTATAACCACATCGGCCTCCGTTGCTCAAGGCAGCACAATTGTCGGAGGCAAACTGACAACTCAATGCCCGTGCCGCTTCAGATGTATCTCATTGTTGTACGAAGAATGCAGTAGCCTGCGGTATCTTTCATCAGAAAGGACAATCCAACAAGAACATGCAACAATCTCGGGTCTGTTATCTGTCAAGTGAGCATACAAATAACTAAGCAGCATCTAGACCCATGATGCCTCGAGACCCAGGCATCAAACGCTCGGACCAAGCACAGCGACCAGACCCATGACCGGGCTGTCCTAGTCCTAAACGGGCCTAGCCAGTATTTACCACTACGTACTTCGTTCTTTCTCAAGTTGAACGTGCCCGAATTGTTGCGGCCTGCGGTATCATCACCCACCACACTCCTCCCATAACCGAGTGAACACAATCCTCTCCGAGAATTCTGTTCCAACCCACATTCAACTACTTTATATAGCTGTCAGCAGTTGTTCTACTCCTAACCCCCATCAGTGCGACTTCAATAATTGCAGATAAATACCGCCAGAATGGCCACCGCCCCCTCTGGCTACTCGTGCGCACACCCTCTCCGAATAGCTGTCTTGTGACGACGAAACAGTAACTAACGAACTGCAACGATTACAGCATTAACGTCAATGATCCTGGACTGATTTCTTTGGTGAACAAGCTTCAAGATGTCTTTTCGACAGTAGGCGTATGTGCTTGTGTTCCCCCGTACCCTTTTATCAAGACGTTACTGACTCGCCCTCCTTGGCCAGGTACAAAACCCTATCGATTTGCCACAGATCGCCGTCGTTGGATCACAATCTAGTGGAAAGAGTTCCGTTTTGGAGAACATTGTCGGACGAGATTTGTGAGTCTGTTGAGCTTGCGTACTTCGCAATATGACAATGTTGACTTGGATTGTAGTTTGCCACGAGGTTCCGGAATCGTCACTCGCCGACCCCTGATCCTGCAACTGATCAATCGACCACCCACCAAACAGGCAAATGGAACGGACGAAGATAAGGCGGTAGAAGGAACTTCCGACAGTGCGGCCAATGTGGACGAGTACGGCGAGTTCTTGCACATCCCCGGACAAAAGTTCTACGACTTCAACAAGATTCGAGAGGAAATCATTCGCGAGACCGAGACCAAAGTTGGTAAAAATGCTGGAATCTCGCCTGTCCCGATCAACTTGCGCATCTACTCGCCGAACGTCCTTACTTTGACTCTGGTCGATTTGCCCGGTTTGACCAAGGTGCCTGTTGGCGATCAACCCAAGGATATCGAGAAGCAGATCAAAGATATGGTGTTGAAGTATATTAGCAAACCGAATGCCATTGTTCTCGCTGTCACCGCCGCCAATCAGGACTTGGCCAACTCCGATGGTTTGAAGCTCGCTCGTGAAGTCGACCCTGAAGGTCAACGTACCATTGGTGTTTTGACAAAGGTCGATTTGATGGACGAGGGCACCGACGTTGTGGATATTCTTGCAGGCAGGATTATCCCTCTAAGACTTGGTTACGTTCCGGTTGTCAACCGTGGTCAGCGCGATATTGAGAACAAGCGTCCTATCTCGTATGCTTTAGAGCATGAAAAGAACTTTTTTGAGGGTCACAAGGCCTACAGGAATAAGGCCAGCTACTGCGGTACTCCTTATTTGGCTCGAAAGCTCAATCTGGTAAGGTTTCTTGACTAGGTTTATGATTTCATCTGCTGACTTGTGTAGATCCTCATGATGCACATCAAACAAACACTCCCCGATATCAAAGCCAGAATTTCTTCGTCGCTGCAAAAATATACCCAAGAATTGTCGCAACTGGGCGATTCGATGCTCGGAAATAGCGCCAACATAGTTCTGAATATCATTACCGAATTCAGCAACGAATACCGTACTGCTCTTGACGGTAGGAACCAGGAGCTTTCCAACATTGAGTTGTCCGGTGGTGCTCGTATCAGCTTTGTATTCCACGAGATTTATTCCAACGGTGTCAAGGCCATCGATCCCTTTGACCACGTCAAGGATCTCGACATCCGAACAATCCTCTACAACTCTTCCGGTTCATCGCCTGCACTGTTTGTCGGAACGACGGCTTTCGAACTCATTGTGAAACAACAGATCAAGCGACTCGAAGATCCTTCGCTCAAGTGTGTGTCTCTTGTTTACGATGAACTTGTCCGAATCCTGAGCCAGTTGTTGAACAAGAGCCTGTTCCGTCGTTACCCTATGCTTAAAGAAAAATTCCACAACGTGGTGATCCAGTTCTTCAAAAAGTCAATGGAGCCTTGCAACAAGCTCGTGAAGGATTTGGTAAACATGGAAGTGTGCTACATCAACACTGGTCACCCTGATTTCTTGAATGGCCACCGTGCTATGGCCATCGTTAACGAACGGTCGCAGGCCAGCAAACCAACTCAAGTTGACCCCAAGACCGGCAAGCCACTGCCACCTCGTTCTTCTAGCCCTTCATTAGATACCATTCCTGATGCTAACAAGGAGGGTGGCTTTTTCGGTAGTTTCTTTGCGTCAAAGAACAAGAAGAAGTTGGCTGCTATGGAGCCTCCTCCACCAACCTTGAAGGCATCTGGCACGTTAAATGAGCGGGAGAACATCGAAGTTGAAGTTATTAGTACGTTTCGTCGCTTAATTTCGTTGGGATCTCATTTGGCTGACTGATTTAGAAATGTTGATCACCTCTTACTTCAACATTGTCAAGCGGACGATGATTGATATGGTCCCTAAAGCCATTATGTACACTCTTGTCCAGTAAGTGTGCTTGAGTACCGACTAGAAGTCTTGATCATTTACTAATATGCCGACAGATTCTCCAAAGACGAAATGCAACGCGAACTGCTTGAGAACATGTACCGCAACAACGAACTCGACGACCTCCTCAAGGAAAGCGATTACACCATCCGCCGCCGAAAGGAATGCCAACAAATGGTCGAGAGCTTGACCCGCGCCAGCGAAATCGTCAGTCAAGTTCAGTAATTTTCCTCTAGTCGGTCGATTCTATGGTGTCAAGTTGGTAGTAGATAATTAGACGGCTTCCTTTGTCCTTTTCCTTTGTGCTTTTGATCTCGCGCCTGTTCCTCATGTCCATTATGTTTTATGTTGATCTTGGCGACGTTGGAAAAGGTTGGTTGCATCTGTTTATGTTTTGGGCAGTGGTTGAGTGTGTATGACGAGTTTGATCATCAATTGATATTACGATTGATGAATGTTCCATGATGACTTTTCTCTCTTCTGTGTGCTACTATCGATATCGATGTTGCTGTTCCATGTCTTAGGGATTCCCCTTTCTAGCACTGCGTTGTTATTTATGTTCCCTACCTAGGTATTTCTCTAGCACCAGTTACCATGACAATTTGGCTATACTTAAAACTCTACGCCTTTTCAGCGGGCCTCTGATCAACCGCGTCATGCCGATAACTATAATGCCAACCCTTGGATGCCATATCCTGCCTCACCTTGTAATTCTCCTCTGCCAAATTGAGTACCGACAGATCCAAATCCACGACCATCACGCCTTCCTCTTCAGCATCCATACTCTTTTTACTTCCCACCGGCCCAATAAACGGAACCACGACCCTCGACATCCCCAGATAGAAATCAGCCGGCCCCGCCGCATTTGCAAACACGATTGCGCACGTGTTTTCGTAACAGCGCGATGTAAGCGTCGACTCAATGAAGAGTCGCTCACTGTCCGGGTTTAGTCTCAGTGCTTCCTCGTTTGCGTCATGTTTGCCCCAGTACGTTGGAATGATGATAATCTCAGCACCCTTGGAGATGAGTTCGCGGAACGCTTCGGGAAATGCGAGATCCCAGCATATTAACATGCCGACTTTGCCGACTTCGGTCTCGATGACTTCGTGCGGGTCGTTGCTGCTGGATGTTAGGTGTGGGCGTTCGGGGTGCCAGATGTTCTTTTTGCGGTATTTTCCAAGGATTCGGCCAGAGGAAGAAATGAAATAGGCTGTGTTGTAGAGGCTATGGTCCTTTTCTTGCACGGTAGTGCTGCTGTTGGAGTCCTTGCGTTCGGCTTCGATGATTGTACCAGGGACGATATTGATGCGTAATTTTTCAGCTAGATGGCAGTAGGCGTCGAGGTAGGGCTGGTTTTGAATGGCTTGGCTGTAGAAATCTGGTGATTCGGGGGCCCAGCCGCAGAGGTGGTATCTGTATCATCTCAGTCAGGGTCTTGAGTAATTGTTCAAAAGGAGGCATACTCTGGGAGAACGGCGAGAGTGGCACCATCTGCAGCGGCAGATGTGATGTATTTGATGGCTTGTGAGTGATTGTACTCGGGGTCGAGATTCTATACGTTGTGTCAACTAGTATGCTCCTTTGCTCTTTTGCTGTTGTGAGGTAAGGCTTGGTTTGGTGTATAGTGCGGGGAAGTGATGGGCAAGACTGACCTTGATATGCCACTGTATCACAGCGATCTTATGTACCGGAGCCATGATTGACAACAGTGCTGCTTATTAGATCCCTGAGACACTTTTTATATAGTATATGAAATATTGAGATGCTGGGTGAGAAAGATGTCGAAGTGAAGTCGTTGACCGAGCACCTGTCAGCCCACTTGTAACGTGGCCAATGGTCTCTCCCTGATAAGATGGACCATGCCACGCCGAATCCTTATCACTTACCTTCCTTTTTGGGCATTGCATTGCATACTCGCAACAGTCTGTTCTTTTCTGTATCGACTCATCCCTTTTCGGGGTCGCCCTACTTATAGCAAGCGACGACTGCCCATGGCGTTGTAGGTAGCAACTGCCGGTCATCTTGACTCAATGGCGAGATACGAAGGGTCTGGCCTGGGAAATGTTCACTACTTCAGAGACTCAGTATTGCTCTACCTGAAATGCTAAGCTTTTGAGCTACAGAACTAGTAGTATCCTAGCTCTGAACAATACATTCTAGGTGTAAAATCTACCTACTACGTTACTCTGTATATAGTATGCCTGACGATTGAAGCACAAACTGAGTGAGCTTATCGATAAGGGGCGGCATACGTCATGCAGCGGATTACGTAGCTGGCATGTGACCACGCCAGCTTCCATCCTCTCTCTTATTCTTTCTTCGTTCCTATTCGACATAATGTCCCGTCGAGATTCCTTGTGTGGAACCTGTGGATGCTCCTGCGTGGAGCGCTGACATCTGTCATTAGAAATGACCCGATAAATACTAGCGATGTTCCGTCGACGCTTAGATCTTGATTCATGAGATGGACCTGTTATCTTTTCAGGAGCCTTAGGACCATTGCTTAAGGGCCATCCACGGCTATAAGATTGACAACTATGAGCGATCTAGCCAGCGATGCCATCCGAAAACGGTCTGCGTCCGTCGACTCACCCTTTACGAACCTCAATGGCGACCCCAGCTTGCGGTGCACGCTTTCCCACGAATATCCGAAGACTAGCCCCGCCTTCAATCCGTCCGGAGTCGCCAGATCCAAGCCGTCTGCGATAAGGTCCAGCGCAGATACAAAACCCCGTCTACCCCGTGTTCGGGCGGCCAGAGTAGCATCGAAAGAACTGGCGACTAGTATGCTGCATCCCAGACGGACTATAATCCAGCACTACCAGAACAAGACGGCGAAGAGTTTATCGAAAGGAACTAGGCCATATATCAGTCCTCAAGCGGATCGGGAACTACTCGCCGCGCACGATGCTCTGTTCGAAGCCAAACAAGACGGTGAGCAGGCGAAGCCACGTGGGACTCGTAATCAGACGGGGAAGAACAGGAAGCAGAGGACAAGGGTCTCAAAGCCAGAAAAACGCATAATGCCTGAGAGTGATGCGGAACTTCAAAGGAAAAAGATAGAACTGCTGGAGGCACACCGACAGAGTATCATCGTGGCGTGGATAACGAGTCGGCACATGAAAGCTGTACGAGTGACCCCGTCACATATCGCAGACTTTCCAAGGCTAGACGACGAGAGATTTATTGAAAGGAATGCCGATGGCAATGAGGTCAGCTTCAAATGGGACAGATACTTAGGACAGGTTGGTACGATTTGCCATTGTCACCACGTCCTGGTGCTTACTTCTACAGCTCTTTCTATACTACTCTCAACCATTCGTGGCGCGCTATGTGGATGTCGATGAGTGGAAGTCACCCTTGGATGTCGTTACGCTGGCAGAGCGCCTAATAATGGCCACTGAGCCGTGGCAAGAGTGGTGGATGGGTATTCGCGATATTTACCGATGGGAACGACCACAGCGTACAGCGGTTTGGTACGGCATTTTCTCGATTCTATGGTACACACAGCACGTAGTCGGTTTTCTGGTCGGTACATTATCCTTTCTTGCAAAATGCACTCTCTTACCTTATCAGTACGCGTACATCATATATATCACGTTGAAAAACAAATTCTACCCTTCAGATGTCGCTTCTATGCGAGAATCTCTGGACCGTTCGCTCGACAGGGGAGCCAAGGCGTATCGATTTGGTGAAATGGTTGATCGTTATGGGCGAGAGAAATGGCTTGAGCCGCTGCTGGACCAGATTGCACCATTTATACGGCTTCAACTCGGTGATCTGGTGGCGTTTCTCGAAATCACACGAAAGTATGTTCGCATAGCGTTCTTATGCAAGACAAGAAAGCTAATCGTGACCAAGTTTCTACTATTGGCGTGACCCCCGTAAAACAGCTGCCACATTGTTCTTCTTCTTTTCTTGTCTCCTTGTCACTTTGCTCACAGACACGGAATTCTGTATGAAGATCGTGTGGTTCATTGTGATCAATGTCTTCTTTTTCCTTTGGCCGGTAGCCAGCCGATATCCGCGATACCGATTTCTTGTCAGCCCGTTTCGCTGGGCGTTCTGGGACATACCTTCTTACCGTAAGTCTTTGACTTCGACTCCGACTCATAGAGAATGATTATGTGCTAATTGTACTAGCTGAATGGGCGATACGATTTCTACAAGAACATGAAGTTCTTCGTCGACACGAGATCAAAACACGAGGACTTAAGCACAATGAAAATTGCTTTTCGAAGGAGTGTCAGACCTGTCGGGACACCAATGAGGGAGGTGCTTTCCAAGATGCAGTTGAGACTCAAGATCAAGTTGCACAGCTCTTTCCAACTCAAGAGAAGGACAGTAGAAATCGCGGTGACGCTGCTGTCTCACCATGCGTTGAATCGGTCTTTTTTTCTACCTTTCACCATGGCCACGAGGGACAACTTGTATTGACATCGGAAGGCTTACGGTTCGTGGAAAGACCGCATCTTCTAACGGCACTCCATAAACAAAAGCCATTACTCGACCGCGAACCCCGATGGTCATATACTTACCGACAGCTCTTGCAGATGACAAAACAGAACAGCCCTAGCCTCTCCAAAATCGCGGGCCTGGACCGCAAATTAGTAAGATTAGATTTTGAGTTCCTGGTCGATGCTGAGGTAAGCGCGAGTCAGAAAGTATTCAAAAACAGTGTTTGGGATATGGAGACCTCAAATAAGACGACAGCAGGGCCAAGGCAGCCGACGAAAATCGAGAGCGTGGACGTCAATCAGGCCGAGCGCGATGAGATATTCAACCTTGTTGTAGGATGGAGTAAGAGCCGCTGGCAGGCGAACAGTGGACAGAGCGATTCGGGCAAAAAGTGACATGTCCGCAAATACTACGTAGTAGTCCGAGACGGGATCGTCAGGGCTTCCTTGACAGGTGACCTGAGACAATTTCCTTCACCAGATGATGAACGTTACCATACAATACGAAGAGAACAGCGCGATAAGCAGCGCCGCACAACCCGATTCGACTGGGCCGTATCAGAATTACGTAGTGCAAGACGTGGACCGATACGTATGCCGATACGTAGACTGAGGCGCAGCAATCTAGAATACGAATGTCTCGCAATGTTGATCACCTTGGTCTAGACGTATTATAGGACAAGGTCTATCATTTTTCATTGTCAATGGAATGGACAGTATACAACTGAAAACCTAAATATACACATATAGTCACATCAACTCGGATGATTCTCCTTCAGCACGACAAACACTACATAGCACGACTCGGGGTACAACTAGTGCCTATTTCGTGCCAATTCGCAGCTCGAAGTCTAGCATCAGCGCTTGTATTTAGGCTACATCATAATTCAAGACCCTTGAAGGCTTCAGCGAGGGCTTGGCCGAGTGTCTAGATCTAGGGTTCCTAATGGTGGGGCAAAAAAGTAGTTCTCACTGCTTAGATTAAAAATTGACATGCTGATAAGGTTTTGGGTGGATGTGCAGTTCACCGACGAGCGAGGACAGACAGGGCTTAGGCAGTCACGAATCAATTCAATTCATTCTGTCAGTATCATGCAAACAATGGCTGTACGATGTAAAACCAATAACGAACTGGCTGTATCATACAACTCTGGTCAGACCTGAATTTCATTTGGCAGCCCGAGTGGAGCTGCTCCGAGTGTCAGAAACAGGAAATACGTAAATACCTAATAATACTCGACATTCTTTCCTGCCCTTGCTGCTTTTGCATCATCGGTTTTTCTCTCTCCTGACATCCATCTTGCATGCACTGCTGCTAATGCAATCATCACTATATACTACACACCGTTGAAATCTATACTGTGCAAACTCATTGCTATCAAATATCAAGGATCATCAAGCCTTCCATCGGCTTGAATCACAGTCGAAATGGCTTATCAAGCGCATACGCAATACCCAAAATCCGACTCCCCGCCATACGCCGATAACATCGCCCTCAACTCCGGCATAGACAATCATTCACCTGCAAGACTATCGCAATACTCCAGATTTGATCCCCGAGGATGGAGAACGCGCACACAGCTGATTGCGGCTGGTGGTGTGGTGGTGATCCTGATTGCGATCATCGTCGGCGCATACGAAGGAGTGAAAGCGAACCGGTACCCGAACTATTCGGCGTTGGACTATTCGTTGAAGGATACCTATGAGGGAGAGAATTTTTTCGACAATTTTTGGTACTGGTCCGATGCAGATCCGACGGGCGGTTTTGTTGTGTATGACCTTTCGTTTTTCCCGACGCCGTGATTCTTGGCTGATATCTCTAGCTACCTCCAACGAGCCAATGCTCTTTGGTCAAATCTCACATATGCGACGAATGAATCCGCCATCATCAAAGTCGATACAAGCTATTCCGACACTACCGGTGGACGCAACTCAATTCGCATCCAATCCAACAACACTTACAACGACGGCCTGTTCATCTTTGACATTCTTCACACTCCCTACGGTTGCGGTACATGGCCCGCCCTCTGGCTTTCTGATTCCAGCAATTGGCCTACTAATGGCGAAATCGATGTTATCGAAGCTACCAACAATGGTACGTGGGGAAACAGTATGACGTTACATACGACGGACAGCTGCAGTATGGGTGTGAAGCGCAAGGAGACGGGTACAGTTACGTCAAAAAATTGCTACAACGGTACGAACTCGAATGAAGGATGCGGTGTTTCGAGTACTACTGCTTCCTATGGGCCTGAATTCAATAGCAATGGCGGAGGAGTGAGTTCTCAGCTTTGATGTTTACTATACACAATTCTGATAATCTATCATAGGTATATGCAACGGAACTTCGTGATGCTGGTATCCGTATCTGGTGGTGGCCGCGCGCCTCAGTTCCATCCGACATCACCAACGGTAGCCCCGATCCGTCGACCTGGGGCGAGGCTACGGCCGACTTTCCATCTACAGACTGCAGCATTTCGTCTCATTTCCGAAATCAGAGTATCATTGCCAACATTGATCTGTGCGGGTCATTGGCTGCTGCGGACAAATATTACATTGATGAGGCGCAATGTCCAAGTAACTGCACGGCATATGTGGCTGCGAATCCCACTGCGTTCACGGAGGCGTATTGGGAGTTCAAGAGTTTCAAGGTCTATCAATCTTCTTAGTTTTTACGTTTTCATTCTTCTTGCCCGCTTTTACTATTATCGACGCGAAAGAGTTGGAAGTAATGGCAAAGTATTCTTACGAGAGCAACTACTTACGAGCTATAGATGGTTTTGATGTTTTGATATGATACTCCTTTTGGTCAAGTGCCACCACTTTCTATGAGATGACGCTTGAGTTAATCTCATATCGTTCACTTTGCCTAATAGAATTATTCAGAGGTGGTGGCGGAGCGTTACCACCAAACACACAATAATCCAAGTAATGACTATGATTGTTTGCCATTGTTATCGAATCTATGATTATGCCAGAAGCCATTCGTTCATGCCACCTGATGAAACGTAGTGGTCGGGGCAAGCATGATGTAAAATTCCATCATAAGGCGAGCCCAAGTGACAAGAAGAATTGTCTATAAAGATGGAGCGAAATCCATCCAAACCCAAGCTTTTCGTAATCATCAAATTTGAAAGAATAACACTACAAGACTTCCAAAGTCAAGACAAAGACCAAATCGATCTCGTTATATTTTTCTCAACTAAGTAATCAGCATCATGACGAGCGACACGTACGGCAGCAGCTACGCCACCGACCCCTACGGCACATACAGCGACACCAGCAGTGGTGGCGGCGCAAACCGCACTACCTACGACCCAACCACCGGCGCCTACGACCAGCACATTGACTACGACGTTGATGCCAGCACCCACCGTCATCACCGTGAGCAGATGGATGAGTCCGGCCGATACTACCATCGCGATGTAGATCGGGATACGACTGGATTGGACGATACGACTCGCGTGCACAAGGAGTACTCCAATCCTAACACGGGAACGAGTTACACTAGGGATTCCACCTACGATAGGAACAGTCTGGTCTGAACCGTTGATCTGATGAAGATGGGGTTTGAGGGGACGTACTGAGGTGGGATCTTACACGGGATGTGATGTTTTATGGGAATAGTGATTTGAGGGGATGGGCAGATTGTGTGGAGGATCGTTGATACACGATGCATTTGCTTTCCGTTTCTGTTCAATTCTGTTTGTCTTGCGTTCACAATTGGTCCACTGAATTGGCCTTCTAGCTCAGTGAATCTTGCATAAATGTCTTACTGCCTGCTTTCGTAAACATGGTGGACATGCATCGCTCGTTTTTGAAGAAATATGTCTGATGACTGGACAGTCAGAACCGAAATTGATTTATTTTTATCTCATAATGCTTCTCTGAAACCGAATCCAGCTGAGTTGCTTGCTGGGTAGTTAGGACACAGAAGAAATTGCCTAAAATAGATGGTGTTTCCGTAAGAGGAAATTTTGATCCTTCGATAGGGTTAGCTACCTCTTACTGCCGCAATGCTTCTTAAGGGTATATTATATCCATTATATGTGGGCGAACTACAATTGACCAAGATATTCATACGATTCTGTAACATTCATGAAGCAAAGATATTGAATCGCCATTGAGTGATGCGTGCCTACACCTCAACACAGGATTGCTCATGATTAAAACAAAATTTTCCTTTCAGCCGTCACAAATCTGGCATTCCCGCTAGCACCAGTCTGTTGGATCTTTCCAAGATTTGTGTATCAATGTGGCCTGACTCATCGCTTCGAAAGAACCACAACGTCGGCCAATTTGAGTGATCATTAAAAGAAAAAAAAAATCAAGAAGCCATCTGGACGATCATGACAGCACCAAAGGGACCGTTCTCATTGTTGTTGCTTATCTTGACTGCGCATAAGTTTGACTGGCCATTGGCAGTACCGCTGCAAGAAACACCGGAAGGAATCGCGATCTCAAGGCTCTGTGATATGTTTTAGCAAGAAGTGGACTAAGAGGTCGCAATGGAGGAACTTACATAGTCCTTGTCAACCAGAGTGGCGGTCTCACGCTTGCCCCTGGTGCGAGTTGCCCTGCGTTCAAAGGTACGCGTTGCGCGCTTCTGAATTATCTGACCATTGCCAGCGGCAAGGGCAGCTTCGCTGGGAGTGGTATCGATCCAGCCCCCCTCACCGGGCACTTGAGTGGTGACCTCCATGTCAACTGCACTCGAGAATTTACCAGAAGCTGTCGGGTCAATGATAGCGCTGTAGGGACCGGCGCCATCGCTAGTCACGATATGCAGAGTAGCGTTGATGCTACCACCTTGACTGACCTGAGGCAAGGTATCACCAGACAAAGCCATGGCCTTGACCAGGTCATCCATGCCGAGATTGCCGTTACTCGACTCGGTCCAGCCAAAGTCGTCGTCGGTGTTGATGTCCTTAGACCAGAAGACGGTGGTGTCAACTTCAGTCTGGTAGTTTTGACCGGCGTTGGCGACGGAGGCACCTTCGATTCCGAGGGCTGTCCCGTTCCCACCGAGGTCACCGGAAAGGACTGTCACTTTTCCGTGGCCGGCCACGAGGGGAGCTGCGATGAGAGCCGAGATGAGGATTGAGCCGAGCATTTTGATTGATGAACCGTCTTGAGCGAATTGAACTTGTTGGCGAAAGAGTGTTTTGAAGAACAGTCACGAACCAGTCGCGAGTCTGATGATGGAAGGTAGATTATAAATTGATTGAGAGCTGTGTGATGATAAAAGTAAAAGGTATATCTTTTGCACTCGCGAGGTCGAAGTCTTTATATCTGTCATGGAGACGCCTAGATGTGCATGTACAACAACGTCCGTACCCGGTTTCGTAGCCGTTTACTCTTGTGTCTCATCTTGCTTACCGATCTGATCTGGTTTGTATCAGTCTTGCCGGCATTGATGGAATGGTGCCTTGTAGTTGACATCGAGAAATTCTGCGAGGTGGTTGACATGAGGACATTGAAGGTTGCAGAAACGTCAAACAAGCCATCTTACTCCGTCCTACGTACGTTTGTCTAAGAATGTGTATGTATGAAGCAATTCGGAGACCTAATGTAGTCATGACACAGGCACAGTTTGGGGATTTGTAGATACGTTCAAACGATTGGCAATGACCTCACGCAAGGTATGGCCGTTGGCTTGCATATGGACCTGCATACGTAGGTATTTATATCTGATCATTTAAGTCAAACTCTACCAAGGATAAAGTGGTAGACAAGAGATTTAGGGGCTTGGCCACGTAATCCTAGTTCATACTTCTGGTGCAATTATGGTGCATTGGTAAAACATGGTCAGGGCGAGTCTTCAAACAATTGATAAGAAACCAATCGCACGCCGAGTATCCGTAAGCCGGGTCGTAAGCGCCTTAGAACGGCGGCGGCAGCTAAAATAGGAAAATATGAAACCATAATCGGGGAGATAGCAAGTATAATCAGGGGTGGATTATAGCGTCATCATATTCCATCAATAAGCTGCCTGCATCGGAACAACAGCGACTCCGACCTTCTCAAGAACCTCACGCTTGGCTATCTTCTCTGAAACCCGTTGTGCCGGCTGCGATACAATATCCCTGTGACCTGCCTTGTGGACTCGTCCGTTAATCGTGATGATATCCAAATTCGCATGATCTTGCAAATAGTGATATCCTTCAATGGATCGTAATCAGCAAAGCTCCCTGGCTTGATTAGTCCCATTTCGTGAGATCGTGTGAAGGGTTTCACGTCGCCATATGTGGCGGCGGCTATGATGGCTTCATGAGCGGTGAAACCGAGTAGTTTCGCAAGATGCTTACGGTCTTGGGCATAGGTTCCATGTAACGTCTATGCGAAGTCATATCCTCTGTTGCGTTACGCCTAATGTCAATCGACAGAAATTAATGTGAGACAGAAACTGAATGAAATCGCGCCAGGAAGTACTACGATACCCTGTCGGTGCATCTTCCGAAGACCTACAATCGCACGATCGAGTTCTCTTTTGTAACCTGCTTTCTCTGCTTTCTCTGCGACCTCGGTGGCATCTCGAAGGTACCGCGCTCATACAAAGTTGCAACGAGCCAGTTTATTGCTAGGGCAACCACAGGCTGAGATCTCTTCATTTCGACGGTGTCCATTGCTATCATTCTGAGTTAGCTGTATGTTATGAGCCATTGAATTGAGGAGATTTTACAATCTCCATCAATATAGTTCGCGTAAGAGATCACCTCGACGCCGTGGTGGAGACATTGTCGGACGGATTTTCGTGCCCTCGCAGGAGCACACAGTCGAATGCCATGCTTGCGAGCCTTGCTAACACACGCCTGAGTCTCCTCGCCTGTAGAATGGCACTCTTCGGCATCGCAGGGTTTCGTAATCTATGGAAAGTGAGTTTCGCAACACCGCGAAAGTTCTGGTACGATCGTTCTTACTGATTCTCCGAAACAACCTTTACCCAGTCACTCAGTGGAACCAAGGTCATGGAAGGAGTGGGTGGCACGAACACATTGGTATATACAGAATCTAGAAAGCATCGCGTACTCCTGGCAGTCGATAGAGTTTGCTATTCGATCCCAGTTCACCCAGCCTGTAAAGATCTCCTCCAATTTAGCTCATGTGCACATGAGCATCACCTAGGCCTGGTTTCAACGCCCTGCCGTTCCCCCGAAATACCATTCCTTTTGGGTCATTGACTCGGAAGTCTTTCACAGGTAGCTTCCGGACGTGGGCAAATCTTTCTTCTAACAGCGCTAAACTCAGTGAACTGAGATGACGTCCTAAGGGTCTTTACCTACCAATGATTAATACATCACCTCGGTAGGCTTGTCTCCGAGTAGCATCAATAGTACCAAACGTCGATGATGAGTGTCTTTGAGTCTGGTGATGTTCCGGCGATGAAATACTTCTTGGGCTGCAGATGATCGTCAAATTTTAAACTGGTCTATAGAGGCTAACTACCTGGGAGGTTCGTCAAATGGTTCCTCTAATTTGTCTGGCGACGGAAATGTTATATGTGCTGTAGACATGTTGCTCGTTTCCCCTCAATCCTTGATATTGTTGACTGTATCACACACGTGCCAAATACAACCAGGCGGATGATTCAAATCAAAGAAGCACGTAAGCATATAAGAGGCGGCGAAGTCCCGATTTCATGAGATGGATTTGAATGATTATGCATCTCGCGGATCGCTGCTGTTCTCCGTTGCGCCCAGGCTATGATTCTGTTCACGATCTTTGCCTTTAAGGTGTTACACATGTCTGTCGACAATGCTAAGCTAGCTCTAGCGATGAACCATCATGAGCTATTCGAGGAAATGCTCGAAGGAGTGGAATTATTACACAGAAATCGAGTCCTCGCTCTGCTTACGATCATCGTACTGCTCCAGTTGATGCCCAAACTTACAGACGTCGGCCGTAGCTCTGCTTCACGCTCGAAATATTCCGGTCATTGACCATAATGGGATGGATCGAACTATGGCTTCTAATTGACATAGACTAACGAAAAAAAGTTCCCTCATATAAGCCAAATTGAAGACATAGACTTTATATTGAATTCCGATCTTATAGGATAGCAACTCAAGCTTCAATTATATCTATGATCAATATAACAACCAAAATCGACAAGTGTATGCCCGCTTGCTGTAAACCGAACAAAAGAAAATGAGATCTCAATCACGCATATCCACCGACCGTCTCGGTCTAGATCTGGTCCTGCTTCCGAAAGAGTTATACGTGTTAGTATAATACATGCCCGAAGACTGCCCGTTAGCTCCTGTCATGTTGCTGATGTTGGACTCTCTCCGGCGTAGACGTCGCTCAGCATCATCCTGTTCCTTCTGGTGAAGAGACTCAGAGGGAAGAAGAATGGCTCGGTCGAGTGCATACGGTAATCCACGGTGTCGGCCACGAATCTGCATGGCGATAATGATCAACTTTGATATTACCCTGAATTGTGCAGAGAAGGATGCATTCGTGTTTGGATATCCCAGAGACAATCCGACTGTTCCGTAAGCCGAGACGATTTCAAAGAGAACTGCGAATAGAGAGAAAGCGTAGCTATCGGCGCTGCTCTCTAAGCGATCGGCTTCGACGATTGCAATTATAAAAAGTCCCAGAAAAATGTACCATAAATCAAAACTCAGTTGCCGGCGTAAATGAGCGCCGATATAGCTGGGCTCTTTCACATCTTCGTCTTCTTCTTCAGCCGAGCCGTAGATGCCGAGACTTCTCTCTTCGTACACATTGGTTCGTCGCATAGAAATAGCGATGGGGAAAACGGAGATGTACATCATGATTGTGTAGGAAACCTGGATGGCTGGGTGCAGCGCGGAGATGTTTACAACACCAAATCCAGCAGTCCTCGTGGAAAATGCCTGAAAGAGACCATCCAAGACGCGGTATCCAGCGGGGATGGCGGTGATAACCGAATCATTAAGCTGCACTAAGGGTTAACAAACCATAAAAGTTCGGCATAATGAAAAGGAAACTCACATCAAGTATGATGAAGAAAATCAAATCCACGCCGTTGAGTACGACCAATATAGCAAAAAGCCACCATGTAGCGTTTCGAGGAAATAGCAAAGTGAAACACCGCCGAGGATGATCCAACAAGAAGCGCAGTTCTTCCCACAGTGCGGTACCGTGTCTGGTGAATTTGGATATAGTCCAGATGAGCAGACGAAGCATGCAAGGGAAACCCGTGTTACCAATGACGATGAGAAAACTCATGACGAGAAGTGGCCACACCGCTTCATTGAACGAGTTCATGGAATCAGGGGTCAAGGTGAAACCAAGATCATTGAAAGCCGATTGAGCTGTAAAGACCCCCCACCAGGCACGTCCTTGGCCATCCCCGGTCACTACAGGCCCGTACGTCTTACTAGTGAGGATCCATGGAACAAGAGAAACAATGCCGAAAACGTGAAAGCCGACAAAATACCCAACCAAAACCAAGGCCAGTGTTTTTAAAGCCCGGTACTCAATCCCGCCCAGTTCCTCGCGTTGCTCCTCAGTGAGAGCAACAAAGGCAGAGTTCCTACCAACTGTAGCATTCCAGCTCAAGTATGGCAAGGTGTCCTTGTCTTGCTCTTGGGTCATTGACCTAAAGATACCAGTGAGAGTACCTCGTCGAGTGCGAACTCTAGTAGGCTCGTTCTCACCGTCGTCGCGGAAAGTTGTGCGTTGTGAAGCCATTCGAGGAAAGGTCGTGGTGCCGGTTCGTGCTCGGAAGCGATCGATATCGGGCTCGTTGATGGTAATATGGTTGCCAAGTTCATTTCCACTCTCTTGCCGTTGTTGTTCGCTTTCGGCCGGTGGCGACTTGGGACTCGTGGGATTATTTTCAACAGCTTCGTCCAAGGCTTGGGGGACACCACCACGGTCAAACTCTCGAGGGCTAGGAATGCGTAAGGTGCCCTTGTCCGTTCGCTGATGCTCTAGAAAGGCAATGTGATGTTCCGGACTCCGCTGGGTGGGCAGACGCAAACCCCCAGTATCGGTCAGGGGAGATGGTGGACCTACTTTAGGAGATTCCTCAGGCCCGGGACGTTCATTAGAAGTTGAATCGGACGTCCCCGTCTCAGAATTGGCATCTGTTTCCGTTTTGTTACCATCCGGGACGCCATCACGAGCCTCGCCCTGCTCGTTTCGAAGAACGACAATGGATTGTCCTCGCACACCCTGCTCCTCCCGGTTCACGTCCTGCTGCTCTCTTCCCGTCGTAAATGTCCTAGTCCTTGTCCGACGGAGAGCACGGGCGTCTCTAACGATATGCTGGAACCGCTTCTCAAACCAGTAGAGACGAACGAAAACGACAAAAGTATGAATGACGATCGGGTTGGTCCACATGGCTATAAGATACAGGAAAATCTGCGCGTAGGTCGGTAACAGATTCACGTCAATGGTGTTGAGCCCACTTTGTGTCGCAGCACCTGAAGCGAAGAACAGGGAATCGATGTATGCAATACCGCTCCCGGCATATAATACGACCGAACCGATGATAGCCCATGTTATGAGATAGACATAGTGAAAGGTGATGAAGTTGTATTTGATTTCCCGAAGATAAGGTATCTTTGCGTGCATGAAGGCGACATTTGCGAGAATGATTCCAGCGAACGTTTGAAGATGCTTGAGCACCGACGCACTGAAACCAGCAGTGCGTTTGACGTGGAGCGACGCCATTCTGAGTGAGCGAATCGATATGACTCCAATTGGGCAATTGATTCGGTGAGGTGGAAGTTTCACGGTACCTGCCTAGAGCGGTAGGCAAAAATCGAGGTTGGAATAGATCCCAAACTCCAACGTCACTGTCAAGAATTTCGATGATCGGTGCTATTCCTGCGAAGCCGCTGTTTTGTGCTTCGATTTCAATTGGATCGAATAAGATTTCATGTTGATTGTTTGACCTCGGACACGGAACAGGCGAGTACGAATGGTGACATGAGCAGGGATGAGAGTCGCTTCGAGGGAGGCAATGGGCGATCTAGTCGACAGAAGATAAGAAAGGGATACAGCAGGGAGAATTGGGTCGAAAGATATCGGAGACGCTAGAAAAGGCAACGAGAATAGGAGGAGATGCGAGATGAAGATCCAGAAAAGAAAGAGCGAGTCGATGGCGTGGAGTGGCACGTGCGGCGGGTCGTAGTCAGTCAGGCTAGCCCGAATCGTGACGCGGATCCAGCCACGCAGCTTCCGTCATTTTATCTCGCCGTTTCACTTCTTCTAGCCTCAAGGACCCAAGGCAATATCCGAAATACTTTTCATCCTGTCTACAAAGTACAGCTATGTTCCGTCAGTATGGCTAGTACCCGCAATTCCTGATTACACTATTGAGTCTCGTCGCTTACTCGGTTGGGCACCAATTCATCCCTCCTCGTTATCCGCCGATCAATGCACGCATCTCGGCATCGCACAACCTCCTCAAATCTCCGTATTTGTATGTAATGCACAGCCCACGTCAACCGATAACGCGTGGCCAAGATCTTCACGTAATCGCAACAATCAAGTCATTCCGGCTGTGCCACTATCACGTCGTAACGGCTGGCCCAAAGACTAAAGTACGGCTGGGCTTGGAAGTTACACAGCCGATTCTATCGCTAATGGACTAGATATGAGAGATGTTTTCCGGGAACCTGGATCGCAATAATCCACTATACTCGATTCGCTCTTATCGTGTCAAGAGTCAGGTCACAAAGTACAGCGAGTGTCCCACGCCGTAGTCAATGCGTCATTCGAACGTACGCTTGAGATTTGAATTACCTTGGACAACACATATGGCCGATGCACGCCATGGATCTGCAGGTGCTTGGTGCTTAAATATGCGACTAGGTACTCATGATCCGCTGTCAATTCTGGAATCTGTTAGGTCTACCGAGTACGTCGGAGCCGAAAGTTTAAATTCAGGCATTTGTGTTCGACCAATTTTCTATATACATGTATAAGGCCAGCTTGAGGAACGAGCGTTCCTCAATCGTCTGTCAGTACCTAGCTGTTCTTCACAGCTTGAGCTATCAAGGCTTGTTGGGTACAAAGAGTTTCCTGGACTGATGGAGGGTTGCTACTAGCACTACCCCAATCCACTGATCCCAAGGCTTGGCCTGCGGCGGTGGAGTTATCTGAGCGGATCTATCCGAGTCCAATCATTAGCCAAGGGTCTCTTATGAGGAGAAGATATAAGGGTCGATCGTACATAGTATTGTGCATCAACGAAATGCCACCAGTCCTCACTTCGGAAAGCATTGTCGGTAGACTGGCTAATGGGGTCGTTCCATCCGGTGTTACGAGTGTCAAAGTTGGCGTGCTTGGACCAGGACACATACACTTTAGGATGATCATTGTCCTGGACACCGTTGGGATTGATTGCATCGCCAGCATTGACTTCATCCGTGGTTAGGGTGTTCTGAATGTCGGCCCATGCCAGGTCATGGTATCCACTGTGAGCGGAAAGCAATGCTCGACTGGGAGACCAGGTGTTGCTGGCTGTGTCCTTGGAATGAACGATGATCACTCGTTCCCAGTCGCTACAACACGAGCATGTGTCAGCTCAAGTTGAGAATTGAAAACAGGGGTCTTTTACTAGTCATGACCAGTGTCAACCACATCTACCACTTCGGCGCCATCCTTCTGATAAAACACGTTATAGACGACTCGCACTTCGGTCGCATTGCACTGCTCAAAAGTGTAATAAATCGGGAATGCGGGTCCAGGATTGTTGATAGGTACATCGGGCTGACGGCAACCACAACCCATATCCGGGTATTCACATTGAGGTGCCGGAGGAGTCTGATGCGCCGCGTCATAAATATCCGGCGTCGAGACATTGCCACCGAATGCCCAGACTGGATAGCAAGGCGGCTCGTCTAACGCCTGCCCAAAGAACCACATGGGCGCATAATTATAGGCAAGGTCGACAGCGCCGTTGTTCAAATAGGTGGTCATCTCGTCGTCTGTGATCGAGGTGACGGCCAAGGCAGTCGAAGCCAAGGCGGCCATCACGATAGATCGAAGAACCATCGTGAACGCTTTCACCTGATTCAACTTACAGGTGAGTAATATGAACGATGACAGAATTTGCGAAATTCCAGAAAGGACTGGATGAAGAAGGAAATCAGTCCATTTTGTAGTCCAACGCCCAGTCACCGTTCCCATTGTAGCACGGAGCAGACAAACAGTATCAGGCGAAGTCGCAAAATGGCTCGTCGGAATGACCCAGTCAACATGCACATCAGGTATGCATGCCGGGGGCACTAATGAGCCGCCGGGAGGTTCTGTGTGTGTCCATGGAACGTTAAAAAACGAACTAGATATCACTGCAATGATGATAGTAGATCTTTCTTCCAGATAATGAGGGGCACACGTGTAACGCCGGAACGAGTGATTGGATCTCGAGGCTCAATCTTTTCCACTTTGGTTTTCGTGATTGTCTCTGTTCGTCTGCCTTGGCGAGTACCAATCTAGAAAATGCTAGGATTTTGTTAGTGATGTTACATGCGACGGTCTTTAGGGCTTCCTGGCGATCCCCCTCCACCACGGCAGAGCCGCCAATGACGGTGCAAATTCAGGGAATGCCACTAGTAGGTTTGTGATGATTGATGAAATTTGAGGTGCTGAGTATGCGCGCTACGAAATTCATTTTGGTATACTTGCCGTCAACGCAGTATCTTGGAATCATGTGAAAACGCCTAAAGTTTACTCTGCGTAATAGTGTCATGCGACTAGGCCATGCCCCAGGTTACGTTCTCATGGCTAGTTTGCAGATCATCTGCACCTTTTTCTCTGTACACTCTGAAGATAAAAATAATAGGATGAGAACAAGGAGTCTTGTAACTCTTTTTAAATCTTCATCCTTCAGGTTCTTGCGATCAAGTCGAATGTGAATTCGCCGACCTGCTTCCGTTGGGTAGGCTGAAATACTTATTCCCTACTACCGTGTGGAAAAAAGGGAGCACATGTTGAGACGTACCTTGCGAAAGGATGTGGCAGGGAACAAGTTACATTTCAACGTGACATGTGAGGCATGGCAGTTAGTTACGCATCCATGTCAACGATCCGTTGATCGGCACAGGATGTGATCAGCATCCGTCTGAAACATACAGATACGAGTGTGAAAAATATTCGATAAATAAGAAATAATGATGATGTATTTGGTAGGCGAGTGGAATGCAACGTTGGTATCATGCTTCGTTTATTTACATGGATACAGAATACAAATGGAAGGGTTCTTGCCCTGCTCCGCTATCATGTACATAAATCATAGCTTATGTCCATCATCGTCCAGCTTATCACTCTTCTCATCCAACTCGGACCACTTCGGTTTTCCATCGTGTACTTCCACGATTCGTCTGCTGTAGAATATATGGCAACTTCGATCAGTCAGCCATGAATCTCTAGTTTAAGAAAAAGACCAAGGTGAGGGGAAAGGCATACTTGATCTCAAAAACCTTTCGGCGAACCAGATGCTCCTCCTCCGTCTGGCCCATATCGATCAGTTCGGGAAAAATCAGGCACATGTTCCTTCCCTCATCCATGATAGGCGAGTTACAATTCGAGCAGTACACTTTTGTCGGGACTTGATATTCCTTGCTCTTTTCGTGCGAGGACCAGAACATGAGTGAGTCGGTGCCCTTTTTGAATCGAATGTCGGTCTTGCGGAAGATAGCGCACCATTGAAACGGCGCCGCTGCAGGAAAAATCAGTCTGGTTGAAATGTTTCTATCGGGGATGATGGGGCAGACCGTGAAGGACCTGACATGCCCGACAATGACAATACTTTGCCGCCAACGGACGCTCCTGTTTGATCTGATATTGTACATTACCGCAGTGGCACATGGCCTCCCACTTCACGGGACCGAACTCATCATCTTTCTGGATCTGATATGGGGCGCGATACTTCCAGGAGTCGTCTCCGTGCATCTGCCGGTTCGACGGTTCTTCGGCGAAGGAGTCGTCCAAGTGCGAGTTTGAGCTGGACGCTGGATTGTTCTTGGCGTCGTTTCCCATTATGTTGGTCTGCCTTTGTTGATCTTTCTTGGCCCGTACCTGGGTTGTGGCGTGAAATTGACGATTCAAGTAGTGTGAGATGGCTGGTGCTGCTGATGATCGTAGAGTGAGTCTTTGATATGGCAACTGGCGCGGGATACAGACTGCTCGACGAAACATTGTACACGGAAACTTGATGTGCAGGGCGCGTGAGAGATGAAGAATATATACTCAGGCCGAAGGTCAATCCTTAGGCAAGGGATGCTAAGACTTGACGTCGTAGAAGGCATATCGTCGTGATGATGTCATGGCGAGGTATGGGTGCCTGCATCGATCAGTGTCCTTCACGTCAAGAGACATTTCTCTAGATCAACGATTCCGTTCTTCGAATTCGCAGTATTCTCGATCTCTCCATCTCTGCACGGTCATGTTGACGTGCTGGTGGATCGAGCACCGCCGCGAGTCAGTATAGTATGCATTAGGGTTATCGCCAGCCTTGCCCTAACTCTACCTCCGAAGCACTACCAATCATCTTTATTATACACACTTCTCAATCCTGCTGTTTATAGAATCGCAGGATTGTTCTGGGCCAGAAGAAATATCTTCGTATAGCAAACTACTCATGACCGGTAATGGCTGGTGTCTGTTCAATCATTCGACCTACAGAGTTGGAGATGGGCTGAAACGGGAGCTGGCGCTTATATGTTGCCAGCGCGTACCATAGTAATGTGTCCTCGAGGCTCTTCATGTCTTGATATCCTTAAATCTGTTCGCACTTCTTGAAATTCTATCATTCCACCCCAATACAGCAATGTCTTCTGAAAGAGATTGTCCAGAACCACTAGTAGTTGGCCCTCAAAAAGAACCATTGAAACAAACATTCATTTTACTTCATGGCAAGGGAAGCAGTGGTCACGATATTGGTCCGGATCTCATTACTTCCTGATGGCAGCGTGACTCTCTTCACCAAAATTTTGCATGCCCGCTTCGTGTTTCCCAGCGCACCACTTAGCCATGCGCACGTCTACAACCGCTCACTCACACACCAATGGTCCAACACTTGGAAACTCGACCCACCGGCACAGGAGCGCGAGTAGCTCCGAGTACCTGGCCTTCAGGAGACTACAAAATACCTGCGCACGTTGATCAATAGGGAAGTTGACATGGTTCCCGGTGGTGCCCACAATGTGGTGGTACTCGGCTGATCTTCTACACTCCCAGAGTCAACGGTGAAGTGAGTTTCTAATAGTACTTCAATTATCTTTCTTCTTTCTCAAGTTGCCACGTCGGTGTACACTAGTACTCAAGTACGATTAGGCTTATAACATTCATGCCCTAGTTCTGACTTCCAGCACGGCGATTACAGATATCCCGCTAGTCACACCCGCCAATATATTGTGAATCAATTAGTGCTTGTATTATAAGGGCTACATATGTATAGGAGGGGCATTTGCAAGGTATCAGGAAATTCTGTTCCTCTTAGGGACGCGGGGAAGTAATCAATCCTGTTGAACGATTACTGCGTATATACATCAATATAACGGCCCCGAAGCCAGGATGGCCATGTTTTCCAAGCAATATGACCTTTTGATACTGATCAGACCTGAAATAACAACTGCTGGGAGCCCATGTTCGACCTAGTTTTACATAAATGACACGTCCTGACAACCTCTTAAGCCTTTTCAAAGTTTCTCCAGTAGCTGAACATGAATGCCCGGGAGAATAATACACTTTTCCAGCTAAAACCAGTGACTTTGATACGCTTTGCATCTGGGCAGGGTTATCCTCGCCCATCAAACCACCGGATGACCTAGGATAGACGAGTCATTGGTCCTTTGTGTCCCACAAGGTGTTTTTCTGTCCCGCGTTGATACAGTTTTGTCCCGCGAAGACAAAAAGGAGCAGTGCGGAGTGTGTGTGCCAACCATTAATCAAGCCACATTCGTGTATAATTCTACTACAAAGGAACTGACCTACGGAGAACCCTTCGATTTGAGTATCTTTACACATTGTCCCGCAGCCCGAATGCGGACTAAAAGTACATATGCGGGAACGCAATCGATTTGAGCGGCCGAGGAAAGATTTTGGAGCTGAAATTGTTACTTGGGGTATTCCGGGGGAAGCTGGACAGGGGGAAATCTGCGACACAAGGCTTAGATAAGAATCGTATATAGCTTACACTTGCCAGTCATTCGTTTCCAATGTCTATATGTACCTCCGTCTGTCATTCAAGAACCTTGATTATGCAAAATCCACTATCTTGCGAAGACATCTTCATCAATTTCGAATACTATTTCCGGCCTTCTTTCATATTCTCACAACTGCAATGAAAGAGACGCTTCCTGATACCATTCATATGGAGCAAATCCCTGGCACGGAGATTATGAGAGATGTGGGCAGAATTCATTCTGTCCACAGTCCCGAGAGTCACCAAGTGTGCGTTGTGTCCCTTCGCTATGACATCTGATGCAGACGATGTACGAACTGAGTTTTGCAAATCTACAATAACAGACTAACTGTTTGTTTTCATCATAGACTCGTTCCCTATCCCTCGGAGAATCCCGACGACCCTCTAAACTGGACGCTGACCTGGAAGTGTGAGTAGTCGTCCACTGAGTGCATGGATCTTCGATAAGTGCATTCTGACCTCAGATCAATCAAGACATCGCCATCAGCGTACAAACTGTATACTGCTGGGTCACGGTCGCCTCTGCTCTTTCCGTGGCACCGATGTTCCCGCTGCTCCAGGAGGAATGGGATCTTTCACAGACTCAGCTCAACCTGATAACTGGATCATGCGCTCTCGCCTTAGGCTATGCCAATTTCATTATTGTCCCAATCTCAAACATCTTCGGGCGGCGCTTCGCCTGCATTGCCATGGCAATGATTGGCGCTGGTAGCTGTATCTGGGAGGCTTTAGCCGGATCGTATTCTGTTCTTATTGGGGCTCGCATCGTCAATGGCATTGCGACAGCTACGAGTGAGACGCTCATGGTGCAAGTCGTCTGTGATGTGTTCTTTCTCCATGAACGTGGCGTTTGGATGGGCGTCTACTTGTGAGTACAGTATCTTTTGAAAGCTGTTGATCTCCTTTGCTGATTTCAATTCTAGTTGCACATATTTTGTCGGCGTATTTGTAGGACCCATTATGTCTGGAGCGATTGCTTCCGTGTAAGTCTATATATTTCGACGATATCATCACCTAGACACTGACTCAATCTTTCCTTGTAGACATGGGTGGCGCAGTTTCTTCTGGCTTTCGCTTGCGATGTCTTTACTATGTGTCATCTTACTGATCCTTTTCTTTCCGGAAACGAAATATAACCGCAGCAACCAATTGCCTACAGTGGTAGCGATATCTACCATTTCACGTGGAGATGATATAGACAAGCCAGCCTCTCAGCACGAGATTGAGTACAGCGATCCCCCCCACGTCGTCGGAACTGGGCGTCCTACCAAGAATCAATTCAGACTGATCAGCCGGCCTGATGCGCGCTGGAGGACCCTGATATTCAAGGATATTGTATTCGCCGGAAGGGCTTTCTTCTTCCCAATCATCCTATGGGCGGGCATCACAGTGGCCGGGATCGCCAACCTACTGCTTCTCTGGAATATCACCGAGTCAGCAGTTTTGGGTGCGCCACCGTTCAATTTCAGTGTCTCGGCCGTGGGTTATTCCAACTTCGCGTTCGTGGTTGGCGGTCTCGTAGGCCTTGCCACAGGGGGCACTCTGTCCGATTGGATTGCTCGGCGAGCTACTGTTCGCAATAATGGGGTGCGGCAGGCCGAAATGCGCTTGCCTGCTCTTATTCCCTATTTCTTTCTCACAATCATCGCTGTCACGTTAGGTGGACTTGCAGAGAAGAACTTATGGCCGTGGCCTGTCCTTGTTATTGTTGGCTATGGCCTAACCGGCATGTGTGTTACTGCTATGCCAGCTATTGCCATAGCGTATGCCGTTGATTGCTACAAGCCCATTGCTGGAGAGATCATGGTTGTCGCGACAGTGTTCAAAAATACATGCGGCTTCGGCATGAGCTACTGGGTCCCACAGGTAACTGCGTCTCATGGTATAATTGTGCCAACCATGATTCAGTTGGCACTAACGGCTGGCCCTCTACTACTTGCTCTTCCTCTTTGGTTTTGGGGACACAAATTGAGGCGCTGGACAAGGAATTCTGCTGTACATCAGCTTGAGGAGGAATAGTGAATGCGGACGCTTTTAAATTCTTTGATTGATACCTATTGACAAATTGACACCGCCTCGTCTCGCTATCTGCAAAAACATGTGTAAAATGATAAGTCTCGATTGAGTCTTTGTCCGTAAATAACTTAGCTAAAGTAGTCTCAAAATTTCCCTTGCAACTCTGATGTAAGTGGACAATTAGGTTGGGCTGATTAGCAAGCTACCACAATAGAAGACATGTCGACCCAGAAAGAAACCATAGGACTTCGGCTTCGTCTACTTGGATCTCTTCAAGGTCGGAGAAATTATCTTTTTAGGCATTGAATAAAGTCTACTGCAGGAAGGACGACTTGGCCACCGAAGAGAGCAAGGGCATTTCAACCCTCCCCATTCACTTAAATGCTAACAGGTGGTAAGCATTCTATAAGTAGGAGGGGGAAGCCTCAGCTGTGGGACTTTTATAAAGTAGTTATTCTTACAATCTGCAAGCATGAATGAGAATTGATGGTCTTTACAGGCCCTGGGCTTGTTCGTTTGTCTACACAGCCTCGTTATTGATCTGGAGTACGAGCCGCGGCCAAGCAAGGCTTTGCGATTAATATCAGATTCCCTGCTGTTTTTCGACCCCTCAGTAGTCTGGAGAATGATACGACCAAGCACTTGAGAGGCTGTAATGATCCTGGTTCAGTGACTTACCCCGATCGTCTTTTACCTCAATGGCCAACCCCGCGTTCCTTTACCACACTTTTCACTGTTCTGGACCGATTTCTCCTCTCTCACTCGAACCATTGCGTCTTAGTTGGACGCTTTCGTCCTTAGTTAGTTCGGTCTAAAGTTCATCGGAGAGAAACCCTATGGCAGGAATCGGGAAGCTATCCGTCGGCGAAAACCTCACATAGTAAGTTAGAAACACATTGCATGCCTGTAGTGAAAACATGCCTTGTTGTTAGCGCATGAAATCAACAGAACACTAGAGCTCTGGGGCAATTTGCGGAGAGAGCCCCGTGGGGAGGGATTGCGTGTCACGAGGGATCTTTTAAAGAAGAAGCGTCGACTCTTCTGTTGTCGTTTTCCTACGTAGTCGACTTCGTGAATTAGTAGTGTTACAAATAGGTATCTATGACACATGTTTATTCACATTCCTCGTCTGGGATACAATAACGACAATCGAAATGGAAGCCGGCGAGAAAATCGAACCAACCTGCCATGTCGAGCTCTCGACCGCCGGCGTCGAAGGTGTCGATGCAGAGAGACAGGCAATGTCCATCGAATTCGCGTCTCGGAATACTGAGTGGCACAAGACAGCAACCAGAAAGTTACTCCTGAAGATTGATCTGCATCTACTGCCATGGGTCGTGTTGATGTATTTGACGAATTTCTTGGATCGGAAGTATGTCTCCAATCAGAAATTGGATTCTTCTGGTTCGCTAGCTAATGAGTACTACGATATAGTGCGTTGGCGCAGGCGAAACTGGGAACACTTACAAAGGACTTGAGCCTAAAAGGCACCGAGTTCAACACCATCACATCTATCTTGTTTATTGTATGTGTGTGTTCTACCTATACCCTATGAACATATACTCATTGGTGGATACAGGGCTACATTCTGTTCCAACTTCCCTCCAACCTTCTCCTCACTCGGGTCCGGCCATCGCTCTATCTTTGTGGAATGATGGCTTTATGGTGAGTTGACATAAACAGCACTAAATAAGCAGAATTGAGGCTAATGTAGTCCTTCAGGGGCACAATTTCAGCTTTACAGTCAACAACCAAGAGCTATGTCGGCGAACTGTTGTGTCGGTTGTTCTTGGGTGCTGCGGAAGCACCTTTCTTCTCGTATGATTTATCCTCATACCCATAGTGTATACTGGCTGATGTAAGACAGGGGATGCATTTTCTTGATGTCTTCCTGGTACCGAGCTGACGAGCTTGCGCATCGTATCGGAATTCTGTACGCAGGCGTTGCGCTTGCTAACATGTGTGTTGCTATTGAGTACGACTTAAAAGATCATTCTACTAAATGTGTCTAGGTTTGGTGGTCTCATTGCAGCTGGCGTGCTTACCGATCTCAATGGTGCTCATGGTATTGCTGGATGGCGATGGCTGTTCATCATCGAGGGCAGTGCAACGGTTGGGATTGCCCTGATCGCTATGTATGATTCCGATCCTCTTCTCAACACCAATTCTATGATAGTGCACTGACGAAACTAGGTGGATCATGCCGAATTATCCAAGCACAACTCGCTGGCTCAACACTGAAGAAAAACACTACGCCGAGTGGCGTCTCGCGCAAGACGCTGCCGGTGAGATTGATGACCGATATGCTATCACTCCTATGCAAGCTGTCCGAATGGCATTCCGGGATTGGAAGCTATATCTGTTCATGATCATGCATCATTTGAACTTGTTATCGCAGTCTTTTACGTGAGCTTCTCCTCAGACCTAGGTCGGTCAAAAAAGGTTGCTGATGTTCTTCGAACAGATACTTCTTCCCATCAATTGTCAAATCCCTCGGCTACAACAATACCACGACTCTGCTTCTCACGGTCCCCGTCTGGTTCGCCACCTTCATCGTCGTCCTACTCGTATCCTATCACTCCTCCCGCACCAAAGAACGTAGCATGCACATCGCATGCTGCATGCTCCTCGGCGCCATCGGTAATATCATCATGATTACCACCAACAACCTAGGTGCGCGCATGTTTGCCATGTACCTCTTACCAATCGGCGTCTTGCCACCATTTCAACTCATCCTTGCCTGGATCACATCCACTTTTGCTCGTCCATTGGCCAAGAGATCCGTCGTCGTGGCTATGTGCGGTATGTTCGGGAACGCATCCAGCATCTATGGGAGCTACCTGTACCCGGACTCGCAAGCTCCGAAGTACATCGTGGCCGGTATTGTCTTGGCTTGCACTTGTTGTGGTTGCGCCATTATGGCAATCATCATCCGCTTTGTGCTCAAGGCCGAGAACAAGAAATTGGATGAGCAGGAGGAGAGAGATGGTGTCACTGTTCAAGGATACAGGTACATTCTCTAGGCTAACTTACCTTCTAGGCCGTAGAAACGGCCGTTATGTCCGTGGCCAAAATGGCAAGGCCAGGTAGAACTAGATAACTTTAAGCCATTCCTCCGTGAACTTTCATAATTCTATTGATTCAAGTCCTTGACTGATTCAGTTATACTACCGTTACAGAGTTACATTCCCCCTCAACTCGATGATTGCCCACGATCCAATCGATCATCATGAAATTGCAACGATTTTCGCAACACGCATAGGCCATGCAGCTTGTAGCCTGATTTCTGGGATCTCGGATAAATCTTGATTCAATGTATAGCCAAATACAAGCAAGGGATCTGCAGCTAACCCCGCATATTAGATGGGGTGGCTTCAGCCTAAGTTGTACGAAGAAGCGCTAGTAGCATACACGACTGGCGATCAGTTGAGACATGGGGAATCTTTTTTAGGACCGACCCATTGCTGGCGGGGGGTATAAAAGCATGGTCATCTCCTTTTTGAAGGATTTCTAGGTAGGATAGCAACAGACTGTCTCTTCAACCGGTGAGATTTGCAATTGAGCTCAAGGAAGACTTATAATTCTTTGACTTCAATAGGAAGATACTATGTCAAGTCGTGTCACTACGGCGGCCCTGCTGCTGGCTCTGAAGGGGGCATATGCGTTGGTACTTCCTGATGATGTGGTATGTTTACATTCCTTACGGGTGACGCGCAAAATTCGCAACTTCATCCAGTGTTTAAAAGCTATTTGACACCAACGATTTTCCCACATAGGGAAGATTACCCGCTCTAGGTTGGAACTCATGGAACGCCTACGGTTGCGACGTCAATGAGACCAAAATCGTGACAGCTGCCACTCAGCTCAACACAAGCGGTCTACAGGCCTTGGGTTACCAATATGTCAACAGTGAGTGGTTGATCAGACACAAAGTGGAATCAAATCCTCAATTGACAGGGATAAATTCTAGTCGATGACTGCTGGTCTGTTCAATCTGGTCGTGATAATGTCACGAATCGCATTATCCCCAATCCTGATACTTTCCCGAGTGGAATCAACGGCACCGCTCAGCAAGTCCATGATCTTGGTCTGAAAATCGGTATATACAGTAGTAAGTATATATGTCATCCACCTTTTGAAGCGCCATGCTGATCTCATACCGTCAGGTGCCGGATATGAGACGTGTGCTGGCTATCCAGCCAGTCTCGGATACGAGACAATCGATGCTCAGGCCTTTGCTGAATGGGGTATTGACTGTATGTCTACTGCTTACTATATCCAACTGAATGTTTGACTGACTGCTTGGCATAGATCTCAAATACGACAACTGCAACTACCCCTCCGAATGGGATGATGAGTACAACGCCTGTATCCCCGACAGCGACTATCCCGGCGTAAACCCTGACGGAACTTGTCCCGGCCTCACAGATCCAGCTCCCGCAGGTTACGACTGGAGTACCTCCAACACCACGAAGCGATTCAATATCATGAGAGATGCCCTTGTCGCTGTGCAAGATCAACGCGTTATTCTCTATTCATTGTGTGAATGGGGATATGCCGACGTTCCATCCTGGGGTAACGGTACTGGTAATTCGTGGCGCGTAACCGGGGATATCAACGGTGTGTTCAAAACGTCTGCACGAGTGTCAATTGCTTACGAACTAATTCGCAAATAGCAACGTGGGACCGAATCACTGCTATCGCCAACATGAACGCTCACGAGCTGTCAAGCGTCGACTTCTGGGGCCACAATGACCCCGACATGCTGGAAGTTGGCAATGGGAATTTGACAATCGAGGAGAATCGTGCCCATTTCGCTCTTTGGGCAATCATGAAATCTCCTTTAATCATCGGGACAGATGTATGCCCCCTTCCTCTGCTGACTTGTCCTTAAATCTTCTTACAACGTGATATAGTTGTCAACCCTCCCGGACACACACCTCTCTATCCTCAAAAATGCCAATCTCGTCGCCTTCAACCAAGACCCCATAATCGGCAAACCAGCCCTACCATACAAACAAGGCTATAACAACGGCACATATAACCCGCACTACCCACCCGAATACTGGTCCGGCTCAACCTCTTATGGTTGGAACTTGGTGCTAATTTTCAACTCAGAGGATGTTGCTGCTAGTAGAACCGCTGTGTGGAGTGAAATTCCGCAGCTGAGTAAGCACAGTGATAGGTACAGGGTTGAGGATGTTTGGACAGGGAAAGATCTGGGCTGTATTCACAAGGAGTACACTGCGGAGTTGGAGGCGCACGATGTTGCGGTGCTTAAGGTGACTAGTACTTGTTAGGCTGTCAACCGTGCCAAAGTTGGGCTTTGAAGAGCTTGCTTCTATGATGATGATAATGATGTATTGAGCCCCAACTCTCGGTTTGGTATACTAAAGGACAACGATCCTCGCAGATCTTTTAGAAGATCAGTGCCCAGACTTGTCTTCAATGCAACTTCAAGGTTCATGCATTTCAGGGGTATAATTTTAAATTCATTCGGCTACATTTGGTTGGGCAATCTGGCAGTACACTGCTCTCAATAAAAACAAACAAAAGCCAGTCAGCCTACTGGGAGTTTATTTCAAGTGTTGATTGTGGTGGTACTCACTATCAGGACTTTTCCCGTTTCCTCCACGCATAATTCAATCACTAGTACCCGAAGCCTTTAACAATTCGTCAACCGATTGGAGTTCGTTGCGTGAACCCTCGTGCGGTGGAGGGGTTTTTTAAATGGTCATGAATGAGAATTTTCGACGAAGCGTGAATCCCAAATCATTTAAGACAATAGATCGGCAACTGCAAAAGCAAGTCAGGCTTCCGTGTAATTTAGAATATGAAGAGGTGAGTTTACCATTCATAGGCATCTCATCAATTTGAGTGGAGTAATAAAGTTCAATATCACGAAGGATACGAACGTCGTCACTGGTGACAAAATTGATAGCGACACCCTTCCTGCCAAAACGACCACTTCGACCAATTCTGTGAATATAGTTCTCACGGTTGCTGGGGAGATCATAGTTGATAACCAACGAGACCTGCTGGACATCGATACCACGGGCCCAGACATCAGTAGAAATGAGGACACGGGAGTTCCCTTGACGGAAATCCTGCATAATACTGTCTCGCTCTTTTTGTGGCATTTCTCCATGCATGCTCGAAACTGTGAAGTTGGCTTCGCGCATTTTGTCGGTTAACCAATCGACCTTGCGCCGAGTGTTGCAGAAAATGACGGCTTGTGTGATAGTTAGGGTGTCATAAAGATCGCATAGGGTATCAAATTTCCATTCCTCTTTTTCGACGGCAATGAAGTACTGCTTCAAGCCCTCGAGAGTCAACTCATCACGCTTGACGAGAATGCGCACGGGATCGGTCATGAATTTTGTGGTCATATCAAGCACGTCGTAAGGAAGAGTAGCTGAAACAACGACAACCTGAGTTGCAGGAGGTAGGTATCGGTAGACGTCGTAGATCTGTTCACGGAAACCTCTGTTCAATAGTTCGTCTGCTTCATCGAGAACCAACATCTTGATGTTGCGGGTCCGGAGATGGCGTCGTCGAATCATATCTGCGACACGTCCTGGGGTACCGGAGACTACGTGTTGGCCGTACTCTAATTTACGGATGTCTTCGCCGACGTTTGTACCACCAATACATGCGTGGCATTGAACGTTCATATAGTCACCGAGCGCCATAACGACGGACTGGATCTGAGTTGCAAGTTCGCGAGTAGGAGACAAGACCAAAGCTGAGTTCCATTAGCGTTCAGAAACAGGGCCATTTATTTTCTTCTTGTAGAAAAACATACCCTGTGTTTCGCGAACCACTGTGTCGATAACCTGAAGGATACTGATAGAGAAGGTTGCAGTTTTACCCGTACCAGATTGCGCCTGGGCGATTGTGTCGCGACCTTTGCAAATCTGAACAATGGCACGAGACTGGACGGCCGAGGGTGATTCATAACCGTATGCGTAGATACCTCGTAGAAGATTCTCCTTCAGGTGCATATCCTCGAAAGTCGGGGCCACTGTGACCTCCTTCGAGGTTGTGAACTCCATGCGCTCTAGACAGTGTTAGGCTAATAACATCAAATGATATACCGATGTTACTCACCATCGGCGCGACGATCAATTCCTTCTGCCATGGTGACCGTTGTGGATTTCAGAAATATAAAGAGTATACGAAGAAATGATACCACAACTACTGTCGCAGATTTACTGAGGTTTGGAGCAAGTCGCGGTGGCGCCTGCCGATATTTCATGCTGGTGGCCCGTGCACATCTAAAAGCACGTGACCTTTTAGCATCCGCAAAAAGCTCTGAGCTACTCAACCACTCTTCTAAAGTCGCAATACCATTTTCAGGCAGATAATTCGCAATTAACTCACGATCGTTACCTTTACCTGAGTTGCCATGGTTTTAGAAGATCAGCGATTTATCCATGAGGATCTTGAGCGGTTGGAGCAAGGAATCGCTGACCGGGTAGCTGAAGAACCTCGAAACGTAGGCCATCCCTCCGTCTTCAAGATATTTGATCATGTGCTAACTGCTCTTGTCTAGATACGTGAACGACTCGCTCGGGATCACCAGATCGCTGGGTTTCTAGATCGCATTGAGGAACAGTCTAAAAGGCTACAGGATATTTACAAAGATGCGGAAGGTCTACGTGCCCAAGAAATTCAGTCCATCTCCACGGGCGACGCATTCGAAGAATTTTACAAACGCCTGGATGAGATTAAAGATTTCCACAAGCGCTATCCCAACGAACCGGTAGAAAACCTGGAGCGGGCATACAAACGACGACACCCAGGAGAGGGCGAAAGCTTTGCCACCGAAATAGATTCCATGTTCACTGGAGAGGAAGCGTATGGACAATTCCTGGACTTGATACAGCTCCACGAGGACTATCTCAATGTTCCTGGTGTCAAACGACTCACATACATTCAATATATCGATCAGTTCGATGTGTTCACTCCGCCCCAAATGCCTATCAAACGGACAGCGAAGGTCTCCGACAAATACTTCAAGTACGTGGGCGATTTGGCAAGCTATCTCGAAGGCTTTCTTAAGCGTGTGCGACCCTTAGAGAACATTCCTCAGTTAGTCGCATCCTACGATCAGGAATTTGATAAATTATGGGCCGCCCAGGAAGTTCCAGGCTGGGGTGCTGAAGCAGTTACGACTGAAAGTACCGGACCCAAAACGGAGGGAACCGGAGAAGGCATTTGGTGTGCCGACTGCGAGAAAGAATTCAAGAACGAGAATGTGTACAAGAACCACTTGACAGGCAAAAAGCATATCAAAGCTGCTGAAGCGAAGAAGGCCAACGGTACAGCAGCACCGAATGGTGCCAGCTCAGCAGGTGCCATCAGGGATTCATCCTTGAAATCGCTCAAAGAACGGGCAGTTGCAGAACGCGAACACCGCGTCCGATGCTTAACCAAGATACTACAGTCCGAACGGGAAGCAACGAGGGTGAATGTGGAGCGAAAACAGGGCATGACTGAGCGTGAGAGACAGATGGAAATTGAAGCTCTTATGGCAGATACCGAACTGTCATCCGGTGCCTTTGGCCGTGAAGAAGAATCCGATGAAGAAGGCGAGGACAGGATATACAACCCCCTGAAACTGCCACTTGCCTGGGATGGCAAGCCTATTCCTTACTGGTTATACAAGCTGCATGGTCTTGGCGTGGAATACCCCTGTGAAATATGCGGTAACTTCGTTTATATGGGCCGACGCGCATTTGATAAGCACTTTTCAGAGGCGCGACATATATATGGATTGAAATGCCTGGGCATAACTCAACAAACCAACTTGTTCCGCGAGATTGTCCGGATTGAAGACGCAATGCGGCTCTGGGAAAAACTTGAGCAGGAAAAGAAGAAAGAGAAGGAGAGTAAGGACAATGTGGTACAGATGGAGGATGCTGAAGGAAATGTCATGCCCGAAAGAATCTATTACGAGTATGTCCCCAATCTCTGTTGCTCCAAAGGTTCAATGCTAACATGTGAACAGTCTTCAAAAGCAAGGTATCCTCTGATCGGTATTGTGTTTCGCTTGAATCAAATCTTGCAACGGGGTGACGGAGGCAATGGAAGGCGTCTATGGGGTTCCAGCATTTATGCATCCAACGTGAAAGGGGCAAGGTCTCGGTCCTGGATTATTTGTATCTGTAGGCTCATAGGAATATAGGATGTATCATACAAACGTATATTCAGAGTCTTTTTTCGTGGTACTATCCTGAAATACTGGATTTTCTCCACGTGACTTCGCGTACCATGGACGCGTGCTGGGTCTTAGCCCTAATGCGGCAGTCGCGTTTTTTGTCCCCTCCTGCCCTCCAAACTCTTTCTGATGTTGGCAGTTTTTTGCTTTGTTTCGGGCTCGAAGACTCTGTCACGCAGTCATTATCGCAAGAAATAAGCCAAAAATGCCGTCTTGTGCTCAACGCATGCGATTCGAGTCGGAACATCGTCGGAAAGAGAATGGGCTTCAAGTTCTCCTATGTGTGTGATCTACTTTCCGGCCTAGAACGCAACCGCCACATCAAAGCCGCCAGTGCAGCAAAAGCACAGAATCCAGATTACCGTACAATCTCAAGCTGGTGCTTAAATTATTCGAAACGGCTCCACGACAAGGATACGGACTTACTTGCCGTGCTATCATGCCTGCTTCCGGAGAAGCGGCCGGATAGAGTGTATTGGTTACAGCATGCTTCACTAGCTCGCATCATCGGCAGATGTCTGTACCTTGGAGCATCGAGGTTGAAAGACCTCAGCCAGTGGCAGGTCAGCGGAAAAGGTGACCTCGGCGAGTGCGTCGAAAATGTAATGAGCCAGGCCGAGAACCAAATTCTACCCGGGCAAGAAGTCACCGTTGAGGAAATCGACAAGGTTCTTCACGAAGTTGCTTCACGTTGCCGATTTTCCGGGCCGACTGTGCGCAGGAAATATGCTGCTGTCGACGTCGACGAGGTGCTGGGATCTCTTTACCGGAGACTTAGCAGTCGGGATGCGAAATGGCTCACGCGCATGATCTTAAAGTCATATCACCCCGTGAAGCTTCCTACAGATTACGTGCTTAACAAAGTGCATTTTCTATTACCTCACTTGCTTTTGTTTCAAGACTCTCTTGAAGCTGCAGTTGAATTGTTGGAATCTCCTTCGCTCAAGCTCTTTCCTCCTCAACCACAATCAGAATTGACGAATCTACTGGGCGAAAAAGCCACCGAGCATTTTGTACCTCGGCTTGGAATCAAGATAGGTCGTCCGGAATACTGCAAGGCTCGAAGTATAAAGCATTGCAGCAACATGATCCGCCAACGAAGAATGAGTCTTGAAAGGAAATACGACGGAGAGTACTGCCAGATACACATTGACATCATGAAGGGGCAAGACTGCATCCAGATCTTCTCCAAGAGTGGCAAAGACTCAACTTTGGACAGGGCTGGCATCCATGATGCCATCAAGCGAAGCCTCGCAATTGGCCAACCGCATTGCAGGGTTTCCTGGCGCTGTATCCTGGAAGGGGAATTGCTTGTTTGGGACGACAGAGTCGGTAAGATTCTGGAATTTCATAAATTGAGAAAATTCCTGAGTCGTTCAGGCATGTTCATTGGTGCAGATCTTGATTCACAGTTAGTTCTTGCTGCGTTCCAATATCAGAACATCAAGGTACAGACTGACACTAGTCTATATAGACCCCAACCATACGAGCATCTAATGATTGTTTTCTTCGATATATTGCTCTTGGACGATGACATTTGCCTCAGTAAACCTTATAGATTACGAAGATTGTTGCTCAAAGAAACCGTTAGAATCACCCCTGGACGCGCCGAGGTCTCTGAACAAGAGGTTATTGACTTCTCTCGTCCTGATGCGATACGGCGTCTCCAAATGGCATTATCGCGAAGCATCGCTGAGAGATGGGAAGGTTATGTGATCAAAGCATGCGATGAGCCTTACTTCTCCGTCTTATCTTCAGAAAGGGGTGATGGCTTCAGTCGATGGATCAAACTCAAGAAAGATTACATACCTGGACTCGGTGATACTGCTGATTTTGCACTAATAGGCGCGCGATATGATACGAAAGATGCACTCTATTTGTCATCAGCACAACAGCTCTCATGGACACACTTTTTCATAGGCTGCCTCGATAATAAGGAAGATGTTGTTCGACTTAGTGCTTCGCCTCGATTCCGCATTGTCGATATGATAGGCACACACAGTCTGAGTGTGAACGACCTGCATGTGCTCAATCAGTGGGGCAAGTTTGTTGCCTGTGACGTTGGCTCAAACACCGCGTTTGAATGGTACAGCTTTCACAATGCCTTGCCCAACATGGATGTTGCCTTCAAGACTCCGTTTGTCGTAGAGTTACTGGGCAGCGGCTTTGATAAGCCAAGCAACGCCCAATACTATACGCTAAGGTTTCCTCGTGTTTTAAAGATCCATTGGGATCGCTCGTTCGAGGATGCCATCTCATTCGTTGAGTTGCAAGACCTGGCAAAGAAGGCACGTGCTGTTCCTGCAAACGAGTTGGAGGAGGAAAATGCCGTCTGGCTTGACAAGGTGACTGGCACAGGTAGAAAGAATGAGTACATTGTAGACAAATCTCAAAGCACCTCAACGTCATCGTTCACATGCGCTTCTCCTTTGTCCAAATCAGCCAGTCTAGTGTCACTACGCCTGCAATTGCCTTCTGTCAAACAGACACCAGCGTCACTCCTTAGAGACAGGAGGCCTGTTAGTCAGTCACCCAACACCGTCTCGCTTAACGAACGCAAACGCACAATATCGTCTGTCTATCCTCCTTCAACCTTGGATCTTGGCTTGCATTTGAACTTCACATCGTCAACAACAATTTTGAACACGACACCAGCAGATTCGACCCCTATATCGTGCCTAAAGCGTCATAGGATTTCTGCACCAGCCTCATCTACAATCATGGAGCATCTCACAGCCATGGAACTGGACCAAGCTCCCCAGCAATACCTTGGAGCTTGGGCTAGTAGCATCCACGTCTCTGACAGTCCCAGTACAGAGTCCTCTGACCATGACCAGACTCCCAGCGGGCTGGGCAGTGGTTTTAACACCCCCTTGAGAGAGTGTTCAACTGTTCCAAGGCCCGAAGTCTCCACTCGAGCAGCAGCGACTATGGAAGAAGCATTGAAATTCATCGAAAAAGCAGAAGCAGAGACAGCGTCGACTGCACGACCTAGTCCTGTAGCGAATTGTGCACCAAATCGTGTATCAAATCCAGCTGGAGAAGCTATGATAGCAGAGTTATTCGCTAGTCTATCTGATGGAGCTCAGAATGACAAGGAGGTACATATACCCAATGAACCTCTGCGAATGCACCCACTATCTCCTCTTTCCACTGTCCCAATGTACTGTGGTGAATCTGGGTTTCAAGAGGATAGTCTCCGCCAGGCTCCACGTGAATTTACATTTTCTGCGCAGCATTTTGTGAAATCGTTGGGCATTCAATACACTCGCAGCACCGTTCGTTTGTCCAACCCAGCTGCTGTGAGTAATGACCTGGCTTTAGGCATTGTCTTGGTAGATATTACAAACTCCTCTACGGTTCTCGCCATGCAGCTGTATGACATGGGCAATCTGCTGGCCTCCGAACTCTCTCGGCCAGTACCCGATCTTCAGCCTCAGGGGAAAATCTTCTTCCTAGACAGTCGCATTCTCCAGGCCGGAGGAGAGGATGGTATCGAAAACAAAATGTTTCTCCTGAGTGACTGGTGGATGGAATCCGGCGTCCATTACTTCTACGCTACTCTCTCCTGGCGCCCCGGTACCGACGCAGCCTCAATGCCAGTTCTATCAGGACCTCGGCGCGTCATTGACCAGATCAATGAACACGATGCTAGAACTCAAGGTGCTTTGTCAGGCCGTCGTCCAGCTGCGCACATCACCAATGTCTACGAATCCAGCGAGGTCGAAGTCCTTGGTGAGTGGGTCTCCGTCGATCCTACAGTCCATGCCCTCGGTGACCGTTTCTATCGTCCCCCCCTTGCTACTTCTCCAACTTGGGAAGAATCTAATGAGTTTTGGGCCCCTCGTGCCTGCTCAACCAATGATGATCCTCTGAACAACTCATCTTCGGCATTTGTCTGATCTCATGATCGTGCCCGGCAAGTGATCAGCCTGTACTGGTGTTGGAAAGTTGGACCATTGATATTGGCGGTTTCACTTCTTGACATCACTTCAAAAGGTGCCTTGGGATGCTTATGGTATTCTTGATATTTTTTTTTTCTCTTCTTCGCTCCTGGGTTTGGGTCGTGGTAGATTGGACAGTTGGTGCTTGGTCTGTGTCAATTTCTGGGACAAGATGCCATATCGTGCTCGATAATCTTTCTCGATATCCTCTAATGAGTTGATGGTGATTGTTTTCTGCCCGTTCCTGAATACGTTTACTAGGTTCAGGACCCGATGATGTACGAGTTAGTTTCCCAAGATCCCAATAATGCAGTTTAATCTCCTCTTCAATACCGACCACTATATCAGCATTCATAAGTCATAGAATCCATTAGACATATATTTCTAGCTAGATAGTCTGCCATCATGATCATTCTCCACCCTCCCTTCTGGCACGAACATCTCTCATCAAAGCCTTCGCTTCTTCAACTTCGATTCCGTCCTGACACAGCTCACCAGCCAACTGATCTGCTCTTTTGAGATCCCCATGCTTGAGTGCCCATCGAGCAAGCCACAGTCGTGCCTTGGATGTTGTCGCGGTCACGCCCGTGCCGCCGACAGCTTCAACCTCGTTCTCATCGTCTCTACTCTTCTGGCTCTGGCGCTGCCGCAGAGAGCGTGGTTGGATACTCGTGTCATCGTCCGAGTTCTCGTCGCCATCGTCTTCGGAATCTGTTTCTGTGCGTTCAATCTCTCCAGTCTCTTGTTGTAGAGTAAGTTCCATGTACGCCGCAGCTTCATCCTCGTCGTTACTTCGTTCATAGAGCAAAGCGATCTGATGCAGTAGGTCCGGATCGAGAATTTTCCGTCCTGCTGCGGGATGATCAGCGGTAGGAGCATCGGCGTTTTGCTCATAGTATGCGCCAGCGACCAGTGCACGTTTCATGGCTTTGATGCTCTGCGGTATCTTGCCCATTTTCGCATAACAGGTACCCACGGCTTGCCACATTTTGGGGTCGTAGGGCTTCAATGCAGCGGTACGCTGATAGTAGTAGAGGGCATAGAAGCACATGTCGAGGACCTCATATGCTTGACCCAGACCGTACCAGGCGCGGTAATCCTTGCGATTCACGTCGACAGCGCGGCGGTAGGACTCGATTGCGGCGTGGGTATTTTTCATCTCGATGTATTCGTGGCCCATGAGTGTCCATGCTGAAAGGAAGTTGCGGTCCAGTGTGAGGGCTCGTCGGAAATACATGACAGCCTTTTCGTGTTCGGATTTTAGGGAGTAGTAGTTTCCTACTACGCAGCAAGTCTCTGGTCGGAACTTGTCTGTTGCCGTGGCTAGTTGAGCGACGAATGCGAGTTGGGGTCGAGCCCCCATGACGTATAGGATGTTAGAATAATGGTCGAGACTGTCTAAGCGATGGGGGGATTCAATAAGGATATCTGCAAATATGGCCGATGCATCATCGAAGTCTATAAATTTTTAGCTTATATCATTCGCATACTCCAGTGGTGCAAAGCCACTCACCTCTTGAGTGGTAGTAGAGAAGAGCTCTTTCGGTTTTCAAAAATGCGCTGGTAGGGAAAATAGCTTCGAGCCCATTGAGTGTCTGGTGTGTCTCCTCGGTGGCTTGATACAGTTCCTGGCTGCAATGAACCTGAAAGATGAAGGACATGATATTCTGTGGAAGTGTCTCTGCAACTTGTTTCAACTGGCGTTCATTAGTATAGTTGACACTATGGCGCGCGAATAAATGCTTACATCGTCAACACTCGGCAGCAAATCATTCAGTTCCTGCCATGCACCCCAATGAAACGGAAACAGATGTACACTCCGCACCAACCATTTCTTCGCTTCCTCCTCATTCTTTCCCTTAATAAGGATGACCGCGTACAAGTACTCTAGCCATCCTTGACCACGATCTTGCAACCCTCGTTCTCGCCGCTCTGCGAACCACCCTTCTAAACCTCGAGCAAGATCCGGTAGCTCCCGATTAACAGTCATACCGCCATCTGCAGGCCCTAGCACCATTTCCGTCTCTTCATCTCTTCGCTTCTCTCCTGCTAGATATTTGGCATATAAAGCTAGGAATAACGATTTCTGACTGAGCTTCGGATACGGATTTCGAGGTAGCGCTTGACCGGCTTTTGATCCTGGTCGTACAAAGGACTTTCTCTTTCCTTTCTGGGGCGTCAATGAGGCTCTACTCTTCACGTTCGGAGACACCGTAGAGAGAGGGACGGGTGGTATCGTAGGAGGAAGGAAGACAGCGGCGCATCGATCATATTCTCGCGTGTCAAAATAAGACTTCGCTAAGAGGTATTTGTGCGCCTCTTGCACTTCGAGTGTCGCCTCGGTAGGGTCTGATTGAAGGCTGAAGGGATTTATGTTCGGTTGCGGATCGGTTTCCATAGGAGACTCGGCGTCTGTGTCATTGCCGTCCGTGGACACGAGAGAGTTGAGAATTTCTGCAGCCCTAAGAACTATGTTCAGCTTTTAAGTCTCCACTGCAGGCTGAAAGATTGTTCGTCATCTACCATTTCGCGGACTGATAAAGACAGCGCTCAGAACATTTCACCACTGCATCCTCCAATCGCAATCGTAATTCCTTGATGCTGTCCTCTGTAAATGTCATCGCCATCCTGCATGAATACGGGCCCTCAAGGCCCGTATCAAAGATTTTGAACGGGATCGTGGCAGAGATTATATCTTGCGAAATATCAGTAAGCTTCAATGCATTGGTATTCGAGTTTCTTGACGCGTTGACATAAGTAAACAGACAGCTCGCACGTTCGAAGATTGGCGATGCGTACACAGAAGGAGCGGAAGAGGAAGAATCACTTCCCAACGGCAGATATCAAAGATTCATACCAATCTCACGAATGTAGGTGAATCATCGAAAGGAATGTCGTATCAAATCGTTGGAATCAGTTCACGATTTATCTAAACAAACACGACAAACATGTGTAGGTGTGGGGGACGACATCCGCGGGCAGATCCCTAATCTGAGCTAGTCCCTAAATGGGTGTCATGATGTTTTTCCTGCGGAATCTAGATGCAATATAACAAGTGATTCTTGTTCACTGAGTGGTCATTCAGATGGCAGTTTATATGTCAGCAGCGAAGGCGTCAATAGCAAGACAGGAAATTGAGAGACAGAGTCTACGTTCTAGAAAAGCGATGGGTATAATAAGACAATACGTGTTTGGTATCAGACTAATTAAATGCTATAACTTGATAATGTCAAGCAGCCATGCAGGTGAATTGATTGTCGCCTCAAGATCAGTACAAAAGGGCACGAACTCGACAAGAAAGACCAAAAAAGTACAATCACCTCCAGAGGTCGTACTTACTATCCCTTTTATTAGCCACAATACCACCGCTGCTCATAGGTCTACCTTCATCCACCGGAACCGCAAGAAATCCTCCAAATCCATTGCCTACAAGGACACTCTCGCGCGCATCACCACCCCACCGCGGACTCAGCTGCGCCGAATGAAAGCTGACTGGTCTGGTCGTACTTGATCGTCTACCCGAAGACACCGGCTCGAACTCGGTCACATTCCATTCGAATTCATCCATGCCTTTGGTGTACAGGGTCAAGGGGTGCTGTAAGCCAGGTCCAAATGACTGCAGTCCACTCTCGCCCCCGCCGAAGAAACGTGGCGGTGGAGCCAGAAGAAGGAGGTCAGCGAACGACGAATCCAGGACATAAAGACTTCGCAAAGATGGTAGTTTGTTTGCCTTGAGAGAAGACATTATATAATCGTAATAAGACTTTGTCACGGGCAACAGTCCAGTCGGGCTGCCTGAACAGGTGATCTCGTAGTGCATGGATTTCAGGCTTCCAGACGCCAGAGGCGGCACTTCCTGGGCGAGAAAAGATCTGTCCACCTCCAACTCTAGCGTGAGACTTGCAAGCCGAGGGGCCCTAGCGAAGACTGTATGTAGCGATTCCGGACGAACCCCACTTTGCACCAGAACTAACTCTTTGAGAGCGTGTTGAGTCTGTGGAGCCGAGAGATGATCAGCCAGTCCGCCAGCGGTGATGGCTGACATGTTCCGAATCGTCAACTTCGCGATTGGTGGGAATGTCGGTAAATATTGGTTAGGAGTAAACAGAGAGTCCCCTATTGATGACATGTTCTCCATTTTCAGGTTTCGCAAGGCAGGGAATGAAGAGAGGACTTGCCGTAAAGTGCTCTCTTCAACCTGAAGGTTCGATAACTCTAAACTTTCCAGGTTCTTCCACAACGACGAGCCGACTATCTGAGAGAAACTCATCTCCGCGCCATGCGCGTATGTCATCCGTCGAATATCAGGACAATTGGCGATCAACTCCTGCTTCAAGGCGTACGACGAGGTGTCATCATTGAAGAATCCCGCTGGTAGATCGACATATCGCAAATTGTGTAAGACGGTAATGGTTCGAGCTAGGTCTGATTTGCTAGCTTCTCGGGTCATGTATGGCAATCTCAAAGAGAGAACGGTGTCGGCAAGCTGTCGAGAATCCCTGACTGTTCTCATGAACAAATGTAATCGCGACTGCGGAACATCCAATTTTTTTCCGTTTTGGCCGACGAAAGAGCGGCGGCGTTTGCGCTTTGCCGATAACTCGATCTCAAGTTCGCAGTAATGGACAGCGTCAATACGAACATGTCGATAACTGTAGTCACGTACTTATAGATTAGACCGATAAATCACTCGAAAATCTCGGGCAGGGAGGAACGAACAGCAAGTTCTGAGCAGGCGCAGTCCACTTCCTGCTCACCAAAGCGCAACATGCCAAATCGCGCATATCACACAGCATACAGCCATCTTCCGTCACTGACTCTTCGGATGAGTTGTATGAATCATCGAGCGCATGAGGGCAGACATAAGAGAATATTCTACTAAGAATTTGTGGGGGCAGTCGTTTCGTAGAGTCGTAGCTCGAAGTAGAATAAGAAGGAGACAGAGGAGAGGTCCTGCGGGTGGATTTGCTGCTGATGCTGCTTAACGAGCTCGACGCGCGGAAACGAGTCTTTTCCTTGTTCGTCTCCCCCGCACTCTTCTCGGTATGCGATGGCAAGCAATATTTCTTGAACAGGCGCATTGCTGCTACGACGGCGAGTCGCTACTATCCAGAAAAGCGATTTGATGTGAAGGACAGAGCGAGATCAAAGAGAGCGAGGGTCATATCATGTCGAGAGTCGCAGGGCCAATCCAATCGAACAAAGCGTGGCTGGCCATGCAGTCAAAGTCACGGAAGATGGATGTGTCACACAAGGTCAGAAGTTCAGCTTTCAAGTCAGCCCCTACTGGGCGGTGATTGCGGTGATTGAGATGGGCGGGGAGATATCACTACAACTACTACAACAACCACTCTTGTTGTGATCAGCTGCAGTCATTCTCCAGCTTTTGAGACCCGTTGGTGGTTTCATATTGATGGATGCGTTTGTTTCTGATTGGAGGTCCTTGAGCAATCAAACAGAACATGAGTTCGTTGGTCCGACACGCGCCGACGAGTGTGCACTAGGCCGGAAGGGGGCTAGCTGTCTGCGTCACTGATTCATGGGCACGCTAGCCTCTTATAGAAAACCCCCAGCCCTAGCCCTAACTCGAGTAGCTGCGCATTTTATCGCTGTTCAACAGTCATGACTGATTCCACTCGCACGGCCGACACTTGCAATCCAAGGTAACTTGCCTTTAGTACGACTTCAGACAAAGCGCAAGCCAGTCACACGAGTAACATGTGATTGTGCATGACTTTCCAGGATATGACGCGAAAATCGAGTTGGATGGGCGCCATGATGAACTATGGGGCCCTCTCGTGTATACAGTCTTTACCAACTGCCACTTCGGAGGAGGAGTCCAGCTCGCCATATGCCTTCAGATATTCGTTAGAATAGATCTCTCCAAATCAAGCCTATTCTGTGTGTGATTGTGCTCGTAAAGTACTTCCACAGCGCATATCTCTCCACCACTTTGATATGCCAGCCTGCTGAATTTCTTCGGGTCCCTGTTGCCATATTCTCTGTATTTCGCCACGAGGTCAGCGGGGTCTGCTGACACCAGCCAGAACTGTCCGGAAGGTTCCACTACAGAAAAGAGGTTCATGACATAGGTAGAAGTCCGCACAGAGCCGGCCGTCCATTGCTACGGAAGCAGCATCTTCAAAGTTGGTTGCGCCAAACACGGCAACGCGGCTTTACAAAGTCAGAACTGCAATACATGCCGAAATCTGTCGTCGGAGAATGGGAATGAGGAAGGGTGGTACCTGGCCACGTTCTTATATTTCAGATGTACGGCTGCCTGAATAAACAAGCTTAATACCCCCTTTTGGTAGCGTTGGACGCTTTGATTCCTTTTCTAGACATCTGTGAAGAAAGATTGCGTAAGAAAACAATTTGATTGTCTGCGAGGCGTCTCTTGAGGATTACCACGTCCGCAATGTATGGTATAATTCGCAATTCAGAGTCTCTTAGCAAGTCCCTGATTCTGAGTCACTAGACGAGGCATTTCGACTCTCAGCCAACTTAAACAGAGCCAAAGTAAACAGAAAAAAGGACCCAGCGAATTCAAGCACGGTTGCCTCCAATTGTCTCCTCAAAAAGCAACGCAAAGACTTCTCAAGTTCGGTTCGACCTTTCTCTTAACCCACAGCCCAACTTTGACCTCATGTCATCTATTTCGCTAGAAATCCTCGAGGACGACTCACAACAATGGCAGTGTGTATTCAACTATCTTGCATCAACTAATCACGGTAGAAACCTGTGACCAAACTGAAGGCTTTGCTCTGACTCAGGTTGCAACACCACATTACAGATCCGCCTCTTTTTTCCAAACAGCAATCGGCGATGTCGCCATTCATCCTGAGGTATCCTGACGCGAGAATCTTAGATCCTCTCCAATCTAGGTGGCGTACGCTGGGGGTCTGCAAATGCAGTTACTAGGTTATAATATAGGTATAAGGAAACTTTACAGCGACCCCGTCAACGAATCCTACCTTTCCCAACTTTCTGGGCTTCATGTAACACACGTCGGCACACCCCGACGAAGAATTAAGTAGGTTATCCCGGCAACGATTGATTATAGTATACAAAAATCACTCCAATTCCCACATGGTCGCTCTAATCTGGACCCTGATATCTGGTGCATACCATTAGCTCATAGCTAAACTATCTGCTTTAGGAACGTCATTTTTTCTTTTCATTAGCGCTTATCCCCTAGAAAATCTATTCCAGCCAAGAATTGCCTGTGACACAATTTTTCCATCTTCGCACACAATACACACAATGATCCCTGTCGAAGTGCAGATAACGTGGTCATGGTCGAATGATCGTCGCAGTATTGGCATGGCGCCATTGGAGACACCGATGAGCACCCCCTTAGCGGCCTCATTTAATACAACATCGAACTCGTATCTTTGTCCACGGCAAGCTATAAGAAGAGACATAATGATGCTGCACTTGTCGGTGAACGGTCTACGAGACGAGGCTCATGAAAATAAGCAACATTTCCTTCGTTGTCAATAATGGCTTCATCCTTTCCCGATCAAGAAAAGGGACATGACGTGGGAGTCAATGCCAGTGACAGAGACTCCGATGAAGAGTTTGTCAAGGATGGCAAGATTGCTTACAAGGTAGCAGAAGGTGCCAATACATCAATCGCAACTTATCAAGATGCCAGGGGTGCACCAGTCGAAACACAATCTCCATTGGGTTACTCAGTCAATTCATGGGTGAGCTTGTGCTTGAACATCAACCAGATGATTGGCACTGGAATCTTTTCAACACGTAAGAGCTCTAAGCCCTCACTTTTCTGGTGTAGATTATCTATCATCCGGTTCTGGTTGTCTAACATTTTCGGTTCTTCGAAAGCGGCCACCATATTGAGTGGTGTCGGTTCGGTGGGTTTGACGATGATCTACTGGTTGATAGGATACTTGCTATCTCAAAGTACCCTCTCTTGCTACCTAGAACTATCATCGTACTTCCCCAGTCGTTCTGGATCCGACGTCGTATACCTCGAACAAGCTTATCCGAAACCACTGTACTTTTTCCCCACAGTATTTGCCATAAAGCACGTCATCTTCTCGTTTGCAAGCAGCAACGCAATTGTTTTTGCTCAGTATATGTTCAAGCTTGCTGGACACACATACACGGCGTGGCAGTTGAAAGCAGTGGCTGTGGGCGTATATACCTTGGCAACATTAGGTGAGACCACAGCTGAAACCTCTGCACCCTCTGGCCAACATGGACTAATATTAGAACGGTAAAGTTGTCATATCGAGCACCAGGTGGTCTCTACGGGTGGTTCTTGGATTTGGCTTCATCAAGCTTGCAACATTGTTGCTGTTAGTGTCCATTTTTGAGGCCTGTATTCCTGTCTCATGCTTAAGCACTGACTATTGCAGGATATCGATTGCAGGATTAGTAGTGCTCGGAGGGCATACTCGCGTGGCAGATCCCAATATCAACTGGAGAGACGCGTGGAGAGGAACATCAAGTGCCACCGCATACGGCGCGACCAATGCCATGGTCAAGATTATCTTCTCTTATGCCGGTTATACCAATGCCTTTGGTCTTGTGAATGAGATGAAGGTCAGCAGATAATCCCGTCCTTCCTAACCAAATTCCGAGAATCCCCCCTAAAGTGGAATAGAATCCTACCAAAACTCTTCGATGGACCGCACCATCTTCTTTGATTGTTGTCACGATCCTTTACATCTTGGTCAACGTTGCTTACTTTTCTGTCGCTTCGCGAGAGGATATCTTGTCATCAAAACAGATTGCTGCCGCAGTGTTTTTTCAAAACGTATTTGGCACTGGCGGAGCTGCACGAGCTTTGAATGTGCTTATTTGCATAAGCGCATTTGGTAATTTGGTTGCGGTTCTCATCAATTCGTCAAGACTACTTCGTGAAACTGGAAGGTTAGTCTTACGTACCAGAACATTCTCATTGCTCCTCTACTACTGCGTCCTAGCCCTAACTTGTCAACGTTCATAGACAAGGAGTCCTTCCATATCCAAAATTCTGGACCTACACAAAACCATTGGGAACGCCTATAGGGCCATACGTCTTTATCTGGACGACAACATTGATTATGATCCTTGCACCACCTGCCGGCGATGCATTCAACTTTGGTATGTTTACATGCAAGCACCTTTACGTAAAATAGCTAACACGTTCTAGTTGTGGATCTTGCTGTCTATCCTGGAAATGTATTCAATTTACTTCTCGTGCTTGGCGTAGTGTTTATTCGACGGCGTCGTAGCCGGGCCGGTCTTCCTCGACCTCAATACCGCGCATGGGATATCGCTATTGCCTTTGCAACTCTTACGAATACGTATATGCTAATAGCGCCATGGTATCCACCTCTCAAAGGTGCTACTGGCGGCGACGTGAGTTTCTGGTACGGAACATACCTTGTCGTGGGCATCGGGCTGTACGTAACTTACCGAGCTTCTTGCTTGTTTGGACTTTATGCTAATCAATATCAATAGGCTCCTTTTATGCGGCGTGTACTACTATGTGTGGATCAAACTCCTACCAAAAGTCAAGGGTTATGAGCTTCGGCAGACAGTGATTGAGTATGAGAACAAATCAGTCGTCCATCATTTGGTCAAAGTGCCGAGGGCTGATATAGCTCGCTGGGATGAGGAACATGATGCCGAGGGTAAGCTACGACGGCGTGTCGCTCATGGTTCTACAAACCCTCAGTAGGTTATGGTCATTTTACAAGATACTACCATATTATTTCCTAGTGGAAGACAAATAGCAAGATCCGAGTTAAGACCAGAGAAGTTCAAAGCGCCTGATCACTTCTATCGACGAACATCTGGGTAGATAGAAGGCTATTGGCCACAACGGCCCTCAAAATTTTTAATCAAATTCTTGTCTATAGATTTCCCATTATACTATGCATATATACGTACTAGTATTGACGATGCAATGCAACAACGAATGAACCTTGGAATTGTCCTTATTAGGAAATCATATAGAGTGGGTCTGTCTCCCCATAAAAACAGTTTATCATTGGCCCAAGTGGAGTCTCAATTTACGGAAACTAGCCATAAATAGTTAAACGCCTGCAGTTGTCAAAATATACTTCGACGAATCACAATACTTTTATTTACTCTAGAGAATTCAAGCCTCGAGAGTTGTCTAACACCGTCCACTTATTCTCGTTACTTTATCAGGTAAAACAGCCAATGTCACTCGCTCCACATTGAAAAGACTTTGTTATCGAGGTAACTCAAAGACATGCATCGAACGGCTAGATTCATCACATTTTGCCTGCATCCATTATTTCTATAACCCTTGAACACGGAACAGATACGCTGGAAATCCGCTGGCACGAACTGGCGTTCGTGGAGACAAGTTACCGTCATATTCTCTAGGGTAAAGCTGGGATTTGGCTCTGCATCTAGCCAATGACAATCTTCGCTAGTGCACATTCATTGCAATAAGCCGCGAGCCTAGGACTGTTTTCACTTTACACTGGCACATGACGAGCTGTCGTTCATGAAATGAGCATGAGAGTAGAACGACGAATCACGACTCTGAATCACTATTATCATAGGCGCCTCACTTATCGTACGGTTCATACAGTTAAGGATGATATGGCTTATAGGGATCAACATGAGCTGTGCATCATTTTAAGACTAGAAAATGAGGGTTCGGCTGGTGGTATGGCAATCCTGCATACTCAAGCCGCCAGGACAGATGAAGGATTTCAAGGACTAACTGTTGTCTAAGCTGTCTATAAAAGGCCACTGATGATTTTCAAGAAAGAATCGATTTTGACATCATCTTCATAACCATACACAGTCAAAACGACTCACGAGAAGCAAAGTCACAATGAAGGCATTTCACTCAATCCCTCTCATTCTCCTTCCCTCTCTAGTCTCGGCTATTCCCAGGGACTTCGTCACTGTCGAACTAGACAAAAAGACATGTACCCCTTACAAGAATCCCCCGACCAACGCCAACGGTTGCTGTGACACTGTCAGCGCTGAACTTTTCTGGATGAACATACTCCTGGGTATTGGTGTATGCTTCTCCTCGGCTTAGTGCTTGACGGCTTCAACTACGTCGCTCCTCCCTCTAGCGACACTTCATTTACTGGACGGCCCATCTGCGCCAACAAAAGCGGCACTGACCTGGGAATCCAGTATGGTCACTGCCATGTCCTCCTCAGCCTAGACAACAACTAACTCGGTCACGACTCGGATGAGAAATACGTCATGATGGGCGAAAACCCAGGCGTAGTCTTCCGCGTCTACGGTGATACAACCACTTGCACGACCTCCGTTGATCAACACGTTGGTACCAATGGCACATGGTGGATGCAGGACCAGTTTAGAGATCCCAACGGTAGTGGATTTGCCTGGCTTGGAGGCGCTGGTGATCTGTCAGTTGTCAAGTCTACAGATCTGGCGCTAACTATGAGCGGATCACCGACTTTCTTTGGCGGTAGTTGTGCTATTTGCATCGCCTTCCCACCGGGTGGTGCTCAAACTCCATGTCCTCTTCAGCCGGGGCAATCTCACTTGGGTGTTGCTGCCAACCCAAACAGTTGCCAGCACTTCTACTGGCAAGAAGTACCATGTCGTTCGGAAAAGGAGAGATCATATCGCATACAATGTGCATGAGCGTCACAGTAGAATTGAAGTTGGATTATCATGGTGAATATGCTTACATACTCAATTTCGAGTTAGATCTTTGCAACCACCCTCGTTAGTCGTCGTTCGTGATCATATAGTAGTCAATTAACGTAGCAATCCGTCGTAGTACCCATCACGTCTCATACCCTTCTCTACGAGAAGTCGTAAGGATGACTTTAAGGCTTTGATGACATTGATGACATTTAGAACCCTTCAGGAAAAGTAGTAGTATAAGCATCATGCATAAGCTTATGTAGACTCCGTGCAGTATTTTGATCATGCTGACTAGCACCAAAAATATATGTAACTATGATTCAACCTGAAAACAATGGCTCTTCCTGAGTAACCGTCGTCGGTATTTCCCAAAGAGGAAACGGGGGAGGCCTGAATAAAAGTGGGTCCCCCGCTAGTCCGTTCTGGACCAAACGCAGTACGGATGAGAATGCATTTATTTTGGTGATTTAATTACCCCTCAATAAACATACAGTCAGTCAATTGAGAAGCACAGCACCTTTTATACCAGCTCTTCCATTGACTCCTCGTTCGACTTTCTATAAACCCGTCTCTCAACTGTATTCGATTGCTCGCTTCGACATGGCTACCCGCATCACACGACCGGAGTTCGAGGCGTTCGTCCACCCCCTTATCCAAGATATCCTCGAGGCCACCGAGAAATACAATCTGCCGGAGAATGCGAAGAAATGGTTTTCCGATGTGAGTGGACCGACTGTCTGTAGTCTTGTCTTCAATTGCTTACCAAAAGAATGGTGGTATAGTCACTCAAGGCTAATGTCGTCGGCGGTAAAATGAATCGCGGCATGTCAGTGCCAGACACTGGCAGCATCCTCCTCGGCCGACCCCTCACAGAAGAAGAATTGAAACATCTGTCTATACTCGGCTGGCTTACAGAGCTTCTCCAAGCGTTTTTCCTCGTCAGCGACGATATCATGGACGGCTCAATCACTCGCCGAGGACAACCCTGCTGGTATCGTCAGGACGGAGTTGGTATGATTGCCATCAACGACGCATTCATGCTCGAGAGTGCCATTTATGTCATCCTCAAGAAATTCTTCCGATCACACCCCGCATACGCCGACTTCCTTGACATCTTCCACGAGACCACCTGGCAGACCGAGCTCGGACAGTTGTGCGATTTGATTACCGCACCCGAAGATAACGTCGATCTGAACAACTTCTCCATGGAGAAATACACATTCATCGTCAAGTACAAGACCGCATACTACAGCTTCTACCTCCCCGTTGCCCTTGCGCTCCATTACCTGCAAGTTGCCTCGCCCAAGAACTTGAAGCAATGCGAGGATATTCTCATTCCACTGGGTGAATACTTCCAGATCCAGGATGACTACCTTGACGCTTTCGGATCGCCAGAAACCATTGGCAAGATTGGTACCGATATCCAGGACAACAAGTGCTCGTGGTTGGTCAACCAGGCTTTGACCATGGTCACCCCTGAGCAGCGCAAGCTTCTCGACGAGGCCTATGGGCGCAAGGACAGTACTTTAGAGGCCAAGGTCAAGGCTCTTTATAATGATCTCAAGCTCGAGCAACACTACTTGAAATTCGAGGAGGAGCGCGTTGGCCACTTGCGCCAGCAGATCGACTCTGTCGATGAATCCGAGGGTCTGAAGAAGGAGATCTTCTCTGCCTTCTTGGACAAGATTTACAAGCGCAGCAAATAAACGATGATCTCTACGAAATAATGCGACTGTAGATTATTGGGATGTGGCATATTGTCTCCGAGGATTTCTTTTTGCTTGTTCTACGTTTCTATTCCCCTTCTCATATTCCTTGCCTCTCCTCTGCCCAAGCCACTTCCTCATCTTGCTATGTTGCACCACGCTGAAAACGAATATACGCTGTCGATAGAGCATTAAAGTAGTATCGCATTCATCCATACAACATAGAGCTGTTTGCAAAGAAGATTCATGGACCTAGTATCATCACAGGTAAGATACACAGCATCAATCAGTCAGAACAACGATTTTGCCCTCTGCCGCATTATTATCCATACACTGATGTGCTTCGGCAATCTGATCAATATGAAACACCTTTCCCACTTTGATTTTGAATGTTCCAGATTCCACCTGCTGCACAATATCATTCAGGGGCGTAGACATGAATTCCTCAATCCAGCCACCAAAGGTAGTAAGATAACGATATTGCGGAATGTACTCCATGGCCTGGAAGTTCTCAATAGACCACTTATTCCCAACAATGCCGGTCATGCTCACGATGCCCCCCTTGGAGGTACACTGAAAGGAGTCCTTCAAGGTCACAACGCCGACTAATTCCAACACTTTGTTGAATTTTTGGCTCTCATCTTTGATTTGCGCTGCAATAGCGCCGTCTTCGACAAAGAATTCATCCGCGCCGTAGTCGCGAAGCATCTGCTCCCGTTCCGGCCGTCGGCTTGTAGACGCGACATGCACACCGAGCCCCTTTGCGATCGCCAACGCAGCGAGACCTACCGAGGTGGTTCCGCCTCTGATAAGCAACCGGTCACCCTTTTGCACTTGTAAAGATTTCGTTACTGCGCCATAAGCCGTATTCAGCATCTCAGGCATGGCGCCCAGCACATCCCAGCCAAGCTTTGTCGGAACTGTGATAGCCTGTACTTGATTCGTGGGCACGACAGTGTACTGCGCATACCCTCCGTCGTATTGTCGCCCCATACCACCCATGGCCGTCATGACGATCTGGCCCTTCTCAAATTCGCCGCCGGGAGCATGCTCGACGATACCGGTCGCTTCAATACCGAGAATGCGCGGGAAGTCGACGCCGGGTGAATGGCCCTGTCGCGTGAACATTTCCGACCTGTTGAGACCAAATGCTTTGACACGAATGAGGACTTGGCCGAGATTGGCAGTAGGGATTGGTCGGTCCTCGACTTTGAGGACTTCGGGGCCGCCTGGGGTATGGATGACGACTGCTTTCATTGTGTCGTTTGTTGTGGACATTGTTGCTGGGTTTTTGGACGAATGGAAATGAGCTTGGTAGAATTTGTTGGTTTGGAAAGTGGTAGCAACGATAAGACTACACCACAATACTGATTGGATTCGGTTTCTACGGAGTATCAGCCTTGGATTTGTAGCAGTGACAAGACCCAATGGCATTTTATTGCTGTGATTGACAATGGGTGAACATTTTTGCATTGACATGCCACGGGGACCGTTCAGCTTTTAAGTAATAGCCATGTCTGCCGCAGAGTTCCGTTCAGCTCATGGATGCAAACCAACAGAGAGGATATATATCAGTCTAGATCCGAAGCTGTACGACATAGTTTATATCCGTGGATGTTTGTCTTGACAATGACAGGCTCGGTCTTAAGCATATCTCCACACGCTAGGCCTGACGTGGTCATATTGCCATGTTTGCAATGTTTGTTTGTCGCATCCTGGTGTTTCTCTTGTTTGCATTCGAGCCACGACTACATATGAATTGCTTACCTCTGTCGACTCACTCGTTAGTGTTGAGAAGCACGAATCGGATGCATTCTCCATGATACGTGTCGTGGACTGACACTGAACGCCTTGATGTTGGTCGTAGTAGTAATGACTGATTTAATTTCAAGCCTTTGGGAAGCTTGTTGAAATGTTCACCAGACTCTGCTTCTCCTTTGTGCAATGACACAGGTCCACATTCAGCACATATATACATGTCGACAAGCTTGAACTGCTTCACGGGACAACATGGATACAATAACTCCGACCTTGTCATGACTTCGCCATATATTCAAACACCATCTGCTTGGGAAGAACTCCTCAGATACAGATTGTAGGATTACTCCTCGCCAGTTCCTTTCAACCGCCTATTCAGCGGACATATTGAGTCCACCTCGGTGAACATCGAGTAAGCAACCTCCGACTGCCCAATCACCAGCCCTGACTCTGCGGAAGCTGTTTGGATCATCATCGCTCTAGGCTGTTCTCGGTATAGCTTCACGTACTAGACCCGTTATAGATTTTAGGGCAAATAACGATGCTTTGGTCTATAAAGAGTGAGAAGTTACGTCTTCAGGGATAGATAACCATTCTTATCAGTATTGAAACTCATCAATATATCGTCAGTCATGTTTTGGGTTATTGCTGTCGCATGCCTTATCCTGGGAGGTGCATTGGCCCAGACATCACCTGGTCTGTTGCTCTCGACTCGGCAAAAATTCAGCGCTGAGTACAGCAACAAGACTTTCACTGCAGGTCAATTGCTGAGAACTAGCGGTAAGGCTCTTACCTTTTCGTCCATCACGGGCAAGAACTGTACAATATTGAATCGTGATCATAGATGTCGCCCATCAACCCTCAATCGGAACCGAAAACCCCCTCAACGGCACCTACACTCTTCTCATGATGGACCCGGACGCAGTATACGAAGGCGAAAACACCACCATCCTCCATTGGCTGGAGACTGGTCTTGTCAGCGCAAACATCGCCTCTCCATCCAGTGGCGTCTACCCATTGACCTCGAGCTTGAACGCTTCCGTCAGCACGTTGGCGTCGTACTACTCTCCTGCGCCGCCGCTTCAAGTCCCCGCCGTGTACCATCACTACAATCTCCTGCTCTTCAGTCAGACACATCGCCACTTAACCATCTCGCCAAGTCTCAATTCTTCAATAACGTATCGAATTGGTTTCAATTTGAGTGATTTCGTCGCGACGTCAGGTATCGGTCCGCTCGTTGCTGCGACGTACTTCGAGTTGTTTAACACAACAACTACTTCCAATTCGAGTGTCAGTAACGGGACAACGACAATTTCTATCTCTGTGCCTTCCTCTACCGGTGGGTCGTCTTCGGTCATGGGTGCTGGTGTTGGTTGGTCGGCAGCGTTGTTTGCGCTTTCATTTGCTGCTTTGCAATTGATGTAGTGTTGGTAATCGAATTCGATGTATCTAGATTCTTGTTAGTTCATACCATATGGATCTTAGACGGGAGATATTTAGAAGATGCTATAGAACTTCTCGTACGTATATACATTGACTTAATCAGTTTTACTGAATACCAAAATTGTCTGCTGCCGTATCTTCAGCGTCCGCGGAAAGGAACCAGTCGGCAGATGACTCATCGATATCTGGTATCCACGAGCTCAGCAGAGCTGGGTCGGGGAGTAACCAGCGGTCCAGTGCGTCCTGAATATTGTTAGTACACCGCTAAAAGAGTCAGACACGGAAGAGTATACCCAGTTAACAGTCTCTGCTTCAGTGAAGAATATCATCAAACGGAAACTCCGAGGAAGAGAGATCGGCCGTTGTTATACTGTGAATTGGTATATCTACACGGGACATCAGACTGGATGAGCGAGACAGTAACAGGATATCAAGTTTAGACTGACAATCAATCATTCCAACCCCTCCCTCAACGGAAGACGGTTGCGGAAACGCAGTCACAGCCATCTGAACTTCATAGATTGGCCGCAGCTTTTTCAACATCACTAGCAGGATATTACTTGCCTTGAGTGCCTCGACTGACTCATGGCCGATCTCGTGCCAGACACGGTACGCGTTCTCCAAGGCGGAAAGCATTTCAAGTTCCCGATAATTATCTTGAAACCCAGTGCGCTTCAAGGAATGTGATCTTGAGTTCAACTCCAAGCAAATAAATACCGCAGCGAGAAAGTAATCATTTTTGGTGCTGAATCGAGCAAGGTGCTTCAGGTGATAGAGTCGACCAGACGGCTGTGTCTCTTGATGCAGTTCTGTCTGGTATTGAATCAATCTGATAGCGGCATCAACGCAGTCCTTTTCATGCGGACCGGGGGCTTTGCTTTCGGATCCATCAGCGGAAGTATCGGAACTTGTAAAGACGTGCTTTCTATGAAGAAGCAGAAGAGATGTCCAGTAAACCTGTTCAACTGCATAACGCCACATAATCACATGGCTTGGATCAGTAAGGGATTGACCCAAGGGCTGAACACGAAAGTAGTCTGGAACCGCTGCCCAGGCAGCCTTGAGATCATGATCCAACTTTGTCACGATGTCTGGAGGTACATGCTCGTCTTGCAAAAATGTCGCGATCCTCCCACATACGCTGACCAACGCATTCTTGGCGAGAGGAAGTGAGAGGTTCGTAATGTGATCAAGCGGTCGTGACGCTGGCAGCTCGGTTGTGTCTTCATCCAGGTCATCAGAACGAAGATTTCGCGGAGGTTGCGTATTGGCATTTGAAAGAGGGACCATTGTTGGCATGCCTACTTGGGCTGAGATGAGAATGTCGAGATGGACACAACACATCCAGAGACGACGGCGTATCTCTGCCATGAACGGCGATATATCTTTCATGGAGGACGGGTCCCGATGCAGACCGCAGAGTAGGGCAAGGCGTACAACTTTGCCAAACGAGACGTAGATACTAGCATCCGAGTCTAATGAGCTCAACGATTCCGCCTCTATATGTATAAGCATGCCTTGTATGACATGCATGCCACTTTTCTCCCCTGGCTGAAAGTCAAGATTATCGAGAGCACTTTTTCGGTATGTGAGGATCTCTTCATCTGCAGCTTCATCAGAAACGACGTCATCCTTTTGATAGTATAAATGCGCCGCGATTCGCAGAACGGCGAACAACAAGCCTAGCCATGCTCGCGACACGTTGGATGGTGCCTTCCAAAATCGATCGTACTGTGCAATTATGTCAGGCCATGAGGTATAAATTTCAGAAGATCGATCAAACATACCTCTCGTTGAAATTGTCTGGGATGAAGCACGGCTACAATTCAAAGTTCAGCACTCTATCGCTAGTCTTGGAGTACGGTATACCTACGTCTCCTCAGATATGCCATCTCGAAATAGTAGGCAATGAGCTTGTCCATATGAGGTCGCGGTGGGAGCAGCAGACTGGCAGCAGGAATTTCACACTGCGGCCTAAACGGTAGACCTTGACTCAGGAAATTCTGATCCGAGTCCGTAGGTCCAAAAGACTGGAGGTCATCTTCGAAGCTAAACTTGTTGTCTTCGAGATATCCCCTTATGTCCGCAATCTATGAGATATGTTGTGTGAGCGAGATTCGTGATTCAGATTCAGAAAGAGCCAGGACTTACATCACCTAATATGGCCTCCCAATTCAGTGGCGTGGAAGGCTTATGTACTCTTTGTGGCTGACTCGGTTCCTGTCGTCGCAGATCAGAGAGAATCTCGTCATCATGTGATGAACCATGAGCACGCAGCTCCTGTTGTAGGTCTCTGATCTTTTCCTCGAGCTTCCTCACCCGCAGCTTCGCGACGTCACGATTTGAAGGGCCAGATTTAGTAGATGCAGCAGCATATTTACAGGTATCAACTTGCTGCCTCTTGATGCAGTTACCGCATGGCAACTCTCTATCACACTTGAGTCTTTCGGTTGTCAGTTTCTATCGACTTTGTCCTACTTTTGACGGGGCATGACATACTTTCGCTGACGACATGGTAGACAAGAAAGTGGTCGGCGGTTGCGCACTTCTTTGAACCCCAAGACATCAGCTAGGAGAGAGTCAACTCCATCCTGCGAGTCGTGGCTGGTTTGAGCACTCATCAGTGTTGATTTTTATATCAAGATTAGTCGGCCAAATCCCAAAATGTAGGTCTAGGAGATTATCAGTCATTGCGCTGGGTGTGATTTACGCAGGAATCAGTACCTACCCGCAAGATGGTCATTCACGAAGATTTGATGGGTCTACTGTAGAATGTAAATCAGGAAAGCACGACGGAGTGCCTGCCGAATGTACTCCATAGTAGTGAGCTGAGCACGGAACGAAGTTTGACCGATCCGACACTACATCTCTTTCCCCATCTTGAATGTATACACCCTATGGTCAGTTCGAGGGCAACTTCACTGTCACTTTATCTCGAACAAAAAGCGACGCGTGTACATGTAGTTTCAATGTGGCTCTACGACGACCGGAGTTCGCATTTCCTTAGGCGAGCACGGGCGGACTTGCTACTCGACTCAAACATCGTGGACGCCACTGAGTACAAGATAGTTCTCGACATGCATTGCTTGCAATCTTGCAATACTATGTAGCTGTACGAAGTGTGTACTACATAGTCCGTAGTAGGTACCAGGTAACTATGCATATGCTTGACATTGAGCTTGCAGATGAAAACGCCTTGATTGGACGGATGCAGACGATCCACGTGATATTACGTCATTGACATCCAGTCCGTGCATCGTGGCACCGTGACCGTAACATTACATTGTATGCTGTATCTGTATTTTGTTTTCTGTATCTATCCACCATCTCATACCGTGCGCAATCTCAAGCTGTTGATGAACCCCAAGGGAACTCACCGAATCTCAATTATAGTAAAAACAGGCAGGGGCCTCTCGAGTTTCGCTTAGATTATTTCGAAAACTCTTACCGAGGTTGCAATGGAAAAAGAGTAGCGCTAGAAAAAGAACCTGTCGGTCCTGTCCATCCCGCTGAACACGCTCTGAGGGTACATGGTTCGGGTTGCATTTTCTGTACACCGCGGAGTACTGAGAACCGCATGTAATTTACTGTCACGAGGTGTGTTGAAGTCCTGAAGATGGGGAGTTCTCGAGACCTCTAGCTGGTTGATGGATGCTTAACAAGTTGATCATAACATCGAATGAGTTCAGTGGCTGGTGAAACAAGCAGTCCACTTAGTCACACAGCAAAAGAACAGGACTTGGCGCATCCTACTTGCACCAGATGGGCTTAGCCATGTCTGTAAGTCCCCCGTATATCGTCATCGTGCAAGCCTGTGGCAGATGCTGTAATTGCGCTCAGGATTACGTAGATTCTGTCCAGCTTCCTCGGCAAAACAGACAGGGGAAGAGGGGCCACTAGAAGATAATTATTGAAGCTATTCATATCATTAGATGGAAGTAGAAAACGGTCGCTTCTTTTTGAGCAGAGTTTGGACGAAGAGGACAAAGATCTTCTCTGCATGGCTGGACTCTCTCGCGGCCCACTTTAATACAGCAGGCTAGTACGGTAAATTGCAATACCGCAGTGTAATTACTACGTATGTATGAGCCGCCCCAGACGAAGGACAACTGAACTTGGAAGCTTGCTTCCCCCGCAAGACAGGCCACCGTCCCCGGGGATACCAATTACCTTTTACCTTACTAACACCTTACCGCCAGCCACGCCAGCTCGTTGATTCGTCTCGCTCCTCTACTGACTTGCGAGCTGACCTTCTTGATTTAAACCTCTCTCGAATTTTTCCCGCTGTGCGTTCTCCCACTCAATTCCCCTCCTTACTCCTCACTGCTGTGTCTACCAAGTTAGGACGAGCATTGCACCTGTTTCGACAGTGCATGCAAGGTTTTCTCGTCTCACTCCTTTTGGCCATCTGACCTCTTGATTTATTTTTTGAAGCAATCGCATCGCATCGCCATCGCAATGGCTTCGACCAATGGTTCCGGAACGCCTCGGCGGGACACCAGGAATCACCTTCTCTTTGAGATCGCAACTGAGGTTGCCAATCGAGGTTTGACCATCTCGCCAGCAAAAATTTTCTCCTTTTCCTCGATTCCTAGCTGACACTCCTATTCTATTCGCTAGTGGGAGGTATTTATTCCGTGTTGAAGTCCAAGGCTCCGGTCACGACTGCAGAGTATGGCGAGCGTTACACACTTATTGGTCCTTGGAACCGAGCTTCAGTAAGCTACTTCGAATATACGAACAGAAAAAAGGCATAAGCTAACGCTGTTCAATGCAGGCCGCTGTCGAAGTTGAACCTATGGAACCGACTAATCAGGCGATCATCGATACAATGGCGTCAATGAAGGAACGAGGCATTGAGATGATGTACGGACGCTGGCTTATCGAGGGTGCTCCTCGAGTGCTGCTCATTGACACTGGTACTGGCTATGGCTATCTGAACGAGTGGAAAGGAGACCTCTGGAACACCTCGGGCATTCCCTCACCGGAAGGTGATCATGAGACAAATGAAACGATTGTCTTCGGGTACCTGGTAGCATGGTTTTTAGGAGAGTTTATTGCGCATGAGTCGAAACGAGCCGTGATAGCTCATTTTCATGAATGGTTGGCGGGAGTGGCGCTTCCTCTTACCAAGAAGCGCCACATGGATCTGACCACTATTTTCACCACCCATGCCACTCTTCTAGGTCGTTACCTCTGTGCTGGATCCGTCGATTTCTACAACAATCTGCAGTATTTTGACGTCGATGCCGAAGCCGGAAAACGTGGTATCTATCATCGTTACTGCATCGAGAGAGCGGCCGCGCATTCCGCCGACGTTTTCACAACCGTGTCGCACATTACTGCTTTTGAAAGTGAGCATCTGCTCAAGAGGAAGCCGGATGGTGTACTGCCTAACGGATTGAATGTTAAGAAATTCTCCGCCATGCACGAATTCCAAAACTTGCACTCCCAAGCCAAAGAGAAGATCCACGATTTTATTCGGGGGCACTTCTACGGACACATGGACTTTGACCTGGAAAATACGCTTTATCTCTTCACCGCCGGTCGTTACGAGTATCGCAACAAGGGTGTGGATATGTTTGTCGAGTCGCTCGCACGACTGAACCATCGTTTGAAGACAAGCGGCTCGAAGACTACCGTAGTCGCCTTTATCATCATGCCTGCCCAGACATCATCCCTCACTGTCGAGGCATTGAAGGGCCAAGCTGTCGTCAAGTCACTAAGAGATACCTTGGAAATGGTGGAGAAAGGTATTGGGCGCCGACTCTTTGAACGTTGTCTCTCTTGGAAGGAAGGAGATAGTTTGCCTGATGAGAAGGATTTAATCACCAGTCAAGATCGAGTCCTCTTGCGTCGCCGGCTGTTCGCCTTGAAACGTCACACACTTCCTCCGATTGTCACTCATAACATGGTCAATGACTCTGAAGACCCGATCTTGAACCAACTACGTCGCGTGCAGCTCTTCAATCATCCTTCGGACCGAGTGAAGGTTATTTTCCACCCGGAATTTCTCAACTCTGCCAACCCTGTCCTGCCATTGGATTACGATGACTTCGTACGAGGCACTCATATGGGTATCTTTCCTTCATACTACGAGCCGTGGGGTTACACTCCAGCTGAATGTACGGTCATGGGTGTTCCTAGCATTACCACCAATTTGTCTGGTTTCGGTTGCTACATGGAGGAGCTCATCGAGAACTCATCCGACTATGGTATTCATATTGTGGACCGACGCGCCAAGGGTATTGATGAGTCCGTCAACCAGCTCTGCGATTTTATGTTCGAATTTGCCTCCAAGAGCCGACGACAACGCATCAACCAGCGTAACCGAACAGAGCGATTGAGTGATCTGCTCGACTGGAAGCGTATGGGACTTGAGTATGTCAAGGCCCGACAGCTAGCTTTACGACGAGGTATGTTTCTCTTCACGGTGCAGACTCGGAAGACCAAATACTAATGTGGCACAGCTTACCCAACATCGTTCGATACCGAGGAGGATTTCAGTGACTACATTGGAAGCACAGCTCAGAAGATCTCTCGGCCTCTTTCGGTACCGGGATCACCTCGTGATCGTACTGGCATGATGACTCCCGGCGACTTTGCCTCGCTGCAAGAAGGACGAGAGGGCCTCAGCACCGAAGACTATATCGCATGGAAATTGCCGTAAGTTTCTATCACGTTGCTTGTCGTATTTCAGCTAACAACCTTGCAGTGAAGAGGAGGAACCCGACGAGTTCCCGTACCCGTTGACTCTCAGGACCAAAAAGCCCGGCGACCGCCCTCAGTCACCTCTTGACTCCATTTCATTGAACGGGAAATAAATATCCCGCATATTCAATCATCCCACCGTACACGAGAAGAGGGATGTCTTCGCTTCTTTGGCTTCCTTCTTCGGAATTATGTCTTCTTTAGTACCTTTCATTTCTCATTGCATTCTGCTTCCAGTATTTCTCCGTGTACAGCTATCAGTGCTTTGTTATCTTCATTTTATTTGTGTATGGTTTCGAGATCAAGGATGCATTCATTGTCAACATAGTCTGAGCGATTCAATCCAATGTTCATTTCTTTCGATGCGAGTTGGCAGTGGGTTCACAGTAGAGGAAAAAGGGGGTTAAGGCACGAGTTAGGGCTATCGGAACGGAGGCTGAAGTAACGTGATGCACTTCCTCATTAAGGAATCAGCTCTAAAGTAGTTCAAAACTACGAGCTAGAAGGTCACAGAAAACGGTGATATAATCCAATCGAATTGACCAGGGTACAGTCGCCGGTGGACCCCTTTCAGGTTCCTGACGTGCACTACGTATATTCGACGTCATCGACTGGTGACAGGTCTATATAACCTCACTAACCTCACAATATCTCATTTTTCAGTAACTTCTCTTCCATATTTACCTGCATACTCCGTTTTCTCGTCAATTGACGTACTACAAATACATCTACAACCAAAGTTACCTCCATCCCACTTACATACCACCACCATGCCTCGCGGAGCCGAATACGACAACGGAATTCCCCAGTCCGACAACGCCATTGAGACTGGCCCCGACAAAGCCCACGGCACAAACCCCGTTCGTCCTCCCTAGTCACTCCTCTAGTCGCATATATCAGTCATACTGACACAAATGGCAGGGCTCGGACATTGATCGTTCCGACAAGGCAGCAGAGCTTCCCGAGACAATGGGCGACAACAAACTTGCCAGCGGCGGAGGCAGTGCCGGTCCTAGGCTCCATGGATCGGGAAAGGGCGGTCATGAACCCAAGACTTTGGGCGAGAACAAGGGTGTTGGTGCTCAGGGTGTTTAAACTGAACTCATTGGGCGGACGGGATTGGATGAATGATTGAAATGACTACGAGCTTACGGCATAAGCGACGTCTGGCCATGGGATGAACGGCCTGGCTCAATTGAACTTGGAACACAGTGACGTGACCAGATGACGCTCGCCTGGATATGTGATACCATACCATACTTCTAAGGAGATATCAGGTCGAATGACCAGTCTCTGAGCAAATCCAATGTAATAAAAGTTCAAACGACTATTCAATCATGAAATTATGTATATGTGCAGTTCTTTTAAATAATACCAAAGAATTCGCATTTATCGAAATAAAAGTTCTCGCTGTGCCCTGATTCAAAGAGAGTGTACGCCTGTACAATGCTGCCCGAAACGTAGCACAAAAAACAGTATATACCGTCGCGGTAGTATAAGTTACAGCAGAGAAAGGTATGTATGCTAGAGCAAGCAGAATCTCAACTCTGCTCAGTCTTGCTCTCGTGAATTTTGTCGTCCTTCTCCGGCACGGGCGGGGACGTTACTTCACTCGCTGAAGATGAAGCTTCTGTTTGCGCTGGTTCGCTAGCAGCACTTGCCGTCTTTTCGGGTAAAATGGTCTTCGCATTCACGACTTGGATCAGTGTATCGCCCAGATCACCGGAACCGTCAATCTTGCCCATTTTAGATTTGAAGTATTCGGCATCCGACAGCATTCTATAATATCAATTAGCTTTGTATCACATACTTGACAGAAAGGAATAAAATTACCTCTGTCGTCCAGACTCCGTCTTGACGCTAACCTCCTGGAATGCTTTCGTCCACTGTTCCCGGTAACTCTTAAACACCGGCTCCATTATCATGATTACAGTCATTTCAGGAAAATGCCTGACAAGAACACGGTGCAATGTGGCCGTCTCCTTCGTCAATGTCTCCATGTATGTGCTGACAATCTTGGGATCCCTTTCTGCGTCCCAGTCAATTTTCTTCATGGCATTTACATGGCTCGCTGAACGGCCGCCCATGATATCCACTAGTTTCTCGTGGATGCCATTCTGGTGCTCCTGACACAGTCTTTTCACCTTGTCGAATTCACCCATGAGTTGAGAGGATGGTGACTGTCTGCGAGTGAACTCTCGGACATAAGGAATGAGTGCAATGATGAAGCTCAACGCTTGCGACGAGAGGGCTAGATGTTTGGTGTTGATATTCTTGAGTCCGGCACTTCTGGTAGCCCCCGCACCGAGAATCAACTGTGAAGACCGTGAGTTGAAGAGTTTCAGGCACTCCACTAGATTTGATCCGATATCCTGAGTCATACTGGGCAAGTTTGCCATCAGATACTCAAATTCTTCTATGCTCTTCATGATTGTAACCGCAGATTCAGGGAGCACGTATCGCTGTTCGTCGAAGCTAGCATGCCTTACTCTCTCTTTCTCCTTCGCCAACCCGTTCGCGACAGCCCCATTCTCCATCTTGAGAGTCGGCGCAAGTGTTTCTGTCTCTGCAGATTGCCAAATCTTGGAAGCTTGCAACCACAGGTTGACGTCAGCTGTGCTAGCACGGAGTATCCGATCAAGAACGGCCTTTTCAGCTTCACCGAAATCCCTGGCATCCCATTTATCTGCATCCATGACTTCCACGATATTGTGCCGCTGGTTGTCGCTAAATCTGACGATGAAATCCCGAATCTGGTTATCGACTACCGTTTTCAATGATGTTCCACTGCGGCCAGAAATAGCCTCACATTCATCGGCAAACAGTCGATTGAGGCTGAAATATCTCAGAAAATCCTCAATAGGGAGGTGTGAGGTTTGCTCTGATCGCACTTTGAGAACCTTGACGACCTGAGACTGCACAATGTCCACGGCCTGGCCCAATAAACTCGACATGTCCAAAACCTGGAGGATCTCCTCTTGGACCGCTGCCACTTCGGCTGCACTTCCTTGTGAACGTGGGCCCCTAGCGTTCTGCGGATCAGGGCTACGCGTTGAAGATCGACCAATAGATGGGCTTGGCTGCGCTCCAAGTCCACTGGTAATGTCCAGCAGCACTTTGACCTGGACTCCCAGTCTTCTCAAAGACTCACTAACCCCAGTATAAATCTGCTTCAACATATCATACGCCGAGTCGGCATCTAGTGCTCGCAAATTTCGGGCTAGAATCGAAGACTTTTCTTGCGAGCTCAATTGTCGTCCACCGTGGGTAGATGCAGACATTACCGACTCATTATCGTCATCAGACGAGCTAGGAAGATGTTTTCGTATGAGCGCTTTCATCTCTCGTAGAACGGCCGTTTTAAAGGACGTAGCGGCAGGCATCGAATAGTGTGACCGGCCTAAACCTACCAGTTCGGCATGTAGTTTCGACCTAAGTTCTGCATCAAAAGACATATATGCTGGCGAGATGGAGGGTGCTACTCTATGTCCACCCCGGTTTCTTTGGAAAGATGCTCCCCATCGTTGTAGTGTGACATCTTGAGGAACATTGCTGATATGCCGTCTCAAATCTGTAAGAAGATCGTCCAAGAACCTGCTTTCGTATTTCACACCTATACGTTGTCTCAGTCGTGCAAGCTCTTCATCAACACCTTGTAGAGCATGAAGACCTCTAAGATCAACCGGCGGCCTTTGTTCAGCAAGACCATGGTTGCGACGCCTAATTGCCTGTTCACCGGCCAATAATAGATTCACTTCATCTAATTCATCGATAGCATCCTCGACGTCTCCTTGTTCGATTATGTTTTCGCACTCAGTCACAGCCTCAACTACTTCATGAAGTTGACTCATGGCATCGGCTAACCTTCGGATGTTCTGGCGCCGCTGGCGCAACTTAACAACCTTCAGTCCTCCCATTGCCATTTCTTTATCAATTTTGCTCAGGTCTTTTCGTAGAATCTGTATCCTTCGCACCGAATCCGCTGCCTCCGCATGGAGTTCACGCAATGAACCTAAAGCGGTAAAGAACGATTTGGATGCTGTAGAAATCGAGGATATCAGATGTATTTCCACCGTGTCCATATACCAAGAAAGTTTCTCCTGCAAAATGGCGTTCGTCGCAAGGGCTTTCCTTCCATTTGCGGGCGGTTCGATCGCTGCTCCATTGCCTGAGGGGGGTCTCGATGGCTGACGCACGACTTCTGACTTTTCGGAGACTACGTCAAATGTACGTGGATTCTCGAGATGAAAGTCCTCCTCAAAGTAGACATTGGGTATCGTTGACAACGGTGTTACTGTCTGCGGACTTTTGTTATACGATGTGCGCCTCCTACCTCTCAGATCAAATGGGGAGATGGCTCGAGAGCTTGTCGAGACGCCCGACAGACGCCGTTCAAGAACGGGCGTCTTTCGACCATCGAAATCATCCGGTCTTGGCGAGAGTGCAGATGTAGGAGATAAAGTCGCATTATTCCTAACCAGAGTCGAGTCGTTTTCGTCATTTCCGCTTTCTTCTTTCGCTCGTTGGAAAGCATCATACAAGGATCCAACTTGTTCAAGATAAGGCTGGAACGCTTTCGATTCGACATTTGGTATGTTCGTGAGCGTTACTGGAGGTATGTCCCGTGCTGTCGGGGGTTTATAGCCCGTCGCTGGGATGGAAGTATGAGCGACGAGTCCAGTACGGACTATAGGAGGTTGTAAAAGTGTCGATATAGCTATAGAGCACAAATTTCTTAGCAGTTGATCTATTGAGCGGTGAAGAACACCAAGTCACCATTTTGGCCAAGCTCCGCGATAGACGAGCGATGCGTAGACGAGTCCAGAATTCCTCCAATGCTCACCAAGGAGCTAGCTGTAGACGATCTTCGCTGCAGTCTGCGTTGTGAGGACACTATCCGAGGAGAATCATGGGTGTTCTGCACGAGGTGCTGCAGCGAGGGCGTCGAAGCCACCGAAGCCAGGCTGTCAATCGACTTCCGCGGGCTCGAGGTCATCTCGTTCGAGGGGAAGGCGGCCGAAGCCTAAGGGTAGGTCATGGACCGGTGGAGTCGCTTTTCGGCAGATTCACACAACATGCATTGATATAGAATAATTTGCTTTGAAGGTCAAAGCCAATGATCAGGTGCTATGCTGTGGAATGATATTGTACTGGAATACTCCTAGACACTGGAAGCCCGAGCTCTCAGCGACGCAGGCCGCCGTAGAATTACATTATTCCTGAATAGGGAAGGTGCGCGCTGCGGGCTGAGTGGACGGGATGACGAGGCTTCCGAGGTTTCTTTCTCTTATGACTTCTGTATTGCACACGATAAGAAACATTGGCAATAATTGAGGAACGTATATATTCGTTTCATAATGGGTATAATTACAAATCTTACTGTCAGCACAGAAACAAACCACAGACCCAAACACCTTCATCACCTATATACCATGCAAGCCAAATCCCTTCGAGACAACGCGAAAGACATCAACAATCAATGCTATACAACACTTAGACACCATTTCTGTAAATCTGCGAACCCCCAGAGCGAATACGTATTGTATCTCTTCGTTGCATAACAAGCAACGCCCGGTTGAGAGCCTGTTCGCTGTAGCCGCGCCCGTCGACAAACTCGCGGCGCAAAGTAGCCAAGCTTGTAGACCAGCCAATTGGCAGACGGCGTTTGACTTCATCTTCGACTTTAGAGACTTCCTCCATGAGCTCTTTGCTGCCTTGGTTCTCGCCCTGAGTAACGGCGTCCATCGTGGAGGCAAGGAACAGCCGGATAGCCTCGTCAACGTGAGCTGTAGTTGCGACAGGCGAGAGAGTCAGTTTGGCGAGGGACTCTGTAATACGGATAATAGCTTCCAATTGGCGCACGGTGATAGGAATGGACGAGCGCGCATTTGCATCAAGCTCGGCGCGGTGTACTTGCTTGCGAATGGAGACAAAGTGGGAAGACAGCTTGTCCGCTGCTTCTTCGGACAATTGAGGGGCGCATCGACTGTTTTGATCAATTAGCATTGTTTCATAGATAACAGGATCTGGGTCACTCACGTCTTGCAGTAACTGATGTATCTCTTCATCTTCTCTAATGGAATCTCTGCTTCAGTATGTTCGTCCACTCCCTTGCCTCCCATGTGAATGCCCATCACGTGGCGTGCGATTCGCTCATCTCGACCACGGTCATGGTCATCACGAACAATGAAGATCATGTCAAAACGGGACAAGATAGTCGTCTGGAAATCGATATTCTCTCCGGGTGTTTTCAAATCATCATAGCGACCAAATATCGGATTGGCAGCTGCAAGAACAGATGTCCTCGAATTGAGAATAGTGGTGATACCGGCTTTCGCAATGGAAATAGTTTGCTGTTCCATAGCTTCGTGAATAGCGACACGATCCTCGTCTCTCATCTTGTCGAATTCATCAATACAAACGACACCACCATCTGCCAAAACCATGGCACCTCCCTCCAGATAGAACTCGCGAGTATTGGCATCACGTTGAACAGAGGCAGTAAGACCGGCAGCTGATGAACCCTTTCCTGAAGTGTAAATGGCAATAGGTGACACTTTCTCAACAAACTTCAAAAGCTGCGACTTTGCAGTACCGGGGTCACCAAGCATGAGCACGTTGATATCACCACGAAGTTTAATTCCATCGGGCAAAATTTTTTTAGAACCGCCCATTAACAGACAGGCAATAGCTTTCTTAATATCCAAGTTGCCATAAATTGAAGGCGCAATGCTTCGAGCAAATGCTTCATACAAATCAGGACGGCGGCTCATCTCCAAGAATTCTTGCTCTTCCTCTTCAGTAAAGGTAGCTGCTCCCTTCGAAGTATGATCGATATCACTGGTGATTCCCACGGCGCGCAAGTATGGGTTTCGGAGAGCCACTGCAGCAGCTTTGGCACCACCCTTGGATTGATAAATCGAAAAGATGCCCATGACGGTGCAGCGCGATCCAGGTACGACTCGGTTCGCGAGATATCTGTCCGCAGAGATAAGTACATGCCTAGGCAACTCGCCCACAGGCACCTGGTCCGGAGCCTCTTGAAGCTTAATAACTTGCTGGTCAACGAAGTGACATTTTTCATGCACGACCACATATGGGTCTAACGGGCAGGGCTCGCTTTGCTGTTCCCCGGGTTGAGTTCTGCGGCCACATCGTCTGGGTAGTGTCAAGCCGGCGAAGCCACTGTCAACGCTGATGTTGTCTTGGTGTTCGCAGTTTTTACACCTGATATTTACCACGGTTGCTTTGGAAGATATTGTTGAGGCGCCGATCACGATACCGGGAATTCGTACAAGATGGGAGATATTCGTAGCGTTCAAATCACGAATCGATGTGTGTGTTGCGCTCGAGTGGAGGAGTAGTTGATGGGGAGGGAGTTCAATGTCCCTTTGCGATGGGTAGACAATGTGCTGTGTGCATTGTTTGAGCGCGTTCTCGAACTGTGCGCCTCATTTGTTAATTTCTGTTTCAGTATAGTTGGAACAGTGGCAAGGAGCTTACCAGAGGAATTATGTCAGCAGGCTCTGTTGTGAGCTTATGGGCAAGCTCTTCATTGTATGAGATCAAGTGCGCAATATCGACATCGCAGAAATACCGTTTGATCAGAACGTTCTGTCGCAGTTGATCTCTGAAATATTTATCAGTAAACGGACCCGGGATTCATTGCGTTCTTCTCTGACCTGTAGATGAATGAGTTGTCAAGCTGAAATGCGAGGATGAATTCCCGTAAACGACCTTGAGTCACGACTCTCGACTCGTCTTCGCCGTCTTGACTGGGAGCGAGTACACTCAAGGTGTAAGGGGTGCGTCTATCCATGTCTGTGATGTATATTCGAAAAGAAAGGACCACAGGTCTAAAATATTAAAGAAGGTGTCTAAACGACTGTGTTGTGCGGGGATCAAAGCAAGACTGCTGTGGTTGATCAATAAATTATCGGCATCCCTGGAAAGACCTTGAGCGGGAGGACGCGAAACGCGTCGCGTGTCTCTTAACGCGTTAAGTGGTTTTCTATCCCACGTGATGTTGGATCCGTTTGATAATAACCCTAATAGGGTCTACCAACCCTTATCTGATGGTCGGCTAATTTCCTAAACAGTCGTCGCGATTTGATCTTACTTCAGTTCTATCATGCCCTATGGCAGTAAATGTAGCCACACATCGTGAGATAAAAAAGGTAACGAGCGTTTCTTTTGTAGAGCCATAAGACTAGATATGAAATGTAAATTCCTGGGGTATAGGTACAGTTTTCGACTTCGTAGATAAAGAGAAGAGAAGCAGCTCGCATATGAGCGGAGCTTCCGCTTTGTATGATGTCGGTGGGGTGAGAGATTTCGCTCCTCGGGGTTTCAGCCGAATATGGTCAAGGACTTACCGTCATTTTCCATTCTGAAAAGAGATCAGAAAGTTATATGAATTGCCGACAAGCTCCTGGAATTGATTGCTTGCTCAAGACATCAATTCTACCATAACCACAGCCGATTGAGTCAAAATGGCACCTCTCATCCGAGTAATCGGTTCGCTCAACGCGGACATGGTCTCGGTAACTCCACGCTTCCCTGAGGCAGGCGAGACAATTACGGCGACTTCATTCACAACGAGCGCAGGCGGAAAGGGCGCCAATCAAGCTGTGGCATGTGGCCGATTATCCCGGACGAAACCTACCGATTCGCAATCATCGAGTTCGAGCAATCCAGTCAACGTTGAAATGGTTGGCGCAGTCGGTAGTCGCGATGCACATTTTCAATCTCTACTAAGACCAACTCTCGAGAAATCTGGACTGGATACGTCGAGGATCCGAACGGTGGATGATTACACTGGTGTGGCGGTGATTGTCGTGGACTCGTCGGCTGGTGGTGAGAATCGCATATTGTTCTCGCCGGGAGCCAATTATACAGGCATGCAGCCAATTGCTGAAGTCCTCGGCATGGGGTTGGCACCTCCGGTCCCAGACGTCATTGTTATGCAGGGTGAGATACCGACTGAGACGACCATTGGCATATTGCGAGAGATTGCCAAGTACAAGAAGACACAGAGGGAAAATGGGTTGAGAGGCATCGATGCGGGACCAGAGGTGATATTCAACCCGGCACCGGCACCACCTGGCGGCTTGCCCGAGGACGTATTTACGGCCATGGACCATCTGATCATGAACGAGACGGAGGCCGAATTGATGGCACCCAAAACCGAGGAGCTTCTACGCGTTGTACCCGGTGCCAAGGCAGCCAACCTCCGCGAGCAAGTAGCTCAATATTTCCACAAACTGGGAGTGACATACGTAATCATCACACTTGGAGCGAAGGGAGTTTGGTACAGTGCATGCGACGCCGGCGCAGCGATCGCTGCTGAGAACGAGACACGATTTACAAACGAGATTCCAGCCGCAAAAGTGTCCCAGGTTCTAGATACCACGGCAGCAGGCGATACGTTTATTGGTGGCTACGCAACACATATAGCTCGGTGGCGAGAACAGCGTCGCGCACAGGGCAAGTCGAGCCATGAGCTTAAGCAGCACGATAAGAAGGAGCGGTATCGAGTCGTCATGGATGAGGCTATGGAACGCGCAGGACGGGCGTCTGCGCGTTGTGTGGAGAGACAGGGTGCAATGGACAGCATTCCATGGGAGGATGAGATCTAGCTACTGGATAAACGTTGACTTTGAATAGACATTAGACAGTATTTAGGTTTGTACAACCGAGCAAGCGTCATGTCCTGTGCACATCTAGCAAGATGTAGATTGCCACCTGCATTGAAGGTATGCTCCTGCACTGTATGAAAGGTATGCTCCTGCACTGTATGAGGGATATGCTAGTCGATTGGTAGGCCTTCAACCAAGCATTCCTTGGACAGACGTCGGCGGCTGTCGCATGATGAAATTGTGATGGAAAGGTACTCCCTTTAGTCAATTCTCAAGTACGTTTTATAGGAAGAACCGTTGGTGGTAATAGAGCAATTTACGGTCAGTGGGCGCAAGCTGAGGTGCAGTATGCAGACTTGACCTGTGCCTTGAACTCAGTTGGAAATGAGCATATCGTTTCACAATAGCCGATAAGAATTGGCATCGTCGAGACGTGACTCGATATAACGTTACAGTCAATGGTCAATTCACCAATGTTCTGACTTGTATCGGCCATCTGAGATGCACGACATAGACGGGAGGTTTCCTTGCCAGCAGAGCAAGGAACCAAGTGCAGACTGCCGGCCAGCCAGTAAGACATTCTGCTGTAGGGAGAAACCTAATCAGGATATATTGTAATTAAAACAGGGTGTTTTGACGCGTTGTTAGAAAGTGTTAGCGTGTCAGGATGCAGATGTACCTTCCAGGATGATGGTGGTAGGAAGGGTACTTGCCAAGGCGAACGGGAGACACGGAAGTATGCCTTACGCGTCAGGCGCGCGTTGGAACATTCGCGCTAGGCTGGGTAGTCTCACATCAACTTCGTCAATGATTCGACTTGATCATCAATGGTCAGTTGACAAGCATGAAAGAGAACTTCCCTTTTCTCCACTGTGTCAGACTGCCCCTCGCAAGGCTATCGATAAGTTTTGACCCTGGCCAGTTCTTGTGACGTATGTGCTCCTGTTCTTCACATAAGGGATGTCGGAGGATATGTTAAGACAGAATGCAATTGTTCGGATATCCACAGATTCTGGAGCAATTCAGTACCAAACCAACGTACGTAGGCACTGCCGTCGCGCCATGCAATAGAACCAGAAGCAATAAGAATTGTGATTGCTTATCCAGGTCGAACAGGTCAAGTAAAGCGAGCTGCGAGGGGCGCATTGAATGAGGTCCAATCGTAGGCGTTGTGGGCAGCGGCGCGCCTTGCGCGAGGGACGCTTTAGCTGCTCTTAGTCTTACAGCTTGTGCTGCATGGTCCGGACTCTGTTCAGCCATACATGACGCGCCTTTTGGGCGGTCCTCTTTACCATTGGCAGCCACGACAGCAGCAAACCGCGAGGAATCGATCTCTTGTCAGGTTTCTGCAGCTGTGGCATTAGCGATTTGCAAGCTCCAACCACCACCTTGTGCTATGTATGCAGATACCAGACCTAAATACCATACCATACCAGACCAGAGCATACTCAGGCATAGCCGATGGCCCGATACAGCCTTGGCACTGGCACCTCTACGCGGAGATTGGCTGAGATTGCGGTCATTCCCGCGTATTCCTTACAAAATACTTTACAACAATACCAGATTCCAGTACGCGGTGAACTCTCACCAAGGAAGACGCCTCCAGACCTCATATACCAGGCTTCTCCCTTCACATGGTCTCCTCCTCTCCTGTCCTTTTGTCTCCTACTCTACTCCAGTCGGTTACCACTTCCACTACTCAAAAGGGACAATTATCTCCTCACCCATTCAGACGACGCCTATCGAAATATAGGATTGCTTCCAACACAGTCTTTTGACATTGTTTGTTGACATCAGCTGCAACACCACCTTTCTAGATATCGCCGCCGCCCGAGACACCTTCAGAGGGTAAAACACTTGGTGGAATCCCATTGGATAACCTACACCATAATCTTACTATTTCAGAAACTCCAGCACTCAGCATATCTGGCAACCTCCGCCCATCTCGTCCACAGTTCGTTGGTGGCTCGACCATCTAACCAACAAGATTTCGCATCCGTCAGTACCTTCTCTTGGCAGCATCCAACAGCTTAGACTTGCGATTTCACTACTCGAGGCTCTTCGATCGTTACTCTACTCAGACTATCACTCACATCAACTCCGGCTTTTTCCAATATATCTTTGCTGCTCTGGTCGAGATGTCTGCTATTACCGTCTCCGTCACACCAGCAGTGCACCGCCAGAAGCTAGTTCCCATGGCACGTAGTCGCCTTCGTGTACTTCAAGAGACCAAGCGAAGTGTCCAAAATCTAGCCAACGGTAAGCCTCCAGAATACCTAAAGAGATGTAGTAGCTGATATCATCGTAGGACGTGTTCCATCTACTCCGCTTAAACATATAATCTCTTGCGAATCTGATGGCGAGAATGTCACTCCTTATACCAAGTCCGAGCCTACTAAACGCAAGCGCTCTGTGGGAGATGACGATCAGCTGTGCGAATCTCCTAAGAGCCTCAAGGCCAGCCGCACATCGTTCGTCATCAGGACCGACGACAAGACTGACAAATCTTTTACATCCACTGCAGTCAGCCAGGCCTTGGGCAGACCGATCGGTCGAGACTTACAGGTCAAATCGAAGCCAAGTAAAGCGTTTGGCCGTCGCTCCGAACATCTTTCTCCTTTTGCCAAGGGAACGATTCAAAGGAGTCTTCACAAAAGCAAAGAGCCTCGGAGAAAGACTCACCCGGATAGTTGGCTCTTCAACATCCACGTCGACACTGAGGTGGAAGAGGCGACCAACTTGATGCAACATTCGGCTGGTCGCCTAGACATTAGCGACGATGAGGGAAAGTGTCGTTTCGATGAATGCGACAAGGAGAACATTCCTCCAAGTGAGCTTGGAATTGCCCTGCCAACACCTGCTCAGCCAGTCTCCACGGCTTCTCGCAAGAACATGATGGCAGAGTCTCGCAGCCCTCTTGGTGAGTTAGTAACTTCAGATTACTATGGGCCAGGTCTCGACAATCTTTCTTATGAGATTGTTCACGAGGAGGAACACATCAAGATGCCAACCGCGCATCTTGACTACCGTCTCGTCTCACTCCCGTCTGCCCCGGACTCTGTGCCTAAAACGGCTACCGAAGGTTGTGCGGATAAGTGAAAGACGCGAGCCATTCGTATCAGTGTTTCTGCTCTTCTTGTGGGTTTCTACGGTGTTTCATGTCATGGGTTTTGCTTTAGCCACGGCGCTACGGTTGAGAGGTCTATTGTGATTTTTGAATACCCTGCGCGAATGTCTCTTTATTTCTCTGCTCCCATTGTCGATGGCGGCTCTTGTACAACGCAGCTGTGAAATGCGTGTGTGGTGCTAGATTACTTGAGGGAAATGTTTTATCAAGTCTGCGAGATTCTCGAATTGGCCTGAAGGTACTTTTTCTCGGCTACGATGTCTGGCAGTGTCATCGAAGGGTTGAAATAGTTGACCATGGGCTCTGGAGTGGTTGTCTATGTTTGTTTTGATCTATGTTTATTTTGGAATGATTGGAGTTCGGTTCAGGTTTATTGTTTATTCAGGCACTGTTTGTGCTATCATTCTCCCATCTGGGGATTTCGTAGCTTTTCTAGCAGGCGTTGTTATGTTTCGTCTGCCATTCATGATTTGGCTACGGAAATGTTTATGAGGGTACGAAAGTTGGCTATGGATATGATATGTTACGTACGCGCTCAATTTCGTGTGCAGCTGTTGGTCATGTATCTAGTTCTAGTATGCGTGGTTTACAAAACAGAGGCCTTAATAAGTTTAACATACAAGTTCCATGCTCCAGATAAATACGCGATATTGCGATTGACTTGCTCTCAATCACTCATTCTGCACATCATCATCCGTCTCATCGTTCTCGTTCTCCTCTTCATTAACCTCTTCCTCCTCCTCAATGACCCTTCTCGTCGCCTCCCTCTCCTCCTCATCCTCCACCTCCGTCGGCGTAAGTGTACTTGCGGTATGAGTAGAGGTCGTCCTCGCCGATCCCTTCCCCAACATCCTCCAACTAATAGCACCCTTTATCGTCGCCCTCACCTCCGTCGCAAGCATCGTTTCTCTCGGAGTCGCCCTCTCCGAATCCAGATGAAATCTCTCCAACTTTAGTCCGTCTGCTTCGGTGACGTGATCCGGGAATCCGAGCAGACATTGATATTCCGCATCGCTGGGTTCACGATGTTCATGAGATAAGGCGTGGATCTTCTGACGCATAATCACTTTTGCCTTTGCAAGGGTACCACTGCCGTACCAGCCGTCGCTAAAGATTTCGCATTCGCTGCGCAAAAATGTTTTAGTGCTCGCGTTGGACGGATATAGGATCTGCTTCACGATTGGGTCGACAATGTCGCAGGCCATCCAGATTTTACCGTCGAGGGCTAAGGGTGCTTTACCAGTCCAAAGATGGCTGGTCGGGTTCTCGGTCGTCGTTACCGTTGGGATGGAACTGATATCGAGACCGCTAAAATTACGCGAACTAGTTGTCGACAGTTGATCTCGTCTAGCGCTTCCGCCGCCATCTCGACCTACTTCCGGTTCGCGCGCGAGTACGCGAAAGACAAACGTTTGGTATTTGCGAGATTCTACGTCCTTGCGTGGATCATGGCCCAGTTTGACGATTGCATCGCGCCATGGCCCCGAGCGAAAGATGTATGCCACATAACTAATGGCATATTTCAAGACGTATCGCTGGTCTCTGCCAGGTATTGCGTTCAACAACGCACGACGAGTCCACGCCAGTCGCTCTTTGAAGAGTTCTTGAACGGTGGCAATGACTTGTTGCAGCTCGGAGTCGAGGCTCGATATAGGTGGGATGCCCTCCTTCGGTTCGGAGGGTACTTCCAAGATATCGCATGTCACAAGATGGGTGAAGACTTTATTTGGCTTCTGAGTGTTGATGGCTGTTACGTTGCCGGACGTATCTTGGGATAGTTTCACCGTTGGGTTTTGACGATAAGTATATTGGTAAGGGATGAATATCTTGGTCAATGCGGGCGGAGGGACGAGGTCGACATTCTTGGTTTCTCCTCTGCTCATGGAGATGTCGAATTGCCTCATCTTCTCGTCTGTTGCAGTAGATCAGCTAGAGCAAAAATCAACCCCATAATGCAAGTAGGGAGACTTACATTCGGAAGACAGAATCGTCTCCCGAAACCTCCGTACAAACGGACTGGCCGATGTAGAAAACACATAATCGGGTATTTTTCGGAAGTTGTGCGTCCTTGTAACTGTGCCTATAGCTTCAACGGAGTACTTCTGGACATTATCCATCAAACTCCGCTGCCGAAATGCAGCGCTCTGTCGCTCCTTCTCAACCTCTTCCGGCGTGGTGGAATGACTGTCTGTAAAGGGCTGGTTACTGCCACGCTTTCGTTTCCTCCCTGTCCATTTGGGGACGGTGACTTTAAGGAGGATATTGTTTGTTTGTCGGACAAATGAGTCCATTGTATTTGCCATGGGATCCTCTGGACGAAGGCATAATTGAGCTTTGCTGTTTGGTCTGGACGGGTCCAGAATCTATAGTCAACCGTTAGTTAGTACTTTTTTAGAAGCGGTTGAGTACTTGCTTTGGCGATACCAGCATCTCCTTGTAGCGTCTTAATCGCTCTGTCGACATTTTTGACAATGCCGGGATGCTCGACGGCTACAATGTGACGCGTCGGTAGTCGATACCATGGGGCATATTGAGGCTCATTTGGATCCTCAGTCATGCTGGTGAATCACCCATGTAATGCGTCGGTAATCGGTGGATGGTGTACGGATGTTGCTCGCGGAAGTAGCATGCAATTTTTTTTGGCAGGTCGGTTGGGAAGAGGCACCGTCCCAAGGCATACATATATTTTCGGAATCAACCATGGAATCTGATAAGTCTGCCTTCTGAGACACACTTCTCCAATTTTTGTCCTGTAAATCTGGGTACTCAATACATCTGGCCGACAGATTTCAAGGACTGACCAATAATGAACCCTGTTATCACGGTTTTTGAGGAAACTTGGCATCTCTTCTGCATACAAATGCATATTCTACTTTACGAGGCCCACGGAAGATCATTGTTCCGAACCGATTCGTATATTGGCAGCGACAAGCCTAAAGCTAAATCACGGTCTATCGTTTATCCTCTGGTGTTGTCGGTCATCCTTCAATACATTGTTCATCGTGGTACCTTTCGAACGACGATACAAGGCGATTCTTATTCAACTACGCCTACATGACCAACGAGTTCAAGAGGCTGCCGCGGGTTGATGTTGCAGAGCAGCGGTCACCTGCTGGCTGGTCGACCCCTTTTCTCCCCAGGGAAAACATCGACCAATAATCTACATGGCGTCTACTCCCTTCCTTTGTAGTATATTATGTGCACACAGTAACCAAGGATGATATGGCTGCACAGGCTCGGACATCCAGGTTGAGTTCTAGCAATTGAAGCTGCTGTGTTTGGTGTTGGTGTGATGGGATACCGAACGAATAAGAATAAACAGCAATGTTGCTGGGACACACCATGGCTTGTAATGTACCTCACTCAAATACTCTACTGGTAGAGGCCAATGATCATTGTCATTCGCTGCAGGCCAGCTTCTAAAACCACTGCAAGTGCCGTAGAGAGAGGAAGAGAGAGACTAAAGAGGTGCCCAGCACATCCCCCGCTCACTCTCAGTAAGAAAGCCGGCTAAGCGACACTGGGACCGCCGTCACCCAGCCTCCACCGCCCTGACTGACATGAACGATCGAACATTCAACATTGACGAGCTTCTTTATATGTGTCTTCAGTGTCTCTTCTCCTAACCTATCTCCTGTCTCAGGTACGTTCCGCTCTCCCAGCAATCCTCCCACCATCGAGATTTCCCCCCTCCCCCCTGTTTACCTGCTCTGGGCCAAGTGAGGCGATTGTTTAGCGTGTCGCAACGTCGACTACCTAACCACCCCAACTACGTGCAACAATCAATTATTCACCGTCCGTCCTTCTTCACCTCCATCAACACATTCTGCTCGAATATTCGCATGAGTCTCGTTGTCCTATTCCCACATTACGTTGAGACGAGTTATCATTCCGAAATTTCGTTATTGACCAGCCAGAACCAGAGTCGTCATCGTCAATCGTCCGTGTTTATCGTTGCTCTCCCGTTGCCGGTCCCCCTCCCTCGTGCCTCTGATTTGCATATCGGAGAGCCGTTGTGGAATTATACACATCACATACGCCAGTAATTACGAGGCGACCAAGACATATCCAGCAATATGAAGGGCTTTAGGCAGCGAGTGGTGAGTACAAATCAGCCAACCTACGAGTGTCCTGTCTGCCCTACCAGAGTGATCGAATTCAATACCCCTACGAAACCACTAACAATTGTAGCATGAACAGCTGTCACGGGCAAAAGACTCTAACAAGTCGTCGAAGAAGCGAGACTCGAACAACACCTCGAATGCTGGGCTGAGCGTTACTCACAATGCCCAATCAACCAGCCCCAACCACGTAACCCCTACGTCTTCTACAACCTCATTGAATGAAACGAGGAATGCGAAACCAGACAATGTATCTCCAGCCGCTGCCGGCTCGCCAGCAGGGCATCAGAATAACCAAGGTGCCGCCGCTCCAGCTGGCGCAGGACAACATTTGGTGCCTAATGCACAAGCAATGGGCGGTAATATCGGCGGCCAGCCAGCGAACGTTCCTGGGACGCCGACAAGACAGGGACAACAACCCATCACACCAAGTGTAGTGATTAGCCCCAGCGCTCCGGTGAGTCTTCACTTCTCATTTTCGGTCCTAGTACCGAACTCCGGATGCATTACCTGCTAAACTGTACATAGCATGTCCCTCCTCCTGGAGCCGCCGAAACCATGCCCGGTGATCTCGCGCCACCAAAGAAATCCCACGTCTTTGACAGACTACATTCGACGCCTAAAGATATTTCCGAGGGCATCAGGACACCCAAGCGCCAGCATTCCTCTCGGTTTGATATCTCCGATCAGCGTCAGCGAGAACTGGAAAAGCTTCCTGGCTTCCATGAAGTCCCACCAAACCGTCGCCAGGATCTCTTCATGCAGAAGATCGACCAATGCAACATCATCTTCGACTTCAATGATCCTACTGCCGATATGAAGTCCAAGGAGATCAAGAGACTGGCACTACATGAATTGCTCGACTACGTTGCAAACAACCGTTCAGTTATCACGGAGCCCATGTACCCTCGCGTGGTCGATATGTTCGCCAAGAACTTATTTCGACCCATTCCACCACCAGTGACTCCCCAGGGAGAGGCATACGATCCCGAAGAAGACGAGCCTGTTTTGGAGGTGGCTTGGCCTCACATTCAAGTTGTCTATGAGTTCTTCTTGCGCTTCATCGAAAGTCAAGATTTCAATACAAATATTGCGAAGCAATATATCGATCACCAATTTGTTCTCCAGGTTAGAGACATGCTATGAATTATCACTGTCGCATCGTGGAGAATTACGCTAACGTATGACATTCTAGTTGCTTGAGTTATTTGATTCCGAAGACCCTCGCGAGCGCGATTTTCTCAAAACGACGTTGCATCGTATCTACGGAAAATTTCTCAATTTGCGCTCATACATTCGACGCTCGATCAACAACGTCTTCTTTCAATTCACATACGAAACTGAGCGCTTCAATGGGATTGCAGAATTACTAGAAATCTTAGGTTCCATCATCAACGGGTTCGCCTTGCCGTTAAAGGAAGAGCACAAGTTATTTCTGACACGAGTCCTGATCCCGATGCATAAACCTAAAGGCCTCAGCATGTACCACCCACAACTCGCATACTGCATTGTTCAGTTCCTTGAAAAGGATTCGGTGCTCACAGAAGATGTCGTTATGGGTCTACTGCGCTACTGGCCCAAAGTAAACAGTACCAAAGAGGTGATGTTCTTGAATGAGGTCGAAGATATTTTTGAGGTCATGGATCCGACGGAATTTGCCAAGGTTCAAGGACCCCTTTTCACCCAGTTGGCCAAGTCGGTTGCCAGCCCTCACTTCCAGGTACAGCCTTTTGTATTCCTGCATATGTGCTGTCACACTAACCCTATTTTAGGTTGCTGAGCGTGCTCTATACTTTTGGAATAACGAATATTTCTGCAACTTGGTTAGCGATAATGTCGAGACTATCTTGCCTATAATGTTTGCGCCGTTGTATGAAAATTCCAAGGGCCATTGGAATAGGTATGTGTTAGCGTGTCTCTCAGCATTGCCCCTGTTCTAACACGTATATTCTAGAACAATCCATAGCATGGTGTACAATGCCATGAAGCTTTTCATGGAGATCAACCCCCAGCTCTTTGATGAGTGCTCTCAGGACTATAATGAACACCAGAGTGGCGCCGATGACCGAGAACAAGCTCGTCGCCGGAGGTGGGAGGTGCTCGCTGAACAAGCCGAAAAGCGAAAACAAGGCCTCATTGTGGACACAACTTCATCGACAACCTCTATTCCTGCAACGAAAGCCGATGATCTTGATCCAGTCACCCAAGACAGCCAGAAGCGCTTGAACGCTCTCAAGCTTGATGAGACTACTCCAGTTAAAGAGAGAACTGCCACTTCGGTTAGTTAATTCCCAACCCTTTGCTTTGCATGGAAAAGAGACATTCATTCCACTCTCTTACAACGGGCCTTTTTTTTCTCTTACCCTTGATTTTGCGTCTCTTTCTCGTGCTAAGATTTTACCTTTTGTGTTTTTGTAGCCATCCTGATTCTAACTGTGAACGGCGGTGTGTTTCAGAGACATGTTCGCAGACGACGCAGTGGAAGTGGCAGTAGCGTGAGGATGCGTCGAAGTTCTCTCGGGAGTGCCTCTGGCTCTCCGGCAACGGTTGTATTGTCTCGGAGTAACTCGAGTCGACAATGATGTCCTTTTACTTTTTCTTGTGCTATAAGCATGCGCCCTCCTCGCGCTTTGCAAATACCATAGCGCCTGCGTATATTTGTGGTGCCGATACGATCATCCGCATGTTTTCATTTGTTCTCGGACTCTTTCCCCTTCTTACGACAACGTTGGCACCCTGACTGTTCCTACACCTTCGATTTACATTTTCTTCCCTTCAGAACTTTTTTCATGTATATGGTTTAACCTATCCCTTTTGCCGTCCATTTCTTTTGATCAACTCAACAAGAGATCTTTTCAAGACAAGTTCAAGTTCGGATCACTGGAGCTTACTTGATGAGCACGCACATGCCTCCCCAAGTTCGAACTTCTACCTCTCTTCTAGACAGTGCTGGTTTCGGGTAGGAAAATGGGTGCAATGGCGTTTTTTCTTTTCTTTTCTCTGCGTCTATGGCATCAGATACTAACGGATGCTGCTTCTTATTTTTTTGGTCTCTTGTCTGATTTTACTGTTTTGGGTGCCTCGTTTATGATTGTTTAGAACACATGAGCGAGCTCTGTGTGTCGCATGAAATTGGCATCTCTGTATGTCCAAGTATAATTGAAGATGACCTTTGGCTCATGGAAAAGTCCGTCATGCTGTGTCTGATCGAAGACGGCCGCTTCAAACTTCAAGCTACTTGCTAAACATGGATTAGGGTTAGAGCAAAGTAGGTGGGGCCGGTCGACCAATCCAGAGTTGTCTTTCCTCCGGTGATAGGTAGGCGGTGACATAACGTAGGCCACTCCATTTCACGCAATTAGCTTAAACAATATTTCACCTTTACTCATGCCACATCTCCTCGACTCACCAGTAATTACCCAACAACCACTCACATGAAATATCGTTGAGACATTCGGTGTTGCATTCCACGTTTGAGCAAAGGCTACCCCAGATTCCCGAGACAAGGACCCGCCAACTACTAGATAAGTTGAGCTACACCTTCTTGGAGCTTCGTGTCTATTCCTCACGAACTCAAGACTACCGAAATGTTCAATCGAAATAATATACCATTCGCGTCGAGGTCGAATCCTCCACCAGACCCGCGCCGAGGCGGTTACGATACTCCCATGAACGATGGTGGTATGCCTCCCAGCAGAGGAGGCTACGGAGGTCCCCCGCCACAGCAGAGGGGACCTCCACCACCGAGTGGAAGAAGACCAGTTAACGATGGCGCGACATGGACGTTACGATCGGACAAGAGTCCGAATACGCAGTACACATATGGAAACATGTACGATGATCCTTACGAGAAGGCTATCCGAAATGGGAGTAAACTGACAGGCTATTCACCTTTAGAGTCGCTGTTTCGACTGCCGATTTTCCTCCTTCAACTTTCGGACAAGAATTTTATGTGCTCATTAATGATCTGTACGTTCTATCTGCACGCCCACTTGATGGCTTCCAGCCCGGATATATTGGGTTTGCGGAGAGACAACGAATGTGGGCTAGGATTGCAGTCACGGATTCTGTGAAGGTTCAAATCTATGATCCTTTCCGACAAGAGAGGAAGGCATACCTTGGTTCTGCCGATGTTGAAGTGGGCTTTGCGGGAAAGACCAGGACTGAGGAGCCGTATGATCAGAATGAGCTGGCGCATGCTGTTATCGAGGTAGGACATGAGCTCCCGTTCCGCGCGGAGGTACAAATCGCTGACTGGTAGGTAGAAATTCAAAAACCAGATTTTGGCGCCGGGCCAAAAAGTGTTGATGGACCATCGCGGAATACCCCTTTCGCTAACCATCAAGACAGTTGAGCTGGTAGATCTCATGTCTGAGAAGCAACCTCAAGCACCCACCGAGGGCGTCGCGACCGATCCTACTGCCCGAGGAATTCTCACACCCCATACAGTTTTCAACTTTTACAAAGATGCGAAGAGCGGACTCAACTTGAAAGCGTCTGATCGCAGACCTGCTGCTAACTCCATCATTCGGCCGGATTTCAAGTTCGAGAATATGGGTATCGGCGGGTTGGACTCGGAATTTAGCACCATCTTCCGTCGTGCTTTTGCGTCGCGTATTTTCCCTCCTGGCTTGATTGACAAGTTGGGTATTCAGCACGTCAAGGGTATCCTTCTATATGGTCCGCCAGGAACAGGAAAGACCCTGATTGCACGTCAGATCGGTAAAATGTTAAATGCCAGAGAACCAAAGATTATTAACGGTCCCGAGGTGTTGAATAAGTATGTCGGTCAGTCTGAGGAGAATATTCGAAAGATGTTCGCCGATGCAGAGAAAGAGTATAAGGAGAAAGGAGATGAAAGTGCGCTTCACATCATCATCTTTGACGAACTCGATGCCGTGTGCAAACAGCGTGGCAGTGGTGCAGGTGGCGGTACTGGCGTCGGTGATAGCGTTGTCAACCAGCTACTGTCTAAGCTCGATGGTGTGGAGCAACTCAATAATATTCTCTTGATTGGTATGACGAATAGAAAGGACATGATCGATGATGCTTTGCTGCGTCCTGGTCGTTTGGAAGTACACATGGAAATTAGTCTGCCAGATGAAAAGGGTCGAGCTCAAATTTTGAAGATTCACACTCAGAAGATGAAGGAGAATAACGTGATGGAGCCTGATGTCAATCTGCTGGAACTCGCCCAGTTGACAAAGAATTACTCTGGTGCTGAGATTTCTGGTTTGGTCAAAGCTGCAACATCATTTGCTTTCAACCGACACGTCAAACCCGACAGTATGGCCGGCATCAAGGATGACGTTGCCAATCTCAAAGTCCGACGAGACGACTTTATCAATGCTCTCGACGAAGTGAAACCAGCGTTTGGTGTCGCAGAAGAACAGCTTGAAGACTGTATTCAGCAGGGGATCACCCACTTTTCTGGTAGAATCAAGGACATTCTCAATGAGGGCAATTTGTTCGTGAAACAGGTTGGTGCAGACGGTGGCACTCCTCTATTTTCAGTCTTGTTCCACGGCCCTCCAGCTAGTGGCAAGACTGCACTCGCGGCGCGCATAGCCATGGACTCGGGTTATCCTTTCGTTCGACTTATCAGCCCGGAAGACATGGTTGGCATGACTGAGTCGGCAAAGGTTTCACATATCACCAAGATTTTCTCAGACGCTTACAAGAGTCGTACCAGTATAGTGGTCGTGGATAACATCGAGCGACTAATCGAATGGGTACCGATTGGCGCTCGGTTTAGCAACGCTGTCCTCCAGACCTTGATGGTGCACATGAGAAAGACTCCTGCAAACGGACGCCGACTCTTGATTCTCGCTACTACAACGGAGCGTCGACTCCTCAAAGACCTGGACATGTACAGTTCCTTCAACGCCGACATCGAAGTTCCCACTGTCAACACATACGATGAACTGCGCCATATTCTCGAAGGATCGGAAACTTTCACCACTCAAGAGATTGAGGGTATCCTTGGAGGTATCTACAGCCTCGACGATGATAAAAAGATTGGCGTGGGCATCAAGAAGATCCTGCTGGGCATCGAGACAGCCAAGCAGGATATTGATAAAGCGGGCCGGTTTGTGAATGTGATCAATCGGTTGATAGACCAGGATAGAGGGCCTGCTTTCTCCTGAGAGTGCCAATTAGCTAGTATACATACCCTTTTCACGAATCACAACAATTGAGTATGGCATGATCCGGACCTCTGTAGAAAGAATAATTGAAACCATCCGGACTTTCATCATCCAATCCTGACAAAGCTCATGCTCATTGGACAGTGGCTGCTTTCTCCATAATAAAGGCACAGGCACGCGAGACGGAACAACATTTGATCCGTAAAATTACCGAAACGGGCTTAGAGTGCCTCTACAGGGTCTCGAGGATGCCCGCGCTTTTGATAGCGGAAGCGTGATCAGCCTAGTCCAAGTCGCGCAGAGAGAGCCTGTCTGTCTCCATTCCTCGCTGCTACACTCCTCCCCCATAGTTACCTTCCAGACACTGGACAGGACTCTTTCTTTAATTGATTTTAATACCCTTCTGTCCTTTATTTTCTGCCTGTTGTTACTACCTTCATTAATCAGCCAAGGACAGAAGGCTCTGGAAAAAGTCCGTTCGTTTTCAGAGCTCCCGAGCTGCCTTTTTTACGAAACCCTCAACACAGCTTCGTGCGCCAACCGCTTTCTTACGACCGTCCTCCTCGCGCTACATGTATTGCGATTTCAGGGATTGATTCAACGAATTGCGAACCCTTTCTAAGGACATGCCGGCCCGTTGGCCTGGCATCTGAATGGAGAAAGAAAGCTTGCTTGCTTGCTGTCAATACATTTTCAAGTCAATAGCAGAGAAGTGACGTTGGGTCACTCGTCGCAATCATGACGGAGGCAAAGATCGATGCCTTTGTGAAGAATCTCACGAACGAGAAATGGGGTAAGACAGGCAACCCTAAAGCGCCAAAATTGAGTTTCAAAATGTTGACGGTGTGAATATAGAGGTTGCGAAGAGAGCAAATGTCGCCGTCGAGCTTCGAGATACCATGGAAACTTTCTGCTCTGGTCCCAGCTATTCCATTTTCCTGACGAAGCTATGGCCTGTTTTCAAGAATCTTTTGAAGGGGGATCCGGTATTTACAACTTCCTCATTTGAGCAGGTAAGTCCTCGAAGGTTGCAATTGGCGGACGAGCATTTGATACTAAGACTATTTCCGTGGCTAGAAATTACGAAACTGCCTTCTCGAAACGTTGCATCGTCTGCCCACAGCTTCGCCTGATGTCGAGCCTTTCGCAGTTGACATGGTGGATACCTTGATGCAGCTCGTTAAGGTCGAGAATGAAGAAAATGCCGTCCTGTGTATGAAGACCATTATGGATCTGGTGCGCAACCAGGTCAAGGCAACAGCTTCGCGAGTACAGCCTTTCCTCGAACTCATCCAGGAGATGTTCCAGGGTATGGAGGAAGTGGTTCGGGATACGTTCGATACTCCAGCACAAGGCACAACCCCTGGCATGCCTTCGACACCGGGCGCCGTTGCCCAAACGTTCCAGTCTCCACGACCGTCTTCTCCCAGTACCTCAGTTTCGGATCTGGGTCCCGATCAACAGGCGAATCATCATCTGCAAAAGGGCATGCAGTCGTTCAAGGTGTTGGCTGAATGTCCCATCATTGTCGTTTCGATCTTCCAGGCGCATCGCAACACCGTCAATGCTAACGTGAAGCTTTTTGTTCCGCTTATCAAGAGTATCTTACTTCTTCAAGCTAAACCACAGGAGAGAGCACATGCGGAAGCCCATGCTCAGGGTAAACTCTTCACAGGGGTGTGCAAGGAGATCAAAAACAGGGCTGCTTTTGGCGAATTCATCACTGCTCAAGTAAAAACTATGAGTTTTCTTGCTTATCTTCTCCGCATGTATGCAAATCATCTACAAGATTTCCTGCCAACTCTCCCGGCAGTCGTTGTTCGGTTGCTACAAGATTGCCCACGTGAGAAGTCCAGCGCAAGGAAAGAGCTACTGGTCGCCATCCGTCATATCATCAATTTCAATTATCGACGCATCTTCCTCGTCACAATCGACCAGCTCTTGGATGAAAGGACGCTTATCGGGGATGGCTTGACTGTTTACGAGACTATGCGACCTCTTGCATACAGCATGCTTGCCGACTTGATCCACCACGTGCGAGATCATCTTACGAGGAATCAAATTCGCAAAACCGTGGAAGTATACACCAAAAACCTCCATGATGAGTTCCCCGGAACCAGTTTCCAGACAATGAGCGCAAAGTTGTTGTTGAACATGGCCGAAAAAATCTCGAAGTTGGAAGATAAGCAAGATGCCCGTTACTACCTTATCATGATTCTTGATGCCATCGGGGACAAGTTCGCGGCTATGAATTACCAGTTCGATAATGCTGTAAAAGTCTCTCGCGCAAATAAGGAACGTTTGGACTCGACTCCTGAGAATTATCTCTCTGATCGCGATTCCCCTCCAGACTGGGACGAGATTGACATTTTCACAGCAGTTCCTATCAAGACTTCCAATCCTCGCGATCGAGGTGGTGATCCAGTCTCCGATAATTTGTTCCTATTCAAGAACCTGATCAATGGCTTGAAGAACATCTTCCACCAATTGAAGAATTGCAACCCGACACACATACAAATCGATCCCAGCAATACGCCGATCAACTGGCCTGAAGTGTCGTATGGTTACAATGCTGAGGAAGTCAAGGTCATCAAGAAGCTCTTCCATGAAGGTGCTCGTGTCTTCCGTTATTATGGCGTCGACCAGCCCGCACCTGATGTCAACTACTCTTCTTCCTTTGAGTATCTGGCCAGCCAGTATACTGCTCCAATGGGCCCTCAGGAGAAGGAACTGCTTGAAAGCTTCGGAACAGTATTTCATTGCATCGATACAGCAACGTTCCACGAAGTCTTCCACAGCGAGATTCCTTATCTTCACGAATTGATGTTCGAGCATCCTGCTCTCATTCACTTGCCACAATTCTTTCTCGCAAGTGAAGCAACTTCTCCTGCCTTCTCTGGTATGGTCCTTCAATACCTTATGGATCGTATACAAGAAGTCGGCACGTCAGACATGGCAAAGGCCAAGATACTGCTGAGGATGTTCAAATTATCTTTCATGGCCGTCACTCTTTTCTCAAACCAGAACGAGCAGGTTCTCTATCCTCACGTTACCAAAATAGTCACGAAATGTATCGAGTTATCCGTGACCGCCGAAGAGCCAATGAATTACTTTCTTTTGCTACGTTCACTATTCCGCAGCATCGGTGGTGGAAGGTTCGAATTGTTATACAAGGAATTACTGCCACTATTGGAAATGCTGCTAGAGACATTCAACAATCTCTTACTGGGCGCTCGCAAGCCTCAAGAACGCGATCTCTACGTCGAGCTAACTTTGACAGTGCCGGCACGTCTAAGTCATCTCCTTCCTCACCTTAGTCATCTAATGCGCCCGATCGTCGTTGCTTTGAGAGCAGACTCGGATTTAGTTGGGCAAGGTTTGCGTACGCTTGAATTGTGTGTGGACAACTTAACAGCCGATTACTTGGACCCCATAATGGCGCCAATTATGGATGAATTGATGACGGCACTCTGGGATCACTTACGACCACACCCTTACAGCCATTTCCACTCTCACACGACTATGCGGATTCTGGGTAAATTGGGTGGTCGCAACCGCAAATTTTTAAACCACCCACCAGAACTAGCCTTCCAGCAATTTGCCGACGAGGTTCCAAGTTTCGATGTTAGATTGATAGGTCCAAACGAGAAGCGACCGTTTCCGCTCGAGATCGGTGTCGATGTGGCCTACGCGAAGCTGCTGGAAAGCCCAAAGACACCCGCAGCAAAAGCTTCGGACGCATATTACAAGCAGCAGGCTTTTCGTATGCTAAGCTCTCAGTTGAAGCTTTACATTGGCTATGACAACCTGCCTGAGGACCTTGCATCTCTTATCCGCCTACAAGCTGACGATCTTCTGGATAGCAGAATTCAGGGGCCCGTTGACATATTTGACAAGTCTGAGCGGTCCAGCTCAATCCCTAAGAAGCTCGTTCAAGAAGAAAGCTTGAAGAAACTGCTCAAAGCATGTTTCTTCGCAACCTCAATTCCCGATCTTGAGCAAACTGCGACCAGCTTCGTTGCGGATGTTTGCCGCCATATAGTCGTTATTGAAGTGGGCCGAGCATTGGCACAGGCTAGACATACTCGACGACCGTTTGATGTGAATAGTGGCGAAGGTCCTGTTTACTTAGATTCTCGTCTGCTTGCGAATGTCATTGTTGACTGTCTATCATCTGATGATATAAAACTGCGAGACTCGGCCAAACGTGCTATGAATGACATCAAGGCTGCTGCTGGTATCATATTCGGCGGTGCGGACAAAGCTGCCAAGCTGCCATTCTGGCAACATCTGGGTCGTGTGTTCTGCCATAGCTGTCACAGCGAAGAATGGTTCACTAAAGCTGGAGGTAGCTTAGGTATCCAACTTCTGGCCACCGACCTTGACTTGGGTGATAGCTGGCTGTTTGAGCGACAAGCTGATTTTGTCCGTGCTTTGATGTATGTCATCAAAGACACACCTGCCGATCTTCCCGCAAGTACTCGTGTCAGAGCACGGGCAACCTTAGAGCTCATTCTCAGACGGTGCAACAAAGGCATATCGAAAGACGATTTAAAGAACGAAAAGAGCCGTCTCTATATGCTCTGTGGCTTCTTCATTTACGAGTTGTCACACATGAATAAGCACGTTCGAGAGACCTCGCAGAAATCATTCTCCACCCTTGCTGAAGTCATTGGCTGCGAGGCACACGAGCTCATGCTTCCGGTCAAGGATCGTCTGCTACAATCCATCTTCAACAAACCCCTCCGAGCTCTTCCTTTCCCGGTACAAATCGGGTTCATTGACGCCATTACGTTCTGCCTCAGTCTCCACAAGAACATTGTCGTCTTCAACGAAGCTCTCAATCGTTTGATGCTGGAATCTCTGGCTCTAGCCGATGCAGAGGACGAATCTCTAGCCTCCAAACCAAACGAGTTTAAAAATGCAGAGATGATAGTCAACCTTCGAGTAGCGTGTCTTCGCCTCCTTTCGATGGCCATGAGTTTTCCTGAGTTTGGTGCCGGTCCTAATGCCAGTAGTCGAAGCAGAGTTATTTCTGTCTTTTTCAAATCTCTGTATTCGAAATCTCCGGAAATTATCGAAGCTGCAAACGCCGGCCTACGTGATGTACTTACGCAGACGAACAAGTTGCCGAAAGACTTACTTCAGAACGGTCTACGCCCTATCCTCATGAATTTACAGGATCCCAAGCGGTTGACTGTTGCCGGCCTCGATGGCTTGGCTAGGCTTCTGACTCTGCTGACCAATTACTTCAAGGTTGAAATTGGACAGCGCCTTCTGGAGCACATGAAGGTCATTGCAGATGACGCCACTTTACAGAAAGTTTCGTTCAACCTTGTCGAACAGAATCCGGTCATGAAAATTGTAGCTTCAATCTTCAACATTTTCCATCTTCTTCCACCTGCAGCCACGACCTTCATGGAGAGCCTAGTCAATAAAGTTATTGATTTGGAAGAAAAGCTTCGCAGGACGTCAAACAGTCCATTCCGCAAACCTCTCGTGAAATATCTCAACCGTTATCCGAAGGAGAGCTGGGCTTTTTTCCAACAGCGTTTCAATGACGAGCGTTATGGTCGCTTCTTCGGCCAGGTGCTAGCTGACCCCGATAGTGCAGTGCTTCGATCCGCCGTCATTGCGGACACTGAAGGCTTCATAAGTGCAGCTTTTGGTACCGAGCCAACCGACGGAAAGAACACAGCCGCAATCAATGCGATCCACGTTGTTCATTCTGTTTGTATGCATGAAGCGACAAAGAAATGGCTCCTGAATCAGGCAAGTCTTCGACCGAAATTACTTAGTGTTGGCCGAGATCTCGAGATCAAACTGCGAAACGATAAGCTTCCAGCTAGCGAGCGACTGAGAGTTGAGCAGGCTGAGGATCAGTTGATGGACATTTTCACAATCTATCTGGCAGATTCACTTCAAGATCTCGACTTTCTATTTGAGGTCATCGGTGGTCTGTCCGCCGATGAGTTGAAGAGGACTCTCGCTTTTCCTAAGTTCATTTACAAGCACATCATCATCAATGAGTCCATCGATTATAGACGATCCGTTATTATGAGATGTCTTGACCTATATGGGCAACGGACGTCATCTCAGAGGATGAAGACATACGCCTTCCATAATCTTGTGAATCCCATCTTCGCCATGGACGTTCAAGCGACGTGGAATAGTCCGCCGAACCTTCCCAAATTGATGGATAAAAGTATGACGGAATCAATTCAGAATCGTTTATGGCGACCACAGGTTGGCGACATCACGGAGGAATCAAACCAACCCGGTGTGGACCATTCTCGCATGGAGCTTCTACAGCTGTCGGCCCTTCTGATCAAGTATCACTCTCAGACCGTCCAGGAGTCGCGCAAGGACATTATCAAATTTGCCTGGAACTACATCCGTCTGGAAGACATCATCAACAAATACGGCGCGTACGTGCTTATCAGCTACTTCATTGCTTATTATGAAACTCCTTTCAAGATCGTGCTCCAAGTTTATGTGGCTCTGCTGAGAGCGCATCAAAACGAAGGCAAAGCCCTAGTGACCCAGGCTTTGGATGTTCTTGCTCCTATTATCCCCACGAGGATTACAGCTTCCAATCCGATCTCGCAACAGGCTCCTGATCTTAGATTTCCAATCTGGGCTAAGTGGCCACGTCGCATTTTGGCAGAAGAGACGGCGAACTTGCAGCAAGTTATGAGCATCTTCCAGTTCCTCGTAAGACAGCCAGAACTCTTCTATGACTACCGAGAACATTTCATTCCTCTCATCGTACCATCGCTGAGCAAAATCGCTGCCCCACCCAATCCTTCTAGTGAGAGCAAGAAATTAGCACTTAATCTTATTGGACTCATTTGGCACTGGGAAGAGAAGAGAGTCTGTGGAAGTAGTCCCGGAGCTGCTGCATCAGACTCACCGAACTCCAGGAAACGCAAACTTGACGAAGCTTCGCAACCCGAGTCGCTTTCCTTGGCAACAAAGACAGCGTACAATGTCTCACCAGAGATGCGAGCCGCGCTCATCAAGTATTTGATCACTTTCATAACCACACTTCCCGAGCGGTATACCGTCCCGGCATTCAAGCTTCGCGAACTAACTACAGTGAAACCCCAACCTCCTGTTGTCACAGGAGACATGGTCAAGAAAGCGATGCAACTGTTGACCAATTTTCTTCAACCCGAATATTGGGGCGATTTGGACATCGACTTGTATCCCAAAGTCACTGAGCCAATTCTTACAGGCGAGAAAGCCGAGAAGCCCGATGAAAAGCAAACCACTAGCATGATCAACACCTTGCAGATTCTGCGTGTACTCATTGCGTCTAAGCCGGATGAATGGATCGTTAACAGATTGCCTTTGATTCAAAAGCTTCTTGAGAAGCCACTACGCTCGGACAACCCAGAGATCCAGGATTGCTTGCATGGCACGGATGAAGATGGCACATTGTCCACTAAGATTACGCCGCCCATCAAGCGAGTACTAGACGCTCTTCCTGAAGATCAGCCTGAGGAAGAAGATGGTATGGACATGGACAGTTCTCCTTCGGAGTTCGTCACTTTTTTGTCTACGATCGCTACCGAGGGACTCTCCAACAACAATTACGTCTCCAGTCTCAACGTGCTATGGACATTATCCTCAAGCAGGCCTGCAGAGATGGATGCGCACATTCCTCAAGTGATGAAAGCCTTTTCCGGAAAATTGGCGAAGGAGCACGTTGCTGCTTATGCTACCAATATCCCCACAGGTCAGCTTCCTGGAATCAAGCAGGGCGATAATGGTACTCCTGACCAACAAGAGTTCGAGATTGGCGTCGATCTCATTCTGAAGACTATTGATGTGATCTCCATCCGCATGTCCAATCTCGGTGACCAACGCAGGCCATTCCTAAGTGTTCTTGCCCAACTTGTTGAGCGGTCACAGAATATCAAACTTTGCAGTAAGGTTCTTGGAATGGTTGAATCATGGGTTTTTCACTCTACAGAGTCATGGCCAACCCTCAAGGAGAAGACCGCCGTACTTCACAAGATGCTACTCTTTGAAACTCGTCCTGACCAGACAATGCTCAAGAAGTTTCTCAATCTTGTCATTCGCATCTATGAGGATAACAAAATCACACGAACCGAGCTGACAGTTAGATTGGAGCATGCTTTTCTGATTGGTACGCGTGCTCAAGATGTGGAGATGCGCAATAGATTCATCACGATCTTCGATAAGAGCTTAACTCGCACAGCAAGCTCTCGACTTAGCTACGTTATGACATCGCAGAATTGGGATACACTCGCCGATTCGTTCTGGCTAGCACAAGCTTCGCATCTCCTCATGGGTTCTGTGGACATGAACACGCCTGCTCGGCTACTACCCGACGATTTGACCGTATATCCTATTTCATTCCTGTTCAGTGCCGCCGAACAAGATCCCAGAAAAGCAGACGTGATGGTGGAAAATCGATTAGAGAGCCTTGTCGCTGAGTGCAAACGTTTTGCTGCTGAAATTGGAGATGTGAGAACACGAGATCTCCTTGAGCCCCTCTGTCAGCTCCAACATACCGATCCCAAAACATCATACAAATTGTGGACTACATTGTTCCCCATGATTTGGTCAACATTGTCCAAGGATGAACGCATTGATTTAGAGAAAGGCATGGTCACTCTTCTTACTCGCGAGTACCATCAGAGGCAGATTGACAAGAGACCCAACGTTATCCAAGCACTTCTTGAGGGAGCTGTGCGGTCCACGCCTCGGTTCAAAGTTCCGCCACACGTTATGAAGTTCTTAAGTAGGACGTATGACGCGTGGTATACATCTGCAGTGTATCTCGAAGAATCTGCAAATAAACCAACCATCGACACTCCCGTAGTGCGAGAAAGCACCCTTGATGCACTTGTTGAGATTTTTGCGGGCCTGCAAGAGGACGATTTTTTCTATGGTACCTGGCGACGACGATGCAAATTCGTGGAGACAAACGCAGCTTTATCTTACGAACAACATGGGATGTGGGACAAGGCCCAGCAATTGTACGAGAATGCTCAGATTAAGGCCCGCTCAGGCGCTATGCCATTCTCACAAGGAGAGTATTATCTGTGGGAAGATCATTGGCTCATCTGTGCCCAGAAACTCCAGCAATGGGAAATATTGAGTGACTTTGCGAAGCACGAGAATCTGAACGATCTTCTTCTTGAAGCAGCCTGGAGGAACATTGAGAATTGGCAGAGTGACAACAACCGCGAGCAATTGGATTCCCTCATAAAATCAGTGTCTGATGCTCCCACGCCACGTCGCACGTTCTTCCAAGCCTTCATGTCGTTGCTCAACTTCCACCTCAAAAAAGACGGCATTCAAGAATTCAATAATATCTGTGATGAGTCGATTCAGTTGTCTATTCGCAAATGGCATCAACTCCCGAAGAGGATCACGAACGCTCACATCCCAATTTTGCAGCACTTCCAACAACTTGTAGAGCTGCATGACGCTAGTGTGATTTGTAACAGCTTGTCCCAGACAAATGAACGCAACCTAGACACCAAATCAGCCGAGTTGAAGTTGCTTTTGGGTACCTGGCGAGATCGTCTACCGAATGTTTGGGATGATATCAACGCCTGGCAGGATCTTGTCACTTGGCGACAACACATCTTCCAACTGATCAATGCCACCTACCTAGGCTTGTTACCGCCTCAAACGAACAATGTGGCCAGCAATTCCTATGCATATCGCGGCTATCACGAGACGGCGTGGATCATCAACCGATTCGCTCACGTTGCTCGTAAACACCAAATGCCAGACGTTTGTATCAATCAATTGAGCCGAATTTATACTCTGCCAAACATTGAGATCCAAGAAGCCTTTTTGAAGCTGAGGGAGCAAGCAAAGTGCCACTATCAAAACCCCAAAGAGCTCTCTAGTGGACTCGATGTCATCAACAACACCAATCTCAACTACTTTGGTGCACAGCAGAAAGCCGAGTTCTACAGTCTGAAGGGCATGTTCTTGGCGAAGTTAAATAATGTTGAAGAAGCCAATGACTCTTTTGGCGTTGCCCTTTATTATGATCTCAAGCTCGCAAAGGCATGGGCAGAATGGGGACAGTACAATGATCAACGCTTCAAAATGGACCCGACCGACTATGAGCTAGCCGGTAACGCCGTCAGTTGCTATCTCGAAGCTGCTGGACTTTATAAGAACGCGAAGTCGAGGAAATTGCTCAGTCGTATTCTTTGGTTGCTTAGCCTTGATAATGAAGAAGGCCGTGTCTCTAGTGCGTTCGAAAATTTCAAGGGTGACACTCCTGTGTGGTACTGGATCACATTTATTCCACAACTTCTCACAAGCCTTAGCCGTCGTGAGGCTCGTCTTTGCAAAGCAGTGTTGGTGAAGATTGCTAAGCTCTATCCACAAGCCTTGTTCTTCTTGCTCCGCACGAATAGGGAAGATATGATCAGTATCAAGAAGACGCAAGAGGCTAAGCAAGAGAAGCTCAACAGGGCTAAGCAGCAGGCATCACCCAACACGAAGATTGAAGGCGCACGACCAGTGACTGCGGCCGGTGAAGAAAACTCGCAGTCTTCTCCAGCTGTTGCTAATACTGCTACCCCCCAGAATGCTGCGGCTCAGTCCAATGGCCAACCTGGTACACAGGCTCCCGCACAAGCTCAGAATCCCACGCAACAGACACCGGCACAAGGACAAGTTCAATCTCAACCCCAAGGTCAACCTCTGCCTCAGGCTCAACCTCAGCAACAGAGTCAGCAGCAAGGACAAGCTCCTGCACAGAATCCCGCACAGCCTCCAAATCCTGTAGAACCAGAGAAGGAGCCCATCAAGAAACCATGGGAGTACTCGGAGGAGATCATGGCAGGCTTGAAGACAGCTTTCCCACTGTTGGCGCTTTCAATGGAGACTATGGTAGATCAAATCCAGAAGAACTTCAAGTGTCCTCCCGACGAAGATGCGCATCGCCTGATCGTGGCATTGTTGAACGATGGCCTTGCGTATGTCGGCCGCACACCTGTAGCTTACGCTCAAGATTTCAAGCTACCGACTGCCACAGAAGCCAACATTACCCGTTTTGCCGAGACGATTCTTCCAGCACATATTCGCAAATCCTTTGAAGCCGACTTTGTGGTGAAGAAAATTACAATGTTCGAGTACGTGCAGAAGCTGCGACGATGGCGCGACAAATTTGAAGAGAAGCTGGATCGCCGTCCGCAATCGCAATCCCTCGAAGTTTACTCCCCTCACCTCAGTGAATTTAGATTTTTGAAATTCGAGGAAGTCGAGGTTCCTGGACAATATCTCTTACACAAGGATAAGAACCAGGACTTTGTTCGCATCGATCGCTTCTTACCTGACGTGGACTTGGTTCGGGGCATTGGTGTTTGCCATCGCCGTCTCAAGATTCGTGGCCTCGATGGAAGCATTCATCCTTTCGCTGTCCAACACCCTGCAGCCCGCCATTGTCGTCGTGAAGAGCGCATCTTGCAACTCTTCCGTATCTTCAATGGAGTACTGGCCAAACGCAAGGAAAGCAGACGCCGTAATCTTTATTTCCACCTGCCGCTCATGGTTCCCGTCGCTCCTCATATTCGCTTGGTACGCGATGATCCATCGTACATTTCGATGCAAGGAATCTACGAAGACTACTGTAGGCGAGAAGGTATTAACAAGGATGAGCCTGTGCTTTTCACAATGGAGAAAATGCGCGGACTTGCCGAGATGAAACAGAATGTGAGTTTCAAGCGTGACCCTCACAGCAACACAGACTCTAACAACACGCAGCGTTCTATGGAACACCAGCATGTCCTTCGAACAGAGATCCTCACAGCAATCCAGGAGAAATGGGTTCCTAATACAGTTATGCTGGATTATTTCCAAAAAACCTACCCGAACTACGCGGACTTCTGGCTGTTCCGTCGACAATTCTCATACCAGTACGCCGCAATCTGTTTCATGACCTATGTCATGCACATTGGCAACCGGTATCCCAACAAGATCTCCATTTCTCGCGCCACCGGTGACATTTGGGGTTCCGAGTTGATCCCAAGCATCAATCCAGCCAAGGCCTTCTTCTTCAACCCAGAACAAGTTCCTTTCCGTCTTACTCCCAACATTCAGACTCTGATGGGGCCGATTGCCACCGAAGGTGTCTTTGCTTGTGCTTTGATGGCCATCGCTCGCTGCCTCACAGAGCCCCGTCATGAATTGGAGCAACAACTCAGTCTCTTTGTACGCGAAGAGATGATCTTCTGGGCCACAGCTCATCATCGCGGAAATGTCTCGGAGAATCAGCTTCGCGAGCTAGTCCAGAGCAACAGTGGCATCATTGTCAATCGTGCTGTTAGTCTTGCCAGTCCTCCAGAGGGCAACTTACCTGCCAATCAAACGACCATCGATCTCATCTCGAAGGCGGTCAATCCTCAATCTTTGGCTGCTGCCGATGCTCTTTGGATGCCGTATCTGTAACCCTTCACTATGCATTTCAAAAAAAAAATAGGCGGGAGTTCTTTTTCAATGTGTTTTTCAATTTCTATCGGGCTGTTTCTAATGGTTGATGATATATTTGTGTATTTTGCTTATTTCATGTTTCTTTTCATACCTCTATCAATCATCTCAGCAATGGCGTTTGGGATTATGGGAGCGAAGCCGGGTATTCCTTACGATTCTGGTTGATGATGTCTTATTGTTTGTATTTTCTTCTTTTCATGTATGTGTAGGTTATTCCAGTCAATCTACTATTTTAGCCCACCGTACAACTTTTTCCTCCTAAGGTATTTGAAGTAGCTGGCTCTTGAAAAGCTTTTGTGAAACAGTCAAAAAGATAAGTCGCTAAAGATTGCACATTTGAAGCGCTACAACGCCCAGGAAATGATAAAACACAGTCTAAACTAATGCCGGTTTCTTCTTAATTCCCAAGCCCGCGTTGAAAGGCTTCTTCGGCTTCCTGGCTTTTGTAAATGTCACTGGCGCAGCAGGAGCCTCTTCCGTCTTTGCCACCGGCTCCTCCTCCTCCTCAACTATTCTTTTGACCTTCTCCCCCGTTGATGTCATAAAAGCTCTCCGAGCAATCTCCGCGTCTTCCTTCTCAGCCTGCAACCTCGCCTCTTCAGCATCATCCTTGACATAAGATAACGCAACATCTTCCCCGAGCGCTTCCCCTCTCTCAATGCGCGCGTTACGCGTGCGGATCTCATCAAGCGCATCGGCAACGGCCATTTCACGCTTGGAATCAAGCATTTTCTCTTCTAATTCGGCCATCTTGTCGCGCTCGAGTTGTTCGAGTTCCTCATTCTCTTCGCGCTCTAGACGGTCGAGAGTTTCTTCCTCGGTTTCGTTCAAATTGTCGGCTTGGGCGTTGCGCCAGGGTTCAAAATTACGTTTTGCGCCGCGCTCGCAGACGTAATCCATATTTTTGGGGTCGGTTTTGAATGTGATTTCGCCTGAGCATCTCTGCAGTATGGGTTAGAAGTTGTGTAGCTTGATAGGGTTTGCGCAGCAAAGGTAGAAGCGAGCGTACCGTGCAGCGGATATAGAATCGGTATATTGTGATAGACAAATATTTTTCTTCCGTCGTTTCTTTCCGAGCGTTGAACTTTCGACCTTTGTAAATGTATTCACCTAATACATGATTAGTATGGGCCATTGCGACGTAGGTACGCTAAACTTACCGCAACTGGTGCAGCGCATTGAGAATGGTGCCATCAAACGGACAGTCAAGAGTTTCTGTTTCGCGCCGGGAACCTTCTTGGTTCGTGTAATTGCCGACGGATCGAAGTCCGGGGGGTAGTACTTGGTCAAGCTGTGGATGTGTTAGCTAAATTCTTGAATGAGAACTGAATAGGTAAGGCATACACTTTACGCTCAGACATGGTGGCTTCTTAATCTGAGACGATGTGATGGAGGAAGAAAACAAGAAGGCGAATGGACTTTTGGTCTCGCAGGACGAAAACGAATGCTGTGGTTGTCGAGTGGTGATAAGGTTGAAGTGGCGGAGATGGGATATTCTTGAGAGTGAAATCAGTAACCAAAAGATATCGATAAGAGAGCCAAGACTGCTGCCTCAGGCTCCCAGCACAATTTCCGCGGAGGCTGACGCTCGGACCAATTGTTGATATGCCTTGTCCAAATGGCAGAAAGACATCCCGCGTCGCGCCTGCGGTAAATATCCAACTTGATAACTTCAATTACTTCGACATTGTTACGATTCTATGAGCTATGAAATACGAATTACACAGCTACTTTGATTGCTTCATCAGAGCTTAAGCACCACCTATCACCGACGACCAACAAATCATTGCGTTTGAGCCAAACGTCTCTACCATATGATACTTTCTGTGCCCGCGTGCTCTCGCCTTTTCAGCACGTTCATTGAATATGGAGAAGTTCTTGCGCGGTTGGCGACAGGATGCTCTTAACAGAGGCCAGAATGACTCTGCTATATATATCGGGGACAAAGTCCTAGCGCTGACCAGTCTGTATTCGTCATGGAAGTCTTTTGAGATCTAAACACTAACCCGTCCCCATGCAGACAGCGATGCCGACGCTTTCTGGCTAGCACAAGTCCATTTCAACAATAGCAACTTCACTCGAGCGCTGTCATTACTCTCCCGTAAAGATTTGATATCCCGAAGTACATCATGCAAATATCTCGCCGCCCATTGTTACATCAAACAAAACAAATTCGAAGCTGCTCTCAACATTCTCGGCGACCAGAACCCAACCCACCTTATTAGTACGGCTGGTCACAGTCGGCGCAAAATACAACATTTGAATGGTCATAGTCATGTCACACTCAGAAATGGAAAGACAGCAGCATCGAGATCGGAGCGGGCCGATAGAAGCGAAGAACGAGATCGAGAAGATGCCAATAATATACGCTTCGAGGCGGCCATGTGTTATCTACGCGGACTGTGTTATGCGAAGCAAAATGCATTCGACCGCGCACGCGACTGTTATAAAGATGCCGTTCGAATTGATATTCAGTGCTTTGAGGCCTTTGATCAGCTTATGAAGAACTCGCTCATGTCTCCGGCAGAAGAGCTCGAGTTTTTGGAATCATTGGATTTTGACTCTGTGACTGTACCTTCGGACCCCTCAAAGTCACAAGAAGCCGCTCATTTTGTAAAGATGCTTTATACTACGAGACTTTCCAAGTACACCTCGCCCGCCACGCTTTCAGACGCTACCGAGACGCTGTCGACGCACTATAACCTCGCTACCAACCCAGATATTCTCCTCTCACGTGCCGAAGCACTGTATACGCAATGTCGGTTCCTTGAAGCTTTGGAGCTCACCTCTTCGATTCTCACATCTCCTGAATCAGCAGGAGCAATGACCGAGTCGTCGGTAGTCCCTGGACAAAATTTGGGTCACTCGCCAGCTGTTTACCCTTTGCACCTTGCTTGTCTCTACGAGACGGGGGCCGTCAATGCATTGTTCTTGCTCTCACATACGTTGGCAGACAATGCTCCAGAGGAGCCATACACATACTTGGCTATCGGTGTGTATTATCTCTCGGTGGCTAAAATTGCCGAAGCACGACGGTTCTTCTCAAAAGCCTCACTTTTAGATCCTCATTCTGCACCAGCTTGGATTGGCTTCGCACACACTTTTGCCGCTGAGGGAGAACATGATCAAGCAATTGCGGCTTACAGTACTGCAGCTCGACTATTCCAGGGCAGTCACCTGCCACAACTATTCCTGGGCATGCAGCATCTAGCGTTAAACAACATGTCTCTTGCACATGAGTATTTATGCGCAGCTTATGCGATGTCTTCAGGGTCGCCATCGGGCTCCTTGGCAACGATTCCCAAAGGTCCAGATAGTGGACTACCGGCACTCGGTGGTGATCCTCTCGTCCTCAATGAGTTAGGCGTTGTACTATATCACCAAGGCAATTTCAAACCTGCTGCGGATCTGTTCCGCCAGGCGCTTGCGTTGGCCAAATCATTGCAATGCGACCCAGGAGCATGGGTGGCTACACGAGCAAATCTAGGACATGCGTATCGACGTATAGGCGAACTGACTGAGGCACTTGCTCAATTCGACGAGTGTATAAGAGTTGGCGCAGGCGGTGGTGCCACTGGTTACAGTGCCGCGATAGGAGGTACCTCAGCCACATCAGCAGGAGTGGCCGGGTACGAAGATCGTGGCCTGATCGGGTCGCTTCACACATCTCGCGGTCTTGTTTACTTACAACTAGGGCGAACGCTGGATGCCGTCACTGTTCTACACGAAGCTGTCAGGGTTCTCGGAGTAAGCGGAGGCGACGCTGCGGGCGGCGCCGGCACTGCAGGTACCATTCTAGCCCGAGCATTAGAGCTATGGGCTCTTGAAAACCGCATAAAAGCTGTCAAAACAGCTAACAGCGGACGTCAAAGACGGGATGCGGCATCCCGCTCAAGAGACGACGCATATGGATCAAACTTGACGGAAGAAATTGTCCACGCCGAAGACGATCTCGAAACGGAACTAGACGCACATGCAGAGGGTCTTTTAGGCACAGCTCTGAACAGAGTTCGCCCGCGTCGCGCAGGCAAAAGACCGCAAAGACCAGTTACGATTTCGGCGTCAATGAATCCGCCTGAAGAAATGGAAGTCGAGGAACCTATTGGGCGAAGTAGAAGAGGAGGCGAGGCGCAATTACCTAGTCGACGCAGTCCGACACGACGTGTACAATCTAGACGTCCTGACGGTTTTTGATCAATGTCTCTGGCTGCATATTCCTTTAGATAGTAGTTTTGGGGGGATTCATGTTCAATTTTGCATTGGGAGCGAAAGCGGGTGGGCGTATTGGGTTTGCGATCAAAATCATGCCTGTTGATGGATGGATCTGGAGTAGAAAGATGAATGTAGGCGTTAGCACGTTTGAAAACGACAAACGATAATTTTACTGATTTGAAATCTTCTCGAGTCTACGTATGTACCGTGGTGTATGAGAACAGGCCCACACCTTCCAGGATTGGATCTCGATTGCGTGAAAGTCTGTACAACTGTGGTTCTGTCTAGATACGCCTAACAAACATAAGGTGATATGTATTCTAAAGCATTCAACTTGAATACAAGAATTGGCAGTGAAAGAAATAATTCTCCAAGAACAAACACCCAATGACCCAATGAGTTCATGCACTGTTCAGACCCATATATCCTTGATATCAATCACATATTTGAACGCCGGAACCGGGAAAATTATAAAAGCAATGCTAATCGCCAATCAAAAGGAGAAGAAGAAAAAGTTGATCATCCCCAAAGTGGAGGATGAATGTACTCCGCGGCCCTGTCAAGAAGATTCGGATACGTCCAATCACCGCTACTGGAGCTTTCGGGGGTCGGAGGAGGTAATGATCCCATGTTCGGCGTGAACCCGGCTTGCGACTGGGGGTTCACGGACGAGGTACGTCTGTACCCCAATGTTTGCGGGGCTGATAATGAATCTGTGGAACCAAGTGAGGCCGTCTGACTACTACCGGTCTGACCATTGTACGAATCGAAGGCGATGTTGAGCTTTTGTAATGCGCGCAGAGTTCGTACAAGGGGCTTTGCCCATTGCGTTTGTGTGTCCATGGTGATATTCGCGGGGATCGACGCAGGTTGCGCGCCTTGATAGGAATCTGAGATTGATAAGTGAGCTTTAGTAACCCCTTGGATGGTGTCAGATTGTGGGTAGCCTGTGGGCAATCCATTTTGTGCCACAATTCCAGGGGACAACATACTCTCACTGCCAGGAGGGACAACTGCCGTGGCAGAATCAAAGCCGCCCTCGGCAGTGGCTCGTTCTGATATTATGACTTCGAGTTCGTGTAGAAGCTGCTTGACTTTCGGTTCGGTCTTCCCTTCCTCGATGACGGCGAGTAGGAACGCGCAACTGATAGCACGTTGCAAGGTAATCCACGCGCGCGAGCCGTGGTTGCTAAAAGAGTGAAGCTCGATATAAGATTCGACTGTGCTAATGAGATGCTCAACACAGTAACGACGGACGACAGGTTGTAGTGGGTCGTCCCTGTCGGCCTCAGCCTTCAACGCTGGTCTGCAGAGTTCCGAGGTTATGTATGATGAGTGCACCCTCAGCGCAAGCCTTTGGAGATGATCCATGTCCGTTTGACAATATCGGCGTTCCCGCAAATGCGGAGACGCTTCCGCAAGAAATTGCTGTATCCGGTCTTTATATGATTGCATGCTTTTGAAACTCATATGAAAATGGGGTGTGACCATACGACCACGGACGACTTCGAGCGTCAGTGATATGATTCTGCACATCGTCTCAAAATAATCACGATTGCCTGGTTTGGACTCTGGTCTGTCCGCAATGTCAGGTTGGCTGACTGCCACCGTTGAGGGTCGGTCATAGGATAAGGAGAAATGGCTGTCCTGCCAAGCCATAGACCACCTGAAATTAAATACAGGTCAGTACTACTTGCTCAATGAAAGGCAGAGCTGATCATCTCACCATATGTGTTGCCTAGTGTACCGTTCGACAGGGTCGAATCGATTTGACTCAACGTGAAGTCCTAAAGCTAGGCCCATGCGCATCGTCATGCCTTGAAAAGGTGTAAGTAACGAGGAAAAGGAAAACGAAGAATATCGTACCTAGGAGAACATAAGAAACACCAGGGTTCATGTTGTAAGAGAGAACATTGCCAATAATCAGCAGTGTCTTCATTGCCTCGAGAGTAGGTTGGGAAACAAAATTGCACATCCGAAGACATTGATAGGCACAGCAAACTATATGCAATCAGTATCGCGATCAGATAAGATGGACTCGAAGCGCCAAACTCACCATAAACCTGTGATGTAAGTTCTCGTTCTCTGCCAGGAAGATCTGATGATTGACACCCAGATGCCATGACAGCAAAGAGCAAACCGATAAAAGCCAGGTTCATGCCGAAGGGGCGTTGTGAAAGCCCTCGATCCTCGCCTTGTTTCAAGACGCCCCCAGCAGCGTTCCGATTCTGCAAGAAAGTGTGCAGGTTCTTTTCGAAACCCGGAACGTCCACCAACACCGGATAAAGAGTGCCGGCAATGTCTCTGTAGTAATGGAAGAACCTGGAAGACTTATTAATGAAGTGTAGTCAATTGAGTGTCTTTGTATACTGACTCTAATATTTGTTGATCATCAGGTAAAGCACCACAGACTGCGTTTACGTCGAACGCAGACGTATCGGAAGACCACAAGTCAACGAACGGATACGTAGCAGTCTCATTGTCGAGACCCAATTTTGGTAGAATGCCGCCCTCAAGAAGCGCTTGAGCTTGCAGAGAACCAGACTTATTCAGAATATATGCCAACACTGATCGTGATCCAAGATGTACGGTGCCTTCGCCATAAGTATGTGTCGTGTGTATACCCTCACGCTCTGGAGATGTTCGAGCCGAAGAATGATTCGCATCAACGCTCTGGCCGCTTCCGGGTAGGGCGACCGAGGAAGGGCCGCCGTCAATCTGCTCTAGACCATTCCTCAGAGTTGATATCGCTTGTTCCATTTCCCTCAATTTGTTGCATACATTATTCCAATGTTCACGAGGCACTGAAATTCGTCCGCCCGAGTCAAATTCAGCAGGGACACTATCTACGGTCTCTGACTTGACCTGGACGCCGGTGCTTTCGACACTCGGTATGCCCGAGTCCGGCAGGTCTTCATTGATCACGGTAGGCAGGTAGGTCATGTTCGCTTGTCGTTTTTTCGACGGTCGCTCGTAAGAACAAAGATCCGCGTGGTCTCGTTTAACGCAGCCATCGCAGGGAAGATTACGATCGCATTTGACTTTTCTGGTATGACACGGATAACAAGCTTTCGGTTCTCGCGCTTTGCGTTTCGTCCTAATAATTGCGTCTATTTGTGCCTGCGGTAAATCAGAGATCGAAGGGTTCTGAGCGGCACTCGATCCTCTGCCCACGCCGGGGGAGAATGGATCGGGTCGTGAATAATATGAAGCCATAAATGTATGGTGAGGGGCGGGACTGTAGATCGGATCGTTGAAGCTGGTGGTGCCGATGCGCGAGTTATGAAATCGAACGATCGTCGGGATGGGTGAGTCAAGATCTGACGAGATGTACAAGCAATTCCATAGTCACATTGATAATTTCTCGAGATAGTCGCGCAAAATGGGAATCGTGATGCAGCAACGGCGAAGAAAGAGAATCGACGTCTGGAGTAATTGGCTGCGATGTTTGTTTCCGGCAATCGACGATCGTCGATCTTTCCTTCTAGCCATAAGTCACGTGAACTCAGAGCTAATTAAGCACTTGAGAATGACATGATTGGTCGAGCTGTGCCCAGACAGCTCCCTCTTGCCTAATCCGGCCATGTTCGGCTTCAACTTCTTCCATTTATTTGGTCTGAGTTACGCTGCGCACAATCGACGGCCCTACGATCCCAAGAAGATAAATGCTATGCTTCTTTATTATGATCTACTAATATACATTTTGTCCGTTGCATATGATATTATGTCCAAGAGACGGAAACTCCGAAAGAAAAACAAAAGAACGCTGCCAGTCGCGAATAATGCTTGTACGCTTGTGATTTGTGAAGCTTTCCAAAGAGATGTTCGAGACATAATCGTGTCGCAAATCTCTTCCCCCCTCCCCTTCCTCCTGGGAACAAGTTTGTTGTGCCTCATCGAGCTGGTCCTGAACTTCAGTGTTCCGAATCGGAAGGCACTGCTTTGGTTTCCTCGTCTTCCACATAAGCAAAGCGTGAGAATGACCTGATCCTCTCACCGTAGAACCAGAAAACGTAGGGAATTGCACAACATGCGAGACCCAGGAATGCGAGAAGAGAGCTTGCCCACTGGTAGCCGAGTCTATGATACATCTGCTCGGTGAAGAGGACACATCCTGCTCCCCACATTGATCGTAAGAAAGTCTTGGCTGCGAGAGCGGATGCTGCTTGGTGTTGGTAGGTATCCACTGAACATACTGTTAGCAGGCGTTCTTGAATAATCACGGTGAGCGGAATCTCTGATGGACGTACCGAGATAGTTATTTGCAGAATTGTACAAGAAAATGAAACCGAAGCCGACTGGGAAGCCTCCAAGACAAGGACCTATCCAGTGCAGGCGTGGATATGAAGTCCAGGCGAAGATGAAGAGACCGATGGGTATGAACCAGCAAGAAAACATCATAGGAATGAGTCGAATCTCCGCTGGGGGCTTGCCGTTGTACTTGGCATGCATTTTCAGATAGTGTTTGTTAACGAATGGAGCGCACATTGCACTAAGGACGACTCCAATAGCCAATGGAATGAACATTAGACCGGTAATACCGGGGCTGTAACCTTTTCCTTCTTGATAGATGATAGGATAGCTAGAAGATGTCGTTAGCCGCTTCTAGTTTGAAGTGAGGAATAGAAGTGGATAGATAGACATACGCAACGAAGAACATGTATAGCAGGCCGTACAGGACGGACATATAGAGTGAAATGAAGAGAACAATAGGTTCGAGAAACAACAATTGAAACGGCCGTAGCATGAAGATGCGGATCCTCTCACCCAGAGGACGAGAGTCAATCTCTTGTTCTGTCACAAATTTGGGATCATTCTCAGTCTTGCGCAATTTCCTGGCGCGAGCTTTCAACAAGGTCGGGGCGTACGTTTCGGGAACAGTGAAGGTGATTAGAATCCAGGTAATACCAGCAAGGATCAACTGAATCCAGTATAGCCATCGCCAGCCGGCAGCATCGTAGAGGAAGCCGCCTGCCAGAGGTCCGATAGCAGGTCCAATGAAAGGGGCAGCGCTGAAAGCGGCCATTGGCACACCACGTTCTTCATTTTTCCAGAGATCTGAAAGACTACCTCCGACCAAGGTCATAGGTGCACTAAATGCAATACCGTCGATGGCTCGACAGACAATGAGTGTTCCGATATTGGGCGCGACGGCACAAGGAATCTCAAAGATAAGGGCGATGAACAGTGTGACCACGTACACGGGTTTTCGTCCAACGACTTCAGATAACGGCGCAAAAACCATAGGGCCTGGGCAATTGAAATTAATGGTTGTGATTCAAGCAATTGAGATGAAGCGATCTGTAACTTACCGACTCCAAAGCCAACAACAAACACAGTGATGGTAAGAAGAGAAACTTCCAATGAAACATGGAACTCTTTGGCTGGTCCATCGAGGCCGGCTGTAATCACAGCACTCGCAAAAGCCACAACGAAACACGTGAAAGCGATGACTGCAGTGATATACCACTTGTAAGCCTTCGACCAGTTCTTAGGGTTCTCCGCGTCGTTAATAGTGAAAGTGACTAGTTTCCATTCCGCGACTTCGCCTGTCACGTTCGATCGAGTGTGTCGGACAATGTTTCCAGTTCGTGTTTCTGTGATATATTCTTCCAAATCGGCACCTTCGTTGACTTGCCCAAAAGGTAGCCCCGTGGGGTCGACTTCGCCGTCATCGTAGCCTAGTGAGAGGGTTCTCGATCTCATGTGCGCATATTGAGGTGGAGCTTCGCCTCCTAGTGTAGACATGGTGTGTATCCGAGGGTGTTGTCAATATTTGAAGTAGGAACTCGTATTCGAGATTTGAGTTGGTGTGCTGTGTCTCTTGCCTGTGTATGCTGATGATGCAGTAGTGTTATTATTGTTGTGGTATGTGGAAGACTGCGTGCGGTGTTTGTTGTTATTCAGAGTCCTGATAGTAAGGGGTTCAGCTTGTATTTATATACAGGATTCTTCAAACATGATGGACTTTGCAGAGTGGAACGACCTAGAAATGGTCTGCACGAAAGAACCCAAGATTTCCTGATCGGGAACTCTGAGATGATTTCCTAAAGCGGTAACATGCTTCGTAGGACTGACGCGCGAAACGGAACCGAAGCCCGACCGAGATTATCACTAGGAACCCGAGTCGACGGTCAATATGTGCGCATTAAGATCATTTGCGCCTGATGATGAATTTCTAGGACTCGACTCAATCAAATATCTCAATCTGGACGACTTTAAAATATATGCGCAAACCTACACACAATGGATTTGATTGTCGTCGACAAGACATCACTGCTCGAGATCCACTGGTCATCTGGAGATGGGCTCAGCCAATGAAGTTTCATAGAATTCAGTGCCATGATCAACAATGACAACACACTCAGTGACATAGAACTGTGTTTAGAGTGCGTATAGACACCAGTCTCGCTGACAGGTAGATGGACATGACGGCAAAGGCGGTTCACAGTATGCTTGCATGTGTTGATCGCGCCCAACCCGCTGTGTGATTACAGCCACCAGCCTATCAGTTTAGTATTAGCATAGATCGGTACGTTCTTAGAACCAGGTCGAGAATCGATAGAACTCGCATCTTGAGCAATGCCGAAAAATGAGAAGCGGGCCGGAATGTGTCCCGTGGAGGGATTAGGGCAAAGAAAATCAAGTGGTTACAAAGTACGTAGAAGCTCTTTCTATGGGGCGGAAAGAGGAACATGAACCCTTTTTCACCGCTAGTCCCGTTAGAGACCACATTCTCCGACGGAGCGTATTTCCAGTTTAGACTAAACTAGTTGCGCTAGTTCGAATTGGGAATCTAATATAAACGGCAGGAATGGCTTTGGTCGCCATTCGTAGTTGGGAAAACTACTAGAAAACGGCTTTTTTGATCACATAGATTTCTCTTGATGCTGAGTATAATACGGGTCAGTAATTTTTTCCTCATATTAGGAGCGCGAAGACACCTTGCCATGGAGGACTGAGGAGCTTCTGCTCTGTACAGGGCTACTCCCATATAGGTATGGTGGTGCTGTCACGTGGCTGATAAGAGAATTCTGGATCGATAGGCCGAAATCGGACTAGTGCGGGGCGACTATCAGCGAGGATGGAGCGTCACAGACAATTTTTTTGCCGACGACAAGAGTCATACTGGTATAGCTTGCTCAATTTAGCACAGCCAATGTGCCTTGTTGAATGATTGAAAAATCAATCAATGTGATATGAGCTGATCCAGAGTTTCATTTCTCAATCATATTCACAAAGCTCGCCCTCCACTTACCCTGCGATCTCGCGATCTCAGGATGGTGGCCTCCAATGAGCAGACCTACCTGGCTATCCCGGGACCTGTAGCATTCTCCAAGTCTCGCGGCCGTGCAATTGCCCTGGAAATTGGAGCAATCGATGTTCGAGCCCAATGGGTCCACTACGTTCACACTTCTCAGCCACTGCAGTCATCTCAAGAAGCTGTTCTTGAGCAACTCCTTCGATACGGCGACATTCTCGATATCCCTCCCACCTTCGAGCCAACCGATGGTACTGTGCAGACTTTCTACGTTTCTCCTCGAGTCGGAACAATTTCGCCATGGAGTTCGCAGGCAACCGGTATCTCGCACGTCTGCGGTCTTGCAACATTCGTAAAGCGCATCGAACGAGGGATCAAAATCTCAGCTCTATTTTCCGAAGGCTCAACACCTGAGGAAAAATACCTGGATCGTCTACATGACCGTATGACACAGGTTATTAGCCAGGAGGAGCCAGATCTTGCCAAGATGTTTTCGGATCACTCCCCACTTCCCTTGGAGACTGTCCCTCTCGATGCCGGCGATAAATCTCCTACAGAAATTCTTCAACAGGCAAACAAACGACTTGGCTTGGCCTTGGATCAATCTGAAATTGACTATCTTGTCGCAGCATACGCTTCGAACGGTCCCGTACCTCGCAACCCTACCGACGTCGAACTTTTCATGTTTGCTCAAGTCAACTCCGAACATTGTCGTCACAAGCAGTTCAACGCTTCCTGGGTCATCGATGGCAAACAAATGCCTAACAGTCTCTTCTCGATGATCAGAAACACACACAAGAAGAACCCAGAATTTACAGTCAGTGCTTATAGTGACAACGCAGCCGTGTTGCAGGGTGAAAATGCTGGCTTCTGGGCTCCGGATCCCGCAACTCGTGAGTGGACGCAGACCAAGGAGCAAGTCCATATACTGGCGAAGGTCGAAACACACAACCATCCTACTGCTGTTTCTCCCTACCCTGGTGCGGCCACTGGTTCTGGTGGTGAAATTCGAGATGAGGGAGCCGTCGGTCGTGGTTCAAGACCAAAAGCTGGATTAGCAGGATACTGTGTGTCAGACCTTCTTATTCCAGACCTCAGACAGCCGTGGGAACTTGATGTTGGAAAACCTCACCATATCGCAAGCAGTTTGGATATCATGCTTGAAGCTCCTATCGGAAGTGCGGCGTTCAACAACGAATTTGGACGTCCATGCACGGCCGGATATTTCCGAACTTTGCTAACCGAGCTTGATATTGGAAATGGTCAGAAGGAGATTCGTGGATACCACAAGCCTATCATGATTGCTGGTGGTGTAGGCACAGTCAGACCCCAGCACGCCCTCAAAGATCCCAAGCTGGTCAAGCCTGGATCGTTCCTTGTGGTTCTAGGCGGTCCTGCCATGCTTATTGGACTTGGCGGAGGTGCGGCGTCGAGTCTTGCTTCCGGTGAAGGATCTGCAGATTTGGATTTTGCTAGTGTCCAGCGTGGCAATGCAGAAGTCCAGCGCAGAGCTCAAGAAGTTATTAATGCATGTGTCGCGATGGGAGAAGACAGCCCCATTAAATTCATTCACGATGTTGGAGCTGGCGGTCTGTCCAATGCTCTTCCGGAACTGGTCCATGATGCTGGACTGGGTGCAACTTTTGAACTTCGGGAAATTGATAGTGCCGACCGTGGTATGAGTCCCATGCAAATCTGGTGCTGCGAAGCCCAAGAAAGATACGTCATGGCGGTCGGAGAAGATGGGATGAACAAGTTTACTGCCATTTGCCGACGTGAGCGTTGCGGCTTCTCAGTCGTTGGAAGAGCAGAGCAATCTCAACAGTATGAGGAGAAAAGACTTGTTCTATTGGACAGAGACTCCAAAGAGTACCCCAAGCCTATCGACCTTCCGCTCTCAGTTCTCTTTGGAAAGCCTCCCAAAATGACCAGACAGGTTGAGTCACGAAAGCTGAAGCTGCCTGCCTTTGATGCTAGTCTGTCAACATATCTCCCAGCAGCACCCTCAGAACAACATCTCCTTGAGGAAGCCGCCAGCAGAGTGCTGTCTCTTCCTGCAGTTGGTTCCAAGTCCTTTTTGATCACCATTGGCGACCGAACTGTCGGAGGTCTTACTGTCCGGGACCAGATGGTAGGACCTTGGCAAACTCCTGTTGCGGATGTCTCCGTCACAGCCACATCCCTCACTCAAGGCATTCAAACTGGTGAAGCTATGGCTATGGGCGAGAAGCCTACACTTGCTCTCATCTCGCCAGCTGCTTCCGCCCGCATGGCTGTTGCAGAGTCGTTAATGAACATCACTGCCGCCGATTTGTTCGATCGCCTTAGCAGAGTTAAGCTATCGGCTAACTGGATGTCAGCCAGCAGTCACCCTGGAGAAGGTGCCGCAATTTACGAAGCTGTCGAGGCCATCGGTCTCAGCTTGTGCCCTCAACTCGGAATCAGCATCCCAGTTGGCAAGGACTCGATGTCGATGAAGATGAAATGGAACGATGAAAGATCGAAGGAGGCCAAGGAAGTTACTGCGCCTTTGTCTGTTGTTATTTCGTCATTTGCTCCCGTCGAAGACTTCAAAAAGACATGGACCCCAGCACTTCGCAGGGTCGAGGATGTTGGCGAAACTGTTCTTATGTTCGTCGATCTCGCATCTGGTTACAAGGCACTAGGTGGCTCAGCGCTAGCGCAAGTCTTTAAGCAGGTCGGTCACGAAAGCCCTGATATTCGTGACGTAGAACTTTTCAGAGATTTCTTTGATGCCACGCAACAACTTCATGAACAGGGTATCGTGCTAGCATATCATGACCGTTCGGACGGCGGTCTTTTTACAACCCTGGCTGAAATGATGTTCGCTGGACGCTGCGGTGTTGAAATCATGCTTGACGATCTACAGAAAGCAGGAGATATTCAAAGCACCGTCGAGACTCTTTTCAACGAAGAACTCGGTGCTGTTTTCCAAGTCCGAAAGTCCGATGAGATTCAGTTCCGCTCTTGCTTCGCGACATGCGGGCCACCACCTGGCTTGATCAAGCGCATTGGTCGTGTCTCTGAGAAACCAAAGCAGAATTTCACCATCTACCACAAGCACAAATTGCTGTACCGCCAACCTCGTGGAAAGATTCAACAGATCTGGTCGCACACATCTTACCACATGCAAAAACTCCGCGACAACGCAGCATGCGCCGACCAAGAGTTCGCTAACATTCTCGAAGACACTAACCCAGGTATTTCATGGAACATCAAATTCGACCCTAAAGATAAATGCCTTCCTATCCTCACAAGCTTGATGTCTCCGTTCAACAACAAGCCTCGTGTAGCCATACTTCGTGAGCAAGGTGTCAACAGTCAGGCTGAAATGGCCTTTGCTTTCAACCTTGCTGGCTTCACCGCTGTGGACGTGCATATGACCGACATCATCTCTGGTCGCGTTTCCCTAGCAGCCTTTGCCGGTCTAGCTGCCTGCGGCGGATTCTCGTATGGGGATGTCCTCGGCGCAGGTCAAGGCTGGGCCAAGTCTGTCCTACTCCACGAAGATAGTCGCAAAGAATTCAAGAATTTCTTCGAACGCCCCGACACTTTTGCCCTCGGTGTCTGCAACGGCTGTCAATTCCTCTCCCGTCTCAAGGATCTCATCCCTGGCGCCCAATCCTGGCCAAGCTTTGAGCGAAACGCTAGCGAGCAGTACGAAGGCCGTGTGGCGATGGTCCACATCTCTGATCCCGATGCTTCTGCACCCTCTGTATTCTTGCACGGGATGCATGGCTCATCACTGCCCATCGCCGTCGCCCACGGCGAAGGTCGCGCATCCTTCGCAATGACCCAGAACGTCACAGCACAGGACTTTGTCAGACACAACCTCGCGCCCGTCCGATATGTCGACAATACCACTCTAAAGCCTACCATGACATACCCTTACAATCCCAATGGAAGCCCTGAGGGTATTGCCGGTATCAGATCTCCGGACGGCCGTGTCTTGGCTATCATGCCTCATCCTGAGCGTACTGTTTTGGGTGGTGTTGCTAGTTGGTTGCCGGCTGATGCGCAGAAATGGGGTGATGTTGGTCCTTGGGGGCGTATCTTTTACAGTGCTCGCCGATGGGTTGGTTAGACGCTGCGTTGTGAGGCTTTTTTATATAAAATATGCATAGTTTGTACTGACGATTTACCATGGAATGCAATATTCATTTTTCATTATTCAGAATTGATAATGCTTCTATTTGTTCGTAACTTACTTGGGTATCTATGCTTTATTTTTGTCTGGATGTAATCACTTCTTCGACTGCGCATTCCATGAAAATCGATCGGCGAGTATATCCCAACTTTGTTGTCCATCAACCCTTCCCACGCCCCTCAATCCTGCAATCACGAAGGCTAACGATCGGTGGAACTGTCTCATTACATGTTCCAATCGGTGGGTATATGATGATTCGATGAACGATATACTGGTCATGCCTTCGTCGAAGTATGTCTCGTCATTATCATCGTCATTATTGTTGTTGTTATCCTCGCGGTAAATCTGGTCATCGTCTTCAGAGTCAGAGCTATCTTCCGTTCGTCTGCGGTGACGTCCTCGTCTCGATGACTGTTGTAGACCTTTAGGAGCAGTCGACGAGCGTGATGCATCGTATCTATGCGCCTCTCCATGGCGCGCAGCTTGAATATCTGCAAAATGAATACACAGATCTAATAGGCTGATGACTGCTTGATAAATAGGCGCTAAATTGTGCGACAGAAGGCACTGCTCTTCAAGTGAAGACATGTATGATTCATGTACCGAGATCATGCTGTCTATATCTGGCGACTCTGCCAGCAATTTTTCCATGGATACAGTGTTTGTGGCTAGTACCATGTCTGTGACATGCCCATAGAGAATGTTTGTGAACCAAAGCAGATTGTGTCGGATGATGTAGCCCAGGCCGTCATCTTCGCCTTCATTCTGCTCCTCAGTGTCTTCCCTTTTGAGTAGTCGTTGTCGTTCAAGAATATACTTTGCGCGTCGAATTTGCATCAGGAATGTAGAGATGCGTTGATACATGCTCAAAGCGGGTTTGGTGATGATATTCGCAACAGGCCAAGGGAGTACATAGTCTATCGAAATTGACTTGAGGATCTTGACTTTTCGACTTTGATTTTCAAAGTCTTGGAACGTCTTGCGAGCCGAACGCACGATGAGTCGGGATGTATCAACACAGTCAATCTCTTTGAATGCGCTTTGGACTAACTCAGTGAGAAGGAAGCGGTCGTTCCAGAAACCGCCACGTTTATCTAAAGACTCAAAGATTTTGCTGTCGATTATGGTGGAGACAGAGGCGTCTTTGGACAGATAAATATATTGCAGTGCGGAAAGTGATGCCCATAATCCGCATTGCTCTTTGACTTGTTCACGCAACATACTAGAAGCGAGGATGTTGTTCGTTGAAATCAGATTCTCAACTACCTGATCTAATAGGCTAGAAAAGGGCAAAAGCTGCAAGGTTGTATCATCCGGACACACAGCTTCAATATCGAGCGGTTCCCAAAGGGCTGATTCTAACTCATCCGTGGCGACGTTCAGATTTCGCAGGAAAACCATGCTCTTGCCCGTAGTAAGAATCCTGCGGGCGCTTGGTTTGATGAATGCAGGCGCATGCAGATGCTCAGATGTCTCTCTCAGAAGGTACCAGTCATGCCATAAAGTTCGCAAGTCATGATCGTGTCCGCGGTTTGTGATGAAGAAATGGTCCTGAGAAGCCTCGAGATCTCCGCTCCTCAACCACAAGCGCAGTGGCCGTGCATAAGCCTCGAAACAGGAGAAAAAAAGCTTTGCGAGAGACTTGTATTGGTCTTCGTTTCCAGAGGCTTGATTGACGCAAACTAGGTTGTAGAGCAAATCTAGGCAGAGGAAGGATTGCCCTGGTGGGGCTGAGCCTAAGCCCAACTTCATGACCATGTCAGCCAGCAGCAAAAGTACCCGCACTTCTTTTTGAACTTCTTCTATCAACTGTAACAAGCTGACAGTCACCGTTTGTTTGGATGATAGATATCTTAGTTGCATTCTTGACAGAAACGCATCAAAGTCCGCCAATTCCCTTTCAACGCCTCTGGTGAATGTTTGCAAGAATATCACGGACTGTGGAATCTTTACAAACTTCCTCAACTTCCCAAGCTCCACGCCCATGTCGGCGCAGGAACGAAGCATATGTAGGAACGCCAAGTTAGAGGCATGGCTAAGAGCATATCTCCTATCTACAGCAATGCTATTGTCGATATGCCAGAACAATGACGTAGGTAGTCCCTGAAGCATGAATAGGATCTCACGAGCCGCCTGCAGCTCCGTGATGAGACGTGCATGACTCTCTGCGAATTCGCGGAAAGCGGCCGAGTCGTACTCCCAAAAATGACCACTCTTGATTGTTTTGAGCAAGTTGTCATCCTCTCCAGACGTGAGTAGTTCCTCAGGTATCACGAATTCATCTCTCAATGGCTGTGCTCTTTGAGGCAGTATCCTTGGAATTGAAATGCCACTCGAGGCAATCGAAGACTCTGAGTCGGAAGAAGCCGCGCCGTAGTCAACGTCACCCCAGATATCTTCATCGGCAAACTCGGATCCAGCAGTATCTAGTTCTGACCATTTGAGCTGAACTGACGTATTGTCGTAGCTGGATGTTTCAAATCTAGGCACACTTGATACGTTGGCAGGGCGGTCAGAAAGCTGTAAGAGCAGAGACAGGTATTCTGGCGTCCATGAGGAGCGCTGTCTGTCCAATTCTGATAGACGACTACCTAAAGCGTCTGCTAGGTCATCCTTGTTGAGAACGCGGAATTTCTCCAGCAGGCCATCCAGTTGCTTCTCTACAGCGAATGGATCGGTCCGATTCCAGGTGCTACTGTCCTTTAAGGTAGCCTCACAGCGTTTCCTAGTCGTTGAGAATGTGACAGAGGTCTGATATCAAGTTAGAGCATGAATAAGACCTGATACAAGGTACACACGTACCTTATCTGATGGTGTTAGTGCGACGATCAATTCATCGATCAAGCCCCCAACGGCCGCCAAGCGGGCCATGATGATACCACACCACGAATTGCATCGAGCAGGTGATCAGGTGTATCTCAGGCAGATTGAACTAGTCCACCTCCGCAGATGTAACACTTATGAGACTGGATATTTACTGTTTAAAGCCACTGTTGTGAGTATAGGCTTGGATTTCGTCCGTTGACGCGTGGATGGCCGCGCGTGCTAGTCCTAATCAGGAAAGGCGCCGAGTATTGGAGATCCCCAGGCCGAACTTCTTAAGGGGAGATGATTATTTTCGCCATCTTGACTAGACAGGTTGCACAAAGCCTGGTAAGGAAATACAGTTCTTCAGGACAGATCTGCCAAATCCTCGAGTCCGCATACCGTCATTGATCAATCATCACATCATACACCATCGAATATCCTTTGATCGAGCTTCCGTTGCGGACCCATCGCCATCATGGCCATCGCAAGGCCAATTCGGCTCCTTGGAGCAGTCGGGATACTCGGAGTGCTACTGGTGATGTACAGACTATCGCAGACATCGCAGATCCCATCAATCACAAGTCCGACGCATACAGACAAAATAACAGATGGCATGAAGAGGGATCCTTTGTTAGATCGTGAGTTCTTATCAATCAAAGAATAGCCGCCGACACGAACCAGGATACACTGACCTCATCCCGAACAGCGACTGGAGAACCTGAAGGTATATTATGGCGCGCCGAGGACCACGATTATGCCCCCGATAGCGAGAACTCTGCACGTATCAATGCGACGCTTCTGTCGTTGGTTCGCAACGAAGAGCTAGGCGAGCTTGTTACGACAATGAAGCAACTCGAGAGCACATGGAACCACAAATTCAACTACCCCTGGACATTTTTGAACGATAAGCCTTTTACTGAGGAGTTTAAACGCAAGACTCAAGAAGTTACAAAAGCAAAGTGTTATTATGGTATGAGCATTGATCAAAGAGCCCGTGAATTACTGCTTACGCATTGTTAGAACAAATCCCCGCCGATCACTGGGAAGCTCCCGAATGGATCGATGACGACCTCGTTAAAGAATCGAACAAACTCCTCGAAGAACAAGGCCTTCAATACGCCGGTAAAGCGTCGTACCACAAAATGTGCCGATGGAACAGCGGCATGTTTTACAAGCATCCGGCTCTGGCTAATACGCGATACTACTGGCGAGTCGAGCCCAAGGTCGAATTTTACTGCAACGTCGACTACGACGTCTTCCACTACATGCAAGACCACAACAAGACCTACGGATTTACTATCAACCTCTTTGATGCCCCGGAGAGTTTGCCCTCCCTCTGGCCCGAGACCGAACGCTTCCTTGCCGAACACCCCGAATACATCGCCGACAACAATATGATGGAATGGCTTGTGGACGACAAGTTGCGCCCTGAGCATAACAAAAAGGCCAATGGCTACTCTACCTGCCATTTTTGGTCGAATTTTGAGATCGGTGATATGAACTTCTTCCGGAGTGAAGCCTACGAGGCTTATTTTAACCACCTTGACCGTGCTGGTGGATTCTTTTACGAGCGATGGGGCGACGCCCCGGTTCACTCGGTTGCCTTGGGTCTGTTTGAGGATGCCAGCAAGATTCATTGGTAAGTCAGACCCTCAAAAGACCATCGTCGAACGAATCACTAACACATAGGATCAGGTTCCGTGATATTGGCTATCGTCATATCCCCTACTTCAACTGCCCTAATTCACCCAAATGCTCAGGCTGTACACCCGGCAAATTCTACGAAGGAGCCTCTTTCCTCTCCAAAGAGGATTGCCGTCCCAACTATTTCAAATACGTTGGAACTCATTGATCATCTTGTGTCTTTGATCAAGCGGTACATAATGTGTTACGACATTATCCATTATTCTATTTCTGTGTCTCTTTCAATTTGCATTCTTCTCCTGTAAGTCTACGCATGAATTCATCGAGGACGATGGGGTTGCTCTCTATATATTGGAAATAATACAGCGGAGAACGGCGTTTTTTTGACTTTGGTCGTCTACAAAATCTTCATCGCATTCTATGTTTGGAAGTTTCAGTTCATATACCAGATATAAAATGCATTCAATGATTTATACCAGAATAGATTCGCTCGAAGACTCTTCTTATAATTAGACTCGGTAGGTGGATGTAGAGCCCATGTATATTCAGGCTACTGAACGATCGCCCGACATGATGCGGCATGTATCTCAGGAGAATCATAATGAGCCGATGTGGTTGCCGCAGTTCGATCGTTAAAGCAGAGATATCATTGAGACGGCAGAGTCATCGATAGACATGATGAGGTGGATAGCTTGGTGTTTTTGAGTACGAGGCCTGGTTAGGAGCTTACTGAAAACGAGATTCTTCTTCATCCACAAAGCTTTCTATTTATCTATACAGATTTCTCTCCAGAATTTCGAGAAGGCGAAAGATTTCAGACTATGACACAAGTATCACACACAGGGAAGCACAAAAGGGCAAAAACAGGATATAAGAAATCACGCTACCGGTGCTAACGCTATTCTTTTACTCGCTCTTGGGGTAGAGTTCCTCCTGGAGGGGGACGCCGAGCTCGGTTCGGAGACCCTCGAGAGCCTCGAGATATTGCTTATATTGAGCGTCGTTTTCGACTTTAGCGCGGATACCTATTATGCGTGAGTTAGTCGAGTGCAAAGACGGAACGTAACGTCATGACCAACCTTCGAAAACTCGGACGGCAGTGGGGAAGTCGTTGACGCGGCGAGCTGCGCGGAGAGCAGCAGAGAGAACTTCAACAGAGGGGACGAGATCGTAGGCGAAAGCATTGTTCAAGTTGCGCTATAACCAAGTGTTAGTCAATTGGTACATAGTGGTCCAGCTTTCGGCGTCAGCTGAACGCTTGCTACATCCGTTGACGTACCTGGAGCTCAAAAACATCTTGGACGGCGTCGAATTCCTTTTCATATCTAATTGATCGTCAGAATCTATCACAAGTAGAACATTGACGCTTGTCGAGCGGTGGTTGTTGGCAACGACCAGCGTCTCACGGGTATGGCATGATGTCGAATTTCAACGTCCGAAACATTCACCACCAATTTTCCTCCCGCCCAATGCAACGTCACGACACAATTGGGGATGCGTACCTGGCAGAGAACTCCTCGTAGGTCTCCTCCTCGTGGCCGCTGCGAAGCTTGGTAGCGGTGCTGAAGTTATTGGCAATAGCGAAGGAGGAGGGCGTAACGCGGATTGAGCGAGGAGCGTACGACGAAGCTCTGATGAAGCTTCTTGCCGGGCGGACGGATCGCGTCGCGAGGCGGAAAAGAGTAGCGGAGGCCATTGGAGCAGACTAGGCGAGGAAGATATGGCAATTGATGTAGCTGTTGTGGTTGTTGCTCGTCTCCAATGGGAGGTACCAAGGTCGTGGGTGAGAAAGAGGTTGATTGGGAGGTGCGGTTGGAGGTTTCCACGGAGTTTTGCGGGTGGTGTGATGCTGTCGTCGCGGCCTTGGTGCCTGAGGCTGCAAGGCCGCAATCGTCCCTATCCAGAAAGACTCCGACCCTTTTCGGCATGAAGTCGAGCAATTGACACACGGAGGAGATATTCTGAAGGATGGCTACCGCGGAACAACATTGCCATCTCAGATATCATGCTACAAAACACAAAGAATTGTCAAGTGTAGAAGCAAGCTGCCGGTATTGCATACATGCACGGATCGGCCAATCACAGCTCACGAATTAGTGTGCCTGATATAGAACGGTTTTATATCGATTGATCTTATCTACTACGTAGTATCTTTATGCTATCGATATCCTCCACGATCTACGAAGCATAAAGCTTGCTCCCAGATCTCGAGGTCCGTTGGAATAGCAGTCGTACAGTTCTCTGTCCGAGTACTCCGTGCTACGAACGCAGTCAACCAGCCAATCAAGCGTTGTACAATTGATGCTCGCAATCCTATTCACACTCAATGTCCTTCAGATTCTTGTGACAAAGGAGCGCAACCTGACATCATGAAGCAAATATACAGAAGACGCCTGGTCATCTACCGAGGTAAACAATGACAGCGTTGTGGTTGCGAGAGAGTTGCAAAAAGAGCTGCGAGCAGCCTCGGCGAAGTTGAATGTGTAAGCGGAGTGCCCGGAAACACAGGTCCATTCAAGTACACAATCTCGTTAAAAGGCAGCAGATCAGCCAGCTTAGCTTGCGAGAGAGTTGCGAATGAGAGCTGCAAGTAAGAAAAAACAAGAGAACTTTTGCGGCGTTCCACTCTGTTCCCCCTTTTACATTGGCCGCCAACACGCTAGCCCCGAACAGGCCAAGCATCCTTTTCTGTTTAATAATTCTGACCTCGCGTGCCTCGCTGTCCTCCTTCTGTTCCTCTTCTTCTCCTGATTTCTTTTCTTCAATCAGGTTGTTCTTCACTGGCTTTTGCCTCGATTCTTTCCTTTATTCAAATTCATTCCTTGAATGACTTCAGTTATCCGCCGTTAGTATTTTAATTTCCCCTGTTCTTCTTTTCTGGTCGCGACCTCATCCCGTCAGCCGCAACCCATCCGGACAACGCCGCTGTGACAGTTCTCGCCTGATCTTGCAATCGATTTTTGAAAGCATCGTATACAGCGATCATATCCACAACCATGTCTTTCGACCTCAAACAGATTCCTCTACCCACGATCGATCGCCCGTTCGGCATCGAATTATGGCCATACTTCAACAAGGCATTCGACGCCGTCGTCGGATATCCTGCAGATGATTTTCGCTTCGTGAATGGAGAGACGCCTATGTCCACGTTTAAAGAAACCGCTATAGCCATGGTCACATATTATACTATCGTCTTTGGTGGTAGGGAGATCATGAAGAAGCTCCCAGCTTTCAAACTCAACACCCTGTTCATGATCCACAACTTTATCCTCACAGCTGTGAGTGGAATTCTGCTCGTTCTCTTCCTGGAACAGCTGATTCCTACCCTCTACCACCATGGTGTCTTTTATGCCATCTGCGACCACAACGGTGGCTGGACTCAGCCGTTGGTTGTTTTGTACTATGTGAGTTCTTGCGCCGATATTGGTAACCTGCCAACAACTAATACTTTCGCCAGCTCAACTACCTCAACAAGTACCTCGAATTCCTTGACACTGTGTTCCTTGTCTTGAAGAAGAAGCCATTGACTTTCCTTCACACCTACCACCACGGCGCCACCGCATTGTTGTGCTGGACCCAGCTCATTGGACTGACTGCTGTTTCATGGGTTCCCATCACTCTTAACTTGACCGTCCATGTTGTCATGTACTGGTACTACTTCCAGAGTGCCCGTGGTATTCGGATTTGGTGGAAGAAGTACATCACCATTCTTCAGATCATCCAATTCGTCATTGACCTGGGTATGTTATTCCCATCCAATTGTCTACAGAGTGAGTGCGAGTGCTAATTGAGAGATCAGGGTTCATCTACTTCGCTTCCTACACCTACTTCTCCAGCACCTACTTTTCCTGGGCTCCTAACATGGGTACATGCGCCGGTGAAGAATTTGCTGCTTTTGCTGGCATGGGTATCATCTCCTCTTACCTCGTTCTCTTCATCTCCTTCTACCTGGTCACCTATAAGAAGGCCGCCAAAACCGGTCGTCCTCGCAGCAACACTGGTCGTCAGGCTCTCATCGACATGAAGGATGCCGAAGTTCCCAGCCCAATTGCCCCGGGTCGGAAGGGGGCTTCCAACGGCGCCACGACAACTGGCCGCCAGGGACCTGTCACTCGATCTCGCAAGGCATAATTGTGGGGTCATCAGTCTCACGAAACGATACCAAATTGACTTGAAAGTTACTTGAGTGAAACATGAGAGTCCTACGGAAACGACTTGCAAGAAGCTGCATGGTCCCACATACGAAGTCCTTCATGGACAAATCTATTATCTCTTCAACTGTATTCTATTATTACAGACCTTACACGTTTAATGAGCGACGGTTACGACTGGGTCGATTTCTCGGTTGAATCATCTACAAAAATCATAATATGGGAAAGAAAGTCGTTCGATCGATTCTATGAGTGGAAGATGGGCATATAGAAATGGAACGAATTCCGGCGAAAGTCGGTGGTCTATTATTTTTAGATCTACGGTTTGTCTTTCCGCCAAATTCATCGCTTTTGTATTATTGTATATCACTTTTTTTCGGCAATCCTATTTTTTTTTACGCCTCTGGACTATGTTGACTCATTGAACGTTGACTAATCTTGAGGTATGCGAGTTATGCTTGAATGCTTATGTTTTAGCTAAGACTGAGTCATTAGAAGATAATATGTATTCTATGCATGGTAATAAAGATGTTGACAAGAGGAACGAACCTATATCTAGACCCGAAACATGGACTAGAACGTCATCCAGTGTCATGGGGTCGTTTCGAGGTACGGCGCTGTCTAGCCCCTAACGCGTCTGTTTCTATCAATGCCATGCGGATCAAGGCCAAAGGCTGCTAGCTAGCTATGTTACACTGGTCGCGCAACACCTACTTGAAAACACAGTCATGCGATGATCATCACATAGAAACAACTATAACCACATTTCCAACGGACATATACACCGATGCAGTCATCAATGAACGTCATCCCAAGGTCTACGTGTGCCGCTGGGCTATCAATTCATGCTAACGATGATGGCCATGCATAGGCGTTCTAGCGCCAGGCCGAACATGTTTCTCAGGATGATTGATGACCCTGCAGGTCCTTGGGTTAGTCAGATATTGGGTCATTTTGATCCCTTGGCGACGCACATATGATTCGATATATACACACTCACCTGAAGTTTGAAGCTAGGCTCACTGACAGAGTTCATTAGAGACCGAACAGACCCGAGACAGGTCCCAGGCAGTTGACAAGGAGATATTATGTCACCGTAACTACTGAATTGACACATATCAAGATGGACTTTCGTTACCAAGGCACCACAAAGTATCAGATGTTTGGCTCAATATAAATTTAGAAAGCAGAGGCTCTCACTGAGCATGGAATCCGAGCTGTCGCCTGTCACTGTCTTTGCGCATGGTGTCCGGCCCCTTGCATAATTTCCTGATTTGGAAAGTCGATGTCATATCCCTAACACCTTTGATCTGTCCTTCAACGGGTGGAAGAGTTGCTTCTCGTCGGTTCCATCTGAAGCTGGATACATCTTGTTCCGAGAAAAACGGCTTTAGAGGATCTTAATGTCACACATGTGGTTGTGTTTACAAATATATATCATATCGCTGTCTAGGTGACAGCATCATTGCCCCGGTGATTTCAGACTTGATTGAACAGGACAACATTCTGACTGCTCACTTCGGTCTGCACAACGGCTGTCATTGCACCAGCCGATTTATCAATCCATTCAACCAATTCATGGTTGGTATTCGGCCTGCTCTAAGCGACGCCGAGTGAAGACTCGGAGATTGGAACCAACCAAACCCTACCTTTCGTCTACTCTTGCTATCGCACGGACAAATGGCCAAGTGATCCTCAGTGCTTCGCCGTCTTTGAGTTCAGGTCAGAAAATATACAAAGAAGAACACATTCAGTACCAAGTGGATCGCAAGCATCCCTCAATTTCATCCCGGTCATTCAACTGTCAGGGCATACGCTGATTCCGCTCATGCACAACACCAACCTCGAAACATTACTGGCATCTTGGCCATAACCCACATACCAAGGCCAAGACTACGAAAGATTTTCTGGAACAGCGGCCATTACTCGAAGTATAACTCAACGAAACACTGGCAGTGTCACAAATCCGATTAAAAAATAGTTAAGCAGGGAGCACAGAGTGCAGCCTGCCATACCTCGTACATCAATAGACACTCGAGATCTGCAAGGGCCACGTCGATAGACAGGAAAAATCCCCGATTCATTTTACAAGTATGTAATGCCTTCCGAACCATTCAATGAAAAGTATGCATTCTTCAATGATACACTTTTGACGCAGGGACGAATACCTGGAAGCGAATGGTGGGTGTATGGGCCGGCTGCCTCTGACTGCGAGTCCATAATACCGGTAGAACGCAGTGCAATAGATTAAAAAACGATGGCAGGACCCGGTTCTTCGACTTTAATATATAACCTTTATATTCAACACCTGCCACTGACTTCTAGACTGAGTCTCTTTGAAAATCAACATATTAAACAGACCATAAGACGTTGCACTATTAATACACTATCGTCGACGCAAACCCTAACTAAGGCATCGGCAAGGAAGATGGCCGTTTCACCATCAGCCAATCACCCGCCTGTCTCACACTGAAACACATGAACTCCTTCGACAAGATAAGTCCACTGTGCATTAGCCTGCTTCTCAGAATGGTACGTATAATATCGCTCTATTCGCTATCCCTTCTAGGAGCTCCGAGTCCCTCTTTTTGCCTTCTTGGCCAAAGCAGGAGAATCGGCTGTGTCACAATCCCACGTTGACTGTGAGTTGTAAGTACTAAGCAGGAAACTTGCAGCAGATGGCTTCACTAGTTTGTGGACAAGAGGATGTTATCACTAGAGTCGGCATGGCATTAATCTATTCGAATACTGCATGCGTTCCCACCATATGGTCTATTCATTTACAGCGTTCTCCATGTGTAGGCTTTCAAGTTCTTACAACCGGATTCCAGCTTCGGACTAGTTTCATGCAGTGCGCCTGTCACCCATCGTGACTTTGGCCTCTTTTGGCTGACTGCCGAATCTAGAAGTGCGCCATGTTCGTCGTTCATAGTAGCATCTGATCTGTCAGCTATTTTCGCGGGTCGCCGCCCTTGGAATCAGGAATTTCTGCAAGAATGGAGGCAATTGCTGACGTTTTTTTTTGCCGGTCAGACTATATCATCGCCCTTGACCGGACTGACCATAATAATAATAAGATCCGTGGTTATAGTAAGTAAGCATGTCAATAATTGAACCCTGGACGAGGGTGTGCAATGTGGTCAGTGCCTGGCCAGTGGCATGGACAAGGATAGGGTTAGCGAACCGCCCAAAAAAGGCCCGAAACATCGACAGCATCAACGCAATCAAGGGCGTATGGCATCCACGTGTCCTCGCGAGTCAATCCGGTCGGGGCGAGAGGAGAGGAAAACAGGACGATAGGATGAGATCTTGGTCCTGGATAAGGGTGACTTGTGTCGGCTCCTGCATATCTGCCTTATTATCACGGTTGGCTTAGTCCTACATTCTGTACTTCGAGGGGAGCATACACCCTCCATAAATACCACTGTCAGAGAGTGATGCACGGAGAAGTCCGGTCTGTAACCGTAGGGGCCAAGAACCAACTCCCGCTTATCCATCAACCTGTAACTTCCAGGTATAGAGACTAACCGCTATAACGATAGCCTATACCACCCCCCCGTTATAGGTGACTATACTAGTGCAACGTCTCCATAGTACAGACTTTATGGTTTAATACTATCGGAGTGGTCTGGCATCACCATGTCATGTCAGGGCTCGACGTAAATAGTTTAACCCCATGAAAGCAAAGAATTGTACACGTACTTCGGATGATAGACATTCCTGGAATTCTTCCCCCTATCAACGTCAACCCTGTCATGGTCATTGTCACGGCAGATCTGTACCGAGAGGCCCCTGTCCGTTGCTATATTCGACCATAACGAACTGTATCATCGTGTCCTGCACTTCTCTTTTCTTTTCTTTTTTTCCTCTGGCCATATCTACTCCGTAATGCTTTGACTCTCTTTATTATTCTCCTACATACTTCAAAAATAGTCGTTGTCTCACTTGATTCTTTTCTTGCCCGCTCTTTGTGCTACAGCCACCACTCAAGTGCAGATGACCTAATATCATTAATGTCCTTGAGATTGTATCTCACAATTAAAACATCACCTGCGCGACACGAAACTCGAGAGAGCGCAATTAACTACATAAATACAGCACAGCTTACCCGTGCAACGGCAACATGGAAGCTTCTATGGCTTCAGAGATGGTCGCCAAACCAGACCAGAATGAGATCCTGCAAATGCATTCCATGCCACCTTGGAAGCGTTACGAGTCCGAAGAAGAGGACGTGTCCGAGACGAGCTCACAGAGCGTCTTTTCTCCCACTGAGGGCGATATAATCCACGACTCTGATGCAGATGAGTCTGTCAGCGAGGCAGAATACGTTGACGCCGAAATGCTTGCTCCAACAGTCTACAAAGTCAGCTCGGATGATTCATCCAGTCTCTATTCGCATCGTCTATCAATCATAACGGCAAAACGCAGCAGTGCCGCAACCTGCGTTCCCACTCAGCATGGACAGGAGACATCTACTGACGACAACGAAGATGTGTCTCCTTTTACTGAGTACATGACACCACCTATGTCACCAATCTACCTATCGGCTGTATGCTACGTACCGGATGAATCAGAAAGTTCGTCTCGAGACGAATCATCCGCAGATGCTGAAGATAACGACGAAGAGGAAGTACACGAAGTCTCCGAGGCCAAGCAGGTCTTTTTCAGGTCGCCGGCTTCTAAACCGAGCATCATCATGATCCAAAGTCCTACTACTGAAGCTATTCTCAGTGCCCGAATGGGCAATCCGGTTCAGCCGCAGCAATCTAACGAGCAGAAAATACAGGAAGAGTCGCCGCTTAATCTTCGCAAGAGGTCATCTACGCAAAGATCCTCGAGTGCCTCAGGAATGACAGCACCGGCGGACCGCTCCAAGCGCTACTCGGCCATGTTCTACCGTGACTTCACCCAAAACGGCGAAGTTACATACTCTGATTCTCGGAGTCATACACGAGCCCAATCCTCGCAAAGTCCCGCACGGAACTCATCGCGTCCAAGAATAGGAACGCGAAAGGACAGCCTTATCAGCAACGCCAGCAATGCCAGCAACGCTACAGACTCTTCGGAAACACGGCAATCACGACCACGACGAGTTCCATCTCAACGCTCCTCTTCCCGAAGCAGTCGCTACGCACCAGACTGCGAGTCACCACGCAACTACTCACGACCACGCTCAATCCGCAGCTCAAGCGTTGCCAGCGACATGACAGCTGCAAGCTCGGCATCATGGAAACGCGTGCACGCACAGAATTGGTCAAGCACATCCCTCCAATACCCGAGTTCATCATCCTCCGTCGTCGATCAGCCATCTTCCTCACCACCAACAACCGAAAATGAATCAAAACCAACTCCTCACCCGCTCTCAATCATCACGACACCGACATCCCCCACAGCCGCCTCTCCAGCTTTCCAACAATCACGATTCGTGCCCCAGCAGCAACAGCAGAATCATCATCAGCCGCAGTCAGCAATCACCTCCCACAGCAATAACAGCAGCGACATTGACTGGTCCCCCGTCGAATACAGACGATCATCCACGACCCCGCACCAACAAAAGACGTTCCCTTACTCTCGCCCCCGAAATCCTTCTCTCTCGCTGACGAGAACTCTCGCCAGCGCATCAACCGAAAATCTGACGGAGTGCGCATCATCGCGGAGTCGACGGGGCTCTGTCGCCACGACGAACACTACGCCGACGACGATGAGGAAGTCATCAATATCAGCAGTGATGTCAGCTGCAGTAGGCTCGAGCAAATCATCGGGCCAGTCGACGAGTACCATGAAATTGCTGATGGGCGGATTCAGGGGGCTAGGCAAACAACGCACGAGCCGGCAGTCGTAGTCTCATGAAACCCTAGCCAGCAACCTCCGGGTTCAGGCTTACGGCCCGGGCATCAGGATGATCAATGGTTGATCATCTCACTATTTTTGTGCGATTAGTCTTTTTTTTTTGTGGGGTATATGGAGTTTGTTTCTGGGTGTTTTCCTGATTCGGTGATGATTCTGCCCCCACGTTTCGATGTTATTCGGACCCCAAGGGCAGACCAACATAGCAACGCAGCGCAGCACGGTCATACAGATCCTGGATGCTGATCTTATACCCCTACTTATCCTTGCTCAAGTTGTTGTATTACTATGTACTCTGTGATTCGGGTCATTACGTACTATTCCGGCGTTTACTGGGATAGGTAAAGGTTCACTTTGTGCTACGGTCTTTCTGTTACGGTCAATAAGCGGTGTCTTTTTACGATTGCTTCTCGTCTTTCCTTCTGGTTGGCTTATGTTTGGATTTGACTACATGTACGGTACAAGAATGGTGAAGGAAGACTCTTACAAAGGCAGCGGATGTACTCGATCGATGTATGTTATGTCAGAGGGACAATCTGTTGGAGTTAGGTTATGATCTTAGGGCTGACTACTTAGTGATAATGAATGTGTTAAGACACACTGAGTCTCAAGTGATTGACGTTGCCAGTCTCTGCTTATACATGCTCGGATGGAGTTGTATGCTAGAATCAATCCACATATATTCATAAGAATTGTACGGAGCTGAAGTCTTACAGACACAACGAGGATACGCCAACTTGGCCCTAGCATAAAACATCAATCGAGACATATGTGCAACATCTCTATGAAACCATCAACATTCTAGGCCCGACATAAAAAGGCCATATCCGCCACCGATTACTTCCGTGCCTCCAGTGCACTCTTGATAGCTACTCAAATCGTCAGTAAAAGTCAACGCAAGAAACGTTTTCGACAAGACGTACCGTCACACGAACTCTTCGCATCTCCAAACAACATCTTGGTATTGTCCATGTAAAACATCGGATTCGGCACATCGGCGTATCCACTCGACATTCCACGCTTCATGACAATGACCTCTTTGCTCTTCCAGGCCTGCAACACCGGCATCCCGGAGATGGGTGAATCTGGCTCAAGGGCGATCGGATTCACGGTGTCGTTGGCGCCGATGACGAGAGTTACGTCAGTATCGTTGAAGTCGTCATTGATCTCATCCATTTCAAGGACAACTTGACACGAAAATTAGCAGGTTCACCAACGAGAGGAGGGGGGTCAATCTACTGTCGTAAGGAACGGAGGCTTCCGCAAGTAGTACGTTGCATTGCCCAGGCATTCGTCCTGCTACTGGATGGATGGCAAACCGGACATTGACTCCTTTTGCCCGTAACATCTTCGTAATCTCTGAAATGGCATATTGTGCTTTGGCGACTGCCATGCCGTAGCCGACGACCTTCCCAATGTTAGTCAGCGGCAGAAACAAGCATTGCTAGAGGATTCGTCTTACAATAATAACATTTTCTGCGCTGGCTAATGCATCTACCGTTTCATCGATAGTCGTCTTGACGACTTCGCCCTCGATCTTTTTGCTCGCTTGTATTGGTGCAATGCCGCCGAACAGTACGTTCGTCAGGGACCGATTCATCGCAACGCACTATGCAGTCAGCAAAGCATGCCTACCTGGCTCAATGAATTGAACTCACCATAATATATGATAGAATGGAACCGCTGACGCCAATGAGCGAGCCAACTGTCGTCAACAGAGGGTTGTCAAGCATAAATCCCTCAGCAACCAGCGCAAAGCCAGAATAGGCATTCAACACAGTAATAACGACGGCTAAACACACTGGTCAGACACACTCCAGAATTTTTGAAGATAAGACTCACGCATATCAGCACCGCCGATAGCAGCCGTTGTTGTATATCCCTTGAGGAAACTAAGCACTGTATTTGCACCAAGACAAGTCGCAGCAATAACGGGAGCTCCCGGAGCCATGGTCACGAACGCACTCATGGTCGCAATATTCGCCCCGAGAAGCGAAGAGTTGATAAGGTGTCTACCTGGCAAAATAGTTGGAGTGGACTTCATGCGACCAGCTAGTTTCAAGAAGGCTACGATTGATCCGGTGAATGTGACACCACCAATGAGGACTCCCAAGTAAGCTGTCACCATGTGTAGCGTCGAGACATGAGCGATCTCTGCCATGACACTTCCGATACTCGTGAGAACTGCTGCTAGACCGACCACTGAATGCAAAGCTGCGACGGTCTGGGGCAAACCAGTTGGAGTGATACGACGACCAATGATAGCGCCTGATCAAAGTCAGTTCAGCGCTCGCATAGTTGAAGATAATGCGCAAAGTATATACCTAGTAAGCCTCCGAGACCGGCAACTGATCCAAACTGTACCAAAGTTGCTGGAGAAAACCCGACTGCAAGCAGGGATGCTAGGAATCCGGAGCTAACACCTAGAATTCCTAGGATGTTTCCTCGACGTGCGGTCAATTGAGACGCAAGACCGGATATAGAGCCTTGACATATGTATCAGCATTTGTAATGTGTCTGGATATATTGATCATCTTACTGATACAAAGTACGCTGCTGACGAGATACCCAGCCTGTACAAGTCCTGCCATACCAGTTGAAGCGGCAGCAATATACCCCCCACCGAACAGAAGACCCGGTATAGCATACAACCACGGATACTCCGGGGGATCAGTAGGCCCTGTGATTGTTAGCCGAATGTAAGATTCGCGTAGAAACAACTTACGTTTGAACATGTCCAGCATGCGTTTGGTAATCACAAAACCTCCAGATACATTCACAAAGGCAAGCAACACCGAAAGTGCTCCCAAAGCTTCAGGAATAGTAGTCGGAAAGTACCCTCCACCCATGACGAAGAGACCGCCGATACCGACCATTCCTATATCAGTCAGCAGTGCTTCCACTGTCTTAATTCAGCCTGTTCTGACCTGAAATGGCGTTGGTCACACTCATTAGGGGTGAGTGCAACGCGGGCACAACGCCCCAAACGGCTCGGTATCCCACAAGTCCAGCCAATCCAAAAGTGAACATGTTACCCATAAATGCAGGACCCGTCAATTTTCCGAGAGCGAGAGCCGATCCCATACCAGCAGTCACCGTGGCCACTTGCCGTGTGACCTTTTGCCATGGTGTAATTTCAACTGCTTTCACCTCTTTTGGCTGGGCCTGGGCTACGCCGGCAGCAGGCGTCGGAGGAGGTGTAGGGGGCGGTGGCGGTGGTAATAGCTCGCCGTTGAAACTCACGATTGCGCCTCGGGTCACCTCGTCGTTGAGATCAATGTTGAAGCCTTTGTCCTTGGTCGCCAGAGAGAGGAGAAACTTTGTGATGTTGTTGGAGTACAGCGTGGATGACTGAGTCGGTAGTCGCGAAGGCAAGTCGGTGTATCCTGATTGTCACTGATTAATGCAAATGCGCCAATATCTTCACCAGGGCTGTCGATATAACGTACCGATGACCTTCACTCCGTCATAAACAGCCAATTTTCCAGGAACCGTTGCTTCACAATTACCTCCAGCTTCGGCAGCAAGGTCGACAATCACCGACCCCGGTTTCATTGCATGCACCATCTTATCAAGTCAGAGAGGGAAACATCTCGTGTAAGAGAGAACATACATCTTTGGTAATGAGCTTTGGCGCCGGTCTGCCAGGAATGAGAGCAGTTGTGATGACTATATCAACTTCTCGGCATTGCTCCATAAATAGCTTCATCTCGGCTTCAATGAATTCCTTTGACATTTCTTTGGCATATCCGCCCTGACCAGAACCATCTTCCTCCAGATCGACTTCGATGAACTCTGCACCCAAGGATTGCACTTGCTCACGAGCTGCGGGACGCGTATCGAATGCGCGAACAATTGCACCATTGCGGCGTGCCTCGAAATGATATTGTCAGCAAGCCTAAATCCATGCCTTGGGGGAAGATCACATACAGCTCCAATCGCGCTCAGCCCAGCAACTCCGGCTCCGATCACGAGGACTTTGCTAGGTGGTATCTACATGCTAGGTTAACACTCTTTCAGTGAGTCTTGTGCATGTATGATCACCTTTCTGTGAAACCGTCAGCATTTTATCTTCAAAGCAGATTCAAGCTACCTACCCAGCAGCTGTCACTTGACCGGCAAGAAAGCGCCCAAACTCGTTCGAAGCCTCCAAGACAGCTTTATACCCAGCGATATTGGCCATTGAACTGTCCATCGACAACCGCAGTTGTTAGTCCATACACATGCGAAGCATTTTTCTGTACAGTGGCTAACCTCAAAGCGTCGAATACCTGAGCACGTGAAATTCGAGGAATTTTGTCCATGGCAAAAGAAGTAATACCACGTCCCGCGAGCGCTTCAGCGACGGGCTTGTTCTGCGCAGGATAGAGGAACGAGATAATGGTCGCACCTTCTCGCATCGAATTTACTTCATTCTTACTCCCATCTTCTATGCTGGGCGCGCGAACCTTGAGAAGAATGTCACTCTGAGACCAGACTACATCCCTCTCAACAATGATTGCGCCGGCCTTCCTGTAAGCTTCATCAGTAAATTGGGCTTCGGCGCCTGCACCGCTTTCTATCAAAATCCTCGAGAAGCCCTTTTTCAACAGGAGTGCTACATTTTGTGGCGTGATGGCCACGCGGCGTTCGTTGGGGAAGGTTTCGCGCGGAATGCCAACCGTGAGCGACTGGTAAGGCACGACTACGGAAGAAGTGGATGCTGTCGTAAAGTTGTACTTATCAGGCGTGGGACTTGCCGCTACGAGAAAGCGCTTGCAATCTTGTCTATGTTTCCATGGACGCGAAGTTGTTTTGGAACTGTGGGTTTGTCGCCATGCTGTCGTACCTGACCGTTGACCTGCGTTAGTCCTTTGGCCTGAACTCGCATGACTCCAGAGTGAGGATCCCATACCGGAGCATTCTAAAACGCGTAAAGAAGTTGTAGGAACTATCGGAGAAGAAGGCGCCAGAATTGACGCCTTCCTTAGCCAGCTCATCGTGACCGAACCGGTAATATTTTAGGGATATAGTGTTTTCAACATGAAGGAAGTGCTCTACTGAACAACGCGACGGGCTGTACCAATACAAGAGACTGGGAGAAAAGTAAGGACCGAAAGTAATGAGTAGCAGCGGGGTTGTTAGCAGATTAGCAGAAAGATTGAAGGGATGGACAAAAGGAAGGTTACAAGGGGCAGACAAAGCGGAGAAGGTAGCAGTGGCCTTCCCTCCCGGTACCTATGGCAGATCTGAGAGCGTGTTTCCCTCTCTAGCCAGGAGACAGCCTTAATTTTTTATTTTTTTTTAATTTTACACTTTCCATGAATCATGTACACTCACAAACATTCATGCTATTAGCCGCTCGGACTGTTAGGGTTCGTGGTTACATGGGGACGACTTATGGTACCACGATGGCGAGGTTCATGGTCGGTCATCGGACGCCCGGCTGTCGTTCAGTCTTCTATCATTGGCGCGTAAACCGGTTAAAGCAATATTCTGATATCATAAGATGGGGAGAGTCGGCTATTCAAGGCCGCATGTCTCCATGGGTGGCCGGTACAAAAGCTGGGGAGATGCGGGGAAGACGCCGCCTGTATTGTGTGTATGTATTGTGTGTATGTATTGTATTATGTTGTATTGTCACACAGCCAATCTCAGGCAACAACAACCCTAAGGGTTGACACCAATAATCCTGTGAATATAGATACAACGTAAGGCGTTTGATTAAACTGCAGCATAAGAAGAGAGAAGAAAATATCGTCTGGGTATACTCAAAACAATTGACGCAAATTACAAAAGGAGGTCGCTTAACATCCACCACCACCACCGCCACCAGCAGCACCACCTCCAGCTCCGGCTGCTGCACCTCTTCGAGCGTTCCGGCGTGCCTTTTCCAGCATGGCACAACCCGTCAGCAAGACCAGTGTATCAAAATCTCTGCCATAATCCACATTGATCTGGAACCTCCCACTTCTCCCGGAAAAGACGCCTCCCTTGTTGTATACCGCAATGACACTGTTTGTGTGAACATCCACCATCTTGTAATTGCCCGACGACCATCCGCTCGGCTTGTGGCCGTCAATGCCCTCGGAATGAGTACGCTTCCAAGCAAATGTCTGTTGACCAAATGTCCAGTGATACTCCGGGCTGAACCTGGAATGCCGTTCGAATCGAGTCCATTTGACTCCCTGTCTGCTGGGGTCGCCGAGAGCGATTTTGTCGCCTGACCATTTGCCAAAGTCACAGGCCGCGACAGTTGGGCTATTTTTGCCTGAGCCAGCGTGAAGGGCTACGTCAGGTCTGCTGGATGGCCAGCTGGAATTTTTGATATAAAATAGATGCTGTCCATCTTTTGTGATGTCTGAGCTGGAATGGCCAAATTGGCGAACTTGAGTTTTTTGATCCATGCTGGGCCAAATATGGTGTATGAGTAGGCTTAGCTTTGTATTTCATCTGCAATGAGATGGAGGGGGGGGGGGGGGGTCGTGGATATTTATCTTGCGACATCAATTGGACCGGAATCGCAATGACGTTTGGTGATGGACGCTGTTCGTATAGCCCGATCCTTTGGGGCAGATCGACACTATCATTGCCCTGCATCGCCTCTGGACCCCACTGAGGCTGATGAGAATCCTGAGCGCTCGGGCAGTCACAGTCACCGATTGGCTGTGTAATTATAGAAGACAGCTGAGGCTGAATTGACACCCACTGTAATTTATTCGCTCCGTATCTGGTCTAAGCCCTAACCCTAACCCTAAGTCAGTAGTCATGTGTGTGAGCAGTACACGACGTTACTATCGGCGCACACAACCTTGGAAGTCCTTGGGGTAACTTACTGCTTAAGAATCTAGATAAAAGAAAGCTTGCATACAGCCTCAGGCAGCAATGGGCCTAGCTTTAGCTCAACCTACACTATCGCGGAAATATTTGCTTATGATCATGCCTTTGTGGAACAAATCGACTGACACTTCACTGATATGAATGACATAGAACCTAAGAATCAAGATAAAGCCCCTCCTCCGGTGGGGGTACACCATACCAATCCAACCCTAATTTATCCTCAGGGTCTGGATCTGGCATTTGGTAATAGCCATCATACCTCCACCACGTCCTATCCTCCCACACATCCTCAACGGGAAGTACACCCTCTGCCTTCATCTTATCTCGCACATCGTCGACACCTCTCCAAACGCGCAGTATATTCTCACCGACGACTTTTGCCAATTGCTCCTCTGTCGCACCCCGATCAAGAATTGCTTTCAAGAGATGCGGGTAGCATTTAACATCTTCGAGACCTGGGATGACGGACGCAATCCCATCAAAGTCTGATCCGAGACCAACGTGGTCCCAGCCAATACGTCCTGCGATGTAGAAAAGATGGTCAAGAACCATGTCCATCGTTGCGTCCGTACGTCTTGTGGCTACGTGCTCGGGTACAAAAGTCACCATCACGATGCCACCGTTGGCTGGGACCGAATCTAGTATATCGTCTGGTACATTTCGAGGACAGTCAAAGACTGATTTCACATTGGAGTGGGAGAACATGACAGGCGCGCGGGACAGTTGTAAGACTTGTCTCGCGCAATCTTCAGAGACATGCGAACAGTCTACGATCATGCCTAAAAGGTTGTAAGCGTGCTTTGTTCAGTCCCCCCCCAGACGCTTTATAAAACTCACCAAGCCGATTCATTTCCACTATTGCCGACTTTCCGAGTTTCGATAGTCCTCCATGGACTGGGCCAACCTTGGACGTGGAACTATCTGCAAAGGCATTATTGCACACATGGGTAAGTGTGCACTAGACGGAATCAGCAATGAGTACACTTTCGATGTTTCTCGTTCAGTGGACTCACGTATCGCACACCTAGTCGGTAAAACGCCCGAATAATCCCAATACTATTTCCAGCCATGTGCAGTCTATTGTACAGGTCAGTCTTTCCTGTAATGGAATCGTGCGGACAGTTAGTACCGACCCTTCAATACCAATCGAACAAGCAATCTTCCCTGATTCGTATATACTCTTGACATCACCAGGACCATTGACCAGCTGGAATACGTCCGGATACGACTCGACCAATCGCAGCGTCAAGTCAATTTGCTCGATAGCATCCCGCGCCATATCCGAATACTCTGGCGTCGAGAAATTCTCTGCAGACCTCAGACATGGCACACAAACGGACCAGAATTGACCGCCCACAGCACCTATCTTTTTGGTCAACACCTCGTACTACATGGAGACATGATACTAGATACCTTACCCTCACGTAGGCGAGGAATATCGGTCATCCCTCTTTGGAAACCCTTCTCAAGATCGAACTTGGGATTGTTATGGATCTTGCCATGGAAAATGGCTCTGGGTTGTTGCGGTAGATCATTGTGTCCGTCAATGAGGGGAGTTCGAAGAAGCACTCTCTTGACACGCTCGTCAATGTCAAGCTTCTGGTAAGGATGTTGCGATGCCATCATGAATTTCTGCCCCAAATCTCGTATACCATGAAGTTATTCACGAAAAGGGCCTGAAGAAGCTAAGTTATTATTACAAGTTCTTCTCTTGCGATTGCGATTGCGGGCTTTTACCGCGGGCACATCCCCTCTTTAGCCCTAATCGGTGGTTGAGATAAGCAGGTGGCCGCGGAGAACTTTAAATGATGATAAGACCCATTGAATGTTGATCCACTTTGGGTCAACTGGGGATATCGGTCTGGCGGCCGAAGATAAAGAGGTATCAGGAGATTTGATACATAAGCCGGATTCAAAAAGACATAAGACAGGGGCATCGACACGTGGCTGACTGGCTGGTAATGTAAGCCGTGCTGATTCGAGGCTGCCTTCATACTTCATCGTTGTGTGTAAGATATCCTCCACTCAATATGTCGGAAAATCTAGAAGACCCCCAGAAACCAGGCAAGAATGCCATCATCGACTCTGAGCCCGCCAAGGCCCTCGAACTCCTACGTGAGGGCGAAATAGTCGAAGATGTCAACTCCAAAGAAGCCAACGACAAGCTTCGGTGGAAGCTTGATTTGACTTTGTTGCCGTTGCTATGTCTGACTTATGCGCTTCAGTCTATCGACAAGACAACCCTGGGCTATGCAGCGGTCTTTGGGCTTCAGACTGATCTACATCTGGTCGGGACGCAGTATTCGTGGTTAGGGGCTATCTTCTATCTCGGATATCTGATCTGGGAGTTTCCGACCAATGTCTTGTTGCAGAAGTTGCCTATCAATCGCTTCATGGCGGGGACTGTAAGGATTCCGCGTCGCCCATTCATGATTGCAATGGTCTCTAACCAGGAAGTGTGTTCAGGTCATCGTATGGGGCATCGTACTCATGTGCCATGGAGCAGCCTTCAACTTCGCCGGCGAGGCCGTTGCGCGTTTCTTCCTAGGCGTCTTCGAAGCATCCATCAACCCCGGCACCATGCTCCTCTTTTCCATGTACTACGAACGAAACGAGCAGCCGCTCCGCATGGGAATCTGGATCGGCTCCGCTGGTTTGGGATATGTAATTGCCGGAATCGCCAGCTTTGGCATTGGGCACATCCAATCTTCGATCGCGAGTTGGAAGTTGCTGTTCATTATTTGGGGCGCTATTACGACTGCTTGGGGCATCGTCCTATTGTTCTTCTTGCCGGGGTCACCGCTTACCACCAAATTTCTGAATGAGCACGAACGGACTTTGGTGATAAACAGAGTCAAGGACAACGGGACCGGTATTGAGAACAGAGCGTTCAAATGGGCGCAGTTCAAGGAGGCGGTATTGGACCTCAAGACTTGGCTGCTCTTTTTGTTTGCTGTGACTAGCAATTCGCCCAATGGAGGTTTGACTTCGGTATGCCCTTTCCCAGATTCCCAGTTGGGCCTTCGTTGCTGACATTTGCTCCTAGTTTCAAAGCTTGATTATCAAGGGAATGGGTTTCTCTACCCTTCAAACGACGCTTATTCAGATGCCATCTGGTGCTGTTCAGCTGATTATCTGTCCACTGGCCTGGTAAGTTCAAACAGAGAAATTTGCGATTATTACATCTAATCATTCGGGCAGCTACTTTGCCTCTCGCTACAGAAACGCCAGATTAGCAATCATGCTCCTCTGCCTCATCCCATTTTTGGTCGGCATAATCGGCCTGTGGCTCATCGACGAAACTAAACCTTACGGCCGTCTAGTTTGTCTCTGGATTTCCTTCAGCTACACGGCAACATGGACCCTTTCCATGTCCGTTGCCACAGCCAACACGGCCGGACACACCAAGAAAATCACCACTAACGCCTTGTTGCTTATCGGATACTGCCTAGGTAATTTCGTAGGACCGTTCTTCTTCAAGACGTATCAGGCTCCTGAGTATCCGCTTGGAGTAGCGATGATGTTTTTCTGTATCGGCGTGCAGGTCGTATGTCTTGCTGGTATCTGGGTTCTGCTTTGGTGGAGGAACCGTTCACGCAGGGCTTTGCATGCTGATGAGCAGACGACCGAGTTTCATACTGTGGCGTATGAAAAGGGGTTGATGGATGAGACTGATCTGCAGAACAAGTACTTCAAGGTATGTCTAAACCGATAAAGACATCTTTAGTTCTACACTAACAATCGTTCAGTACGTCTACTAGAAATTTTCAGCCATGGTATGGACTTTGCTAGACGGAGAATTTCTTTTCATGCTTGTTTTATATGTGACTTAGCATGATAAAGTCAATATTCATACAGAGTAATACTTATTAGATCCCAATACTATCTACAAGCCCCGGAAATTCCACAAATAAATCATCCAAGACGGATTGACTGATCTCGCCATAGTCTTGGAAGGCTGGCATGGCCGAGTCCATACACATAGCCCTATTATTCACATCAGGATAAGACGTGATCTTGTCCACTAATTCACCACAAGTAGCCAGACAATCATCTGCAAGATCCCAAGCAAACCTCTGACGATGCGATCGAAGCGTCTGAATCATATCCCTAGATATATTGAGCGGAGCATTCACCGCTGTTGAAGGGCCCCGTTTGCGAAGCGCACTACGAAGTAAAAATGTAGTAGCTGATGTCAGGCATAGAGCGTTGACGGGGATCCAGAATCCGTGGAAATGTGCGTCGTCCAGTTCCTGCATCAGATGGACGATTTCTTCCGCTGCTCTTTGCGCTTGTATATAGAATGGCGAGCCTGTGCCGTCGTCGTCGTCGTCGTTTCTGTGTGCCATGTCAAAGGGTTTTTCGGCGTCAAGTTGGAGACGTCTCAGCAAAAGCTTGACTGCGAGATATGCAAGTCGAAAGTTTGCAGCTCCCGGTGCGTGGAGATTCGTGCCTCGCACCACGATGCGGCGTATGTTGTCACTGAGTGACTCTTCCCATTCATTCAGGGCCCGCTCAAGATCCATAGCGGACATTTTGGCCGATGAAAATTCTTCAATGTTGGACACATTATAGACATGCTCAAGATATTGAGCAAGAACTTCCGTCAAAGTTGTCAGGGCAATGAAAACTGAGGCAGCGGCTATCTCCACTTGCGTGGACTCAGCAGTACAGAGGTCATCGATTGTCGGAAATGCAACGTCGTACTGTGCTCGATGGATTTGAAGCGGCGTACCGTACGCTAAACTGCACCTATGTTACGCAGTCCGGGTCTTAGCAAGTATTGCAATACGCCAGAAAAGCTTTTACGTACCACCGATCATGCACAACAACCAGCCACCAAATTCGAATTCGAAATCTCTTCTCTAATGGAGAAATATTCCAGTGTGATGGATCTCTATTCAAGCCTAGAGCATTCGATAGTGCAACAGCTGTTCCAACCATACCCCCATTTCCGAAAATCGAAGTGCTCGGTCTGCCACACACATTGAGAATTATAGCCATTACAGTAGATATCCCGGGAGACAGAAAGAGCTCAGAGTGAAGTGCTTCGTTGGCCTGGTTCCAAATGTAGCGGATATCGGGCGAGCGAAGGGAAGAGAGCTTCGGTGAATTGTTCCAATAGATAAGAGCGTTTGCGTATAGGTTGCTGAGTAGAGCCGGGGAAATCTTGTCCTTGTGCTTGAAATACACATCTTTAAAAGAAGCTTCATCAAATACAGGGAAACATATATTGGCATATTCGAAAAATCTGACGCCGCGTTAGACGCATCGGACATCTATATCGAATTCGCGACAACCACTCACAAGTCTACAACGTCCTTCATAGCCGGCTCCAGAAACTTCTCGATAATCTCACATTTTGTAGCGGGAAGTGATCGGTTCGAAGAAACTCCCAGCGGGCGTCTTGGCACCGTGCTGAATAGGACAGGCCTCGTAGGCCGATTCGAAGTCACACTTGTGCGGATCAAACTCGTCCTTCCGGCATCCGGAATAGTAGAGAGATAGCTCTCGAGAAATTCACTGTCGTCGGCTACTGCGGGACTGATTATGTGCGAACTGTTTTCGCCGGTCTCGGCAACGATGCCTCTCAGGTTCGAGGGTGTTTCTTCCGGACCTAGGATTTGTGTATATGATGTCTCTAAATCAAAGCCCCCGTTTGGTACTCTCGAATCCAAATGATTCTGGTAGATGAATTCTCCATTCAACCCCTGCGGGCTCTGGGATGCTCCAACTTGTCGATCGACGGATGGTCCAGGTGTCAGTAAAATCTGCCCACGCGGGGATGAGCTGTTAGTGATATGATGTCTGACTTTGGCAGCTAGTCTCCGCGGTGAAGCCATCGGTCTTTGCTGCGAGGACTGATACTCTGCCTGAGGATAGATGCAGTCGGTACCATGTGCCTGGCACATAATGCACGGCCCTGACGAGTCTCGTGTCCGACATCTTGACTTGCGCTTTTTACACGGTAGGCAGGCCGGGAAAAGATGAGATCGATAGGGCCTTCCGGCATCAATACCAGCTTGCATGTCCAAAGTTCGAGGTGTATGTCGACAACAGATAGAAGGAGAAGTTGGCTAGACAATATCTCTCCATCTCATCCAGACAAGACCAAGGGCAATTACCGTCCGCGGCCATTTCCACCAATCATAAAGAGCCAACCAGCCAGGATGAGATAAGAAAGATAAGACTGCCCGCGGAATGTCTTCGCCTTCTTCTTCTCCCTCTTTGAATCAACTCAACAATTCGAAAACAATCGTCCAAAGGTTCGCCGCGGATATTGTAGGGAAAGCGGGGAGAGACAGGGCAGGTAGTTTGATAATAGTCTTTCGAAGTAGCAAAAATGGCCTCTCCAGTAATTCACTATATATGTTTTCATCCGCTTCAAACCCGTTTTCTTTCCTTTACATTATCGACTATTTACTTCCTGACTGTGTGCATCTAATCCAACATGGCCTCGACCGACTCTACTTCCGTGTTCTTTTCGAAAGCGGACAGGTATCTTATGAAGACTGGGGTACCGTTCTCGCCAGTAGTCATCACCAAAGCAAAGGGCACCAGATTATACGATGCGAGCGGAAGACAGATTCTCGACTTTACATCCGGCCAGATGAGTTCGCTTCTGGGACACTCGCACCCGGAAATTGTTGAGGTCGTCCAGAAACATGTTGCAGAGCTTGACCACCTCTTGAGCAACATGATTACCCAGCCCGTGGTCGATCTTGCTGAACGCTTAGCCCGCATCTTGCCCGCGCCTCTCGAGAAATCCTTCTTCCTCAACACCGGCTCTGAATCGACCGAGGCGGCTATCAAGATGGCAAAATTGTACACCGGAAAATTCGAGATTGTGGCGTTTGCTGCAAGTTATCACGGACTGACTTCGGGCTCGGGATCTGCGACTTACTCCGCTGGCCGGAGAAAAGGTGGCCCTGTCATGCCTGGTCAACTCGCCTTCCCAGCACCATATGCTTACCGCTCACCTTTCCGCAACCCCGATGGATCTTATGACTGGGAAACGGAACTTGACTATGCCTGGTCAATGATCGACCGTCAGAGTGTGGGTTCTCTCGCGGCCTTTATCATGGAGCCTATCTTATCCACCGGTGGCATCCTCGATCTTCCCGACGGATATTTGAAGCGTATGGAAATCGAATGCAAGAAGAGGGGAATGCTGATTATCATGGACGAGGCTCAGACCGGAGTGGGTCGAACGGGTGACATGTTCGCATTCCAGAAGGACGGCGTTGTTCCTGATATCCTTGCATTGTCCAAGACACTGGGCTGTGGATTACCTCTTGCTTCCGTCAGCACCACTGCAGAGATTGAGCGCGGCTGCACGGACGCTGGCTTTCTATGGCTGACCACGCATTTGAACGACCCGTTGACTGCTGCTGTGGGTAACAAAGTGCTTGAGATCGTCGAACGTGACGGGATCTGCCTACGCGCAAGGGAGCGAGGCGCACAGTTGCGTGAAGGTCTATTGAAGCTGCAGCAAAAATACTGGTGTATAGGCGATGTTCGTGGACGAGGACTCCTACAAGGCATTGAGATTATTTCCGATGCAAAGACAAAAGCACCTGGTCCAGATCTCGGTCAAGCGGTTTCAGACCGGGCAATGGCGTGTGGTCTGTCCTGCAATGTGGTGAATCTCCCGGGTATGGGAGGAGTGTTCCGTCTAGCTCCTCCTGTTACTGTCTCGGCTGAAGAAATAGAGGAAGGTCTCAGAATTTTGGATGATTCTTTTGCTCATGTACTGAACTTGAGCACCTTGTAGATTAAGTATCGAAAAACAATCGCGAGTAATGAGAATGGTTGGCGTGATATTGACCATCGGTAGTTCCGTACGTGACCAACCCAATTAACCCTAACCCTATAGATAAATTACACGCTAGACTAATAGTAGTTAATTGATTACCCCAGGTTGGCAAGGCGGGCATGACTTCATCGATGTCCGAGCGCCTTCCCACGTTGAGGTCACGGGTTTCAGGGCGTGCCTTCTCGTCTTCTCTCGCCATTCTCCGCGTAAGCAGCGTCTGGTCTGTCCTTAATACTGACATTGCTTCTATTACCTTTACTCTGGAGAAGAAAGAAGAAAAAAAAAAACAAGTTCAGAATGAGGTCCCGATCCCTTGTGCCCTTCGCATTCGAGCTCCTCCCGCTCGGCTCCGTACAGCCCCGGGGGTGGATCCGCGATCAATTGAAGCTCTGCGCAGCTGGACTGGGCGGCAATATTTACAACTTCCATCGATACGTGAAAGACACCAGCTGGCTGGGTGGTGATGTTGAATATAGTCCCTTGCGCGAATCCGCCCCCTACTGGTACAATTACATTGTGCCACTTGCCTATATCCTCGACGACGATGAACTGAAGAAACAAGCCAACGAATTTCTGGACCGCACTCTCAAGAATCAGCATGCAGATGGATGGATTGGACCGGAACATACAAAGCATGGCCGGGGCATATGGGCGCGATGTCTTGTCATGATGGGCATGGTAAATCATGCGCTTGCCGATCCGTCTCAGTACGATCGCATTGTGGATTCATTGCTTCGTTTCACAAAATTGGTCAATTCTATGTTGAAGGATAACTACCAAGGGCTTATTCCTCATCCAGGTGATAAGTTTGACGAGTTTTGTATCACGCGCGCACACGAGTTATCTACGTCGCTGCAATGGTTGTATGAGCAGGTGAACAATAGGCGGGACAAAGAAATGATTTGGGAGACCATGGACCTCGCATGGGAGGCGACCCGTGTCAGTGACCGGGACTGGTCCAAGTTCTTTACCGAAGAGCACTTCCCAACACAGCCGGCAGCTCCTGGCTCAACACTTATCAAGCATGTGGTAAATGTATCAGAAGGTATGTATGTTATGGCTCCTATTTAGATCCATGACTGACAAAACACAGCATTACGCTACATGCCGCAACTTTATCGGATGACTCATGATCATGAGCTTATTGCAAAGACGCGTCAATCCGTGGACATGTCTTTCAAGTATCACGGCACAACGTTTGGAGCACTCGCAGGTGATGAATTTCTCGCCGGCGTTCATCCCAAACGAGGCGCAGAGCTTTGTGGAACGGCAGAACTTATATTCTCACTCTCGTATATGTATCGACTGTTTGGCGACAATAGTTACGCTGACAGGGCTGAACTTGCCACATTCAATGGATTGCCGGCTGGTATGACGCCGGACTGGTGGGCTCACAACTATTTGACTCAGAGTAATGAACCCTGGGCGAGGAACCTTGAGAATTGGCCTTTTTACAATTGTGGAGGGCGCGCATTGGTGTATGGATTGGAAGTGAATTATGTGAGTCGCTCGCTAATGTCTTGTGGTCACAATTAACGGAAATAGCCATGCTGCTTGGTCAACCATTCTCAGGCTATGCCCAAATTCGCGATGAATGCGTTTGTTGCGAGCTCAGATTTGAGGTCGATTTCACATCAGTTCCTCGTCCCATCGGAGGTCACTATCCCTGTCAAAGGCGAAAAGCCTATACACATCGTCAGCGAGACCCATTATCCGTTTGACGAAAGAATCACCTACCAGATTGAAACCAGTCGACCATTCGACTTCTATATCCGTGTTCCAGAATGGGCCGCTAAAGGCTCTACAATCAACAGAGCTCCCGGCTCGGATGAGATTAGGGAAGAAGCAGTGGAAGCGGACGCCAAAAGTCTCTATAAAATTGTCATCTCGCCCGGCAAAACAACATTCAGAATCACGCTCAATGCTGAAATTCGTGTTGTGCCGCGACCCAACAACGCTGTTGCTATTTACCGAGGCGCGCTATTGTACGCCATGGAGATTCCACACAAGGCCAAAGTTGGACCACCGACGCATTTTGCCGAATGGAAACCATTGCCCGACGCCGATTACTCTTCGAAGCTTCGTGATGTGGAATACATACCGGCAGGCGACTGGCAAGTGGCCATTGACCCATCTCAAACGCACTTTCATCGGTCGGAAGTGAAAGGCGACCTACCGAACCCTGTCTTTGAATCTGGCGCACCACCGGTTTCTATTACTGTGGCCGGAACGAAGATTTCGAATTGGAAATTAGAGGGTGATTGCGCAGGACTTCCGCCGGCTGATCCATCGCCTACGGGGAAGCCTTTTGCGGTGAAATTGGTTCCTTTTGCAAGCGCAAAGCTGCATATTTCTGAGTTTCCAGTGGTCAACTTGGAAAAAGTTGAGCTGCAGGGCCAGCGATCCGGTCACTGCATATTGATGTGAAGTCGTAGCGTAAGCCTTTGGATCTTCTGCCTAATACTCAAAGAAGGCTCATGAATCGAATGTATCAGATGAGCAAGCATTCTTGTATGGCGAGGCCAGATCCACCATGTGGATGACGAAATGTTTAGCCGTCCAGATCTCCAGCCCTAAGTCCATCCTTCGACAGAGATCGAGGAAGAACCTCGAAATTTGACGTAAATGATGAAACATCTAGAACACGATTGAAAACGATAAATCAAGTTATTCGAATGCACGAGAAATGATACCATGGTTTGTAGGGTTACTGCACGCTCAGCGCGATGAGTCGCCCTGACGTAACCCGAACAACCCTAGGATGATATAAGAACACACCACAACTTCCGATTAGCAACCATTCTTTCTCTACCAGATTCGTCGATTGTAAAGTATCTTTTTGAACAGACCAAGCCAACATGCAGTCCGCGCTCCACTCAATTATTGGGCCCAAAAAGGTGACGCCCGAGAACCTCAATGGCCGCGTTGCAGTCGTGCTCGGCGGCGCTTTGGGTATAGGGTAAACTCTGCCCCATTTCCGTCACCACTTACGTTCACATCGATAACTCTTGAGATTCATACAGATACGAAATCGCCCGCGCCTTTGCCCTGGCCGGCGCTCGCGTGATTATGGTCAATCGTAAATCAGAGCAAGGCGACGCCGCAATCGACGCGATCAAAAAGGAGAGTGAAAACGCCGCAAAGATTGAATGGATTGGATGCGACATGGGCAGCTTGAAGCAGGTCAAGGAAGTATTCACCAAGATGAGAGAGAGTGAGCAGAGGCTTGACTTGGTATGTCATCTATCGATGCAATGATGTCTAGGGGCCGTTGCTGATAGTAAGGTGTAGTTGGTACTGTCAGCTGGCATCAATGCAAACCAATACCACGAAACGGACGACAAGATCGACTCTCACTTCCAAATCAATTGGCTCGGCCAGTTTTATGCCGTCAACCTCTTGTACCCGCTCATTCGTAGGACGTCGAAAATGCCCGATACCCCCGCCCCGAGGATCGTATGGGAGTCTTCAGAATTGCATCGCGTGTCTCCGTCTGATGTCAAATTCGAATCTAAAGCGGAAATCAACAACCCCAACGTCGGAAGTGCAGAACTGTACGCTCGCACAAAATTGGCGATCATCCTGGGAGTTGATTTCGGACTTGTGCAAAAGGTCATCAAGCCTAACCACGACAACGTGTATGCTTTGAGCGTGCATCCTGGCGCAGTTCGTCTCCCTATCTAGCAGGCCTCTACCTTTGTGCATACTGACAAGGCTGACCATCGTAGGTCAACACTACAATGCAGCAACAATGGAAGGAAGCTTACCCAGGCCTTCTTGGAAAACTTCTTACAACGACCATGATCGCAATGAGCCGCGATCCGGAGCAAGGCTCGTACAGCGCTTTGTATGCCGCCGTCAGCCCCGAGATCGAAGAAAAGGGTTGGAATGGGTACTATTTCACGGATCCAGGTCAGTTGGGCCAACCATCCAAGCAGGCGTCTGACCCGGTGTTGGGAGACAATCTGTGGAAGTTGAGCGGGCAATTGATTCGCGAAGTTGTCGGTGAGGATGCGATGGTTGATTGGAATTCATGATTTCTCGTAAGGCGTTAGGATTGTTGGGTTTATTAAGGCTGATCTTGTATATGGTATCATCAGTGAAAATGGTAGTAACTTGGTTACTAACTGCTCAGTGTTTAATCAAAGCTAAATTGGATAAAGATGCACCATATTCCCAAAGGATACACCGGCTATACATTCAGCAGCCTCGAAGTCTAGTGGGCATGACATACACATCTATGTAAGCAAAACAGGAACAAAAAACAGGAACTAGAAATAAGCATCTTCCTTAGTCGTAAAAGAGGGGCTATTTCCAAGCAGTTTATTGGAATTCAATCATCATACGAGGAGCTTTGAACCATTGAACCAAACCTTCCAACAGCGCTAAACTCCTCCAGAACAACCAGAACAAAATTTTTCCTGGTGCTCGGACGATACTGCGACAGCTTCCACACGTCGACCGGACAATTTAGGGAGAGAGCTGTCGTGAGCAGGAAGAGTTTTTCTTCGTGAATATATTTACTCTTTCTTTTCGCATTCTTTATTGGAACTCGCTGAGTTGTTTCTGTCTGTCCTTTCGGATTTCCGCACTCGGGATCACCCCGCAATATTCTCAAGCAATGTCGCAACTCATTCAACAGAACGATGTTCCTGTCCCTGCTTCTCTAGAGGACAACTCCAGAGACCCGTCTGCCATTGATGAAGATGCAGCGTTATTGGTACGAAAAGAATTCCCAAAATAATCTTAGAAAAATTCGTGAATTGAAGCTCAACTGAGCTCGGTCTTCTTTCCGATACTAACCCATCGGATGGCATGATTGTATAGGAAACGCTAGGTTACAAGCAGGTATGCCGCTACGCAATGGAAGGATGATGGAGGAATGGAATACTCATGATTTCAATCAGGTCCTACATCGATCATATACCATTATAGAAAACTTCTCGACTACGTTCGGTACGTGCCACGTCAAGCCGTGCATGTCAGCCATAGTACAACAGCTAACGTACTTCAAGCGGCTCTATACTTTGTCGGCGGTGTTCGTGTCACATTTAGTACTGGAATTGCTAGCGGCGGTAATCTTGCCTACTGGTGAGTAGACTCTTTCTCTGGTCGTCAGTCCATTGCTAACGATACGCTAGGACGAGTTACTTGGTCACCCTTGTGTTTAGCTTCATCACAGCCGCCGTCATTGCCGAAGTATGCTCCGCCTCTCCCTCTGCAGGTTCCATCTATCTCTGGGCCGCTGAATCCGGTGGTCCCAAATACGGCCGTCTGCTCGGATTCGTAGTTGCGTGGTGGAGTACCACTGCCTGGACGACTTTTTGTGCTAGTAACACGCAGGCTGCGGCGAATTACATGCTTTCTGTAAGTCCCTCTGGTAGGGTCTTTTGATCGCAAAGCTGACAGACAAGGAAATCACCGTGTTCAACCTTGACTTTCCCACGGATCCCAGCGATGTCAAATTTCGTGCTGTGCAATGGGTGTGCACCGAGGTTTTGCTCGCATTAGCTGCAATCGTCAACTTTATGCCTCGTATGTCGATCAACGAATCAAAATGGTCAGTCTATACTGACGGAGAAAATAGCAAAATACTTCCGATGGATTTTCTATCTCTCCTCCGCCATGGTCCTTCTCGACTTCCTCCTCAACATGATCTGGCTCCCCATCGGCGTCGTCAATACCTGGGGTTTTCGCACAACGCACGACGCTTTTATGACCACATACAACGGCACCGGTGCCCCCGCAGGCTGGAACTGGTGCCTGTCCTATCTTGCTACTGCCGGTATTTTGATTGGGTTTGACGCCTCAGGCCATGTCGCCGAAGAGACTAAGAATGCCTCTGTGGTTGCTGCTCGGGGTATTTTCTGGAGTACCGTCGTGAGTGGGTTGGGTGGATTGGTCGTTATCATCTTGTTCCTTTTCTGCTCGGTATGTTCTTTGAGATCGATTAGTGATATTGTATACTGACTGACCAAATATCAGCCTGATCCTGATACCCTCTTTTCGTTTGGTGCTCCTCAACCATTCGTCTCCCTCTACGCCGTTGTCCTCGGACAAGGGGGTCATATCTTTATGAACATAGTCTGCATCGTCGCCTTGTGGTTTGTAAGTAGTTCCGTTCTTTCTGTTAAACGCTTTACTTATGACTCAGAACACCGCAATCGCCATCGTCGCCGCCTCCCGTCTCGTCTTCGCCGTCGCTCGTGACGGCGTCCTCCCCTTCTCCGGCTGGGTCTCCCAGGTCTCCGCCGAAGGACAACCCCGCAACGCCGTCATCGTCGTCTGGGGTGTTGCCGCCTTGGTTTCTTGCACCATTCTGCCGTCTGCCGTCGCATTCACATCTCTCATTTCAGCCGCCGGTGTTCCTTCTGCCGCTGCCTATGGACTGATCTGTCTTGGACGAGTGTTCTTGACTCCCAACTCGTTCCCAAAGCCCAAATGGAGTCTGGGTAGATTGAGTAAGCCGTTTCAGATCATTTCGATCTTTTGGAATGGTTGGGTCGTGGCGGTTTTGTATTCGCCGTATGAGTTTCCTGTAACGGGAGACACCCTGAACTGTGAGCCTATTTCCCCCGCCTTCAGCTTATGAAGGTTGAGCACTGACGATTGCAGACGCACCCGTCATCATGGCCGGAGTTACAATCTTCGCTATTATCTCGTGGTGGTTCACCCCGGAAGATGCGTGGTTGCCCAAGAAGAGGATTCAGCATTTTGTCGAGAGCAAGGGTGAAGCGAGGGAGACTACCACAGAGATCGCAGACTAGGCTGTCTTCGAGAAAAGACATAGACACATATAAAAAGCATTGGGTATACACGCAGCATTTATCTAGCAAAGTCGGATGCGGATCGCGAGTCCTGCTCGTCCATCAATAGTCTATCTAATTAGAATTACCATAGATCATCACGATCGACGAGACAATCTGACTTGTCTCCAGAACTGACGATCAGAATTCTGCGACGATAGTCTTTTGCAATTGCTGTATGATAAAAAAAAAAAAAAAACCACGGAGTTCAGGGATAAGCCGGAATGCGGAAGGACTGCGAGTGAGCTGATCTGGGGGCCAATGATCAGGGCGAAAAGACCTCCAAAAAGCTCACGTCATGTGACTGGCTTCAAGCTTGAGGAGATAATCAATTGCCAAACGCATGACACGAGCATACTTCGGCACGTACACAGGACTGACGAGTTGGTCAGCTTGTTCGTTCGATTCATAAGCCGTACTTGAGCCAGGTACCAACTGTATGAGATCGTATTGATGGCTAGAGTATCTGTTTCAATACAGGCCGGATACAATATTCTGCCGAGCGGAGTCCGCCTTTCCGTCTCGGGTGGCCGGCAATGTCGGTTTGAAACACGGACGACTATTGGCGCGCCTGTCGACACTTACTGCGTTGGGTATCGAGAATGTAAGCAAAGCTTGGAGATTCCGTACAGCGTTATGGTATTTCACCATACTGTATCAAACCACCCAATGAGAACAGACGGTGGCGTCAACAAGCGCAGCCATCGGCTCCTGGCAACAGCTCAAACCAGCCAGCCGACAGCTTTAAATAACTTAGAAATCGAAGGCCGTTTATTAGAAATCAATCCATCGGTGACCAGCTAGCTACTTAGTCCAAGCCTGTCGCGAGGTTTCGTCTCGCTCTTTGTCAGGGATTAGCAATTCTCCTTCGGCGTATTCGAGAACCGGCCCTCGTTGCTCCATAATCAAAAGCTCCTGAGCTCCACCAAGTCAAACTTAATACTTTGCCCTAATTCGATACTACTCTGGTCATTGGAGTTTGGACCGATCACTTTTTTTTTGGAAAGATAAAAAAACAAGGATCGAGAAGAAATATAAAGAGCTGTGTCCACCTGCGATCACAGGAAGAAGGATGACCGAATTAACGAACCAACGCATCTACATCTCCGCCTCCCTCGTCGCTGTTCCACTCTTTGTGCTCTGGTCCTGGAGACAGCGTCGTCTGAACATTGAAGCTGCAGAAATGGCTCAAGCCCCGGCCAAGACCGTCGTTATCATCGGTGCTTCGTGGGCCGGTATCCCGGTTGCGCATGGATTGTTGAAGGAGGTTCCCAACGCCAAGGTGGTGCTGGTCAATCCCTCTGGTATGTAGTCTCCGGATGGAACTTGATAAAGCATGTGCGGCACGCTAAAATTGAGAAGAGGACTTTTACTTCAACATTGCAGCACCACGCCTCAGCGCCAGACCCAACGATATTCCCCGCGAGAAATACATCTATCCCATCGCTCCGCTCTTCGAGAAACACGCCAACGCAAAAAAGAACTTTGAGTTTGTCCTTGGGAAGGCTACATCCATCGACCTCCAGGGCAAGAACGTCGTCGTTCAAGACGTGAACAACGGCACAAGCAAGACCGTCGCATATGACTATGTGGTTATTGCTTCTGGAAGTACGTCCAACGCTACCACCGGTGCAGGCAGCTTCCAGGTTCCATTCAAGGAGTCCGGCACCGCCAAGATTGAGGCAGAGCTCAAAGCCGCGCAGGAGGCTATCAAAACCGCAAAGAGCGTTATCATCGGTGGTGCTGGAGCCGTCGGTGTTGAGTTTGCCGGTGAAATCGCCGAAGCGTATCCCAGTGTCGAGGTGTCTCTGCTCACGAACTCGGACAACGTCCTGACCGGCTTGCGCGAACCGACCCGCCAAAAGGCGGCCAAACTCTTGAAGCAAAAAGGTGTCAAAATCATGACCGACAAGACCGTGACTTCGGCGTCCAAGGACGCAGCTGGAAAATGGAACGTGGTCACCGCTGACGGCCAGACCTTGACCGCCGACATCTACGTCTCGACGACCGGCGTTCTACCAAACAACGAGTTCATCCCTGCGTCTCTACTCAACAAGAACGGCTGGGTCGAAGTCGACAGCCACTTCGCGTCCAAGGCAGACCCCTCCGTCTACGCCATTGGCGACATCACCCAATACTCTGCACGACTCGTGTCCCGCATCTCGGGACAAGTCTCCGTCTTGATGTCCAACCTGAAGGCCGACATTACCGGAAAGGGCAAACGGGCTGCGTACAAGGACGATCCCTCTCTCATGGTGGTGATGCCCATCGGCAAGTCGACTGGCACGGGTCAAATAGGAAGCTTCACGCCGCCCGGGTTCATGGTCTCGTTCGTCAAGGGCAAGGATTACTTCACCGGGTCAGGAAAGAAGTTTATCTCTGGTTAGACTATTACCAATTACGTGTACTTGTTGTTTGTTAGAATACCCCCCCCCGTCATAGAGCGAATTAATTCATCAGCCTTCATTTCTTTTTTTTTTTTTTTTTCTTCTTCTTTGTGTTCATGTACTGTATCTAATAACGCAAAGGCTCTGCAGCCGGCGCCGTCTCGGCGGCCTTTTCAATCCTCTCCAAGATCTCCGGGGTCAGCTTGTGGGCCACCTCGACTGCGCGGACATTCTCGTAGACCTGTTCCGGTCTGGATGCGCCTGTAATCAGCGACGAGACATTCGGGTTCTTGAGTGCCCACGCCAGCGCCAATTGCGCGCGGGTTACACCTAATTCTTCGGCAATAGGCTTCAAGTTGGCGACGACAGCCAGATTCTTCTTCCACGTTTCGTCGCCCCACGTCTTTGCGAATTGAGTCACGTACGCCATCTTACCATCCCCCTCCTTGACACGCGATCCGGCCGGAGGCGCCTCGACGTCGTTGTATTTACCCGACAAGATTCCCTGTTTCAGCGGCGAGAACACCGTCAATCCCAACCCGTGCTCGGCATACAACCATCTATACTCCTTCTCCACCCTGTCGCGCGTGAGCAGGTTGTACTGCGGCTGCTCGACGACGGGGCCGACGAGGCCCAGTTTGTCGGCGATGCGCCACGCCTCGCTGATCTCACTTGCGCTCCACTCGGAGGTTCCCCAGTAGAACGTCTTGCCCTGGTCAATCAAGTGATTGAAGCCGCGCACGATCTCGTGCATGGGCGTCGTCCTGTCGGGACGGTGGGCATAGACGATGTCGACGTACGGCAGATCGAGGCGGGCGAGCGATTGGTTCAGGCCTTCGGTGATGTGCTTGCGTGAAAGGCCGCGGTTGTTGAGTGGGTTTTCGGGGTCTTTGGCGTTGTCCTGGCCAAAGTAAAGCTACCAACTCTGATTAGCAAACCTCAGATATGAAGGAAAAAAAAAAAAGAAAGGTACTTTGGTAGAAATGACCAGATCCCTCTGCTTCCAGCCAAAATGCTTAATCGCCTTGCCCATGATAACCTCCGACTGACCACCGGCGTATCCCTCGGCGGTATCGAAGAAGTTGATTCCGGCGTCGTAGGCGGCTTTCATGCACGCAAACGTTTTTTCTTGTACTCGTCAGTTCTGTGCTCAACGTGTCGATACAACGGGAAACCAAAATTACCGTCTTCGACGTGTCCGCCGTAGGTAAGCCATCCTCCGAGAGAAATCACCGACACCAATAACCCGCTGTTACCGAGATGGCGGTACTCCATCTTGGGGAGGTCTTTCGGAACTTCAGCCATTTTTCTCCTTGTCTCGATGCGATTTTCTTTCAAAGGTTTGCACTTGGCAAGTGGAATTGGAATTCCTTTGAGAGATATCCCGGCTTATATACTCCTCTCCGTGGGATGTTTTCTCTGATAGGAAGGTCGAAATCCTTCAAAACGTTCCCCGCACTAAGAACGGGTAAAGCTTGGAAGAGATTGAGCGGCAACGGGGTCATTCAATGATAGATCACATAAGATCAATGGATTTAAAAACGTGTTAATTCCTAAATCCTGGTTCTTGATTAACAATCCAGAGAGGCTTAAGCTCCATCTAATCAAAACTTGATACGTGGGCAGGTAGCTTGCTAGAGCTAATAGCCTAATAGATAGTATAGCTCGTATGGAACGAGCGGGGAACGCTTAAGGAATGGCGTCAGAAGTTAATATATGACATCCCACTTCCCTGTTCAGGTCTGGCTATCGGAATTGTCGCCGATCGTGGTGATCACGGTGTCCATGGCTGCGCTTGCGCAATGCGCTGGCAGTGGGCGAGGCAGGTGAATGCGCGGTCGTAGTCGGGACGTGGACGGTGACTGTTTCATATACGGTGCCCACACCCATGTTGCACCGTTTTGCCTCTGATGCAACATGAGTCGAAGCTGATGGGACGAGGTCATCGACAACGCGGGCAACGCCCTTCTCGACCGTACCGACGACGCCGATACTGGGCAATGGCAATGGCGGCACAGGTAACTGGCTCGTCAACCCCGACAACTCAACTCCATACGGCGCAGCCTGTTCCGGACCATGTTGGATAGGCACGTCCCCCAACAGGCCGTGTCTGTTGAAAAATGGATTTTCATGCCACAATTCCTCCGGCAACGGCGCCTGGCAAGCGGACGCTTCCTGATCATTCTGCAGCGTAAACAGCGAACAATCCGCTACTTCCCCCGACGGATTTGAGCAATCACTCATCGCCTGCCGTAAGAAATCCGGCTGCCACCCCTGGATGAAATCGCCGTGATATCCGCAACCCGTCGGATCACCAGTGGCAAGCACGAATTGACCGTCCACCCCTTGAAAGTCTTGGGTATCGTACTTGGTCTCGAAGAAAAGACTAACCAGCCTCGTGCCAAAGCCGTCCGGGCATACCCCATCCTTGACGAGATCCGGATATGCCATGTGTGATTTGTGATCGGGACTATCGACATCCCTCCCGTTCCAGCAGGACGGAAACATGAGTTCCAGCCTCAATCCATCGGAACAGTTCTCATCGAGATACTGCTTGTCCGGTAACGTATGCCTATACAACGAATCCTCATCGCTGTCGGTATCATAATGCAGACAATTGAACCCCAACGCCTTTTGGGCTAATGAGAACTGCGTCTTGTCGTCCGCCGTCCATTCCGAAGTCGGTGGGTCAGGCACGGGACCTGTAAAGTTGCGTAGGTACTGATTCCCAGCGACCATTCGAAATCCCTCGGGAAAGGGTTGCGGGTCGTCGCCGTATACAAAGTAGTAGACCAGCATGCCGCCGTCTTGGTTGACCATTGTCGTCGAGCCGTTGGGATAGAGGAACATGAGCGGTGGAATCCAGTAGGCGGAGCGGTCTTGGCTGACGGCGCAGGAGGTGCAGTCTGCATGGAGGAGGTCGTCTTGCGTGACGTTTGATGAAATGCCTATACCCCGTCAGATCTACCGCTTCATCAGCGGTGCTTGGGAAGAATGGGGGGGGGGAAAAAAATACCTCCTGAGCCGAAAATGGTGTGCAAGTGACTGTTGGGTTCGCCGGGGGCCATGATGGGGTCGATGCGAGCTGCGGCTGTGCGGCTTTTGCATGGGAGACGCCAGAAGTTGGATGCTGAGACGGCGGCGGCGGCCATGCTGGCAATGATTCCTGTGGCGTATCTCATCTTGACGGTATTGTTGTGGAGATCGATGTGAATGGTGACTGTCGATACCTGCTCTGACAGTGTCTATTGAGTATCAAGTCACCGACTTCGTGTTGACAGCGTTTGTTGGGGAGTATAACGAGCGACACTGCTGGCCAGCAGAACAAACGAGTGCAGTTGTTGTTGTTGTATGGGATCAACCCTGTTAGTACGATGCTAATAGTGAATGGAGATACCGTATATCGTCGTTGTCGCTGTCATCGAAGCTTGTCAAAGCACGGAAAATGAACAAGGTTATAGATTCGAATCATAGAAGCAAGGAGAAGAAGGGGGAGAGAAGAAGGCAAATTAGGAAGAATGTATCACAGGGTGAGTGGAATGTATGCCATCATTCAATGGCCCTTCTAGCCAATGGCCGTTGAAGCTATGCACATCCTTATATTCTTCTCCTTAGACGTCCTTCTCTCGGGACCCAATGAAGACTCCATCGTGTCAATGTGTTTTTCTACAATGCGCGGTGGTTGTGTTTGCTGCGATGCACCCACCTGCCCAAACAGGCAATACATCATCAGCCCATACACCGGTTGCCTGCAATCCGGCTGTGTAGACTGCAGCAATTCCATTCGACGATACATTCAACTGCACGAATACTCTGATTCGTGCATTCGCACCCACCAGCGATGGTGGCGTCTTATCGAGATGCATTCTCTGATAAGGGCAAGAATGCTATCTTATCTTTTGTCCGTAGTACGTAGTAAATTGCAGTAGATAATCTACCAAAAAAAAAGTTACGAAAACAGACGCTTTCACAACTACAACAACGTCATGACTGAAATGGACTGGTAATTATTTTATTAATGATTAATGAATGATATTGTTTCATAGCCATACTGCTACCCATGTATCACGTCGCAAGTCGTTAGAAGAAAGAAATGAACAAAATAAAACCAAACTTTTTGTCTCGCTCCAACGAAAGTAAACGCCGTAAGTTTTGGTTCTCGACCGTCAGCTCATAGACATGTAAGCAACAAGAAATTAAACCAAGCCCGTAGGTGACACCCAGACACATGCATTCGTAAAGGCAACGGATACGCCCGCAATGAATCGAAAATAAGAAATGGTGGAAGACAGAAGTTACAGCATCCACTGTAGTCCATTCGCTTCTTCTTCAACGGGAAACACCTCGCGCGCATATTCTTCCATGTCGCGCCAGCCTTGCCACAGCTTGCGCGCCTCGTCCGTCACTCGCTGAGAGACCACCCCGCCCGGTCCTTGCATCATACCAGCACCAGCGCCTTTTCCACCTGCTGGCCCGAGACCCTTGGGAGACCCCGCGGCGGGGGTATTGAATTCCGGCTGCGGAAAATACGGCGCCTCGTGTCGGCCAAACAGTTCCTCCAATGCCTCCAGTTGTTCGCGATATCCGTCGGGGATGCGGACTTTGATTTCGATTTTCGATGTGCGTCGGTAGTTGACTCGGCGGCCCAGGGCGCGTGCAAAGGCGGCGCAGACTTGGATCGGGGAGAGGGTCTCGAAGGTGAGGGCAATTCTATAGAGTGAGATCAGACCTGCCAACAGGAAAAGGGAAATAGTAATGGAAAAACCTACCGATGGCCATTCCACTTCTTGGGACCATCCTTGAAAATCTGAATCAAGGCTGGCCCAACGTCGTGCTCGGCGTCCAACCACGGCAACGGCACGTCAGGATTGAAGGGCGCCGCCCATTCGAAACTGCCGTCTGACTGCAACTCCATCTGGAACAACGGATAAGGAAGACTGGTGAAGTTGTTATTGTAGATACCCGCATAAACAAACGTCGCCGGAATGCCGAGCTGTCGCACGTAGTTCTCGACGGTAAATTTGCACGCCCACATCGGCGGACCAGGCCAGGGCCCATGCACGGAATGATCGGGCATGCTGCTGTAGACAAAATGCTGGACTGTGCCCGCGCGTTTTGCGGCGTCGGCCAGCGCGCGGCCTACTACGACCTCATCGCCGGCTTGGGAAACTGTGTTGATGAATGCGAGTTGGGTGCCCTTGAAGATTTCGTCCATGAATTTTGGGTTGTTCATGAGATCGCCTTTGAGAAGTGTGACGTTGGGCAGGCTGGCGAGCTCCTCCGCAATCACGCCTTTGAGGGTATGGGAGTGGGCGCGGACGCCATACCCTAAGGCGGAGGCCACTCGGATCAGAGAGGCTGCTTGACGCCCGGTGGCGTTCACCACCGCGATGGTTTTGTGCACCTGTTGGGTCATTCGTGTGTTGTGTATATGATGGCAGACAGAAGAAAGGAGAAAAGGGGAGGGGGGGAAAGAGAAGAGGATAAGAAAGAGAAAAAAAAAAAAAGCTGATGTGCACGTGACGCTGTATATGATAGCAATTGGAGATGTCCAGACGTCGTCACGGGAATTATTTTACGCGCGGTCAGTCGTCAGTTGGACAGTATGAGTAGAGTCGCGTTGGCGAAGTTTGCCAGTCAGGATGACGAGGGTACCAAACAATCGCCGCGGACGGATCACACAGTGAGGAATCGTAAGTCGGCGCTGGTCAGTCGGCGTGTGAAGATGAATATGGTGTCCTTATGTGTGGTGGTATGAGAGGACGTTAAGAATATTATTGAAATAAGAAGAATGGGGAGGTTTCTCAGAGTGGTATCCTCAGATCGGCGAGACAGATGATGCCCGAGGTATATAGTAGAGAGAGAGATATCTGTAAGCCTGGAGTCGCGACAGACAAAGCGGATGGTGCAATCTGGCGAGCGAGGATCAAATAAGCGCACAGCAAGACAAATGAACGGCTTATGTAGGCATCAAACAGACAGCCAAGTGGAGCATATGACTTGGAGAGGGTCAGCGATTGAGTAATATTTTGGACCGAAGTCACTTGTTTGCGCTGGCAGAGGCTCGATGTTCTGGCCGTTGTCAGAATGGTCGACTGTACAGGTAATGGGATAGGTCGCGGGTTGATGTTGCAAGTTGGGATTGTACCCTCGTTTTTCTTTTTGTTCTTTCTTCTTTCTGTTTGCCTTTTCTTTTCTATTCTCAACGGGCAACTCCCTCCCTGTGAGGTCTCTCCCGATCTTATGATTTTGTTCTTGCACTGTGGAGATAATTTTTTTTCTTTGGTAGCCGGCGGAGCACCTCCGCCAACGGAATAAAATAGGGTTAGGTTTACTTTGATATGAGTAGACGGAATCGCGACGAAGAAAAAGAAAGGAGCAGAATCGACGACCGAAGGTCAGGAGATGTGCCAGAATTTTAGAGCAACAGCGTCTATTCGCTGGAGAATCGGTTTCGTCCAATGGAATGAGCAGCTGTCAAATCTGGCAGCCGTGAAGTGAGGATTGAGGGCCCGGCTGAGATGCGCTAAGCATTGCGACGTCCGGGGAACCTCACAAACTTGCCTTTCAGGAAAGAAGAGGGGCGAGTAATAGTCCTAAATGACATGGGCTTGTCAGAACAGGATCCAAAGGCGAATGGACTAGAAGGCTCTTCCCTGAGCCCGGACGCATAAGGCACACATACCTCGAGTTCCCCGACAGCTGGCAATCCTTCCTGACTGACAGATACACACACACACAGTCAAAAGACAGGAAAGTCGAGAAAAGAGGAAAGACTTTCCCGATTCGGCGCCAACACCACCAAGGTGCAAAGTCACGTAGGATACACCGTGCCAATGGGTGGACGTCAATAGGGAGCAGACACAGCAGACAGAAAAAAGCTGGCGTCCATTGAGAAGTTTTTCTTTACGTAACCAGGAACAGAGAGTGGATTCAGTCCTCCACTATACTATAACAATAGTAGGAATCGGATGGATGATAGAAGAGCCCAGAGGTCAGAGTAGTAGTAGTAGTAGTAGTACTGAAGCGAGTACCTGGGAGACCAGTTTTATCAGTTGTGCTGCCTACAGAGTACCGGCTATATAATTCATCTCACGTCGTACTAGATAAGTTCACCGCTGATAAGCAGCCAGAGGAGTTTAAATCGCTATCAGTCTGATAACCGCATCCAGGAGATAGAAAACGACAGCAGTAGGTGGGTGTCAGTATATACACATATGAAACGGCAAGAAAATGATCCGGCTTGCTACACGACAAACCGCATACTACCTCACTCATAGAACCCACTGCCCAGCTAGCATGTACGTAGTAGTATACTAGTACCCCATGGGCTTCGACGTACTAATGAAAATCAACCAAACAAGCACGTTAACCTTCCAGGCCCACCACCAGCCGAGAACCCGATGGAGAACCAAGGAGAAAAAAGGGAGAGAGAAGGAAAAAAAAAAAAAAGAAAATTTTTCTTTCTCTTGATCCACTTGACTACTCGACCTAATTCCACAGAGGATGCTGTCGATAGCAGATACGAAGATCGCGAAATCGCGGGGTAAAGTCAAGCTTGGAGTTGTGAACTCCGAGATACGTACTCCCAGCAAGTCGCGTAAGTTATGTGCTGGGAGTCCATACTTTACCGTGCCCGAGGTCAAAGAGTCGAGGAGCTCTCACTGACTCATTGACCAGGATCAGTCATGGTCGCAGTCTTGGGCTCTCTCGTCTCGGCGGATGGTCATATCGTGAAGATATGGCGTCATCAGGTACATGCAGCTGTTTGGACAGATCCAACGCCAGGATGATACTTGGAGGCATTCCAGGTCTTACTACCTTCACCAGCATATACAAGTGAATATACAGTTGAGTATACAGGGTCAGTACGCAAAACACACATCGATTCCGGTATGATAAGTTACCTGTACATTGTAGGTACACCAGCATCTTCGCAGTTTTCTGTGCAGTGTCCTGCCGATGCCGGCGCCGCATCCAGCCTTATCAGCGCTCAACCCAGCTTATCAGTAAAGATGACGTGACACCCACAATCTATTACCTAAAACGGGGCTAGCCGTATTGCCAAGTACGTAACATATACTCCCGTGCTCCACAACGAGTAATTTTTGGGATTGTGGCCTGCTGATTGGCCGAGAGCCTATTCTCCGCGGAAATGCAGACTGTCGGCGGGGTTAGGGTTAGCCACGCTGTGAGGGGTGACTCATCTACTCCTATGTCAATCTACGTCCCGAGTACACTGAGTCGCACTTGATCAAGTTACATATATTCTATACATGCATGAGTATGACTATGAGCATGACTGGAAGGCTTTCACCCTAGTGTCTATAAATAGTATCAAAACACAATGCTACTTACCAAACTACACCTGACTCAACGGAGACGAACTCGCGACCGGCTCTCATAAATGATACATTTCAGTCATGTCATGCATGTATATTGAGCCTGTAGACTCATGACCGCGCTCAGACACAGACCTTGAGACAAGATCGAAAGGGGGAGATATCACATGATGCATGCTACTCTCCCCACAGAACCCCATTGAGAAAGACCTTCTGCATCGACGATCCGGTATACACGATTCTCTCCACCGTCTTGGAATCTTTGTAAGGATATTCGAGCTCAAGCTCGCCCGTTTCCGTATGATTGCCACAAGCATGTCCAATCCACCCTCACTCAACCGGGGAAAATCGTCGAGATATGAGACAGCCCACGTTTGATGCATTGATCTCCAGCATAAGTGTGTCCACCATCGTAGGTTCCAATACGAAGAATATGGCCAAAGTCGTATCTGTCGCCACGTCAAAACTAGGAAACAGCACTGTGACAGTGGAATATAGCCAGGGTTCGTTGTTTAAGGGGTCAAGAGGGAAGCATGCAATTTTTCATCTGCGACCCCAAAAAAACTCTCCCATAGAGATCGGGTTAGCCGTTGCAGACGCATAGGTCGCAACAGAGTCGTATCAAAATCCCGGGTATGGATTCCTCTCCCTTATCGTGTAGCTCTCTGTCTCTCTGTCTCTCTCTCGCGTCGTGGTCGAGTTCAACAACCTTCAGATCATACTTAGATTCGCGTTTCCATAAGAGGAAGGACCTCGATAGATGAAAGGCTATATCACGTTCTACTCTACGAGCAAAAACAAAATCTACCCAACGGGCACTTTATCTGATATTTCCATGTCTCCTCCCGGAGAGTATTCTAGATCTATCAAGCTGGTGCCGACCCCGCCATAGTCTGCACAGTACCATTCCACCCAGCACTACTACTGGCGAGATCATTACCAAGACCGTTCTCAAGCTCGTCTCGTTCCTTCATACTCCTGGCACCCACTCCCGCCAATGCCCATATTCCCGGTCGTCGGCGCGCCTGCATTTCTGCTACCGCTCTTTCATCAGCGTGAAGATGGGCACCGGATTTTCGGAGAAGCACAACGTGGTCCGTCAGACCGGCATTGGCTGCTAGAAATAGCGGCGTTCGTCCCGCGCTATTACGCAGATGGACCGATGCGCCTTGAAGGAGGAAGTAGCGTAGGATTTCAAGAGAGGGTGAATGAGCGGCGATGTGCTGGAAAGTCTCGGTTAAGAACGTTGATCAGTTAGGAAAGAGAGGAACGTACCACAGGAGTGTTGCCCGAGTAGTCACTGTCATTAACCACCCAATCATTCGCGCCTTTCAGCAAATCTTTGGTTTTGTCAAGATCGCCCTGTGCTATAGCATATCCTAACGCTGTAAGGGTTGTAGTTCGCTCCGACAGTCCTCCCTCAGGGTGTCGAAAGACAGTTTGGGAGTGAGAGGTAAGTTCTCCACGCAATGAGATGGCCATGTCTTTTGCGATTGATTCAGGAGTGGAATCTGGCATTGCCAACAGATACGCGAGCTTCGTTAATGCCGCCTCCGTGGTCATGTCTTGTCCTGCTACAACACCAGCCCTAAACAGGGTCATTCCGGGCGCATATACGGGACTCACATGGCCGGTAAGACCTGAGAAAAATAAGTATCCTAGTCTCCGAACAAAAGCATGAAGGCAGACGTACATTGAGTGATGTTGATAATGACGATTCCCCGCTGAATCGCACTCGCCAACACCTTGGTCATGGCATTATCCTGGCCACCAGGCGCGTTGCCTGCTCCGAACGTCTCCAAGACGAGTCCACGCAAGCCATTTAGCTGCAAAACTGCGTCCACCATTTCTGGTTTGATACCAGGGAATATTCTTAGACACGCAACATTACTCGTATCCAGATTCGTCCGAATGCTAAAATTTTCAATACTAGTCGGTCGATGTACAAGATCCCAATTGACATGCGTCCTCATCGAAGTTGTGACGGCCAGCGGCGGCGCATTGGGAGAGTCAAACGCTGCAAAGTCGCTCGCTGCGACTTTGGTGGTTCGGTTGCCTCGGAAGAGTTTGTAGTTGAAATACAGGCACACTTCGGGGATCATGAAGTGGCCTGCAACAACTAGACTTCCAAGAAGGTTGTCCGAGGCATCATTTTGTAATTCTAGCATAGGAGCTTGTGATCCTGTGAGAATGATGGGTTTGCCAAGGTTCTGTAACATGAAGCTGAGTGCTGAGCATGTATAAGCCAGGCTGTCCGTTCCATGCTATTCGAAATTAGTATCAACAATCTGCAGAGACTCACGTGCGACATACTAGAACAACGAAAGCATCGAACAGTGTATAGTTGTTGTATATAGTCTGCGCAATTTCTGCCCAACCCTTGGAATCAATCGAACTACTATCCAGCAGCTCCTCAAACTCAAAAACCGTGTACCGCACTTGACGATCATACAGACTAGGTGGAGTCCTCAGACTGGCATATGTCCTTTTCTCACCAGAGGAATTCACAACGACGTCCATGCCGATAGATGGTCGCGAGCCGTCGTTGAAAATAGGCATTTTGGCAAGACATGTTTGTTGAAAGTCGCGCGCAGGTACGAAGCCCGAGGGGGAGCGTTGCATGCAGATTGTGCCCCCGGTCATGATGATGAGGACGTGGGACTCCGGGATGGAGCTGGATATTTGATGAGTGTCCATCTCTGGGGTCTGCGTCGTGATTGACGACATTTCCAAATTTTCTTATAAGAATGTTTGATAGCAGGTGGGATAGGCACGGTGCAGCTATGGGCACAGTGTCCGAAATTGCTTATCGTGAAACCGCACGAGTCTGTTCAATCGCCATTCATCAGACTCTAACAGACCGTCAATTATCGTCTAATCAAGACATCCCGGATGCGATCAAACGAAAAGACCCCGTCGTATAAAGAGATTCTCTGAATAATAAATTCAGCGGCGGAGTCAATCAATGCTTGTGATTGGCGCAGCCAGTACAGCCAATGGGGCTGTCTGTTGACATTGATTATCACTAGTAGTCCATTGAAGGAGCTCCATGAACATCATCGTTTGACATCCTCTCTATCAGAGCTTCGTCTATCAGCAGGGCAGACATCGTCGATCAGTTCTTTTGAAGTGTAGCAGGAGAGTTCTCCGTAGTGAGAACTAAAATAGTACGTAGTAAGTGCTAAGTAGAGTAAGTAGGTCGAAGGAACAGAGCAAGAGCAGAGTGGGGCATGCCGTCATTCAATCAGCGTCGGCACCTTCCTTAGCTTTGACTTATTTTTTATTTTCCATCCCCGACACTTTTTTTTCCTTTTTCCTCTTGAGACATCCCTCACTTACTACCTATCATTCATTAGTTCTCTCGCTTATCCTCCTACGGTCTACATAGAAATATACTGCATTTTTGATAGACTCATACAAAATGTCCGGAGACGAAGCCCCCTCGCTCTTTGAGCGCATCACTCTCCCTTCTATCCCCAAGGAAGTTGGTCGCAAAATCTCCCAGCTCGAGCAGGAGTTTGTGCGTGCTGAGATCGAGCAGTGTGCGTTGCCCTTATATTGATTGGCTATCGAATTTCTGGGTACAAAGCTAATATTGTCAAATAGTGCGCAAACAAATCCCCGTTCTGCGCCCCCTCTACGCCAGACGAAATGCCTTGGTCGCTTCCAAGGACCTCCAAGAAGCCGATTTTTGGCCCCGCGTCTTCGCCAACGCACCCCAGGAGATTGACGAATATATCCTCGCTTCTGACGCCGCGGTCATCGGTCAATGCCTCAAGAACTTGATCGTCGAGCGCTGCGATGTCGACGAGAACGGGAACGGCGGTGACCCTCGTAGCGTGCGTTTCACCTTTGAGTTTGCCACAGGCGAGGAAAACCCTTATTTCACCAACACCAAGCTCGTCAAGGAATTCCATTACCGCACAAAGGTCACCAAGTCTCCCAAAGGCAAGCGCCACGTCTGGGAGGGATATGTTTCCACTCCCGTCCGCATCAACTGGAAGGAAGACCAGGATCTGACCAAGGGTTTGTTGGATGCTGCCTGTGACTTGTATGAGGCTGAGCAGAAGAAGGCCGGTGTTGACCGTACCACTTTGCCCGAGTTTGAGAAGCTCTCAACCAAGCTTGAAGAGGCTGAGGCCGACGCCGACGCTCTTGTTGGCGATGATGACGAGGAAGCCGATGACGAGAATGTTCCCAGTGGCGTGAGCTTCTTCAATTGGTTTGGATACCGTGGCAACTCCGTTACCGCCGAGGAGTCTGCTCAGGCCGAAAAGGAGGAGGCTGCGCGCTGGCAGAAGATTGAGAACGGCGAGAAGGTTGATGATGATGATGAAGATGACGAGGACGAGGATGAGGATGATGAATTCGATGAAGACGAAGAGAGCCTTTCGGCTGTTGAGATCTTCCCCGATGCTGATGATATCGCCAATACTTTGGCCGAGGAGGTCTGGCCCAACGCTCTCAAATACTATGGTAATGTATCTCCTTGAGCTTTTTGACGGCCCATACTAATATAGTTTCAGTCGAATCATACGAAGTTGCCGATGACTTTGACGACGAGATGGATATCGAAGAGCTTGACGACGAAGATGACGAGGAGGACGACGAAGACCGCCCAGCCAAAAAGGTCAAGACTTAGATGGCTTGCCATCAGGACAGGTCAACTGATCCAGAAAAGTCGCTTTCCCATTTGGTTTTGTCAATTTCCTTTGTAAATTATCACAGCACAAGCAATAGGATGAACAGGAGGACGAGGACGACAAGAAGTATTCCGATACAGCATGTCGAATACGTATCTATTATACCACATGATTAGTTTTGCCAATTTGAACCAGACTTATGACTTCCCCACGAACGGCCCGGGTTTCTTACCTTCGTTCTTTCTCACAATAGTCCTAATCCTCTTCATCCCACTCGCCAGTTTCCCTCCAACCGTATCCGCTAAACCCTCCACATCATCTAACAAAACAGCCTGATCCTCCAATTCGCGTCCCATCGTATCCGCCTGTTGTCGCAGATTCCCCACAGTCCGAAACACGCCATCCAATTGCTGGTCCTGCGCAGCCATCATCTCGACCTGTCGCTGCTGTTCAAAGTTTGCATAATAATCGTCATCCCCGTCCCCGTCGAATTTACCATCCATATCCGGGGACAGTGCATCAAAATCTGACGGGTTTGGAAGCGCATTCTTTCCTTTCATCGAGCTCGAAGAAGTGGTGGTGGACTGTTGTTGTTTGCTGATCTCAGCAGCCATTTCATCTACTTCCCGCCCCAAATCCTGCACGAACCCTCTCCTGCGTTCCACTTCATCTAATTCCAGTCCATAGCGATAGGGGTCGAGCTCTACTGCTCGCACAGATTGTCGTAGGTCTGCTAGATCAGCCCGCAGGTCTTCGAGGGTTGATTCGAGTTCTGTGCGAGATTGGAGGAGTTCCGGGTTCGAGGGAGAGGTTGTTAGGGACCGGATGCGGAGAAAAGAGGAATAGAGAGGCCGGATTGTTTGGAGGGTGTTGAGGACTTCTCTAGTGGATAATGTCAGTATCTTTGTTCTTTGGAGATGTGCTGGTTGGGAGCTTGGAGCTTACGATTGGACTTGGAGGAAGGGATCTTCCGACATGATGACGTTCAAGGCGTTCAATGAAATATATGGGACTCAATGGAGACGAAGGGGTCTATGATATCGTTGCTGTCAGATCGAGGACCGTGGGATTCTTGCCTGGGCGTATGGCTAACACGATGATGTTGTTGATGTACCGGAGGTTGCGATGTCCCCGGTGCTGTTTACGTATGGACCGGATCGGACGCTAACCAACCACAGCTGCCAGCCGCTTAATCTTCGACAGCTACACCCAATAAAGCATTCATAAATGATGTTCAAACAACGATATGGCAAAGAGTGTCATTACTACCAACCTGTCTATAAAATGCTAACAAATCTATACTCAATAATCATAACATCAATAAGACGCCAGGTCAATGCTTCATAGCAAGCAATCAATCAATCATCGCAGAAAGTGGTATCATCCGCAGGGCAAAATAATCAAATTCAAGAAGAAACCGAAAGGAACAAAGATTTATCCTTCAAATAATTCGCCTTCTCCACGCATCTGGCGGACCCATTCCTTGCCGAGGTCAAGCGCATGCAGTCCAAAAAAGTCGTTGAGGATACTCTGCGTACTTGAACTCCTCAGCCATGCTTCGCACTGTTTGCAGTCGATAGTTTCGTCGCCATTGCGTGCGTCCCAGTATTCCTTCAGAGCCTCTGAATAGTCGCATACAGGTGGCACGCCATCTTGTTGCTTTCGAGCACGATCTTCGATGCTACAACAGTCTCGATCGGGGAGCTCGAGGAATATTTCCTCGAGAGAATGCGCGCTTTGTCGGAGGAGAAACCAGTTCGTGATGTCGACGTCCTCGCTGCCAAGACTACTGATACTCGCATCGTCATCCGGACAATGCGCAAAGATGATGGTCTCCAGAAACTGCCGCAACATTTGTAGCGCAATGTGGAAATCAACCCGTCGTTCAAGATCAAGCATCTGGCGGAATCGCCATCTCCGCTTTCCGATCTCGCGCTGCTGCGTCATTCGTAATAAAACTACATAGATATGAGACATGTGCCGAGGGAACCACCAGTTGCGAGAGTTTCCCGTCGTCTCGAACCGTACGCACGGTAGCCAATTCAATAGTAGAACTCGATAGATGCTGCATGCAACTCTATGCGGTCGCAGTCTGATCCGCTCCACATCGCGAGCAATATCCGACATGTGAAACATGACGTATAAACCCCTTTCCACGCGTTGCCGAAACATCTCTGCCTCTGCATCCATCTCCCCGGCACCGCCTTTGATCGCCCACCAGGCGCCCCAACCAGAACGAGCGACTCGCGAAGCCAACATGCGAGCGGTCTGTCTCCGAAATACGAACTTCTGCAGATTGACAAAACTGAGCGGCGCTCTATGGCCGGTCATGGGGTCTATAGTGAGAATCTTGTCCAAGGGTGGATTGAAATCGTGAAGTCGCAGGTACGACGTACACAAAAAAGCCTCATGGGATTTGATGGTTTCGTAGGTAGCCTTGTTGAGGCGACACAGTACCGGTATGGTCGATGCATCGCCCATGCTCAGGATCAGGAAAAGCACATCCGGCACGCCGCCAAAAATAACGGGTCTATCGTTCGACATCTCTGGCCGACGATCATTTCTCCCTGGCTTGTTTTTGGTTTTGCGGTAGATATTATATTGATGCTCTCCTCCTTCTTCTCCTCCTCCCCCTTCTCGCACTGGCGGTGATAGATTCATGTGATAATTTGCCGGACGATGGCACGGTCAACATCTTGTGGGGTCCGTGTGGCTGGCTAGGAGCCTCGGAAACCTGGGGCCATCGAGGAAGCTGCTGTGGTAATGTTCAGGAAAGCATGGCAATGAAATACTCGAATCATCTATCGATGGGAGATGGACAGGACAAAGAATTAAATAGAGAAGATCGAACGAAACAGGCTGAATCCAAGTGTTTTAAGACGGAGCGCCCAAGTGGGCCGTGCGTGCGGCTTCTAGAAGGAGGGAAGTGGGACGCTTCCCTTCCCTTACTTCCTACAGCGCGTACCACTATACACTCTAATACTCCATGGCCTTTACAGCCTACGAATCACTTTAGAAGTAGAGCACCGCCAGGATGGTGAAACACTCGACATCCACGCCTCAGTTCCGGACTCAGCATTTCAACAGAATCATTAACCACCACAATCCGGCTTGCTAGGGCTAAGCATTCGGCCGCCCGCGACTTATGCCGCCAAGCCCTCGCTCGTCACACCTTTTTGGTGCTCGCCAACGTTCCATCAGCCAAGTCGCCAAATCAGCGTTCTACGCCCAAACCTCGCCAAGCCGACAGGGTCTCTTCGATGGCTGTAAAGTATCGGTCGTCGCTGGGCCTCCTCGCTGGGTGTGCACTGCACTGTGGCACTGTTCCAGATTACCCTTCTCCGTGACCTACAGTACGGAGCACAAACTCGCCAAACACAATCTCACGGAACTCGGAAAGAGTGGAGATGGGCATGGAACTTGGGGGCCAAGAATCGCCGCAACCTTGATTCTGTCTATGGAGGACAACCGCTGATGCCTGACTGGCCACTGATGGCTTCGCGATGAGTGCTCACTGCTCAGTGCTCGCTAAGTCGCTACGCCGTATGCTAGTTAGATTAAGTGCTGCTAGTCTGCTACCGTGCCTGCAATGGAATGAAGCCCAACAATGCCGAGATAGTGACCACATCGAAGCGACTTGAGATCATGATACTTTAATAAGAATGCTCCGGAGCATTGACTAATATTCGCGCCCGCCGCATGATTATTGCCGCCATGTCTCTGAATCCATGTCGAGCTATGTCGATCATGACGACGGCATTACTATCACTGAATCATTACCATCGGGAGTACAATACCGATGTCTATCCACTTTGACCCTCTCTCCTGGCTAGTGATTGCAATGCATGATAGTTCGGACGTTCGGACAGTTCTTTCTCTTATCGTATTGCGATACTAGTGAAGTGGCCCATTGTGTTTCGCTGTCAGCAGACTAGCCATTAGTGCAGGATTGCTGATTAGCCGCAATATTAAAATTGAGTTGCATTGATGCTATATGCCGCACGCAAATATGGCAGCCTCAACTATCAGGCCAATGCAAGGTTATGTGGAAGCATGTGATGACTGAACGACACACTGACTTGCGCTATCGACGATAGTCACCAGGTACGCCCTTTGATAAGAGCCACGATAACATATACTCGACATCAGCGCTATTATCAATTACCAGACATATTATTTCATGACAGCAGAGACAAAATACAGACACGATACTGTTGTGTATACATAAGTTCAATGATGGCTGGCTGATAGGGGCCCGATAACGATAAGCGATATGATAAGCAACAATAAAATTTAACTTCAAAATTCCAATCCACCAGGACAACAACAGTAACCACAGCATGCGTTAACATGGCTCCTGCCAGAATATTTGGAAATCCTTGAGTTCTGAAACTTGATAGTTGAGTTCGGTTTATATGTACGATATACCAATTCAGCTCTTTCAGTCCGCACATAATGGGTCCATCTCTACCCCTCCCCCTCCAAGAGGAGTGGAAAGATGTCGACTCTTACATCGAAGCGCTCCTTTCCTTCGCAACATCCACCCCTCTTTTCCTGAATCTTTGCGGTGGAGTCCACATCCTCGACTTCTTAACTAGCGAACCCGATATGTACTCAACCTTATTTCCTGAGGACTGGCGCAACTTCTTCCACGAGCACGACCTGTACGACATTTTAGATTTGGTCCTAACAGACGACTTATACCCGTTTCGATCGCCCAACGGCGCAGGCTGGAAGACACAGGAAGAAGGCGAGACGTGGAAAAACGGGCCCCTACCACCTCCTTCATTGCTTGACTACATCCACGATATTCGCCGCCTTAGTCTCCGCCGAGACTTTACCTCCACCGTCCCCAAAAACACCAGCGCAATCCCCCAGCGTCTCGCGGTCGGCATGAAAGACAAGAAACTTCACGAAGTCGAGCATTTCTCCAAATACGTCGATTCATTCACTACATCCGTTTCAGAACTACGTCAAGAACCAATCACGCATATAGCGGATTTCGGGTCTGGGCAGAATTATTTGGGAAGGACGTTGGCGCATTCGTATAATCGACATATAATTGCGATTGAGCGCAAACATGCATATATTAAAGGTGCGCAGGGGTTTGATATTTCGGCTAAAATGGCGAAGAAGAAGGAGGTTAGGATGTATGATAAGAAGGCGCAGTTGAGGAATGGTGCTGTAGCCAGTGGGGGTGAAGTGGCTGCGACGGAGGATATATGCCCTACATGTCCTCCGGAAGGGGGACAGCGAGATACAAAAGATGGGAAAGAAGAAGAGGATGGGGCTGTTTTCAGTGTTTTCAAAGAACTCGATATCAGCGCAGAGGACTTACCAACTGCTGCACCCAACAACGCCCACAGAGCCGAAGAAGAAGACCTAGAACCACACGGCACAATGGACTATATTGAACATAACATCAATGACGGCTACCTAGAGCCCATCATCCGACACGTCGTCAATCCTGATACGGAGGAAGACTCGTCGCAGGCCGTGACCAAAAAGAACGACGCTCGCGTCCTCGTTGTCTCACTGCATTCCTGCGGCAACCTGCTTCACCACGGCATCCGCTCTCTCATACTCAATCCCTCCGTCGTCGCAATTGCCATGATAGGGTGCTGCTACAACCTCCTGACCGAGCGCCTGGGACCACCAACCTACAAACTGCCCGTTCTGCGGCACATGCACCAACGGCTCAGCATCGGCGCAACGGCAAAAGACCCTCACGGCTTCCCCATGTCGAACCTCTTCGAGCACTACCCTTACAGCGGCGGGAAGGGTATTAAGTTCAACATTACCGCGCGCATGATGGCGTGCCAGGCACCCTACAACTGGTCGCGGGAAGAAACCAAGGCATTCTTCACACGCCACTACTACCGCACCCTATTGCAAAAGTTCTTCGTCGATCATGGCGTCGCTCCGAAGCCGGAACTCGCAACAATCGACGTACTGACGCGTGATCGTCCTCCAGTTGAGAAGGACAACAGCTGGGAGACAAACCCACCTTTGATCATCGGCACATTACGCAAAACTGCGTACAAGACTTTCATCACGTACGCACAAACAGCCATGAACAAACTCGTCAGAGAACCTGCGCATCTCGCAAAACTTGCGCCCTTACTAGATAACGAAGAAGCCACCGTTGCAGAGCTGGAGAGATACGTCGCTGAATACGAGCATGCGCAGAAGAATCTAAGTATCGTCTGGATTCTGATGTCGTTTAGTGCTTCGTTGGTCGAGGCTATGATTGTCATTGATCGGTGGCAGTATTTGAGGGAGCATATGACTTCAGGAGTTGTTAAGGAGTGTTGGGTTGAACCGGTGTTTGATTATGCGGAGAGCCCGAGAAATTTGGCTGTTATTGGAATCAAAAACTAGTATATAATCCTTATGTTGAGTATATAGAATCATCCTAGATACCCATAATCTTACAAGTTGTGACCAGCTGTTGACACTGTCAACACAGCATCACCATGAAACAAGGGCTCTCTTGCCTACGGCTTGCCATAAAGATGCGCTCCAAAGACTTTTTAAAAAGGTGTAGCGTCTGTCGTCAGTCCTAGACTCGAAAGACTTTCTAGCAATCGCTTGAGCAGTTGCCGATCGGTGCCCTGTCTTCGAGTAGAGAATTAGCTCATGTCAACTGGAAATCCATGATATTTATCGAAAGAAGTCCTATTCAGCTTTGCGTTGAGATACGTGTTTAACATCAATCACAACTTGTGTGTCTGAGTGAGCTGGGTAACGGTGCTGTCATCATGTAGGACAAGATTCTCTCGTATGGGAAGTGTAGGAATAGTAAGGTACCTACAATGGGATCGCGTAGTCCGCTACGATACGAGTCATCCGTACTCGTGTGCTCGTGGGAATTGCTATAGAATTCAGCAACAATGTGAAATGGTCTTGAAGGCGGACCAATGTTCAACCAGCCTTCCGGAGGCGTTCAACAAGTTTTTCTCGCAGAAACGGGCTCAGTCCAAGTCTGAGTTTGTCAGCATCCGGACTTCAATACAATCTGATTCAACCACTCACATTCCGTCACGAGTGATGATGCGGTAAGTGCCTTTTCATTGTTAGTTCGACTAGTCGCGCACTGCCTCGTCTGAATGACTGACCACTAGATTGATAGTTGCCATGATTTCCGACAAAGTTTCCATTGCCGTCAACTTCGACACTACCAAGTATATCCTCAGGCCTGTACGATCAACCGTTAGATTATTCGTCATGAATTATACCTTGAATACTCACCATGCAATTCGGCCATACTCTGGCGGCCGGCGACTATCAGATACATGGATCCAGCCACCCCTTCCGCCAGAGCCAGCACCGCCTTGTCCGCTCGCACCACCTGCGGAATCACCACCGGTATTCAATCCCTGTCCATAACCAGACCTCTTCCGCTGATCGTGTTGAGGCGCGAAGAAGAAACCTCCCGATCCCAAATTGGCACCGGCCGTGGACACCATCACTTGAGCTTGGGATTGGACCTCGGGATCTTCGACGGCATGCTCAGCAACAACCTCATCCAGAATCTTGAGGAAGTTTTTATTTTGTGTGAACGAGTCCGGAGTAGGTGGTAGTTTTGATGTGGTGCCAATGGCTAGGTTTTTGTTTGGTGGCTCTGAGGACAGCAAGGATAGAATGTGGCTTCCTGGTCTGGCATCATCGGGAAATGTATATATATAGGGTTGGTCTTTGAGTGTAGAAATATATCGTAATTGGGTCAATTTACGGAGATGATGTTGGACTGGGCGCGATGACCGCGTCAATAATTTAGCCATGTTGTTGAAAAGTTGTAGGAAAAAACAAAAAAGGAAGAGACGCAGGACCGGGAGCTCCTGATCAAATATGACGGAAACTTTGTCGAAAAGTGGAGCCCGGAGAGAGAGAGCTAAATGCAAACAGTGCAAACATCAGTGTTTGTATGCCTCAAGGTTCAGGTATTCAATAATTACTCCGCAATGTCACAACGATTTCCTTGAGCCTTAGCAAGCTGAAGATACAAATAATATACGTTCATTATTTTCTTCAAATTACTTTTCTTTCTCTAGGAGCTTCAGACAAAACAATTACAGCTATCTAATCCAGCTGCGTCTATGCGACCCATTTAGCCTTCAAAGCAGAGCTCTTACGAACTTGGATTCATGCAGTAACACTCCCAAGACCATAGACACAATATGGCTACCCCTTCAAGACCGAACCCAGGCGCGACGCCCACTCATTTGACCTCCTCTCCTCACCCTTCGGCAGTCCCTATGGGCCGCGGCCTATCTCATAAATCGCCATCTATTGTCAAAACTCCTTCAGCCTCGGGCACTGTTCATGGCCATCATCTCAGCACATCCTCGCATCAAGGTGCTACACCTCTCACGGCCACTGCAGGATTGGATGATCCGATTTCGGTCAGCTCGCCCTCCGCTCTGTTAGCTCTAGGGGGGTTCACAGGCATGAGCCCGGCGTTGAATGTGCAGGATGGGCTGGTCAGCTCTGGCATGAATGACAATGATATCCGCGCTCTCACTTTGGGTCTAGGAGGCACACGTAATCACGAGGAAGAACGACGAAAGCGCATCGAAGAGGTTGCCCATATATTACGTGGTCGGGTTGCAGGTCGAGGGGTGAGCAGAGAAGCGGTGGAGAGACTGGGCAGATTGGAAGGCTTCGAGTCTATATGGCAAGAGGATAGTCTGAGTATTGCTGGAAACTCTGTTGATCTCGAAATTGAGTTCTACCCCGGTGAAGACAACATCAAAGACGTTAGTCTGAGTTACGCTTCTCTGGAAGGGGAGAGTGAAAGTGGGAGACGAAATGAAGCTACAGGTGTTCTGAAAGCCGACATTGTACAGACTCAAGAGGAAAGAGAGAACAGAGCTTGGAAGTCGCTCAAAGGGTTTCAGAGTAATCTCGAAAGGCTCGCAAAGCTCGATCATTTGAGTCAGGAGATCAACTGCTTCGAGGCGGTAGAGAGCTTATTTGAAAGTCTACAAAAAGTATGGGACGCCGAGAATCAGCGCGGGAATTTTCGTAGTGTGTACGATCACCTCTGTGGAGGGTCTATTGGCAGACCCAGCTTGCACAAAAGTGGTCGTGTCGGGATGGGTCTTGAATACTGGGTTGACGGCCACGGAATACTGAATGCAAAACAGACGAAGAAATCAAAAGATGACATGGCGATTGATATCGACGACAATGATGCAGACATACAAGACAGACTACGAAGCGTCACGATCGAATGTGAAGAGGGTTTCCCTTCGTTACGAATCTCGAAAGAATGGGTTGGGACGGAGGTGATGGGTACAGTCGGGACCAACAACTCCTCGGAAGTGGTGGTCAACTGGATGGAGCCACCACCTATACTGCAACCGTCTGTCAGCGAGCTCGATGCTGGTATGGCAGGCTCAGGGACGGCTAATCGACGGTTTGTGGCGAAATTAGAACCTCACATCCATGTTCCTCTTTTAGTAGCGAACGACATCTACCGACATCTTGGGTTGACTATCCCCCAAGAGTATCGAACGATCACGTATGATGACCTTTTGGTTACTGGCTGGACGAGCGGCACTATGAATAGCAACGAATCGATGGCTTCGGGATCATTGGACATGCCGGAGAAGCGGAGAAAGACGGCCGTGTTATCTTTTGACGAGAAAGATGAACCTGTGCAGAAAACCCATAGTTATTCTTTCCAAGCTTTTGAAGCAGCGCCAGGAATGACTATTCGTGAATTTCCATTCTCTCATCCGCGGCAGCTGGCCGATATTTTCCCAGTGAGTTACCTCTCTGAGTCGTGTTCCTTCTGTTAGGTCTTGCTGAAAGTGTGTAGATATTCCGACAATATACTTTGCTGGCAACATTGTTGCAGAAAGTCTTCCCGCGTAAAGAGATCATGGGGTCTTCGGTTCACGAGTCGAAAGGATCGTCAAAGACGTCGGATACATTGTCAATGTCTGGACACTCGACTGCAACAAGCGAACATGTCAGCATGCTCAGCAATGCAGATTCGAACGAAGATCTTCTGAACCGTCTTTTGAGGGAGAGTGCGGATAGCAGCGGCACAGTTTCGCTCCAAAATGATTCTCGGGTTGAAGACGAAGGTAATATCCGAGTCGACATCACGCTAAGAACGCAGGTCGGACAGGCGCCGTTGATCATACTGGCGATCACACCACCGGAAAGACGGCAAAAAGCATCGGTCACTTTCGAAATCGGACTAAACGGGCGCGTCAGCGTTATTCAAGTGGCTGGTTTGACAGGGTCGGAAAGCCAAAATGACCAGTCAATGGCAAAGATCCACCAGAGGCTGAATCGTATCTTGGAGGTATCCGAGGATTTGAGCGTTATGGTGGAATATGTGGTGGGCCAATTACTAGGGATGTCATAATCTGCACGATGCATTATGAAAGCAAGCATTGGCCACGTTACCAGGTATGGGCTAGGCCTGCATATCAGATGAACTATAACCGACCCCGAAAGTTCCGCATTCTTTCTCTCAATGAATACTCGTACAGTCTCCATCATTGGCCGACATGCTACCTAGCCACAGACTAGGCAGGTCGAAGAAGCTTCTTAGTGACGTGATCGAACTGTCTTATCGGCATCCGGGGTAGCTCGCTATCTTATCAAACCACTCTAGAGTACAGACTCTGTACCTGAAAGATAGTCGACGTGCATGTCCTGTAATGCTTACGTCGGGAGGATTATGTGATGGCCGCGATCGTCAGGGGCATTTTGTACGCGGGTAATTACAGTATGCATTCGTATCGCTGACTAGGTACGTTACCAAGCACATAATTATCATCTTGATACTGTTGTCAAGACCGTGAAGTGAGCAGTCCTTCAGTGCTTTTGTCTTCTTGAGAGTTAAGCAAGGAGTGCCATAATAGCCCCTGTACTCTATCACATGGTATCTCTGACATATCAATGTGATATGCTGTCGATCCTGTCTACGATCAATTGACATGTCATCGTTTAGAACTGACAGCAAAGCATGATGAACAAATAGTCAACACAATCAATGCATAAGAAAAATGACAATCAAACTCTAAAAGAAAAATAGACTCGGATAATACTCAGAATAGTGTGAACAGCCAAGAAACAACATCGGACCGACTCAGTCAACTCGATGTGTCATTAGGTGCCTCCAGCCAATGAGAGATGTCCGATAAGACGTGCATAGCGCTAAGCAGGGCTTGCTTTAGCTTTAGCCGCGGGTTGGCCGCGTTGCCGGCGCCGGGCGATCGGTACGTAATCTCCAATACTGTACGTCTCTGTAGTGTAATACAAATACAGTTTTGCCAGTTGCCAGTTGCCAGTTGCCAGTTGCCACACAGTTCTGGTATCTCGTTACGCAGAGTCGAGTCTCCTGGAAGATAAGATGGGATGGGCTACCGGACGACTCCGTAGTCTTCCCCCGCCTTTGAGATCCTTGCACGTACGTGGTCCGGGCATATCAAAGATATTACTACGTAGACTGATCAAGCTACTTCAGAGAAAACTAGCTAGTTCTGTCCCCGCGGTGAGTCGACACTACGCTTACAGCGCGTATGGAATATTTCCTATCTATGCATTTGCTGGCTGCTCACACAATTGCGAGCTGTGGCACAACCTCGAGTCCATTACTCACTGACTTGGATGAACCGACCGAATGACTGACTCGACTCGAGAGTCTGTACGACGGCATAAGTACACAGCCAAGTTGTGCCAAAGCTGAGGGTCGCACATCGTTACGATATCACCGCATCGGGTTAGACTACATTCTGATCTCAAAAGGGCGACCAATCATATGCTGTCTATAAGCAGTTTGCATACCAGGCCGTCGGGTGTTGTATTGCTGAAATCCGACTCCTTGACATGGCTCACTGACAGTTTCGCGATCTGTTGACGAGGCATTTTTCTTTTTCTATTTCTTTGTCTCTATATTCCCCGGAGATGATAAAAGTGAGGCAATTAACTTGAATATAAGCGAATGTCTCGCGTGACTAACGAGCAGACAGAAAGGATCAACACGATCCAAAAGGCGCGGCATCCGCTGATTTCTATGTGTTCGACTGGCTCAGTGCTCGAAAAATATGGCTCGTATTAACTATCCGTGCTGAAAGATTGGCCGGTTTCGGGGAAGCGTGGGTAGGGTCCCTCAAACCCTAATTCTACGTCGGACTGGACGCCGCCACCAGAACCCCAACCCTTGAGATTGCATCTGGAAGAACACTTTACCAGCTTTTATGTTACTTCTGCTGGTGATGGCTCTGCATTTAGGGAGGCAGTAGTATCATGTACGTAAGCGCATGGTGCAGGTAGTTATTTTCTCGACCAATGCAGAACGTACATGTATCATACTGAATATCCAAGCAATTAACGGCTATCGAATGGGTTATCGATGCGACTCAACGGGGAGAACAGTGACTCGTCCGACAAACGATACGAAATAAACCCGGATCGTTGAAGAAGCTGATAGCGTTATCGGCCGCCTGGTTGTCTGGGTAGATTACGGCTCGTAACGGCCGTGTAAGTCCATCTATCGAGTCATTGAGATCAATCCACTTGTGATTTTGCAGACTCTGACTTTTGTTTCTTTTCTTTTTCTGAGATGCGCGATTACATGAATCGATTATCGTCTACTCCACGCTGTCGATAGACCATGTTTCAAGCCATGTCCGGTGCAGATGATAAGCTAGAAGAGATGTGCCACATTATGGACGGAGCATGTATTGTTACAAGTATCAATACACCCTGCCGGGGACGAAGCCCGAGTCAGAGCGTAAATCAACGGTTGCTGCGCCTTTTTATTTATTTTTATCTGTATCTTTACCGTTACGGAACGGAGGACCCAACGTAATCAGTGTAATTATCATTTGCCCCCCCACTGAACGTCGAAAGATTCTGCTGTGCCTTCCTTCCTTCCCTTTCCCCTCCATCCCAAGCCAGTTCCTTCCCCAATTAAGACAACCCAGACCCGGACAATAAAAAGCCTCCGTCGCCTCTCTTCCACTTCTCTCGACTCTTCTCCATCTTCATCCTTCTTTCGTATCCCTTATCCAGAGTTCTCGTTTGCTTTGCTTTGCTCCTGTGCTTTGCTGTGTGACACTGCTTCTCTTCGATCCTACTCTGATCATTTTTTTGAGCCATAACACAACACATCGTCAAAATGGTGCGTTCCGTTGATTCTGAGTTGCGAGCAATCCAACACAAATACAGTCGCTAATTCAATTGCAACAGGCCGAGTCAACTATCGTCTCTAACACTGAGAATGTGTGTACCCCCTCCTCGCACAGATCGCCAATGGGCTCGATCACGCGAGGCCTCTCCGGCCGATCAAACCCATCTAACGCACAATAGCTTCTCAAGTACATGTCCCTCGATCAGAAGGGCAAGGCTATGGCCGAGTACATCTGGATTGACGCTGAGGGTGGTGTTCGTTCCAAGACTAAGGTACGTGTTACACCAATCACCGCCGGTGGTTCCTTATCTCGCAATTTATCGCAAGCCGCGCTTCCCTCCCGATAAGCCAGCCCACTTCCCCTCAACAGCAATGCGAAGCGAGCCATCAGATGATTTGACCACATCAAGACCACAAACTCATTAACAAATCTTAGACTCTGTTCAAGCCTGTCACCTCCGTCGACGAGCTCCCCGAGTGGAACTTTGACGGTTCCTCCACCGGCCAGGCCCCCGGCGACAACTCCGATGTCTATATCCGCCCCGTCGCTATCTTCCCTGACCCTTTCCGCAAGGGCGACAACATCCTTGTCCTCTGTGAGACCTGGGACTCTGATGGTACCCCCAACAAGTTCAACCACCGCCACGAGGCCGCCAAGTTGATGGAGACACACGCCAGCCAGCACTTTTGGTTCGGTCTTGAGCAAGAATACACCCTCCTTGGCCACGACGGTTGGCCATACGGCTGGCCCAAGGGAGGTTTCCCCGGTCCTCAGGGTCCTTACTACTGCGGTGTTGGAACCGGCAAGGTCTACTGCCGTGACATCGTTGAGGCTCACTACAAGGCCTGCTTGTACGCTGGCGTCAACATCTCCGGTATCAACGCCGAGGTCATGCCCGCTCAGTGGGAGTACCAGGTTGGTCCTTGCGAGGGTATCCAGATGGGTGATCACCTTTGGATCTCTCGTTTCCTCCTCCACCGTGTCGCCGAAGAGTTCGGTGCTCAGATCTCTTTCCACCCCAAGCCCATTCCCGGCGACTGGAACGGTGCCGGTCTTCACACCAACGTCTCCACCGACGACACCCGTGCTGAGGGTGGTATGAAGGCCATTGAGGCTGCCATGAAGAAGCTCGAGGCCCGCCACATTGAGCACATTGCCGTTTATGGCGAGGGTAACGAAGCTCGTCTTACTGGTCGCCACGAGACTGGTTCCATTGACAAGTTCTCCTACGGTGTCGCTGACCGAGGTGGTTCCATCCGTATTCCCCGTCAGTGCGCTAAGGATGGCAAGGGTTACTTCGAGGACCGCCGACCTGCCTCCAACGCCGACCCATACCAGGTCACTGGTATCATTGTTGAGACTGTATGTTTTCCTCCCCCTACGCCGAGTGCCATCTAATCCTAACTTGTTGAATAGCTCTGCGGTGGTGTTTAAATGATCTCGACGATGTTATGAAAGAAAAATGAAATTAAATAAAAATTGAAAAATACCCAATGAACAACCAACAACCCAATGGATACCCTACCGTTACGTCGTTCGTCTCTTACTATTCGACCGTGTTCATGAAATTAGACAAGGTAGAGACGAAATAGGATGAAACTCAAGACAGCATACAGAATAGTCAAATTACATACAATTCATACAATTCATTCAAACATTCTACTTCATGCCTGCGAATAGCCACCCCTTTCGTTTCTCACAGCTATTGATGATCGTCCCTGCGGTATTTGTACTCTATTCTCGGCTCTTCAGACTGATGGGATGATGTCTTGTGCGAATGATTGCTACTTTTACGACTTGTGGTGGTTCGTCGAGAATTGAATGAGAAGGTACGTAGTCACTTAGCAGCCCACGTGGCAGGCACGTCACACTCTTAAGCGCTATGAATTTGTAGATTAGTACTAGGTAGGGAGGTCGTTACGATCATTTGCGGCTAGTTCGCTCCTGATAGCTTCAAAGTTGCGCCAGGCTAGGAAGTTGACTTTTAACTGCATCAATAGACATATGGTCATGTTGTCTAAGTAAGTAGATGAGCACGTTGCAGTTTGTCGTTATAAAAATAAAGGTTGGCCGGTATCTAGAGAGACATATATAGATCAAAGGTTATTGTTCTATATACAAATATATAAACTAAGATATGATCTATCCTTTATCGGCTATCCCACGATAGCTAGGAACAAATATCATAAGCAAATAAGATGAATGGGGGTATATCCAGAAACGAAAGAGGTATGCATGACGTTGAACATCAATTTCATCGAGATTGATTGACCACGACCGAGACCAATCGCAGATCGTATGGCAAGCGGGTAAAGTCTATTTAGCTCGACTCAGAAGAGACATGTTCCGCATCCCCATTCTCGATATGATACTGAGGATTAGCATGGTCCTTGTTGGAGACAGTCCGCTTCTCCGCATCAGCGATCCCACCCGCATGGTGGAAATGCTCGTCTGTCTGGGTGTAATTGATGAGCAGCTCGCCGTTCTTGCCGTAGCGACGGGGCTCGTCGCGCGCAACGCGGACTAGGGACCAGATGGATTTGGTCTTGTGGAAGATTGTGTCCATTTCTTCGAGGGAGCGGTAGGCTGTCTCTGGGTAGAAGAAATAAACAACGGGGAAGATGAATGCGTTACTATCGATTGTTAGTATTGCGAAAAGCAGTAGAAGAGATCCAAGAGGGAGAGCTTACATGACGGCGAAAATGATATAAGTCCTATACTTGATCGTCGTGAAAGCCACGGGCGTGATCATGACGACCATAAAGTTGAAAGCCCAATTGGCAGAGGTGGCCAACGCATTGGCCGGGGCACGAATACGCAGCGGCACGATTTCGGCAGGATACAGCCAGGTCATTCCCAACCAGCCCCAGGCAAAGAAAGTGTTGAAGACGAACAAGAATACAGCAGCCACAATACCGGGCTTGGTTTGTCCTTCGAAACTGGTGGCGATAGCCAAGACAACCATAGAAAGAGACATACCGGCAGCTCCGAGCAACATCAATGGACGACGACCGGCCTTTTCGATGATGAAAATAGGTAGCCAGGAGGCAATGAAGTACTCTGTACCGTTGCATGCGGCCAGAATACGAGACAAAAATCCGGAAAGACCGATACTGTTTTGGTAAATTGTAGCAGCGTAGTAGGTAATCAAGTTAATACCGGAGATCTGCTGGAACATCTGGTTGACGTAGGCGAGAACGACACGGTGCAGGTGACGGTTCTCGTCCATGGTAAACAGATCACGCCAGCTGGTGTTTTGTGCTTCCAGAACGGTATCCTTGATAGCAGCGAATTCGTTTTCGACAATAGTGTCTTCGCGGTTGGTGTCGAGTAAAGCACTCAATACCTGACTGGCTTCGTCTTCGCGGCCCTTGAAGATAAGCCACCGTGGGGACTCGGGCAAGAACATGACGAATGCCAAAATGATCAGTGCGATGAAGATTTGGAATGCAATAGGGAATCGCCACGAGACCGAGCTGGGGTCAAGGAAAGAGAAGCCAAAGTCCAGCCAGTAACTGAGACAGATACCGCCGGTGATCAAAGATCCCTCAACCATGACTAGCTGACCACGACGGTGAGACTTGGAACATTCAGATTGCCATGTGGGCACAGTAGAAGTGTTCAATCCGTTGCCAATACCGGTAACGATACGGCCGACAATGAAGTGAGACAGGGCGAAGGCGGTGCATTGCAGAGTTGCGCCGATTACCATGATGGCAGAGCCCAGGAAGATGGTTCTACGACGGCCGAGACGGTCCCCGATGAAGATGCAGATGATTGAGCCAAGGAAACATCCGACGTTATAAGCGGAAACCGCGGTTCCTACAGTCAATCAGTTTATAGTTCTTTCAAAGAGCCTGTGCGAAGACCCACCCTCAATGTTGGATCGGTGCATTTGTGCAGATGGGCTCATTGCTTTGTATGAGTCTGACGCGGTATCGAGATCAGGGAATTGCGTGATGAAGGAATCTAGAGTCAAAAGACCTCCCATGACACCTTGGTCGTAACCAAAAAGGCTATGTACCTCATTAGCATGCGCATCACACAAGCGGACATGAAAATACACACAGAAAATCCAATCCGGCAATCACACCGATCGCGATGTTGAGCCTGGTGCCTCGAAGGCCCAGGTAGGAGTTTCCACCGTGACCCATATTGGCGGCTGGTTGGTCTAATTTTCTATACTCGCGCTATCACTGGCGCATATGCGATGTCCGGGGATCAATCCCAATTGACAGAGAGGCGCATTCGAAGGGAGGTGTATGCAAGAAGGATATGTGCCGAGACGAAACTAGTCCGTCTTGCTTTCTTTGATCAGAGAGGAAGAAGAGGACGGCAGGGAACTGATGAGAGTCGAGGGGAGGACGCGGTTATAAACGAGCGAGACATAGAGTGGTACATAGTAACCTAAGCTGTGCCATACTAATGCACAGGCGCATATTGGCGTACCAGTACGGTAAAGGAGGTTACTTCTTGGCCGAGAAGTAACCAAATTTGACTGCTATCTGCGATCTGATTGGACAACAGCATCAATTGTGCATGCAGCGTTGCCAATGGCGATGCTTTTTTGAGGTTATTCATCTCCGGATGTGGAGTAGCTCGCGTGCTGTATGTAAGATACACGCTCAATACAGGAAAGTGGAGTCTGGGGGAAAACGGAAAGAGCGACCAACCTCAGCCATGGCGTCATGCTGCAGGGCTGGCCTGTGCTAGTCCCAATACGGAGAAGCCGGTCATGTGTCCCCCTTGTCGATACTTGCCCGGCTCTCTCCTTTCGATCAGGCACTTTGTTTTGTACCTTTGTACTATCATGTCCGGTATATATTTTACTGAGTAAATTGTACCCAGCTATCGTTAAGACAACGCTCCATGTGATGCTTCTGTCCTGTACTTTGACTCCGTAGGGAGTCTAGGGACTACGGTGTCGTACAGTACAAGTGGGTCAGTTCTCTACGGTCTGACCAATCAGAAGAATGCCACGGCTGTTATTCCGTTGATCGCCCGCGCTAATTGTATCTCAGCTCAGGCCATACTTGAATGCTATGGAGCAACTGTTGTTTGACGGCGACGAGAATGAAAACAAGATATCAAGCGACGCATCACCTCGTATAGTCAGACATATTTACACACCGACAAACCCGACATACTTTTGCGCGACACTGCCGAAGACGCAAGATCGGAATTGTTGCAGGTAATCGGGAATGCACGATCCACTCCTAAGGGATTGAACCCTCTCCGTATCGGCCCTGAGTGGCTCGGTAACCCGAACTAAATGTCCAACACCCAACAACTTTAACAACCATTCAACTCACGGCAAGCCACTTGCGTTGTTTTTCCGGAAATCAAGATCCTGGAGATTTCTAGTACGAGAAAAAGTGGATTTCCAGTCCTCTGGCGCTTGTATCCGCTCATGTTTAGCTGTGGTGTGTTGCTCGGGCTGGGTACTGGATTATCGGTTGAACGTTGGACCCAAGGCCTGACAGTCTGATCTTCGATCGTCGGCCACGCGAGATATGACCCGTTCAAGTTTCAGTCTGTAGCCGATGCCAGGAAAGCAGTCATTTTGTTTGTTTTCAGCTTTCCATGTTGCTAACGTGTGGCAGTTGGTACACATGATGTCGAACTAATGGCCTTTTTGCTCTCCTACAATTCTTCCGAGACCTACGTCTTGGCTTTCTATCTGGATTCGGAATGACACATGGACTCCCTGATAAGTTGAAACTCAAACAGAATGCTACGTACATATCAGTCCATCTTCACGGCATTACTTCTGGGCCCGTGTTGGTTTGTATGCCGATAACCGACGACGCGGGTACAACATTATCCGAAAGACAGACTTGACTACTACATAGTAGGTCAACGTAGGGAAAAATGGTGCGGGTCGCCAAGCTTTTACGAATTCACGACTGAGAAGACTCTGGCTGACCCTGGCTGACTCTGTAGTACGAGGACCAGTTTGATCACCAAGTTACCAGCACGGAGAACGGAGTTCTTTCCGTTCATAGGTTGTATGTTGAGGTAGTAGGCTTTAGTGTGGTCATTGCTAGTAATCATAGTCCGAGCCACCCCGGCAGATCTCCGCATCTGTCTTGCCAGTGCTTTCTTTTTCTTCCGCTGGTTCAAGCCTGGGGAAAGGAACTCATTCCCGTGGGGGGGCAAAGTCGACCCAAGCGGGATGTCCGAATGAGGCAGTTCCGTCCCTTCACCTCTCCTTCGCTCTCATTTCATGACTATGTACTAGCTAACGTTACTCCATACGGAGAGTCCTCCTCTTGTGTTGGATGGAGCATGTGCCATGGGGAAAGTGATATGGAGAAAATACAGCGTTTTCATTGAATGAGCCTCCCCTTCCGCGGATGCTTTCAGGCGTGACACGGACATTGAAATTGGCGCATCTGCAATACGTACAGTTCTTCGGACAAGGAACTCGCCGAGATCATGTGCTGATACAATTTTGTCTCTTTCAAAGGACATCTGAATTTGATCAGATCATACAACCCCCAAAGCTTACCATATTACCAGGCACGGAAAGTCCAAGCATTCTCAGGGCTCAGCGCCGCCCAAAAGTCTAAACGTCCTTCCGTCATGTGTTCCAGATTCCGTGTCAAAAGTCTAAGTTGAACTGTTTGTCTACGGTCTCAATGAACGAACTCACCACTCAAATTACTGCGTAGAGCTTGAGTACGGATGAGTTGTCCAATGAGATCTAAAATGCAACCACAGGTCCCAAGCAGGACATGCATATTCGTTGGTTACGATTACTACACATGTGTCCCATCTCGCTACATAACATTCCTCGTTGTACCGATCTGCTCAATGCAAGGAGGCGTCCTGCATAGCCGATCACTAACATCGTAGATGCATGCCCATCCAGTGAGCCAGAACAGATCAGCAACCACGAATTACGTCTCGCGTGTCCGGGAACACCAAGATGAGTAGGTAGATCTGGATGGACGAGACTGATTTTCTTCGGCACTTCTTCAGACGTTCGAGAAAAATCTCTCACGGATTCTACGTACTTGCTGTCCTTGGGATAATTGGACGCTGATCTCCATTTCAAGCATTCAGATAGTTCTGCGGTGCTTGTACTTCGTTCCTGTCACTGGGGAGGCCTCGCTACATGATTGCAATTTTTTACTGATGCTCTGACCGCATCTTGACACGGATGTATTTCGATTGTCATCAGCTTTCTTCGATATTTTCTAATCATCACTCTTCGCACACCTCTGCCTACATACATATGCCCCCGGAATTCTACAATATTAACTAGCCTCCCCTTGAAAGGACATCAACTTGAGATATCATCAATATCATCAATATGGAGAGCAGACGAAAGGAAAGAAAGCCGCCCCTCCATACAAATTGTTTGGTCCATAGTGCTTGCGACACTTGATGGCTCGTGGTATTGTACGATTTTCACCAGGCAAGCTCAGCTGATTTCTCGGCGCCAGTGTTCCATCCACCAACCTCTTCTTTGACAGGAGCCTGCCCCGCTGAGCTCCAGGCACCTTCCCCTCCAGCTTCGCCTCCGAAATTGCCAGCACCACTCTCCTTCTCTGCAGGGAGCTTGGAGCAACGACGAATAGTGTGTCCCATTTCACCGCAATTGCTGCACTTGACGCGAGACCAGTCTCTAGGCTTGGAGCAATCGCGAGCATAATGACCTGTCTCATCACAGTTATTGCAATTAATGAGATCCATATTCTGCTCCTGTTCACAGTCGCGTGAAAGATGGTCTTCTGCACCGCACTTGCGGCATGCCTTTGCGAGCTTGGGAGCATTAGGACAGTCCTTCGCGAAGTGACCGGTCTCGTTACAGCGACGACATTCGACGCGATCAAGATTGGGTGGCTCGGTACAGTCAGCAGCCTTGTGATCGGGATGTCCGCAGTTGCGACAGGCAAACTTGCTACGTTCGCGTAGCTTAGTACAGTCACGAGCACGATGACCAACCTCGGAGCAGTTGACGCACTTTATTTCGACACGTTCAATAATGACGCGCTCCTGTTTGCAGCTTTTGGTGATGTGGCCCATCTCTGTCATTACTGTCAGTCTATTACAATGGACAAAAGTGGAATACTATTTACCTCCGCAATTGGCACACTTAGGGATCATACGATCGTACTCGAAGCCGGCATCTGCAAGTCGTTCCAAATTGTTTTTAGGAGTAGCTGGCCAACGCTCCTTCAAGTGGTCGCGACGAGGTTCAGAGCCGAAGAAGAACTTTACGACATAGGTGCGATCCAGTTTTCCCTGAAGGTCGATGAAGGTGTAATTCTCGAAACCTTTCTTCTGCTTCTCCTATGAACCATAAGCTGGCTGTATGGTGTGCGTATAGATCTGGAGCACTTACAAGGGCAATCAAATACACATTGGCATCTTCCGCACGCAATTGGTTTTCAATGTCGACGAAAGTTTTTTCTGGCTCCGCCTTGGTGTAAATCTTGAAAGCCTAAAGAACTCCTTAGCTATCCGTCAATAAATCATGCCCAACAAGGTGTCTTACGTCGCGAAACTCCTCGAGGTCACAATTCTTGTCAGCTTTCTTGAGCATAGCCCAAGCATTCTCAGGAGATTTATCAGGGATGTCATTTAAGTCGAACTTGCGGTTCTCCTTGCAGTCAGAAGTTTTGTGTCCTGTTTGTCGTGGTTAGCCGACAACAAACACCTAGCAGGATATTAGATGGCTACCTACCCTCTCCACGGCAATTCTTGCATATATCAGCAGGCTTTTGTCGACACTCAGACGCAGGATGACCCTCCTCGTTGCAGATATGGCAGGTACCCTTGAAGACGCGAGGATGAGGACACTCGGCCTTATTATGGCCCTCCTCACCACAGTTAAAGCAACCACCACCACCGCCTCCACCACCACCCTGACGGGGCTCTGGACATTCAGGAGCAAAATAGCCAGTTTGACCGCAGCTTTTAATATTGTGAGAGATTGGTTGGCATGTGATGGATGCTGAAGACTTACTTGCGGCAGGTATCATCACGAGGAGGCCTAGCATTGTCACCACCAAAGCCGCCACCATCAAAGTCGTTCTTTGAGTTCAAGGCAACAGAGCCAGCGAAATTGCCAGGTTTGCCCCAGTTGTAACCGTCGTTAGCTCCTTCATTCTCCCAATCTGCCATCGTTCGCAATCAGGATTGTTATGTGTGGTGTTTGAGATGTACTAGATGGTTTGATTGATATAAGATAGATGAAAATAAGACGAGGCGTGTCAAATGTCGAGGACAGTGTAAAGAAACAGGGCGAAGAGGGGAGAATGAGGAAGACTTTAGTGGGCAATTGGAGGATTTCTGGTGTTGTCGAAGAGCAGAAAGGGGACGAGACGAAGAGAAAAAATGGAAAAGATGATGAAGAAATGTGATGATAGAAGAGACGAGGATAGGGAGAGCAGAAGAAGGAAGGGAAAGAGAGGAGGGGTCAAAGGATTTTATAGGCAGGAGACAGAACGTAGGTGGTTGCTTGCAAACGGCCTAATTAGGAAGGCACACACTGTCATGTGATGAAGACAAACAAATTGTCTACTACAATCAGCTTTGTTAGTCTCTTCACATCATGCCAAAATAGTCTTCCATGGCACCAAATAAACCAGTTCAACTCTGTCTAGTAATATTGAGAACCTGCCTCGTCTTTTCGTCCCTATCCTTAAGATCCGTGTCCTCTAGTACCCCATAAGACTTCTCCACCTGCGCGCACAATGGACCTTCCCAAGAAGCCACAGAAGATTCCCTTTCTCGCTGTAAGGATGGCGTCCCGGCATCATCCCAACAAGCTTGTACTGTATCCCCGATCTTCTCCAAGAATCCCTTAAGCCCTTTCTCCCTACCCCCGCCTGCATGATAACTCCAAAAAGGTCCTTTGACAGCCCAGCGAGGACCCATACTCTCTTCGACAATACGATCGACTTCGGCGGCTGTGACGACTCCACAATTGACGAGGTGAATTGCCTCTCGAAACAGAGCAAATGACAAGCGATTAGCAACGAAGCCAGTCACTTCCTCTTGAAGAACAACTGGCGACCTGTTGAGTGTCCTCCAGTATTCGATCGTCCTATCTATATCTTTTTGGGAAGCATGACTTCCAGACGAAGCAGTGGTACTGTTGCGAGGTGGAACAATCTCCAGAACCGGCATTATGTGTGGCGGGTTGAATGGATGGACAACTAGAAGGCGTGCAGGATTTCGCATATTGATGCCTTGGACAGATGATGGGATGCCAGAAGTGCTTGACCAGAACAATGCTGTGGACGGAGCTGATGATTCAATCTGTGGCCATAGATTTTGTTTGAAGGACACATTTTCTGGTCCTTGCTCTTGCACGATATCAACAGATTCTAACGCTGCTGAGAGCTCCGATGATAGAATGAGTTGTTTTGATTCTAGCACTTGCGGAAGCGAAACATCGGCACCCAAATATTCTTAACCAAATTAGTGAACAGTTTTCCGCATAGCTAAGTATTCATAGAACGCTCACGTGGCAGCGTTGTCTTGACATAGTCTTCTATATCAGATCTTGGATCATGAATAATAACCTGGACTCTTTTACTCTTGTGAGAAAGATGCAGAGCTGCGAACGAAAGGCCGATTGTGCCGGACCCGACGATCGCAACTCGGAGGTCGAACAGTGCTGCCATGGTGAGTTTGCACTTGTAACTGAGTGCTATATTTAATATATATAAAATGAATTGTTAATTGGAACGAGCGATATTGTATGTTGAAATTGAACTTGATACCCCAGAGTGGGTGGGGTGATCAGATCGACCCACTCGTGAGACCCTTCCTCCATCCACCGTTGTGACAACAGGTCTGGTATGAACGCTACCTAGGTACATTTGTGAAAAAAAAAAAAATGCAATGTTTCTCATAGTCAGTGTCTTTTGCTTTCAAGCAGTTGATCTCAGATCCTTCTCAAGCTGCACAAAACACAAATCCTTCGGCAATGCCAAATCACTGAACTTCTCGACAGGGAATGGCGCTGTTTCACCCGTCTTCTGATACCCGCGACGCATGTACCAAGCGAGCAGCGCCTGGCGCGTTGAAAGTGCATCTAATCCAAACTTGGTCACTCCCCATTGCTTGTGGCAGTAGCTTTCGGCGTAGGCGAGTATCTCACGTCCGATTCCTCCGCGTTGATGACGCTGGTCGACCGCTAGCATGGAGAGACGAGCGAGGTCGTCGCTGCGCTTGGCGACTTCGATTGATGCCGCGAGAGTCTCGCCATTTTCAGTCGTGGTGAGGGCCATCACAATTGCGCCATTGGGGCTGGTGATGCGAGGCATGATTTCCTCGACTGTCACCCGAAAGCGGACGTTGATCTCCATATCCGCAGTCCAGTTTTGGCGAGTGTCGGCGGCTTGAAAGGCGGATTGGACTAATTTTTGGATAGCAGGAGCATCTTCGGGAGTCGCGAGGCGAAACTGGATATTGCTTTCTGTCATTACTGCAAAATAATGGGGGTTGTGAGATAGTCTGGTTTCTGAGAGTGGTGATGCCGAAGTTGGAATGAGACACTGTCGAGAGGTGAGCACAAGACATATATATCTGATTATTGCACAATCATATGACTGAGGTATTTACGTTCTCGCGCCTTTTGACTATGTAGTATTAACTAATTCAGCATTGAAACCTCCTCTATGAAGGAAGTCATCACACGCCTTTTGATCAGCTTCGTCGCGCCGTTTTTAATATGGATCGGGCTAAGCCGCGATTGGAAGGAACCGAGCTGATATCAAATTTGGCATGTCCAGATACCGAGCACAGTGTAATTACATGTCAAGGTAAGTACCCAAAAGCAACATACTCTTCTGGTACATGTCCTTCACCGCCAGGGTATAAAACTCAGTTCTACACGAACATCAAAGCCGAAAGTTGTAATATCTGGAATGAAGGTTTTATACAACAAAAAAAGCTAAATAGTATTTCCCATGTAGAATATCAACCTCACACACCAAATGCAAGAAAAAACAATGGGGTATCAAAAGGAGCTCGCGCAGTGCCCCCCTCCTCAATCAAAGTTTGTGACTATATTCATCTACCGCCTGTCCAAATCTGTTCGACGTACCACTCTATCTCAACGATTTCATTGTCCTCCAGAAGCTCCGTCTAATCTCATCGCTGATCGATCATGCGAATTTGCGATGTATAATCTCAGGGTCTTCATGCCATTCATCCGCGCTCACCCACATCTAAAGTACCACCAGTTAGTTGCGGAAGAGATTCGTGTCAAAGAAGGTATTACCTTTCTGAACGTGCTCAAACCTGCCAAAATACCTCCCCCGATCCATGTAGTGTATTTGCGTTCCGCCGGCGCGGAAATTCGAATCTTCATATCTTCTACCGCAAGTCTCTTGATCTCCCGCATCAAGCGGTCAGGGAAGTTCTTGCATAATGTTGTTCCTCCAGATAAGACAATGTTTAAATAGAGAGCTTTGCGAAGGTCGAGGTCGGTGCGTGTAATGGCATCCTGCACAATCTGGTGAACTCCTGGGTACTCCATACCAATGATCTCGGGGTCGAACAGAATTTCAGGGGCACGATAACGTTCCTGGCCGATCTAGACGGTATAAGTAAGCAGCCGCCAGTAATGTTTCGTGCACGTAGAATCCTTACCTTCATTTTGTGTCCATCCGGAAGAACGTATTCGATAGTCTTCGACTCGGATTTGTGGTAGCTGTTAATCCACTCCTTCTCTTCCTTTTTCGGATCCAGCGAGACGTAGCAGACTTTTTCCTTGATCATGCGTACTACCTCCTTCTCAGCACTTGTGTGAAGGACGTAGCCATTCTTCCGCAACAGCAGTTGCATTTGCTCCGTCACATCTCGTCCAGCGACGTCGATCCTCCGAATACTGTTTGGTACCGCAAAACCCTCATACACGGGCACCGCATGTGAGACGCCATCTCCTGAATCCAATACCACGCCGGTCGTTCGACCCGAAGCATATAGCGAAAGTACTGCCTGAATCGATGTGTAAAGGGCGGGGATATTAAACGTCTCGAACATTATCTGGGCGGCAATATCTCGGTTTTTCCTGGGATTCAAAGGCGGCTCGGTCAAGAGCACCGGATGTTCTTCGGGCAGTGTCTTCAATTCGCTCTCGTACACGTGGTGCCATATTTTCTCCATATCATCCCAGTCGGTGACAATTCCATGTTCTAAGGGGTATCGAATCTTCAAAAGCCCTCTCAAGTCTTGTGCCTTTTGTCCAATGAAAACATCACCTTCCAACCCACCTGCCATCACTCGCGGATGTTTCGGTCGGCCGACGAACGACGGAAAATAACATGAGGGGATCTCTTCGCCCGCGAAACCGGCCCGTATCGTTCCACTGCCATTATCTATGACGATTGGAACATTGTGTAGACTGGCGTCGGTCATTCTGGCGGTATTGGTGGTGTCGAAATTGTTCTCAAAACAAAGATGCGCAGGCGGGACGTGTCAAATCGCGAAACTTTCTTCAGGCAACAATGGCCCAGTAGCACAGCAAGACGTACAGGAAATATTGTAATGAAGTAGATGAAAGAAGAAAATCAGAGAATGACTTAATGAACGTGTCAACTTCCTTTGCAGTCGTGGGGAGAATCACGAAGTTGAATCGATTGATTGTCTGCGGAGAAGGAGCGGTTCATCCCCTGTCCGCGCTTCAACATCGAAAAGGAGCTTGGGCCATCACACGGATTTATCACCAGATTCAACACCACTAAGATGCTTTTCTCGACAACAACGATTAATGATTAACATTTCCTATGAGTATTACACCTTAGCACCGAATATCACGCTCGCGTGGGAATTACATAATACGATCAGGATGATCAGGCTACCCTCTGACTGCTGAAATTACAGCAGACTCTTTTGTTACCCTTCCAGCGAAATGGCGTCAGACAGGTGCTTACCGCCCACAATTTGTGTTTGGCGTGATGTGTGGGGAAAAGTACATAGTATTCGGTAAGAACTCTTGGGTTGAAATCAAATGTATGTCATTTGAGAGCCTGTTGAATAAATGCCTCATTAACGTCGAGTTCAATCGAGGAAACCCAACTCGTCCTCAACGACACCGGCCAAACCCCTACTGTCCTTAAGAATGCCACTGTTCTTGGGCGGCCAGATCCGTGAGGTACTGCGAAGTTTTTCTGCCTTTTGTACAGATTCCGCGAGCGAACTGGACTTGTTAGTCCCGTTCATCTAGCACCCGCAAGATCACTTACTCCAAATTACCAGCAATGGCCCAGCCATTTTTCGCTATCTGTCGAGCAAGTTCTTCTTGGTGATTATCTTGGAGTGCCGGGTTTGGTACTACTACAAGAGGCACGCCGATACGTAGGGCTTCCATAATGGAGCCGGATCCTAGCACAAGTTCAACATGAGATTAGAGGCTGCAAAACCCATCACAAAGGCTTACCAGCGTGACTGAGGATCAGTCCCTCAACAACATTCTGAGATGGATTTGCCTTGGTGGAGCGCATTTCCTGGACGAGTCCCTCACTTTTGAAGCCGAATCCCTGGATGTCCAAATCATATCGTTCAGGGCTTCCGGGGGAATTGAGTTTGGTGAATGCTTCAAAGATTGTCTGCCCTTCTTTGCCGTACTGAATCAACAGTGTCGTGAATTCATGCTTCTTGAGCGCCTCGAGAAAGGGCTGGTTTAGGACATTCGAGAGCAGAGCATCGAATGGAGCTGTAGCTCCGATGGTCACAAAACACACCTTGCGCGATGGGATGGTCATATTCGCAAATTCAACCAATATGATTAGTCAAGACATCTTCAAGATAGCTGCATGCAATCCTGCAGTAAGTATGCAGCTCCAAGTTTACGATCTGCGTTGTATATTGAGTAGATGAGTTTGAGAGGAAGGGCCAGGTAGGCTGCACTGCTTACGTTATGTTCCTTGTCGGATACTACACTAAACCCTAAAAGGACAATCACGGAACTAACTATTTAAAGTTAGTCCACTGAGTAGCGCATAATCTTCCCCGATGGGCCAGAAATAATTGTCGGCAACAATCAAGCAAGCCTGTCAATTGACAAGTTCTCGACCTTGTGCACACGAATCATGGCCGGGACAGCGAAGGCGCTGAGTCGTGCGGCTTTGATGCTATCTCAGAGACATTACGTTAGCGTTCCAACAGTTTTCCAGACGCGCACCGCGTCACTTCGTCTTCAACGGACCACCCGGAGTTTCTCCTCCTCGCCCTTCAATTATCTCGCCAAAGACACTGACGAACCACACGAGACCGAGTCCAGCCATAATGAAGATCTTCCAGAGTACTCGATCGAAAACTTCACGACTGCCGAGAGGTCCATGTACGAATTGATGTCCTCTGAGGAGCGAGCCGTCTTCGATGCCGAAAACAAACGACTTGTGAAGATGTGGAACGACCCGGATAGACGAGCGGATGAGGAGAATATGATTGACTTCTTAGCGGCACAAGTTGACAAAGAATCAAAATTGCGATTTGAAGATGTCAGAGAGAAGAACCGCGGTTTCTGGGCAGAGGAGGAAGAAGATGAATTCTCGAATGCGGAGGATGGAGACGATACGTTCAATGATGATGAAATCACCTCTATGGCTCACGCGGAGTTAGAGTTGCACCGTGAGGTTCGAGAATATGCTCGTATCGCAGCATGGGACATGCCATTGTTGAGTAGTACGTCGTCCGGGGATATCCCAATGATTTTCATTTACTGACATGTCATTCTTGCAGACCTTACCAAGTCATTTGAATTGCCCAAGGAGAACCAAATTCTCCGCTTCCGCTACACATCCTACATGGGTGAACAACACCCGGCTGAGCACAAGGTGGTCGTGGAACTCAGTTCCAAGGATCTTGTCCCGAAACACTTGACCGAGCAGCAGCGTTTGACATTTCTCAAACTTGTCGGACCACGCTACAACCCCGACACAGACATTATCCGCATGTCCTGCGAAAAGTTCTCAGCTCGAGCCCAGAACAAACGCTATCTCGGCGACACCATCAGAAACTTGATCAAAGAGGCCAAGGAAGGCGACTCCTTCGCAGATGTGCCCCTTGACCTTCGACACCACAAACCCAAGATTCACTACACATTTCCAGAATCATGGAAAATGACTGAAAATCGAAAGCGCCAGCTTCTTGCGGACCGCCAACTTCGCCTCGAAGGGGAACAAGAACGCAGCACCGTCGTTGATGGCAAGGAAACTATCCTCCACGCCATTCGTACTTTACCTGCTCTGAGCCAAAGCCCTCATCTCCATGCTGCACAGGAGAAGGGTGCCGCCAAGGAGGCAGCTGCACGAGGAAGAGGCATCGCAAGGCCGCGAAGATAGGGCGCTTGTCTTTAATGCTGCAAATTATATATATTTCATTCATGTACCATACCAATCCGCAATCAGAACCTTTAGAATACCGACTTTCCTCTGCTTATAAATGACGAGTCAGTTTTAGTTCGACTGAGTAGGGTCTCTTGTGTGTAATCCATATTTGCTTCCCTCCCGATATTGAATGCTACGCATGATTGGAACAGGTATTTTAAAGAGGAAATGCCGCTCATACTTTCGACGACTTTTCTCCAATTATCGACCATTACTTCAACGGAATCCAACCTCCAGACACAACCACCATCCAATAATTTCTTGCAGCCAGCCCCGAGTGACGATAACGACATATAAACGAATAGAAATGAATCGACATGAATATAATGAAATGAAAGAGAAATTAAAAGAATATTCGGAAAATCCTTTTGGTGGGTTTCTTTGGCATTCCAAAAGGGCGAAGAGATGAAAATGAACTGAAATGAGAAACATGCTCGACATATGAAGACGATTTTTTGGCTAGGTTTTGATGGTTTTCAGAGAGAACTAGAAAGAAAGAAAGCAGAAAATGATAATCAAGAAGAAATTAATCCGAAATCGTCACTACCTTCATGGACTCGCTCATGTTACCTACCCATCATTCGTGCAAAGAAGATGCCGTCAAAGAGTCCTTCAAGCTCAATCAGATCAAGATCAAGTTCCCAGAATGATCCTCAGGAAGGGAAGTAGGAATCAACTCGCTGATGCTGCGGCAGGGAGGCTCGTCGGCAGTAAAGTTTGCAAGCTCGTCGTTCAAGTTGTCCAATGTGTCGTCGGCAGCGTTGATGTCTCCCTCAATGACAGCGGTGGGCTTGTTGACGACCTGGGCGACCTTTACTGTTGATTCTGAGAGCGACCGCGGGGTTCCTCCCAAGGAGCTGATCGACGAGAATGAGTTACCTGTGAGGGTCATTGAAGGGACGGAGAAATCGGGAGACGTACTATAGTCATTGTTAGGACCTCTAGCTTCAAACAGACGGCGAGCTCGCATGGGGAGGCGCTCAGTCGGATTTTTGGGTGCAGGAGCATCATACTTGTAACCAAATGATGCGGAACCAACACGCTCAAAGTCAACGTAGCGGTTACCGTTGGGAGGAGTAACGGGGTTCGTGCCGCCGTTCTTAGTGGAAGAAGTTGCGACGATGGGCTGCTTTCCCTTGTCGGTGGCGAGGTCGACTCCTTGAGATACCTCTGCTGCTGCAATGCGGGCTTCAGGCACGGGCTTTTCAGCATCCTTGGAGCTCTCAGGGGTATTCGCAGTGCGATTGTCCTTGCGGTGAGTACTAGCGCCATGGGCGTTGATAGCCTCGCCGTGATGCTCAGTGGCTTTCCAGGCACCACGAGGCTTGCGCCAGTTGTTCTGGTTGACTCCAGTTGGACGAAGCAGGCTAGGCACGCCATACTCCTTCTGGTACCAAACAGGAATGTCATGCAAGCCACAACGACGGATGATGTCAATGTCCATAGGCATGATGTGCTTGTACTGACAGCCTAGATACGGAAGACAGGAGTTAGTGACCATGCTTTAATTATGAGTCAGAAAGCTTACCTTGCTGCTCAAACATGCACTCTCCATGGCGAAGCCAGAAGGAGCAATAGATCTTCTGACCGTTGCTATCGACAGGAACGCCGGTTTGCTAATAACACCAACCCCATTAGCCGACTGCGTGTGGTTAGAAACATAATCACTGACCTTCTTGTCGCCGGTGCGCCCTTTGCCCTTACCATTGGGAGCTGGGAAGCGATCGTCCTTGCCCTCAGGCACACCTTTGACAACGTAGATGGCACTACGACTAGGGACCTTGCCAACGCTGGTCATGCCTCCGGTGTCCGCCATACCCAAGTTGCGAGAGACGCCAGGGATGGTGATATCAGTGGGAAGCTCATCGAGGGCGATGAGGGGGACGATAGTGTTGTTGTCACGAACAAGGAAGAACTGAGGACGAATTTCAGACATTGTGCTTTGCTTTTCTCGACTGGTTTGAAAATGAGAAAAAATTGTGGTCCTGAGGAGATCAAAGAAGGGGAAAGATGAGACAAGATTGAGAATTTTGGAGGACTGATGAAAGCGGACTTGTGCAATCAAGATCAGAGTCCTTGTCGACTATATGGTGTCTTGAACGAGGAGGTTGACTTTCGACACCTATAGCTTTGTATAGCTGTCTGGCACAAAGAAGAACAGTAAATAAGGCTATCCCAAGTGACAAGTGATCTTTGAGTGGCAAGACTGTGAGGTATAGTGGGAAGTGAATAGAAAATTAGACGATTGTGAGAAGAGATGGAGAGATGAAAATGTATGAAAGGAAGAGGAGGGGAAAGCAAGCTTTAAATAGTCCTGGCTATACAGAAGAGCCTTCAATCTGGGGGAAAATAAGCCGTTTGTACAAACAAACAAAAAAGAGACAGGGAGGTCAGGAGCGGGGGAGGGGAGGACAAGAAGAAGTCATAAAAGCTAGAGTCGGTCTCAAGAAGGCGGCGACCGAAGGGGAAGTATATGAGCCGGAGCGGGGCGCAAACGAGGTCAGTTTGGCCAGATTGATAGCTGCTGAGACTTGAGGACAAAGAGAGCAAATATTTTAGACGGAAGAAGCCAGTTTCTTGAGGATCTGATTGGAACGGCCAGAAAGGGGTCAAGATCAGACCGATTTCCTATTTGGGAAGCCGTTGCCATAGAGCTATTCAGAGCCTCAATTCAAGGTATCCCGGCAAACGAGTTCCCAGCCACCAGTAAAATCCGAATGAAGTTACTGGACCACTGCCAGTTGCTGAGACATTTTCTGGCAATAAAGCTTGTTCTTGACTGCCATTCTTTGTCCGGTTCAGTGGCATCTGGACACGTGCCACATTGCCGATATCTCTTTTCGACCGGAATTTGCCGGCCTTATACATGACTATGCTTCAAAAGTCACCTCAGAGCTCACATGACCATAGGTAATGACAATTTACCGGGCAAAGGATCAAGAGGAGGCTGGGCTCCTTCAAGATGGCCGTTTGTTGAGTTGTGCCCAATTCATGGTTTTTGAGATCGAGACTCGATTCGAAAGTCAGACAGAAAGACCCGCCGGCGACTGCTTGCGTGAGCCAATTATCATCGGCATAGCTATAAGAAGGGAACCTTGATGTATTAGCGATATACGATACAATGGGTCGTGCTTGTTGGCGATTTGAATCTGCATATAGACGAAGCAAATTCTTTGAAGGGGAACAACGAGAAATCCTTCAATCTCGATGTCATACAGACTAATGACATTTGAAAGATCACAACTACAGACATTGATCGATTCTTTAATGATACCTAGATAGGAAGCATAAAGATTTTGTGAACAAGGGTGGAGGCTCTGTACGGTTGAAACTGTGGACTATACACTGTACGTCCACCACATGAGTACTTAAGAAGACCATTTGATACCACCAACGAAAGCCTAGCTGATCAATCCATTTCAATATCAATCGTAATTCAAAGAAAGACAGGCCTAGCCATTTGTTGAGAAGGAAATCGAATATGATGAGATCAAAATAAGGTATGCCAAGCCCCGTGTTTCCCATAGTTATTGTTCTTCAGCATGCATAAGCGGGAAGCTCCACAGCGGAAGGTCACTTTTGATTTCATTGTTGCATTCTTCCTGCTGCATGGCAATGTCACTAAGTAGCCTAAGTTTATCATCCTATCTACGATCTCATGACTTTATAGGGAACGTGTCGGAGGGTCCTGTGAAAATTTGCTTGAAAGCAAATCAAGAGGTCAAAGACCAGAGTAACAAAGATAGTACTACATTTTCGCCTGTAACTGCAGGCAATACGTAACTTCGACTAGATAGGAGCACGGAGTATGTAATTAGATGCCCATGTAGCCTGGCCGTATTTCGGTACATGTACTATCAGATTTGAAAAGTTTGATGCCATGACCGATGCTTTTTTTCATGTTTTACGACCATTATCAATCTCACAATATCTTTACAAGAGTCTGGTCGTCGCAAATGAAAATGGTGTAGACGACTCATTGATGGTAAAGCCGAAAATACATGCCGCCTAAGATATACGAAGAAAGACAGCTCTCATTCCAATCACGGTATGATAGACGATGAGCCACATGTCTGCCGAAAATGGCCTATTGTGGAGGTAGTGGCGGAGGCGGTTTGAAGCCATTGAACGTTGGCAAAGAGTTTGACGAAGGCCAAGGTTGCTGGGTGGCAGTTGGAGGTATTTGGGGACTGAACGAAGGGGAAGAGGATGTCTGGAGGAAGGGATTCGAAAATGGGTTGCTGTCTGAAGGTGGAGGGTACACGATTTGGGAAGCCAAAGCACCGAGGGTGCTACCATAATGGAGGATAGGATTGCTGGTGCTAGGTTGAGCAGACATGGGCCGCGCGGCGGAGGTGGGCCGATTTGAGTCGGCCTTTGCCTTTTTTTTTTTGACAAGATCTGATTTGACGTTGTAAAGATAGTGCCTGGCAGAATCCACAAGCCACTTCGGTTCGGTACTCTGCCTTAGGGACTGTAGCATCGATAATATCTGCTCTTCGGAGTTGAGATGCGGGCAGACTCGCGAATAGCCAAGATGAGCGATACCACAAAGACCGCAATGTTCCACGCCGGCGAGCTTTAGGGGACAGTAACCAACAGGATGCATCTGGTTACAGGCTAGACATGGAAGCAATCGACCAACGGGTCTGTTGGAATAACCTGCAATGCCATCGGAAGAGTCCGGCGTGAGCTTCTTAGGATCAATACGCCTAAATGGACGAGCTTTAGGAATGTGAAATTAGCGCAATGCCTCCCGCTAACAGTATTGCAAGCTTCCTACCTTTAACTTTTCTGGTCTGCTCAAGTTCAAGCAGGGCCTCCTCATCTTCGCTTCCGGACGAAGCTTCCTTTGCATGAAACTCACCATCGCTCTCAGTCTGCAGCTTTGCTCGTTTAGTGCCCCCAGGTGATAGCTGCTCATCTTCTTTCTCTTTAGCAGAGTAGTCCACGACAGCTCTCTTCCTCTTTCCCCTCCCAAGTGTTTGCGCATTTGCCAGTGCTTCATCATCTGCTGCCTTTTGTCTTTCTGCAAGAATCTTCTCCCACAAAGTGGTATTCACTGGAGTCGCGGCATCAGAATCTCCCAGTTTATCTTCGAGTGCCGCGTTATCATTAGCCCACACTCGGGCAAAGCTAAATTGAGATTCAGCAGATGCATCGTTTCCAACCTGTGTATTTTCAGCTTGGCTACGATCTAGCAATTTTTCTACAGACTCCGCGTCATAGTGCACATCTCCAGTGGTATCGCCTTCGAACAGAGCCTCAGCACCGTGTTTTAAAATGGATTCCAAGTCCACTCCTTCGTCTTCATCTGCATCCATCTTTTCAATGAGAACGTGGTCGAGAGCCATTTTCTTTTTGCCAATCTGCATTATCTTCTCCTCAGCACTTTCGCGAGTCATGAGCTGGAAGACGAGAACTTTCTTCTTCTGGCCGATACGGTGAGCACGAGACAACGCTTGGATATCCTGATGCGGATTGAAATCAGGATCCATGATAATGACGGTATCTGCTGTTGCAAGGTTGATACCCACGCCACCAGACCTCGTCGATAAGAGGAAAGCGAAAATCTTGGACTCAGGTTCATTAAAAGCATCAATCTTTTTCTGTTTCTCGTGAGCGCCCATGGAACCATCGAGACGGCAATAGAGCAGGCCAAGGCCATCAAGAAAATCTTCAACAATGTCTAGATTGTCTAAGAATTGACTGAAGAGGAGGACGCGATGACCTCGCTCTTTGAGCCTTGGCAGCAATAGCTCAAGTAGCTGAAGTTTTCCTGAAGCTTCGACAAGATTTCTATGCGACAAGGTGGCATTCGAGGTACGCTCTTCGATTTGTCGACTGTATACAAAGGGATGGCACAGACATTTGCGTAGTTGCATCAAGATGTTGCTCAAGCTGTGCCGTTCGTTCTGTTTATTCTGTGCATCCTGATTGCTTTGAAAGATCGACTTGATCAATTTGCTATTCTTTGCCAGGATTGATTTGTAAAGCTTCTTTTGCACGACTGACATTGTGACAGGTATGATAATTTGTGCCATTGGAGGGAGGAAAGTCAGAACTTGTGCTTTTGTACGACGTAGGAAAAAGGGTCGGATCATTGCATGCAGTTCGGGTACATTTTCTTTGGTCAATGTCTCATACTCTGCCTCTAGGTCTTGAGCATTTTGCGTCGAATCGCAGAATTGAATGAGATTAAAAAGCTCGCGAATGTTGTTCTGTAGCGGTGTGCCAGTCAGCAGTACCTTGAACGGGATGTTGATACTAGACAAAGACGAATACAGAAGGTTCCTGTCGTTCTTTAAGCGTTGACCTTCATCCACGACCAAGCCTGCCCAAGGGATGCCTGCCAAAACTCTTCGAGCCTTGTCATCAATCAAAGTCTCATACGAAGTCACTAGTACGTGAGCCCTGAAATCTCGAGCGTTCTTGGGAAACATTTCGTATTCATGGGCGAGTTTCCGCGCTACAGCACTGCCGTAGTACGTGACGACGCGAAGCGAAGGTGCCCACTTCTTGATCTCTCGACGCCAATTAGGACAAGTCGAATTCGGCACGACAATCAAGAAAGGCCAACACTTGTGATCCTCAACCAATGTCGAGAGGAAAGAAATGATTTGGATTGTTTTACCTAGACCCATTTCGTCGGCGAGTATAGCGTTTTGTCCTTGGTACCATTTGTAGTACAGCCAATTCAGACCATCCAATTGGTAATCCATAATTTTGCCCCCGGTCAAACAAGTAGGCTGAGCCTTCTTCACCAGCGTCTGAAAGTCCTGCGCTCGAACAGTTTCGAGGTGTTGCTTCAAGGACGAAGCCTTGGGAACTCTCACGTAGTCTTTCGATACCCAATCGTCATAAGCAGCTTTAAAATCATTCCAGCGCTCCCTTTCGGTCGAAGATGGTACGATTTCCCAGACGGCGTCTTCATAAAGTAGACCTTTGTATTTGACGTAGGCTTCCTTGACATCCTTCACCCTTGCAAGATCGATTTCCTTCGAATGTGCGCTGACAATGTTGGTGTACCTGACGTCGAATACTATGTCAACTCTCAAATAATCTTCCGGAATGGCATCCTCAGTCGTCATTTGAGGTTTAATGCCTTTGAGCGACTTGCAGAACGCCTTTCGCATAAGGTTGGAAGCAGCGCCCCAAATCCAGGAACCCTCAACCCACGTTGTGCGATAGTAGGACTTCTTTTTCCACTTGACTAGATATTCCTTTTCCACTTCTTTCAAGTCACTAGCTGTGTAGCCAGGAATGTATGCATCGGCATCGACCGGACGCCAGCCAACGAGACCTTCAATCTCTCCAGGGGCCGAAATACAAGTATGACACTGCCATTTTCTGGAGTATTCTCTGAGTCGTGTAGTTGCGGGGTCGCCATCTAAATCTGGGTTGTCCGTGTCCGTGTCTTTCGGATTCGGGTCAGACTTTGGAGGTAATTCCCTGATATGGTATGCTCTCTGACAGTTGACACACCGAAACATGATATTGTCGACATTATTTATCAGATCGTCCTTCACCGTTGTGATTGGGTCTTCTCCACCATTATTTTCACGTTGTTGCTGTTCTTGCTTGGGATTGAGTCGCAGTCGAAAGGGTTTGCACGCTGGATTTTCTTCATTGCAAGCCGTGCAATGGCCTAGATGAGGAGCAGTGATATCTTTCCTTTGAGCGGTACCTATACAGCGGCGACACTGCAGGACGAAGTGATCCCATCCGACTTTCGTGACCAGATGCTCTCTTTGACTTCGAGGCCCCAAACAGGTTTTATGATAGGCGCTTGTGCAGCCTTGACAAAACACAAGCGGGCCCTTCTCGCGATCATCTCCATGAATATTACAGCTATCACATACTTGCCGATGTCGTTGTCTGAAAGGGTCGTTTCTAGAAAGTCGATGAAATTTCTCTTTGGCTCCTGAAAATCTCTTATCTGACTGTGAAGCCTCCACTTCGGAGATGTCGTCCTCTAGCCTCTCTCTAAGGTTGCCTTTGTGGAGTTGAGTGGTCCTGGCTGAGGATCGCACACCGCGCCTGCGTGATTGCGAGTCGCTATCTTCGTATTGATGGTCCCTTATGCGTCTAGTCGTACGCTGCGCAGCTTGTCTGCCTGATCGTCGCCGTTTCAATAAAGCTGTGGATGTTGAACTGCCGAGGACATCATCACTTGACATCTCGTCATTTGAGTAGAATGTGGACCGGGATACCCTAAGCTTGGGGGTTCGAAGTGATCGTCGTACTGGTCGACTTGCGGAGTCTTCATCGTCGGACTCATCGTCATATTTGCCGCGAGTCTTGCGATGTCGAGAGCCTGGGGGGCGACCTCGAGGGCGCTTCGTTGAGCTGACTACTACGATTTCGTCATCGTTATCTTCTTCCTCATCCCCTCTTTCAGATGACCGCGATTCTTCTGACCCAGATTCCGTGTAGCTCCCTGATCTATAGCCGTATGCAGTAGAAATTTTGGTTCTTTCCACTTTCGGTGGGCCGTCCCGTCTAAATTTCGTGATAGCCTCGGAGCCTTTTTCTAATGTCTTAACAGCAGACTCTTTCAACTAGAATGCCATGAGGACTTAGAAGATGCCAACAAATCCAGAAACCGCTCCAAACTCACCCATTCTTTCTCCGTTGTCGCAAGCTCCACTTCATAAAGTAGTTGACCAGCGACGCGCTTTTGTCCCCAAATCCGCCAAGCTGTAGAATGTCCCGGTAAGTATTCGTATTCATCCGCATTTTTGGGTAACGGAGGGACTTCGACGGCAATGGTCTGAGGCCTCTTCGACGTAGAGGTAGATCGTAAAGTTGGTTTCTCAGAAGTTGCTGAAACTGGAGTTGAAAATGAGGTTGAAGTGGCATGTCGCGTTGAGGATCTTCTTCGAAGTGACTGAGCATCTCGCAAGACAGATTCAATTGCTGAATCTTCGACTGCAGAAAATTGCTGTAGCAGATCAGCGACAAGCTCATCAACATCCTCGGATCCGGAGGAAAAGTCCCTTTCTGACGTAGGCATCTTTGCAATCGATCATACAAGGGGAATTTGGCGGATACTGAGTTCTGCGGGGATGAGATCGAAGGAACATCAATCCTGCTGCAAGTTCAGTGAGTATCGCACCATCGAGGCTGATCGAGGATTGGTCATGTAAAAAAAAAAACGTGTATTGATATGGATTTTCTAGGAAAGAAGTATGGTAATTAACGCGGGTTTGCGAACGCGTCTCGGAGAAATGTTGATCCGACCAATTCACGGCTTTTGATCGTTCCTATTGGGCCACTTGCAACAAGAATATGCTTCGATCTTAGGACGCTTTTTCCATGAGCTTGGACAGATTTGATTTCTTTCGCTCATAGTTCATATACTGATGAGTTTCTTTCTGTCTATTGTTCTTTACCTTTTCGAGGTAGCGGTACGATGATTACCACTTTGAGCCACCGGTACTTGAACTTGTGTCATAGAATTAACCCCGTTGGCGAAATCTTGTTGCGGAGAAATCACCTGTCAGGAATCCGACATGCATCTCTGACATCTAACATCGCCCGCGCAGCAAGAAAGTCTGCCGCTATTGAGTCGGCAAGAGACTCATATAGCCGTGGGCCAAGGACGAGGGACAGGGAAAGGGATGACGGACGCTCTGGTACTCCATATTTTCGAAACAATACTCGAGGCGATAGGCTATCATCAATTCGGGATGCCCGAATCGACAGACGGTCTGCTTCTACCCCATTCCGAGAAACCAGAAGAGAAACCAGAGACGACAGACGTTCAATTCCCTCACCTTTTCGAGATAGACCGACACCCTCATACAAATTCTCACGGCCTAATCGCGACGGAGGATCCATAGACTACTCACGCAACAACGATGATCCGATGAAGCAGGACAATACCCACAGATGGCAAGGCAGAGGAAGAAGTCCCAATTTCGACATATCATCCAGTAAAAAAGGCGGCAAAGGCGCCAACAATCCCAAACGAAGACGAGGCAAGCAACACGAGCCCACCGATGCAGTCCCAGAACGAGTCAAGTCCCACGTCGGCGTGCCAGACTCGATACCCTACACAACGCCCGCCTCTGAATTTATCTACGGATTATCCGCGGTGGACGCAGCGTTGCGATGCACGCGCCGCAAATTATACATGCTATACATATACCAAGCGGCTGGCGAGGAACTTGGTCCCGAAAGGATTGCCCTGCGCAAATTGGCGCTCGCCCGCGGAATACAGGTCAAAATGGCTTTTGCGGGCTGGGACAAGATTCTAGATAAAATGAGCACTGGTCGTCCTCACAATGGTCTTATTCTCGAAGCGTCGCCTATGCCGCAGGTCCCAGTCACTAGCTTACAGCCCATTTCTTCGCCCACAGATGAATTATTCGAAGTTGGCCTGGACAAGCAGTCGGTGGAAGAGGCCGAGGTGAATGGTTCGAGCAATCGCATTGCACGTGTCAAACGATTCGAGAAAAACGCCAAGTCTCGGTATCCATTGGTCATCCTTCTCGATGGTATCCTCGACCCTGGCAACATGGGCGCTGTCATTCGGTCTGCCTACTATCTTGGTGTCGACGCACTCGTCCTGACAGGCCGCAATTCCGCGCCGCTGACACCAGTCACAATCAAAGCCAGTGCCGGTGCCGCCGAGAACATGACGATCTTGAAAGCCAATAATGAGATAGAATTCATCCGCCGATCCCGCGAGAATGGCTGGCGTTTCTACGCCGCTGATTCGCCCCAAAACGTCGCTGATTTGGCTGCGACGCATGGAACATTGGCTGATGATACAGCGTCTATCGCAGCCAACGAATTGAATCACGGCGGAGGTCTCTTGACAACTGCACCAACTGTGCTAATGCTCGGTAACGAAGGAACGGGCCTTTTACCTCGCATCAAGGCCCAAGCGGATGGGTTCGTCTCTATCCCTGGAGCTCGTATCCGACCTGATCTGGGGATCAATGACGCTGCTCGTGTTGACAGTCTAAATGTTAGTGTTGCGGCTGCGTTGTTGATGGAGATGTTGATGCGAGTTCCTCTTCGGGTTGCGAGTGCTGGGCCGATTACGTCGGCTGGTTCGACGAAGGCTACAACAGAGACAACACAGAGATCTTTCGAGTTCAACTAAGCTATTGAAGATCGCTGTACTGTATTTCACACTATTTGTATTTTACCACTATATAAAGTGTACATTACGGACTTTTAACTTGCATATAGGTCGGAGAATTGCTTGGAGAAATCATAATAAGATTAATAATAACTCATTAACTATTGGAAGAGAGAACTAGAAGTACAGATTCGTTGGAAAAACGGCTGTATGACACATTAGAGGAATCTTTAGCGGGCATGCTTCAACTAGAAGCGGCTCATATTCGTGACTTCATCGCTAGCTTGTCATTGCTGCCTTTCAGTCAAGAAGAAGACGACGCGTCAGGGTCAGGCTTTGCAACAGCACCGAAGCGAGTGTTACCAACATCGAAGACCTGGTTCGCGTTAAAACTCTAATCCTAAGATATAGATAGCTTGATAGGAGACATACCGCGTAAAGACCTTTCAACCAAGTGTCACCCAGAATATCAAATGGGTTAGAGCCACGAGACTGAATACCACCATAGACGTAACCATTGCCCGCGTCGGCAAATGCGAGAGCTGATTTGTGAACAGCGATCTGGGCGTCACCAACAGCAAAGGTGATAGTAGGAAGCTTGTCGGCAGAAGTGTTACTAGGGAAGGTGTAGCCTTGCTGAGAGCTGTCGTACTTGGAGCCTGGGATGGCATCGTAAATTGCTTTGACAGTATCGTCGTCAACAAGAGCCAAGGTGGTACCAGTGTCAGCAATAGCGGTATTTCCAGAGCGGTTGATAGTCTTGCCATTCACGGTAGCAGACGTCGACTGGAAGGTCCAGAAGCCTTGGCTGTTGTCGACGTCGGCGTAGACAATTTGGTTGCCAGTGGCGCTAACGGTATCCTGGTCAATGTAGCCGAAGGTGTAGAAGGAGTTGTCGCTGCTGACGGCGGCCTCGCCGAGATGAGCTGTAAAAAGCTGCGCATCCGATGGAATCAGATTCTGGGAAATCAGGTTTTGCATAGGCGTCTGAACAGCTTGAGGCTGAACAGTGTTGATGCTGCCCCAAGCCAAACCGAGCAGACCATCTCCCTCTGATTGTTGAAATTGAGCGGACAAGTCCTTGGCCAGCTCAACAGCCTGATTCTTGACCTCGATGCCGCCAAGATCGAGGGTGTCGGTGCCGACATCCCCCGAAGCTGAAGAGCCATCTCCATAGGAGATTTGCCATGTCTGTCCGGATGAAGACTTCCAAGTGCTAGACTTGGACGGGTCGAAAATTGTGTGACTAGATCCAGAAGACTGAGTGCTGGATGGCAGTTCAGTGGACCATACCTAATATGTGTCAATCGATTGTTCCATCACTAAGTTTCGAGATCCTTGGTGGAGACGATGTATACATACCCAGAGATCTGAGGAGCCAGAGTCAAAGTCCAACTTCAACGTCTGAGCTGGCGTACCGATGCCGACTTGAGCCAGGTACATGGTATCGTTCTGCACATCGTCGGCTGGAACATCGCCTGATTGACCGTCTACTTTCTTCTGCAAGACACGTTGGGTGCGGGCACGGCCACCGACAGGCTTTTGGCCGGTAGCGGTGAACTTGCCTTGCTGGTGTACGTGGGATGCGTGAAAGTATGGGCCGTCAAGGGTAGTGTCGAATCCGTACTTGCGGAGCAAGTGGACGTATGACTTGGTACCATTACGCTTGTACTTGGGGTTCAAGAGGACTCTGACTTTGCTAGCCATGATGGGCAGTAAACTTTAGTTTCGTTTGATGGAATACTAGATGAGAACTGAACTCAACGTAATGAGAGTCAGTTCAAAGTGACTGAGAAAGATTGTGAAGAAGATATGTAGATCGGAGAGTATGAAAGAGGAGAAAGAGGACGAGGGAAGGATGAATGAGCGGAGGATGAGGTTTATATGAGGAAAGAGTAAGCACTTGAGTCGAGTCGACTTACGGAAAGAAGGTGGGATGGACCTGAGTGTGGCTGCCTGTTGACCAGCCAGCTATCCACAACAATATCCACCATTCGAGGCGTATGACAGCCCTTCATGATGCTTATGTGCAACAAGCATGCGTTGCAGCTTGTCGTCATCACTTGCGCTATCAACAACAACTCAAACGCCACTAGCAACAACCTTATCAGTTGACGACGTCAGCATCAGCCAATGACCGGCATAGAGTGTCGTGCTTCATGGCTGATCAGTCCCAGTGTCCGGAGCTCAACTATTCGCTGGTGTTGGCTGACCTCAAATTTAGGTCGCGAGATTCGGGGCACGGGGGTTGCAGATCCATCGTCAACCGAAACAACTTATTAGTTGCCTAGGCCCTGATGAGACCATGTCTAAGCTGGTGATAGATGACCACTAGTGGACCGCCGACCAGTGATCACCAAGCATCGAGACGACGATGGAGATGTTGAGGATGTTATTGTGGCTTTAGAGTCATTTGGCTGCAGCAAAATGACGGAATTGGAGGTCACGCTACACCTGATCAGGCGTAGCGGTACAGACTACTGTATCATGATGTAGCATCCTGTATCTTCAGGCAATTACATCAGTGACGGACAGGGAATGGCCGGGCTATAATATACCTTGCAAGCCAATCAGAATCTCGAACATGGGTATTTTTCTTTCGATGAATACAGGATTGAGAAATCAACAATGAAAACACATGCACGCCGGCATGTCAGCGGTTAATACAGGGACAATACGCGAAACAAGCTTCTATCTGTGGATTAGCGGGCCGCTGCGGGGTAATCTACCAACCTTATCAGTTCATGTGTAAAATACCGTAATTTCAATGCGTGCATCACATCAATCTCGAATCCAGCAGCGCCACAGTAGGCTTGTTATCAAGTAATATCACCCTTGCTGATAAGACTGTCTATTAATCCGTAGAGCAAGGCTATGTGTCTTATAATTGCTGAGATATGAAATCCATCATGAGCAATTAAGGCGATTCAATTCTTAGCGTGTAGAGAAGCATCCGACATATATGATCCAAAACACTGATGTAATCGAATCGAAGTCTGAGGTAACTAAACGTCAATACTTCAATATCTCTTTTCTTGATTAAGGTACCAAGTGAATCACCCGCTAAGCTCATAGGTACCTGAACACGTAAATACCTGGACAATCAACTAGTTAGGGCTTATCGGCAATAACCTACGTGGTACTCCGTAGATATCAATCTAAAATTAGAATGGCGGCAATACAAGATTCAACTATTGCCGCTGTCCAAATGATCATCCTGTGGCAGTGTAATCTCCTCATCACGATTGATAGTCAGTCTTGAGAATAAGTTGCCATGGTACCGTGTTCCAGGGAACATAGAGCCTGCTGATCCTGTACCACTACTATCATTTCAAGTCTGCCGAACCATGGTCATGAAACACATGTGTCACGCCAATGTCGACGGTCCAGACGTCAACCATCATTGACCCTGGATCCATTATACTCCGCCATCACTCTACACCAGCTTATTATTATCCATCTGCTTCAGCGCCTCCCAGGACTTCATCCATGTCTTATCCTCGCCCAGCCAGCGTCGCTTTATCTTAGCAGCTTCTGCTGCATACGTGAGTGGCGACTTATCCTCCAGGTCTTGTTCATGTATCCCGTCAATCTCTTCTCTTTGCAAAAAGCTGATAATCTCTTTACAAAGTGAGCCGTGTATCGCTCCGTGATGTAAAATGCTCCTAGCGTCCTTGTCCCTTAGGGTTAGGTCTACACCATGGGCTCTCAGGAGCTCTAAAACCTCCACTTCGGCATCGGGGTTGTGCATTGCCACATGAGCCAGATTGTTCCCACGATCATTCGTCCAGATTGGAGCTGCGCCTCGTTCCAATAGAAAACGACAGACTTCTGCTCGTTCTCCATACTTTTTGGATATTCGTAGATAGGTACTCAATGGAGAGTTTCCGTCCAAGTCGATCTGGTTCACATCTGCACCACAATCCAGAAGAAGGGTAATCATGTGTACCCCAGAGCCTGAATGAACCTCTAGGTGATAGTGCAAAGGTGACCTACCTTGCTTGTCTGCAGAAAGACAGAGGCTTTTTGCGGTCTGCTTGTAGCGGTCTAAGATCAACTCAGCCGTTACATATCTATTACGACGCGCCGCATAGTGAAGTGCGCTCAGTCCTCCTGCATCTTTGGCAGTAATGGAAAAACCAGCATCGAGCAAATGATTGACGATCTTCACATCACCTGCCTCACAAGCGAGGTGTAATGCTGTCTGGCCCTTGCTGTTACTCTTAAAGGGATCGGCCCCCTTCTGAAGCAGTTCGGCAACAATAATCTCCGTATAGAGCGGCATAGTCATGGGTAAAGAAGAGTCCAAGTCAAAATGGGATTTGAAATCAATGGCTGTCCTTGCAAAAACTAAGCCATTAGAACTCAACCTTTCTTTCTCGAGCAGCCGTTTTCCTTCATCGTTAGAATCCTGTCCATTCTTGTCCTCGAAATAAAGATTTTCAGGATTCCAGGCAAGATGTGCCCATGCATCCATATATCCGTTATCCAGTACATCTCTGCAAAGTACGAGATGAAGAGGTGTATCGCCTTGGGAACACTGCACGTTTGGATCAGCACCCTTAATTAGGAGATACTCGGTCATCAAAATGTCGCCGGCGCAGACTGCATAATGTAGTGAAGTCAGGCCAGCCGTATCCTGAGGAAAGGCCTCTATTCTCTCGAAAAGAGGCCGCTCCAACAAGTAGAAGACTTTTCTCGTCCTAGTACTTGGCCGCCAGCACAGTCTTTCGATGCCCAAGTTGATGTCTACTCCTGCCTCAAGAAGCATGTCCACGATTTTCGGATCCCCGTTTCTGACTGCATAGTGCAACGGGGTCATATTTTGAACATCACATAATGTAGTACAAATTCCATGTGACAAAAGCATGCCTACTACGTGTGGTGTGTCATCTTCTGCAGTGATTATGGCCAGATGTAAGGCATTTTGATACATCCAATTGACAGCGTTGATCGCAGTATTACAAGATAAAAGCTCTTGAACTGAAGCAATCCTCACATTACTTGCCGCTGTCAAAAAGGGAGTCTCGCCATCGTCATCCATGGCTTCTAACCGAGCACCATTCCTGACTAAAAGTCGTATCAAATCGCTGTTTCCCCGAAGTGCAGCATAGTGCAAGGCTGTCATACCACGTTGATCAGCTAAATTGGCGTCTACCCCTCCTTGTACAAGCAGTTCCACGGTAAGCGCCTGCGCATTCCGGGTGGCCCAGTGCAGCGCGGTCTGGCCTTTGCTGTCGACCGCATTATGATATTGACGATTCAGCAAGACTTCTTCTACTTTATCGTTTAAACCAAACCAAGAAGCGAGATGTATACCGGAAACGCCTTTGTGAGCTGATATTATAGAGCTTCGGAACACACGCTTCATGCACAAGACTTGTACCGCGCTAGCGAATGTTGAACTGTGTTGGAACAATTTATCCACCAAGCCCTTCACCTGAGGATAGGCTTTGTTTGCATGATATCCCCAATATAGCGCAGCGTATTGATAAAGAGGATTATCTTGTAACCGGTTTCTATATTCTTCCCAATTAATACATGGTCCCAAGGCGAATTTCTCAAAATAGAGGTATGTAAGAGAGATCAAGGCTATGTTTTGATGCGCCTTGGGGAACCAGGTCTGCCATGTCCTTTCAAAGTATTCCTGTGTAGTGTAATGAACCAATCTGATGATGCCGCTCTCCTCATCAACAGTTACCAGGCCAGCGCACACAGATAATATGTACTGTATGCCCGAAAGATTGTCTTCGTCAAAGTAAGACAACCCAATCTCCACAGCAACGGCGTGAAGAAGCTCGACTACGCTCAATTTTCTCCTCGCACAGGTGATCCATGACAATATGTTCTTGGCGAGGTCTCTGTTATCCGGTCCCTGCTGCTCAATTCGCTCCATTGCGTCTTTGTATGCATGGTCATATGCATTCGACCCAGTATGTAATTTGGTCAGCGCAGTTCGTATGGCTTTCGGTGAACTTTTTCCTCTCAAATATTGGAGATGTAGTCTTGCAAGAAGAAACCTGATTAGATGTCAGTCTGTGATCAATGAGATCGGAGTTAGTATCATGGGCTCACATTCCATCTACAGATTCCGTGATTTTAGTGACTATCTCGTCCACTAAGTCGACATTCCTCGATAAAAACGATGGAAATGTTGTTAATCGAGCTCTTAGGTACATTTCGATGTCTCTTGGATCTGCACGAATCTCCAGCCATGTCTTCCGGTCGAAATCTGCCATAATCTCCGGAATATGTCTTGAAGTGGCCAGAAAGTTCACATTGCAGTAAGCTTGAAGGGTGAATATTTCATGCAGAAGATTCATTCGTAAGCCGTTGTCCGTTCCGCATTCGTCCAAAGCGTCTACTATGATGAAACTCGTGGAGAGCTCTGCGGCGACAGACCGTAGACATAAAGATAGATCATCAGACCTTGGCTTGGTTCCCTTTCTTCGGTGGTTCTGGAAAATTTCAAGCACCGCCTTCGGTAAATTTGACTGTTTCTGGATAAGTTGCTTGATCAAAATTGCGAGTATATCTTGGATATTGCAGATCGAAGTAGACTGAAAGTTGCAATACACGTATGCAATTCCGACGTCGGACTCGGCGTAATATAATTGCTCCAGATGGTCGATTATAATGGACACAAGTGTCGTTTTGCCCGCCCCTGGAATACCTAGACAGAAAAGTGTCTCTTTTTTGGTGCTCATCCATGATTTGAATTCATCTCTTTCCAACAGCCACTGGCCAGTACCTTCTTCTCGTTGTCTCAAAATGTCGGTTTGTTGTGCGGTATAGTCAGTTGATGTCAACCATTCAAGAACAGCTTGGGTCTCTTCGTTTTCTTGGTGCTGGCGCAGTCGGTTCACACCATCTTTCATTGCAAGTATGATATTGCTATCTATTATTAGTTTTCTTTCAGTGGTAAACAGTCAAGCGCAAAGAGGCAGGTTACAATACCCATTAAGCCTCGCAATCACGTTACTGAACAAAATCATATATGAATTGATCCGGTCTCGGAAATCGCTGATCTTCGACTGATCCCACTGTAGTCTTTTCCATACACGCCGGGTCTTTCTACCAAGCGTATCCATCTCATGATCCAGCTCCTGGTACTTGTCAAGCAACTGCTCCAGCTCCGAGAGAACAGAGTGGCATGCTTGACTGATTTGGCCTATGGACGCTTTCTGCTGAGGAGTCAATCCTTGTTCCGACTCGAAGTCGTCGATATCTTGGAGAACGGCTCCCAACTTCTTGACACTGGTTGCAACAACTCAGAACACATCTGCGACCGCATGTATTTGATCGTACTCACTCCTTAGAAATCTCCTTGAACTCGATTGGAGCCCGGACAAACCGTTTTCGAATACGATTTGTCAATTCCAAAACAGACACGAAGTCTCCAATACTGTATCCAAAACTCATGTTTGCTGTATGAGGATGCTCACCGCGTCTTGTGCGCTGGGTGTTTCAAAGCTGAGCCAAAGCAGCACGCATGCTAGATCATCTTGTATGGCATAACATATCTTGCAATATGTATCACGAAAAGCGTAGAGCGAGGGGGAGAGTTGGCAGTATTGACGGATTTGGACGACCGTCGAACCTGAGAATGTGAATGAAGAACGTTGATGCAAGGCGCGGGGGACGCCTTAGGCACTTTATGGCAGTCACGACAAGGCTCAAGTGCTGCCGGCGCAAAAGAGGCTGAGCCAAAGCCTCATCAGTATAGCACCAATCATATTGATGACTTCTCGCCAATTCACATTCAGGCTTATTTTGATATTAATATAGTACTGATTGAAGTATCCATCATTGAAATATGATTAGAGTAGGTGTATTTCTACCTAAGTGTGTAGTTAATTAATATTTTGTCATCATAGTCCTTGCCAGCAAGCAGGGTGTAGCTCTACAAAAAAGTCCGTTTCAAAATACTTCAACGCCAATGTAAACCAGCCAGACCACAGTATTCAGCATAACAAAGAGCAAACTCAACGGCAATCAAGGACAAGCTCTTAAAACATCAAATTTGTGAGACACAAACCAGGTTCTCACCTATCTCTTCTTGCTCTTTGATTTGCTGGTCTGTACATTGGACGATACGCTAGCAGCACGAGATGTGTTTGCCGATGAACCCTTGCTACCGGCTTTGACGCCCTTGAGCTTCTTATTCTGCAGACAGCGTATTAGTATAAGGGAGCGGAATGAAACATGCTAGTGTACACTTACCACCACAGCTCCATTCTTTGACTTCTTTTTGGCAGGCGCCTCATCTTCCTCTTCGTCAACATCCTCATCTGCGCGATCGCGGCCACGACCTTTACCCTCCCCGTTGGCTTTGGACTCGGGCTCGAATTCTCGGGCTATCGTGTTGAGCAACGTGGTACACCGACGACTGAGCTCCACTGGTGTCCGACTGAGGAAGAACCAATCGAATCGGAACAGAGGGCTTTCGCGAATCTCCTCACGCATCCTCTCAAAGAGTTGAATGCCTTCGGTATCCTCCTCTTTGCCCAATTTATCAAGCATAACAAGGAGGAATCTATCTTCCTCCTCGGAGTACACCTTCTTGTTTGTGGTTGATACCGTATAGTTGATCTTGAGTTGCTGGAGTGGGACACGATACATATCCAACTTCTTTCGAAGCATCTTTCGCTGGTGTGTGCTCTTTCGAAGCTTTTCCTCACCTTGGTCGATGACACGAATATACTTAGGGTAGTCATTGATCTCGTCGTAACGATCCCAAAATACCTTGGCGTATTCCTTTACTTCCTGAGGAGTCTTGCTGTCCACTTCAGTCGCTATACCTTCGTAGTCCGTTCGACCAAATTTGGCAGATCCGTTGACAAATTGCTGAAAGTCTCGTCGATTCCAGTTTGAAAAGCCCATTTCAGATAGCCGGGTTTTCTCAGCCTGTTCATCTTCAGTCAGGGGTACTGCATTGTCAATTTCTTGCTGCTCAAGGTCCCGATTGGCTTCGCGTTCGCTAAGATCTTCATCCGTTCCTTCGGCAAGAACAGCTTTGTAACCGATCTCTTTATGAAAATAGGCAGTCTCTTTTTCTTGCAGCTCATGTAGACGCGGTGGGAAGAATTGCCAATCGTGAATAGAGACTTGCTTAGGAGCACGGGGCACCTTGGGTTTGGGATCGGCAGTGCGGCCTCCAGTAGCCAGGGCTTGACGATAGTATTTATCGATTGAGTAGAATTGCTCCTTGCGTTCTCGCTTCGCTGGGTTGATCCAACTGATACCGATATCTTTCTTGCGGTTCGTAAAGTCCTCGCCATTCCATTCATAGGCATTGTCCGAAGTGAATTTCTGAAGATCATCGATTCCAAGCTTTTCGTATTTCTTATTGAGCTCTGCCGTACGCTCTTCGCCTTTGCGCAAAATCGCGTCAATGTCATCGTCGGTCATTTCAGCTCCACCGGCAAGCGTGCCGCTCTTGTTCTTGAAAACGTCAGCAGCCCCAAATTGAATCATTCCTAATAGATCGTCTTTGGATGCAGCATTCTTCGTCTGTTGCTGCGCGCGACCTTGCTGGATGACGAGTTGGTCCAGTCGTAATTTCTGCGCAGCTCGCTCGAGAACCTTCTCCTCGATAGCGTGTTCCGTGACGAACCTAAAAACGACCACCTGTTTCTTCTGACCGATACGGTGAGCACGGTCCATAGCTTGCAAATCGGCTTGTGGGTTCCAATCGCTATCAAAAAGCACAACTATATCTGCAGTAGTAAGATTGATTCCGAGACCACCGGCACGCGTAGTAAGCAAGAAAATAAATTTGTCCGATCCTTCTTTGTTGTACTCGTCAATCGCTGCAATGCGGTCTTCATGCGCCGTTGAACCGTCAATTCGACAATACTTGTGCTCTCGGAAAACACAATAGTCCTCAAGAATGTCCAGGACACGACTCATCTGCGAGAAGATAAGGACACGGCTTCCCTGTTTCTTCATGCGGTTCAGAATCTTGTCTAGAACAACCATTTTGCCCGAATTATCGACAAGATGCTCGTCTGTTGTATATGGTGGACCGGGCTCGGCGCCTTCAAAGAGGTAAGGGTGATTGCAACATTTGCGCAACTGCATCACAATATTCAACAATCGAGTCTTCGACTCTCGCTTGCCAGCAGCTCCGTTCACAGCGTCGATATCCTTTTCCAGAATTTTCTGGTACCATTTAACTTGCATATCCGACATGCCAACGAACAAGTTGACCTCCTTCTTAGGCAGTAAGCTTTTTTCTACATCGCTCTTGACTCGACGCAACAAGAATGGTCGCAGAACACGGTGTAGTTGCTGCACAACGGTATCCTGGTCAGATTCCTGATTGGAGAACCATTGATCGAATGCTTCCGAATCGCCAAAGACATCCGGCAGCAAAAAATTAAGAAGAGCCCAGAGCTCGTGTAGGTTGTTCTGCAAGGGTGTGCCGGTGATAAGCAAGCGATTGCGAGAATGGAAGACACGGATAATCTGAGCAAGGGAGGACTCCTCATTTTTGATACGATGCGCTTCATCAATAATGATATATTCCCAAGCAAACTTTTTGAGATGAGACTTTTCTTTGAGAATCATTTCGTAGCTGGTGATGCAGACATCAAAATCTTCTTTGTCAAGGCGCTCAGTAATCAACTCATGACGCTCTTCCTTGCTTCCCTGCAGAACCATAACGTTGACTTCTGGTGTCCATTTCGCAAATTCCATCTTCCAGTTGTGCAAAGTAGACTTCGGCACTGCCACCAAATGGGGACCGGTGATGCCACAGATATGTCGCAGATAACCAAGGAACGAAATAGTCTGCAAAGTCTTCCCCAGACCCATCTCATCTGCAAGAATACCTGAAATTCCGTTCTCGTGGAGCGATACCAACCAGTTCAAACCAGCTACCTGATAATCACGCATCTCTCCTTTGACGAAGGCTGGGGACTCGCGGAAAATGGTGGCTGCCTCCCCGCCGCTCTTTTCATCTTTTAAAAGCTCTGCGTCTTCCTCCTTCTCAGTACGGCGTCTACGATCGTTACTGGCGCCGCCTTTGCGAGAGGAGCCTTTAGCCTTGGCAGGTTCATCGGCGTTTTGTCGGTCAATTTCTGCCAAGATCTCTTTGATGCGTGGGTTCGGGTTTGTTTCTATAAAATGACGAAATAGGTCTGTCAAGCCAAGGAGGTATCGGAATCGTCTGATGGAGTCGTCTTCCTATATGAAAGGATATGGTTAGACCTGTGGACTTTCGAAGTTCAATTCCCATACAACACACCTTTGACTCGTCTAATCGCCCATGCTGCTTGCCAAGCACACTTTTCCTGAGCTGAAAAGCTTCCGATCTTCGCTTGCGTCCGTCTGTATGGGCGACATCGCCCGCAATGCTGCTCGCTGTTGTGTTGGGATTGGTATCCGAGTCCTATAGATCATGTCAATTCCAAAAGACATTCAAAGTTACACTTCGTGGATGTGATTGTATTTACTGTGTAGTCTGGAGTGTCTTGATAGTCCTGAAAGAAGGATGGTATTAGCGAAAGCTCTAAGCATAAATTGATACACTCTCAGGATAGGACTTACGGCCATGGGGTAGTCGGGCTCGTCAACTGGAATGCGTGCTACCGATTCATTTCCATCGGTCATTGGCGTATCTACCATAGATGAGGCATCTGAGTCTGGAAGGTTGCGGGAGGGCGCCATGGTGAGAATGGTACGCCCTGGGAGCGATATGCTTGAAACCGACACCAAGTCTGGTCGTCTGTAGATCAAGCTCTATAGCTCAGGCGACTTTGCTTTTCCTGTAATTTGGATGGTACAATAATCTGGATTTTAAAAGCCGTATTGGGTAGCCGTGCGTGCTGCTTGGAGCTGATTAAATTGAAGTCTGTGAATGACAGCGGAGTCGATGGAAAGAATTGAAGTCTTTGGAAGGTCGCGAAGGGAAGGCAAATGGGAAATTCCTAGTCCAGGCGCGTGGAAAAGACGCGCTCTGATTGGTGGCGGCTGCTGACTCAGTGACTTTCCAGGAACATTGTTTTGCCGGAGGATCTGATAGCGATAGTCCTGATTGGGTTTAGTGCGGGACTACTTCCAATCACATCACGTGGCAAGGGGTCGTCTAATTCAACATGGCAGCACACTAACAAAGCGGACTAGCTAATCTGGAAAGGAATTAATTAATCCTGATTCATCGGTTGGCATCAACGACTAGTCAGGCCAAGGTCATCTGGTCCCTCTCTGACTACCAACGACATTCTATCGAGGACATCAACCTATCTTATACTTGCCCACTGTCTTTGACTGGCCTCTTTCGTTTCTGCATTTCTTCAGATAGACGAGTAGCCTCTTCTGAGCGAGAAACGTCATTCTGTTGTTCGTTGATATTTGCTTCGAAATTTCGACAGCCGACGAGTTTTATCAAGCTCGGACCTCTTCAAGAAGGCCCCTCGACAGTAATCCCGACCACTCCAAGGGTATCCCATCAGCACTGCCCATCATGGACTCAATGAGATCGTTGAATACCTCACTTCCCAGCTCTACGTCCCACGTCCAACCGCCCGAACAATTATTGCAGGCTTTCAAAGCTGCTGCTCTCTCTGTCACGAATCTATATAAGAGTGCTGTGACCGACCAGGCACAAGCGAAACAGCTTGGATACCAGGAAGCAATTGAAGACCTCTTACATTTTCTAGACCGAAAACATCTTGGGCTCGGGGACGGGGAAGGTTGGCAAGTCCGTCAATGGGCCACAGAACGACTCGATGGTGTTCCGTCAAACAGTGATAGCGAGGAAGAGGACAAGACAGTGAGAAGTGCATCACCGGTAGTCAATCGGAAGGAGCATCACGACAACGAGCAGTCACGACACATCCCAGAACCTACACAATCACGAACAGGTCATCCTACTGATGAGCACCGGCCACAACCCGAGACGACCCAAGCAGCCGACTCCGCGGAGGCTACGTTGACGAAACCCCCTGTTTTCACATTCACATCAGGCCCTACATTTCCGGTTTTCACGCAAGATGTTGACATGCAAGCGTCTGATACTGTATCCGTGACCTCGACCTCACAAGACGAAGCCGGAATATCTATGTTTCCACGAAACACACGAACTACTGGTCGTCTCAACAATAATGCCCGACGATCACCGACACATGCAAACAGCTTAGGGACGAAGCGTAAGCTTCAAGTCCCCGACTTCTTCGACTTATCAGGTTTGAATGGCCGTGACTTCTTTGGCGGTGGCAAACGAGGACGATTTACATGAAGGCATCTTCTCACACATACACGACGGCACGATGGCATGCATTTATTTCCTTGATGCATTTGTGATACCCAGAGGAAGCGAAGGAATATTCTTAGCATTTATGAGGAGTCTATATGCATCATGGGCTGTTTCGCAGTTGGCGGTCTTATTTCAGAACCCCATACTTTTAGACTTATATACTATACAACGAATATCAGTTTTGAAGGAGACTTTTCTTATAATACAATCCGTAAATCATGACCACTAGGACGCCTCAATTGAACGCCCTGTAGAGCCCTACTCCGAAGAGAGAAGCAGACAAAGTTGCGATGCCGAGCTGCCTGGAGCCCATCTTATATTTGCTCGCACTTCGCATGATCGTTCTCTCTTGTTGTTTTAAATTTCGCATTCCCGTGTAATAGCTATACACTCCAAGTCCCATAAACGCTGCGGATCCTGTAGAGACGATCCATTAGCGACTATATTTCAGCAAGTCCTGTTCTGCGATCTCCTACCAGTGATTCGACATGCTAAGCAATCCTCATACTCATTTTGTCCTGCCATCTGTTGTTCGACTTCTTCGGGCTTCAGCTCCCAAGGAGCTTTGGACGATGCCATAGTTATTTGTTGGATCGACAAAACGTATGCGTTGGGTGCTTTCGTTCTTCGTATTGCTGCTTAAATTGCTTGCAGTAACTGTGCACTGAATCATTAACAATCTCACGAACCAGTATCACATATTGACGACACACTCACCAATTTTTCAAAACCAAAGCTTAGCTTTCAGCGACTTAGTAAATTCCCTTCGAAGCCAGAAAGATGCTGCTCCTTCGCGCTGTTGAGCTGGATAGGCGGCAAACAACGGCAGAATTTGCTTTGGTTGCGGCACGTCTAAAAATCGCCGAGACTGCAGCGTCATAGCCATACCGAGTAGCTACATCAATACTCAGAAGCTGCCACCATGAACGGCGCCGTTAGAGCGCTGTACATCTATGACGAGTACAAGTATATTTTTCCGCCGAGTTTTGGACTTCGACGCTGCTAATAGCTGATTAGTGTGCCGATTCTAGAACATGTGTATCGATCCCGGCCGCCCTCCGCATCCTCGCTCATATCGCTGTTCCTAGCTCACCCCGCACCACGTCCCTCCTTGCTCTACCTCACAGAGACCTCTCCAGCCGTGACGGTATTTTCGATATCACACTCAAATCTCCTTTTCCTTTCTCCGAGTGATGTTGATACGGAACCCCTCCTTGTCCTCGAATTCTTGCACCGAGTCGTCGACGTGCTAGAGGAGTTTGTGGGCGCTCCTCTGCTGTCTACCAAGTTGCAATCAAACTACGATGTAGTCGCGCAACTTTTGACGGAAATGTGTGATGCAGGGCTAGTGAGTAATACAGAGATCAACTCTCTTCAGGAGAATGTCGAGACTGCGGGTTGGATGAACAAGTTCCTGGGCGGTGTTGGACTACCGCGGTACGAGATTGACATTGTCACCCTGCTTTGGATTTGTCCATGCTGATATGAATATTCGTTTAGAGCGGCATCTCCGAATACAGCATCACTCAATCCTCTAAAACCGCAATTACTGAACTCTAGGGCTTCCGCAGCTCTCGGGCCAGCTATCCCATGGCGACGGCCAGGCGTGCGTCATACCTCGAACGAGATATACGTTGATATAATCGAAAGCCTCTCAGTAACTATAGCTCCTTCTGGAAGACTGCTTTCTGCATTGGCCTCAGGCACAATAGCATGCACGGCGAAAGTCTCTGGCGTTCCCGATCTTTTACTAATGCTCACGACCCCCGGCGGGCAACGAGCGATCGATCAAAAATTGCAATTACCCGTATTCCATCCCTGCGTTCGTCTTGCGCGCTGGAGAGAGAGACCAGGAGAGCTGAGCTTTGTGCCTCCGGATGGAAAATTCATACTTGCTGGCTATGAAGCCGATCTCCTCCCAATAGACCCGAGCATTGACGAGCCGCCGAGGCACATGGAGAAGCTGTTCTTACCGGCTTTTGTCGCTTTAGAAAAATCGCTGGGACCGAGTGGAAAGGATTTTGAGGTTCGTTTGACACTCAACAACAGTTTCCCGGGCGTCCGGCCACTGAATACAGGGCGTGCTGGTTCCGGGAGCTCGACGCCATCTTTCCTAGGCGGAAGTAACAGCGGCAGCCCATCAATGCCCGTTCTCGATGAGATAATTGTTCACGTACCGATACCCCAGGCAGTCCGGAATATTACAGATATACGCCCGAGTCGAGGCGATGCAGACTATTCGCCTGGCGACGAGTACTTAGAATGGCACATATACACCAAAGACAGTGGATCCGTGTCTGGCACAGCGACGTTGCGTTGTACAGTTGTTGGGTATCAGGATGATTTGGATGAGACCGAGGCTGAAATCGCAGCCGGTCAAGAATTATTACAGGGCTACTATGATGCTGAGTCATATCAGCAAGACCCTACAACATACACCTCCGAGTCATATCCCACTGGCAAAGCCTCAAAACCACGAAAATCAAAATCGGCAAAGACGAAAAAGAAGAAATCGAAGTCTAAAAAGGAGTCCAAGGTCAACGCCGCTGTCGAGGGACAGTCGACTCTAATATCTGATAAGCCGACTTCATCGCAAACCTCCACACCACCTCCCTCCACCACCACCCCGAATCCAATAAACAACCCAGTATTCAAAGAAAACGCATCACGAAAAGAACAAATTCATTCCGCTCTCATGCCCAAATCTGCAACGGTATCTTTCTCAGTGAAAGGGTGGCTACCATCCGGCATTCGAGTTGATAGTATAAACATTGATCCGCGCAAGAGTCGGGGGTTGGGTGAGGGAGTGCGGCCTTACAAAGGTGTGAAATATCTGTGTGTCAGTCGAAGGGGCATTGAGCGGCGTTTCTAGTCTTTTTACAATATACTATGGAGGCTTCTCGCGCTTTTGAGGCATACTTGGATAGTCTCGGTTGGCCAATGACCATTTTTCATATTGTGTATCAGCACGAAGCATTGCATTACTGGATTTTCATCTGAGGTCTAACGCAGGTGAATTACATTCGTCTTCAATTGAAAAGCTATCAATCTCTGAAAACTGTACATACTACATCATACACGAAAGTAATTGCCTAAAGCATAAAAACCCTGATGTTCCAGAAACGTAGACTAAGACAAAAAAAAAACAAATAGATCTCGCTTCTTCTTTTCATCCTATATCGTTGAAGTATGCTCAAAGTTTGTTGGTTCGTTTCAGATATTCTCTGATGAGATAGATGACTGTAATCAAGGAAAAGATGACTTTGTTAGGACGGTTTCTCAATGAGGTTGGTATCAAAATCAAAAGGCGGAATCGGATTTGACAATATCAAGAAGAAATCAAAAGAGGGTATCAAGTTAACATTTTTGGTTGGGTATGTTTTGTGTCATCCATAGATAGGACAGATCACGCGTATATTGGTTGACTCGGTTCACAGCCGTCAAAAGGACTGTGAGAAGCTCATTTGACTTGCGAATAACCATCGGTAACACCAGTGGCAGTGGGTGGTTGATCATCTGGCCGTAGACATTGATGTTTAGATAGCGACAAATATTGAAACAGGCATCTCACACAAATTGACAAGCCATGATAAAAAGAAAAACATTGCAATGCATGCGAGTAGAGAAGAAACAGGCAAGTAGATCACTTACCGACGGCATAAGCAGCAGCACGAGTCGCAGCCGAAGTTGGAGTTCCTCCGAAAATGTACTTCAACCACGTGAAACGACTCTGGCGTCCTTCACGATCAAAGTCTGGCGTAGTCCCTAGCGATAGCTGCATCAAGCGCAACTTGCTGGACGTATATGGCGGATAACGAATATCGAGCAGGGATTCCATCCATTTGGGCGTGTTGGTGTAAGGACGACTGTGAGACCAGACCTCGATACTGGCGCGGCCCCGATAGGCGCCAGTGCCACTTTCGCCGACACCGCCGAAGGCGAGAGTGTTGACGTGTGGTTGAGCATCATTCAGAGACACGCTGCCAGACCGGAGACCAGCCATGACTTTCTGGTGGTCTGAGGAGTTGCCGAAGACAGCCACGCCGAGTGTGGTGTCTTGAACCTTGCGAGCAAGGTCGATTGCCTCGTCGACACTGTCGACGGTCATGACGGCACAGATAGGACCGAAAGCCTCGTTGATGACCATTGAGTCTTCAATGGAGTCCACCTCGATAAAAGTCTGCTCGATGTACCGTTCCTTTTCGTCAATTTGTCCGCCCATGATAATTTTGCCCTTGCTGTTATCCAGCATGGACTTCAGACGCTGGAAAGCCCTGTCATTGACAATACGCGTGAAGTCGGGGCCCTTGCTGCTACCGCTGGGGTAGAAAGACTTGTACGCCTTCTTCAGCTCGTCGACCAATGCAGGCAACAATGATTTCTCGACAAGAATGTAGTTCTGAGCTGTGCAGGTCTGACCGCCATTGATGGTCTTGGCCCACAGCAGCCGGCGAGCCACAATACGAGGATCGGCATGACGAGTGACGATAGCAGGATTCAACCCTCCCAGTTCCAGAACAACAGGGGTCATGTGTGGAGCAGCAGCCTTGGAAACGATACGGCCGACAGTCTGACTACCAGTAAAGAAAATCTTGTCCCATTTCTCGGCCAAAAGAGCCTGCATTTCAGGGACCGCACCCTGGACAACAGTGTAGCAGGAAGGGTCCAAAGCAGACTCGACGATTTCCTGCGTTACCTGAGCCGCGTGGGCGGGTTGCTCACTGGGTTTGAGCACCACGGTATTACCGGCAGCGAGGGCACCGATGAATGGCGATAGTGTGAGTAGAAGTGGATAGTTGCATGCACCGATAATCAATACGGTGCCCATAGGATCTTTACGGATCTTGGGGGCTAATGGCTTATAGATGAAAGGAACGTCAGGAGCAGGCTCATCTTTGAGCCATTTGTCGAGATTCTTCAACACGAACAAGATCTCGCCGAGTAGCCAAATAACTTCGGCGAGTTGGGTTTCGTAGGAGGGTCTTCCCATATCGCGCGCCAGCGCTTCACAGATGCGATCTTGATTATCGCGGATGCTGTCGAACTGTCAGTCAGAATGTTACGTATACATCTGCGCAAATGCGTGGTTAGGTTCGTGGCTTACGCCCAGTACAGCTTCCGGAGCTGGAGCTTTCGGAACTCCACCGGGCGAGTCTTGGAGTCATAGAAGGAGTCTCTTGCGACGGCGACTTTCTTCTGAATAGTCTCTACTGGAGTGTACTTCAGCGGACGGATCTTGATGGATTCGTCGATGACCGCCATCTTGCTGAAACGTAAGCACTAATCGGATCGCCCGGTATGAGGTATCCCTGGTGTCGGTGGTGTCGGAACGGTGTGGTGAGAATAGATAGCCAAAATACCAGGAAATAATGAAAATTAGAATGATGCAAAATTCCAGATTCGAAGCGACGGGCTACGACGATAGATAAATTAACCCGACGCGCACATGTGAAAAAGGGCAAAGCAGGAGTGGAGAAAGATGAGACGATCCCAAGGCCTTCAACCTTAGCTTAAGTCAGTTTTTAGTTGAGTCGAGTAACTAACAAGTTGCGGGGTTTGCCTAGGTAGCTCCCGCCACTAGAATGGCGTTAACCAAGGCTAGGGCCGCCTCAAGGGGTCAACGAGAGAGCCTCGGTACGCTTGGACTCGCACCACAGACACTGAGTTAGTTAACTAACACTAACTAACTCACAGTACGTACTACATGCGCACGTACTAGTATGATCTTCATGGCACATCTTTGGTCCGGCCGAGTTTTGCCTAGTATGTACGTTTCATTCTTGGTATATAAAAAAGACCGAGAAATCAAGCCTCGACACTTCTAAAAGTAAACTATTTTTACTCCTTCTTGATGTAAAGTCTTAGCCACGGCCTTGAGGCTTTGATGCGCCTCACATTCATTATCATAATATGCCATATCATTCGTGACTCGAAGACAGGGAATGCTGCTACTGTGAATCGCTGGTTTCGTTGGTTATGAATGCTGGTCCAGCAGTGACTGATAGGATGTAGGGTTTCCCGTTCTACGATTGAAGCAGAGTCAGTGACTGCTTGGTCGCGTGAGCCCAAATCTATAATCGTTCATTAAGTACCTTCATAGCTTCAATTTGCATCTCTCGGTAGATGTTTAGAAGTATTTCTTGATTCGCTTAATCTGGGATCTTGAAGAGGGTAGCGCGCGTGATAGGTTTGACGAAAGCCATGCTGAACCTGGCAGTAAAGAGCTGTGCTGACGAGACGAAAGTTACTTGCTTTGTCGAATGCAATTCTTTCTACAAGATTTTCCTAGCGTAGCTACGTGAATAATTCAATCAAGACATACATGTATGTACATAAGGATCACCTACATTTTCCGTACATTTACTCTCGGGAGCGGTATAATTCTCGGAATGATCCAGGTATCTGGGCAGACACCATCGAAATGGGCATTCACTTATGTATAGTATAGTACATACAAGAATACTCTAATTACAGAGATTCAGGTACTGATCACCCTTACCTCGGACGTGCATGGTTTTTACTCTACATGTACCATGTATGCCACTGTCTTCGCTATTATTTCGTCAATGCAATGCGACGGCTTCAAAAATGCATCTGCTGGATAATCAGGTATTGACTAACGAATGATAAAGCGACTCATCAACTTTGAAAGGGAGGGAGACCACCAGCACTGGTAGGTATGTGAATTTGCAGTAGAATCTAGTGGATGACCTCAGGCATATTCAAGTTCTAGCGATGATTGATGTTGTTGTGAGGTCCTCCTAGCTCAGACATAAGTCGTAGTGATACTTTATTGGTCTGGGCCAATGGTCAGAATTTAGTAGGATACTATGCTGCCAGTATGGGCAACTGGGGGCGACATCCCCATGGGGCAGAGCGGAGATTTTCCGTCCAAATAGTATGCGGGGAATACTCCGTGCATGCAAAAACTCAAGTCATCATGAATGATATCATTCAGTATTCTTTGAGGGTGTTCGATGCTCTGATAACAGCAAAGCAGAAAGATCGAAATCCATGTCCACAATATGCCGGCACCCGGTAAACGACAGCGCGATGAAGAGACCAGGTCATCGGCACATAAGCGGGAAAAACATAGAACCAGCCCAAGATCCTGCAAATGCTCCGTACCTTTCTCTATATCCGTGCGAACCACATGCGTAGATACGTCCATCGTCATCGTATCCTATCACCCAGCAGGATTGCGCAGAACCCGAGCGCTGCACGAATTGTGGTCAATCTCGCCAAGGATACTTATACATGTGCTCATTAATCTACGAGAGACATCTACGGTATACGATACCCAGCAAGTTCCCTTTAACTACTTCTTGGTGTCTGCGTTTTCTGCAATCTTTCTGGGGATTTGCCATGCCCCTGGGAGACTCACTCAGACATGCTGTACAGAATTCCATAGTGCGTTGGAATTGCTGTAGACTCTTTCTGCCCGGTCTTCGATTACACGTCGACTCTGGAAGGGTATCAAGGAGCTACGGCATATTGCTCCGCGTTTGGGCCTGTCACCTACGAAATCACCTGAAGATACAGAGTTTCCTTCGGCGGTAGATAGTACTTTGAGGTCCAGTCATTCTCACCAGGTAGTAGCATCGTCATCCCCATTTCCTAGGTGGCGACAACGGCCAGCGACCATCCCATCGTACATTTCAGATGAGCAGTGCATTGCGGATGCGCCAGCCCCAACAATCACGACGACAACAGGAACCGTTCAATCGATCCTTACACTTCAGTCAATGCCAAGAGAAGCTGCACAGTCAAACCACACATAGTATCCGCTATCAACAAGTTCGACAACAGCGGAGACTACCTCAATACTCGAAGATCCCATGTCACTGTCCACTGCGTCAGATGTGTACGAGATGGGGAATGATTTGACTGCTTTTCTCGAGGCCTCTTTCTCGCAGAACCAGCAGCTAGCTACGGATGACCAAGAACATGTACACATGAGCTCCTCTAGTCTTGAGGGGGCTGGGGCTGGATTTGTTGCAGGATCGAGAGGAGCTCTCACAGCTATTTGAGACTTTTCTATAGATATTGAATTTGTTTAGTATCTGGAGGCATACCGATTGGAATGCCGTAGTAGCAGTAAATGCAGATACCATTATACATTCTAAAGCTATGCACACTGATTTTAGTTGCAGCCGAAAAAAAAAGTAAGAAGAAACGAGGAAAGGCTGATAGCATCACGTGATATGTTTCAACCCTAACATATGCCAAAACACGATATCTCAGAAGGAAAAGGAATATGAGAAGATGACTGTTTACGATTTGAACTGATCCTCAGTAACGCCTTTACCCATCGCAGCAGTACTGCTAATACCACCCGTCACCATCGCAAGACTGTGATCAATCAGATTGGCACCACTCCATTTCTGATGCGTAACGATATCAACTTTGCGCTCCATCTCCGGTTCCTGGACGAGTTCGCCGTATGCGCGCATCCCCTGTTTGGCGTATGCAGATGCGAATTGATCGGTAATCAGGGCTGTGCTGTGCAGGCCGGCCAGGGTGATGAATTGCCAGCAGTAGCCGAGTTTACCGAGACGCTCGATATAAGTTAGTTGTTCGTCTTGGGACATGGCTGCTTTCCAGTTGAAGGACGGTGAGAGGTTGTATGCCAACCTATCCGAACCGCGTTAGTCGAATGATATCTCAGGTACCGACACGTGGGGATGGCTTACTTTTGCTCGGGCCAAACGGCATGAACGCCGTCAGCAAACTCCTTCGCTTGCTTGTAGTCAGGAAGCTTGCTCTCCATCCAGATCAGATCGGCAAACGGCGCATATGCGACGGCACGGTTGACGGCGCATTGGGTTCCACCTTGATATCTGTAGTATCCCTCGCGGGTTCGGGGCGCATCCCAGTTCCAGTAGATATCGGCTCCGGTGATTCCCTTGGCAAGCGCGCGGGCTTCGGTGTTGCTCTTGCCCTTGGCAGCGCTGAGGTATTTTTGGATGAGTTCTTTCTTGTTGGCAGAGCTGCCTTGATTGATGGTGTCGATGACGGCGTCGTCGAACTTCTTGAGACCCGCTTGGGCGATCCAGGAATCTTCGATGGATTGGAGTTGGTCGCCTGATTTACCGGACTGTTCCGCGGCCACCATCAAGTCGTTGAGAGGCTGGAGGCTGGGATTGGTGGATCCGAGGAGGTAGGCGTGGTCGCGGAAATCGATGGTAGAGGTGATGAGGGTGGCGGCTTCGGAATCGGTTCGTGCAATGGCAAGTAGATCAGAGCCTGCATCCCGTTAAGAAAAACCGTTTCATCAAATCAGAAAATGTTAGACTTCATACCCATGATATCAGCCTGAGCACGAATAGCAACCAAACGATTGATATGTTCGCTGATCGGCACCAAGACCTTTCCAGCCATATGACCACACTTCTTCGTACCTGGCGCCTGATCCTCAATATGGATACCAGCCGCACCACGCTCAACGAAGAGCTTGGTCAGCTTCATGACGGCAGTGAGGCCGCCGTGGCCGGTATCCGCATCGGCGATGATGGGTCGGAGGTAATCGTAGTCTTGGACGGAGCCGCGCTTTTCGCGAGGGGTGGTGATGCGCTCTTCGCGCTGTTTTCGGTCGTGGAATAGTTGCGCCATGAACAATTGATTGACTTTATTGGGCACGGTGTTCTAAAACCCCCGAAGAAAATCAGCAAGAGACAAGAGCAGAAATCAGTGACGGGGACGAGTAGCATACCATAGGATAGTCTGCGAGATCGGGAGAAGGCTCGTCTGTCGACGAGGCAGTTGACGAGCTTTGCCATCCAGACACATAGATGGTATCGAGGTATTTGATCATCTGCGTCAGCATAGTCGGTTCCAGGCAACCGTATGTGTAGCTAACAGTTTTGGCCTGCGGCTGTCAGCCAGACTGTCCAATCGTCAGGGCTATCACAAGAGAAAACTCACGCCGAATCGCTCCTCAAGAAGGCCCCAGAGCTTCTTGGCCTGTGTATTTGACGGATACTCAATCTTGAGTGTGCCGCGCTTTGCGACAATCTGCTCGGCTGTAAAAGGGCGCTTAGTGTATCGCCATCGCGAGTCAGTCCACCATTGCTTGACGGCGTTGACGTCTTCCAGATATGTCTGGTCTTCGAGCTCGGCTTTCGTGGGCATTGTGAAGCTTTGGTTTGTGATTCAAGTGTGCTTTAGCAGAAATAGTAATATAGATCAACGGGTATCGATTGAATTCCAGCCCTAACGCTTCACCCGTCAGGCTATATGTGTATGTAGTATATAGTAAGTATAATTTCAGAACCATTATGCTAGAAAAGAAAAAGCGGATCTGAAGCTATTAAAGTAAAGACACAGAAGCCAGACAATAACCGAAGAAAAGTCTCCATCAAGCCGAAATCACGAGCCAAGGCACGTTCACTCAACCCGACTCTGGATGTGTATTCATGACGCCGTCACATACCCGAGCTTTTGATAGGGTTGCCGGGCCTCTGTCGGTAAGGGTCGGAACATAACATGTATTTTGGCAGATCATACCACGATACATAAACCCATTTTATTACTTAATATTACTTGAATACGTTTTTTTGCACCGAACAGTCTTCTTGATCACAAGCTCGAAACTGCCTCCATCCTCCGCAATTCGGAGGAGGCGACTTTGAAGCTCTAGATTCTTGGGTTCCTTTCGGCCAATCAGCAATTGAATTTCATAGCGTCGTCAACCCTGGTTCGGTCTTACTTCCATTCGTCCTTTACATCGTCTCGACATGTACAAATTGGCAGACAGCCTCGGATAGAAGGAGACATGCCTTTTTATCAAGTGACTACAAGTACACTCAGACTCTGATAAGGGCTAGTCGCATTGCGACGCATTGCGAACAGTTTCAGGCCGAGTAGAGTGTCGAAAAGATCGCAAGATCAATTTTCATTTCCATATCCATGTCATTGCATCATAGTTGGGTACTGACTTGTACCGCTCTTACCGTACGATACCGGTTTATCTTGCATGTGAATCGTAGAAGACCGCTTGGACTCTACTCTGTATGTCTATCCTTATGTATCATTTGCCCTATCTCTGGATTGACAATACTTTCCATCATGATAAGTTGTACCCAAGAGTCGCTCACAACACATGCAAGACTGTAAGTCGCCGTGTCCCTCGCCATCAAAATGAGTCCGCTGAACCAACCCCGGTTTTCGCATTTCCGCACTAGTATCCAAAATGACAGTACACGTAACATCCATCCGTCCCTTTTTGGACCTCGGCACTCAGAATTGACTCACAAAGCATAGGTTTGCCTGCGTTGAGTGAACGAAGAAATGTCGGGATGAGTCATTTGACGGTTTTTTGCTTGTCAGTGTCAATTGAAGTGGCTAGTCAGGCTTTATGAAGGCCCTCAGAACTCGATTGGTGACATGTGTCGTGACTGCTGATAGTTACCTAACTCGGAGACAAACACATACACGTGCTGGTCACTGCCAGTGGCTGAAATCATCATCTGCAGTGCTCAATTTAGATCAGTCGAGGGTTGACGGAATCATGAATTTATCTTGATTAACATTATCGCTGGGAATCATGCTTTTGCTGTCGATATCTTTGGGAAATCAATAAAACACAGAGAAAGGCCACTCTTCCGAATCACTAAACATACACGCAGAATCGAATCTAGCAACACCATGCACCTCTTCATAAAACTCATCTCTTGTATCTTCTATGATCATTTTTCATCCGGCGCAAATACGGACCATGCAAGATTAGTAAGGGAATTGCTGATCAACCGCCTTGCTGAATGTCTCGTATGGAGTCACTGCTCCCAATGCTCGACGCTGATGCGCGTTCAGGATATCCAGGCCGTACACGTAACTGGCGTTGACCCAGCCAAATCTAAAACACAGGTCAGGACAAGTGAAGATAATAAGCGAGAGGAAGACTTACCCAGTCTTACTTGACCCTTGGTTACCATACTCGGCTTCAACTCGGTGAGGGTCAATCGGGCGCGTGACATCGTATTTCTCCACGACGATGCCGTTAAAGTCGACGAAAGCTTTGGTAATCATGTACAACCACTTGTAAGCCAAGCGCTCCGCATCGTCTTGGTATCCGTAGCGCAGCAGACCCGTCCACGCCAGCATTTGTTGCGGAGCCCATCCAAAGGGATAGTCCCACTGACGGTTAGGTCGGTCCAAACTGATCTCTCCACGCGACTCTTCGGTTCCGGAAGCCAGTCCGCCAGCTTCCTCTAGACGAGGAAGAGCTTGCCGGACGAGCTTCGAGGCTTGTTCGGGAGTCGCCAAGCCAGCCCACATGGTCCAGAATGTAGTGGCACTCTCATACTGTATGCAATGCTTCTTGACGGTATCGTAGTCGAAGAACATTCCCTTCTCCTCATTCCACATCAGCTTGTCCATGGTGACTTTTCTCTTTCTTGCTCGACGATCCCAAACGGACGAAGTTTCAAACTCGATATCTGCGGTTTGCGACGTGCGGAACTCTGCAGGTATCGCCAACTTGTCTTTGAAGTAGGTGCGAACGATTCGTGAAATGTCTACTTCATATTTGTACAAAAGCGAATTCAGGTCGACAGTGGCTAGATTGGCACAGATTTTTTCCAGGCGGTAAGAAGTGTCGTGGCCAGACTCACGAACGGCGCGATCATGCAAGAAATATTCGTCCAGGTCGGGTTCGGTAATGACCCCATCGTTGTAAGCGGCGACGAAGTCTGTGAACGACAAACCATGCTTTTCAGCGTAAGGCGTCAGGAGGTGAAGGAAATGGCTGGCCTCCGTCTCTGGAGGAACACCCTGGCCTTCAGGACGGTATCGTGAAAGACCTGTGGCGGGATCGTATCGCGGCTCTGCGGTCCAGACACTGTAGTATTCCTTGATTGCGGCAAGTGTCGCCAGTCGGAGAAACTCGAGCGCATCGGGATCTGTTTTGATCTTGTCATACACCCTCAATGCCATGTCAGTGAGGAAAGGCGGCTGAGATCGTGTGAGGTAGTATGAACGATTGGCATTGAGGATCTTGCCGTAGTGCTTGATGGAAAAGCAGAAATTGGTCACCATGCCCTTGGCCAAGTCTACTCGATCGCTGACCAGCAGGCCCAACGATTCCATGTAGCTGTCCCAGCCGTACAGCTCATTGAATCGACCACCTGGGACAACGAAGGGAACACCGCGTAGATCTTCCTTGCCCGTCTCGGGATCGATGAACTTCTCCATCTCCACGGCGAGGAGGCCTGGCTTGGCGTTCAAGCTCTTTACGTATTGCGGGGTGATGGGACCCTCCAGTTTCTGAACGTCCAGCCCCATTTCCGGATTCTCCTTGGCAATTCTTGTGTAGTATTCCAGCTGTTCGGGAGCTCCTGGCGGTACATATATACGAGGTCGCGGGTCACCAGTCCAGTCTTTGGGGTCCAACCCAGCAACGGCGATGTTTGACCCATCAATTCTTCGAGTCAAAGCATTCCAGAAGGTCTTCTTGATAAAGCGAGACAAACGGCTCACGGGGTTCTCACTCAGTCGTTGTTCGTCGATCACAATTCTCTTGCGACCGTATTCTCTCGCTATCGTGAGCTCTTGGAGGAGGTTGGACAACATGTAGGTACCTCGGACGTCGAATTTGTTGTATCCGTGCGAAGCAGCTGTTCCGACGGGCAAAACCTGCTGTAGTCAGAACTGACCCCTGTCTCACGGCTTGCTTTGTTGAGCGGCTGACCTTGGGACCGACATCCTCGATTGTGATCTCCATGTTCTGATCAGTATCCTCCCGTTCGAGTAGTGACGCGATCGTCTTGTCGACGTCGATAAGGAATTTGCGAGACGATAGGGTCGATTCATCTAAATGGTCTACATGAGCATCTTGTTCCCGGCATAGCACCCAACGTTGTACGTACCGTGACTTCCTCGACGAGCTGGCAACTTTCCAAGAAACTCCTTGATGTCATCCCGGTTGACCGATCTCAGGTCCTGCTTGCCCGCCTTCGTTAGTCCAGGGTCACATCCATCTCGGGCTCACGACTTACTGCTGAGAACGTGCGGCGATGGTGGTGTCCATCGGGGCCGTCTATGGCGTTTGGTTCACCGTAGTAGACTTCAGGCTCGGAGAAGGGATCAGCCGCTATGGAGATGGCGCGTTCCAAGCGTTCTTGCGAGGTCATGATAGAATTGCCAAAGATTGCGGCCCGAAGTCGTTGTGAGTCGATCGAAAGCTGGGCTGTGTAGATTTGAGGAAGGCGGGAGGTTATCAGCGGAAATGGCGGTAAGACAGGGGGGGGGGGGGTGAAGGGGGGGATATCTCGGTGATCGAAAGAGAGTTCTTATTGATAACGCTTCTTGGATGAAGGAGTCCGGAGAGATCAAATAGAAGCCAAATAGAATTGTATTCTACTGAAGTTCAGAGGCCAGAGGTATACAGGAAGAAAAGGATTTTTTTCCCCCCCTCCCCCCTCCCACGCGATACAAAATTCCCAAGTTCCCAAATTCTCTACGGCAGAGGGAGGGACGGACGATTTTTCGGTTTCGTCACTGCGGGATCTGGGATGATGACACAGACCCACCTGCCTGCGGACCCTCTATCTTTTCTTCCTACATAGTACGTACATAGTAGTTACATAGTAAACTACATACGTAGCACACTACACTAGTTATATAACTACTGAAGTAAACTAAACTAAAGTAGACGAAACTAATCAAATCAATCTCTTTGATCGTCTGGAGGGGCTTCATATCGTTCGTTACAACATCAGATGAGTAAGATGTTTTCTTCTTCGTACACAGGTGTGGTGGTATTCACTAGGGTATATCATATCGACCGGGCATGCACTCCGGCTACTTGGCGCTGCAGCCGCCGCTAGCTGGCCACCTGCTGCAGTCAACTAACAGCATGTAAAATGTACAGTGGTGATGATATAGGATCACAGTTTTGGGCTGACGACCATGCCACCGTCCAGCGTGATTGTAGCACCGCTCACATACGATCCCGCCTGGCTACTCAAGAAAAGACATGCGCCCGCGACATCTTCCGCCTTGCCAATGCGGCTCAGGGGAATGTCCCTGACCAGCGCAGCTTCTCTCTCGCGGAGAGTAGCAGCCATCATCTTACTACGAAAGGGGCCGCATGCCAGAGTATTGGACCTAGACGCAACAAAGCAAGGGTTCAGTCAGGGTTCGACGGGGAAGGGGCCGGTTGGACAAGATGGGCACATGACCACCGTCCACTCACGTGATGTTCCTCTTTCCCAGATTATTGGCCAGCGCGCGACTCAAATGGTGCAAGCCAGCCTTCGACGCCGAGTATGCGAACGTTTCCATGGGGGGCACTCGAAGTCCGTCGACCGAGCCGATATTGATGATTCGTGACGGATCACCTTCGCTGGCGCCCTTTTCGAGAAACGGTGTAAGGAGCTTGGTCAGATCGAAGACCCGGTGAAGATTGAGAGTCAGGACGCGAGTCCAGGCCGCGGAAGGGTACTCGTCGTACGGAGCTCCCCACGTGGAACCCGAATTGTTGACCAAGACATGGAGTTCTGTTGGGAAAAGCAAGCATATACTATTAGCTATCATCCGACAGATGGTCTCCATACTCCATAGTTCGTCCGTACTTGATATCTGGTACCCGAAGGGGGGAAAGCTTACTATTCTCGCGTTTTCCGAATTCCTCGACTAATTTCTTTATGTCTTCCTCCTTGTAAAAGTCGGCAGGGATGGCATGTGCTTTGCCTTTTCCGAGAGCATTGAGCTCGCTGACTGCTTGTTCGCATGCTTTTGCATCGCGCGAGGAGATGTAGACCGTGGCACCGTTCGTCACGTATCCTTCTGAAATCATTCGACCGATGCCTTTGGCGCCGCCTGTCACAAGGACGACTTTGTTCTATGCCCGGGGACGATTAGATCGTTGGCGCCCTGAAGGGCTAGAAGATGCTTGCTCACCTTGACATTGAACAGGTTCTGTATCTCCATGGCTCGAATATATATATCGTGCACAAAATATAGTATCTTTTTTTCAAGTCACTTTGCGACTAGAGGGGATGGTTCCCATCGTAACGCCCAGTGTTACATTCAGCAGCATCGCGACTGATGAGCTCCCAGGAATAACCGTAGAACCGGCAAAGCACCGAGGCTCGACAGATACGGGAAGGCTAGTCCTATTTAGTATGTCTATTAGGGCTCGAGCTCTAGGGCTCAGTGGGGACATCCCCGCCTGCTCCATAAGCCAGACTTTTTTCCAGGCTGTTTACCTTTATTGGTCCATTCAAATAGATCAACTCAAGTCTCATTTCAGCGATAAACCAGCATGGAGGCATTACAGGCAAAACATCGGAAAGAGCAACGCGATCTCCAAGCTCGAGTAACACAGAAGAAAAAGAACGCCACAAAAAAAACACGCAAGGGCGTTAACGACGAATGTGATCGGTTGCAACAAGAGTTGAAGACACGACAAGAACTCGAGATTGCACAACTAAACGGAGATGCAGTCGATTCCACGGCTGCAACTTTAGATAGCCTCGCTCTTGACGATGACCAGGAGACAACGCCTGCCGTTACCACTACAGAGGCTAGCGATGAGGAGACCACCCCTACATCCGCCCCGACACAAGGAGACAGCGAAATCGGACGATCAAAAAAGCCCAACCGGCAAAAAGCGCGATTAGCACGGCGAGAAGCAGAAAGGGTAGTTCAAGCCGAAATCGCCGCCGAAGAAGCAGCAAAACAAACCGACCGTCGCGGGAACGAAAAAGAGGTGATGGAGGCGGCATTCAAACGATTGGGTCTACAGGAAGTTGAAATCAACCCGGATGGCCATTGTTTATACTCTGCTATCGCGCATCAACTGGATAATCTGGGCTTGGCCCTGAAACCGGATCCTACACGAATCGTTTTACAGCCGTCCACACTTTCACGGGTCGATACAGTGAGCTCGCCGAAGCATGATGGTTATCGCGCCGTGCGAGCGGTTACTGCGGACTATATAACGGAACATCAGGACGACTTCGTCCCCTTTATGGAGGATCCTCTCGATGAATATGTCAAAAAGATACGATTCACGGCTGAATGGGGTGGGCAGCTGGAGCTACAGGCGATCGCTCGAGCCTATAATGTGGAGATCAACGTGCTGCAAGGCGACGGGCGGGTTGAAAAGATTGAATCTGGATCAGAAGCTGACGACGAGCAAGTGAAGCGGATTTGGCTGGCTTATTATAGACATACATACGGATTGGGAGAACACTATAATGCCTTAGCACAAAAGGCTGTGGCGGCTTGAATAATAGATTATCCTCCAGCCATGTAACTGCTTTGTCGATTCCTTACTATACAGCGGACATCACTCTCAGTCATCAGAAAAGTCCTGTCGACGCCATACCGCGACACGATCATGGACTTCACCCGTTTCCTCGTCTTTGCCAGTCGGATACGTTCGCTCCGGCGGGAAGTGCTCTACTCGCACGAGGCCCAGAGGGCTTGGCTTTTGGGAGGGATTGACTACAACATTGCCGTCCGGGTCGTAAGCAATTTCTTCGCCCGGATGGCTCAGATGTTCAAAGTAGGCAGATGACGATGACGCAAATGGAGGGCCCAGCAACTTTGGATCCTTGAGGCGAGGCCATTCAAGACAAATGAGGAACCCCATCGGTGCGGGTGCAAGCAATTGACGATGTCTCATAGCCCACCGCGGGCGTAACCATGGTTGCAGGGCGCAGAAAAACTAGCATAGTTAAGCATATATGATCAGTCAATCCACCGACCAGCCTGTCCGGAAGGCATCAGAGATCGAAACGTACGGTATAGTCGTAAATCAGTTCAAAAGGACTATGCGGAAGTTCAAGGCCTTCCAACCAGTCATCCTTGAAATAATCCCCTTGCACGTAGACCACTTGCCCTCGCCCAAGTCCAGCATCCTTGACGGGATACTTTTCAGCGTTCGCGACCGCATATGCCTCAGCATAATCGACAGCAGCACGACTATAATCAAGCCCAAAAACATCAAAGCCGAAACTAGCCAGAAGCAGCACGTCGTACCCCGTGCCACATCCTGGAACAAGAGCTCGTCTACGCCGCCCTGTGGGCTTTTGCGCGTAGATACCTTGCCCAGATTGCTTCCATCTTATGAGTTGGTCTTCTAGAGCAATGCTATGACAGCCCCGATCCCACGACAGCGTTTCGCCTTCTTGCTTGTTGCTCCACAATTCAGCCCAGCCCTCGACGTAGGTCTCGCCGGCGTATTTGGCCATGTGGTCGCGCAGAGCGCTAGGCGGTAAATTGTGATCGAGCATAGTCGTATCTAAAGAATACGTGTTTCTCCTTTCTCTCGAGTGATGAGAGGTCGTTGATGAAACGTAGTTATATGAGCAGGTCGAAATTCATGTGCCGCCAATCATCGGCCTTGTGGCCGATCCACATCAAGACACTCCAAGTAAGCCATGAAGAGCAGTCCCTACGGTGACAGCTAAATCTTGGCCTTGCGAGGAAAGTCACTATATAACATAAACATGACGTGTGTAAATATCTACACCGACCTGATACACGACACAGGCTCCAGACTGGTACAAGTAGTGACCAGGTTACTACACAGTATACATGTAAGGCACCAAGGCACCCAGCGATCGCTCGGGATCTCGGCACACTTAGCCTTCAAACATCCAGAAGGTCCCGATCAAAAACGATGGACAGTTAGTCGAGATCCATATCTCTTATGTATGGCTGGCGCGGCGGAGTGCTACCTCCGCTTAGAGCCCACTTGATCAGTGATAGCTCGTGAAAAGTGAAAAGTGGACCGCTGCGGTACATGACTGCTGCAAAACTACATGCCTAACTGGGACTGGATCTGGTACATAATCAGATGAAGAGAAAATCCGATGCTTGGGTTTATTCTTCTCCTCTCTTCTTTCCTGTTATTTCTCTGTTTTGTTTCTTTCTTCTTTTCAATTATTGCAGCAGAGACCGGCATTGGATAATTGAAGAAAAATATTTGCAACGTGAGACGCAAGCCCTAATTTGGTCATCCACGACTATCAACCATTTCTATCCGACGCTTCTTGAGCACTTGCAAAGTCAACTCATAGGTCCTAGTGTGAGAATCTTTGGTGATATCACTCAGGTCGATTCTAGCAGTGATTCACATTCCAGGAGCGACGTAAAAAAAGAGGAGAATTGGTCTCGAGACAGGGCAATTGGTGGGATGACAACTACCTCCGGAAACTTATCCGCCTGCTATACAATTCTGTAGCCGAATGCCAGCAAATATGCATCCGCCGAGCAAAGACCAAAAAGTAGAGGAGAAAATTGCAGAATCAAGTGGGGATCTCGATGCTGCGCAGAATATGACTGAAAAACAAGTTCATGAGGAGGATCTTCATCATGAACATGAAACTAATCACGAAGCTATCGTCGATGAGGATGATCATTCCGATGCATCGACCATATCTGAAGCCGTCAACAATGACGGCGATAACAAAGACAACAAGGGAGTAGAAGAAACCTCAGAAGTCGTCCGACGCATAACAACAGAACTTGGTCCTCCCGTCCCAGTCCCCCGGCTCAAACGTCGAGGACTCTTCGCCCAATTAGCCCTCATCCCCGAAATAGAAAATGGAAAGACATACCCGCGCCGAACGAAATGGTACATCACCGCCATCGCTTCGGTGGGTGGTGTCGCTGCACCGCTGGGATCTGCCATTTTCCTGCCGTCGCTGCATCAGGTTGCGGCTGATCTGAATTCGACGGCAACGATCGTCAATCTGTCTATTGCATTGTACATGCTGGCCATGTCCATTTTCCCGCTTTGGTGGTCGTCTTTTAGTGAAGCCTTTGGACGGCGGTCGATTTATATCGTCTCATTCGCGCTGTTCATGCTGTTCAATGTGCTGAGTGCCATCTCTCATAGCATCAGTATGCTGATTGTGATGCGATTGTTGGCAGGTGGGGCATCTGTAAGTTCATTTTCTGAAGCGCTTTTAGGGCATGATCTGCTGACATCTTTTAGGCATCCGTACAAGCTGTTGGCGCCGGCACAATAGCAGACATCTGGGAAATCAGAGAGCGAGGCCAAGCCATGGGCTATTTCTACATTGGACCCCTATGCGGACCTCTATTTGCGCCTATTATTGGCGGTGCACTGGCCCAGAGATGGGGTTGGCGGAGTACCATGTGGTTTATGGTGATTTTCGGCGGTGTCGTCTGGGCACTCATCCTGTTTGGATTACCGGAAACACTGGCCGTGAGAAAGAGTCCAATTTTGCAATCGGAACCAGCCACGGATGAAACTCTGGAAAGAAGTACCAGCCGCGTGTCCTCCAAAGTGGCACAGAATAGCGTCAAAGTCCTCAGGACCCTCAAGATGACTCTTGTTGACCCGCTATCGATTATTCTGTATCTGAAATTCTTCCCAATCGCCCTTACTATCTACTACGCAGCCATCACTTTTGGTTCCCTGTACGTCCTCAACATCAGCATTCAGGAGACATTCGGGGCTGCGCCATATAACTTTTCCACCGTGATTCTGGGTTTACTCTATCTCCCAAACTCACTCGGCTACATGATCGCAAGTCTTTTTGGCGGCAAATGGATGGACAAGATTATGCATCGCGAGGCTGTCAAAGCCGGCAGATATGACGAAAAAGGCCGCCCGATTTATATCCCGGAAGACCGAATGAAAGAGAACGCGTGGCTAGGTGCCTGCATATACCCTGCTGCGCTGCTCATGTATGGATGGACTGTGGAGTACCACGTGCATTGGATCGTGCCGGTATGAACCCCATCGCTTCTCTTGGAACCCTCTATTGTATAATCAGAAGCTGACCATTTCAACAGATGATTGCAAACTTCGGCTTTGGAGTTGGATGCATGCTAATTTTCGGCCTCGTCACGACAATGCTCACCGAGATTCTATCCAGGAAATCATCCGCCGGCGTAGCTCTGAACAATTTCGTTCGAAACATTTTCTCCTGCGTCGGTACGGTAGTCACGTCTCCGATCATCTCTGGCATCGGCAACGGATGGCTGTTTACGATTTTGGCACTAGTCGGCTTTATTTCTGGTGTGACTGTCTTGCTGCTTATGAAGAAGTATGGACCGAGATGGAGGGAGAGAGGGATTGATCATTAACATTTTTCACCCTGAAGAGGACTCCACTTTCTCGAGGACATAATCTAAATATGGACATAGTTTTTTTTTGGGTATACAAGAGCGTGTAGCAACATAATCGCCGTTCAGATTCTGTGGGGCATTGATCCATTTGCATGCCATCAGAGTACTTATTTTCACTCTGCATACCGTATTTTCCGAGCCTGGGAAACAGTCCTCGGCTCTCAATAACATGATATTGGTAGGACATCTAAATAAGTCCTTATCCTTATGACCGAAGAGAGAGAATGGCGGCCCACGAATTTCAGACTTGGAAGTGCGCCGGGGATATTATCAAGAAGTGAATCTTAAGGTCAGTCGTGCAGTGCAATGACCCTGTTCTCGGATTTGGATGGTAGTGGTACATGGTTCCCTAGGTATGATAGGTGATAAACAATATACAGTTCATGGCATCAATTGATGCAGTAGATTTCACATTACTACAAGAGAAAAGAAAAAAAGTCCCCTCGAGATGGCCTATACATATATAATAGTCATGAATTCGTCAAGTTCCAGCCGTTACAGTCAATCAAAAGCCAGATCCCAAATGCTCATCAGAGCAATATGTATAAACTAAGTACATTGTAGAAGAGTAACGCTCATGGATCCCGCAACACAATGCATGTTTGGCAAACTTCAAAACACATAATGAGCAAGTGAATTATACAATCTCAATACGAGAAAAATCACAACGCCGCCACAAAAGAAATCCAGTCTAAAATACCCGAATCGATTTGAATAAACCACCAAGGCGAGATCCCGATCCAGAGCCGGATCCAGGTTTTGAATTCTGTTCTGGCTTCGGTCGTCGAGCGCTTCGTGCATGTTCAGTTTCACGCTCATCCCTTCGACGCTCGTCGTGGTGTCGACGTCGTTCCTCTGCAGGCGGCTCGTCTCTTCGGCGTTCAGAGCGATGCGGCCTTTCTCGTCGCGCCTCCTCTCTCGACCCGCTGGATCTCTTCTCCTCCTGCGAGCGACGACTATGACCCGAATGATGTGTAGATGATCTCCGCGTCTGCTTGGCTTCGAGCGGCGGCACAGCGGCGACAGCCTTGGTGGCATTGATCTTGAGCAACGGACCATTAGTGTCTGATTCACCCGTGGTCAGGGACTCAATCACCTTGCGCGCAATAGGTTCCGACTCTGGCTTCGGTGAAGCTTCTCGCCTCTTGTGTCGGCTATTGCTGGAAGAATGATCGGACGACTGCCGTCTTGTCCGACCACTGCTTCTGCTAATGTCCTTGCTCTTTCGGCGTTCAACTTCTCGCCGCTCGGCTTCGCGGAGCTTCTCTCTTTCAGCCTCGCGTTTGGCGCGTCGAGCGGCCTCTTCTTGTCTTTGCTTTTCCTCTGCTCGTTCCTGCTTGAGTTTTGCCTCCTTACGTTGCTTGGCTTCTTGTTGCCGGCGAGCCTCCTCGAGGGCCATTGCCCATCGGTTCTTCAATAGTCCACTGTCACCCTTGGGTCGCTCCAGTTGATGTTTGATCTCCCTGGGTCGTTCTGCTTGGCCTCTGCTGGCTTCCATGGATGTTCTTGAAGGCCTGTCGCGGGACCAGCCAGACGTGTGACGTCGTCTTCTGCGAGAAGAAGGATCGCGCTCAACGACGGGTTGATCATCATCAACAATGGCCGATTCCCCAGGACTTGCTTCCACTACTTCGACTACTTGAGGCGCTCTCTCGATAGTCTCGACTTCCTGAGGCGTCCGTTCAATAATCTCAGCTTCGGGTGCGGGTTCAGCGGCCTCTGCAGGTTCTGGAGCAGGCTCTTCGGTAGGGATGTCCCTCGCAACTGGCTCATCGCTGGCAGACTCTGGCGGACTTTCAGCAGAAGCGTCTTCGGCGATAGGTGCAGCCTCAGCAGGTGGCTCAGCCACTTCAGTTGCGGGTGGGGCTTGTTCTTCAGCGGGAGCTTCTTCGGCGGGTGGCTCTTCAGCAGGGGCCTCTTCCGATTGCGCTTCGGTAGTCGGCGGTTCTTCTACAGCAACTTCCTCGGCAGGCTCGTCCTTTGGCGCTTCCGGAGCAGGCGGGATTTCTTCTACTGGCTCAGCGGCTGGAGGTTCTTCGGCAGCGGGTTCTTCGACCACTGGCTCAGGAGCTGGTGCTTCCTCAGCAGCAGGCTCTTCCACTGCCACTTCCTCCGGTGCAGGGTCTGCAGATGACTCGACAGGCTCTTCTGCTGTCGCGTCCACAACTGCTTCTTCAGGGGCCGATTGGTCGATGGCTGGTTCCTCAACAGGCTCGTCCTTGGGTTCATCCGCGACGACTTCCTCAGTAGCGGGTTCTGGCGTAGGCTCCTCGACATCTTCTTTTGTCTCCTCAGCTGGTACTCCCTCAGCAGGGGCCTCCTCAGTAGCCGGTTCCTCTGGTGCATCAGCTGGCTCTTCCGCAGGAGTTTCTGCTTCGGTGAGAGCTTCAGCTGATTCTTCAGATACGGCTCCTGCTTCTACTGAACTTTCTTCGGCAGGGGGCTCGTCAGCAGGCTGTTTATCTTCAGCAGCTTCAACCGTTGCGGCTTCTTCAGCGGGTAGGCATTCCTGTTCAGGCTCCAGAGCATCAGCAGCGGATTCTACGGCTACCTCCGGCTCGGTCTCTTCGATAGACTCCTCAGCAGCCTCAACCACCTCGTCCATTTCCGGCGCGGCTTCAAGTGCTTCAGATTCAGCCTCAGCAGCAGCAGATTCTTCAGCTTCAGCAACTGCCGGCTCGTCGTCATGCAGATCTATATGATCCTCCTCATGCCCAACCGGTTCGAAAGTCTCTTCCTCAGCGTCCTCCTCCGCTTGTCTTGCTTCGGCTTCTTTCTCTGCCTCAATACTGTCTTGTTCTGCAGAAAAGTCAATTTCAGAGAACTTGTCATCATCTAACACAACGCGTAAGATTCCAGATCAGGGCTTGTATATATTGGGGTGTACCTACCATTTTCATTTGCTTTATCGTCGTGAGCCGGGGCAGATTCTTCGAATGCATCATATTCGTCGTCTAGTTCCCAATCGTCGAGGATGTCGTCAACTGGATCTCTTTCCTCTAGAATCTCCTCAACCGTATCATCTAGGGGCGCATGCGCCGAGGCGTCTGCATCTTCCTTGGCTTCTTCGACAGTCTCCTCTGCTGGAGTCTCTGCAGGAGGCTCCGGTGTAGACTCGGCAACTTCTTCTTTGACACCCTCGGTGACCTCTTCAGCCAGAATTTCGTCAGGCACATCTGCAGGAGGTTCCGGTGCAGGACTGTCCGCAGCTTCTTCCTGGCTAGAGGCGGCTTCTTCAGCTGGGGTTGCTTCTACCGGCTCTGATGCCGGACCAGCTTCTGTTAAGTCTTTTGCAGGAACCTCTTCAGACGTCTCGTCTGATTGAGTTGCCTCCTGTTCAGGTGCCTCAGCTTTGTCTTCTGCTATAGCTTGTTCCTCTGCGATCAGTTCTTCTGAGGCTGGTGGATATTCCGTGGCTGATTGTCCTGTGTCTTCCACCGCGGGTGGCTCTGCAGCGGCACATTCCTCTGCAGGTGCCGGTTCCGGCGGCGCTTCTTCGGGCGGTTCTTCAACTAGAGTGGCTTGAGCCTGACCTTTCTTCTTGTTCTTTTTGGCGTTCTTTTTCTTCGATTTCTTAGTCCCAAAACCTTCCCAATCTTCTGCTGGTTTTTGTGGCTCCTCAATGACCTTTTCTTCCACTGTTGGCTCGACTTCAGCGACTTCTTCGGCGGGTGGCTCCTCAGGCGTTACAGGAATTTCTGGCTCTGGCTCTGGCTCTGGCTCTGGTTGAGGCTCGACGGGAGGAGAGGAACCACCGTTCTTCTTTTTATTTTTCTTGGCCTGCTTCTCTTTCCGTTTGTTCTTCTTGGAATTGGCGGCGGTAGATTCATTTTTAGGTGACTCGGTAGGAGTTTCTTGCTCCTCGTTAGCAGGTTCGGGTTCCGTGGCTTCGACTGTTGGTTCAGTCTCTGCCGGTTCCTCTGCTTTCGATGTCTCGTCTTGAGCAGCTGGCTCTTCGGATGTAGGTGCCTCTGTTGCTGAAGTCTCTTCAGACTTGTCAGCCTCGGCTGGTTGGTCTTCTCCTTCGGGCCTTTCAGCTTCTGCTTCTGGCGCAGCCTCTTCCGCTGGAGGGGTTTCCGGTGACGCTTCTTCTGATAGTGGAATTTCAGCTGCATCATCTGTAGGTGCTGGGTCCTCAGCCTCTGCTTCCTCTGGCTGGCTTTCTCCTGCGGGTTGCTCTTCTGCTGGGACCGCCGCTTCTTCTTGAGTCTCTTCGGAAGGAGGTTCCTCTTCCGAAGCAAAATCCGCAGCTTTCTCTTCCGTGGACGGAGCATCCTCTACCGGCGGAGCATCTTCTGTTGTTTGAGCATCCTCTGACGATGGAGCGTCCTCCGTTGACGGGGCATCTTCTGCCGGTTGAGCATCTTCCGTTGAGGTAGCATTATCTGCAGGTAGGTCCTCTTTGGGAGAAGCATCTTCAGCTGAAATGGCATCTTCTGTTGGAGCCACCTCTGCAGTCGCTGCCTCGTCTGGTGGCGTACCGTCGTCACCATCCTCTTTCTCTAGACCTGCCGGAGCATCGATGGCTTCAATCGAATCGCCATTAGCAGCGGCGTTTCCTCCACTTTCTTGACTTTCGACCTTTTCTTCAGTCTGAGCGGCCGGTTCTCCATCTTTTGTCTCCGCCGATGGATCTGAAGAAGTCGGTGCTAAACACGACGTTAGCATTCTAGAGACATTTCACACTTGGTATAACTTACTATCATTATCGGGTGAAGGTTCTTCTGGAGGCTTGGGAGGATTCTCCTCGGTAGTCTGTTCAGCGCCCCCCTTTTCCGGTTCAGTGTCAGCAGTTTCTCCTATCTCTTCCTTATTCTCGTCTTCCAATGGCAGCGACACCGAGGGTTTGGGGACAATGGGATGGTATGTGAAGCTGAGGGTTTGACGATCAAAGGTTTGATAGTGATGATTACTATCAAACTTTTGATATGTAAATCTGGGAACTTGTGCGTACTTCATTGTTGCCATCTACAGAGGCTTGGGGATCAACAGAAAACGGTGTGAAGGCAGTCTTCTTCTTCTTATTTTTCTTGCCCATGCTCGTAAGCAGGTCACGAAGAAAGGGGTAGCAAGTTGGCGATTAGAAGGAGTTAGACAGAGTATGACGGCAACTGCAGGATAATCGCCCGAATCAATAGCTTGTGGCAGCAAATGCAAATGACAAACCAAAATTCAGGGTCGAATGTATCACACAATGCGAAGTCTTGTCTTGTCAGATGCTCCTAGACGAATTTGGAATGGCTGTTCCTGAAAAGAACCCTTGTCAGAAACAGAACCACGAAATGGAAATCTCGAGTGATAATGGATGAAAATTGTAAAGCGACGAACCAGAGAATAAATCTTCGGAACCCCCAATAGGTGTGAGTCAAATAGATACAAGGGCGCTTGTTTTATTTCGCTCGATAAAGCCACTGGGGCCACGTCTTGAGATTGATTTGTCTCTAATAGAAAGGATAGAAAGAATGTACACAGAATCACAAAACCAGTCATCCGGCAGAAACTGGGTAGCGATTTTTGCTCCCCGGCAACAGCGGGTTGTCACCCAAGCTGGATGGATGGGGGTGGGAATGCATCGTGGCATCACTTTGGGAATAGTGCTATGCTGGCTGTTTGAGACTGACATTGATCCACAGCTGTACCCTATTTTGATGTCTGTCTGCCCCCGAAATTGATGACATACTGGTGCTAAGTCAGATGACAGCAAAGTGCATTCTGGGCCCGCGCCATCTGGTCTCTCCTAATCATTCGATGCGTGCCCACGGTGGAACCCGTTCAAGGCGTATCATTATCGTACAACCAAGCGTCGGCTGTACGTGTAGGTCCGTTTGACCCAATGTTGGAGCTGCATTATTCTCATCATACTGTTGCTGTTCTCGCGTCTTCCAAGGTTCCTGCCCGACGCCAGCTCTATTTTTGTTCGACGGGACCAATTGGAGGAACAATTCATCATGCAGGACGATTACCACCCAATTCCGGCAAGCTGGTCAGATAATGAACTTGCAGCAAGTCATGCCAATCAAGCGGACGTTCAAAGTGAAGCGAAACTTCATGCAAGACACCCCGCCGAGTTGACTGATGCCCAGTCCAGGGCTCCGCTTGATCTCCACATCGTGATTGAGATCTGAAAGCTGCCCATCGTCTGTACTATGCAACCCGAAGCCCCAAATTGAGGCACGTCCAAGATAGACACCAGTTTTTTCAGTCAATTGCATACGTCAAAGGGTCAATGGCAAGAATGACAGGAGTGTCTCTCGTGTGGCAGGCAGAAATGTTGACAATTGCCCAACGCGCAGAATGAAAAGAAGGAAGGAAGCTCATGGAGACTCTGAGTTGGCATGGATCCGCCATGCCCAATACGTACTAACTCAGTGGAGCAAGCCAATGATGATTGACGTTTCCTTCCCAAAGTGGAAAGGCGCATTAGGCGCCGCAACGGCCCGCACCATGCATGCTCTGGCGGCTTCTGATTGGCTCACCGTCTTCTCGGCCTTTCCTCACTTTTTCTCACCCCTTGAAGGAATCGCATCGTCAAGTCTCCAGGGGAATTGTGCTATAATGATATATGCACCTCTGTGATGCATGTTCGTTCCCTCAAATGTGTGTGTGGTACGCTCAGTATCGGAACATGTGCTCGTCATGATTACAACCAGAGCATATAGGCCATTACTTCGAAAAGGAATCTCCCTTACTTCGATCATGAGATCACATTCAGACACTGCATCGAGACCAGTTGCATGCAGACTCGTTGATGGCTATAGGGCAGAATCTATCGCCCTCTTACTGGTAGTTGTCGAGAAGATGATAAAGGCGCATTGTCTTTGTTCTCTAGACTGAGCCGGGACAAAAGGACAGACTCATCACCCCACGATCATCTACTTGGTTCAGTGTTCATGCATGGTGCAGCCAATGACGAGATCCCGATAAATTCTCGCCTACAAACGGATCAACGACATATCATTTCTTTTCTATCTGGCTACAACGGAATCGCCATGCCGTCGCCCCTTGGATCGCTTCCGGCGCTATAGATCAATTGGCCGTCATCGTAATGAACCCTGATCAATTGGCCGCGACCAAACATACCCCGCCGATGTCCAGTCAATACTACAACCTGGTGTCCAAGTTTTCGAAGGCCGTCCACGGTTTCATCACTGATACCTTCTTCGACGTATACCGTGCGGTCCAATACTTTGCCTTCCTCAGGCATCCCCGCACCTATGCAGACGCGCGGGGAATCCAGCGCCGCTTGGGGGTTGTGGCCAAAGGCCAACATGTTCAGTAGAACCTGGACATGGCCTTGTGGTTGCATGAAGCCGCCCATGACTCCGTACACGGAGTGAAGTGATCCGTCCAAATTCGTAATCATAGCGGGGATGATGGTGTGATATGGGCGCTTGTTCGGAGCCAGGACATTGGGATGTCCCGCCTGTAGCGAGAAATTGGACCCTCGGTTCTGTATGGTGAAGCCGCAACCAGCTGGTATGATACCAGTACCGAACCCGGCGTAATTGCTATTTATGAAGGATATTCCGTTTCCCTCCTTATCTGTGACGGCAAAATAGACTGTATCGCAGTGATTGTGGGCGGGGCTACCGTGGTCCAGTATATCGGATGCCTTGCTGGACTCGAACAATTTCGCCCGTTCAGCCAAATAAGGACGAGAGATCAGCTCCTGCGTAGGCACTTTCTCGACGTCGGGATCAGTCACCCACCAACTGGCATCGGCAAAGGCAATCCGTAGACTTTCAATCACAGCATGAAGGTATTCGGCCGAGTTATGTTGTTCTGGGGAGAAGTGGGGGATCTTCCCTGCACGCTCCAGTTCTTCGAGAATGCCAAGTGCCATCAAGGCGACAATGCCTTGGCCATTAGGAGGGTGTTCCCAAACCTCAACACCACCTTCTGTTCCGTCGCTAGCGATGCCTTGCTTCCCAACGCCTTGCCCTCTGAATTTGAGTGAAATCGCGTCAGTCTCTTGGCTTCCGCTATCTGCATGATTTTTCAAATCATCCATAGTGAGATATGCTCCGAGATCTTTCAGCACTTTCACAACCTCTTCCGCGATGCGTCCCTCATAGAAGCCTTTCTTTCCTTCGGCAGCCAATGTTCTGAATGTTCGGCCCAACGACGGGTTCTTGAGGATTTCTCCAGGCCCGGGTGCTCTCACACCGTCCTGCGCAGAAGGGTCATGCTTGAGCATTTCCTTGAAATTTGGAGACGCGTCGCGAAGTAACTTCTCGCCTTCATGCCACTAAGCTACTGATTAGTTCATGCATTTGCCGAGCACTCTAGTTGGCCTCTTACAAATTGTGAAGCAAACTCGGATACAGGGAACCCTTTCTCCGCAAGTTCAATGGCTGGGTCCAAGATCTGTTCTACTGATAACTTGCCACTGCCGAATTTCTCGATCGTATCTATCCAGCCTGCTGCAGCACCAGGAACTGTGGCTGCGAGAGCGCTTCTCAATGGAATAGCACCCGCAGCCTCGGCTGATAGCCCTAGATCCTGGCGAATCTTTTCTAGCGAGGCATTGGCTGCGTACCGACCCGAGCCGTTAAGAGCATGGATCTTTTTGGTTGAGGCATTGTAGTAAAGACAGAACATGTCACCCCCAATCCCTGTTGAGGTCGGTTCGGTGACGTTAAGGACCGCGGCTGTAAGATTGTGTTAGCTCTGTAACTTCGCTGTTCAAGAGCAAATTGAGGTGATACCAACTGCCACCGCAGCATCCTAGGCAATATCAAAATCAGCTCTCAATTCCCGTCGACCTTGGCACATTGTCGTAACATACCGCTGCGTTTCCCCCTTGGCCAAGAATCTTCTGGCCTGCAGCAGCAGCCAGAGGCTGAGTGCAAGCTACTATACCGTTCGTGCTATGAACAGTGCTTCTTCGACTTGCGAAGTCTGCGTACCTCGGCGCTGGCGCCGGGTATACGGCCTTGGCACTAAGCATGATGTTCGATGTCTTTGAGGGATTCACGAAGCGATGCTGGTACTGTCTTCTTGTGAAGACGTGGTTTCTGACTGTCAACCGAGGCCGATTCAATTAAAATTTGTGCAAGGAAGAAGTTGTTTTTTTTTTTTCAATCTCCCAATGAGTCTCCCAATGAGTCAATCGGTTGTACACATGTGACGTGCTCACGGAACCCCTCCCGATGTACTCGGTCCTTGTAGCTAAGGTCTTTAATTATGGGGGGATCAAGCACCTGCCGTATTCGTTATCTCGTGGGCCACAGTGGGTTCATCAAAGCAACACTATTAAGGCGTAAGCAGATTATCTCGTGGATGGATCAGGACTCAGACCTCTTCCATGGTCCCGAGCCAGGAACCATGCCTTCTTCTTCTCCTCTCTCTTTCTCTTTATGACTGTTTGTTGTTGCCTCAGGCAGGAATTCCACCCACCTTCCGGATAACGTTAGTAAGATCTACCCAACCCTTCTAACTGATATCTCAAGCTCACGATTACCTTTAGATCGCGATTAGTCTCGACTTCGAGACTGAGGCACCATCCACATCTGCATTTTGTCCAGTCTGTGTCCTCTATGAAGGAATTGTGGAGAACGTGAGGCGACAATCGAATGAAGCCTATGCGCAGGTAGTCCGCCAATATGTCGTCGGATGCTCCGCCGCAGCCTTCCCTCCCTCTGAAGCCACAACGCGTGCTCGCATGCATCCTTTGTCAACAGCGAAAAGTGAAATGTGATCGGAAAGTTCCTTGCGCGAACTGTGTCAAATCACAGGCACAGTGTGTGCCAGCCACACTTACTCGACGCCGGAAAAGACGCAGGTTCCCCGAGCGCGAGCTTCTCGACCGTCTCCACAAGTACGAGGAGTTGTTGCGCCAAAACAAAATCTCCTTTGACCCAATTCACATCGATGCGATTGCAGAAAAGGCAGCGATTGATGCGGAAAGTGATCATGAGCTGGAGAGAGAAGAACCAGAGCCTGGCAGAGCAGATTCGGTTCCATCGACAACGTTGGATTCTGAGAAAAGCTATGGAGCGAAGTATGTACTGTCCTCGCACGATAGCTCGAATTGACTGACATTTTCGCAGAAACATCTGGCACACTATGAGTCGAGGAGTACGATCATACACATCGACCGAGTCTGTACTCTACTGACGAGCGCGACAGTTTCGAGACCCCGGAAATGACAGTGATTCTTCAGACGACTATGTGCGGGAAACAGAGGTCAAACGAGCGTGGGAGGAAATCGTTCACAAGGATGACAACCTATTGTTTGGATCACGCGATCCCATTATCGATCTTTCTGTTATCCATCCAAACACAATTCAGATATTCAAATTATGGCAGGTCTATCTTGACAACGTGAACCCGCTGCTCAAGGTTACGCACACTCCGACTCTACAAGTGCGTATAATCGAGGCTGCAAGCGACGTGAAGAATATACACCCGACTTTGGAGGCCCTCATGTTCGGCATCTACTCCACCGCAGTGACGAGTCTCACGAAAGACGAATGTGAAACCACGTTCAATTCTTCGAGGGAGGATCTCTTGACAAGGTTTCATTTCGGCTCTCAGCAAGCGCTACTGGGATGTGGATTCTTACGGACCAGCGATCGTGACTGTCTGACAGCGCTGTATCTCTACCTGGTGAGAGGGTTCATTGATCATATAGGGACTTCAATGCTAACGGCTTCAGGTCTCTATCAGTTTTAGCACAGTTCCGCAGTCTCTCGCATCTATGCTTGGCGTTGCGATTCGCATCGCGCGACGGATTGGTATTCACAGCGAAACCAACCTGGCAGACTGTTCTATCTTTGAGGCCGAGATGCGTCGAAGACTTTGGTGGTCACTCGTAACTTTTGATCATCGCATAAACGAGGTTTCCAGCTCTCGAGGCTCGGTCATCGACCCCACTTGGGACTGTACAGTACCCCTGAATGTGAACGATTCCGATCTTCGACCAGAGATGAAAGAGCCCCCAGTGGTACAAGGAACATCTACTGAGGCATTTTTCGCTGTTGCTCGAAGTGGTTTCTGGGATCTGATGCGCCACACTGTGTTCCACCTCGACTTCACCAACCCTGCCCTGAAACCGCTTGCAAAAAGACTCGCAAATGAAGGCTCCTCGGACGATACTGACATGGCCCAGCTAGAGCAGATCATCGACAGTCGATATCTTAGGTTCTGTGACCCGGACAATCCCATTCACTTCATGACGTTGTGGAGCCTACGGGCACAGATGGCTAAATCCCGTCTCTTGGAACATCTCGCGTCGCATCCAAACTCGACCCAGACAGAGTCAGAACTCGACGCTGCTACTTTTCATGCCCTGCTTTTCATAGAGTGCGATACGAAGATCATGACCTCGCCTCACACCAAACGGTTTCGTTGGTATAATCGATTCTTCTTTCCCTTTCCAGCATATCTCCAAATCTCACAAGACATAAAACTACGGCCTGGTAACAAGCAGACTCCACAGGCATGGAAATCGTTGAGCGATAATCACGAGGCTTGGTTTGTGACTCAGCCACATGGGCACAATCCTGTCTATCAGGTTTTTGCTAGAGTAGTGCTACAAGCATGGGAAGCCTGTGAAGCAACTTCCAAACCGTCAAGCAGGATCATAACTCCGCCGAACATTGTACTTTCCATACGAGCCATCCAGGCGGAGATGTCACGCGCGGCGCAGCAGGAAAATGTTGAATTTTCTGATACTAACGTGACCACGGGCATTAATAGTCTCGCAATGTCAACGTCGATGCCGATAGGCCATGATAGCCAGAGTCTGTCGTTCAGTACTGGAATGTCTAATGACTTTACAGCGATCCGACAAGAAATGTATTATGACATAACAGGTCAAGGGCCGTTTCTCCCTGATATGAACCAACTGGATTGGACTGCCTTTGGTGGTAGGGCCAACTGGCCTGGCTTCTCATAGTGGCCTCATTTCATTCTATGTTTGAGATGAGATTGCACCGTCATTCCCACAGACGGCCGATTTGATATCTGCGATGCATCATGTCTGACTTGGTAATCGTCAGTAGTAAGTAATGTGGACTGAAAAAGTTACGTGTACGTAGGCAGATCGTGTTTGGCAAGACGCCTCGATGCAGGCCGGAAGTCTTACAATACGAAACTTGTTACTTGACTATAGATAATAGATAATATTCTTCATCAATGTGTCTGTTGATTGGTAACTGTTACCCAGAGTGTCCTCTTATAGGGTTAGGGTATGCAGCTTAATCGGCGCATGCCCGCCCCACCTCGACGTGTCTCAGACTCTCAGCTGGCTCAGTCACGTCCCTCCTTCCATCTTTTACAACCCAGTCTGGCGCGATGAAATAGCCTCAGATCTACGACAGGCCATTCGGCTTAGATGATTTCTCTATATACTATACGCAACGTTCCGGGGACAGCATGGTGGTCTTTGTCGACTATGAGCGGGATTCGTACGATGACGTACAGCACCGTCACCCAGGAAGCATCCCACATCCTTACGCCGACAAGGGAGGCCTGTCAATTGCGAAGACACGCAACGAGGAGGTCTTGGATCATGACTTTGATCTGCCCAATGGAATCGAGAGAGATGAGAAGTCTCGGGACTCGCGCGATTCTTTGAACTTCAGCGCATTCAGTCGCTGTTTAGGGTGTTATCCGTATGATTCTGAAATAGCATTTGTTTTTCTGGCTCTTGTACACTTGCTGATGTCTACCAGTATGGTCAGAGAACTAGCACGCTACCTAGATTTAAACACCCTCGATGCTTTGTCCAGAACTTGTCGGCAGATTAGGGCCAATCTGATACCATATAGCCGTCAACTCGTTAAACGGACTTTACGCTGCGAGACGCAATATAACGTAATTCTAAATGAGCTTATACGGGAGGGATATCCGTTAGCCGAAGGCACAAAACTTGCCAACCGGATGATCAATGAAGAGACTCCCAAGAATGGCAGACTTCGATGGGGCATCTCCGGATTGTGTGCTCGTGATATGGTGGGGGAGTGTCAACGATGCGCAAAGGTAGTGTGTCGGGTTAGTGTAGTCTTGACATCGGCAGCGGAGTCTGTGCTGAATCTCGACGTATAGAATTGTACAGTCAAACCTCCGAGAGCTACCATGGCCAAAAACCGTCTACGTCGGCTTTGCAGAACGTGCTGCGCAGCACCTATAGCTTATCACCTTTTTCCGGCCGGCAAAATGCCCAATCCGCAGCTTACCACATCGCAGCAGCATAGGCCTGCATTCACCTTCTCGGCCTTTGCGCGTACACCTTGTCGATGCGAGGATATGCTATGGTTATGCGAAGATTGCGGTCTCGCACTGGGCAAGAATGACTCGACGTATCGACGAGTATGGACTTGGCGTACTCGCTATGGCGCATATCTCGGTACCGGTCTAGGGACTGGCATCGGAGAAGGGTGTCAAGGCGTGAAGTGCGGCAAAGGAGAGGAGTGCCTTGCTGCTTCCGCAATTGAACTGGAAGTAGACTGCGAGGCAGACGAGTCGGCAATTACTATTCCATATCATCACAACTATGAGCTTGATGGCCATAGGTATGCCTCGTCGCCACCCGGAATAGAAGGGCTTTCTCTAAACGAACGAGGTGATGGTCATCAGCACGACCATGAACCTGGTTACTTGCGGCAAGAGATTGTTGGTATCGGTGGAGTCGTCAAGCGAAAGGTCAAAAAGAGAGTAGTCGTGGGGGCTTGCGTGGAGGAGTACGACGATGAACGCGAGACTGGGAGATATCTTCGAAGAGAGGCGGACGGACTGGAAAGGAGCTGGTGTGGGTGGTGCTGGAGAGTTGTGCCCAGTCACAAGGATTGGGAGCAGGGACTCGTGCCGATCTAGGGACGTACTACTCGCAACCACAACGCCATCACGCTACAGACCAAGTCGAGTCCAAGATATTTCATCCTGCGGAGAGGTGAGACCGAAGATTGTCTATACTTGCTTACGCCATTGACAAACCATTATGTAAATTCGTGACATGAAGCAGCCATATCGCTCTCTTCTCCTCTATCAGTATCTGCACACTATACTAGCGCAATTCACACCTAGCTGATATGCATGAGTTGCTTGTTTCTTCGTCCCGAGGTCGAATTGGTGTCCCGGGCTGCATTCGCAGTGGGTCCTTCTCTGAGATTTTCATCTCTCTTTGCCTTGACGAGAAGCGCCACAATCTGGAAACTATTGGTTTTTGTGGCTTTTCCTTCCGGTGCTATGGCGCTATGGCGCTAAATTTTACTTTTTGTAGGTGGAAGCCGGCTCAAGTACCGATTCTGAGTGGAGTTATGCTGTTCACAGGGTGTTGGGACACAAAAGTCATTTTTGAGTCTATTCTGCCGCATGGATGCTGCTCCCACCCAGTCAAGATTCGAGAAGATCCATGACGTTGATTTAGTCATCTCATGGAGAGAGTAGAAGCTGTGATTGTCTGAGATCTTCTCCGGCAGTCTGGTCGACGGTTGGATGCAATTGGTCCATTTACAACGTCCTTATCAGTGCCTGTTCCTTACCAGACCATAACTGGTCACTGAGCAGGACATCTTTGGTTTTTCTGCAGTCAGATTTGTCAGGACCTGATCAAGGGTGCCTGAAGACCAAGGCAAGCGCTGCCTGTGGCTCGAAGGCCACATATTTTCCAGACTGTCCATACAGCAGCACACTACACTAATCAACACAGTTCTTTTGGTTTAACTACGTTCCACTTCCAATAATTTGTTTTATTCATGAAACCAAATGCAGATTCAAGATACACATGCATCGGCTATGGCTGTTTAGTGTTGCATGAACTGCACCTGGACCAAGGATTGGTCTATGCGCTTACATTCTGTCGAAGCATACACTCCATACTCCAGAAGCTTCAGATGTTCCCATAAACCTAATTGCATCACGTATCATCCAAGCGTGTTCATCTAAAATAGACCATCAATATAAGGGATCACTGATGGAAACTCGAGACCGTAGCTCCATATCAAGTCCCTGAAGACAAGCTGTCCCCTCTCTCCAAGATCCCGCACATCTGTCGATCGACCCGTCTGATCTGCGTGTGTTGCAACACTCTTCACAATCTCTCTTGAAGTGCTCTGAGAGTTGTCTTCCAAGATGACTACGATAGATAAACCACCAATTAAGCTTACGAGAAGGAAAGTCTTTCCTCTGGCGTTACCTGATTGGCCCCGGACCAGGAACCCCCCGTTCGATTGCGCGGAGATACATGAGGATCTTGGCACGGCCGCTGCTGATAAGAAAAGAGCCTTTTGAAAGCACGGATTCAACCCCGATCAACAACTCTCCGCAGAGGCTGATTCAAGCATCTTGGCGCTCGCCACTGATAAGAGCTCGTTTGTGCGTGTGATTGGACAAGGACGTATGGCCTCGCTCTGTTTGGTACTTAGGGTTGCTGTAGCGCGAACTATCATCCATCTAGATTTATTCCGGAGGTTGGACTAGGGCGTGGAGATGTGCATCGTCATATATCACATTAGTTGGATACGTACGTACTTCCATAACTCCAGTAGTTCCCGTGATGAGAAGGTAGATCGCGCCATTTCATTTGCTCGTCGAACAATTGATCGGGTACAGCGCCGGAAAAACACTACAGTCTGCTGCTCAATAGCTTCTTTTGAATGGAGAATGTCGATTGTTATTTGCCTACATCAACTTCAGAGTTCGCACCGGTCCATGTTCCGGGCACGTACGGTGATGTTCAGTCCGGAAAGTTGGTATTGTTCATCATAATGCGCGACTTGGTGTGCACGCCGATGCTCGGCGTGTTGGATCGAGCGCCTCCAGCATAGAAAGCTTGATTATCTTTCTAGGCATGGTCGATCTGGAGATAAAGGAGGGCCAAGACCCCCGTGCAAGCCAGCTGGTTTTCCTCTTTTGTTTCTCACACCCGGCCATCCTTACAAACTTCGTCCTTGGCCCAGAAGCAAGTCTCTCGGCTTTGACTTCCTCGTCGATATACACAATTTCCATCACACAAGCCACATCATAAGACGCTCATAATGGCTTCGAGCTTCACGGTGAACTGTCTCACACCCGCCGAGGTCGTTGAGACCGTTACTGTCGCAGGGGCCATCAAGGGCAACATGCGCCTCGACAAGGTCTTCTTCAGCGGTGTCTCTGCTGGATGTTTGCTTGCATTCGCCTGTGCGACCGCTCTCAGCACCAACACTGCTCCTTGGTGGCAGGAGAATGCGCCTGGTTTGATTCGGACCATTTCCGCCTTGGTCTTTCCTTATGGTTTATGCATGATCATCTTGACCGGTGCCGATTTGTGTACCGGGTCTTTCATGGTGCGTTCTTCTTCATACTTTTGGGTTACAACCCAAAAAAAAAAAAAAATAACGCACTGACTGATTGGCAACAGTTCACCACCATGGCAGCCCTCCAGCGTCGTCTCTCCTGGTACAAGATGCTGACTCACTGGTTCGTCACTTTCTTCGGCAATCTGTGCGGCTCCCTGTTCATGGTCGCCATCATCCTCGGATACGGCGAAGTCTTCAGCGCCGACCCCTATAGGAGCGAGGTCATCACCTTCGCGATCAAGAAACAAGTCACCCCCGAATGGCAAACCGTGTTCTTGCGCGGAATTGGCTGTAATTGGCTTGTCTGTCTTGCCTGCTTCTTTGGTATGCAGGGTCGCGATCTCGCTAGTAAGGTGGTTGGTATTTGGTGGCCCGTTTTCGCTTTCGTGTCTTTAGGCTTCGATCACGTGGTTGCCAATATGACTTTTATTCCCATGGCCATCTGGTTGGATGCCCCGGGGATTTCCGTTGGTTTGTACATCTGGAAGGGTATCATCCCTGCTTTCATTGGCAACGTCCTTGGTGGAGGATTGTTCTGCGGTAAGCTTTCTCTTCCGACGTTACAGAAAAACATGCGCAAAACTAATCAACCCCCAGGTATGTACTACTGGTACATGTACGCTCTGGAGGACGACTTCTCCCTCGCCTTGCAGACGATCAAAGGCCGACGACAGAACGTCAACTCCGACATCGAGGCCAACGCTGCCGCTGCTGCCGGTGCCGGCATCAAGGAAGCTCCTCACTCTGACTAAATCCTCAATCTGAGATAGGGCTCATCCCGTTTTCAATCAATGGTCGTTGCCCGATACTCAAAAGGTTCAGTTACTCTATTAATTGGTATGCAGTGTGACACTTATATGTAGCGGGGAGATCACAATATCATATTGATGGCATCTGCACGATATTTGTACTTAATGATTAACTACTATGACCATGATGGTCAAGAGCAGCTGAGCGACTGTTCTTAAAGGATGATATTTATCTTCCTTCGACGCTGGTGCTTTTGATCTTCCGCGAGATCTCGCGATAGATTAGGCACATTTCGTATTGCATGTGGTCCCAAGTCTCACCCACAGATACGCCAATAAACATGACCTTTTACTGTTATTCTAGTGCTACTTTCATGATTGTAGAATTCAATGACATTCCATGACCTGCCTACTGACGAAGAGAGGTGTGTACATGGTAATGAAACCTCGATCTCATGACTCCCATTATCTGTGGTCAAGACGCAATGTGGTAAACCCCGAGGAATTCGATTCCTTTCTACATGAGAATGAGATAGTCGTCTGGATTGTTTAATATACGTATAGTGGTGTCACGAGAGGTGCCTTTCTATCAAGGCTTAGGGCTTATCAACTCACGTGCCCTAGCTTGGTTCATCTTTCGACCCTATTCGTACAGTCCCCAAACGTCTATAAATGATACATGTAAGAAGTAAGCTAGATAATCGCTGAACAAGTATCACGTATATTCAGCCGATCTCCTTAAGTCTTCATCTAAGAATATTGCATTATACTTTTCAATGCCGAACCAATGTCATCAATGCGTGGCTTAGAAATAGACTCCTTGGAACGAGCCCCCTTTCCCCCGTGGTGTATGTCTCCAAGTGCAGACAGAATTCTCGTGGACAGTAGAAATACCAGGAATGAGGGTTCGTATCACTACCTGCCCCTTTTCGTGCGAAGCTGGTAGAATAACACCCAAACTGTCACCCAAAGCAGACTCCCCGACATCTACAGTTGAGAAGTTCTCCCCAGGCACTTTGCGTGGAAATTCTTCAGACAAACTTAGTTCAAAGCAAGGACTGAAGGATCTACTCAAGACTCCCCGACATGCATAGTTACCTATATGTAATGATTCTATATCGTGGAGCGAATAGCGAAAGTCTTTGTGATACCTAGGTGGTCCTAAGAAGGCAGGACGAAGTACAATGGGATCCTCTCGGAATTTCAAACTCTACGAAGGATTAAACCCGAGAATCAAGACACAAAGATTCAAGACACAAAGATCACTGAGCTCAATGTTATTACTCTTGGTCAATAGACTCATCATTCAGGTTCCGAGAGGGATATACTACGTGCGATGCTGGAAACATTTTCCGTCAAGTGGTATAATTAGCTATTCGAATCGTCTCATACTGAAGGAGTAAATTCGAGTGATAGATTCGAGTGGTAGTTGATGAGTTTATTCGCCATGCAGGGTCGACAATCATTCAACTGTTCCTCGCAAAAGCACCAATCAGCTCTTGGGTGACATCGACAATTGACTGAACGCTTGCAGCGTAATGCCCGAGTAACTTGCGGACATCCATCCCCATGTGAGCACAAGCTGGTCTGGTAACAGGCGCATTGTGTCTTCCTCACGTTCATTTATTAGTCGCGTATAAACCTCATCTTTTGTCGATCTGAGAGCCACATTTCCATGCCGAGCTTCTCGAGCTTCCATTCCCTTAATCATTGACTTGCGGAGTGGAATCATCTCGGTGAGGATAATCACGTATGATTGACTCAATGACTGATACTTCACAAACTTTTGTAGATATCAGTACAAGTGCACTGGTCATGTCATGTCATATTGGCTTGAGTTAATCGCAATAGATGACGTTGTAGAGTCGATCTATGTCGTGCGTGAAGCCAATATCGGTCTCGACTAGGCTCGAGAGTTGCTTCTCAAAACATTTTCTTATGGCAGGTCTCAGTTCCAAGTCCTATAAGCATTGAACAGCATTTTCATCATGGTTACTTGAACGATTGTCCAAGAAACTTGGCTCGCTCTTCTATGCTTCGTACTTTTTGCTTCGTAAAACCGACGCCGAGACATTGTCTACATTCAGGTCCAACAGCAAGAAAAGGTATGTTGGCCCAGCAGGAGCTGTGCGAAAAGAGTGATTGGCCTGGATTCAACACCTCACTTGGCCGTTTTATTAGAGGTAGTCCTCCGTGCTTGTTGACTTGAAAGAAAGGCTCTCCCATGATGGCATCAACACTTGATGGCCTATTCCTATTTTTGACTGGAACGACGATCGCACCGGTCTTGTTCGGATCGAAAGGCTCGTCAGCGTTGTCCATGTAGAACAGAAGTAATTGATAAATAAGCGTTAAAAGCCTCGAGGAATCTTTGACAATAGCCGGCATACTATCCGCGGCAAGTATGAGGATAAACCTGACTATATATTGGCAACAGGGGACCTCCCAAGATGCAGTCAGTATCAAGTATCAAGATTGAAAACAAATGACACATATACGTGAGCAAGGCGATTTACGAGATATATATGTCAATCAATCTACTGTAAGCTCCAGATTGGCCTTGCTTCTGTTGGAAATGATCATACATCAAAATTTCACAATCAGAGCTTTCATACATATAATTCGAAGCAATAAAGATACCTAGTTTAAAGCTATAAGACCATTCAAATCATTGAATTTACCAGCTTTGAACATCCTGTAACTACTTCTCATCAGTCAGGCCCCTATTCAGGGCTAATCGTATAAGCTCGAGTTCTATAGGGAATCAGAGTCTGTCCGAAGATTCGCATCCATGTGCCAGCCATAACGAGTCAGCGACCACTACAAATATCAAAATTGAATGTCTGAATTCAGATTCTCAATTATATTTTCTTGTGCGGTGTTTGCTTCTTAGTGGATTCTACAACAAAAGGTTGAGCTCATAACAAGCTCGTAACATACCATTTGACGCCAAGGGCGAATTCCAATCATCATACCTCGAGGCAATCCATCAGATAGACATACAAATCGCTTCTGGGGTCACCAAAAATCTCAAAAGTATTATTAACCCTTTTCCTTGAGAAGAAAGATTGACCAGAATGATGACCGCGCCTCCCTTTAGCTCGGTTTATCATCACTACCATATGTTGGCCAACCACTTCCAGATGAAGATCATCTAGAGACACGCCTTTTCTAGACGATTCGAAGTCCAGGATCTAGGGACCTAGTTTCTGGGATCATGTAGGATTGACAATGTCAGCAACTCGCGGAGTAAAAGTACGAATATACTTCTGCGGGCCATCGGACGATTGTAGAAGTGATTGACGGCTTTGCATGCTGTGCAAGCATAACAGTAGCCACGTGCACTTTCACTCTATGGAACGGAATCATGCTTATATCGAGGGTACCAAGTAGTCGCAAGCAAATGATGCATCCTAAAGAGTGAATACTTCTCGTGGTTTGTGCAGGAAAAGGAAGCCAGCGTTCGGGAAACTCCATGCATGACTTTGGGTCGTCAACAGGATGGCGTCTGACACACTTTTTGCAATCGTGATTCATCCTACTGGGTCAGCAGATTGTACAGCCCTGATTCAGCGCAAATGTCTCCATTCAGTGCTGTAAATCAAAAGCCTAATCATTTGCCATCATCTGCCTTGGAATAAACTGCCTCAATCTTGAGACGAGTTGCTTTTGCTATCCACGTAGCCACATAATACAGCTGATCTACCTCCTATCACGATAAGATACCTGTAAAGTCAATTAAATTAACCTACGTAGCAAAGGTTACTCTAAAATCATTCTCGAATGCTTCGGTGGATTTTCTCTGACCACAATTCGAAACTCGTATTGGTTCCACAAAACCTACCCGCTCTTTACGAGTCAGTCGCACGATACACACAGATGCCGAATGTAACAAGAAGGATGAACTAAGAACTGACGATTATGCAGAAAAAAGTAAAGTGGCGATGATCACTGGCCACTCATTGGCTCACATGCATGGAGGCGTTATGTACGTGATAACAGACCAGCGGGAGCGCTCTCGCTAGATTGGCAGGAAGGCTAAAAGTCAATAGTTTGCATTCTTGTACAAGTTAGAGCTCGAATATAGATTGTCGTCTCCAAATCTTATAATACGTGTACGTGCCATAGTGGCGCAAGTCACGCATTCAGAGTGGATATAGGTCCGGCTAATTGTCTGATCAAAGACGTACGTACGTACTTCTTCCTCTGATGGCGCGTAAATGCATCGGCATTTTGTTCCAGGAGCTTAGCAGGAATTTATCCACGTTAGCCTGTCATCAATCGAGAGAGTGTGTCCAATGCAGGCGAGCCACCAAGCGAAGACACGGCGGCATGCGCGGCTTGCCCTCTGCAATTCTCCAAGCCTACTAGATACTAGATAGTAGGTTAATACGAATTTGCTAAGTAAGCATACCTATGATAAGAGCAATGTCCACGACCTCTCAGGACAGCAAGTGGTGTATCAGACTGCATAATCACCAACGTTCATAAGCGAATCGGCCGCCGAGATCCTTAGGCTGCAGAGATTATCAACCCTTGTATCGCTATGCATATACCATTGCGAGAGCCCTGTCAACCGCGTAGATTATGACATTTGTGTACGCACACAGCCGTATGCACAATGCACTCTGACAAATGAAGCATAAGGAACAGGGGTCGTATGCGTCCAACATCTGATACGAGGGTCACATGGCCTGTGAATAGAAACACGAATTCCTTCTGGAAGACTACTAGAAACAGCAATCGCGGCCTATCAGATCGATGCGGAGACGAAAGAGAGAAAAGAGGGGTGTATGGAGATCAGAGTTAAGGGCCGGCCGTCCGCCAGGTTAGGGGTGGCAAACTGCATGATAGTGGGCTTTTGGTCTATGTATCCAGCCAGTCATAGACACATGTATATACGCGTGGCACGGTGGCTGACTAGTGCCAGATTGCTGTGGGATATGGGGATGTCCCAAATATGAGAATCCCACCTTGCAACACGGAGTCTTCGTAGTGCATGCCAGATGGCAGTCGCGTGGTAATGGCGCGTAGTTTGCTATTCGCGTACGAGGGGTTCGTATGGATTGCTGCTTTTGCGATTCTGACAGTCTAGTATGTCATCGTACATGACCAGCGACGGAGCATTGTTCATGCAATTCGCTCAAAATGTTGGCGCTAACTCGTAGCGCGTACTATTTCGTCGGGAAGGAAAGATTGGCGGCCTGTAGTTCTTGTGGCGCTCTATATTACTACATAAGCCTTAGGCTCGTACGATATCAACGATACGTTACGATTCAATTCGAAAGTGGCACGATTTAGTGGTACTCAGTTGCCTACAATTTGCTTTCAGTCTGTCGCCTTAATGCAGAGAACCCTCTTCCGGAGTAGAAAAACAAACGTGAAGTCCTATCATAACCACAGCCATATGCCCCATCATGATAGGTACGAACTACTACTTAAACTCGTATCCGCTCCACTGCGTATCCATACAAGATCAAGGCGAAGTGTGTGCGTGGTTGACTCGCTGTGTATTCGCACCAAGGACTTACGCTCAATGGAGCATGAAGATATGCAGCCCTGTGCTGTCATACCAAGAAAACCTCTGCATATTACCGACTGTATACTCTCTCCATAGTCCGTAGGCCGTGCTTCTGAAAGCCTTCTCGGTGGATTCGTCAGGAAAACCACTGGTATACGCTAGATAGAGCCATGCCAATTACGATAACATTGTCACTGAACCCTCGTTGGGATAAACAATCAAAAGCGACGTATAGGGAGCACATTCGGCTTCGCGTTCTGGTCGATTTTTGGCTTTTGGCTTCGGTATTTGCTTTGACTGGGGATTGTCTTTCTCCTTGTTGTTTGGGACATGAGCGTAAATCACTAGCACTTGCACAAAGATCTCCAAAGCTGAGATTTAAGGTAGGTAAACGAACCTTGAGATTGCGGCATGCCGCCGATGCAACGTTAAGTTAACTCTATCTACCGAGGTTGCATCAGCAAGTCGAAACCGAGCCAGATTCGGATGTTATCTAGAGCTCGCTCCAACTCAAAAACCTTCTACGCGTTAGCCTAATAGCGATCATCAACACAGATGCGGAGTATTCTATCGCCCGCTATCGTATCTCAATCTTGTCTATGCTTTATGTGATGCTAGTATCTGCGGGTTACATGGCTGATCATACGATTGACTAGGGTCACATGCTACTTTTCAGTAGTTGAAAACGATAGCGCAACTTCTTTTACAAAAAGTATCGTCTTGATTACGACGAGTCGAGAGATAGAAGCCTAGCCTCTGATCGTAGAACCGTTGATCCACGTTTCTTCATGTCCATGATAAGAGTGGCGTCATCCAATCTAGCACGAATCTGGTGTGACAATATGCAGGTGAGTGCATATGAGATGCTCAGGGACAAACTTGAAGAATCTATACGAGCCACAATTATGAGCTAGAGCTGTCAACTTAGACATTGCATGGAGCGAGGCACGATTTACCGTTTTAGGTACTAGTATGACTAACTAGTAAACTGCTTACTGTACAGATGCATACGCCTGAGTTCGTACGATATATGGTTGGGTAGGCCTTATCATTACAAAGGATCCGAAGCGCAGAGGCCTATCCTGATAAACAATGCGTTGTGCGTAAACTCAACATTTTTTTTATGCCATCGCGTACTTTGCTACCATTCATCGTATTACACAACTTGACCGTTTAATCTGACAATAATTTCCTAAATAAGGACGAGGATTGCATGGCGATCATCACATGACACATTCAAGGCTATAATTAGATGAAACGTTCGAAGCTGACTCCTCGCATTGCTTTGAAACATGGATTGACTATTGTTCGCGAAACCATGCGTGGAAATGAAATACTTTCGAAATAAGACTATCACCTAAACTTCCAGGGTTCGTAAAGTGATAATACATACGATTCCGACGCCCTGGTGCGTTGTTTTTCTCCCGCATCAGTAGTGTCAATCACAAATTGAACGTCTTACGGACTAATGAACGTTCGTAGCCACGTGCTGTAACGAGTAGACGAAGGACATCAAGACGCTGAATGCTGGATGACAGACTGTCATTGTGTAGCAATCAGAGTGTACCATCACGAATGACTCAGGTAGTAAGTTAGTTGATATGAAGTTGTTCCTGCTAATTTGCCGATACTGACGAAAAGGGAAAACCATTCTCTTTCAGCCGAGAATTCGCAGTTCTGAACGATGCTGAAGTGCATTCCCGTCACTATCTATACACTATATAAAGAAGTGATGTAATTGATCGGCGTTGATGACCCGCAGAACTCTCTTTCCCCTCGCGTAGAGGAGCTCTGAACGATCTGTATTCGCTATTCGTCATTTGTTCAATGGTAAAAGGCAAATTGATTGAACGGAGTGACTAGCACCAAACTAGATGTGCGCGACGGACTCACAGAGCAACGAGGTGTGCTGGTGAGTTAGTCCGAAGTGGTTCTAGTTATAATACAGCGAACGTACGACCCTGTCACGTCCTTACTAGTATGCTTACACTCTGTGACCGTACTGGCGTAAAACGATAGATGAATCCTACACAAACCCACACTAAGTAAGACGCTATACGGCGTCAATGAATCCCTGCAAGCTAGGCGTGAGGAGTCTGACAGGTCTTCTTCTAGAGTCTGTTGATCTACGTACTAATTTCTGTTCAACTTCAACCGTAGAGTTTCTCTCAGACATAATCGAAAGGTGAAAGACTAGGGTAAGAAAATGATTCTGCGAGCCTGCACAGGAATCCAAATACTCCAAACTTAGTCCCGGAGAGGAAAGTGGTACGTTTCACACGACCCATTTCGGCTGATGTTTGGCTCCGGATTTCCATTGATAAGACTGAAGGCGGAATCTTTTGGCGTTCTCACCATTCTGGTACGCATATTACTGGATTCAGAAATGAAAACACTCCGGTCGTGCTCTAGTAACTCTACTACGTATGTAGTAATTAGGCACGGAGTACGGGGCCAATGGAAATCCGTAAGGTACGCGTAGATTGTCACGAAGTCGGCGGGATTTTCGGGGATTTTGACAGACTTTGAGCCTATTCGATCTAGATTGCTCACTATCCGCTATAAGGTTTGACGGTTTCAAATCTAAGTTAAATGACTGGAGCTTCAAAACCAGTATGTGTCTTCGACCTCTTAAAGTCGATCAACATGGAGACTTTAGCGAGTCATTCGAGGGAATTCTCCGAATGTAATCCAATAGGACACAATCGTTCTCCGAAGACTGAAGTGGTCGATATGCTTATTTGAAGGCATACTTTCAATATCCTGGTTCACGTTCTATGTGACGATCTTGATTGGGTGAAATCATGGTTCGCGAGTACCTTGGAAGGTCTGGAATACATTTCCATGGACACGCAATGCGTCTAAATCTAGAGACCGCAAGTGACTCGAGTTCCAGAACGGTGTTGCTGTCGGTACCAATTGAAACAGTGAAACGTGCCCGCCACAGAATAGAGCATAAATTCCAAGAAGAGAGTACCATTGGCTCATCCCTAATCCGTCTGTACCTTAATTACTACAGTGGGTCTGTCGATGCAACGTGTATGGAGTACAGAGCACGGAGTACGCGTACCACACGTATCAAAGGCCACTACTGGTTAATGTCAAACAAGATACGCCGTACTCGAAAATGATTTGGAAGGTAAGCATTCTGTAGAATCCGTACACTCGGTCTCTTTCGGAGGGACGCTGCATAGTGTATAAACTCAGACGTCCCTTGACTCTTAGACAAGATCATCTCAACCGTTAACAGTAATTCCGGGCTCGGCAGTTGCTGAAGATGGTGGAGCAGAATCCGGCTAGTTTTATGCTACACACCATAAATGCACGGAGTACACCCACTTTAATTGTTGCTATAAAGTCTCAGTGCAGAAGCCGAAAACATGAATCGCGACACCTGAAATTAAATCCTGCTAAAGATAAAAAACCAAAAACAATGCTTCACCGTTGCGCAATCATCGGACTTGACCCTCATTAGCACATAGGACCTATGATGTAAGTGGTTGCTTGTCATGACTCAGGGAAGTACCTATCCCATGGACCCGATCTCTGCGTCCTCTTTTCTCACGGTGAACGTCATTGGGAAGGTTTTGACTGTATTGCTTACCAGGAATGCAGTATTTGAGAGGGAGTTTTTAGTAATCTGATCATCGAGGACAAGCTTAGATAGGCGTCCGTGACAGGAAGCGCACGATTATCACGGCATTCCAAGTGGTATCGCATTAAGATTATTCTGATGGGCACGGATGTGACCTATCTGTATACTGATTGCATATCGACCACATCCTCGTTGAAGTAGATCGCAAGGTATTCGACGTGTCAGTCGTCACCGTTTGTCGTTAGCTAGCTATACATGGAAGAAGGGTATCGAAGCGTTGTAATGATTCAATATCATAAGATAGAATAAATGGATGTCAAACAGGGATTCGGGGTCTGTCCATGGGATGGAGACGGTCAGTCAAGTCCGTGACATAATTAGTGTATATGGAGCATGGGTGTAACTTACAGCATGAACGGTAGCAATATACTTTCGAACCACAAATTTCTTCAGGCCACGAATGGAATGCTGTTTGAACTCATTCTACGAATGAAAAGGCAAGTATATCCTTTAGCGTCACATCCTAGCGGTCTCAGGCTTGATGAAAGGATTTAGACCATGCTCGTGTGAATATCTTATCCAATCACAATGTCAACGTAAAATAAGTGACCAAGCTTCCGCGCTTGTTCCGCTTGAGGTTCCGTGCTAACCCCAACACACACAGGCGTAGGATCAAGATCCTTTCCGAATCCCTGGGCCTTTTGGACGTCTTTGACATCCTCGCCAGCGTTCTGATCGGCGACCAAGAGCGTGGTCGAGACATTCATGTGGCCCCTGTCATTACCCTTGTTGTCGGAGAGCTTCAAAGAGGTCAGCTTCGTATAGAGTGATAGACTTGTTCACATACATACTTGGAGATTCCATGTCGAGTGATAGGAATTTAACATCGGTCAATGCTCTCTCGCACGGAAAATATCATACGATACGGGGCATGTTTCGTCTAAAAATACATGTAGCACGGATAGATTGGCTTGCCAGATATCATGTGGGGAAACGGCTGCGTCTAATATCAACAGACCCAATACTAGCTAAGGAACGTGATCCAAAGCAATCACTATTGATGCTCCATAGAGACTCTATCGAGCTTTTCTTCTTGCCAGATTGAATCACACCAAGCTAAAGAATTGCCTTTCCTAGTAGAATCTCAATAGCTAGTGGGCACTGGCTACAGTGTGAATAAAGGATGCTACGTATTGACAATCTTGTTTGAAATGGAATACACGTCTTTGCCACGACGATGACTCTAGCTCAGCATGATTGATAAGTCATGATTCCGAGAGTTTCCTAAGCACTGAGGTTTCCTTGTAGACGCATAGGCTTGACATGAAGGATAAACGCCAAAGGATTGGTGTTCAAAGAACGTTCTGTCCATCAATGATCCGAATTCGTATTGTTTGTAGAGCTGTATTCCGTACGAGACAAAAGTGGGTCTTAAGGTTAGGGTTGCCAGCCACCTTCCAAGATTCGCAGTCTAAAATCTTACGGTACGAGCCAAGAACAACCAATCATGATGTATACGATGCCCCATACGATGCTGAAATATTACGAGACAACGAATACGGCCGAAGAAGTCATGAATAAAAGCCGAATAGTGAATAATAATGCGCCGTGTGATTCCGGCCAACGCCATTCATCAAACATAGTCGCTCATGGTCTGCAATACGAGTTGAATCCATTTTAGCGAAGAAGCATGTTGACCACCACGAATAATACTAGTGATACGTAGGCGGAGCCGGGAGCCAGGCACTAGTAGCTGAATTGTGACAATAGTCACAATAGTCTGGTGGTTTTGCGGAAGCAAATGAATCGTCAATGCGAATCCCCGTTTTTACCTTGGCAAATCATCATGCGACTTGACTCTGGGAGTTTTGTGAGTTCCAGGGTCTCGAAGATCTCCCTCCGGTCCGTTCTAATACCAACATTAGATGCCGCTGGGATCTAACCACCCACAACCAACACATGCATGCACCTGCACTCAGCGCGCGCGTATACGTATTCTTCTTGAGCAGGGGCGGCTGTACATACTACGTCAGTCACCTGGTCATCCCTGCCATTTTTGCGCATTCTCTTCGCCTTCTAGAAATCGGGATGTTGGTTCCCCTCGTGTAATTGTTGGAGAATAGTCCGGCCCAATTTACGCGGATTAAAGTTGCAACGCTCTCCGGTACTGAAAGGCTGGAACAGCATACGTAACCACAAGTCAGCTTGTAGACTAAGATCATAGGGATTATCCATTATTAGTTAGACAATTATCGCCGAGTCACGGTACATGCGGAGTTAATGGCAATTCGTAGATTATAGCTCCTATCTACTAAGGTTGTGATAAATTGTACGAAATACGCAGTACGGTGTATGTGACAGAAGACTAAGCCTTGAAATGCCTCTCAATTAGGTCGAGAAATGAGAACTCATTGAGGCAAGCCTTGCGAAGTACGTATGTTGCTTGAGTGGTAAGTTATGCATGGTTGTAAGCAGCTGTAGACCTAATATGCTGATCAATTCTCTCAACATACGCAGCCAAGTACTCCGTACAGCGTACACAGTTTGTCTGCAGAATCAGTCGTTCTAAGTAAACCAGGTGTGCTCATTTCTATGAGACGAATTATCGCATTGGGCATACCACAAAATCCACACTTGCGCACTGTTCCGAGTGTGGTAAGATGTCATGCACTAAAGACAACTAGCGTGGGTGGAAAGCCAACCATCCACGCTACCGCAAGTGACTAAATTGATCAATCCTTGCCTTCTTATCTTCCCGGGCAACCTGGGTTCAACGGGTGCAGAAGCTGAGCTCTATATCCTCCAATGATGTATCGAAGATCGAGGTTTATGCTGCACACCGATGAGGATCCACCATCAGCTAACAATGTCTTTATTCACTCTTCACACCTTCCTTTCTTCAATTCGATTGCGAGCAGTTTCCTTGCTTTTTGCTCCCTCTTATTTCTTCTATACAAAAAGTTACGATTCTCAATAGATACGCCTCGATTATCCATAAAACTCAGCTGCTGGTCTCATTCTCGTAGTTCGTACGTTGATGCCCATTATGTACGCGCAATGTTTCGCGAGTGGGTGGTCCGCGATTCGGTCGTGGCTTCGGATCAGTGACAGGGCAGTATTATAGGAAGGTGAATGTAACAATAATCTAATAAACTAAGTGACAATGATTACACTAGGTATTCTATGCTACGGAAATTATGCTCGACATACTTATTCGAACCTATTTGTCTGAACAGAAACCAGCGGATTAGAAGTAGTCAAGGTTATGCTACGTACATTCCTCGTGTAACCAAGTTGAATCAGCACATTCCAAATATGCTTCTCCGGATCAGCGTCTCCACTACGGTAATCAGAGATCTTCTTCACCCTTGCCTGTCCGGCGAATTCTATTCTATTCTTGTCTCTTGGGAGACCAGAGTCTACTCGTTCGTCGTTTCTGCCTTGGTAATTAAGATCCCGTCGAGTCAATATTTTGCTCCACCAGGACATGCCTGATACGACAAGGCAACCGCCGCAAGTGATTTACAGTAGAGAGCACGCCATTCATCAACGTGAAAAGGCGTTTTTTCGTCTCGTCTGTAGGAGATGAGATAGCATTCTCTCTTGCATTGGCTCCTCTGTCTGAATGAGTAGAGAGGCGAACAAGCCTACAGTCAGCATTCTCAAACTAACGAAACGGCGAGCGAGGGTCCACTCATAACACGGCGATTACCCTGGCCTCTTCTGCAAAGCAAAGAATCGCGACATGATGGAGGTACTGGGGTGCTAGGACGTAAGGTATCATTCTTTCGTCAAGAGAGAAGGAGGAGATGGCCAGGCAGACTATGCTGACTTCGGTATGGTAGGTATGATGAATCATACGAGGCATGTAACGGTGTAATAAAACTATACGGCGCTAATACAGCCATGGCATGCCGCTAAAGGCTCGTTGTCCCACCGCAGCCCGTGTAGAGTGGACCCCCCTGCGAGGTCCTCGAGAGGGTGGGGACTGGGCAATCTGGGCTCAGCCGCATGTGCTGTAATTAGCCTTTCGCGCTAAAAACCTTCAGGTCTTCCATCGTGCTTCTTTTTTCATACCGTACAGCCCCAGCTGCGGCTCGATACGGTACTCTATTGGCCACGTCACTTATCCAGCACCCCCTCCAGCTGATGTATTAGTCCAGGCCAGCTTATGGAGCCCGTTTGTGTCTCATGGACGTGATTGCACGATTTCGTAGAAACCCCGTACAAATCCGTTTCTTGTTGGATGCAACTCCACCTGCTTTTCCCCCTCTAAGGCTAGCCTGGTTCGTTCTGCGACTATGCAACCAGTACGGTAGAAGTGACTAAGCTCAAGCCCTCTAAATAACAGTGACCTGCATATGGGATGGATCATCAAGAGTAATCGTCGCGGGCACGAGTCTCACGCCTTCTGTGCAACTGAGCCACTTGCGTACCGGTTTTGCCTGCCCACGTTTCAAACCCTCGCGCGTAACAGTTTGGCTTGGGCTCATTCGTTGGTTGTGATCGACACCGTATCTGGTCATCATCTCTGCTCTTCCCGCTGGCCAATGCATACATAATCTGTCAGACTCCCCCAGCTTGATTCCTTCTTCAACATATCGCTACCCATAGCGCTCTCACCATTGAATACTCAAGTATCTCGACTTGACTGTTTCCAGATTCGCCTCTCCTTGACTTCGGTCTTCATCTGCAAGCAATACATCATCAATCCACCCTCTCTCGTCTTCATCGCCATTGGGAGAGAGTCTCACGGTTCTGCACAACAGCTTGAGTGATAGACCGTTACGGCAGAGCCCAGCGAATTGTTATCCTTTTGCTTAATGGACACAGCATCTTATCTCTCCCTTCAGACAACCTCTCCAAAGGCTACTGCTGCTGTCCAACCCGGACATTCATCAAACATCGCAACGTCGAATAATCAGAGCACTCATCTCTTTGCTCGATTTCCAACTTCATCTACAGTTGATCACAGTTCAGCTGCTTCCGTTCATTCTTCCCCTGACTCTAGCATAATGCGCCGGTCAAACACCATGGCTGAAATTCCCCTTCCCATTACTTACACTCCCACAACACACCGTATCAGCAAAGCAAAGAAAGGCAAACGGGTGCACGCTTGTGAATTCCCTGGTTGCAACAAGGTCTTTACACGCGCAGAACATCGAAGACGCCATGAGCTGAATCACAACCCGGAAGCCTCTTTTCCATGCACATATGATGGCTGCCGAAAGGCTTTTCACCGGTCTGACCTTCTACAGCGCCATATGGAAAGACAGTATGTTATTAATTACCTATATCCAAACGCGGGTAGGTCTCTGATATACTAATCCGGGTTTATAGTGAATTAGAGGGTCAGTCCGATAGCGGGATGTCGCGGCAATGGCGACACCAGAGCAAGTCTGCCTCTATAACATCCGTTCCTGCTACCATGATCACGTCGATGCCCATCGACGTTACATCTGCATCATATCCGGCCAGCCAGGTTTCGACTCCCCTGTCATCGGCCAGCCCTGTAATCGGTGCAATCCATCCAGACCTTGCTGGAGATTACTCTCTACCATGGAACGGCATGGAAATACCTCTCCAGCCACGGCCTACGGTCTTTGGAAGCCACATTCGTGACTCTCCAGATGACTTGCCTTTCTACTCTTCTCCAGATACTTGTGGCTCCCCAGCGTCGGATGCGGCGGGATATGTATTGCCACCACATCCTTCCTCCGCACCAACTTCAGTCATGGAGCCGTTCACGTATTCAGATTTGTCTGCGTCGCCTCTACAGCTCCCCGCAACGACACGCGAATGGGATGGCTTGGATATCGTCTCTTCCGCCCCTAATATGATGCCGCTCGCTCTTGACGGAAACCAGATGATTCATCCAGTAGGTGAACCTTCCTCTCACCTAGGTGCTAATTCCGTCGGACGTCAACTAATTTCCTTCCCAGAGTCTGCATTGCCAATACCCCTCTCCAACCTGGATGGGGATGAATGGTATGCACTACGACGAGAACTTACTTCAGCGCCCGGCGTCCTTTCCGGAGACGACGGCATGGAGATCATTGACACTGTAAAGTGGCAAGACTGTTTCGAGTGCTATTGGCAATATTTTCATCCTTTATTCCCAATCGTTCATCGACCCACCTTTTTCACCACCAAGCCTAGCCCGCTGTTATCCGGTGCCATGGTTGCAATCGGCTCACAATTTGATACACGACCGAATGCGAAGGAGTACTCCCTAGCACTTCTCGAGGCTTGTATCAAGTTGCTAGCCAAGCGGCCCGCGATTACCAGCAGATCCCGCGTGACTGATATCCAGGCCGTTTTTCTGCTTGAGTACCTGTCGAAGTTTAGGTCCCGTAAGGCAGACGTGCAAATCTCTCATCGTTTTCGCAGCTTATACGGGAGTTTTATGCAAGATAGACACTGGGTCCACGTGAATCCCCTTGCTGTTCTAAACACTTTGCCGTCTAATTCCTCACAAGATGCTCTGAAGAGAGCGCAAAAGTTTTGGGTTGAACACGAAACTCGACGGCGCGTTTTGCAGGCTTCATTCATCCTAGACGTTTACCAGTCAAAGCTATTCGGTCAGCCCTCCGTTTCAGTGCAGCCTAGCTCCAATCCATTCAACACGCGGCCTCAAATTTCACAGGCGAACAGAATCCCGTTCCCGTGCTGCTCTGAGTTGTGGGAAAGTAGGGAATCGGCCCAATGGCTCTCTTTGGCGCGATCTTATGTCTCGCTATCCCTTCCTTCGGCTGTCGTTAGCATAAACAGACTCTCCGGACTTCAACCGCATGGCTTTGATCAGTTCCAAGCTTTCCTCCTACTTGCCTATTGTCTATCCCCATACGCTGTTGCTGAAGATGACGGCTCACCAAATGACCCATTGAACGCTCTACTCGCTTCAGTGCAAGATCGAAACGGAAGCGATGTCGTGACATCCTCTCACTCTCAAATTCTGTTTACATATCATACTCTGATGGCCGTAAGATATACTCCTCTACACACCTTGCTCGCTGTCAGTGGTGAGTCCTGGCTCTTCAACCAAAAACTTGCCCAAGAAGACGAATTCCGGAATGCGAAAACGAAGTTACGACAGTGGGTATCCGACACTGACGATGTCAAGAAAGCACTTTGGCATGCCGTCAGGGGTTTACGCTACATTGTAGAAGGTAGTGAATGGTACTCATCTACAGCTACCTCTACAACTACCAACCCCATGTGGAACAACAGTGTGCCCTCGATCAAGCATGCAGCGGCGGGCCCGTCTATAATGCTACAAGCAACTTGGAGCGTTTATATTTGTACTCTGATATGCTGGGCTTATGGCTACGATCCCAATACCATTGCACTGCCGGAAGCAGAACATCAGCGAGATGATCGGGTCAATGAGGCGCGGGCATATGTTCACAACATGATATCATTAGCTCCGACTTGGAGCCACATTTCTTTCACCAACATACCAGTAACAGTGCGATGCAACATATATCCACTATTACGATATATACGGCTGACTCAGTTTCACGAAGGCCGTATTGGAGGTCTACTCAATGAAGCAAATCGAGTACTTGCTCGATTATCCGAGCCTAGAGGTGCGCGAGGCGAGATAAGGGGGATGTGGAGCTTCTAGCCCTTGATCTATTGCCACCAGCTGTGAACAATCTATACTACTTACTTTTTTTTTTTCTCTTCTTTTTGATCTGTCCCCATACTTATGAAAGGTGGAGCACTTTTACGATGTACATACATACGACTTTTGATGTGAGACGGCTTTTGGGATGGCGTTTTTAGACTTGGATTTTTCTACACTGTTTTGGGTTAGCATTTTTCGCTCATTGATTACGAGGTCTTCTCAGCTTTGCTAGGATTCTGGCCTCTGATGCCTCTCGTCATGTATCATATACCCTGTTTCTGGTTGACATTTAGATAGAGCACCGTTGACAACAACCCTTTTTGATTATTATTGTGTGACACCCATATAGATTGTACATAAATATCAAACTAGATTTTAGTGACCTGCTCTCCACATCTTTGCCTTATTGATTTGATAGATCAAATGTCTCTAGCTAGGTGGATCCTAAGACTATGTGTTGACCCCCTCTCCTTTACTTTCAGTTCACTACTGGTAGGGTTTCTTTCCGAAATGATTAATTTGACTTGTCAAAGACTCAAAAGAGCTACACCCTCTCAGTAGTGGCTCCCCTCTTTCATTGCAGTCACGAAACCCCTGATAAAAGTCGTCCTTTGGTGGCAAATCTATTTGGTAGTATAAGCTTTTAGATCGGGCCATGCCTAAGGAATTTACCACAAGTAGTAATCACTAAGAACTTAGTCTGACATTGACAGGTCCGGGTCCTCCGGAATCCTAGATCCTTCGATAACGTACGTACGTACGTAAGTACGTATGCAAATGTCAATCGCAATTGTACGCGGGATAATCTCGCTGTGTTCACTCCGGCACGTCTAATGTGGTACTCGGCCGTGTCTCATCTCGAAAACTTACCGGACTTACTCTTGTATATGTACTACTGCAACTGAAGGCACGTGTCATCACTAACGAAGTCAGTCACCTAGGCACTATTAGGCATTTCATGGGGTCTATTCATTAAGCTTATGTTTTAATAACGGCCGCAGCTACACCGCTAGGCAATGCCTTTGCCTCTGGATCTGCACGAGGTAAGGATTATCACCTTTTCAAAGGAGCATGGATGCCTACTCCGTAGAGACGGGTCGTCAATGCTACCTTGTAGTCGGTTCAACGTTTCAACGAGCTCAACGCAGACCCGAGAGGCATATGCTCAGATATAAATCCCGTTCTTGCAATCCATGAAACAGACTGCTCCACGTTAGGTAAGAACCCCGGACTTGCCGGTGTCTTGGTACTATGGGGGTACACGTAGTGACACTTGACGCTCACGATACATAGTGTGTATCTTATATGTCAGTACATGCGTGAATAGAGTAGAATATCTAAAAACACTAAATTTTACCAGTGTCTTACCGATCGTACGACCTAGAATCTCATCAGGTTGCATCACTATCGTGTTTAGATTATAATAAGCTTGGTGGGCATATACCTCATGATTTAAAAGTATATGATGACGTGCTAAAAATGCGCTGAACTGGTTGTCTTCAGCGAGGAAGTAACTATAGAAAATCTCTCAGCGAAGACCTAGACTCTTGTAGCTGAATAGCCGAAACTCAGGATACACTCAGAAGAGACGAGGGTTACAGCCATCAAGTGTTTTTTAAGTCAAACCATCAAGTGAGTGAGATATCCTCTTTCTCAAACGTCAGCTCCCAATTCGGCCCTTTCCCTCTCTGTCTCTGTTGAGAATTAGAGTCTTTCCTGCTTCCTAATCTCTATCACTCCTGCAACCTGAAAGAGAGTAATTGTATATACATAGGAGCCTTATGGGTACCGAAGACACTTTTACGATGAGATTGGCAGCAATTGAACACGCCTGTCTGGTATAATTGATGAATTTGTGTTCGCTATGCGACATGCTGTTCCTGCTAACCATGACTATCAGCGCTCTCTTATACCCTGACCGGGAGAAAAATGCGAGTATTAGTCTGATAACAGTTACAGTTCGTTAGCAAGTCTACGCTCTTTGCGGAGAGCCCTTAACTTGACGCGCGCTTCTTCAAGAGAGATCAATTCGCCTTTAGCATGAGAAGCTGGGTCGTCGCGGTTGCGGATGTTGACTGATCGGGATTCCTTTTCTTGTGCGCCAACGACTAGAAAGCTGTTAGTCTTGTTAAATCAGCGGAATACCCTTTTTATTACTTACCGAAAATGAAATTATATTGGGCCAGTTGACCTGTGCGAATCTTCTTTTGTAGAGTATTGCCGCTGACGTCAATATCAACGTTCAACTTATCACCCAGCAGGATTTGCTGCAGCTCCTTTGCGTAGTCATTGAGTGCCGGCATGACAGGGACAATCAAAATCTGACGAGGGCTAATCCAGAAAGGCCATTTACCAGCGAAATGCTCAATCAAGATACCCAAGAATCGTTCGAAACTGCCGATGATAGCCCGGTGGATAACAACTGGGCGTGCTCGGTTGACGTTTGACTCCTTGGCCTTTTCGGCACCGTCCTTGCTGGCTTTGGCATCGGTAGAGACTTGTTTTTCGTTGGTGATATACTCAAGCTTGAAGTTGATTGGTGCCTGGTAATCCAGCTGGATTGTGGCACATTGAAACTCTCGCTTCAGCGCATCGGCAATCGTGATATCGATCTTAGGCCCATAGAAAGCACCATCACCCGGGTTGATCTCCCAGTCATTTCCCATGAACTTGTTCAATGCTTGGGTGAGCTGATCCTCTGCATAGTTCCAGGCCTCTAGCTCGCCCATATATTTTTCTGGTCGGGTAGACAACTTCAGCTTGAAGGTGAAGCCAAAGAGGCCGTAGATAGCTTTCAAAAAATCGAATAAACCTTCAATTTCAGAAGAAATCTTGAGAATGGATGATCAGCCTCGCAATATAGAACTCATAGGAATTAGATGCATACCTGCTCTGCCGTACAGAAAATATGAGTATCGTCCTGTTGGAACTTGCGCACGCGTGTCAGCCCACTGAGAGCACCAGATGCCTCGTTTCTGTGCAACACTCCAAAATCAGCAATCCTGAGGGGAAGCTCTCGGTAACTCCTCTCGCGGTGACCGAAAAGCATGAAGTGACCCGGGCAGTTCATGGGCTTTAAAGCCCATTCTCTCTTCTCCACGTCCAGTTTGAACATATCATCCGAATAGTGCGCCCAATGTCCAGATGTCTTCCAGATGCTCACGTCGTACATATTGGGGGTCTGCACCTCTTGGTAGCCGCGCTTGCGATACTCAGATCGCAAAAGTTTTTGTAAAGCATTGAAGACTTTTGTGCCGTTGGGGAGAAGGAAAGGACATCCTGGGGAGACATCGTCGAAGAAGAAAAGCTCTTGTTCCTTTCCAATTTTCTGGTGATTGCGCTTTTCAGCTTCCTCAAGGAACTTCAGATGTTCCTTCATGCCGTTCTTATCAGGGAAAGCAACGCCCCTGATCCGCTGCAAGGAATCATTCGATTGATCACCGAGGAAATATGCGGACGAATTTTGCATGATCTTGAATGTCTTGATCTTGTTCGTGTTCTGAATGTGAGGTCCTCGGCAAAGATCGACTAGGGTACCGCACCGGTATACCGTGCTCTTTTCCCCCTCCACGAGGTTGTTGATGTAGTGCAACTTGTATTTGCTGTAGGCGAACATTTTTTTGAGGTTCTCCTTGGTGACCTCGAGGCGATCGAAACTTTGGCGTTCTTTGAAGATTTGCGCCGCCTTCTTGTCGAGTGGTGCCCAGTCCGATGGAAGAACGGCGCGCCTACATTAGAATATCGTTAGTGAATATTAGTTAATTGCAATTTCCTTGAGAGCCTACCCGTTTGGAATAGCCATATCGTAGAAGAAACCCTGAGGAGTGGGCGGGCCGTGCGATAGGAGACAGCCAAACTCGAGCTCGCAGGCCTCTCCGAGACAGTGAGCGCTGGAGTGCCAGAATACATCTCGTCCCTCTGGGTGGTTGAAAGGAAGGTAGGAGACCTTGCAGTCCTTCTCCAATGGTCGGTTAAGATCCCATAGCTCCTTGTCGTCAATCTTTGCGATCACAATGTTGGCGCTAATCTCCTTGGGGATGTCCTTCAAAAAAGCGCCAGGAGTAGACTCCCAGGCTTTACCGACGATGGTGGAGGGATTACCATCTCCAATATCAAGCGTGATGGTGATATCTGTTCGAGGCTTCTCCGCTAGCTCTTTGAGATGTTCCTGCCACAACTCCTCAAAGAGCTTGTTTCGCTCAATGAAGATCTCAGGGAGCGATTCCGACTTGCCCTCCATTTTGGCGTCCCCAGCAGGACGAACAGGTAGCTCTTTTTGTCCTTCCGAAGCCATTGATGCCTCACCAACAATAGTGACCTGGAAATTCAAGTATGTAGCGACGCGGGGTGAGTCACATCAAAAATTACTATTGTGGTGGGCTGGAGGGGAACATAGCATTAAGGCGGTGTGTCACGTGGTGCCGTCCGATCTGGTCACAGACTTTACCGCTTTTAGTACCCACAGCAAAAAAACTTCGAGATCAGCAACAATTTTCTACAGCAAACCACTCGACAATCATACTTAATAGCAGCCATGTCTTTCCGTGGAGGTGGTCGTGGCCGTGGTGGCTTCGCTACTGGCGCAAACCGGGGAGGTAAGAATAATTTTCAATTTTGATTGTCGAAATCAGACCTCGGTGTGCTAATGGTATGTTGGCATAGGTCGTGGAGGTTACCAACAATCCTATGGCCCTCCTGCCGAAGTTCTAGGTGACTCCCCGCCACATCGGACTTGATAATGGATGATTTGCTGATTGGTATAGAAATGGGATCGTTCATGCATGCCTGTGAGGGTGAGATGGTTTGCGAGTCGATCAACCCGAAGATTCCATATTTCAATGCCCCGATTTACCTCGAGAACAAGGTAAGCTGCCGACGTCCTCAATACCCTTCGAATTTCTCGATTGGATTGCGATACTAATGTTCACGTCTTAGACCCCTGTCGGAAAAGTTGACGAAGTTCTCGGTCCGATCAACCAAGTCTACTTCACCATTAAACCCCAAGAAGGTATCGTTGCGACTTCGTTCAAGTCTGGAGATAAATTCTACATTGGAGGAGACAAACTTTTGCCCCTAGAGAAGTACGTCCAATCATCTGTACACCGATCAATGATCGGCTTTTCTAGCTGGTCCTGTTTTGGAGAAGCCGTCACTGACTTAATGTTTCGATATAGATTCCTTCCCAAGCCCAAGGCACCTCCCGGTTCCAAAGTCAGGAAGCCAGCAGGGGGCAGAGGAGGAGCTCCCCGAGGTGGTCGTGGAGGACGAGGAGCACCAAGAGGAGGTGCACGAGGTGGCCGTGGAGCTCCTGGAGGCTTCCGTGGCAGAGGTGGTGGCGCAGGTGCTCCCCGAGGTCGTGGCGGCTTCTCACGAGGAGGGTTTGGAGCTCGTGGAGGCTCTCGCGGTGGGTTCCGTGGACGTGGTTAAGAATTTGCGCTCGAAATTGTTGACCAATGTGTTGTTTCTCGTCTTGTTTTCCATCTGGCGTTGGGGAAATGGGCTACGGATCCTTTTCAATTATTACGGCTGTTGCAAGTATCTAGAAAATTGCTGTCACCGATTTAAAAAAAAAAAGATGCTGTAAATTACAACTTTACTTCAGGGACGTTTGAAGCTCTGAACTGTTTGCATTTGCGATTGCTGATATGCACTAGCCACATGACCTCGTGAATTTTTTCCAACACTGTGGCTTGGGTGGTGCAAACAAATCAAACAATGACGTCTGGCTGGTGCGCCAACGTCTTAACCTTGAAAACGCAAATTCAAGTCCGGCAGCACAACCTTTGGTTATGACCTTCCTCTAATCGATATTCACGCTGATTTATCTTTGTGAACGCTTCGATTTCAGTTTTTGTTAATTTGTACCGTCCCACCAATATTATGTCTCGTCGAACCCTAAGTCACTCGGCGTCAGAGCCCAGCGATGGCAACGGTGTAGGTGGAGATGGTACGTATGGATGGCAGCAAGATCAAAGGATACGGCTAACAGGCTGTAGTCAGTCAAGATAAGCAGAAGACACTTCTTCAAGCTGAGACCGGCCATTTTACCATGATCAGGTAGGTGTCCTTGCCCCCTAGTCATTTTTGGGAATTCGATTGCTCATTACATTCAACAGGGCCTTGCACCTTGCCGATCTTATAACGGAGTTAAATGGTGAGTTACAATGCAAATACTTGACTCTACTATTATGACTGACTCAGAGTGTCACTCTAGGGTTCTGCGGATGTAAGCATCATGACCGTCGTTTACGATACTCGGGTTGAAGCATGCATGGCTAAACATGGTGAATAGTTATGTCGGTCTTGTCCTCGATGCGATACATGTCCGAGCCTGAAAGCCTGAGTAACATCTGGTTGGCGCTTGCGTTCATGCCGTTCGGTCTGTTCTTTGACTTCATGGACGGACGAGTTGCAAGATGGCGCAAAAAGTCGTCTTTGATGGGTCAAGAGCTAGATTCACTGGCAGACCTGGTATGCAAATTTGAATGATGCGTCTTCCTTAGGGGCTGCAACTAACCAATTCTTGCTCTGCGTTTATAGATCTCTTTCGGTGTTGCGCCAGCGGTAGCAGCGTTTGCTCTTGGAATGCGAACTTTCGCCGACCACCTATTCCTTAGCTTCTTCGTCCTTTGTGGCTTGACCAGGTTAGCACGCTTCAACGTCACCGCAGCCGTTCTCCCCAAGGATAAGAGCGGAAAGTCGAAGTATTTCGAAGGCACTCCTATACCCACGTCCCTCTCCATTGCGAGCCTCATGTCCTACTGGGTCTCTCGAGGCTGGGTCCACGAGAATCTGCCGTGGGGAACTATTCTCCAGGAGAGCGTGCTTGAATTCCACCCGGCCGTACTTTTCTTTGCACTTTGGGGTTGTCTGATGGTTAGCAAGACCTTGCGTATACCCAAGCCATGAGAACCGCGTTATGATTTGATGAATATCAGTATGGGCAGGGATCTATATAGAGGAGTGTGTGGTATTGACGGTTGTGTAAGGTGTTGCGTAGTCAAAAGTTATGGTAGTATGTCTAGTGGTTGCGAATCAATGTTTTTCTCTTTTGCTGGTATTTTCAAGTAGAAATCGGATCCTATATCCTGATTTCATGTGTTCCCGTAACTGCTCAAGTGTCCAGCAGCAACTGTCTAATGTTAAGTAATTTTCGTTTGTTGAACGCAGTTGTTAAAGGCAGTGTAACGACGGAATTCCATAGATGAGTGGCATGTATTGATGATACTCGGCTACGTCTAAGTGCCAGGTGATACATGATAGAATATTCTCTGAAAACGGAAAGTAGAACTCACAGCCCGCGGGCCTACCAAATGTCCCTGTAGGGAACTACAATTGAGCCCCAAGTCTAGATCGTGGGCGATCTGCGGTATTTCTCAGGTAATACTACTGTAAGTATTCTTGCTATTTTCGTTGAGTAGCTCTTCTCGTTGTTTTCCTTCATTTTACGGAGTATGCCCACGGTGGAGTCGAGGCCTCTGTTCTAGACCTCATCTACGGGGAACCCATCGTTGTCTCAGCTTGTCAGCTGTCAGGCATGTAACTACGTATACGTATACGTACAATCAGCAGCGTCGCTACATTGAGGGATGAAGATCCTTCCAAAGGGTTGCCGTAACCCACTTCATGATCGATGTCTGAATTGTCACTCGACTCATGCGGGTCGGGCCAGTGGTACATAGCAAAAACAAAAAGTCGCAACTTTTTGAATGGTTGAGACCCAATGTTTTCTAAATTCCTCTGGGTATGTGCCAAATTTCAAGGGGTAGTACCACCATCCATGTTCTCGCCTTCAGGTACTCACTCCATGGGTAGTCTTTTATTATTGACTGGGGCGGAATGCATGCCATGCAGACGAAAAATCCATGTAAATTCTCTAGTCTTGGCGCTGCTGTCCCGTACGTAGAAGGGCTCTACCGACTCCTGCAAGGCACAATGGATATATCCAGAACAGCCACAAAACTCTTCAAGCTGGCATTATGTGCTTTGAATTTCTTCAGATGGAACGCGCGGCCAGCAGCTAGTTGTTCTCACCAAGAAAATTGCCATGCTCAGTCGTCCCAAATACCAGAATTCTTGCGGCGGTGTTGTTTTGCCGCGGAGGGTCTCGGATGACCTGGGGGTACGTAAAGTTATTCTGCAACATCCCTGCCAGGAAAATATTTACTGACTCCCATACATACTTTGCGGTCAAGATACCTCATGGAACATCATCTGAGGTTGATTCGTGACAAGGCCTGAAATTCACTCGAGCGGTACAGAGCGGTCGAGATCAAGTCTTACTTCAGAGAAGTCGGAACTCTCGATGTTCTAGTATGAAGTATATATGTAATATGCGCCGGGAGTGTGGTGGATGCCTTGCCCAGGCCTGAGATCTTGTGGGATGAGCATCCATGGATGTGAAGACTGATGCTGAAAGTTGAAGATAAAGAATGGCCGGGCTTGGAAGCACAAAGTTGTTCCGGTACATCGCTATGCAACCACAATAGATACATCGTTATCTCACTGTCAAATGTAAATGTCAAGCCGTCGATCGAGATGAATTGACGCTCACAGACATCTCTGCCATGTAGACTCCACTGTGGGCGTAACCCATACAGCCACAAACGCATAACTTTTCCTATCAAGGACGGCCAATTGCGCCACACCGTCGAATCTGCATTAGTCGTACGTATCAGTCAGTCTGACGTCCACCCATTGTGCGTATCAAGACCATAACGAGTGATTTTGCCAAATGTTGTGCGTTGACTGTCCTCTACTAATGCTTAGAGCCCTCTCTACTACGATCTCGAATGCATATTCAATTTCAAGTGTCCCGTACTTGTGATTACCCTAGGGAGGTAGTTATGGGGTTCTCCGTAGTACGACCGATACATGTATGGAGCGGACGTGACAATAGAAAACATACCTTGTGGGGTGAGATCCCGCTCTGATCAGGAACACAGCCAATCAAAATACCTGCATTGATCTATGCAGAACTGGTATGGCTTCTTCGCCCAATCAGAAGCAGTCGAAGGGACCACTAGCGGGCCGCTAGACGGTCACCATGTTTCTAATGTCCAAAAGCAGTCTAGCGCCGCGAGGGATCCGTCATGCCAGTCCCAGGAGTTGCTCTTGCCGTGCCCGTCTTTCCCGTCGACCCTGCGAGAGACACACGATCTTAGTTTCACTATTACACCCTCTCTTGGTGCGAGCGTTCCAAATTACCTTCGTTCCCCATCCTCTCGTTAATTTTTCCCTCACTATACATACATTACCACTTTGGAGTCTAGTCAATTTCCGTTCACTTCAGTCTTTCGCTGCCATCCTTTGTCTTGCTCATCAAGGAAGGATTTCTCAACACTCGAAAACAAACAAACACGATCGGTGCCCGACCGGCCGATCAAACGCACAAAGTCAGGGCCATCTAGGTTGTGCTACGGCACCAGCAGGCGACCTGCTTTGACATTCGTTAACCACTTTTGAAAAAGGAAAAAACCGACATTGTGACTCTTTCATCGTCCATCGAACGTCTTGTCCTCAGACCACGGCTTGTGCTGATTACCGTCGACCCCTTAATCAATCTATCGATCTCCATCGTACAACCGACAATCGATTGTATCAACCTGATTTCAGCTTCGTGCCAGGCGAGACGCACAGGAGGCTATAAAACATAAAAAGGAAAATCAAAAAGAAATCGCGACTCCAAGACAATATTTTGTGGTCGATCAAGGGCTACGCAGGCCGTCCCTCTCCATCGCCATACTACGCTTTGGCCGTGTTTCCCGCGCCCATCCGATTATTGAAAAATATATCATCGAGGAAGAAAGAATAATACACGAATCAAGATGATTTTCGCAGCTGCGAACGCCCTTTTTGCAGCGTCGTCCTTGCTTTTGTTGGCTCCGTCACCTGTAAATGCCATCACTTACAACGCCTCAACACATGTCGACTGTTACTCGTCATTACCGAGTAATTTCATAGACAATGGAACATGGACATATCAGAGCTCAGGGTACTGCCAGGAACAATGTGTTCCGCTAGGCTATTCTGTGATGGCCATGACGAAAGGAAATGATTGCTGGTGCGGTAACGAATTGCCTGCAAACTCTACCAAAACCGATACATGTACCGAAACATGTGATGGATGGCAGGCCGATTCTTGTAAGCACTCATATAAACCGACCAGAAACAAATGTGAAAGTAGCGACTAACAATCGTCATAGGCGGCGGAAAGGAATCATACGATGTTTATCTGACCGGCCTGAAATCAGATGTACCGATTGCGGATACTTCCAGCAGCAGCAGCAGCAGCAGTACTACCACTAGTTCTGCCACCACTTCGACCACCGCTGGTGTTACCGTTATCACCCAAGCCGGGCAAACAATCGTTGTCACGGCGTCTAGTGATGCCTCCGCCACGGCGAAATCATCCGGTAGTGGGACGAGTACCGCGGGTATCGCTGCAGGTGTGGTCGTAGGCGTCATCGCTCTAGCAGCAATCATCGGTGCCGCAGTCTTCTTCTTACGACGCCGACAAAAACAACGCGTCGAAGAAGAATACAGACGCAACGCTGAAATCAGCGCCTTTACTCAAAAGAAACCAACATCCATGAGCTCGGATGCCAGATGGGACAGCGACTTCATGGCTCAACGACGCCAAAGCAACGGCAGTATTGCCGACGCTGGAGACTTTTCGCGACGCATCCTCCAGGTAAGTGATACTCGACAGGAGTTGCGAGTATGCAGTGGCTGACTGAAATTGATTTAGGTCACTAATCCCGATCGCTAAACGCCTTCTATCAATCAATGATTGCTTATCCTACGATTTTATAATGTCTCCGCCAATATAAAGCTGAAGCAGTAAAGCCATCACTCAGCTACTTTGTTCTCTTCTTCGAGATCCTCTTTTCTTGACTATCGACCCACACACTCCTTTTCATGTCCATACGTCGACATTTTGTCCCTCCTTTTTGACTACGACACCTTGCCCAACTCATCCGAATTACGAATATTGCTTTTTGCAGGTTCTCACTTTGGCGTGCTTTTCTTTCCTTTTTAACCTCTATTTTGATTCTTTTAAGGCGTGTTGGGTTGCGGGCATGTACATATATTCGATTTTCTTGCTTACTTGCTTCAAATTTGTGTAATTTCTCAAGGTTTTGGGAAACTTTTGTGCAATGGCCTGCGTTGGCAAACCTGCGAACACTTTGCTTATGGGAGGAATGGTACGCACGTGAAGTCTCTCTCGGCATTCCGGATAGGGAAGCCGAAGCGACACTGATAATATCAATGTATTAAGATTTTGGCGATGATTCTGCATGTATTGTCTGGGAGATCCATTCTTAGTGGTATTAGTCTACGTACGTACCGACAGACTCAAGAGAACCCACTAGGTTCGCTCGAAAAAAGAATGCTGTGCTCATCAATCTTCCCCAGGGATATAAAATTAACTTGATGCCATTCACGGTCTGAAAAGGCCATCCAGACTATTCCCGAACAAGCCCAGATCGTGATCAACCCCAGAGCGGTCAGCCCAACCTGCAGCTTTTGATTGGCCCGATCCCAAGTGTTTTTGCCAGCATACAGCGATTTCTTAGATCGTCCCTACAACGTTGTGATCGCAATAACTTCCTCTCGCCAAGCCCACAGCGTATCCCCCGACATAGCACATACACCAACTCACGCCTTACCCGCTCAGCCCGTCCTAATCGAACCCTCATGAAACGGCCTGACATATTGTCTCAAATTGGCTGATATTCTTTCGCTTTTGATTACTGAATTCCACTGAGTGACCATCCGGTGGCCCCCTCCCCCTAAGGCTTCCTCTCAATGGCTCGGACGTTGCCTCCCTCGATGCGGATTTCGTCGCCATCACAAAAATGGCTGGACGCATCGCGATCGTGGGCTCGACGTGGAGGCTTCCCAATTCCATAATAAATTGGTATGAGAATCGATCGTGGTACTCTGAAATTCTCTGACCCTCTTTTTTTTTTTTTGGTAGATACGAAAATAGCATGTGGATTGCTTACACCACATCGATGAACTTTGACACAGCAGTTTACTTCATTTATGCTATACATAGCCTGTTCCTTCCAAACGTCGTCTCTCGTGGCATCCGTATTCATCAATGCTAGCATTGAGCTCGTGACCTTCTATGATGTTGGGTTGGCGCTGACATTGAACTTGCCATTCCCTGATTGCACGTGCTAGCAGTCGTGTTACAACCAATGATTATACCACCAGATGGGAGAATTCAGCTCTCGTGGTAGCTACTCGCTACCGAAAGGCTCCGAGTCTCAAATCGACGGGACGGCAGATGTACGGATGCCTCATAGATCCCTCAAGCACGCGACTGAACAGAGTCGGAAACATATCGAGTCTGACCTTTGGTTCAACGAGGCAAACAAGCATGTGACGTCTCAATTAGAGGGCTTAGGAGGTAAATCAAAAATATAAAGTCTCCCGTCCATTCAACTGACGGGCTTGATAGACGACGCGCCTTATTTCCCCGATGAGATTGAGCCTGGCCATTCCGGCGAAAAGCATTCCAGTCCAAACCGCCTCGACGATCCAGTCTTATCTTACATGCGTGCAAGCCATTGTGAACGGGAGAATGAAGAACTTCGGGGAATCATCGATGATTTAACGCTGGACATCAAACGGCTGAAGCAAAAGCTACGCAGGTACAAGGAAAGAGACCCTCCTCGGCTGCAAGGTGATAAGCTTTTCGATGTCCGCACTTACGGTCTTCCGCGTCAAAAGAAACGGCAACTAGAGCAAATTTTGCAGCAATTCGCTTCTGAGATCTCCGGGAATTCGCGGTTGCCAAGAGACAAGTCCGTCCGCACAAAAAACAAGCATTTGCGTGACATCACACCAGTTTCAGAAGACGATGGCCGCATGGCATTAGTGGCTATGCTGTTCAAGCAGCATTTGGGTCTCCTTGCCGCCAAGGCTGGCATCCAAAATCTCGCAAATTCATCGCCTACATCAGATACTTGGTATGAATTGCATGAGATGCTGGATTCTATAAAGCAAATGGTTGCAGATATCGATATTGGATTCAGCCGTGAGGCTCTCAAGAAACATGGCGCAGCGCTTGAACTTTCACCCGATGGCCATCGTGTGAGATGGCAGAGTAGCGATCCACAGAGTTTGACACGACCTTCCTCAAAGTCCAGTGTGTTACATGATCATATCTTCAACCACCATACGATCAATCCCTCAAAGAAGATCTCAAAGAAGATGTCAGTACATCAGGAAAATGTTCTCGGTCTTACAGAGAGTAACACAGCATCATTACAAAAACCAGCCGGCACCGACTATGCCCCATACACTTTAACAGCAATACACAAGAATGAGGCCGAGGATGATAACTTGTCAGTGATCAGTAGTGATTCTGAGATGAGGTTGCATGTGCCTGTAAACGATGAACAAGGTCGTGATCTGACTACTCGACTACAATCGCACAAAACGTCCCATGAAAGGTTGACTTATTACAAGAATGCGACTTTCTACATTGACTGCTTTGGAGACAGTCCTGATGTTACGGACTTGCAACCATGGAGATCATCATTGAGAGAGACCATTGGGGAGAAACGCAAGCGCCAAAACAGCCCGGCCCTTCCATTACGACAGCAACGACGACATATAATCAAGACACCTGCCGATCGATTTCAATCATATCCAAGCGAGAAGGACTTGGCGATGAATCTCAGTCAATGCAGTTCACCTGCTCTGTCTTTAACAGAAGAGCCTCTAGCATCGGTAGCTGACGGACACAAAGCTTCTCCAGTGGAGCTGGCGGCCTCGGGCGTCGGAGATGTGACTCCTGACGATAATTTTGCTGTACATGTTGTCATGAAACATGTCCCAGTCAGCTCGAGCGATGACACGGGCGGCGTTGTCAACCATCGATTCAATAACTCTGAAACTTCTCGAACTTCACTCAATTCCTTTAAGAACGCTACACCAGGTCATGATCGGCGTAGTGGCCAGATTCAGAAGCGGAGTAGAAAAGTTTTCAATACCTACGTCGTCACAGCCACGCATGAAGAGTTGGCCCCGTCGTCTTTACCTCCCCCGACATGTGGATTCTTTTCCTCGGCCAGTTCGGATGACTCCAGTGATGACGAGGAAGATGGTGAAGATGTTGACGGCGAGCTTGATGGTAATCATCAGAAACAAAGGCACGGGAACCTTGTTGATGTCCCTCGGGACATGCTGGCCCGCGTTAGGGATATTGATGGCGTATCACCAGCATCTGTGCATCCAATCGAGAAATGGAATGCACATGTTGTGGCCTCGCTTGGAAACCAAGAAGATAGTGGAGTAGAGTCCTTAGACGCATCGGGGTCGATGCAGACTCGTTAGATATGTCTCATGACTTTCTTTTCCCGCACAAGGAAAAAGGATCTGTAAATAAGCGAGGCCCGACTTCTACTAAGGCCAGTATCAGAGAGATTATAGAACTTGCTTACAATCATATCCTCTCGAAACTTATTTCACATCTTAATATCTCCTACAGCGCCCAAACAGAGCATTTCCGACCAACCTTGACATGAGAACATAGGAAGTCCATTTAACCGCCAGTTGCCGTGATCAGCGGGTGACTGGCCGGTCCAACACTCATCTGTGCTGCCTCGACTGTTGGCTCATATATACCTATAACGAGCGATCAGGTCAAGTCCGGACATATTGAACATCTCCTTTGAGGTAGCAGAGTAATTTATCTTCATCCATTCAATCCTGACTCTTACTCAGTGTAGAATTTCCTCCCCGTTCAACCTGAGTGAGGTCAAACAGCGGAAAGCGCGCAACGATTCCGCGCCCGTCTCCACCTTTTGTTATCCGGGGTACGACCAACGAGGGTTTCGGATGAGAGCGTCGGATGACAACAGCGTAGGAAGAGCGGAATTTGTACATATATAATGCGGGCAAGTCCGTGTTCCCTCCAGCATACATACTGGATGTGCTCGTTGGGAACATCTGTTACTCGGCACCGAGGATATAGTCTAGGTAGCCTTGAAGGATTCAATTTAAACAAACGGAGTCGGAGTCCTTGCAAGATCAAGCTTCTGAACCAGCTCAACTCAAGAGCTATTCACACACACACACACACACACACACACACACACACACACACACACACAGAGTCCGGCAAAGATGCCTTCACAAATCAGATCGTGCCTACGCGTGGCAAGACAAGTCACTTCTCGACAGAATAAGGTGTGAATAGTTGCTATGTTCTGTGAGATTCAAATACTAATCAAGACGACAGCACCAACAATTCCTCGCCCGCGCATTCTCTAGCTCTGTCCGACGATGTGAAATCAACAAGATCTTCCCTTCCGCCGAAGAAGCCATCAAGGACTTGAAATCCGACTCAACCGTCCTCGCCGGCGGATTCGGTCTATGCGGTGTGCCCGATACCCTCATCAACGCGGTCCGCGCCAAACCTGAAATCACAGGCCTCACCGCAGTAAGCAACAATGCCGGAGTCGACGGCTCCGGATTGGGGCTGCTGCTTGCAAGCAAACAGATCAAGAAAATGGTTTCTAGCTACGTTGGCGAAAACAAAACCTTTGAGCGTATGTACTTGGGTGGCGAGATTGAGTTGGAGTTGACTCCCCAGGGTACACTGGCCGAGCGATGCCGGGCGGGCGGTGCAGGTATCCCGGCCTTTTATACACCAGCGGCCTTTGGCACGGTCGTGCAGACCGGTGAACTGCCCCTCAAACACAACAGTGACGGCACCGTTGCCCTATACGGCGAACCGCGCGACGTCAAGGTCTTTGACGGCAAAAGCTATGTGATGGAGGAAGCCATCAAGGGAGACTATGCGTTCATCAAAGCGTGGAAGGCAGACAAACTCGGTAACTGCCAATTCCGCTACGCCGCAGCCAACTTCAACGGTGCGATGGGCCGGAATGCCAAGATGACCATCGTCGAGGCAGAACACATCGTCGAAGTAGGCGAGATTGAGCCTGCTGCTGTGCATCTTCCAGGCATCTACGTGAAACGCGTGATCCAAAGCACCGAAGAGAAAGGCATCGAGAAGCGCACGTTCGCCAAGGAAGATGGAGATGACATGTCCGCCCTCGGCAAGGGAGACACCGCCAATAAGCGTGAGCGAATTGTGCGACGCGCCGCCAAGGAGTTCAAGAATGGCATGTATGCGAACCTGGGTATTGGGATGCCCATGTTGGCCCCGAGCTTTGTCGATCCTTCGGTTGAGGTTATGCTACAGTCGGAAAATGGTATTCTTGGATTAGGCCCGTATCCCAAGCAAGGCTGTGAAGATCCGGATCTTATCAACGCTGGCAAGGAAACCGTGACTCTTCTGCCTGGTGCGGCTGTGTTTGGTAGCGACGAGTCTTTTGGTATGATTCGCTCGGGACGCATTGATTTGACTATTCTCGGAGCTATGCAGGTCAGCGCTCGGGGTGATCTTGCAAACTGTAAGTTTTCGTGTCCACCCTAATTCCTGGAGGATCACGCTCACTCACGTCATCGAAGGGATGCTTCCTGGCAAGATCAAGGGTTTCGGTGGTGCCATGGACCTCGTCTCTAATCCAGAGGCGACGAAAGTAGTTGTAACGATGGAGCACACGGATAAAAAGGGCAACCCCAAGATCTTGAAGCAATGTGAATTCCCACTGACTGGCAAAGCGTGCGTCAGTCGTATCATTACTGAGTTGGCTGTCTTTGATGTTGACTTCACCGACGGCTTGACTCTGATTGAGGTTGCTGACGGTGTCACCGTTGAAGAAGTGAAGGCTAAGACCGGAGCTCCGTTCAAGGTTGCCGATGAGTTGCAGACGATGTTGTAGATATCTTACCGATTGGGTGATGTTGCTTGATGTTTGTATATTTATATCCTCTTATGCATATAATGAGCCCTACCACTGTCACATCTGATCAAAACATCAATTATTCCTGGTACATAAACGAGTGCCTGACTCTAAACGCAGGGAAATTTCGTAATGCAATATTGTACATCTATGCAGTAGTAGTAGTAGTAGTAGTAGTAGTAGTAGTAGTAGTAGTAGTAGTAGTAGCGTCCAGACCCCAACTCCATATCCCATTCATCTTACAACAGTCCAGCAGTGCTTTTTCAAGATCTCAAACAAGAGTAGAGTTAGAACCTTCACAACGTCGTCGTGTCATTCGATCCGTCTATTTCAACCGTAACATTCCACCCAATCTCTTCTGTATTCTGCCCAACCAATTCCGATTCGGCGCCTCCTGGAACTCCCTCACGACATCATCGTAATGTGTTGGATTGCTTGCGGGGTGTCGCAGCTTTTCTGGTAAAGGATATTGTTTGCTATATTGGTCGTTGAGGAGATTTGTGAGCGCAATAACGGACGATTGCGAGATCTGGGCAGTCTCGGACTCGGTCTTGGGGACGCGGCTTTGGAGATAGTTTTGCACGGAGACTGAAGCTGGCCGCACCGGGTCAATGGGCCAGGCTTTGATGAGATGCGCTAGGCGCGTCGAGATGGGTTGCTATTGATCGTAAGTAAATGTATACCGCATTGCAGCTGATCATGCTTGTGGTGCAGCTGCGGCTGTCATGTGAATGAGACAAGCATGAAAAGCTTACTGGTGTTCTGGACATTTCTCTGTTGAGTCTCACGGTTGCAATTGATAGAGTAAGTGCATTCAGAGAGATCGTGTATGCTGTCGAGGCGATATAGTTATGGAGATGACTTCATGAATTTCAACTGTGATTCCCATCGATGGACCCGACCACTGATCAGAATGACAAATTCCCGAAATTCCTCTATGCCTTACCGATCAGGTGTCGACCAGGCTGCCATAATCCGCTCCGCCACCGATGATCGATGACTAACTCCGACCGCCGCCTCACAACGAGACAGCCTGCGACAAGAGACAAGAGCCCCTTCCATCTAGAACCATCATCCTCTCTGTCTCGCCATCTCCTCCAATCATTTGTTCTTTGTTCCCTTTGTTCCTGCTATATTGCTTCGTTGCTGTTGTCGATCTACTTTTGTCGTTTACTCAATCCAGTCAAGTCGTCGTGCCGTCCGGTATATCCGCTTATCATGACCTCGCAGTCATATCAACGGGTCAGTCAACCCTACTCCATGCTGTCGCTGTTTCGATAGATACATAATACTGACTCGGCTATTACGACGTTCAGGTGAACACCCGTGATGACGACGATGACGGTCAACTCGAAGCCTTCCCCAACTTAGCCGCACCGATACCTGCCTCGCCTCCGCCTTCTTTCCACTCTCGATCATCATCACCTTCGTCGCGTCGCTTGTTCCACGAAGATCCCATGCGAGATGCTCCCGATAATGCCCTGGAGGATGCGTTTGACGATGGCAACGACTCGGACGACGCGGATGAAGCCGACGATCGACAGCGCTTGATGAGAGGAGAACCTACAACACCGGCGACGCCCATCATTACAGAGTCCAACTCGGCGAGCCCTCAGCCGTCGTCGATACAGAGACGAGGGACTATTCTACCGACTTTCACATCGACGGCAAGTTCGCGAGTGGTAGGCACGGGCTCGTCAAACGATGGTGTTTTTGCCAATCTGAATGCGAAACCCGAAAGGGCTGAGAAACAAGAAGAAGATCTACCTCCAGTATGTTCTTTCCTTTTGTCGATATTGTTATTATCAGGTTACTAACTTTTCCAGTCATATGAACAAGCCGCTGCAGATGCCACACCGCCATATTGGGAAACAACTATAATGGCTCCCGGGATGTCCTCCGACGAGGTATACGTGGACGGGCTGCCGGTTGGTTCAGTATTCTCTTTTGCATGGAACGGCATGATCTCCATGTCCTTCCAGCTTGTCGGCTTCCTCCTCACATATCTCCTTCACACAACTCACGCCGCCAAGAACGGCAGTAAGGCCGGTCTTGGTCTGACCCTCGTTCAATACGGCTTTTATATGAAAGGAAGCGGCGTTTCGCGACCTGATAATGATTCAGACTCATACACGGCCCCACCGGATCCAAATAGTCACAACTTCGACCCGAACTCCATCGGCGACGGTAGCGCAGATGGTGGCCAAGGCCAAGGAGGTGGCAACGCCATCTCGGCCATTACAACAAGTGAATGGATATCCTATATTCTGATGATTGTCGGTTGGTTTATCTTGATTCGATCAGTCAGCGACTTCCTTCGTGCCCGCAAGCATGAACAACTCATTCTTCAAAGCCCAGAAAGAGGTCTCAACGTTCCTGTTATTGCTGAAGGCGAGGCATCTGAAAATGTTGTCTGATTTGCTGCACCATGGATGAGCGCATAAATGATGGCGGAGTCTAGGCGTCTAAAGCTTTCCTATTTTTCATACGGTTACTCCTTTACTTGCGGTATAACTGGAAGGGAAACCCATTAGCAATGGCCGCGTCTTTGTTGTTCCTGTATTGTAATTAGTTTTGGAAGATACCACATAACTACATTAAGGCTACCCTTGCTTGATCATTATGCTCTGGATCCGTTTCGGTAGTGACTGTAACAGGCGATTTGCCATGATTGGATCAGGAAATCAACGCCGTTTTTCAAACGCAAATGAATCCACTATATGACAAAGGCAAGTTTTCAGGTAGATTTCAGCTCGCATAGGCCTGCGATAGAGATGTAGCCGTCGAGGTTGTTTGCCAAGTTTCGGAGTACAGTAGCCCCTGAATATAACGAAGGAAGACCTTTAAATGCCAGCATCTGATTTCTCAAGATCTTGACACATTTGGTAATGGGAGGCACCCTAGTTATGATGACCTACTTGATCTGAAAAGATTCCGAATGTCCTCGATGTCTTTGAGGAATCATATGTAAACTAAAAGACACTTACGCGTGGCGACAGACCTTTTGTTCGTTATACCAGTGTCCACTGTATACGTATATTCGAGTGGAGTAGTTATGACCATTTGAAAGGTCGAACATGATAGGAAACATCACTGAATTAAAGCGAACTATTACTACTGAGGTATGTGTGCATATGAACATGGACGCTGTGCATGCCAAACAGGCATCACATCACACATTAATTTGACCCATCTAGAAAACGAGGGCAACGACCATGAGAAGACCGAGCAGAATTCCCATGCTTGGGCTGAGCTGAGAGCCAGCTGACTTGGTCTGAACGGGAACGGTTCCCGAGGAAGTGCCCGAGGCAGAACTAGTAGAGCTTCCCGACGGCATCGAAGTAGACGAGGGCATAACGGCAGAGCTGCTGCTGCTGCTAGCATTGCGGCCCTCACCCATTGCGAGCGTGGCGTTTGCGACCAGAGGCTGATCAACGTTAGGCTGGTCGGCGCAGGTGGAGTTTGCGGCGAGGGGGCAGGTCTCATCTGTGCAGATGCTCTGGTACTGAGGACCCTGTGCCTCGATAGCAGTCATCTTGGGAGCGCAGCGGTAAGAGAACAGACCCTCAAGAGCCATGGCAACGGCACTGATATCGGACTCGGCGACACCGAAGGAGGCGGCGGACAGGCCGACTTGAGTGATGAAGTATCCGACTTCATTAGGGTCAAGGACCATGAATCTGCGAGAACACAAGTTAGAAATGGTTCTAATCTCATGTTCATGAACTAAGGATTAAGGGATAACGTACTTGTGCACCTCGTACATGCTAGCGTCTCCCATGTAAGCAGCGAATCCGGTCATGCCGACTTCGCTGCAGCCGAGAAGCGAACCAAAGAACTCATACAAGTGAGTAAGAAGCGTGCTGTATATACAATTAGCACGGAAGACTTCGAGGACAGGAAACGGGAAACCGACTATTGTTTAGAAGTGTTGTCTTCAGCAGGCATATTCTTCATCAAAGGCGCAGCACCGCCGCCATCCAAGAAGTTGACAGCGATACCCGCAGTGCTACCATTGTTGGTAGAGGCAAGACCTCCATTGAAGTAGGGAACGAGGTTCACGCTGGTCCCGTTGTAGGTCCCGTTGGGGTTCAAGATACCCGGGACTGCAACGCCGACATTGGGTTGGGTGTAGTTACCGATGACAGCAGTGTTTACCAACAGGGTCAACAAGGTGTACTGATTGGTAGCATTGTTGTCTTTCAGGAGGGCGGTTGTGTAGTAGTCACAGATTGAGACGTTGCTAGGACGCTGAGCAACGGCAGCACCGGCCAAAGCCAGCATAACAAGGTTCTTGAAGTACATGTTGGATCGTGAGAGAGCGCAATAAGCTTTCTCTGTTATCAGATTTGTTTTTGATCGAAAACCAAGACAATTCGCAAGCGTTGCGTGAACAAGGGGTACATCCTCTTATAAGTCAGTCTCCGGACACACTGTTAGCTTGCCCAACAATCCATATCAGAACAAGCTCAAAGAGCTCTACGAGCAATACGGGCTCGGCCGTCGGACTGCCCCAATGGTAGTGATACTTTGATTCAGCATGCATATCATGATATCAATGGCTTGATGGTAAATTAGCTACTGAGCCCTAGACTTCTGCACTCCGCATACAATATTCCGTCCAACTCCACGTCTATTGACTAATTCGACCGAGAGAGCCATATGACAGGCCCTTTGTATTTCCTATTTGGGCCAACGCTAAACCCGAAGCTGATGAGCAGAGCGACTTGCCCTAATAGGAAATACAGAAAGTTTCCTATTTTGGTCGGGACGGGGTGAGGTCCAAGCAGCCCACCAATCAGCGCGTCACGATTGGTAATTCCGTTCCTCCTCCAGTTCTTTCAGTCCTTCGATCTGTGCCTCATTTTACCCTGATTTTACTCTTTTCATCTTTTTAGACTTTGGTAATGCACATACTAGGCTTCATCGGGCCCTGACTAGTCTGCTTTGGGACGAACCCCCTCTTTACACAGCCTGCTTTTGTTCTCGATTAGTGTGGAATGTCCCGTCGTATATCTCGTACCTTGACTTATGACTTGTACAAGACCCAGTCTCCTTGCGGCCAAGATCAACACGGAGGAATATGAATGTTGAAGCGTTACTGTCTCGAGGTTCAAAGATTGAGCTGAGCTTAATTTCCGACTAAAACCGAACATGTTTATTCAGCGGTAGGTTTTGCGCCGCATGGGCTGGCCCACACCAGTTGATAGGTCGATATCAGGCTCATAGAATGTCAAATAGATTGAAAATGGATGACTGAGCTTGAAAACAGGTTTTTGCATCGAGGCACCATAGTGAAATGGACTGGTATCCTCCGATATGCAGCGGAACAAATTCTTGGTTCCCGATGGGCACCGAAGCATAGTCCACTTCATGACTTCGAGACACTGCAAAAGTCTCGCTATACTTATTTCCGGGCTGAATTGAGATAAATCGGAGAGCACTTTGACGTACTACCTGATCTATTAATTAAGTTTCGAAAGACTCTCAAATGCATATCGATGACATCTAACGTGACAGCAAAGTAGTGTTGAGGGGTCCTTCTTTAGCATACTGGATTGGGGATGATCGTTCACGAACCAGAGACTCCCAGAATACTGATCAGTATTTCTAACCTGAGACCAATATAGTGGATAGGGGGCGCACTGTTCGCTATACTCTATGTTGAGTCTGGATTGATCGACACCAGTCTGGAGAATTCTGAGTGCATATCAACCAATAAGTCATAGAGGGACCTCCTCTTCGCTCTGATGTATGCGAAGTCGTACATACGCGAACTACGTTGCTAGTGATGAACAACTTTTTGTTCAACACCGAACCCAGCTCAGATGCGGATATCCGCGCGTCTTCTCCGAAACTCTTTTGTAAACATGCCCCTGCGCCAAATTTTATACAGCGGACTAGGCCTAAAGTGTTCGAGAGTATCAATCAGTTCGATCAATGGATCCAATCAACTAAATGTCTGCAAATCTTCGCTGGGAGCGGATAGTAAATCACGTCAATCGTGCATCAAGACAGCAGTAGACGTCCATAAGTAACGAGATGGCTGAGGAGTACATGAGATTATGTTAGCGGTTCAGGCCCAGGCCCGAGTTGATTTGACACACCTGGCTTCATCTTACCACACTATCTCTATTAGGAGGCATACCTCCCTTAGATTTTTGATTAGCAAATGAATTGTTGATACCATCTTCTTTCCAGGGCATAGCTGCCCAAAGGTGAAAGGAGCCGAGCTATGCCCTCAATTACGGCTCTAGACGATACTAGTATCCAGTAATTTGAACTGGGCTCTTTGCGACAGGCAACAATGTATTTGGTCTTGGTCATGGCGAAGATTGATCATGACGAGTCTATTGTATCTATACATAGGCAAGTATGATCGAAAGTACTGCCTGAAATCAGAATCTATAAGTGACAATTTAAATACTTAAGACAAAGCGGCATGCTTATGACAGGGACATTTAAATGGTTCGTAAAGCCCAGTACATTTTTATTCCGGGACATGATCAGCCATATATCTTGCGGAAAAGAGACGTCTATGCTCGGAGCGGGGGATGCTGTGGTCGAGAATGTGGATGGTGTGAGAGGCTCTTGAAATACTACTACATCCCGCCTGGCGGATTCCTAAATGAGAGAACGAAAGTTGAAGTGTTTCAACTGAGAAAAGAATAAACATTCCTATTGTATCAAAGCAACTGGGGCCTGTAGATAGTATGCTTAGTGGTTTACTGCTCCCAACTCTGAAAAACAAAACTCCAACAAGAAATGGTGAGTCTCGAAGCAGATAATTCGGGCAGAACACTTCTAGCAGCTCAACCCTCAGGAGAAGCTCTATGCAATTACCTCGGTTTTCAAATCCTCAGGCCAGCGAGGTTTGTCAACACCATTGCCTCTCGTACCTACCGTAAATCCTGGCTTTACAAGTCCATCGGGGAACTGTAAGACTGGCTTCACGGTGCGGTAAGAGATGTTGAGGTAAGAAGGATGGCGTATCTCAAAATGCGAGTCATCAAACAATTCCGGTGAGTTCTTTTTGAGCATGGTCATGACCTTGAACAGCATCGCCAACATGTGGTCATAGTGCCGGAATACTGGGGAGCCATGTTTCTGCCACACCTCCTTCCATACAGGTTCAGGATATGTCCCTACACTTTTCACAAGCCAATTGGCGTAGTAGTCCAGGGCCAGCTAGAAGAAACTTAGTCTCGAAATGGGGAGTTTCCAGAACGTCGTTTGGTCAGGTAACTCACGTTCACTTTGTATGATCCGCCCTGTTCACCTCGCCGTATCAAAGCATCCATAACACTGCAGATACCGGACACTCCAGCGCTATTTCAATGATCAGTTTATTTACGGTATATAGGATCATAATAACGAGTCACCAGAAATCTGTGTTGGGAAACACTGGAGTCACGGGCTCATCATTACCCATTGCCCGCCCAAACTCATATGAGATGCCACAAAACTTGATTAATCACACAGTTTAGTACGGCTTAAGCAGTGAAAGGAGTCGCAACTTACAGCGTCAGAGATCTGTTGCCATCCACTGCGATCTTTCATGGGCCCATTCCACCCATATGCGTTCAAACGCACAACGATGATTCCTTTTTCACGGCCCTTGGTCATTTCCAGGACATCATCGGCATCAAATCCCCATTTTGCCAGTGCTCCGGGTCGATAGCCTGAAATGAACACATCACACTCCATAATCAACCTTTTCATGGTTTCTCTGTCCTCTGGCTTTTTAAAGTCCAAAGATGCGTTCCATTTCCCCCAATTTAGCTCTGGGTGATAAAGAGTCGCATCAGGAACCGAAGGAGACGTGATACGCAACACACTGGCGCCCAGCTCAGCAAGTCCACGAGATGCGATTGGAGCGGCTATAATTCTTGTAGCATCAAGGACTTTGACACCCGCAAGAGGGCGCGATGGATCGGAGTCATGAGTCCACCAAGATGGCGCTTGGTGTTCGTTGGCTTTCCACGTTTCCCAAAGCCCAACGTGGGCATTTGCTTTTCCATGTTCGGTCTGCGCATACCCTTCTTTAGGATAGCTAATAGAACCTGCCTGCTTGAGGACCACGTTTGATAGATGGTCCAACTCAGTGCTTTCGTATTGCGCAATTTTGTCTATGAAAGTAGGTAGATGTCTCTCAAATGTGTCTTCCCCCTCAGGCACACGGGGGAGACTTAGCATGTCCAGGATCACATCCGGGTTCATGGATCCATGAATATGGTAAAATTTGTCATCCTTGGTTTTGTAGATATTTGATGTGCAGCAGCGATATGGTCCGGAAAGAGATCCGTGAACATCATAATCAGCGAAAAGACTGTTGTATAATGCCTTTCCAGCAGGATCAGCTCGAGTGTCTGCGAATGTGATATTCCGACCTTCTGGTTCTAGTGACCAAAGCATAAGTGACATTATGAATAGCAATGCATGGTCCCTGTACCATGGTCAGTTCTCAGACTTTTGGAGTAAATGTGATTACTAGAAGTATTTGAAAAGTACTAACGTATCGATCACCGCTTTCTGCGGTGACACACCATAGACCTTGTCTAAGATAGCGTTTACATATGTTCCCTCTAAAGCCTTCAAAGATGATACACTCTCCGCAAATCGCCAGTTTACTGGCAGAACTGGCTTTGGAGAACCTGCAAAAGAGATGTAATCTGCATATTTCTCCAGGCCCTCAACTAGATGCTGCTTGATCAGAGGATTCTCTAAGATACTTTTGCGAAAAACTTTGGCGGTCTCATCGACAATTGAGTAAGTGTCTGTGGTAGTGTTGCCGTTTGCGTTATTTGAGACTGCCATAGTCATTTACGGTAAGTATACTGTCTGTCAAAAGTCCACGGATCAGTAAGAGAGACGTCCTGAGCTTGAATTCTAGGTGATTAATCATGTTACGTGTAGATAGGTAAAGTACTTTTGAGCAAGCAGTCAACTAAAACCTTTATTAATCAAATCTATGTTTGATGACATATGCATTTGCAGATTGCAACCTGAATCTTTCTCCAAACCGGTATGACTGCCGTCGATTGGACATTGGCGGGGGTTCAAGTCCGTTGGACGTTACGTACGTCGTTATCTTGATTGCACGGATTGATAGATCGCCCAAGCATGAAATAGGTCTATCGGAGCACTCCGGCAACAACAGAGTCAACGACTTAAAGTAAGCCTTCGGCAGCCTTGATATCATCTTACTGATCCACTTTTGCGCGGCCCGTACTTGATGTCTCGATTTATGGTATCAAATTGAACATACGAGGCGTTTCGTACTTGTATGATGTATCGTGATATATTTCATGTTACGTATCGTAATTGATACCGTAATCTCGCTCAAAAACCCCTAGAGTAATAGACCGGTATTGCACTCCGTACTATCTTCGTTTGTTTCAGGGAATTGATTGTTTAAGTAAGGTACCAAAATATACGATCGAAGCTACCAGGGGATGATTTCAGCTCAGAATTGAATCTGGAAAAATTGCTCGAGTCAGAAAAGATTAAAAAAGAAAAACAAAGATACAGGGAGATGAGCTGAGCGCAGAACTGAATCTCTGAACAGATACGTATCACTTGATAGGTACGCCCCAAGACTAGTTGTGTACGGAGTTGAAAATGGCACATGCAGGAGATATTTTCAGCTCAGAATCGAATCCCTGATAAAAGATGGTGTCATCCAGGTCCTGTGCCGATTTCTTTCTAAACCGGAGTACATGCAACTTTTGATCTGCAGGAGTGATTGACGTGCAGTGGATTCAAATCTCTTACAATTTTACTTCTCGGTGGTAGTATCTATTATAGCAAAGTCAGCTCCACGTTACAATGGCGTTTCCACCCGAACCTACAGACTCCGTCGATTGGAAGAGCCTGGGATTCAGTATATCGGATGGTGAGTATCGACCGATTCAAGTGTGTGTCAGATAGTAGTTATCTGATTCAAGTTTTATTCATAGTAAATGGACATATTGAAGCCAAATGGAGCAGCAAAACTGGCTCTTGGGGTCCTCCTACCTTCGTGCCGGATCCCTACATACGCTTGCATGGTCTGGCACCGGCTCTCAATTACGGTCAACAAGCCTATGAGGGCTTGAAAGCATTGCGGACAGCAGACAACAAGATCTTGATTTTCCGTCCTAGAAAGAATGCTTCTCGATTTGTCCACTCTGCTTCCTTCATTTCTATTCCTCCGGTTCCCGAAGAATTGTTTGTGGAATGTGTGAATGCTGCCGTTGCTTTGAATGCAGAATTTGTGCCACCGCATGAAACTGGAGCGGCAATGTATATTCGGCCCCTCATTTTTGGTTCTGGTGCCGAGCTAAGGTCCCAACCTCCTGCCGAATTCACTCTTTGTGTATATGTGAACCCAGTAGGTACATATCATGGTGCTCATCCAGTCAAAGCACTTGTCATGGAAGATTACCACCGGGCCGCACCCAAAGGGACAGGGTCAGCCAAGATTGGAGGAAATTATGCTCCGGTGATGAGGTGGCAAAGGCAGGCAGCTGAGCAAGGTTATGGCATTACCTTGCATCTGGATGCAAAGACGGAGTCTGAAATTGATGAATTTTCGAGCAGCGGCTTCATTGGCGTGAAAAGAAACAAAGACGGCAACACAACCCTTGTTCTCACCGACAGCAAGAACATCATCGACAGCATTACAGTTGATTCCTGCCTGGAGATTGGTAAGAGCCTCGGTTGGAACGTCGAAGTACGCCCTGTAAGCCTTCCACGTACCCATCTATTTATTGGTAGATTTGCTCACGATATACGTTATCTAGATCAAGTACGAGGAGATTGGATCGTTCTCTGAGGTATTAGCCGCCGGCACTGCCGCTGCTTTGCTGCCAATTCGTTCCATTACGCGTCCCTCCACCTCCGAGACAGTTGAATATATCGATGATTCCTCTGAGGAGCCTGGTTCAGTATGCTCAACCCTTTTGTCCACCTTGAAGGGCATCCAGTCGGGTAAGATCGAGGACAAATTTGGATGGACCTATCTTGTGCATGATGTTGATGCAAAACAGTATACTGCCTAGCTCAAACAAGACGCTAGAAGTTTAGATAGCGTAGCATTTGTTACACGATACATGTAAAAAATTAGCTTAGAGCGTTCAAATATGACTAGAAGTGGCACTGAAATAACCAGCTTATCCGAGAAGAGATGATTGCCTTTCAACACTCGTTCAGCACTTCTTTCTTGGTTATAGATTAGGTGCACACGTGTGCTGTGTATGAGGATGACAAAGTTTTATGACTACTTAGCGCTTAAAAGGTGCCACTAGTCATCACTTTGTGGTTAAAATGCTTTGAATCATTGATGATGATTTATCTAATTCTAAAACTAAATGTTCTATCTGCTATCTAGTGTAACAAGAGGCAGAGTGATAATGCTTGCCAATTTCCGAAATGACCTACTATATCTTGGTTTTCAAGGCCCAACCGGCCTTTCTGCCACGAGAGATTATCATGATACAGGCGCCTATTTCAGCTGTCAAACCCGCCCACAACCAGACACCGTTGAAGCCCACTGAATCCTGAAATGCTCCAGCAATAGGCGATGTTGCCAGTAATCCAAATGAAAGCCCCACGAATGCCATACCTATTCGTTTCCCGATCAATCCAGGATCGGGACAGAGACCAATGACCACAACTGGTTGTAGGGCAAAAAATGCACCACACAAGAACGCGTAGATAACAGACACTACAATGACCGTTGCCAGACTTTTAACACCAAGCAACGCTAGTGATGAAGCACCGGTTGCCACTCCGAAGAAGAGAAGCAAATTGAAAGGCCCGATGCGAGGGGCTAAAAGCATTGGAAGCACTTTGCCTGCAAGGCTTGAGAAGTTCATCATTGCAAGAATATAGAAGGCGATGTTTGCATTTGTGATCTTCTCGTCAACCGCGAAAGACTCAACATAGTTGAACGGAATATAGGCGCCGAGAATGAGTATCACATTCCCTGTGATGAAAATCAAAAAAGGATAATCGTGGAAGACGGACATGTCAATTATCGTGCTTTTCTTCTTGGGGACCACACGAGCCCTCATCACGAGAACTGGAACCAAAAGAGTCGCCAAACTCATGAAACCAAAGACACGAACAGTCCAGCCATATCCAATTTTAGGCTGGAGATTGTTGAATAGTACGGGAAGTAAGATACTGCAAAACAGGAGGTTTTGTGAGTGGATAGTGCTACTAAAACTCAGCCAACACAAAGAATACATACCCAGCAATACCACTTCCCGTGGTTCCTATGCCACTTGCGATAGGTAACTTGGACGTGAAGTATGTCGAGAGCATTGATGTGCCCAGCATAGATATGATACCGCCTCCCAAGCCAATACAGATTCCTTGTGAAAGAACGAAGTGCCACATTTGCGTGCTGAGACTTTGCATAAATGTACCGAATGTTATGAGTATGGATCCTGTGACAAGAACATAACGGTAGTAGCCCGCATCGTAAAGTGGTCCGGCTAGGAAAGCGCCGAAGAACATCAGAAAACTCTGTACGGATCCGATGGCTGCCGCTTTCGGTGCATCAAATCCTAGTTGCTCCGTGTAATAGGTTTGGAAAATACCATAACTGTTACTAATACCTGCAAAGCGAGTAGGAACATTTAGCCTCTGAAATAAAGATTCTCATTGCCTGATTTTTGTCGCTAGGTCTTCGTAGTATAGACACCAACGCACCATAACTGTTGAAATAGATACAGAAGCTGGCAACAACATGGAGCCATGCTCTCAGTCCTCCGTTCGGAGGTTCTTGTGAGGAAGTTGAAGATGGTGTATCATCAACCTCCAGCATCTGTTCTGTACTTTCCATGCCCCTGACGGCGCGCGCCGTAGTGTTCACATCTTCGGGTGATTTGGCCATTGTGTAAAAGCCCACCTTGTCGAGTGGGGGCCTCAATTTGCCGAGTATTGTAACCTCTTATACAAATGAGAAGAGAAAACGGATTTATATCTCGAACGCGAGCATGAAAATCAACTACCCTTAAGGAATGAGGCAATCTTCTTTTCGCGTTCTCGACGGTAGTTGAGGTATGGCTGGCTTGACGTCAATTCTCCCCGAGCCATCACGAGATAGAAGTCAAGTCGAGGTTCTCTGAACCTGGAATGGATGATGCTCTAGCTAGATAAGGGCGTTGCTGGATTAGGGCGTGGAGTAGGGCGTGGAATTAGGGCGTCGCTCGAATTTTCCAGAACGAGTCATCTTCAGGGGCTTCCCGTTCTGGGTTTTAGGGCTGGGGCGGGAATGATACTCACAACCACATAGACCACTCATGCAGCCTTCCGATACCCTAGGGTTAGTTTGCTCAGGGTTACGATAGCCCTAATCGGACGGCACTTTTGCCCTGATCAAGCTAGCCGTGATTTCGTATCATACAGGTATCGTAGATAGGGTTTTGAATAACAAGTGTAATATACATTACATGTACTTAACATGACGGGCTCGCTGAAGGTACAGTACACTGTACGTACAATAAGTCGTCGTGCACGCTCTTCAAGCCAGCCCCTCGGTGTCTAGTTCCTCAATCGGCTTGAAAGGATCACAATCCCAGTTATTAGTCTTCAAGTAATACTCATTGATAGGCAAAGGTCAGCTAAGAAATGTAAAGTATCTGGTGGGGTTGTCCTCATCTTCAGGCCAGGATACGAGGCCATTTGTTGAGGGGTAAGTGATTTTCCATAATTTACACTTTGGATGCGAAAAGTAGACTCCGTGGTACGAAGGACAACACAATCATTTCAATGTGTCTTCCAGAGCATCAAGCGATTCCAAGGCTGAGCTCTTACTGTATTTCTAGCACGTTTGCTGAAGTTTGCTATAAATTGATTCTCAGGCCCAGGACATCTTTAAGCCTGCTGGTTCGTCATATAATAGGTGATCACTGCAAGCTGTGCAGCATGCATATCAAACGGGGCTAGCGGGTTATTTTCCGAAGGCAAATTTTCTTTATGCTTACTGCAACGTTGTCCTGCAACTGTCAAAAAAAGAAAGAGGATTCGTGCCGAAAAATCGAGCCCTATTCTAGCTTTCAAGCGTTGTCCAGGGTCACCTACTCAATTCAATGACAGAACATACGGATGTTCTGATATGTGGCGGAGGGCCTGTCGGGCTTCTGACTGGCCTGGCCCTCGTCAGAATGGGTATTTCTACTGTTGTCATTGGTGAGCTGTAAGGCAGCATCTGCTTTCGGATAGATGACTTACTTCAATAGACAAGAGCCACAAAACAAAGCAGGCCAAATATGGCAGAGCAGCAACTGTCTATCCACGTACATCCGAGATGTTCGATCAGTTGGATGTTCTGGAGCCACTTGTACAGATTGGCTATATCAGTCGCCACTATGTGAATTACAAAAATGGTAAAAGATCAGGTCCAGGTGGCTACAACATGCTATTGAGCCAAATGCACGATACTTATGCCGACTTCGTGCTCAATATTCGCCAGAAATATGTGGAAGAGACTGTTCAAGAAGCTTTCGAAATTCAAGGCGGGAAGTTCTACGAGGGCACTGAACTTGTTGATTTTCTACTGGATGTCGAAGAACCTGACTTCGATGACTATGCTGGGACGGCAACAGTCAAGGATATCTCTAATGATTCACGGCGGCAAATATCATTGTGAGCTTCCCTAAAGACATGTATCACGACATAATCGTCAAAGGTGCTTATGCTAACCCCATGTTCCAGCAAGTATATCCTTGGTGCAGATGGAACTCGCTCAACCGTACGAAAGTTAGCTGATATACCATTTGTCGGGGACAGTACCGGAATGAAATGGTTTCGTATAGACGCCGTGATCAAGACAGACATGCCTGACCACCGCTCTGGTCTTCTATCTATAGAGTCGCAGGCACATGGAAACGTTCTCTGGATGGCACTCGATCATGAGCGAACAAGAATTGGTTTTGCTTTACCACAGAAGCTATTTGAAAAGTACGGGACTGACCTGACCGAGGAACAGGCCAAGGAAGAGGCGAAAAAAGCAGTTGCTCCTTTCAAGCTTGAATTTGAGCATGTGGACTGGTGGACACTTTACAGGTAATGACTCTTTCGCGTTGGAAAACTTCAAAATCTTTTCTAATGCTAGAATAGTGTAAGCCACAGGGTAGCCGAGACTTTCAGAGCGCACCGGAGGGTCATCTTAGTTGGGGATGCATGCCATTGTCACTCTTCCGGTACAGGCCAGGGCATGAATACCGGAGTTCATGACGCCGTCAACCTTTCTTGGAAACTTGGAGGTGTTCTCAAAGGCTGGTACGACGACTCAATCTTGGACACATACGAGGTAGAGCGAAAACCAGAAGCACAGAGGGTCATAGACAACGACAAAACCGTTTCTGCTCTCATCACTGGTAGAATTCCTGAGAGCATGGGTAGTCCTGATTCAAACCCCAACGAACTATTACAAACCTTCCTGGACTCCATCAATCGCTTCAGCATTGGATTGGCAATACACTACAAGCCAAGCATCCTGAACCAACACTCACATGTGGGTCGCGTACCCTCAGGTCACAGGGGCCCGGATTTGTTACTTGCTCGTCCAGGTACTCGCACACCGGTTCGCCTATATCAGATAGCCAAGAACATTGGGAAGTTCTATGCATTAGTCTTTTCTGGAAATTCTGCGTTGACGATTAATGGCTTGCGAAAGCTTCGGCAATACCTGGATAGTAACGAGTCTTTTACAAGGACGTTTCCAGATATGGTCAATTTCATAACAATTATACCAGGAGACGCTCCATCGGCGAACGAATACCTTGGAGTAAAACGATTTGGTCCTGCATTCTACGACACAAACCTAGCAGCAACTAGGTACGGTTTCTCTCCTGCTGCAGGGGGCATAGTGATCTTGAGACCCGATGGCATTGTTGGGTTCTCGGCACAGCTGGAAGAGGGACCGCAAATAGGCGCTTATTTCAAGCGTTTCGTCAATGTTCACAGTGAGAGGAAGACATTGGCTACTAAGTCTTCTAGAGTGATCCCGGAGGAAGGAATGAAAGAAGTGGAGTTTGACATGGAGACAACGAGATCTTTTTAGGCGTAAAAAAAATAGATCGCTAGAGGCTTATATTGCGACGATTTATAGTTTCCATGTTCTTGAATTTTTTTGACTTTATATGTATCATCTGAAAACTGACATGCCTAAGATTCCTATTCGACTCTCTATTCAAGCAGAAATCCTTTCAGGCCAAAGGCATTTTAACCGTTTGTATGGGATTCTGAACCAAGATTCATCTCCAGGAAGACGCAATGGACGTATACATCACCACCTAGTGTTTAAGGAGCAATTTGCCCGTCGTGCCGCGCGAAACCACATCTGTGTGGACTGTAGCTATGTCTTCCAACGGATAGATCTTGTGAATATGAACCTTGCCCTTGCCTGAAACAATGAAGTCTAAGAGTTGGCCAACGTAGTGCTCGACTTCGTCTCGTGTGAAAACGTAGTTTTGAAGGGTTGGCCTAAGCAATTTGACGTTCTTAGCCATCAGCTTGAAGATTGGGACAGGCGGAACACCTCCGGACTGATGTTCAAGATTCGCAGCAGTTAGCATACTGTTGAACTTGTCTCATTGATGAGGAACGACGTATTTACCGAGTTTCCAAAACTGACAACAGTTCCCTTTCTCACAACTACCTCCAGGTCATTTTCAAACTGATCTTTTCCAGTTCCGTCAAAAACTACAGCAACGCCCTCTCCATCAGTTATAGCCTTGACTTGGGCTACAACGTCTTCTTCGACATAATTGATCAAGTATTGTGCCCCGTTTTTCTTGGCTAGTTCCAACTTCTCCGGTGTGCTCGCAGTGGCAATGATTTTGGCACCAACCTCCCTCAAGAATTGGCACAGCCAGAGACCGCATCCTCCGGCGGCAGCATGGACAAGAACCCATTCATCTTTCTTTACCGGGTACGCTTCTTTGATCAGAGTTAAGGCAGTCAAACCCTGCACAGCTGCAGCTGCGCCAAACCCCTCTGAGATCTCTTTTGGAAGGATGTGAACTCTCAATGATGGCACGGCAGCATACTCTCCGTAACTACCCATGGCACCAAACCATAGCACACGATCCCCAACCTTGAGGTCATAAGTGTTACCACCACCAAGAGCGACGATGGTACCCTCTCCCTCCATACCCATTATGCCAGGCAAAGGAAGAGGGTAGAATCCGGTACGGAAGTATCTGTTGCGAGAATTCAGCACGGATATTGATGTAACATGACTATGTCAATTATCACCTACGTGTCAATAAAATTAACACCAGCGAAACTGTTCTTGATAAGTACCTGGCCATCTTGAGGAGTAGGAACGGTCAGGTCGGTCTTGTATTCCAGCACCTCTGTTCCGCCGGTCTTCTCGATGACAACGCCTTTCATGGTCTTGGGAATTTCTGCCATTGTTTCTTCGAAAGTGATCTGGCTTGCTAATTATCAATAGATTATCTTCTATCACTTGCTTGATTGGGCTGGGATACTACTGTCTAGAAGTACACACAAACCTCAGGCGCAGCGAAAACTTTAAGTCACAAACATGATCACCTAAAACAGTTCCAATTTACAAAATCCCCCCCCTTTGATAAGATTGTACGAATATGCCCCGCCACTACGTAATGAAGTTGAACACTGAGTCGTGTCGGAGTAATGTTCTGCAGGTACCAATAACGACCTTGTAATGAGGACAGCTTTCCTGGTTTGATTGTTCTGAAAACGCTTGTAACGTATTCTTACCAGTCATACACGCTAAGAATGTAACAGCCGGGTAATACGATAATACGACGATACACATGGTGGATACGATTTATAATCCACTTTTGAAATACTTGTCAAGCGATTATAACCCCATAGGTACAGTTTTTATCCAGGGTTGTCTGACTTTTCGACAACGAGGTGGATTGGCCCTAAGAAGACGTACTTGATTTCTGATGACTTGCTTGATATAAGATAGGGATACACCTAGTAAAAGTGATTGATCACTAGACCAGTCATTTCCGACACATTATCTGTTACACACTTGCAAATTACTAAGAAAAGTCAAAATGGGTGGAAAGATTCTCCGCGTAACAATGTTCAAAATACCTGAAAAGGAAAATCAACTCAAACTTGCTGAGAATTACAAAATGTTATCCACGGAAGCTTTGAAGGTAGGCCTCTCCCTTAGTAAAGAAAACCGCGTAAGCTACTATGGGCTGATAGTCAGTAAGGATGGCAAACCATACATTCTTTCTCTACAAGCAGGTCCAACGATCGAAGACCCGCGCTCAAGTGGTTTTACCTTCGTGGCAAAGACGGAATTCGCAAGTCTCGAAGATATGAAATACTACGACGATGAAGACCAGGTTCATCTGTCACTCAAGAAGACTGCATTGCAGATGAATATTCAAGAAATTGTCATTCTCTATGCCGAACCACTGGTGACCCTCTAAATCTGCGAGCGCTTCCGGAATTTGATGTCGACTACAATTTGGGGGGGTTTGTCCTTCTTCAGACATGTGCACCATGTGCACACAGGTCTTGAATACGAATTGTAAATATGTCTTTGTATCCAAGTATATAGTCGAGCAAAGAAAGTAGCTACTGTTACTAGGGATGGATATGGCTATAGTGCAAGGTCTTCTCATTGACTATATGGAGCAAAGAAATGCAATTCCATAGAATTAGTCTGCATATGATCAAATTTGATTGATTGTTCAAGGTCCAATTTCAATATGCTTGCTATTGTGATCTCTTGCGTTTGTATATTGAATAAATCTAGCCTTAGTGGCTTTTAACGGAACCACTTGAAGGGATAAATTTGGACCTAGGTTCATACTCCATCAGCATCTGATTTTCTGGCGGTATAAAGTACCTGACAAACCTTGCTCAAGTCCCAAACACCATTCGCATTGTAAACATCGGCCTTCAATCGTTCGACCACTTCCTCTTTTGTTGCCGCAAGGGCTACCATAGCGGAACCGATGATTTTCATAGGCTCCCCTTCTTTTGGGACGTCTGAGAGGAAAGCACCTACGGCAATCAATTTCGTCTGTGTTGAAAGTTGTTTGAGTCATTGAACACTTACCACCCATCTGCCAGAAGCCAGATTTGATACCTGGCTGCAGACCTTCGAAGTGGGACCTTTTTGCGATATCAGTTTGGCTGTTCAACATCGTCCGTAAAAAACGTACTGTCTAACTGCCATGCGCTTTTCAAGAACATCCGCATAGTCCGGGGCGACTATGAGCCATTCATACTTGGGGGCTTCTTGTGTTTCTGTGGACATTTTGATAGAGGAGTCGCTTATGTATTCTTGATATTAACCGTTGGGATTCGTACTTTTGAGCTGACGACAACCTCTGCACTTATAAGTCTTTCAATGAGAAGAGTAGTCAATGAGGGGTAACTCGGAATCTTATCAAAATGTCTTTTTAGCCCAGGCCGATTGATTTCTCTTACAGGATCATGCTTTACCATCGGTGTTAGATCTTCAGTTACGTCAACATACATGCTACTAACAACTTCGTGGGTTTCATAGCCGTATTTACCGACGTATTTCCCGCGTATTATATGGTAATATTACATTGACTCTTCTCTTTTTTGTCTTGCCACAAAGAGTGAACTGTTTGTATTTGGATATAGGATATGCCCCTCACTTGAAATAAGTCTTGCTCAAGTCTTGCACGTTATTGTTCTGTGCTAACCAATCAATTGAGCCCTCATCAGAGGCCACCAAATACAGCCTCGTAAAGGTGAGAGTAAGTATACTACTTTAGCTAGTGACTCGTGTTTTTGAGACATATGACTCCACAAGTTGAGCGCTATCACACAGGTCTTGCTTCGATTACGTGTTCAAGAGTCGGGTTTCGACAATCAGAGACACGAATTTTTATGCGATCTATTTAGATTCCACACTCCAACCCTGAAACTCTTGCCAGCTCACTCTAATCTAATAGGAGGATGGCACAACGCCTAGCCTTCCTCCATCACAGACCAGAACGCTTCCGTTCAAGTACGCTCCGGCCTTAGACGTAAGATAGAGAATCATTCCAGCAATGTCTTGGTCCTCGCCGGCACGTCCTTCCGGGACTAATTTGCCGACATCATAAGAAGTCGATGTCATCACAGACGTCATTTCAGTCATGAAAACTGTACATGTGTTAGAAATGCTCATCTTTATGTTTGTAGATGAAGAAACTTACGGCCAGGAGCAAGTATGTTAGCTCGAATACCATGAGGTACCAATGATGTTGACAGCTGCTTCATCAGATGTGTACTAGCAGCCTTACTCTGTCCATATGCAAAACGAGCTGTCGGTGCCAGGCGACCAAATCCAAGCGTGCTGCATGTTGCTATTACTTGGCTTCTTTGCGAAACATTTTTCTTCTCATTTCCAAGATGGAGAAGCTTCAGGAAAGCGAGACTGGTGTACCAATATCCAGCAGTATTCACTTCAAATGTCTTTACATAGTCCTCGACTTCGTGTTCCCAATTTATCTTGATGAAGTCATCAAGAGTACTGGCAGGCCCGAGTTTGGTAGACTCAGGACCTCCAGTGCCGGAGTTGCAGATGAGAACATTTAGATAACCAACTTCTTGTTGCACTCTATCGGCACTTTTCATAAGATCTGTTTTCGATGTGATGTCACATTGTATAGGAATGATAACATTTGGTTTGAATGCTGCGCATTCCTGAAGAGCTTCTAGTCGACGACCGAGAATGTATACTTTCTCGGCTCCATTGGCAGCAAAAGCATGCACCATCGCACGACCGATACCTATGAAAAGTAGAATAAGTCTTTGGCTCGCAATGGACGATGATCAAGATCAACCACCCACCTGATCCGCCGCCTGTAACAACAGCTACGAGGCCTTTCACATTGAATAGTTCTGCTGCCTCCATATTTAATGTCACAGTAAAGAATTTGCTCCGTGCACAATAAAACCTGTAAATGGAGAGTGGTGTGACTCTGAGGATCGCTTCTTGAGATGAGTATCAGTTGTGAATAGTGGCAGCTGAATTTTTGATCGATTACACAGACTATTTCCACAACCTAGCGACTCCACTTTGAGACATGATGTCCAGACCCTGAATACGAAGTTGAGATGTTCTGTTCAGTACCGTAAATCACTTACAATACTTTCGTAACAATACACACTATACACGTCTCTTTTTGTAAATGACAGCAAAGTAACATTACGCTTATAGGGGGGTGCGGGACCGCACACGGGCCGCCCTTAGCCCTAAGTTCTTTACTCATACACTTATTGAGACCCAGTCATACGGAGTTGTTGCTTCAGTAATTATTCTTCTGAAAGATTCCTCATTCGGCTATTCCTGTTCTTCCTATCTGACCCTGACCTTCAACATCGAAAAGCACTCCGTAATGATCAAAAAGAATAAAAATAATCGCCGCGTTTAAATGATAATCGAGGTCCTCGAGCCCCATCGTAACCATCAGTGCTTATCCTCTAACATTGCTGCAATGGGTTCTACAAAAAGAGATCAGTCTTTCATTCTTTACTTCGGTGATCAGACCGAAAAAAAAATCCCATTTGAGGAACTCTTTCAATACTCCAAAGAATCTGACAGGACGAGACAATTCCTGCAAAATGCTCTCTATTCGCTTCGACTCGTGATTGAAACTCTAAATGAGCCGGAAAGGTCTAAATACAAGTTTGACTCCTTCGAGGAAGCTTTAAAGCGGCTAGCAACGGACCCTTCACCAGATGTAGTCTTACGAACTACAGTCTTATGCGCAGCTCAGCTAGGTTATTTGATAGCGTATGCCAGAAACAATGGATGGATAATTGTCTGACTATTGCTGACCCCCCGCGCAGTGTCTTGGAGAGAGATCCAGAATTACGTGAAACGTGGGCTGCACAGAAGACAATAATTGTTGCCTCATGTGCCGGTCAATTACCAGCTGCCATAGCCGCCAGTTCTCACTCAATAGATGAGCTTGTTGATCTGGCTCCGGAGACTGTGGCAATTGCTTTTAGGATCGGCATGGATGTAGACAAACGAACCACTTCACTTGGCGATGACCGTAGCCAAAGCTGGGCTAAAGCGGTTTTCGGGGTTTCGGCATCCGATGCTCAGAAGGAGGTTGACAAGTTTCTCCTGGGCGAAGTAAGTCTATTAACAGCTTGCCGCGTTTCCCTGATCTACCTGTCGTGACTATACTAAAACCTTTAAGGGCATCGATGCGAAGAAAGGAGTCTATGTTGCTGCAACTTCTGCCTGGGCAACCACTGTCGTAGGGCCACCCCCGGTACTAAATTTGTTCTTTTCTAGAGATCCATTCAACGGTGCACGGCAGGTGGATCTTCCTATCACGGCGATATTCCATGCGTCACATCTCGACAGACCAGATACTACCGCTATCATTGGAACAAATACTGTCTTCCAAGGCTTTTCATTGGAACATTCAAACTTCTTTTCTTGCTCTTCTGGTCTGCCATTCCAGTCTCAGAGCTTGACAAGCCTTATAGAAGAAGCAATTCTGAATATCACACACAGAATGACTGATAATGAGAGGATGTTTCGTGAGGTACAGTCTGTGATAGTGGGTCGAACAGTTTGCATTAAGCCTATAGTTGGTGAAAGCGGTGGTGATCGACTGAAAAAAGTGCTTGTGGCATCGGAGGCCTATGTTGAGAGAACCTCTCTCCTCGATCAGTAACTTCTTGATTTGAAAACGAACATTGTGAAGTGAAGTTTACATATTCCAAAAAACCTTTGGTGTCATTCAATTCCGTGATATCGATTTATGTTGGTCGAAGAGATGGTAAATCATGGAAATAAGTACTTTCAGTATATCTCATTTACAAATACAAAGAGCGAGCCACGTCTATAGGGTGTAAAAAGTGAAGAATATTGAAAAAGCGTTGTAAAGAAAGCAAGGTCAAATAATCTTATCCAATTTTTTCGTCAGAAATACATGAACCATACAACATGTAAGCGTAATAATAACAATTTATTTCTGGAAGATTCCTGAGAGGTACTGGCCAGCATCCTCTCCAACGTAGCCTACATAAGCATCAGGCCGGATGACAACTCCTCGAACCCATTCAGGCAATGGTGTGTCATTGTATGATAATCTTTTGGAGGTTCCATCCTGTTCTTCTCTGTGGCCATTAGCAGTTTTGTCGTCAATTAAATCCCAGACATCGGAAAATGGTATAGCAACGTCCGGAATCTTGACCTCAGCGTTATTGACGCGAAGGACCGTGAATGAGCTGTATTTAAGGACTTGATACAAGCGAATTGTACTGCCATCACCTCGGGTGAGGGTCAGATCAGGACAACGAAATCCTGGTACAAAAGGATCGGCATCCGCTCCTGAAACGGTTTGGGTGTCTCTCAAGTATTTGATTCCTCCTCCTATTCATTGTCGTCAGCAACATAAATCATGCGTCATGTCCTCAAACTATACCTGTGATATATGCTGCATTCTTCTCCACAATCTCCACGTATTCTGTAGCCGTTCTCAGAGTACTACGAACCAATTTTGCAGCAACGGAGAGCACATCAGCAGCAATATTTCTGCGCTCGAGTTCGTAGGTCTTGACCAAAGACTCATAGCCTTTGGTCCCAAGGTACAATCTCCATACCAAGGCGAAGGCATCTGAGATTCCTGTGTTCAACCCTTGCCCACCATTAACAGCATGTACATGGGCGGCATCTCCTGCAAGAGCGATGCGGCCACCAGAAGAGAAATACGACCTTGCGAGACGTTCCTTGACTAAACAAGAGTAAATGATCTTAGCACACAGAGCACAGCTCATATGTTGGGAGGACAGAAACTCATACTTTCGAATGTACTGAACCACTCGGTTTTCGGGAAGTCCACCTTATAAGGGGCCAGGAATTTGCGAATCTCTTTTTCAGAATTTTCCTGCGTGATTTCATCGTCTAGTAAGATATAGAATCTTGCCAGACCGCGCTCCCTAAGTTTTGAAAGAGTTCCTGATTAGACGGCATTCCCCCACGAGAAAGTGTTTTGAGCAATTACACAAACTTACCTAGGAATCCACGATACTCTTGCTTGGCCATCAACTTGGAAGGTGATGATTTCTGGGCATAGAGGAAAGTCAGTGTCTAGGAATGTGTCAAGCACGGCCCACACCATTTCTGGCTTGGTTCCTTCGAAAGGAATGTTCAGAATCTGCCGGGCCTTAGATCTAGCTCCGTCTGCAGCAATGACATATTTGCTTTCAACAATCATATTGTCAAGTACAGCAGTTACTTTGTCGTCTGTCTCAATCAAATCTTGGAGTTGACTCTTGTACATAACCGGAGTATCCAAGATCTTTGCGAGATGCTGCATAATAACCGGTTGTCCAAGCATGAGAAAGTTTGGGTGTGTGGTGTGCTTCAGTGACGTCCACCAGTGGCTCTGTCGGGAGATAAACTCTCCATTCGCAAAAGTCGAACTTGCTGTTTTTGATTAATTTCATCATGACCCTGGAATTGGACTTTTCTTACTGTTGCATTTCAGACCAAGTTCCTGCAGACTTGGAAGAATACCCAGCATATCAAAGTAATCTTGTGTTCGACTGTTTAAGGCATCGGCACGGCCGACTTTGAGGGGTTCGTCTCCCTGGTCTATTATTGTACGATTGTTAACAAAAACTACTTTGACATATTTCAGGATGTGTACTCACCAACAATGCAGACGGTCAATCCAAGCTGTCTTGCAAGCACAGCACTCGCCAAACCGGTTGGGCCGGCTAAATCACTTGTCAGAGCTTCCTTTAGCAGCATTCAAAGATGGTTTCTTACCACCGATGATGGTGACATCAACTGTTTTTGTTGATGAGCCTGACATTTTCAGGTTCTTTTCCAACAATGTAAAAAAAAATAAGAGCTGGTTAATGTGATCCGGCACTTAGATGTGTTATTGAAGCAATTGAGCAAGTTTCCGGGCCTCGAGTTGTATGATCGACTGGACGCCCTTCAAAATCAATGCCACCTGTCAAATTTTAGTATTTCAATAAGTCTACCAACAAAGAACGTAAATGCCTTCGGTGAAAAAGTCTTGATTAGGAAATAGCATACTCATCAGTTGTTCGTATTGACTATTATATCTGAGGCTTGCGTGACGACATCAGTCGCATTGCTTTACGAGGACATCAGCGAATGTGAAGCGTCGATGAAGCTTGCGATTACATAGTGGCGATCGTATCACTCTTACTGAACGTTTAGATCGAGAATTAAGTCCCTAGGTATCATATTAGCAACTTACTAATGGTAGATGTAAGTCTTGCATTAGACACTGTTACCGCATTCAAGATCGATGGCAATATCCCTGCATAGGCTGGGCTACTTTGCCGTGATCTCGTCAAAAGGAACATCATCGACTTCCCATTCGGTCTTGGTCTCAACGATTGATCTATGAGTAATATTCGTTTCCGGAATATATTCTGAGGCGTACGGATCAATACCACTTGCATCGATGTATCGAGCGTTATTACTGAAACGTCGAATTTTTTTGTCATAACATACGGTTGTAATATTACCCTAGTAACGTTATGTTCGGTATGGAGTCGGCTTAGCATACCATATCATTCGAAGAATCGGAGACTTCGGTGTAACTTTTGACTGAATCCAACAGATAAGATTCATTACGTAGTCTGCTCTCGACCTAGGGTGCTCTTGCATATAGTGGTCGTCGAATTATTGAAATCTAGTCTCTTGAACGCCAATGAGATGTACTCATTTTTGAAGACTAGGTGAATGTGACCCCATCACAACGTCGAAGGATCATTTGCATATCTTTACAGGTGTTTCAGATGGATACGAACTTAGGAACTAATCCTGAAAGTGACATTTTTGCCGTGGTCCAATAGGAATTGATATTGGGAGTGCTTGCCTGTGAGCTCTCTAGTGGTTAGCTACTAAAGACCACCGCTTCGCAGGTAGCAAGGGCCATATCTGCAGGGCAGTGGGACTTGATGTTCCAGGTTGTCGAAAATTGCAACCTTTCACGGTTGTCCGAGCTGTGAAAAAAAGGATCACTCGGCTATGACCAGGTATATGACAGGGGGAAACCAGAACCTTCTGGGACCTGAAGATTACGATATTGATACTGTGTTTCCATATTGAAGTATTTGCAGGACTTGGGTTATAACTGAGCGGAGTTCACCGGTATTGACCTATTAAACACACTAAGAGACGAGCAATGCATGTGTAGGGCCGTATCGCCTAGCGAGCGAGCTAAAATACGGAAAGCATGCAGATACGAACGGAAATCTGTATCTAAGAAGGTTAATGGTCCCCTATCTGCAAGAGCGGCCCCATAATCTCCGCAGCTCCGAACTCAAAATCGACGTATCGAAGCATGGGTTCGTAGTGTAATTTAACGTCTTCGATTGCAATTCGAGACAGTGATGTCTCCATCCGGTAGGTGACATTTCGAAGTGCATACATCTGCACTCCATGAATGATCGTCTTCGTAATGGCGAATATTCTGATGCTTAGCGTACACATGGCTTGATGAGTGGAGAATCATAGGCTGAAGATCTGTGCAGAACCTGGTCCCGGGACTCGGGAAAATAGACACAAGGCACCATGTTCGATCAACCAGAAACTAGTAATAGACTTAAGGCACGGTCAGAACGCATTAGTACCATAAACATGATACAATTCAATGAGGTAATGTATCGAGTATCTCTGGTTTTGGCCCCCGAAACGAGCTCAGACTCACTTCCTATTTCAGATTTTAGTAAAAGACTGAGTAGAAGAAAGGGTTACTAGTGCCTTCTTCTGCAGATTCTGCACAATGCACGTATCCTAGCTGCCAACTTCGGTGCAAATCATATTGCATACTGACTTCCAGTCTTAGAAATATCTTTCCATGCATAATAGGCATTGTACATTCATGCGCCTGGAAGTCGTCATTGCCATAGGTGGCGGCTAGGTAGCATGAACGATCCCTGCAGATTTGGGAAGAATTCATCAGGCTAATATCTGGATGAAGCAAGTCTCAGCGCGGCTGATTAATGCCAATCGTCTGAAGCATCCACTAGTGAGTGAACCCTAGAAAGTTGTTGTGACATAGGGGAAATTGACGCTTTCGGGGCTGGCCGGCAGCTTCACGTATAGAAAACGATATAATCCACCGTCCGATATATCGACTGGAAGATCCTTATCATCATCGTCACACTCGTCTTATCTCAATACCCATCTCCAATCAAGTACGCAGTCATTAGCTTGACGTTGCTCTTTGTATGCTTATCTGTTGTCGATATCAACCTCTTTTTCTGGACCTTAACGCACATCCCATTCATAGACGAAGATGGCTCCAGAACTTATGATGCACACTACAACGGACGTGGCACCCATAGACACCAAGAAGGATGTGAAAGGCAGCTTCGCAGGGGCCAATATGGCTCTCCCATCTCACACGGAGGTCCAGAAAGACTTGGACAATGCGGCACTCCTTATAAGTAATGAAATTTTCGGATTGATAGACAGCTACAGGCAGCCTCTGCCTGGCGATATGCCCGATCTCCGCTTACAAGGTCGAGCCTTATTCACACAGGTGATCTACCGCCGTGTAGTGAGAGGGGAGAAGATACCTATGGTTTTGCCGGCGTTTCCGTTCAAATCTCCTAACGCACAGGCCAAAGTGCTGGGTGTCCTGCCTGACAAAGCTGAGGAGGTTGCTCTTCAGTGTCTCGATGGCTTGTGCAAAAATATCGAACGCATTTATGCCCCCGGTGCTGAGCTTTTTATTGTTTCTGACGGTATCGTATACAGCGGTATGTCAATCCCATCGAATTGAGTGAGTCGTCCCCTCTGATGTCAATACTGATGCGTACCCAAAAGATATCCTTGGCGTCCCATGCAAGGACGTCTGGAACTATGGAAGTGGCCTGCGGTCCTTTGCAGAGAGAAGGCTTGACAATATCCACTTCGTCCGTATATCAACTTTGACTGGCAGTGAGGAGCCTCTTACTTGTGAAGAGTACGAGGCACAGTCACCGAAGCTGCGAGAGAAACTGATTGAGCTTTATCTTCCATCGGACTATAATGTTCAAGACCAGAAAGCAAACGATAACAATGTTCTTGCAACGTACAAAGGCTACTGCAAGTTTTTGCTTCTTGATCTTGCTAACAACCCCGAATTCGCCGGGCTCAGTAAGAATGCTATGAAGAAGAAAGCCTCGATCCTAGCAGAAAAGATGCTTATTCGTGGAAAGGTGTGTTGAGCCCCATGGTTATCAGAATGACCAAGCTCGCTGATCTTTAATACCTGCAAGGCTTTTGCTGCGGCGATCCGGGATAATTTCACTGAACACGTTCGCCTGTCAATTCATCCATCTAATGGACAGGATAAAGTATCCATATCTGTGATTGGACAAACCACGGGACTGGCAATGAGCCCGTGGCATGGCACGCTCGTAGTGTCGCACGATGGCTCTTTCAGTATCAAGCATCGTCAAGAGCTAGAGTCTGATTCGAAGTATGAGTTGGTTTACCAAAAGGGCAAACCTTCTTACTTTCGTGAGAAGTCGGACATTTATCATTGGGGCAACGATGAAATTGACTTTGAGCCCGCATACCCATGCGGTTGGTATATCACTGCTCCTGCATCCAGCGGATTGACCTTTGACGACGTTGACATGAAGAAGTTGCGTCAACTGGGAGAACTCAATTCTCCGGTTGTTCTCCGTGGATTTAAAGATACTAACAACAGGGAACTGTTTGAGAAAAAGGCCGAGGAAATGGGTAATGTTCAATCATGGATCTTCGGCAAGGTGCTCGAGGTACAAGACGGAGGCAGCGAAACTGGAGGTCTCAACAACGTGCTGAGCGCCGAAGCCATGCCGATGCACTTTGATGGTCTTTTCAACACGAAAATCATCACCGATGAGGCTGGCAACGAAAAACGCGTTTCTGCATACCCAAGGTAAGCTGCTATAATTCTGCAGAAGAATCATAATCATTCGATACTGATGGCATACTACACAGATTCCAAATGTTTTCCTCATTGATCCCTGCACCCAAAGGAACTGGAAAGACACTATTCGCATCTTCTCGTCGGTTGCTTCAGGTCCTTGAGAGAGATTACACAGTGGACCAGCTCACAGCCGTTACCTGGGAGTGTCAAACAGATGCATTCAATGCAACTGTGCTCAGAGAGATGCCATTATGGGTCCCTCATCCTGAAAACCAAAAGCTCTGCGTACGGTATCATGAGCCCTGGCCCAAGAGCCGTACCAAGTTTGACGCCACTGAGGTGCGCATGAACAACGCACCGGACGACCTTGGAAAGAAGATCGATGCCGCGCTATATGACAGCCGTGTTTGCAACTACTTGCAATTCGGCGAAAACGAAATCATCGTCAGCGATAATATCTTGATGATGCATACCCGTGAAGCGTATCCTCCAGGAAGTCCCCGACGCTTCTGGAGAATCCACGTCAACTAGACGTCATAATAAGTGAAGTTTGTCTTTGGTTTTTGTATATTTCTGTATGAGTTTGAAGTCGGAAGGACAGCAAAATAAGATTGAATCGCCGTGAAGCTGGTATTCGCAATGGAAAAAGTCATCAGAGAATGGTCCTGAAGTTCCTGAGAGACAGAAGGGTCAAGAAATTACTTCAATGTTAGTTCTTGTTATTTTTCTCAAGTATATCTAAACTAAAATTCGTTCCATTCTGAAAGAAAAGATCAATCCAAATAGACAAGATGTACTCGATGGGCTGCATGGAGTGGATGAAGTTGTGTTTTAACGCTAGCTTATTGATCAAATACAAGCACGTCGACGACGTCCCGCATGTTGACCTAATCCCATTCAAGTATGGTGACCACCAGAAGCCCTAATCCTGGTGCCGCAAGGACATTTCATTGAGATACATTCTAATCATAGACAACAGGAGTGATGTGCATGTTCGAATCAAAGCCATTGCATTGCATGGTATTATATTAAAGGCTTTTGGAGCATGTAGAAAGTCGAGGATGAGTTGCTTGATTTCGCGAAATTTAGATGGTTCTTCGGATGTTCAACATTCACACATTGAACCCCTACAATGACAGCTAGGCATCAGAGTCACCTCCATAGACCGGAGACCTCCTGGCCTCGAGTCTCGATAACTCTTTGATTGATGGATTGTCACCTACTTGGGCCAAACGATTTTCGATGAAGCCATAATGATCTTGGGTCATATTTAGGGGACTACTTGATAAGCGTATACTGACTAGATTAAGAGGTTCTAAATAAAGAGGTTCAAAACACTATCATTCCGCCTAGGTTCTATTGTCAATCTATGATAAATCAGTCTTTCCTAACATGATCCAATTCTTTCAATCGCACATAACATTGTCGTGGCTCATTCGTCATAATCAAGACTGACTTATAGCTTGACAGCGAAGCCGGACATGGCAAGAGCTCAAAATTCCACAAAATCAGCACCAACAGAATCCTCATTTCCACGTAAACGAGTCTTTTCCCGTAGCATGCTCTTGTGCCTAGACCAAAAGCCATCTGAGGACCTGCAGTTGGATCGAAATCACCGTCCACCATCCAACGGTCAGGTCTGAAGAGAGTTACGTCTTCCGGGTCCCAAGCTCGATCTCTCCCTTCTTTAATGGTTTGCTGGCTACTTGGGCTTCGTAGTTTATCGTCTATGTCAAACCCTGGACTCATCATACTCGGCCCTGTCACTAGACAGGTGATTATGGTTCCTTTGGGTATCTTGTGGCCCAAGATCTCGGTATCCACTAGGGCCTGGCGATCGACAACCGGGGCAGTACCAGAGCAACGAAGTACTTCTTCCATTGTAGCGTTGAGAAAAGGCACGTGCTTGCTCGTAATCTCCTGAATGTTAGGATTGCGGCCCTCGGCTTTCGCATCTGCGTACACATTTAACATGGCCGTTCGTAGTTTTGTTTGTATACTCGGTTCATCTGCCAAAAATTTGAGCGCCCACGAGACAGTTGTGCTTGTCGTCTCGTAGCCAGCAAATACGAAGCCAAAGATCTACATTCAAGGGTTCACTTTAGCTTTGATAGCAAGATATTGAGGGAAGGAAGTAGTTATTGACGTACCTCATCAATCATGATGCGTGAGAAGTAGTCAGGCTTCCGCTGTTCCTTCTCTGCGAATGATCTCTCCTTCATCACCAGATGATCAACAGCGGACTTGATCACCACATCCTCGTCGCTACGTGTCTCGTGCAGTCTTTTGACGGCACCCCTCAATTCCTTCGTGACGTATTCTTCTTTTATCTTCGTCGCTCTCCGGACGCCTGGTCTCAGACTTACGAGCGTTCTGGTTAATGCAGGAATTGGCTTCCCCTGAATTTCTCCAACGGTCTCCGTCAGATCGACTGTGGCCTGAATCACCTTGTCCAATTTTCCTTCCGGAAATTCAATGGGTGTGTTGGGATCGGTACAATTTCTCAGCTTCTCGATGTCTTTGGCATCCAAATTCTTGACCGCTTCAAAGTTAGGTTTAGTCATCCCATGCTCAAAGTCTTCACCATAGGTAAAAGCCAACACAGCATCTAGTGATACATGATTGATGTCCTCGTTTGCTTGGAAGGGCTTGCCCTCCGCGATTCTACACTTGGAATACCACAAATCAATCATCAGTTCAACGCGCTGGTATATAACAGGACCTGCAACATTGTGTAGAAACGAGGGACCCATCAGATCTTGCACGAGGCGTCGTTGACCTCTCCAGCCTCCCTCGGTTGACAGGTGGATATGATGTTCGGGGACAAGTCCCTTGACCAAGTCGCTCAGCGACGGTGAACGGTCGAACTCTTTTCGTGTGATAAGTAGGTCATGTGCTTCGCGGAAGTCGGCCAAGATCAGCAAAGGTGTGCTCAGCGGTTTGATAAAGACCTGAATCAAGGGCGCATTGAGCTTTATCATCGATTCCTTGAGGTAGGTGATAAAGGTGCCATCGGTATTCTTGATGTGCGAAATCACGTCAGGTACATCGCCCAGCAGTCTATGAGCAGATGCTTCATTATACGGAATGCCGGGGAAAGGTTTCGGCAAAGCCAGCCGGTAAAGTGACCGCAAAACAAAAACTGCAATACTGGCTACTCCAATGAGGGCGAGGAGCGTTGACGACTCGGGGAATCTCCCATGGAGCTTCTCGTCCTGCACATAAACATGGCTCAAGTTGCTTGAAAAAGCCATTGTTAGAAATTTGCCTCCTGTCGACAAGATACTCTATCTGAAGGCGATAGGCCTCTGTTTAAATCATTCATTCAGTCACCTCTTCATTCAGTCGGCGAAGTTCAGGACCTCTATATACTTACATAGCGTTCATGTCAGATATAACAGACATCAACTATGGAATCCTTTCACGAAGCCCGGGCATCAATAATCCGGAGCTATGAGGCGCACTCTTACATGCATGGGCCGATGCACCGAATACAAATCATTGATGTGAACATGTTACTCTCACATAAGCTTGAAATCAGTTGACAAGCTATGGATGATAAACTTCCATGTTCGTACAATTTTGAGTCTTAGCGCGCTTCCAACTATAGCGGACCTTACCCATAATTCTACAAGTGTCAAGTTAGTGAATTGAGTCCCACAAACGAATCTGCTCAGTCACGGTGTCGGAACCGCGCCACTTTCATGTTGTGGGCTGCAAGCATCTATAGTAGTATAACCCTAACAATAGCATTGACGGAGCAGGGCCGCTATCGACCGGCCGACAGCAATTCCATCAATGAAATTTAGCTATCTCGGGTGCCTTTTGCTGACATTGGGTTGATAAAGTATAAACTTTCTCAAATGGCTGTCCAATCAGCAATAGTTCCCCTGAGCCTGTACGAAGGAATAGCGCACGACAGCGGGCCGCGAGCTCCCCGCATGTTCTAGAAGGCGCAAAGAGAGCCCCCGAATCCCGACAGGGCTGGAAACACTTTCCTCAAAATGAACGCGAAAGACGAGCTGGTGATGGTGTCGCGGAGAGCTTTCGTATGACAATTCGGGATTCGGTGCATTCGTCCGGCGAGACTGTGGAAACATGGCATGGGGCACATACCGAAATTTCGGAACTAAGTTTGAGCCTGTCGATATCGACATCGACGTTGACTTTCAGCAGGCGAATCAAACGCTGATCCGAACAGCAAAAAACTCCATCTTTGGTTGGCTGTTGTTCGCCGTCAGCTTTCAATTGCAATCTACGGAGTATTGTTCAACAATAATCGTAGATGGCGTACTCCTTTGATGGCAATGTTGATGGCTCTTGACCTAGCTACAATCTCACCCATTGAGGATTCTGCATTTTCGGTCAAGATATGATGCTTAGAACAAGCCCCTAGTTTTTGAGACCTGTAACAAACTGCATTACAACACATGAACTGAGACGAGGAACTGGTCGCGCGTGGTGCCTCGGACATAGATCGTCCTCAGTAGTCGGTACCACATGAAAGCGGATGCACCATTCAGATACAACATGGTATGAACTTCATAATCTCAGCTCTTTCCACCTTCTTCCACCTTCGAAGTGAAACAGATATTGCGTGAAGCACGGGGATAAAAGATGAAGTTAGAGACGAAGGGATGATTTACAGATTCGGTTGCGCTAGTCCTTGAAAGGTTAGCGGGGATCCATCGGCATGCCGATGGATTACCTAATCAAGCAGTGAGAATTGGCTGCCTAGGCCCTAAGGCACTACGGCCAGGGTCGATAGACTCGATACGTCACAGCTCAGCCTCAGTCTGAGAGCCAAGCCACACAAGGGGGATTATTTGTTGCATGACAGACACCGAGACCATCAACGACAACAACGACATGCCACCCCAACCGACTGGACAGAAATTCCATGTCACTCTGTGGTGATGTGCTTGCTTGTCTTTCATGGCGGAATCTGCGTCTCCCTCATCCCCCGTCGAAGCTCGGTCTCTATCTTCGATCACATCGATAGCTGCAAACCCCCCCGCATACCCGCGAAACCCGACGCAAGCGAAACTTGATCGCGTCGAGCTGTACATTGTGAAGGTACCTGGAAGTAAAGGTTGAAACATCGAAACGTCCATATTTGCTTTCTGGTGTCTGTTTTGTTTTATTTTTTTTTGAAAAAGGTCGCGGTTTCTAACAGGACAGGTGCTATCGACCGTCGTGTGATTAGATGTGGTGTTGACTCCACTCAAACCTCCAACCAAGTCGAACATATCCATTGAAGCCATTAACTCCTCGCTATATTACCTACATGTGGCTACCGAAGAAGACGAGGGTGTTCTGCGGTCTATAGAGTCAGAGCAAAGGGAGTATTCTCACGATGCCCTTGCTGGGTCTCGTCTTTCGAGCGAAACCGTCTCACGTTTGAACGATTTCCATCGAAAGCCTGTAAGTGGGCAGGATGCTGCAACAACGCCGTATCCTCCTCCTCCTCCTCCTCCTCCGCCGCCGCCGCCGCCACCACCACATCGAGAAAATTTCACTAGCTATCGAACCTACTCCGCCAAGGATGAGAAGACCCCTCGGATCCCTCGCAAAAATGTACATGAGTCCTATTCTCCAATCACTCAGCCGAAACAGAACACAGCCCCGCGAGACTTTGCGATACCCCGACGACCAGTATCATCAGGCAATGCGACACTCGTTACACCTGTGTCAGCCGAGCTGAACACTGGGCAGAGATTTTCATTTGATGGGCCACGGCCTTCCATTGAAGATGTTCGGCCACATCAGTCCCATGTTCAGGAGAACCTCTCGCCTGGAGATATACTTAACAACCAAAATCTAGGCTCTCCTTTTCGCATAACGCTTATTCGTCGTGATGTTGCTTCTGGCAATCAATGGAACGTTGCTACCATGTCGAGCTCGAGGGAGGACAAGGGCGTAATTCATGTCGAAATATCGAGCCCGGGATATGGAAAATTCATGAACAATGTTCGCGTTGCTGCGAATACCACGGGCCAGGGCGTCACCAATGCAGCAGGTGAGGGACAGAATGCAGCAGAGGTCCTGAAGCGGATGGCCCAGAATATGATGCAAGATGAGAATGGTACTGGGAAAAGAATATTCTATCGAGACATAACGCCAGTCAAACACGAGCTCTCCAATCATTCATTGTCGGAAGTGCTCTTCAATCGACACTCCGGGTCGGCCGAGACTCCGAAACTTTCACAATATGTATCTGCCAAAGTCAATCGGGGATACTATTCATTCAAATCGCCATGGGGTGGAACCTGTTCGTTCGTGGCCAGTGTGAATGGCGGCAGTCTCAAGTGTAAACATACAATACCTGGTCCAGCAGTGAGTGCTGAGGCGGGGGTCAGCGGTAGTGGCCAGAGCCCCGAAGTGACGGTCTCAGAGCTACGATACAACATTCCCTTTGCTCTGGAGCAGTCCTTTCGGCCCCCTTCCATCTTGAACGTCAACGGCAACAGCAAAAGCCCGGGAGAAAAGGGCAAGGGCAAGCGCGCAGCCTTAAGCCAGCTGATCACGACAAACATACAAAAGGTCCATCACCATGCCCGTTCTCGCTCTCGTTCATATTCGCAAGGCGGAACGCAGACCCCTAGCCTGACCGTCGCACGCGGCAGCGGAGACGACCAGTCGCCTGCATCCGTAGTTCCTGCTGACGACGAAGCTCGACTCGACTTTTCGCTGGCGAGAGAACATGGTGGCGGTGGCATGAGTGGCAAAAGCGCTAAATTGGGCAAGCTGATTATTGAGGACGAGGGTATAAAGATGATTGATCTGGTCGTCGCAGCATCAATGGGCGTTTGGTGGCGATCGACCTATCAGCCTTCGTAACTGGGCATTTTCTTCCTATATACGTGGCTAGAGATTTTGACTTCTACATAATAGCATGCCTTATCTTTCATGGGCGAAGCATGATGTTTTCATGGAAAGTGCGAAGTTCTTCTCATTAGTAGGGTCGAGACGTGAACCATCCGCCCTACTTTCCCAACCCTAAATGCGTAGCTTTACCAGCTGAAACATCACCGCGGCTTGGTCTCAGAAAGGTTCTCAACTCCAGCCAGCTTCGAACTTGACTTTTGCTAGCATCAATATGAAAGAACAACTTGTCTTTCATAGCGACAATAAAGAAAAAAAAATAGATCCTCGCCTGGTCTACGCCCTGTTTGTGTGGGGAAAGGTCGCAGTGCAAATCTTCAATCATGCCACAGCGACGAATGAAAGAGTCTAGATGATTAGCAGCGCAGCCAGTGTAATCTCCGAAGTGCGCGTTCAGGCAAAGACTGCAAGTTGCAGAGGCCCAATCAGGTCACCTTTGCGCCTTTTCTTTTTTCCTCTCTCTCTCCCTGGATGTCTGCCCCTCGTTTGCCCCCTCCTCAAGTGTCCTCTCCTTTTGTGCTCACTGCTCAGCAAATAAGTCACTCAGCAGTCGGCCGGAATTGTGCTAACTGTCGTCGTATCTGTCCTTGAGCCCACAGTAATCGCTAGATTGACAGGCGCCCAGACTTCACTCTCGACACGTCACGAGCGCCCTATCACTTCAAAATCTCCAGGCAGTCACAGTCAGCTGCGTAGCCCTTGTGTTGTTGCTTCGCTGTATTAGCACCGTTCGACTCCGTTTAAGAGAATAAAGAGCAGTAAAGAAAAGAAAAGGTATACATACCTTATCGGGTCCCCACCACAGCTGGTTGATGGAACTGCGGGGCGCTGCCGCCTGCCTCGCGGTCGATCAGCTCACCATATTTACTCTGCCCTACTCGACTTTTCACTCTTTGCTTCTTTTCATCTACTGACATCCCTCTTCTCAAGGGACTCTACCCCTTTGGCGACCAACGTCCGCTCGTTATATAGCTATATACTGCGAATCGCTTACCGTTAACTATCCTCGCGACGGACCGCATCGGCTTCCCCTCCTGACGCCATCCCCGCTCAGCGCTACGAGCAGCTTCCTCACACACAGCAACATCAAGAATCGAGCGAAACAAATATAACCACCATGTCGGATCTCCAAGGGCGAAAGGTCTTTAAGGTGTTCAACCAAGACTTTGTCGTTGATGAGCGGTACAATGTGACCAAGGAGCTGGGCCAAGGTGCCTACGGTATCGTCTGGTACGTTATTCGAGACTTTTTCGGGTCGCACCAAAACAAATTTCCTCTTTAGGGGGGGTCGGTTATCGGTCGCTGTGTCAGACAGCGAGCTGAATGTGCACCTCTTCATGGACGTGGAAAAGCACAAGCTCAGAGCCGTTGTCCGGCTCTCGCGCCTTTGGGGCCAGACATACGACCTCCTCCCGCCTATTCAGTTTAGAGGAGGCTGTGTTTCTGGTTTTGTTTCTGTCTTTTCTTCTTATGCATCATACTGACTTGTACCATAGCGCTGCCGTGAACACCCAGACGAACGAGGGTGTCGCTATTAAGAAAGTCACCAATGTTTTCAGCAAGAAGATTCTCGCAAAGCGTGCTCTGAGAGAAATCAAACTACTGCAGCACTTCCGCGGCCATCGCAATGTATGCTCCATGAGATACGAAGCTACTGCGTACAACTGCTGACAATGCTAGATTGCTTGCTTGTATGACATGGACATTCCGCGCCCAGACAACTTCAACGAAACTTACTTATACGAGGGTGCGTCTCCTGAGCCATTCATATCTCAGGCTGAGATGCTGACCTGCGGTGATATCAGAATTGATGGAGTGTGACTTGGCTGCCATTATTCGATCCGGCCAGCCCTTAACAGATGCCCACTTTCAGTCTTTTATTTACCAAATTCTTTGCGGCTTAAAGTACATTCACTCGGCCAACGTGTTGCATCGCGATTTGAAGCCTGGAAACCTGCTCGTCAATGCCGACTGCGAACTCAAGATTTGTGATTTCGGTCTCGCTCGAGGTTTCTCGATCGACCCAGAGGAAAACGCTGGATATATGACTGAATACGTCGCTACTAGATGGTACCGTGCTCCTGAGATCATGTTGAGCTTTCAGAGCTACACGAAAGCTAGTATGTGCCCGTTTTGCCATCAATATGATAGCTTTTGGCTTCTGTCTGACGTTGAATCTAGTTGATGTTTGGTCGGTGGGCTGCATTCTCGCCGAACTTTTGGGTGGTCGTCCATTTTTCAAGGGCCGAGACTACGTCGACCAGCTCAACCAAATCCTGCATTACCTCGGTACACCTGCTGAAGAGACCCTTTCCCGCATCGGATCGCCTCGTGCACAGGAGTACGTACGTAACCTCCCATTCATGCCGAAGATTCCCTTCCAGCGTCTCTTCCCTCAAGCCAACCCCGACGCCCTTGACCTTCTCGACCGTATGCTCGCATTCGACCCGTCGAAACGTATCTCCGTCGAAGAAGCATTAGAACATCGCTATCTCCACATCTGGCACGATGCCTCCGATGAGCCCTCATGCCCGACAACTTTCGACTTCCACTTCGAAGTCGTCGACGACGTCGGTGAGATGCGTAAGATGATTCTGGATGAAGTCATTAACTTCCGCGCCCACGTTCGCCAACAACAGCAAGCCGCATACCAGAACCAACAGTCGCAGCAAGTGCCACAAAATGTGCCCATACCAGAACACAATCAAGGCCCATGGAAGCAAGAGGATCCCCGCCCGCAGGAGGCGCCTCTCCCAGGCTCGGTTCAGAACGATCTCGAGGCATCTCTTCAGCGTGGTAGTGACTTTCTACACTGAACAGATGACTTTTAGTTAATTTGCTTATTTTCGAACCGGTGGCCTTCTCTCGAGCCCTCTTGTTGCCATGATCTATCGCCGGCTTTGATTGAGGGCAGTTCCAACATCTCCATTCACAATAGACAAATCATACTGAATTCTAAGCTGCATCCATTTGTCTATTATCAGACTTGCACTGAACTACCACCGGCAATGCCATGTATATGATTGTCTCTTTTCGACCGCATTGCTTCATTGAACGTGTCTTTGTGAATCCACTCTCCTTGATTTTGTTCTGGAACAGGCCTTGATTTGCGGCTTCGATTTGGTTCTTCGTCATGTCATGTCATGTCTGTCGTGAGGTATAGTGGCCAGGCCCGTCGACAATAAGTGTACCTACTACATAACAAGTATCTTATGCACGATTTACTCGAGCTATTGGTAAAACAAGCGTGCTGATTCCATGCAAAGTCTCTTGATTCATTTACTTATGCTCAGTATGTCTGCCCGTCAATATGAAATCTTCAAGGACGTAGCATTGATCAATGTATGTATATACATGAACCATTCATTTCTTCAACGCCAACGGCCAACATGCCATGCAGAGACAAAAGTCGAAAAGTCAGAAAAACGAAACGGGGTATGTGAAAGAAAGTCTATGATTGGGATTCGTAACGATCATCATGACAGTGAGAATAGGTGTAGAATATGGACAGAGAACCTTCGCCGACCAGAAGGCCAGGTTAGGATGCGTAAAATATGCTAAGATGCTAAGATGCATCGACAGGAGCGCCAATGGTGATACTCATTTGGTCCACAGATCCTTTACGTTTCAAAGGAATAGCGGTTGGTGAAAGAGGGGATGTAGGATCAGAGGTCGAAACTATTCATTGCAACAAGTCAGCCTGAGTGACATTCCTGAGGGACTTCAAAGGATACGTACCTTCCGAGTTGCCTTTGGGGTTTAAGTCGAAATAGGACGGCGGATTTTCCGTATCTATATCGACATCCATGGGTCCGTCTGTCTGTGGAATACCAGTCAGGGCGGTGGTCTCAGCTGGACTTCTTTCCGATGGGATTTCTCGGCAAACTGGTTCCACCAACCGATCTTTCATCGCGGCGTTTACATAGACCAGAAAGTATGGCGTGGGAGGGTTGGCACGATTAGGGTTTCGAAATATCTCTGCAGTGTCTTTGACCTCTGTAATGTCGTTGTCGTTGTATTTACGCCACACATCCTTCTTGAAGTCGTAGATGTAGATGTAATAGTGTCCAAATTCCACAGATCCCTGGTGCATAAAGACTGCGTATAGACGATATGCCAATTTCGTGTAGTCGTTGAAATGGCTCGAAATCATGCCTTCGATTTCCTTCGCTTCCTGTTCGATATCTACACGGCGATCGGTCAGTATTGAGCTAGAATGGTGCTGAGCATGGAGATACTCACGAGCTAGCTCGGCCTGTGTCATCTGTGAAAGCTTTACCATTTCAGAAGCAAGTTCCGCATTGAGACTAGAGGACTCGTCAGTACCATCCTCGGTCGAGTCCACTGCAGAAAGCTCGGTCAGAAGATCGGAAGCGTTCTTGAAAAGTGCAGGCATATTTTGTCCGTCATTGTCCTAGGCAAAGATTAGCGCTGAAGTCGTCATTCCATGACTCTGTACTCACACTTAGACGCAACAGCTCAGCCTTGCGATTATGTAGACCCACTAGCTTCCGCTTCCAGGTCCAGCAATCTTTGCGCCGTTGAACGATATCTTGCTTTTGAGTGTCCATATAACGATCAAGATAAATTGTCTCCTTAAGGTCCAAATGATGCGTGGATTTGAAAGATGCCTTCTTAACTGGATCGAACTGGACTCTCTGCACCTGGATCTGCAATATCGGAGGCAGTTTGCTGATGGCGCCGAATTGCTCAACGAGAGAATCATCCACAAATACCTCTTGCATGTCGAATGCGCCGTCGATAGCCGAGTATATGTCTCTTGAGCCTGTTGCTACATCAACCTTGATGTCAGACCAAAGTTCCTCTTTCGAACGAGTTCCGTTTTGTGCTGTAATGTATGACTTCGTCTTGCCATAAAACAAGCTAAATGTTTTAAATTAGCGACTGTGCCTGCAAAATGTGATGAACGAGCTTACTCTTTGATTTGGTCTAGTTGCTCACCATCTGGAGCGATGCCTCGTGGTCGAATAGCGCACTCGCTTTGAAATAGAACATTGTTGATGACTTCTGTGACATCTTGCTGGGCTCCCATCTCAACCTCCTCTATCAATTGCCTTTTATGGTCTGTTTCTGCAGGTCGGGGCGGTTCTGGCGGAGGTCTACTGGGCGGGTCAACCTTCTTCACAGTTTGCGTTTGAGCAGAAGCGTTTGTGGGCCTCTCTGGATTTTCGGGGACATCTGATGCCGCTGCTGCCTGTGCAGGTAGCAGCTCATTTTCCTCATGCTCGGAAACAAGAGTGGCCTCACTATCGATGTCGCTCGCTTGCGTGTCCTTGACAGAATTACCTTGAGCCGGGATAGCAATTTGGTCAACGGCGATCTCGTTTTCGTTAGGTTTCACAGATTCAGGTGGTCCCAGTGGCCCTGCCACTGGCGTACCGTTGATCTCACCGAGACCAGAAGGTCTGATTCCGGAAATGGTGGACCTCCTCCGAATCTCCGCCTCATTTGTGGAACTGATTAGAGTCAATCTAGCCAGTTCTTGTTCCGGTCGAACAAACGCTCGTGGAGTTGTTATCATGTTATGAAACAGTCCACGCAATTCGCGCAAAACTGGATCTTATCAGTGACTGTGCAAGCAATGAGATGGATTTAAAGAACTCACACTTCTGAGACCTTTCGACTTCAAGTCTTGATACTTTGCGAGACCCAACTTTTTTCCGGCGCAAGGATTCCTCTTCCAGATCTGTTTTATTGTTCTCAAAATCCAACACCATCTCTCGATAAGGGCGCACCGTAAAGTAGAACTGGAGCAAGCTGTTGAGGTAGCAAGTGTTACCAATGTTCTGGAGACCAACCGGCCATTCTAATAGATTTCGATCATTGTACGTCGTGGATCCCGAGACGAAGCTGCTTAGCATGGGGCTATTTTTTTCTCTGGCAATGATAGTCAGAGCGCGCGTATACATTTCAGCTTGCGTCGGGGCTTCATCTACGCAAATTGTGTACGCTGCGAGAATAGCATCGTCGCCAACAGTGCGATCGGGTATTTGAAGGAGACGGTACGCATCTCCGGCATCCATTTCGCCTGCGCCAGTTTCGCCCGTCTTAAGGAAATGCCTTAGAGTGTCCGAATTTCGTTTTTCTGCAATGAGCGATAGAGCTTTCTCAGAGATTTCTTTGCTACTAGGGCTATCATTCACCTTCGTTGTGAACATTGTGATGACAAAATCGTCAGGTGTATTTTCTTCAACTCCGAGATAGACGAGGGCCTGCTCAGCAGTGGATACACGATCCTCAGCAGCAGACTTGATTCGTTCGCTTTTTCTAGTATCGCCTATTCGCCATAGTTGTTGCCGAGCTTCGGTCTCCTGGGTAGTAGAGCTCAAATATGCATGGAATCTGCCAATGATGACTTCTTCTGTGAGGGATGTGTCGTTTGGGCTCAGTCCGAAATACTCATAAGCTTTCAAGACGTCATTTGTTGTATATGCCCCTTTACTGTATGCGGTTACTACAGCCTCGCTAATCGTGTCACGATCCGGACCACCTCGCAATTGAGCGATGTAGTTCAAGCATTGAAGGTAATGTGGGCCCCTTCCTGGATCCACTGCAACTTGGCGGTGATATGCCTCAATTATAAGATCAGATGCCATGTCTTCCAAGGCCCCAAGATCTTCATAAGCAGGTTGACCGGGCATTTCAAACTCAATAAGTCGCGTCGATTTTGCGTAGTTGGCAGCTTCGAGAGCAAGGAGGAAATCGCTGCTGGCTGGTGATGCTGAATAGTTCAAAGCATAGGGAGTCTTCTTCTCCATAGTAGGTCGTTGTTCGATCAATATGGAGAGTTCATGTATGACGTTGTCAATGAATATGTTGAGCTCATTCTGAAAGGGCAATTCTTCGGATGTATTGGGATTCGGGGGATTCCAGAAACCCTCTTCTTTGTATGAAAACTCCAAGAATCGCAACAGATCTTCGCAAGGCTTCCCATCGACACCAAAGCAAACCACAAATCGCTTGTTGATGGCTGAAATCGGTTTGCTACGCTGCGGGTCCTGTAGCGAGTTTCGGAGATATGTGCGTAGATTATCAAGGATAGTTATAGGTTGAGGTCGCGCAATACCCTCCAAGCGCTCCGGATGGGCCGCTATTGCTTCGTCTGCACGCTTGTTGACCACATCCACGTCCGTCAACAGCTGAATGAAATCAGATTCCAGAACAGGTGACGAAATCTGCACTGAAGTAGTGATACCACATGTCAAGTAAGAGCATCGGTAATAGTAGGTTTCCATACGTTGTCCTCTCGGTGTAACTGTACCATTTGCATGGCTGCTAGATTGATAAACGAGGTGATGCAGATGGTCGGTCGTAGACGCTGCGTTGCCAGGGTAGTTTACCACCACCTGTGCATGCAAGCGACACTTCGAACAAACTGCGCAGACTTTTGAGGATGCGCCTCTGCCTTGTCTTTGATCCGGTGCGACGACGAAGGTCTGGTTGGGCTTCGTGTTATACACGTGATTGCAAGCAGAAGGCGAGAGCCATTCTGGGGGACCATCGTATCCGTCCGGAAATACGGGGGGGATGTCGACGAGTAGATTACGATTTGAGGCTGGTGGATGCACGGGGTCATATAGATTAATATCCATAAGAAACCGCGGAGCAGTCTTGCCTTATAACACAATATATTAGATCAAGTCACCTTTGTAGTATGGTGCAATGATTGACTTACCTGCTCTTTTGGAAGAGGATGCCATTTCGAGCGTATATTTGCCTCATGAAAGTATCGATATGAGATCAACGAGCTCGGTGTCGCTTCAGGTCATACGAGCACTGCCTAACCGGCGCCGTAACACCGAGGCGGAAGCTGACGTTTGTCGTGGACAAAATAAGTAGATTGGCTCGACGAACGGGCGACTAAATCAGTCTTTAAATAGAGAAAACCTCATGCTGTTCACATGATATCAGTAACCTGCGTTGAAGTCATACAAAGCAAGCAAGGTCATAATGGTCCTGCCTGAGGGGCAAACCCACCTACAAAAAGCAAGTAGTTTGCTGACTTGTCATTCCTAGTATGCAAGACGGGGCTTTGGCGTTGCTTGTTCAAGAAAACGACGCCACCTGAGAGTGTTTCGGTATAAGATAAATGAAATAAAGGAATGTAGAAAGACAAGAACAAAGCTGTAGGCACTTGTTTTGCAGAAGGATACCTGCTTGGAGCTATGCAATCAGTGCCAAGCCCTGACGTCCGTGTAGGTTCGTACAGCTTTGGTCAGCCCAAGAAGCATTCGAGATCCAGAACGAATGACACTTGTGCTTGAAAGAGATAGTATGCCTGATTTCCGGCTACTCCAGCTCATTCCAGAACGAACTCACAAACTGGTCCGCCAAATACCTGAAGGAGAGTATCAATGCTCTAGGTTACAAGTTGCAAGTTGCGACCCATAAGGTAAGCACTGCACCATGCCTTTTCCGCAAGGCGGTGGCAGAACAACAGCACCCAAACTTAACGTCGATTGATATGCCGGCGTCTTGCTCTCATGCAAAAGCAGCGCATAGTCGGCGTGCTCCTCAGACCACAATGGCTTCACAACACACGGAAGAGCATACCTATCATCCTCAAGATGCCATTGGCGCGGCTTTCAAGGCCACTGCTCTTACGGGAGGTTTCGGTCTGTTCGCCTCGGCCGTTCAAAACACTCTAGCGAAACAGAATGTCGGACCCTTGGGTGTCTTCATTAGAAGTGGCGGCACAATTGCTATTTTCGGTGCGAGACTTCCTCAGTGGTTGAGTCAGACTACATCAAAGATATATGCAGCTAACGGCCGGGTCTTGCGTGGGTGGTAGCGGCGATGGGCGGTACATATTCATTCGTGCGAACAGCATCGGCCAACCTCCGAGAGACCAACGACACATACAATACTGCTTTGGGTGGTTTCTTTGCCGGCTCCATCCTTGGACTTCGGGGTGTGTATTGGAATCTCGCCTTGCAATGGCTGGTGGAGACGCAGCTTACTGATACACACATAGCACGAACCTTTCCCTCGGTATTCGGATACGGTACCGCTTTGGCAGTGACCTTGGCTGCCTTTGAATACACTGGAGGCTCGCTTTTCGGCAAGGAGAAGGACCACAACTTAGACAAGTATGCGGAGTTAGAAAGAATACGAACAAATTACCGAACTCCGGCAGAGCAGACATTCGCAGAGCTAGGTGAAGGACGAGGTATGTTGATGTTCGGTTTCGAATTGGAAGCCATGCAAGTGCTCACCGAACGTTCTAGGTATCTACGGCCCCGGATATGCTGAGCGTCGTCGCGAGAGAATCAAGGAAGCATACGGCATTGACGTTCCGGCCACACCCCCTCCGGCGTCGTAAACTGGATGTCGAAAATCAATGTAGATTATTTCTGCCTCGCGACTGATATCACACTCGTCGGGGTTTTCGTTCAGCAATTTCTCAAGCAGATTTTCGAGTGTGGCTTTGAAGATTCATCATGACTCCATCATGCTGCCAATGGCGTTCCCTACCAAGTCTCTCTTTCTTGTTCTCTTCTTATGTTACAAAAACGTATATCAACACACTGGGCCAAGAGGAGTAGTAATGGGAATTGCTGTGATGGTTTTAACTATGTAGTATGTGGTCATTATATACCACAATCTGCAATGCGGACTGCACTGCTGAGTCCTGCCAGTGTATTGGTAGAAATTGGCTGAATCATGATTGGTCAGCAAACAGAGCATCTGATTGGCCTCTTTGGTAGCGTCCGCGTACTCCCGCCGGGCTGTGGTGACTGGTGAGTCTGGTGACGTCTTGACTCTTGACTTTGTTGCATCTGCGCGAAAGAAAAGAGGAATGAACGACGCATACAGATCTGGGAGCCGTTGTACCCAGCCGGTTACCTTGCTCAGGCACGGGGAGGCATCATCAATACTTGGCTCAACTCTAAGCCACCAACTTGCGAAGACTAGCATTTCAGCGCTGCGTAATGGACCCTACTGCATACTCGTTCACGAATGGGCTGCTCCTCCATTCAAGGTTTTCGTGGTCGAGCAGGCGAACAAATGAAATGCCTGCGATCAGGGAGCCCCCACGTGAAAGTAGTACTACATACTACGTAACTAGTAGTTAACCTACGATGTACATAAGTACTTAGAACCAGTTGACGGAGGTGGGCGCCAAATGTCTATCATAGGAGAAAACAACACTAAGTCAGTAGTGTCTGCTACTAAGTGTTTTTGTAATGAATTGATAACCGTAATATTGTCCTGTAAGCTCTTTCATTGGATCATCTGCGGTATCATTTATGGCAACAGTGTATTAGGGTAGAAACTCATGTGATACTGATTACTAGCGGTCCTTGGCGTTCTACCACCTTTGGGGCGCCTCCTCCGTCGGTATCAAGCGAAGCGTAGGTGGCTCATCTTACCACGTAGGGACACACTAGAATCTGTAAAAGTGGAAGATTGGCCCTTGATCGGCACGATTCGTTCAGCTTAGTTGCCTTCGCCACAGCTGCCGCGAACACCCTCGTCTATCGACATGGTGATGGACTTGAAGTTGGTGGTGGGTGGTTCGTAGCATCCAAAACGTAGCAGAGAATGGAGGTTTTAAGCAGTATATGAAGAGAACCCAGGTGTGTCCAATCTGCAGAGACGTAATAATGTATGATGGAGTCGTCACCATGAGTGGGACAGCAGGAGCGAAGAAAGAAAGGTTCCTGCCCGAGCGAACAGACGAGCGAGGGTCGACGTCATCCGCATCCGTCACCCGTGCAACTGAACTGGCAACTGCGATCGCAGCCTTCTCTAGTCGGACTCTTTCTCCAGCCATATTATATGACCATTACTTCAACTCCTTCTCCTCGTTCTTCTATCCCCTTGCGTCTTCCCCCGTAGTATTCCACATTCTGCGACGTTCAAACGGCGTCTCTGTCTGTCATTCCTTTACCAACTGATCGATCCAAATCGTGCCAAAACGTGTGATTGCCTCTGCAATTCTACCGGCGGGTCCGCTTCACGTTGCTACAGTCAGCCCGTTCGGACTCTCCTCAGAGCGCTATCATCTATCTCCTCGGCTCCATTTAGGCTCTCACTTCAACCTGAATTAGCGATCTAGCTCAAATCTAGACATCAATTGCTGACATCCATCCTCGTCGCAGTCTCCGCCCCGACAAGTGTGAGACGAGATGGCCATGCCGCAGTCGCCGCCTCATGAAGGCTACGGCAACATTCCTTACCCCAATGACCCAACGCAGCTGAGCCGCGGTTACGGCATGTCTGCAGAGTCTCGGCCGACCTCTTATATTGCAAATTCGATCGTACCCTCCGAATTTGCAGTCGTGCAGCCAACTTTAGGAACGAACCCGTCGCAGGCGGCTTACCCATCACGCTTCAACGAAGAGATTGACATGTCCCAACGAGGCAGTCCCATAATGATGGATGGTGCAAACGGGGGAACTGGATTGCAAAGGAGCGAATCGCAAATGTCGCACAATAGCATTGCGCCGTCAAGAAGCGGCACCTTGAAGAAGAAGGCATCGCTGAGTCGGAAGGGAAGCTTAAAGCGAAGTGGTAGCAGGCGCAGTCTTCGTGCCGGCAGTGTGATGAGCCTCAACCTCGGCGAGAGGGAGAAATATGGTAGCGACGATCCTAATAGTGCTTTCTACGTGCCGATTCCGACGACCGGCAGCCCAACAGAAGAGCTGGCAAATCGCTTTCAAGGTACGTTAAACCCCAAACATCGGCTTGAATCCATGATTGACTTCTTTTAGCTTGGCGGAAGGTACTCAAGGACCTCATTGTCTTTTTCAAGGACATACAAAAGTCGTACGAAACAAGAGCAAAGCTTCTTCTTTCCGCGGGTAATATCATGAACAACACGTCCCTTCCGTCAACCTTCCTCGACTCCGGTGGCCTGGGAGATGCGACGGAAATTCTCCGTGACTACCACAAGCAAGGTCTTATTGAAGCCAACAAGGCTAAAGAGGTTGAAAGCGAAGTGATTCTCCAATTGACTGGTCTTAGAAGCGACCTCCAACAAAAGACCAAGGAAATCAAAGGTCTGTCTGGAGACTTCAAAAATAGTGTGGATAAAGAAGTCGACGGCACACGCAAGGCTGTCCGGAGTCTACAGGAGAGCCTCGGTCTTGTTGATGTTGACCCCTCAGCTACCTCAGGCAGGCACGATCCCTTTATCCTCCGATTGCAAGTGGATAAGCAAGTCGATAAACAGATCGAGGAGGAAAATTACCTTCACCGGGTATGTCCCTAGATATAACTCAGTGTCAAACTGCGACTAACCTCTAAGCAGGCATATTTGAATCTGGAAAATTCCGGTCGTGAACTTGAGGCAATTGTAGTTGGAGAAATTCAGAAGGCTTATAATGCTTATGCCAGCATTTTGAAGCGCGAAGCGGATGTCGCCTTGGATGCTGTAGAGAAGCTCCGAGCGGGGCCCATCTCCATGCCCAAAGATCATGAATGGAACAACTTCATTGCAGAAAGCGAACATCTGGTTGATCCCAGGATACCTGTTCGCAGCTTTGACAACATCACTTACCCCGGTAGGGATCATCCAGCTGCCGCTGAGATTCGATCAGGAATGCTCGAGCGCAAAAGCAAATATTTGAAGAGTTATACCCCTGGATGGTCTGTCCCATCTTCGATGTTGCCTTATCTTCGATGTGACCATTTCGTACTAATTGTTCAATTAGGTATGTCCTGTCACCAACGCACCTACACGAATTCAAGTCGGCCGACCGAGTAGCATTCCAAACGCCGGTCATGTCTCTCTACCTCCCGGAACAAAAACTAGGTTCTCATTCGCAACCAGACTCTTCATCTCATAAATTCATGCTCAAAGGAAGACAAACGGGTGCTATGCATCGTGGCCATGCCTGGGTCTTCCGTGCTGAGTCTTATGACACAATGATGGCATGGTTCGATGATATCGCGTCTTTGAGTGAGAAAACCGGCGAGGCTCGAAATGCATTTGTCAGAAACCACGTTCGAAGTCTGAGTGGAAATAGCGTTCGGCCAAGTTCCATCAGCAGCGACGGAGTCATGGATGAAGACGAAGCCGATCAAACTCCCTATTCGAGCCAATCCGCTGTCCTTCGAAGAGCCTCTTCGGTGAAAGGAGAGACTCCGGCACAGCGCCCTTCACCAGGTGGGCGTTTCCCAAGTGATGTACAGATCGACCGTCACTTACAGGCAACCATGTCACTTTCTAGTGGAGAGAGCTCTGGTGTCCGAGAAATTGTAGCCGATGCGGTAGCCCTCCCGGGGTCTGGTGTTCCGCACGAGACGGGTCAACAACAAGCCCAGGAAATGAACTATTCATCCCTGCCGATGAATAGCCAGCTGCCTTATCGGCCAGCAGACGTGAATCATGAAGTTTACGGAACGTGGACAGGCACGGCCGATCAGTACGCCGGCCATGTGCAGGATCGTAATGTCAATCAAGAAGATCAATTCTACCCTCAACAACCTGTTGCGTCCTGTTCACAGGCTCCCATCGTTATCGCGACCGAGACCACTGAAAAGCACGAAGTGGCTACATCCCAAGACCCGGCAAAGGAAACAAGCTATGGTATTGGGGCTGAGAGCGCTCCGTTGCTCAACAGACAGGGGTCTCAAAAATCCCGACAGACTTACTCTACGTATTCACTGATGGCTTCAACCCCAACGTCCGAAGCAACTACTCCGTTCGCCGACAATACTGATGGCGTCGTATCCCAACGTCCCAATCCACAGTCAAAGGAGAGCGCATCGACAATTGACATGCTAAAAATGCCTGGGAAATATCCTCGCCAAATGACAGATTAAGTGAAAATCTAGGAAGCTAGTATTTCCCAATCACACATGCTCTTAATTACATTCCGCTGCTGCAACTCCTTATGTATCTCTGTGCACCCTGTCGCCCCCTATGCGAAATTCACATACCGCACTGTGCTGAATTTACCTTTCCTGTTTGAAAGTGATGATCTCAACTGATTTTGCCCTCTGATACCTTGTTTATGATCTTGAATGACCTGCTCCATTTCTCCAATATATAGCAATATTTTCCTTCGTCACTACACTTTGCTTCTTGCCTTGTCTTCACCACTTCTCCCTGGTGGTAAGCTTTGTATATAGCAGTGATGCCAAGTATTTTCCATGAACATCACGAGTTTTGTACCCCATCTTGATGATTGCATCAGATTATGTTCAGATAGTGGTAGACGTCTGTCCGTGGCAATGATTCGAAGTGGATTTTTCATGAAGTTCTATCATCGAATCTTGATGATTGCATCCAACGCAGTCACCTATAAATGCTCATCGGAAAGAATCATTAGCTACATCTAATACTTGACGGAATCCTGATGTTTCTAGTATCCTATCTTGATCATCGCAATCGAGCAGAGTAACATTATATCAATGTCGGGAGGGATCAAAAACCAAGACCCTGTGGAACACTGAGCGAGGGACATTGAAGAGGGAGGTTTGAGAGAGTTCTCCGTTACTCATGATGATTGCTTCAACTGTTGCTTTAGTATCTAATGCGAATCTCATTTTAGACTTGTAATTAGTCCTAGTGCGCAAGGTCACTTTTATTGATATCGAAAGTGAGTTCGGAAAAGTGTATTTCTCTATAGATCTTAAAAACAAATCTGACTGGAGCCATATCGTCTGATTCATGACCTATTTGAACAACCTGGAGCCATGAAGGTTGTGTACTTCAATATTTTTTTACGTAATCATAAATCACAAATGTCCCTGCCCAATATGCAGGGTAGCTTTGAAGTTATTACAGCAATGCCATGAAGTCTTGGTTAGTATTTATGCAACATCGAAGTACGCAGCAGAAAACAAACACTTCGCTCTTCTCTCGTGAACTGCTCTCGATCAGTATGACACCGAGGACCCATCGGACTCCGAATAAGTCGGCAGCTCTTGATATTCAGGAATCGCTTCTTCATTCTGAAGGTAGCCAAAATCGTCGAATTCATATCCTCGGCTTGCTTCAGGGCTGGCATAGATTTCAAAATGTCGCTTCATTACTTCTCGAACTACTTCGGGTTGATCGGCTCTAGAGCGATGAGTAGGGTTATAATACCTGATTGTATTCTCGTCGAATCTGAGACAAAGAAGAAGAAAGTTCTCCCATTCGATATCCTCCTCCATGTCGTCCATAATGTCTGTGAAGGTGCCGACAGGTTCAGCCCCGTGATCGGCTTCTAATCTCAGGTCAATGGTTTTCTTCCTCCGCAGAATTCCATCTGCAATATAGGTAACCTCGACTTGTCCTGGCGTATCCCAATGAAGGAGTGAGCGATGGTCCCCGGACCAACCCCATAGCTGAACTTCGAAAGTGTATCTATACTGCTCGCCACACAGCTTCACAGTAGAGCTTATTTGGAAAGTATCATATGGCGTTGGCGCCCTTACATCACTGTAGAATTCGCGGGCATACGCTTCTACGTAGGGTTCCCAGACGAGTTTCTTTTGGGCTTCATAGCGTTCTGCTGCCTGTACTTCCTCTGGCGAGTACTCGAGAAAGCACCTCGGCGCGGAGGTCATATTGTTTTTGCTTAATCTTGTTCAGTGATAGGTGATGCTTGAGAAACGCAACTTTTAATGGAGAGTAAGAAGACTGCTACAATACAGTTATCCCCTTATATACTTTATGTCGAGGGCCAACATGGCTTTTCTTTACAATTCTTGCTGTATACTGTGACTCGGATCGTGTATCAAAAGCACCAAATTCGGGAAACAAAGACGAAACGCTTAGATGAGAATGTCGTCTCGGGGTATCTCAGTCTGTCTTTTATGTCAGATGGGACACCCGAGAAGCTGGTACTTGAGCATGTTTTGTTCACTCAACTCATAATGTCATTGTCTCAAAGTAACAAGAGCTGCCGAGATATGAAAAGTCGTCGGTATTTACGAAGAACTAAGAACATGAAAGATGGAAGGAACAAAGTCATTGATGTAACACTATTCTCAACTGAGCTTGATGCCGCCGAATGGTTCAAGGCAACTTTCTTTGATAGTCCTCTACGAGTCAAAGCCATCTATGGTAAAATCAGATGTACAATCTACAGAGCCTTGAGACAGGGAACAAAACAGAGTGTCGACCTTATGTCGCGAACATATTCCAAGAACTGTCTGAGATCAATGAAACGAACGGTTTAGTGAAATGGCTACGCTTCTTGCGAAGATTTTTGACCCAAGCGTACACCCGGCGGAGATGAAATCAATCATTCTGAGAAATAAAGGCGAATGATGTGGCGTAGAACATCCTTGATGGGGGATATACCTTGTGCCTTGATGTTGATTGTGGGACATAGGAGAAGCTGGTACTTAATGATGTTCTTTCTATTCGTTAACCTGATCGTACAACATGTGGGCAGAAGGCGGTTAACATCTCTTGTATCTGCGTCATGGATAGAAGTCGTCAGTATTATGTTACTTTGGAGACTCAGAGCGTGCTGATGAATTAAGATCAAGATCAAGATCTAGTCTAGAATCCATCGTAATCGCTCTTGACCACAGCCCTAACTCCATCCAGATTAGGTTTTGCCTATCAGTTCGCTACGAGATCATGCTTGCTCAAGCCTAATGGCGTCAGAAAGGAATAAATGAGTCAAATTCAGGCGTATTTTGGGTAATTGTATCGTACACGCGCGCAATACACCATAATTTCGTACATTGCGACCTTGGAATTTTTCTCTTGGGCGGAACAAAATCTGAATAAAGGAGGTAATGCAAAGTAATTTGAACCAAAAAGAACTCAGACAAGTAAAAGGGGGAATATGCGAGGCAGTCATAACCACACTGCTACCACGTCAATGAATTGCATTGTGACTGAAACACCCACATCCAAGAAGAGAAAAGCAATTTTGAAAGACGAGCAAATCAAAATGGGTAAATCAAATCAACACTTCTGTGAGAATTTTAGGTTACATGATCTGATCCTGCGTAATGCCGGCCGATTCATCACCCATGTCCCCGGCCTCGCCTGAGCCAGGAGGATGGACATATCGGACGAATGTGATTCCCAAAGGACGACCGCCGTACTGGTAACCGGTAAATTTGGCTATAGAAATTAGTCAGCATGATTAATTCTTGTCACCATCGCCAGTAAGCGAAGCAGCCTCTTGTACTTACAGATCGCAGTCTCGGCCGTCTCAGGACTATCGAATTCGACAACGCCGGTTCCGCGAGAACGGCCATTGCCCTCATACTGAATTTCAGCACGTTCAACTTTGCCAATCGTGGTAAAAAGATCAACGAGATCTTCATTGCAAGTCGACCAGGGAAGCTAATCGAGATCTTGTTAGCAGCGTAACATTAAATAAATCTGTTTTAGCCGACAAATACTCACGTTGCGGACGTAGATCACGGCGCTCTTGTCACCACCAGAGGTAGCGTAGTCAGTGAAAGGGTTTGGAGGCCCCGGTGGAGGGGCGGGAGCAGAGTCGAAACCGCCGCCATAGTGCCCACCGCCGCCGCCAAAACCACCCCTTCCACCATAGCCACCTGGTCCTCCGAATCCACCTCGACCGCCAAATCCACCGCGACCGCCAAAGCCACCACCACGGCCGCCAAAACCACCTCCGAACCCGCCGCGACCCCCGCCAAAGCCTCCGCCGAAGCCACCTCCACCACCACCCCCACCGGCATAGCGATCTTCACGAACCTCAAGGATTCGTCCTTGCCAATCATAGCCATTGAATTGCTGAATAGCAATTCGGGCATCATCGGCGGATTCGAACACAACAATACCAGTACCCTTAGGGCGTCCGCTTGGGTCACTTAGGACATCAGCTCGAATGACGGCGCCTTGTTGTGCTGTAAGAGATCTTCTGGTCAATTCTGACTCTACGTTCAAGGCATATTCTGAGATGAGAAGTCAACAGCTCGCACTTACCAGCTTGACGGAAGAGATCCTTCAAGTCTTGCCACCCCACGTTGAAAGGAAGCTGGAAAGAAGTCTAACGTCAACACACCCCAATCATTGCTGAATTGGCAACAGAAAAGAAGTTTTCAAGAGGAGGGAACAAACATTGGTGATATAGATCTGACGACCTGCAGCTCCACCGGCACCTCCGGGGCCTCCTCTACCAGGACCAGCATCTCTTTGTTGTCCAGCAAAGCGAGGTTCGGCTTCGCGGTCCTAACAAGTTGACTTCAATATTAGTTTCAAGAGTTGGGATCAGCATGTAACTTGGTGGTGACAATTACCTCGCGAACGTAAACGAGACGTCCCATGAGGTTCTGGTTGCTGAGCGTATTCACTGCATGCTGAGCTTGCTCCCTCGTTGCATATTCCACAATCCTATTAGTCTTGCATTAGCCACCAACTCTGTGCTGGAGAAGTCGAACATGCTGATAACTCACCCGCAGCCCTACAAATACCGGACAGCCGTGTCCCAACCCGTCAACCCAACAGTCCATCAAAGTAACCAAAATAAAAAAAAAAACCAGAAAAGAACCAGCCATTTCTACACGTTGGCGCCCACCTTAGACATTCCATTCGGAAGTAATAAAACATCGGCAAAGAGGACTTCTCCAGCTGTGAATCATCAAAAGTCATTAGTCATGATAGAGAAGAGATTCGGTAAATGATAGCACTCACCCTGTCTCATGAAGTCTTTCAAATGATGCCATTTCACATCGTATGATAAATTGCCGACATAGACACGACGGTCTTGCTGAGAAGAGTCTCGAACAGACTGCATCATATGCTCTCGGGCCACTGAACGGTCTTCAAACGATCTTCCAGATGGTGGACCTCCTCGCCCACCGTAGGTGGAGCCCGCGTGTCCTCCGGAAGCTCCGCCGGCACCGCTCATGGGCGATCTGTCTCTGCGCTCGTTTCGATGATAATCTTCACGGCTCGGAGAGCGACTGCGAGAATATGAACGACGGGACCGACGAGGACTTCGGGAACGACGACCACGGTCACCACGAGGAGAACGAGTCCTGTCGCGCTATATACGGTCAGTGCGGGATCCCAAGGAAGAACGATGATCAGACAACGGGTAGGAAATGGTAGCGGCCCCCAAGTTCAGAGAAAACGAAAAGGGAAGATTGTGCGTTCCAGAAACAGGGAATACTGCCCGCGATACGCTGAGGGCGTCAAGTCAGCACGGCGCTGGAAGCGCCGCTCCTGAAAAGAGCCGCACGGATGATTGTATCGGTGACAAGACTCTCGTGCGACGCCGAGATTAAGGGATATGCGATGGGAAACACGAAAGAAAAAATCGCAAGTTACTCACTTGAGTCGGTCGGTATACGTCAGCTGTTATTTCGAGACGAGCGTTAGTACACACAATTTTGTCAAGTCAATGTTGCGCAAGAAAGGGTGGTGTTAGTAGATGAAAGTCAAGAACGATAACATGGAGAAGCAACGAGCATTGGGTGGATTCGCAATTGTTCCAATTCGCATCACCGGGCAGGTACCGACAGCCAGTGCTGATATAATCACCTTGTAGGTGATTTTCTCAGCTGCATGTACAGAAGCCAAGGCAGGAAGAGCGGGTTGAGATGGTGGGCTAGACCAACCGGCTATATTGGGGGAGGGAGGGGAAGGGAGAGGGGAATGATCGATGATCACTCAGAGTCAGGTTTTGAGAGGTGTTACCTGCACAAGGTGCCGTGCGCGTCGGAATGGAGAGAAGGAACACAAATCAAAATTGACGGAGATGCTGTCGCAAATCGCCTGAGACAGAAACAAAAAGTAGAAGAAAAGTATATTGATCAGGCAGGACAGAGGTGATGCAGTGTGGGTATGAGTAAAAGATTATAGCCTACCCATGATTAGTGAATGCAATAATTGGCGACTTCCGCTCGAGTTGGAATTGTAAAAGGTAAGGTGGGAAAGCGCAGGAAGGCCGCGCTGCACGGTAGGAGTGAGCGACTGATGAGCGAGACACTTGAGTGGGCGAAACACGAAGCCGACGGAGCGCTTGTACGTCCTAGACGTCAAGGAACGGTCCCTGTGGACAGGGATCTCAGGCGAATAGAGTGGAAGACCGGAAGCAAGACCAACTTTTGACAGGCGCTGAGAGCTGTTAGTCGATAGGTACTTGAACACAGCAGGCAGCATGACAGTGGGAATGCTTGCGCTATCCAGAAGAGATTGGGACGGACAGATGAGCGATGGATCTGGACAGGTAGTGTGGAAGAAACGAAGAATGAGCAATGGGAACAAGGAGGGGGGGATGTCGAGGACGTAAATCAATCACAACGCACACCCCAGGTGAATGACTGAGGCCTAGATGACAGACAATAAGCCAGGAGCCCTTGGCAGGCCAATGCAACAATGAGAGTGATTTATGATTAGCTGCTGCAAGTTCGGCCCATTGACGACCGATCTGGTGTAGAGGGGGGTGGTGGGAGCAGAAGGAGGGGCCTTGTATGGACTGGCTGATGAACCAGGTCCAAGGGAAAAGAAAAAGGAATAATCGAAAAATTAATTTAGCCAGACGCAGCCTTTCAGCACAGCGCGTATGGATTGACGCGTTGTACGCAGCAGTAGGGCCTGTTTCACCTCGCTGCGACGCCCGAGAGGTCACAGCAAGCCGAGAAGCAGTTGAACGCACGCACGAGTCGATGTAGGGATTTTCACTGACCTTTAGCCCAGCCTCGGTATGTATTTTTCCGTGAATTTGAATGAGGACAAGGCGCGAAGATGACTGAACAAGGTAGAGCAGAAGCAGTCAAAGTTGAAGATGGAGAATGAAAATGAAATCATCCTTCTTGCTTTCGTTGTCGGGAAGGAGCCCGTCTTGGCGGGTCTGGCTCTTGCTTCCTGAATCCTCAGGCTGACATACCAGGCCAGGTCCGTAATTAATTCTCCGTTACGTCTCAATACAATGCCGCGGCCATTATGTAGTTCCAGAGCCAATGGACTGCTCAATTGTCATTTCACCAGGTGACACGGGTAATCGCCCTTGATAGCGACTGTGACCTCCTGTACCATTTCAACTTTCTACTTCCAAGGAGAAGCATTGAAAAGTCGCCTACAGAAACGTATCCATCTGCATCTGTAGATACGATTTGATATGCTTATCGTAAACGGCTTTCAATGTGAATCTACGATGTCCATGAAGGCTCGGATTGATCTATACCAAACGGATCTGACCGTTGTGGTTCGGCACTAACATCAGACCTACGCAGTCGCGAATGCTCTGGCAGTAGATCAAGACTACCGCAGTCGCTTCAAAGTCGGTGGGGATCCTGAGCGAGACCTCAGCCAGCCCAGTCAATTGCAAATGATATCGCGAAATATGCTGCAAACTCCGTGTACTCTGTACGAGACGTTCGAATCTCCACCACATGCTTCGAATGGCCAGTCTACCAATCATCATCTCGGTTTGGTCTATTGCAGAGTGCATCTTTGACTGCAATACTCAATATGCAAAGAACCTCGTACAACGCTACAGACGAATATTGCGCTTCCTCGGAAGCAGTTTATAGCTTGAAACGGAATGGGTCAAGGGAGACGATTGCAATGACGGGCCATCTGAATAGTTCTTGCTACGGATACTCTAGGCAAAGTAGGAATCATTGGTCTCATTTATCGTGGTTTATGAGAGCAGCTGAGGTAATGCTTTCCCAGCCATCCGGACGATCGACTCGCAGCCTTTTTGATGCTGATGCTGAATGCAGCCGTGCTCCCCAGTAACCAGCCTCTTTCATCAACAACATACGGTTTCGTGCACCCTCCGCCAACGTTTTTATTTCCACGTCCTGCGGCCGTACACTATGCCTTGACGGCATATGCACACTATCCTTCTGGCGCCAACTCACTGGGGCCAAACGCACTCAATGTGCCGTTGGCTCATCCAATAGCTACCCTGCTTCTGGTACATTAGGATATGCATCTGCGCCGTGACATGTGACCTACCAATCCTTAGACTGGACAATTTGCATGACTCATTCAAACAGGATGGACAACTATGTAGCTGGTTCTTCGGCAGTATCTTGCCTTTAGTGTCTCCTTATCTTTGCCGAGCTGAAGCCTTTCATGCATGCGCTGTGAGTACTTCGATGTTCTGCCAGGTGATACTGCTTGTAGGAATTGACTCAGCCGAGTGCCTCTTTGGGAAATCCTACATGCGTAGGCCTTTTCCATCGATAATGGGTGTTAAGGTCTGAAAATCTGAAGAGTATTCATTGAAGACTTGTGTCGTATGGCACAGATGAGCCAATTTGAAAACTCCAACCATAACTCTGTATTTTATGCTCTATAATATGCGTCACTTGGGCAACCATGGGCTTCGAATTGCTCTTGATCTTTTCGTTGAGTCTGAGGTCAAGCAACGATACACATCTAAATCTTCATCGATCGTTCACAGCCGTGAAGGAGCATTTGAAGTTATGATCGCATGAGAGAGAAGTCCATATTGATGTTTCTTCTGAATGTCAGAATGTGTAGCTGATGATTCGGACGTAAGAAGCCAAGATCCGTGGATCCACCGCCCCCCTCCCCCGGTCCAATGATAACTAAGCAGAGCTCTAACCTTGTCCACGTAGACCTTTGGCCACCTTCTGAATCAGCCTCCAAGCTTCGATTATAGGTCAATATCGTCTCACAAGCACCAACAACAGCTTGTAATCATAGAGCTACTCGCCGTGTATCAATAACACAATATGGCTACAACTTGTGGATGTCGGCGAGTGTCGAAAGCCGGAATGGTCATCGCAACATCAAAGACTTGGTTGCCACAGCCAAAAGCCATGGCTGCTCGATCATCAAGCAGGTTCATGAGTACCGGGCAAATTCAAACTACCTGTCTAGAGACTAGATGCAGCCGCATGACTGTTCGATCAACAGCTTCACTACCCTCCGCAACCCGATCTTACCATTCGCGTTTTCATGCGCCTCTCCCCACCCACGAATACACCAATTGTCAGTCCACAATCCTCGCAGCTGCCCTTGAACACATTCCCGAACATGGATTCACAAAAGATGCTTTGATTATGGGCGCACGGGACATGGGTTTTCTCGACGTATCACTCCAACTATTAACAAGACAAGAGATGGATCTTGTCCTCTACTGGCTGGCCAGCAGGCGTGGTCTACTACGAGCAAAGGTGCAGGATGGGCTGTTTGCTGGAAAACAAATGAGTTTCGATGAGAAGATCAAGATCCTTGTCATTGAGCGATTGAGAATGAACAGTCCAATCAATCACCGCTGGCAGGACGTAAGTCGAACTCTGAAAGGTGCTGCGTTATATGATGCAGAGCATGCTAACAGCTTGTCATATATCTGCAGGCACTTGCACGCATGTCATTATTGGGCAATATCCCCCTCTCTCTTTCCGAACTGCACTCGCTTTCATCCGATATACTATACCTCGCCGATGACACCTCGGTAGACAGCTCGTGGTACACAAAAAGGCTATCATTATCGACAGTCTATGCGAGCGCGGAGGTTGTCATGACACAGGACACCAGTCCCGGATTCGCATCTACCGAGAAATTTGTTGAGCGACGCTTTGAGGATACCCAATATTTTGGACAGAAGATCAGCGACATGAAATCGTACATGGATTTCATGGCTGGAACAGCGGTCGGGCTAGGACGAAGCTGGGGTTTGAAAATCTAGATCATTGGTCTCCTTAAAGGCTACCGAACAATGTAGGATTGGTCTTATGTACCATACGTAAAACTCAAATCAGATTCCCTGGTAGCGCATCGCATTTGCTCTCCATTGACTTTAAACATTGGATCGCTAACAGCCCTTTGAATGAATTTTCTGGGGCATCAACAAGTCTCGAAGCAGACTTATCCATGATCATGTCTCGATTTTTTACTGAGTTAAGACGACTGATTTTACAATGTGATGTCACGATGCCAAAAGGCACTTTAAGTTGTCACGTGCAAACGCGCCTTTCCGCTCTGCTTTACGCGTCCAACGATCTTTGATCTGATCCGAACTGGACGATATTGCGAATTAGACGAAACACAGATACTATTGTGTCGACACACTCTCATCTGTACATACCGTTTTAAAAGCGAAATATATCATGCCGCACCCAAAGGTCGAAGAATTCTCCGATTTCGAAAAACAACGTCTCGCCAACATCGCCGAACGCGATGCGCTTCTCAAAAAGCTCACCCTCGAGGCGCAATCGTCTGGGCTCTTCGCCAAAGCGTCGCCTAAATCCAGCGGCAAAGACACCACTTCACGACCGAAAAAGAAGCCCGCGCCTCGCGTGAAGAAGGAGGATGAAGCCCCTGTCGTGCGGCGCATGTCATCTCGATTGCGAGGCATTCAGGCAGATAGCGAAGTCGCAAAACGAAAAGCGGATGAAGCTTTTGAACAGGCGCAAAAAATCGAGCGCGAGAAGCGACTGCGGAAGTCTGATTTCTTTACGCTGGATAACATGCTTGTCTCTGGACAGAAACTGAGTGGTGATGCTCTTATTGGGATTGATGTAGTTACGAAGGGTGTGGCGAAGCCGTATGAACGGACATTCGGGGACAACGATGTTATGAACACGAAAGACGAGGACCTGAAGGCATTGAGGGAGGAGATGAGCTCATTGGAGCTATGGGATCAGTGGACGCCAGGCCGTACGTACATGCGCATGCTGGATCAAAATCGAACGTTGCTAATGCAATAATCGCATAGGCATCAAGATCACCCCTGAACGGATTTACACAATGGCATTCCACCCGTCCGAAGCCAAACCTCTCATCTTCGCTGGTGACAAAATGGGCCATTTGGGCGTTCTTGACGCATCGCAAACAAGACCAAAGATCGATGAAGATGACGAAGAGTATGATGAGCCTGACCCAGCAATCACAACCCTCAAGCCGCATACTCGCACTATCAGTTCGATGGTCATACCGCCGCAAAAGATGACACGCCTGTATACTGCAAGCTACGATAGCTCAATCCGAGAGTTGGACCTGGAGAAAATGACATCTGAAGAAAAATGGGCGCCGGCATCAAGAGCCGCGGATGAGCCTGTGTCAAGCATCGACATGGCATTTGACGATCCTAATGTCCTGTACTGGACAACTCTCAGCGGTTCTTTCAACCGCCATGACGTGCGCTCTGCTAATAAGCCTTCGTCGGTTCAGGAGTGGCAGCTATCAGAGAAGAAAATAGGTGGTTTCTCGTTACTCCCCTCACATCCGCATTTCTTTGCAACTGCAAGCTTAGATCGTACAATGCGAGTGTGGGACGTAAGGAAACTGTCTCACTCCAACCCGGAGCCCGTGGGCGAGCATGAAAGTAGACTCTCTGTGTCGCATGCGGCGTTTAATAGTATCGGTCAGGTAGCCACCTCATCATACGATGATTCTATCAAATTATATGATTTCGGAAAGAAGGGGATAGCATCATGGGGACCGGGCCATAAACTCAGCGACAAGGAAATGAAGCCTGATACAATAGTGCGACACAATTGCCAAACTGGCCGTTGGGTCACTATGTACGTGCTCCCTTTCCATTTTCCTTCACTAATTTACTAACATGCATCTTATAGTCTCCGACCACACTGGCAACAAAACGCGCAATCAGCCATTCAACGTTTCTGCATCGCCAACATGAACCGCTTTGTTGACATTTACACCTCCAACGGCGACCAGTTAGCTCAACTAGGCGGCGAGGATATAACAGCTGTTCCTGCAGTGGCCGTCTTTCACAGGAGCAAGAATTGGGTAGCTGGTGGAACTGCGAGTGGTAAGATATGTTTGTGGATGTAGTTTTATATCCTTGAGTAATTGTGAAATATGAACCATACTCACTATGAGAATTGAAGCTGTCTGCGTGAACAAATATTGTATGATCGTAAGACTACCTATGTACTTAGTCCACAAGGAAACAAAAGACAACACTGATTTCGTCTTTCGATCTAAGTGCAATGAACCATTCTTGGTGTAAATAGTAAAATATCAGATAGCCAAGCCTGAGAATGTTATCAAATAAATCTCTATATATAGTGCGTCTGTCAAAGAAAGGAGGAGCATCAAAGAGGAAGCGCTTGAATGCTCGGGAGAAGTAATGAAGGGGAAAGAAAAGGGTATCCAACACCGAAATGAACAGATGCTCGTAGGAAATAAAGATTTTCGTGTCATGGTGTAAAATGCATGAATATCGTGCAGGAAGCGTAATGACGATGCTCTGAGTCGGGACAAATGGGATACATAAGCATTTATATCAAAAGCGAAGATGGGATATAGTCGTATCTTAGACAGATATGTTAGATATGGGTTTTCAAAATAAAGAAGTCAGCAAAGTTAACCTACATATTGAGTGTAAACGAGAAGGGTGGTCTTGGAGAATGCTCATTTGCGCGTTCGACTTGTCGAGGTTTGGGCTGATTCGCTTCATTGTGTATTGTTATTATTGAAAGGATCCTTGTTCTTGCGTCGTGACGGGCCTGGGACAAAGTCGAGAAGTCGGAGTTTGCTGGACGACTCTTTTCCTATAGTTGACTGCCGACTCTTGGAGCTATCTGGGTTTTCTAACGAGTATTGTGAGGAATTCCTGGAGCTAGTGCCGCTTTCACGATGATCCGAGGATCGGCCTACCGCGAATGGAAGACGATAATGCTCCCAAGTCGCAGAGGAAGAGCTAGGCGGTGTTTCGTCGTCACCGTCCGCAGTTGTGTCAGTTGACCGGCGTGGCAGTGAAGGCTTTGGCGCAAAATAACCAATGGAATTGCGATGGCTAGAGACGACTGCCGGAGCTGTGAGTGGCGTCTCAGCAGCAGGAGTAGCCGGTTTGGAAGCTTCATCGTAGAAAGTTATAGACCGATCCATTGATTCCACCAATTCCTCCCATTTCACCTCGAGATTGCCGCTCGGACGCTCAGCGGATTCGGCTTTGCTAAAACACTCCTTGGTTCGTCGCTGAAGCTCTAGAGCAAGTGAATGGAACTTTGCAACACTTGGCTCAACCTCCTCGAGTTCATTCAATTTTTCCGGCGCTTTTTGCAGCCATAGCTTAGTCAGTGCTGCAAAGCTCCTGGCATGATCAATCAGAAAAGGAAGACTTGGGAAGCCTTCGCGAGACGTCGGCGGTAATCGCCCCAGGATCTGAATGGGAGTAGCATATTGTGGTGTAACTATGGCTGCCGGTCGCTCTGCTGGAATTGCACATATGGAATCAACAAAGTCTTTGAAAGCAGTTCGGTTGGTAAGCAAAAACTTATTCATGGGTTCCATCCACGGTTCCTTGCTACCAAAAGTTGTCATGTTTGCCAATCCTTGGAGTGCTTTGGCAATGAGAGTCAAGGTACGTTGGGCACGAGGTCGAGGGTGCTCTTTCATTAAGCCAAACAGCTTCGGATTCAGAATGGCAGGGCAGAAAAATCGAAGAAAGAGGAACCCCGACACACTGCTGTAAGTGACTGATCGCAAGAAATCACCATAACGATCCTCGGCGCAAGCTCTAACATGCCGAAAAATACGACGGAGTTCTGGCGGACATCTCGACGCGGAGGCTGCAATGGACTTCCAGAAAAGCGTGGTAAGACCGATGAGGTTTCTCCAATTGCGATCCAAGTCTTCTGGTCGGTTATAGCGAAGCTTAAGAGGATCTACTTCGCATTCGGGATCACTTTCATCTAGGTCACGAATACGGTCTCCAACTGTTTCCTCCAAGTAGTCCTTTCCCAGTCGCCTCATATGCATATCAAGCGCTTTCGTGAGCAAAGAATTACCCCGAAAAAGCAAGTTAGCTTCAATTGTCGCAGAGCGCCCGAGATCTCGCACTATGACCTCGCGATCTTGTCCTGATTCTTTTGAGTCATTGGAGTGTATCCTTGTCGCGTATCGGAATCGGTGGTGGGCAGTTGAGGTAGTGTCTCTGTCAAATCCATCGATTTCATCTTCAACAAGGGCCGAAATCCAGTCTGCGGCTTGTCCTGATACCTGAAAGATATTGAGTAGTATTTCAGATATGCGAGTGAGCTCCGTAGGCACGAGCTGAATCATATTGATGGTAAGGTTATTGGGGAACATGTGCAGTATCTCCGACATGGGCTCGTATTCGTGAGACATTAGGACAATCATCTCCTCCAAGCGAACCTTCATGAGCATTTCTCCGATCACCTGATCGCTGTCATCAATGATCGGCCACCATTTTTCGTGGTCAATGCCTGTTTCGAGCTCATCCAAGCGCAGATCGACCCGCCCGGAAGTTGCGTCATGCGACGACAATTCAAGGTCGTCAAGAACGCTCATGGGATTGGATTGAGAATCAAGACTGTAAGGACCATGCGCAATAAGGGTCCAGTCCTTCTGGGCAGGATTTAGTGTCTTCAGAAGGATCGACGCATTAGAGAGAATCGGAGGCAGATCATGGAAAGAGAATTCCTCCCTCCAGAATGGGGTGGACGTTCTCTGTTTGACTGCTGTTTTGGCCCTAATCTCACCATCCAAGAGAACTTCAGTATAATAATCACTGACAAAAGTCTTCTCATTCGGATCAAACGGCTTCTTGCTTTGGGGTGACTCTTCGCTCTTGGCTTTGTTGCCTGTCAGCTTTGCTTCCGTGATTCGGAGCGACAGCATTCTTTCTATGCGGAACATATCGGTGGTTGATGCGGCAGCAGGGTTGATCAAGGTCTGTGACCGACTAGAATCTTCACCAGCGGTGGTTTCAGGTCCATACAGTTCGGGTATCGTAAAAGCACGTAGGAGTACAAACCAAACCTCGAAAAGAACTCTGCTCTCCAATGACAGGAAAACAGGCCGAGACGCGATTTCCGAGACTGACAGCGCAGCATATTGCGGGTAGATTGCAATACAATACTCATCGCCCAACACGGATGGTTCCAGCTGTTGAATTGCACAACGAGATAGCTGCGAGAGATGAATGACTGCTAGGAGCGACACATCTGCTTCTGTGAACAGCTTGAAGTAGCCGTTTTCTTGCAATGTGCAGCTCACCCTCTGCCACGCTGTTGAATGCGTTCTGTGCTTTCTATGCTGTGTGGATGCTTGCCAGCCAGATTCTGGACGTGCTCCAGAAGGACTAGGCTTCTCCCAGAGAAGCATTTTGCCGACTTTAATGATGGCAGCTTCCTTCTGCACAGTACTCTCGGAGTTTCGTCGACGGTCCGCAATTCGACGGTCACCAATTGCTACCGATTGCGGCTTCGTTCTCTTATTTTGCACTCCTTTTGGACGTATAGGCTGCCAACATAACAATGCGGCAAGCCATGAATCAAATGTCTCGTTGACGTGGGGCTTGAGTTGAATTCCCAGACCAGACGAGAAGGTCGAAACGCTTAGATATGTCGACTGGAGTTCTGTATCAAACATTGTTCGAACGTGGCAGCCACGAAGGTCTGGAATCAATGTTTTTGCCATAGCCACTTCGCCTTTAGCTTGGTATATCAAACTACCAGTGGCCACGTTGATTGCACAGTAACCAGAGGTCCATTGCGCATTTGTGGCCGTTCGGAAAGATAGTATGCCATGCATTCGGCCGCAGGTTGTTTTCATTAATTGAAGGATTTTAGCAGAGTCGGCATTGGATAGCGGAGATACAAAGGCAGCAGGGTTTCTAGATACTCCTGTGATCAATGCAGGACCCCCGGAGGGTGCTTTTGGTAGTCTTTGCCGGCTGCCCATTTGGCCTGAGTGGGTTGGTGATTGAACGACCGAGGGATATCCTATGGAGCCAACGGAGTCCTCGGAATCTTTCGAATCAGACGAAGGTACCGATGTGTTTATTGAGCCGATCCTGTTTCTCGCCCTAGATAGGAAATTGGGTGATATTTCGCTTCGTTGATCTTCTAAAGTCGTCGTCCGTGACCGAGCACGCTGACTTCTGCTTTCACTTGACAGATCGTCATCATCGGCGGCAGACTGGTAGGGGCTAAACTCTCGACGACGTTCCCAGTCTGTATTTCTGGATCGGGCAGTTGAGCGTGGCGAGACCGTAGGGTTGGTGGAAAGGTGGTCAGACTCGGAGACAGAAGACTGATTACCAACATCGGAGGCAGAGTCCGGCGTAACCGTTCTTATCGAGCCTTGCTGAAAACTCTCCGGGTAGACTATACCATGGCGATCTTTTGAGGAGGATTTCTTACTAGGGCGTCTCTCAACAGGGCGACTATGTATGCCACCATGCTGAAGCGAGTTCCGCCGAAAGCCATTGGCGCGCTCTTGCTCCATCCTCCCGGCTCTTCTTTTCTAAAGTTGTGCCCTATAGATTCAAACGGTAGCACCGTTTTCTCAGCATGTAGTAGGCCTATGCCGCTCGCCGTTCCCCGTAAATGACAGGGTATTGATCAACGACGGCTTGTTACCGGGACGCATGGAGTGAAGTACGACACATTGGCCGAAATTAGCTTGGTGCGCGCGCAGTCGCGATGGAAGGGAAGAGGACTACAAGGCTGTCGAGGGGATACGAAGCGAGGTCGCGACTGGATATTTCGCCGATTTCGTTCAATTCGCGCCTATGGTACGGTACGGCTCGATCGATGTCTGTTTTATCACATTGGTCAGACTATCATTGCGAAGATTGATGCAATGATATCGAATCCAATCCGAAGGTATGCCAAATTGATGTAACAGGAACGCATCGATGTCGATGACATGATAGAAAAGGTATGGGTCGGCGATGGAAAGATCCTCGTTTGCGCGGGGGGGAGGGGGGGAATTCAGCACAGCGCAGTTCCGTGCGTCACGATGAGCACCAGGCAGAGGCACATTCTTTGCAGGGTGATAATTGAGAGAAATAGACTACTATGTAGCTGCAGATCAAGCACTTACCTGTTGGAGTGAGGATGTAGAGGGAGTCAATGGAGCGGTTGGTTGAAGGTTGGTGGTTAGTTAATTGGGGAAGGAGGTTTCGGTGCGGTTGTACTATGCATAGTCGTAGTAGGCCGCCGGAGGACGAACGTTTTTTGATTAGTAGGGAGAGGAGCCTGTGGAGTCCCTTACTCGACTGCTTGACATGCTAACAACCTGACATTCTTCTTGTTTGCCCCATTACTATAACTACCGTCAATAATAATACTGAGCCGTTAACGCCATAATCTGGCCACTTAAGCAGAGTATGTACTGCAAACATGATTATCGTCAATATGTTGAGGATGGCAAATTTATCACTGGCAACCGATTACTAACCCTCCAGCCTGGCCGTAACTATGGGATACGTCAAATACTATCTCAATGTATCTACGATGAAACAGATTCAGGCATACTCATTTGATGCTAGGGTCAAATGATTAATTTGACTTGGAAACATTTCGCTGCTACTCCTACTCCAGACTGCGTGCTCTTTGTCGACAGCTCAATAGCCCCGGCCAGCTTAATGCTCGGTCGATATAACCTGCGAGAGGCCCTGGTTGGTCTCGCTCATGGGGGCGAGTTCATATCCACAATCTTTCTCCAGTAGTCCGGCGAACGGCTGCCCGACGTTTGCCTGGCCAATAAGACCACCAAACTCAGCCAGGAAGGAGTCTCCAATCACCAAGGACGGACCTGATTAGGAAGGGTTGATGAAGCTTAAACAATGAATCCTTCGAATGAGAAGAGGTGCATACGGGCTCGTAGTGGCGGTCTGATTCAGTCCTTGAACGAAGAATGTCAGTGGAGATGTCGGACTTGGTAGTATATCCCCTTTGTTGTTTCATGTGCTCCAAAAGCAATAATGGGCTTGATGAAGATACAATGCCTTTACCGCAGAAACAATTCAATATATGAGCGTTTGATAAAGTTCGTCGAAGCTTTTTTGGAATAACGATAAATACAAATAAATCACGTGTGGTGATTCGTGCCAAGCACTGCCTGCGTCATGCGCTCTTTCCTCTCCCGCATCGGAGCCATCTGCCTTGAGCTCTCATACTCTCCATCTTTCGAGTAGCTATTTGATACATCACAGGGACACTGGTGTCTAGGCCACATCTATATGAGGCAGACAAACAAAGTCACACCCCAGCCAGTCCTATGATTTATGCCGTCACCTGCACCATCCTCTTGTGGTTTATTTGCGGCTTAACCTAGGTCCATCTAGGTCCGGCTCCCCGGCGGCACCACGCTGAGCAGCAAGCAGTCATGAAGTAAGAGGATCACGGCCACAAAAACAATCATGATGAATTCGAATATATTATCGCGCATACTCCCCCCTGCGGGCTCGCCGTCTATCTATGAAGCCATGCGACACGACGACGACGAAACCTCTGGAAGTTCCGATATCGAAGAGCGTGCTGCTATGGCTTTGGACGAGGAAAACCTTCAAGAATCTCTACACGATTACGACCCAGATGATGCTGGGAACAGTCACGTAACCACACAGAGCACTGCATTTTTGGGACAAGGCCGTCCTCGCAAGCTATCCGACACTTATTCTACAAAGGCGGGTGGAAATGGAGCTAGAACTGGGCGACCTCGATGGCTACAGCACTTATCACCGCGCGTGGCCGAAGCTGATGAAGGCGACGATGACGACGTTCCTGCGTCTTTATTAATAGAAGGACACGATCTCGAAGACATGCCCAAGCCGCCTGCTCCCCCATCTCATGGAGTGAAATACCACGACGGTGCATCCCCTAATGCCGGCCCATCGTCGACCAGATTTAAAAAGCGCCGGGGGTCGCCAGGGAATCGAAGGAATCTTGATCAATATTTGCCCACCCCGATTGTTCAACAAACACAGAGACCAGGGGGGTTGTCTGGCTTAGCATCTGCAAGTGCCAAGGACAAAGCCATGTGGAGGTGGGCGAACGTTGAAAATCTCGATAATTTTCTTAAGGACGTCTATGTCTACTATCTGGGGAATGGTATCTGGAGTATACTAATGAGTCGAGCACTCAATTTATTGTAAGGACCCAAGCCCATATTTCTGATTGTGAGAAAGACTCTCTGACCTCTCCAGGACATTGGGCTTCGTGGTAGGCTTTACAACCTTTTTATCGAGCTGTGTGAATTATAGCCGGATACGCGGCAGTACTTCGCTGCAAAATGTTCTTGTGCCGAAATGTATGACCAAGATTTCAACGTCAACCACTCTTCTCTTATGGCTCTTTACCTTCTTCTGGATCGGTAAACTTGCCCAATATATACTTGATATCCGAAGACTGCGGCATATGCATGATTTTTATCACTACTTATTAGACATTTCCGACCCAGAAATACAGACCATATCGTGGCAGCAAGTCGTGAGTCGGCTAATGAATTTGCGGGACTCCAATCCATCCACAGCTGCCGCCATCTCTGCCAGACATCGCAGGTTCATGGGCAGCCAGTCTAAGCAGCGAATGGACGCCCACGACATAGCCAATAGGCTGATGCGGAAAGAGAATTATCTCATCGCTCTGTTCAACAAAGACATACTCGACCTCACATTGCCAATACCATTTCTCCGCAACCGACAATTATTTTCACGCACACTAGAGTGGAATTTGAATTTGTGCATCCTAGACTACGTTTTTAACGAGCAGGGTCAGGTCAGAGCCCTTTTTCTGAGGGATACTCATCGACGAGCTTTGAGCGAAGGGCTCCGAAGGCGTTTCATTTTTGCCGGGATCATGAACATTTTCGTCGCCCCTTTCATCGTCATTTACTTCATGATGCACTATTTTTTCCGGTACTTCAATGAGTACCAAAAGAACCCGTCACAGATCGGCTCTCGGCAATATACGCCCCTGGCGGAATGGAAATTTCGCGAGTTCAACGAACTTTGGCACCTCTTTCAACGTCGCATAAACATGTCCTATCCGTTTGCAAGCCGCTATGTTGATCAGTTTCCAAAAGATAAGACTGTGCAGATTTCCAGTTTCGTGGCGTTCATCGCAGGAGCTCTCGCCTCAGTTCTAGCATTGGCGTCACTTTTGGATCCAGAGCTATTCCTCGGATTTGAGATCACACAAGATCGTACCGTGCTTTTCTATTTAGGTCTCTTTGGTAGTGTGTGGGCTATTGCACGGGGGCTAGTTCCAGAGGAAACCGATGTTTTCGACCCTGAATTTGCACTGCTCGAGGTGACTAACTTCACTCATTATCGTCCAAATCATTGGGCGGGACGTTTGCACAGTGATGACGTTAGACAAGAATTCGCTATGCTTTACCAGATGAAGATCGTCATCTTCTTGGAGGAGATTCTTAGCATGATCTTTACCCCGTTTGTGCTGTGGTTTAGCCTGCCGAAGTGCAGTGACCGGTTGATTGACTTCTTCCGTGAATTCACTGTTCATGTAGATGGATTAGGTTACGTGTGTTCCTTTGCCGTCTTTGATTTCAAGAAGGACGCGCAGACCAATTATCAAGGTCGCGCACAAGCTGGACCCGCGGGAGGCTTGAGAGACGATTACTTCTCCACCAAAGATGGCAAAATGCTTGCCTCATATTACGGCTTTCTGGACAGTTACGGAACGAATCCGAAAGCCACTGCGGCCCCCGGCGCTCGACGAAGATTCCACCCTCCTCCACCGTTCCCAGCTCTTGGATCTACACATCCGGCCGATGCAACTCCGCGGGCGGAGCGGTGGGACCAGATGGCCGCGCGACAGTCACCCGTTGTAGGGCCACAAACACACCACTCTGCGTTACGTGGATCTCGCATGGGCGGTGGTATACCTGGGTATAATTCGCCATTTCACTCAATGCTCCTCGATCCGCACCATCAGCCCTCAGCGTCAGCGTTGCGCTCAGCACCTCGAACGGGTGCGCAACCTCGATTCCGGCCATCTCGCGCAGCGCCGGGTGCCAGCGATGTCATGGATGACGTGAGAGAACTATCGGACGTCGAAGTCTCCAAGCATGCAGCAGGCCAACAGTCTGGTCGGATCGGGGACGATTCTACGGGAGCTGTCGCTACCAGCGACAACAATCTAGAGGGATCATGGCGTATGAATCTGGCGGGACATGCAGACGATAGTGATAGTGTAGAAGAAGGCGACGAAGTGGAAGCGATCGTCAACGGTCCTGGCGGTGTGCTTGGCTTGATCCAGCAGTTTCAGAAGGCAAACAATGAAGGGCGAGCCGGCGGAGCTACTGTGAACATATAGATCCTGTCGCCAGCTCATTAAACCGCAATATCATGGAGAATATAGTATTTATATCTCGAAGTTTACATTCATATATTACATCTGCTCGCGTCGTCTGCTCACCGCGCGGAGTTAAGAGGGAAAGACGGCACGTGCCGAGGGATGGCCAACCCTGCGATTGGCCGGGTTCAGAAAACGCGGGGAGAGATCTAGATTCCTCGGATTCTTCTCTTCCATCCATATCAAGTACGTAGTAAGTTAATACGTATGGATTTTGGGTGCTCGTCCGCGAGCAATTAGAGAGAGTCTCTTGCTCGTAATGCGATCTGCCCTACGTGCAACTTTTCTTAATACGCTTGCGGCGATATTCACTAACGTGTACAGCTGTCCTGTTTGTGCTCTTTGCATGTGTTGTCGCCATTGGCTGGCTAGTGTACCCTAGGCATGGAGGCTGGAGCCGCAAAGCAAATCAGCGGCTTCAATCAATCAATTATTTAGCAGCCCGAGAATCCGCAACAACTCGGCCCACATAAAATCTCGAATCACGCAGCACTATTCACCTACATATGTAAATTACCAGTAGTTAACATATAACAAGTAGAACTCAGATGCTAGTCAGTCTGATCCGGATCCCGGTAAGTAATACATCTTCCGGACAATGAGGTGACACCTAGTATATCTAGGGTAGGGAACTAGGAAGCCACCCAACTGCGACTACTAGTCAGAACAATCACTGCTGTCGCAGCCAAGGGTGTGATGTGGCGCTCGCCCAGGATAAAGCCGTCGGCTCACAGGTCGTTCAGGGATGTTAGGGCAGCCGCCGAGAACGCTAGAGCCATCGACCTTCTGGGCGGTCTCCACCTGCCGTACCCAGGTGTTGCCGCGCTACATGCTATGTACGTACTCCAGAACTCCAGACCACTCTATTTCTCTTCCTCCCTGTTATCCATCCGTCTGAGAACGTACACTTCATCTCTGCCGTCGCCGCGCAAGTCTGATGCCGACTTGATGTATTGACGTACGTGTGCTCAGGAAAAATATCACGGCCCATGAGTGCCATTTCTTCGATCATTCATTCAGTCACTCTTTGATACCCTCCTCCTCCGTTGTCAAGGGCCTACCGCGGCATCTTCGAGCATCCTGCTCCCCTTTTCGACCCCCTACCACGGATGACTGACGCATTATATTGATCGCGACTTGAAGACTCGATCTTACTCTCCTTGCCATATATTCTACCAGCATAAACCCCAGTGTTCTCACCGGGTAGCTCCTCACCATGCTACGGAATCGCAGATACCGTTCCTTTGTCATATTCAGTATCATTTTTGGTCTCGCTCTCCTACATTTTGTACGATCGCGAGATTGGTCGAGTCAATGGACGGAGCCAACTGCGAATCCAAAAGTAGCTCCTGCGACTACCCCCCAGGATTCCGCTCCTCACGACCCGATTCTTCCCCATGACCATGATGCCGCAGCCGAGATTAAGTTCGACTCAACGCCTCGCATTGAAGTCCCTACCGTTCCGAAAGAGCAGCCACTAGACACCAAAAAGCCATCGACGCTGGAGGCTACGAAATATAAAGAACTACCCGACGGCGAGAAATCGAAGCTCGAAACAATCAAACCTCCAACTCGTCCTCCCACCGATGATGCCAATCCTGTTGATACACCGTCTGTAGTAGACTCTAGTCTCAAGTTCTCTGGCGACAAGTCTGATGACGAGACTATCAAGAAGCCAGGTACCCCCGCCAAGGTTCAGCCAGGTGTTCTCGCCGAAACAACCCCCACCAAACACTGGGAGAAGCTTCCTGAACATTTCCCCATCCTTGAATCCGATCTCATTCCACTGCCCTCGGGCGAGCCCAAAAAGCTACCCCTACTTCAGTACGTAACCATGACTGAAACCTCCGCCCAGTCGATTCTACGTGAACAAAGACTCGCGGCCATCAAGGAAGAGTTCGAGCACGCGTGGAGCGGATACACGGAATTTGCGCTGGGTCACGACGAGGTCCGACCTGTGAGCGGTAGCTTTAGAGACCCATTTGCAGGCTGGGGCGCCACACTCGTCGATGCATTAGACACATTATGGATCATGGGAATGAAAGATGAGTTTGCCGATGCAGTTGAAGAAGTCAGTAAAATCGATTTTACCACCTCTTTCCGACCTGATATTCCACTGTTCGAAACTGTGATCCGTTACCTAGGAGGCTTGATTGGCGCGTACGATGTCTCCGGCCAAAAACATACAGTTCTGTTAGACAAGGCAGTCGAATTGGCCGAAATTTTGATGGGTGCCTTTGATACCCCGAACAGAATGCCGGTCACATATTACAAATGGGCTCCGTGAGTTGTTCGAAAAACCATAAAACAAGTGCACCTTCTAATCATGTAATAGTCAATCTGTAGCCCAGCCTCACCGCGCCAGTACGAGAGTGGTTTTAGCTGAATTGGGTTCTCTGTCTGTGGAATTCACTCGCCTCGCTCAGCTAACTCAGGAGCATAAGTACTATGACGCGATTGCACGTATCACTGATGAACTCGAGATCATGCAAAATAACACGCGACTCCCTGGTATGTGGCCACTACAGGTTGATGCATCCGGGTGCAAAAAGGCCGCTACAAAGGCGGCAAGTCTTACAAATGTCGTTCAAAAGTTGGGCGTTAAAGTCAACGAAGATAGAGGTTTGGGAAACCCAACACCCACTCCTACACCAAAGAAAATGCAAAAGGATGCCGCTATCCCGAAGGACCTGGAGAAGCGTGGAGGCGGGCTGGAACTTGATGCTGAACCCGCAGACTACGAAACAACAGACACGAAGTCAACAACAACCGCAAAATTGGCCTCGTTTCCAAAACAGGAATGTGAGAAACAAGGTCTCGCATCGTCTAATGCTAACTCAGACAGATTTGGCTTGGGAGGTCAGTCTGATTCAACTTATGAATATCTCCCCAAAGAGTATATGCTTCTCGGAGGCCTCAATAAGCAATATCGTAGTATGTATGAGCTTTCAATGGGACCGGTGCGAGAGAAATTATTATTCCGGCCTATGCTACCAGAACAGAGAGATATTCGCTTTGTTGCCACCGTGCAAGTCACTGATCCCAGCCCCAAAGATGAAGCCGATGATCCTCACACTCGGTATACTTACGAGGGAACACATCTCACCTGCTTCGCTGGAGGCATGTTTGCCGTGGGCGCAAAACTGTTTGGAATCGATGAGGATATGGATATTGCAGCCAAATTGACCGATGGGTGTGTATGGGCATACGAATCCACAAACACTGGCATCATGCCCGAAGGCTTTGAGCTCCTCGCTTGCGATGACCCCCTTACTTGTCCTTGGAACGAGACGAGGTATTTGGACGTAATGGATCCTAATGAGAAGTCTCGTATCCAACAAGCGGAGGCTTGGTATGAGCGCGAGCTACGAAACGCAAAGCAAGCTCAAGAAGTATCGCTCGAGAAGAAGCCTAATATTGTTGCACCGAAGCATGTTTTTGAGTCTGAAGGAAGCGATGCCGCTGGCGAGACAGGTTATGCTAGTATCGCCAAACGCGAGGCCAGCAATTCTGGCATTGATGACTACGACGAACATGCACATCTCTCTGCTTCAAAACCCAGTGTTGAGAAACCGAATGTTGGTACCCAAGACACTCCGAAATCACGCCTCGATACCAAAGTCAACCCCGATTCGAAAGTCAACCCCGATACTAAAACTATCTCCGAGCCAAAAGTCCACCTCGATACCAAATATCAAGCTGATGGACTTCCAATCAAACCTACAGTCCTATCTCATAAGGACTATGTTGCTAACCGCCTTGAGTCTGACCATATTCCCACGGGATATACGAAGATTCAATCCCGGAAATACATTCTTCGGCCGGAAGCCATAGAGTCTGTCTTTATCATGTACAGACTTACAGGAGATGACACTTGGAGAGAAAAGGGATGGAAAATGTTCCAGTCCATTGCACGATACTGCCGCACAGAGCTTGCAGACTCTGCTATTTCCGACGTCACTAGCACGGCCCCTGAGCTCCTTGATGAGATGGAGTCTTTCTGGTTAGCAGAGACGCTGAAATACTTCTATCTCTTGTTTAGCGACCCCAGCGTTGTAAGTCTTGATGAATATGTGCTGTAAGTACCTTCTCTCTAGGGTTGGTGTATAACGACTGACGTTTAGCAAATAGGAACACTGAGGCACATCCATTCAAACGGCCAGTATAATGATTGGCGATTATTTCTTCGGTCTGACCAGTCAAAAATTGTACACGAATTGTTTCGGTCTGGAATTCATACTTCGTGGATTTGTGTATAGGATACCCAGGTCCCTTGAATAGGCCTGCATATATACCTCGAGAGTCATGGGTACTGGTCAGGCTATTAGATCATTACATTGAATTGAAAAAAAAGTTCAAAATTTTCCAAATATCATTAAATGTTCCACATAGTCTGTCTTCTTTACTTTATATATTGCCTAATCTCACATGACGCATTCCCTGATCAATGGCGGGCGGTGAAAGCCGCATTCCTCACTGTACTTCCCGGAGCAGGTCACTCATTTCCCCCTCACCCTTCCAACTCTCAATCGTGTCCTGCTCTCTCCTGCCATTATTCGAATTTAGCCCGATAGGCACACGACGGGATGAGTGTGCAATCCAGTGATAAGCACTTGTGTTCATGCAGGAAATGGAGCTGGAAGATGTGTCCTACAGCTTGGAGAATGAACAGCAATTCTGGGTTGGTGAGTTTCCCACCACCCGTGTCTTCTAGTCAACTTGGTCGCTGCAGATTGCTAATATATGTTATATGCGTCGATAGAGTTAGAGAAAATATTATCAGAGCAATGTGATAGTCATGCTCTCATTGACAATGTTCTTCGCGCTTATCTTGGGTTCACTGCCCAGTTTAAAGGTATGCCGATTCGCATGACGTATACAGCCTACTCTCCGCAGCGAAACGACAACAAAGCTTCATTTTGATATGTCGAGGTGGCTTAGCTTATTTTTTTTTTTTGGTCTTCATAGGCGAATATCTCGTCAATGATTACGACATTTCTCGTTGCTCATACAAGCTTTTCTCATCGAGCCTCTTTGCGCAGCACGCGGATTACATTCGGAGACAGATAATATACAGCTTACTGCAAGTACGTGTGATCGCACACTACGTTTGCGAATACCCAACTAATATCGATTGCCGATAGGAGGATGACCCGAATATCCTACACTTCATTGTCTCCTTCCTCCTCTTTGACGGACGCCAGGATGACAGCACCTTTCAACTCATGAACGAAGAGGGCGCTTTTCCAAGGCTGTTGGAACTTGTTCACTCCGTTGGCGCTCAGGATGACGACGTAGCTGGTCTTCACCGTCTGTTGATGGATCTTCTGTATGAGATGTCCAGGATACAGCGCATCAAGATAGAGGATTTAGGTGGGTAGTCCGAATATATTCAAGTTTCGTGCTGGACCAGGAAATGATTTGCTAACATGATATTTAGTGCTCGTTGAAGATGACTTTGTGAGCTATCTCTTTCAAATCATTGAAGGGCTATCTGACGACGCTCATGATCCCTATCACTACCCCGTAATCAGGGTCTTGGTTAGTTCTGTCTCTGTCTACGCTTATCCATCGAAAACTGACCATATCATAGCTGGTGTTGAATGAGCAATTCATGGTGTTGGCGCACGATCCGGCTTCCGGAAAACCATCTAATCCGCTTACAAACAAAGTGATGAAAATACTTTCCATGCATGGGAACGACTACAAGACTTTCGGCGAAAACATAATTCTTGTACTCAATCGAGAAGGTAAGTCAAATCTAACAAAATGCAGCAGTATGACTCTAACCAGTTTAGGCGAGACATCTTTACAGTTACTCACGCTTAAATTACTCTACCTCATTTTCACGACCCCATCTACCTATGAATACTTCTACACAAACGACTTGCGAGTTCTAGTTGACATACTAATTCGAAATCTGTTGGATTTGCCCGCAGAAGCTGTTGCACTGCGGCACACTTATCTACGAGTTTTATACCCCCTTTTAGCACACACTCAGCTAAAGTATCCTCCTCATTACAAACGTGACGAGATAAGAAGAACCCTCAGTATCTTGGTCCATAGCAGGATCGAAGGAAACGAGGATGACTATGAAAAGATTATGCATTTTGGCGAAGCTGATGAGACAACGAAAAGGCTTGTCTCACGATGTAGCCAGGTTGAGTGGTTACATGACACAGAGCCAGACCTACGCAACACTCCAGACTTAGCCGAACGGGATGGACCATTGAATGATACGGGAGTTCCTATTCCCAATGTATCTCATGAGGAAGGTACAGATATGACTGGATCACCAGTCTCACGAAACTCGGATGCAACGACATCGCCAACTAAGCTGGAACCAGCATCAACTAGTACTTCCTTTCCCGTTGACAAAAAGGCAATGGAGAAACTTGGGATGCGCCTCGAGCCGGCTACTGCCTCTACGCTTAGCGTGCTAGAAGTAGCTGCACAGAAAGAGAAACCTGGAGTTATGACTCCGAGTATCAAGGACATGGCATCAACTGATTTGACTTCTGGGACAAGTCCAACCGTCAAAGTGAGGCTGGTACCACAGCCTCCCAAAGCAAGGCGCTCAAGGGCTCATCGTAGTACAGAGGCACACATTGACAGTCGCGGGAGACCTGGCCTGGACGTCCATCAAGAATCACCACAAGAGGACCTACCTGTTCCGCAGCCACTATCCACATCACGATCAACGTCGAGGTCAGCGCCGGCTTTGCCTCCACCTCGACGATCTTTTCACCATTCATCACCAAACGCAACCATAGTTGATCACCACGCCCACCAATCTCCTCATCCTCCTCTACCTCTCAAATCGAACGTTAAGCCCCAGCCTCCCAAAGCACGGCGATGGCAGAGACAGCATGGTGCAAAGCTATCGAATGAGCTGTCTGGAGCTGACGATGAGCGGTCTGCATCTCCTGCTTCTGTCACGAGTTCTGTGCTTCCGAAGGACTTGGATGAGTCTCATCTATCATACGACTCGTCGACGTCTATTGAACAGGCAATGGCGAGAAGAAATTCAGAATTCTAAACACAGGTCTCACGAATTGTAGTTACATTGTACTATTCAAGTCAGTCATAGCTCTACCTCACATATACAGGACATTTCTACCATTTTAATACCATATACCATTTGCAATGCTACTTATGAGATCAAATATTTACACCTCGTCCTCCAAGGGGCCAATCAAATCTGGAAACCCACCAGCAGTCTTCGCCAACCCATAAAGACCCCAATGCTTCTCCGTGCCAAATGTCCACGCATTATCCTGCTTCCACTTATCATCGAATGCACTAAAAAAAACAATCCCTCCATCCGGAAAGCTCTGCCTCAGACTCTTGAACGCAATCATCTGATTTTGTCTTGACGGTACGGCCTTACCATTCGGCTCCCCTGCGGAGGGCCATCCCGTCTCAGTGATTATTACCCGTTTGTTACCTTCCTTCGTAGCTTCGGAGACATGCCGCGCTTGCTCAAGGACATACGGGCCCGCGTTGTCAGGTGTCTGGTATGAGTCGAAGAAGGCATGACAATTCGCAGCACAATAATCGGATTCATCGCACAATTCCGGATGCATAATCATCTGATTGAACGTGTCGACCGTCACAACAGGTCCTTGATAGCCTGCTTGACGGAGTATACCCCTCGCGGAATTCACGGTGCCAACGACCTCCGCCGGGGTCTTTGAGCCTCTATTGACAAGCTCATTCCCAATCGAAACCGTGTGAAAAGTCGACCAGTCCCCATCCGCCGCATCAATGATTCTCTGCAAGTCCGTCTCAATGTCGTCGATATCGTACAATCCCGCAAAGACCATCATATCATTCTCCCGGGCGGCATTGGTAACGGTTTCGGCTTGATCACAGTCTATACCGTAAAAGCGCACAAACGAGAATTGGCGCAGTTGGCGGATGTCGTTGTTTACTTCATCTTGGTTCTTGCAGGTACCGTCGGCTTTGTAAGGTGAGTAAGAGATGCCGTAGTTGCTTCGCTGACCGAAGAAAGTGTTTGACGTGTCCGGCAGGAAATTTGGGTCCATTGGGTCGGGAAGGTGGCTCAATGCAGAGGGCTTGGGAATTATGTATCTCTCCGACTGAACTGATTTGGTTGATGCGGAGGTGAACATTGTTACGGCGGACGATGTTGACGCTACACGATGCTCCTATGGTTTACTATCAACGTCAATTCAATAACAGGACGGAAGACAAACACTGACCGAGTGAGTCGCCGTCACGGACGATCTCGCTGTTTGAGTCTGCACATCTACCGTTTGACCAGCTTGATCGAGTTGGACTATGACCGTATTCGTGAGCGTTTCTTTTGGGCAGGGATGATCGGCTACTTGTTGACGCAGGGCACGTTTCGATAGTTGTCGATGATCTAGGTATCTCGTCAGCACTTGTGGTGATATAGGATAGCAGGTTTACATACGATGGACATGGCCATTCGTAGGATGAAGCAAGGCCAGGGCAGCAATGCCCAGGAGACAATACTTCATATTTCAACCTGAGCTGCAATCTTATAATATTGAGGATTAAGGCGAGAAGAAATCAGATATTGCGCAAAATGGAGCGATAATCGAGGATTATCTTATCACCCACATTAGGGCTTGAGGAGTATATACGGCGATACACTTACAAGTTACAAGAACAAGAGAAATACTAGACACCAAATTGAAAAGAGGGGAATGATGGCGAGATAGGTAAGAATGGTACTGATAAACATGGCTTGACATTCATCCATTTCAAAGTCGTCCACAATGCTACCCAAAGAGGAAACATGTAAACAACTTACAGAATTCCTCAAAAGAGGAGAATTAGGGCTAAACTTCGCCTCAGGCTCGTACCGGGACGGTCAACTCTTCAGGCCCTTCGAACAATGCTTGGGTTTCATTTTCATATTTCATTAACGAGATTCAGGAATGTGGCCAGGGAGCACTAACTACCGGTCCAAGCCACTTCAGTATCCGCGATCAGGGCACTCCCTTGGTCAATCCTGCTTCGGAATGTACCTCATTCCAGGCTTGTTCGGTGAATAGTCAGCCCTACATAGGTACGTACGTATGCAATTGAAATCGCCGAGGTTCAATTCAAACGATGCAAAACTTCTGAGACCGATGTAAAATTGCTAGATAGTGAGACATGAATATGCATGAAGAATACGTTATTGATCGTTTCGTTCTTCTCGTTCCACAATCACCACCAGGATTAAAAACTATATATGTATGTACTCTATCATGAACGACATGATTCGTCCAGAGAAAGGAAGGAAGAAATCAACAATCCAGGCTTTTGCTGAACGAAGTCAACATCAAGACTGACTTCAGAAAACCCGCCCCAGAAGAACTATGATGTCAATCGTTGTTGATCTGGTGCGGCAAAATTGTCCAGTTGCCAGGGACATAAATTATAATATAAGAATACAATCAGGGAAAGTCGTAATGTTAGCGCAGCGCAAGATACTATAGCCGCAGCGCGAAGCTTTATCGTTTTTTGCCCAACACTTTCGTGATAGCGTGACGGATGATCGTACCGGCCTTTTCAACTTCGCGCTTCGTCAAGCCGCTTGTCAGGCAGATCTTGAGAGATGGGAGGACTTGTTGGCTTGGTGTCACACTGTCGGGCAAGCTCTTCAAGCGAGTAATAAGCACGCCATTTGCCAGAGTCTAGAACGCAGTTAAAATCGAAACTACCAAGAACAGGAACTAACGGAAATACCTCGTCGACTATATCTTGCAGCAAAAATTGCTGGTCCTCATAAGACAATTTTCTCGATGACACAATCTCCGGCTTGATGGCCATTATCATGACTGGGTTCTCTGGCGCACTTGTACAGTACATCCAGTCGCTGCGCGGGTCAAGCTGTGACCACATAGTCTTGACGTTGGATCGAAGCTGTACGAAGAGGTCCGGGGTGGTCTGCATCAAATTGATGGTTTCACTAGCCGTAGTCGACAACAGAGCAGGTAAAGCAGCAGAGAAGGTGTACGCTGATGCAGAGATACGCTGATGATGGACGATCTCCTCGGATCCTGCGCAGAAGCCGCCTCCAGCAATGATGGGACCAGCGAGAGAACCAACTATCATATCGATCTCAGTCGCATCGACATTCTGATGTTCCGTAATACCACGACCGTTTCGACCAAGAACGCCAAAAGACCAGGTCTCGTCCAAAATGAGGCGAAATTTGTATTTGAATTTGAGTTCAACCTACGAAAGCAGACGATAAGCATTGATAATCAGATGGAAAGGCGGACGACCACACTCACAATTTTAGGCAAATCCACCATATCGCCAATCGACTCGAATAAGCCTTCGGTGATAATAAAGCGACGAGTCAAAGGTTTACGCGCTTGCTCTCGAGTAACTTTTTCGAGCACGCGCTCAAGATCCTCCATATCATTATGTTCATACCACCGCACAGTGCTTCGTGAAATCTGTATACCTTTGCGAATAGCATAGCTCACTCCCTTGTCTGCGACTATGATATCTCCTCGCTTGGAAAAGGCGGGTATGACACTCGATATGGTGGAGAAGGCTTGGGCATAGATAATACACGCCGCCGTGCCTAGGAAGGCCGCGACGTCCGCTTCTGTTTTGATGTGCACATCCTGAGTACCGTAGAAACCTGGTGGACCACACGGACCAACGCCGTAAGTCCGAAGAGTCTGAATGGCTTTTTCTTTTAGTAATTCGTTGGAGGTGAAATTATAAAAGTTATAGGATGCCAAATTCGTTACAGTTCGTCCATTCGACAACTTGACTTTGGGACCGGTCGGTCTGAATCAAGGAACATTTTATTTAGTAAAGTTCTGTCGCATCAATCTCGCATTGAAGAAAAGCAACATACCCGACAATCACTGTCCTCCTCTCAACCTCGATCTCTTCCAGAGTCGTCGGGTCACCGACAAGAGGCTCCGGAGTCCATTCATCAACCAAATCATCAATCTCCTCCTCCGACAGTTTTACAATGCCAGGCTTTGTCGAATATTTCGGCGCAAGAAGATATCGAACCGCGAAAAGGAACAGGAATAGCTCAACAGCTGAGCGAATTGGGTCGTTCTGATAACTAGATTTGACATAACGGAGCAGGATCGCCGAACCGGGGACACGGTGGAACAGGGAGGACAATTCTTGAAGCAAGTCCGTGAGAAGTCGTTGTATTTCGTGGACATCCATTTTCACATTGCCCTTTCTTCAGGCGCACTGAGGATATATCGAGCGAGCTGAACAGATGTAGATTGACTGTAGATGATGCGGAGTTGGATGGAGAGAAAGGAGATGATCTTGCTTGCCGCAGCGGCCGGGCTGGGACCCGCTGGGTAGGCAACCACTGACAGAGGCCAGATCACGTGCGATAGGCACTTGCTAAGACTCCTGAGAGTGACGCTAAGGGGCGACTTAGTTTGCCCATGGGCGTATCGGAGACATAAGAGTCGCACACGATGGGTCTCTTGACTACATTATGGGTAAGTGAATAATAGACCAGGAATTGCATTAATGATACAGAAAGGCTATCGTCAGATAGTGTGTTTATAAAGTCTGAGAGAAAGCATAGTCGCGTCAGAAACGAAAGACAAAAGCAGACGGTTTTTAAAGACATAGGTTTGAGAAAACAACGACCAATCAACTCCGTGAACGTATACAGGAAAGGTAGCACAGCAGATGAATTACTCATTACTAGCAATAAAACGGTGATGAGTGCAACGAGGGCGGACGATGCAGTCAAAAGAAAGAATGCCGTAACTGAGCCATCTTCCTGAAGCTTCAGGCATTTGTACAGCTTGAAAGATGCGATGAGTGCAAAAAGTAGGAAACAAAATCAGCATGCAGTCTAGAACATGAACATCAATTTGGCACCAGCAGTGCTGGTGCTCTTGCCGGTGCTGCCACCCGAATATGCGACGAATCCGGCTGGTAATCCAGACCCAGTGTAGTAGGTGTGTGTGTCGTTGTGGGCTGATCCAGAGTCCAATGGTTGCATAAGATTGTCGGGAATTGTGGGCAAGCTGATGTTGAGACGACGTACGACTAAAGGTGCCACAACGAGAACAACGAAAAGAACGAGCATGACGAAGTACAGGATGGCGTAACGGATCACACGACGACGTCGGAGCTTAGACTGCTTCAAAGAGTAGATAGGAGGACGGATTTGTCGACTGGACAAGTTGTCAGTGTGAGGAAACTGTAGAAGTACGGGATGGAAACATACCTAGGACGAAGCCAGAAAAGAATGACCGAATGGAATCTGTCAATATATGGCACACAAAGGGCGGGTAGCATGCAGAAGAGGAGAAGGTGGCCCAAGACGAAGTCGCCGGCAAAGTAACCCAGCTCAGTGATCTTGCAGAGGAATTCACGACCTGGCTGAGACAGCGAGTGCCAGCCCATATTATACCACTTTCCGGTCCACCAAGCGATGTTGGATTGATCATGTTTGAATTCTCTGGTCAGTGCAAGAGCAATGATCACCTTATAGACGAATCGCTGAATTGCTGCCATGGAGATCATGCCTAAGACACAACGAGGGAAACTCCAGCCTTCCAAGAAGAACATGACTTCGAAGATGGCAAGAAGCATGATGACAGCGATACCGTGAGCGATTGCGGCAAGAACAGAACCGAACTTCTTGCAACACATGCTCAGAACGGGACCCATACAGCATGCCATACCGAACATGGCGCCCGCAACACCGGCATTGACACCCACTGGAGCCAGAGCAACAATACCGATACGGATGAGTGCGTTGGTAGCCTGTGGGTTGTCTTGGGTGACACCAGTACGAGCGTTGATGTAGAGATAAGGGATGAGTGTAACTGCAACCAACACCAGAGGACCAAGGATCTCAGAGAAGAAAATGTTGGTGATACGAGCACGTGGAACGTCACCTGATAGCTTTTCAGATGGGACTCCAAGGACCTTGCGCTTGTATCCAGTGATTCTAGTACGGGACAAACGGCAGAAAGCAATCCAGGAAGAGTTGTGAGATCTGGAATTGCCACGAGACAGCCACCGGAGATAGTCGCGGTAGTCGATGAAAAAGTCGTTCCATGAGAACTGGTGAGGGTTGAACAAAAAAGGTGAAATACACAAAGCCATCAGGGACACCCAGAACCAGATTAGGGCGGCAGTCCACATAGTAGCAGTGGCAAAGAGCAACATGAGCAAGCATCGAGCACCAAGGTAGATCGAGGGCCCAGCGAAACGAGAGTAAAGAACACCGAAGGGAATACGGGCAGTTGCGAAACCACGACCAGTACCGATATATCTGGCACCGCCATACGAGAGATCTTGCTGAATAGCGTTGGCGTAAATTTGGCAAACGAACACTTCGAACATGAAGGAAAGAGAACCGAATTGCTTAGCAAGACGAGTTGCCGCGCGCCACACACCTCGCTCGGTCAATTCCTGCACCACTAGTGGAACAAAGGAAATGAAGAAGACGATAAAGATGGAAACGATACAACGGTTGACCCAATTAGTGATAGGTACGAGATTGGCGCAACCAGTAGGCATCAAGGGATCGGTAATCGGGAGGTTGGAGTTATATCGACAGAGAATAGTCTCGTGTCGCAAGGCACCGAGGTTGATCATCGTGATCATGAACATGTTGACAGACAGCATGATGAACATGTTGTTCACGTGGAAACCAGGATGGGCATAGTAGAAGGACAAGAAACGATCCAAGGGGAGTTGAGTGCCGAGGTAGTAGTATTCGCGAGAGAGCATTTGTTCACCCATACCAGTTCCGATCTTCGTTGTAAAGTTGAGAATCGAACCGAAACCTTGATCACGACCCTTACCGCATTGGAAATATTCACAGTGCTTGATTCTGCCACCACGAAGAACAGCGTTCATACCGGCGTAGATATCCTCGTTGAGATGGAGACCTTTTTGAGCTTTGGAGACACCACCACGAGTGGTCATGAAAATACCATTCAAGAAATCAGGATGACCATAGTGAAGTTTACCACCAATTTCGGCAAGAGTACGAGCAAATAGGGTACCGAATGTCTGTTCTTTTCCGGCAGCGACATCACCAAGAATACCGATGTTTTCAGAGAAGATGTATTCGCGGGCACCAAGGATAGCGACAGGATCAGTTTTGGGAGTAGAAACACCAGGAGTGTAGGGGGAAACATTGTCGGTGGTCAACTCTTCGAACTCGGCGAGGACGCTGCGAATTTTCAAGCATTCCTCGAGATAGTTGTCCTGGTTGGCATCGATCAATTGAATGTATTCACCACGATAGAAGATGATAGAGTGATTCTGGTTGTCGGACTTTCCATCTCCAAGAATTGGGTTACCAGAGAGCTGAATGCGGAACTTAGGCTTGCGAAGACCGTTCTCCAGAATCTCGGAATGTCCATCGATAAGAGCGGAGTAGAGTCTGGGTTCCTCACCCTCGTTGGCAGGAGGCTCTTCGTCGAGGTAGGCGATTTGAAGGTCGGGGTAGGCACGGAGAAGGAACTCGGTGTTTTCGCGCTCCTCTTTGTTGAATTTGGCGTAACGTTGCATAGACACACAGATCTTGAACTTGCGACGAGCCATTCGTTCCAATTCACGTTCCAACTTGTCAGAGTTACCACCAAACATCTGCACGACCTCGGGGTTCTCAACCCTATAGAGAAGCTTGATGGCACGGCTGTAGTTCATGAAACCGGAGATTGTACGATACAGAGTCTGAGTGCGAAGTGAGGCCCAGATACGAGTTCGAAGAGTATATTCAGGAGCGGCGGACTTGAAACCAATGCAGTAGAAAGGCAGGTCATCAATCTTGCTTCGTGCTGCATCTTTTTCGGACTTCTCATATTCGCCATTGAACTGAGACGTCTCATCTGCAAGAATCTTAGTGTCCTTTACGAAGCAGTCCCATTCATGGGGATGAAGCTGCTTCAAGTATTCCAGCAGAGTAACACGAGAGTAGGGTTCGTCCTCTCTGATGATTTCTCGCAGAGAAAGTAGAATCTTTTCGCTGTAGTGAGGAATCAAGACAGTGAAGGTAGGCATGTTGTCGACGGGAAGAGGCTCCGGAATCGGGGTCGAAAGCGACTGAGCAAAGAATGAAATACGACGCTCCGCTTCACTCTGAGAGGGAAAGAACTCGGTGCGGAAGGAGTGATCCTCCTGAGAGACAAAGAAGGTTGGGGCTCTCAATGTTCGCTTACCCTCTTGCTCTGAAGGAACTTGGTGATAGAGAAGCTTCTGAACGTGGTCGATAGCCAGGAGATGCTCACGGTACATGGAAATGACGATAGCATTCCAGACTTGCGAGATCAGAACCTTGGGCTTGTACTTGATTTCCATGTCTGTGGTAGCCAAAACCTTAGAGTAGATACGCTTAGGCAGACGAGAGAAGATATTTCGCCAGGGACTCCAAATAGAGACACCAAGGTGGAAAGATCGGGCCACGGAGAATATCGTGTTGAGAATGATGTACCAGAGGTAACTGTCGAGGAAGAAGAGCGTCAAATCGGTGAAGAACATCAGCCCAAGAAGAATTTGGGGTTGAGCATGGCACAGGACTTCACCAATGATCTTGTCACCCAAACAGTTCTGGATCTTCATTGGGCGAAGAATACGAATAGGGTCCTTGAAAGAGAGCGTGAGGAAGAAGTAGGACTCAACCAATTTGGCAGCGAAGACGCAAACCCACATGCCGTAAGACATCCACATTCCGTTACCACTGAGCGAGGGAAAGCTGGCTGTAAATGTCTGACTGGCGACGTATTGACGGGTATTCTTTTTCATGTAGCTGCCAAACAAACCGCCGAGCGGCATGACAGCGAAGAAAAAGAAACTTGCCAAAGCGATAAAGAACTGAACTATACCGAGAGCGAGTGCGATTGTGTCCTTACCGTCCTCGGACACACCAAAAATGTATACAGCAGGACCAATGTTAACAGCGAAGACCAAGAGCAAGAACAAAAGACGTCTGGTCAAGTGCTGGGCACCTGCCCATTTTCGTGGCACATACGCCCACTCGGCAAGGGTAGCAAAAATGTTGATCAGAGTAACCAGTGCACCACCTAGACCCACAGCTGACCACGAGTAAGAACCAGGAGGTTGATTGTTGAGTTGTTGTTGATAGTCCTTGGTGTATAGTGACTTGGCATTGTAGGCAGTGAAGAACCAGAAAGCACCCAGGTGGATAACCCAGATACGGTTAAAATTGGTGATCATGTGAAACCAGGAACGGGTTTCGCGGTAGGTCTTGAAGAACACCTTCTTCCAGTTGACGTCTTTGAGCTTATCCCATCGCTCTGCAGGAGGAATGTCCACAAGTCGCGTCTTGTCTTCGAGGATGATCCGCTCAATACCTTCGGGGTACCAAAACAATTGGTTAACATCATCGTAACCGATGATCTGGGCGTGGTCGCGCTCACGACGGACGTATTTGCCGTCGTAAATCTCATAGCCCTGATCACGGAGATAGCCGTAGATAGGAGTGATGACGTTGTTGAGATACGTGCCTTCTTCCACGGGCTCGACACGATTCTGGCAAGCAGGGGAGTTCAAGTAGTCGTCGGCACACTTGAAGATGAAGCAGAGACACTCGGGTGTAAATCGGACCTGATTCGCCTCACCCCAGCAGAGAAGGAAAAGGGCGATCTGTCGGCAACGTTCATGTTGAGACATGCGATTCATGCGCGTTTTCCAGCGGAACTCAGCTGCTTCTAAGCTGTTGTCGCCTTCCAGAGCGTCGAGCGTGGCTTGCTCGTTCTCTGGGTTTTCCGCGGCAGCCTTCTTGGCAGCTTTACGGGCCTTTCGAGTTCTACGATTGGCTTTTCCAAGCTGCATATTGGCAAATCCGACGGCGTCGTCGAGATCGAGATGAGCAGCAAAGTACCAACGACGGTAGTTGGCATTGTCACCACCAATGTAGTCTGCATGCAACGAGAGAAGGGCCTGGTTGGGAGTCATACGAGACGCACGAGAGTCGAGGAGGGTCATGAAATGATCGTACATATTCCTCATGCTGTCACGTTGAAAACCAAACTTGTTGACCAAGTCCAAAAAGATATCCTCGATTTCTTCTTTGGAGAGGGGGATCTGAGCGTCGGATGTCCAGGCTGGGTACGGCTCGCGAGAGCGTTGACCAGCGGGAAGAGCATTACTATAGTCCATCCCGTAAACTGGGGTCGAAGCGCCAGATGAACGGTTTCCTCCGTAGGAAATCTGGGAGGATGGTGGTCGATATCCGTACCCTTGTCCACCCATCTGACTTTCATTATAGCTGTTGTAACGTTCATCACCACGGCCGTAATAGTCCATGTCAGCTGCGCGAGCAGTTTCAGATCTCATGGTGAAATCACTGAAACTTTCCGCGTCTTCTTCCGAGTCTCCACGTCGACGACCGCGGCCGTTCTGGGCATAATCAGGATGTCCGCCATGACCCTGATCATAGTACTGCTCGTTGTAGTAATTGTCTTGGCCACCTTCGTAGTAGGCGCCGCCCGCGTGCTGTTCGCCGTGGTGTTCTCCTTGATGTTCGCCGTGATTATCACCATAATAGCCACTGAAGCAATCGTTAGTCTCTTCATGGCGTCAACGTGATTGATCGCTCCTCGCAATCAAGGCTTACCTCTGGTCATAGTAGCCGTCTCCGTAATTGGAGTACTCGTTTTGATCGTAGTACCCGTGTTGTTCGTCCTGATAATAGGCATCACCGCCGTGGCCTTGATGGCTGTAGCCATCGTCATAATGGCCAGCAGACATGATGGCTATCTGTAATGCAATGACACAAACCTCTGTGGTAATGAATGGTCAGCTCAATTTCGTGGAGGCTTCTGCTGTGGGATCATGGGGTCAACGTACCTCTATAAACTGCCCATGAAACCGATCAAATGCTTGGTAAATATACAGAATCGTCGAACCAATTAACGTGTCATGTGGCTGGAATAACGGAGGAATGGGGAAATTGGTCACAGCCAGGTGACGAATGCTCGCAGATGCCGGAGTAAAGTCTTGAGTTGCTGTTTGTGATTCTCACGAAGGTCGAATGAGTTTGTCAGCGATTGAACAGATAGATATTGATTATCGTGGTAGTAGAGTCGTCAGATTGTTGTTGAACGAATGTGAAGTGTTTTTCTTTGTTAAAATCGAAGCTCAGTGACAGCTCGCCAGCGCGTCGTAGATGGGTTGGTTGAGGTTGTCGGAACTTTCTGCAACAGACGCAGGAACCTACGGGCGCCCAGTGATCCTTTCCTTCTCCCGCCAAATGGTGGAAAAAGAGGGAAGGACTAGAGGCGAGACGAACGATAGATTGTCGAGTTAGCGAAAAAAGGATGTTCTAAAAAACAAAAAGAGTGTGGACGTGATGATATTCGGTGCAACTTGGCGAGAGAACAAAAAGAAAGGAGCGAGAGAATGAACAATGGGTTCTGGACAGTTCAGGAAAATCAGGATTGAGAGAACGAGTGCTGTCGCAGGCAGGGGAAGGGGGCAAAGAAGCCAGTTGCAGGGCAGGCAGGAGTGGAGTTGGCCTTTGGTCCTCTGGGTTTAGCAAGAAAAATTGTTGGCGTTGGCAGGAACATACTACACACACAGTGGGAAGGAAGAGTCTGGGCCAGTTGCAGGGCAGGGAAAGTGGGAGGGGGACTCGTGGCTATTTTGGGCGCAATCGGTCTCAGTGTCCACCGTACATTACTAGTGCTGTATCGCGCAAATGAAAACATACATGGCACGTACGATCTTGTATCCCGAGAGGCGCGCAAATCCTTCTCTGGCAATTGTCGTCCACGGAGAGGCTTGAGTCAACTGCGTGGCAATTGAGCGTTTCAGAAAGCAGAAGCAGCGACATGCACTGCAAGGACTCGTCCTTCCGGGCGATCAGGTTACAGCCACGCACAGATCGTGGTTCGCGATGATTTAGTTACAGAACAGCTGGTATGCTGGTGGAGCCTAGAGCGACCTGTGACTGGCTGTGTCTCAAAGCGGGTCATGTTGCTGCGTATTGGATGCCGCAATATTACGGGTCGACGACGCTCGATCGGGGCGGGTCTAACTGGCAAGCGGGTATCAAAGCAGGGGTATGCCCGTTCTATCAGCCAATGAGGCATGATCTTCCCTGATAAAGCCCCCTCCGCGACATCCGGCGGACACCGTGAGTGGTCGACAGAGTCATGATACCGGCCAGTACGTTACCGAGCTGCGTATCTTGTTTACCATGAAAGTAGTCAAGCCCCTGAGACACGGCCCACTGTCCCACACTTCTGGTGGCAAGTAAATAAGTACGTATCATCCTAAGCTGCGTATGCTGTACACGCAAGTCCACGAGAGGGTAAGCTGAACTCTGCGGCGTGATGGATGATGAATCCGTTCAAATGATTATTATATTTTGTCTCTCTCTCTCTCTCTCTCTCTCTCTTCGATAATTGAAAAAGACCTCACTCAGGTGGCCGTGGCAGGTTGAATGTTTTGCTCGTTCCACAGATGGTTGTCAAGAATCTCACCTCGCAACCTGGTCAACGAAGTCGTTGGTATCCTGCAATTGCAACGCTCACTGGTCGGTATGAAGGGGGGGGGGGGGTCGGACAGCATAACAAAACTGCCCGCCAAGAGCCGCTTACTTGGTGAGATGTTCCATGGAATGAGCACCGCCCCATTGGCCAATCAGGTTACTCTGTCGCGAAACTTGGTAAACACGTCGCAATGTTCTCCATAGCCTTGAACGACAATATATACACTCAAATAGTCCAACAGCTTGATGACCTTCAGGGCTCCATGAGAAGTCCAATTCATACTCCGTATGGCGTAGAATCCATGGCATTCGGCTACGAGTCCTCCGCCCCTACCGAATAATGCAATTTCTTATGCATTAAGATCTTATCCACAATGGAGAGCTAAGCCACCTTCATGCTTCATCTGTTGTACATATCAGGACAAGGACGGAGTAAGACAGGTTTGTTTAGTCTTTCGTTATGCCGCTGTCAAATAATAAGTGCAGAACGACCAGTTGACTAGTACTAGTGCTAAGCGTTAGAATCGGACAGATAAGACAGCTCAAGAGAGAAAAAAAAAAATCAATCTCGTCATAGCATGATGTCGTTCCTTGTTTCTGGCGACCCTAAATGTTCTTGCACCTGCTGGTCTTCCTCACAGAAAAGCTTGTGCATCGAAAAACTTGAAATGTCGAAATTAAGTCCGCTGGATCGCCACCAGCCAGCTTAGTGTGTGGGCTCTGTGGCTTGCTCAAAGTTACACTTTCCACCGCCATGCTTACACGCATTTTAGTACATAGTACGTACACTGGAATATTGTATGTACAATACAGTCCATCGTACGGGCATGGAGCGGGGAACACACTACGGAGTATTGATACAGTTGATACCAACGTCTCATCCGACTCCATCGCCCTACTATCTATCCATCCCGATCTCCTCTACGAAGGTACGGAGTAGCGTTATACTATGGTAAGTAGTCACCCAGAAGGTCTGGAACAATCCTTCATGTTAGTCAATTAGAAATCATACTGCCACTGTCTCGGATATTGAGCTGCTACGGTCGGCTTTTGAGTAAAACGCGGGTCTGAGAGCCATGTTCGTCCATACATCCGTCTAGATACGGCCACTGTAATGAACACTATTCACGATGACAGCGGTGACATGTGGGAAAAGGGGCTCGGATACATGGCGCATATATTTCATTTACTTCTTTGGAGTTCTGAAACGAGCTAGTGATCACTTTCATCGCAATTTCGAATGCGCCGCACTGTCAAGTTTCTTCTGAATATCATTCAACCCCAACTCTGGGGCTCGTCTTGTTGGAAACCCAACGTCCGTAACCACTCGTGAAAGAGTTGTGTAGCTGTGACAGTGTCTCAATCATCATACCAACGCGACACATGCATAATTTCAAGTGCCAATCATGAGTCCATAGATGGATGATGTGTTTCTTCGAGACTTTGCTTGGCCAGAACTTGCCGGAAGCTTATTTCGCCCTGCAAATCTAGGCAATCGTTGCGTTATCGATAAGCTTATCCGTGAGGTGGTTTGAATGCTGAGATTGGGTATCCATGGATACTTTGATTGTACATAGAACTTCGTTCACTTATACCTGTAAGATGTCCGGATCTCATTACTCAGATGTGAAGCTTGCAGGAAAAATAGAACCGCGCTTGAACCTGAGGTGTTGAGGTGAGCTGGTAATTGCTTTGGAGCCTCGACATACAGTTGTATATATATATATACACGGGTGCGGAGCGGCTCCCCTGGGGTGACAAGGGCCAAATTCCCTCCATTCAGAGGGAACCTGACGTGGATCGACGACAATTGGGATACCGTCGCAGTGGGAGTAATCATTAGAAAGCAATACCGAAGAAGTGAAAATGTTTTTCTTTTCGTACTACAAGGTGTAAATGCTGTCATTATCAAAAGTTACCATCGCCGGCTAGGTAGCGTTGTCCCGCCAACCACGGCTTATAAACACAAATATTCTTCACCTTCTTCTTGTACCTGCATCAAGTAGTACTCGACAATCAGAATTGCTTTTGGTTGAGGTAAGACTCTGAGCCAACTGAGCTTTGGTATATACGGATCTACCACTGAAGCGATTCCACGGCTTCATATCGACTACGTAGCATCTGGCACACAACATGGCACGATTGAACGCCTCTAACCCGGCAGTTCCCCATGGCCGTCGGAGTCCCATTACCACAAAGTCAAGATCAACACCAACATCCTCGACGTTCCACAGGACGACCATATCATCGCCACTAAAGCTCACGCCCAAACCAAAAACCGAAAAGCACAATGGATTTTCTGACTTCAAGATCTTCGAAGATGAAGAACAGTCGGACCACGACCAAGGAGAAAGCGCCGATCCGTTTACCGAGTCCCCACGTACGAACCAGAAAAAGCCCAAGGCGCCGTTGAAGCTGACACATTCGAATTCAATCACATCTGGCCTATCGAAGCGTGCATCCCAAGATAGTAGCGGCTCTTCGACCAGAAGGTCGCGATCCGGCAGTGAATCAGAGGAAGAAGAAAGTTCAGACAAGGAGAATCTATTTTTCGACGACGAGGCCGAGGAAGTCACCGACGTCTCAGACGAGGAAGAGGAGGAGGAGGAGGAAGAAGAAGAAGAAGAAGAGGAAACGGGTCTGCAAGAAGATGTAAATCTAGAAACAGGCAGTACTCTGGGCGATAATATGCATGAAGGAAGTCTTGAGCCAGAGCCACAAGAACATAGCTTTATGCGGTACAGAGAGCCCAAGTCAAAGGAGGAATCAGATGAGTCCGAGCCGGAAGTGAGCGACGATTCGGATGGTTACAACTCTCTCGATGACTTCGTTGTCAGTGATAGCGAAGACTTGAGTTATCATGACGACGGACTCGAAGACGAGAACGATGAGGAGGAGGAAGAGCAAGTCAAGCCTCCCACTCCCAAGCCCGTACGAAGAAGACTGCTCAGGGGACGCAAACCTCGAACCTCAAGCATAAACTCAGAAACACAGAAGCTCACCATCTCAAACGAAACTCACTCACCTGTCACCACGAAGACGACCCCGCCCCATATAACTTTTCCTGAACGGACTCCTCCACGTTTCTCCTCCCCATTTACTCGCTTGCTACCCAATGAGAGACTTGACGAAGAAAGTGAACACACCAAGTACATCAAATTGAGAAGAAGTCCACTTCGCGAGAGCATTAACTCTATGTAAGTCTACTACCCTTCTCATCAAGAAAGCTGTCTGATGTCAAAATTAGCACATCGTCACCTGGGTCTACGAGGAAACAGAAAGTGAACGAAATGCAAACACCCCCTTGTAGTCCCACAAAGACATTACGGCCGTCTCCGTCAAAGACCAAAATCCCACCATCCCCTCATCGTCCAAGCTCTGATGCTTTCTGGAGCCAGGAACATACCAACGCTTGGAACGACCAATGGTCACCCCCCAAGCAGAGAACTAGAAGCAGAGCTGTGGAGCGTCTTCTTGCCTTGGAGAAGGTTGAAACAGCCGATTTCAGTGTAGAGACAGACGACATGCCTATCGTCAAGCATTTGAGTATGGAGACCAAAGTCAAGAGTCCCAGCAAGACAGCCATCAAGAAGGCGGAAATTGCTCAAAGAAAAGCTGCTGCTACTCGCAAAAAGGAATTCGACGACAAAAAAACCTCTCTCGCCCAGGACTTCTTGCTAGCGCTTGACGAATATGTTTCCGGAGGTCAAATCAACGAACTTGCACAGAATACAGGAGGCGTCAAGATTGAATGGAGCAAAACATTACGCAGCACTGCAGGACGTGCCAAGTGGAAGCAGGAAAGATTCAAACAGGCCGATGGAGGCTTTGGATACATCCAGCATGCTTCTATTGAACTTGCTGAGCGTATTATTGACGATGAACATCGACTCCTCAACACATTGGCCCATGAATACTGCCATCTTGCAAATTACATGATCTCGAAGATTCGTGATCAACCACATGGCACAAGCTTCAAAGTATGGGGTCGCAAGTGCGTCGACGCAGTCAAACAGCACCCCATCTACAAATACTATCCGATTGAGGTGACTACTAAACATTCCTATGAAATCGATTACAAATATGTCTGGCTCTGCATTGATTGCGGTCACAAATATGGTAGACACTCCAAGAGCATTGATCCAGCCAAGGCACGATGCTCACTTTGCAAAGGCGGCTTGCAGCAAGTCAAGCCAAAACCACGAAACGTGTCGCCCAAGAAGAAAGCGCCCACAAGGAACGATGCAATCAGCAACAAGGCGACTGTGCTCGGAGAGAACTTCAACGATATGGTGGAGAGTCTTGGAAATACCAATTTGAACTAAATGATAGCCCCGTCGTGTGTGTCGAAGTTACCTTGCGATGGATATTTGGGTGGAGTCTCTCTTTAAGGATAATTCTGCATTGCATCTGGAGTAGTTGGGTTATCATTTGTCACTCTTTCGTTTCTCTACTTATTGGATGTAAATGTCTTTTTTCTTGGTTGATATTACTATGGTGTTGTCGCGATGACTGTCTATTTCATGTCGGAGCACTACCTAATACCTCAATGAATGAAAGTCTCTACAAACGTACAGATCCTGAAAGTAAGACCTTACTCTTCGGCTTGATTCAATAGATCTATGGTACACATGCATCGTCCTCTCAAAGCAGCTCAAAGCCGTGCCATGGCCGAGCCTGCTATACGTATTGAGCCAAAAAAAAATCGACGACGGAGACAAATGAAAAGCCAATTAGCCAGCATAACAATACAAAGCCACAAGTGGGAAAGAATGACGCGAACCCAGACTATAGCAAATACAAATCTCGTGTACTATTTCCTAGCATTATCCGCGTTCTGCTGCTTGAACTTCTCAAACTCAACTTTACCATCACGGATAGTCGCGATGGTCTGACTAACGCCCTTGAGTTCTTGCGTTAATTCCTCAACTGTTCTGGACGGCACTGGCGCTTGTGTTGCAGCTTCTTGGGCGGCGCGTTGATAGTCGCTACTCTCTGCTTCCTTTGTGGCGCCCGTAAGCTTGTTCATGGCGTCGAATGTGGCGCCGGCAGGCGTGTCGGCTATTTCGTTGACTTCCTTGTCGCTCATAATATCTCGTACTCGTGCTCCGCGAGATTGGACGAAGAGAGTTGCAGGACCTTCGAATTGGAGAAAGAGCTAGATTCATGTCATGAGTGCCATGCTCGTGTGCGTTATGATAACTTAGGACTGCCTACCCTGTCGCCCCATATCGTCCTCCGCGCCCAGGTACGGACATTATGGATGATTCTCATAGAAGTCTTCCAGGTATCGGAAGCTGTGAAGTCACGGATATATCGCGATTTAAGTAGAAGCTCAGGAATATTCAAGCCTGGGATCTGGAAGCGTAATGTTGTCGACTTGAAGCGGTACGGCTGAGGTGGTGTGGATGACAATGTATATGCGACGACATTGCTGATGCGGTTAGTATTAATGTTTCTTTTAGTGATACTTCAGTCATACCTTGGGTGGGCAATATATTGTTCTCCAGCCTTTAGTTCAACCGAGTACACTTGACCTCTACCGACGAGGGCCAGGAGACCACGCCCTGTAACCTCGGAGCTACCCCAATTCGTAACACTCTGGACCGGTCAGTTAGAATAGCGTACCATGAAGAATGACTCAAGACGCATACTAAATTCGTGTTGATCCTGGGCCTGATATTCAAAGAGTGTCCGGTCCATGCAAGCAATGCTCGCCTCTGAGCCACCATCCAATCCACCGTTCCATCCAGGTGTACCACAGCAAAAGATGTAACGGGTGATTGGACTGATACCAATGCTTTGATCGGACTAGGAGATGAGACTTTCTGATACAGGAATGGAATTCCGACGACTGCCCGGCGGAAGGGCTCAAGAACGCTTAAAGTCGATACCACCTGTACCCATAAGTCAGAAATGACTGCCTAAATACCCGATAAGCCAAGAAGTCAATACATTATCTGCTTTGCCACTCAATCCCACCAGTGTGCCTCGTCGGGTATACAGGTTTTGCGATGCGGATAAAGAAACCGAAAGCATGGAATACGGGGTGCCGACAACGTGGAACTTGGCATCTATTCAGCGAATAGTCACTTAGCAGACATTCTCAACGTCTTAATCAGAAAGTATACCAGCCGAAGAAGCACTGCTAGGCGTGCTTGAGAGGGGCAGGTTCACTCCATTGACAACAGTCGGTTGTCCCAACGGCGCCGCCTTGATCTGTACGTTTCTCACGCCATGCCGTCTGTAGGCACTGGCTCCAGCCCGGGCCCTGTAAACGGCCGTCGCACCTTTCCCTAGAGTTAGGCGCATGGCAATGGCAGAAGCATGGGCGTGAATGAAGGAAATGAGGTGATGGCGAGAGCACGTCCTGGCATTTTCTTTTTTCTTTCTTAGCCGCCCTACGTCAGTTTTTGGCTGCGGCAAGCGTGTTGACGCGCTAAAACCGGCCCGTCGAGGGAAGCTCCGGCCAGCGGAATTTCATTGCGGGACGCAGCCTTTTGCTTCTAGAGAGCGCTTTCCAGCTCCAAGGTTGTTCACACAGAAATATGTTCACCCCTCGATCCACTAAACTTCGCATTGTTGAAACTTTATAAAATTCCTGGAATAAGATGAGCCGCGACATATTCGAGCCTCTCCGTCAATTCGATCGCCATCTCTAATCGCCGAATGCGGAGTACGTGATATGCCCCCACTGGCGCCTATAATTGCGCAATTGGCACATCAAAGACAGCCCCAGGTCCTTCTCTTCACCATTTCGCCTTTGGAGGAGAATAGCATATTGGATCACCACCACGATGCTCGCTAAAGCCGTCAGGTCGTCTTGCGGGCGTATGCCGCTGCGACCCCGGGTCCTCTACGGACTCGCTCATAGTAGCAATCAGAACCAATTACGAGTTCTAACCACAAGCCGGTCGCTACGCGATGGTCAGAAGACCACCGGGTCCTCTCCACTACAATCCAAGACAGCTTCTCTTGCTACAGACATGACGATAAAGAGCGATGGATCGGGTGTTCAAAAACTGGTCGCGGAGGCCAAACCAACGCCGAAGAAGAAGACGGAGGATATTCTCAATACAAGCGCAGCGACAAATAAAGAGCAACGAAAGGCGGACTGGGCCATCATGAAAGATTTGGCTAAATACCTGTGGCCAAAGGTATGGCGTTATCGATAAGGAGTGTGGAATCCCAGCTAAGCTTGAGCAGGGAGATTGGGGAACTAAACTGCGAGTCGGAACAGCTCTCACACTGCTGATCGGAGCAAAGGTAACGTAGTCGCATTCGTATGGACCAGTAGGATCTGACTTATTGCCGAAAAGGTCCTCAACGTCGAAGTTCCTTTCTACTTCAAGAATATCGTCGACTCGATGAATATCGATTTCGCAACCGTGGGTGGCACCGCGTACACTGTGGCAGGGTCGATGATAATAGCTTGTAAGCTCTGGTTCTCATGAGGCGATGGCCATCACTTAACTTGCAACTACAGACGGAGCCACGAGAATTGGAGCCACGGTATTCCAAGAATTAAGAAACGCCGTATTTGCGAGTGTTGCGCAGAAAGCGATCCGAAAAGTTGCGGGCAATGTTTTCGACCACCTTTTGCGTTTAGACCTAAACTTTCACTTGAGTCGGCAAACTGGTGGTCTGACAAGAGCGATTGACCGAGGAACTAAAGGTATTAGTTTCCTGTTGACGTCCATGGTCTTCCATGTCTTTCCAACCGCCTTGGAAATCTCGATGGTGTGCGGTATTTTGGTAAGTTACCTTTCATATTGGCGAGTATTATAAACCATGACCTTACTTTCTAGACATGGCAATATGGGTTCCGTTTCGCGGCAATCACGGCAGCTACCATGGTTGCGTACACTGCCTTTACCATTACGACGACCGCCTGGCGAACCAAGTTTAGAAGACAAGCTAATGCCGCAGACAACAAAGGTGCTACGGTTGCAGTTGATTCATTGATAAACTATGAGGCTGTTAAGTACTTCAATAATGAAGCATACGAAGTGTCGCGATATGATAAAGCTCTCAAAGCTTATGAAGATGCGTCTATCAAGGTAACAACATCTCTGGCATTTCTGAACTCTGGGCAAAATATGATCTTTTCTAGCGCCCTCGCTGCTATGATGTACTTGGCAGCGGACGGTGTGGCAACCGGACATTTGACTGTGGGAGATCTGGTGATGGTTAATCAGCTGGTTTTCCAGCTGTCAGTCCCATTGAACTTTCTGGGCTCTGTCTATCGTGAATTGAGACAGTCCCTACTTGATATGGAAACACTTTTCAATCTACAAAAAGTCAACGTCACCGTCAAGGAGCGACCAGATGCTAAAGTCCTGGACTTGTCGCGAGGAGGCGAAATTCGATTCGAGAATGTCACATTTGGATACCATCCCGACCGACCCATCCTTAAGAACGCGACTTTCACAATTCCTGCTGGAGCGAAATTCGCTGTTGTCGGACCGAGTGGTTGTGGAAAGTCTACAATCCTCAGACTTTTGTTCCGCTTTTACGATGTTCAAGAAGGCCGAATCTTGATTGATGGGCAAGACGTGCGCGACGTAACCCTGGAGAGTCTACGGAAATCCATTGGTGTTGTGCCACAAGATATGCCTCTTTTCAACGATACGATCGAGCACAATATTCGATATGGTAGGATAGATGCTACCAGTGAAGAGGTCCAGAAGGCTGCAGAGAGAGCACACGTACATGAACTCATTCAAAGATTGCCGGATGGATATAAAACAGCCGTCGGTGAGCGAGGCATGATGATCTCTGGTGGAGAGAAACAGCGGTTAGCCGTGTCACGACTTATTCTCAAAGATCCCCCACTGCTCTTTTTCGACGAAGCTGTGAGTATAGCGTGGGAATCTAACATTGCGCGCAATTACTGACCGTCTCTCCACAGACTTCGGCTTTGGATACATACACAGAGCAGGCGCTTCTACAAAACATCAATAGTATAATCAAAGAAAAGGCGCGCACAAGTGTATTTGTCGCACATCGGCTGCGTACTATTTATGATAGTGACCAGATTCTTGTTCTCAAGGATGGCCATGTTGTTGAGAGTGGTACGCATGGTCAGTTGCTCGAAACGAAAGGTGTCTACGCGGAGCTGTGGCATGGTAAGTGTCAATTTTCCTGCTACTAAAGCATGTGCTAACAACATAACAATATATATAGCCCAAGAGTTGTCTCTTGCCCAGGACCCAGATCTAGAAAAAAGTCTCGAAGTCGGGCCCGATTCAGAACTCACCGAGAACGTGATACCCACGGATTCGGCACAGTCGAAAAAGTGATAGCTAGTATTTACCTGCAGGAATGTTTTCTGACGTAGCCTAACAGTATATTAGTAGAAAAACAATGCGGAGTTGTACATAGAACTTGTATATAGAATTACAGGGAAGGTCGCAAAAGGCCGGTCAAGGTCCACAATTAGGGTTTGCAATATCGACACGTGATCACATCCCATATTTCCAACACGACGGATATCAGGCCCCTGAATATATACGCTTTATCCAAACCACCGGTTCGTTCAAAATCAGGTTCAATAATGCTGAACTCAAAGCGGAAACTTAAAGCCCAGGTCTATCCCATTCAACCTGCAGCCCGTAGTCGTGTCGTACTCTCAGAGTTGCATAGACTCGTGGCTCAATAGCACGAGCAATTATTCGCGATGAAACTGCACTAGTGGCGCATATTAGCCCGGCCTGTCGAGCAAGGCAAATGGTGGAAATTCGCGCCACAAAGGATGTAGGTTTCCACTATGCATAGAAAGAGCCAGTGACCGATAGACAAGAAATGCAGCTAACCGCTTGGTGTTATCGCTGAAACCTTGATACATACTGCCAAGTGCAAAAGTCTCGATTGAACTTGCGTTTCTGCGGTGATGCATGGACTGGACGGCCGGGGGCTGTTGGACCCTGAGGTCGGATGGGGTACTGTCACTGTCTGTCAGCGGCCTTGTAGGTTGTACGCATAGGTGGCAGCATATGAGACATTGGTCTTTAGTTGACTGGATAATTCTTGCATTGCATTGCCTCGTGGGAGTGGAGGGCCTATATTAGTATCGCAACGGAGCGAGCAATGAGAAGCATGAAAATAAATCAAGAGGAAGGGCTCGCTGGGCGCTAGACCGCACTAGAACGGTCGCTCTTGCCCGTTGCGCGCAGTTTCCCCACACGACGGACGCCCCTGAGCACCTTCCCACTGGGCAGCGGGCAGCGGGCACCTTCCCTGTGGCCCAGTGCGGCACGTTCCTGACTGTTTTTCCCACGAGTCTGTCTCCTCTTTTCTTCTTATCTTCATCTCGCATCTCTCGTTCTTTCGTTCTTTCTTTCTCGTTATATACCACTCCTTCTATATCATCTATTTAGTGTCTCCTAGCTACCAACTAGCCAGTCAATGTTTTGAACGTTTCAATCCTTACTCAATCCACTAGCATCCGTTCTTTTTGCTTGGTTTCTTCGGCCGATAAATACCGTCTGCATCCACACGCTTCCATGCAATCTCGCTTCCAGAACAAGTCTTTCTACTTCGTCCAACGTCACTGAGCGACATCTGGTATGGTGCATCTCATCTCGGATAGTTGTTAGCTTATATTTTTTTGGCTAATACCGATTTTGTGCTCAGCATTTCTTTCATTTCCCTGGATAGACTACTGCTTCGTTGTACGATCATTCAACCACAGAACTATCGGATAGAACAATCAATAGAACGGCGTTGGCCACAGACGTACAACGTCCGACGACAGCATCATACAGACTGCTAGTCTAATCATTGGATCGTCTGATTTAGGGTATATCAGACAACATGGGTTTCATTGAAAAACTCCAGAGCAGTAAGCCCTCCTGTCTCTGCGGATGGTTATTCTACATGTACTGAATGTCGGTTCCAGAGCTCGAGCTTTATCGTCTCGAACAGCGATACACACGACGCAAGCACCGCACCACCTTCTACGGTGATGCTCAGTATGTCGACGGCGAATACGTTTATGTCAACAACAGCCCAACATCGCCCGCGATCTCCAAGAACTCGACAGGCAGTCACTGGCGACCAACGTGGGGCCGATCTGCAACTTCTGACTCCCGCAACTCATGAATTTACGTCTTAAATACATACTCCCTGACATAATGTCTCTTCGATGAGATGACTATCCTTATATGACCGCCTCGGCGGATTCCGCCGGTACCAAAAATTACTAGGATGTTGTGCGACATAGTAGGCAATGATTCTTACTTCAGTCTTTCGATTTCTCGCTTTTTGCATCTTGACCTTCTTTCGCGCATCACGTCTCAGGTGACGCTTTTTGGGCACAACATGAACAAGATTCCAGATCTTGTTTTACATTTCACTGCACATATTTCTTTTGACATGAACATGTTGGACATTTGAGATTTACGGCTGTATCTAGCTATCTTCTGACAAAGATAGGGACTGAGGTCTTTCAATGGGAACTTTTACCAAGCCCTTTTGCATTCGTGTCCTCCATTGCAGAGCTTTCAGTATACTGTAAATCATCATGAGCTTGGGAGCTGGGACGTCGAGTCGTTGTGCCTCACGCAGAGGCTCACCCACGATGTTTTCGTATTCGGTAAAATTGCCCTAATCAAGCTGTCAGTTGTCGGTACGGGAGACGTGGGTGACGTGTTCTTGCCTTGCTCATATCTTGTGCCATGCTCGGCTTGAAGAAGGACCACGTGTCGATGTCAAGTGTCTCATCCACTATCTCGGGGGGAAGAGGGTGCCCAGCAGCCTTTGCAGTGTTCCAGACCTCCCACATGGCAGGCCTAACCAGATCGTTCAAAGGCTGCTTTGCGTAACGAATCGAGGTAGTGTCCAGATCCAATATCGCGCAGACGGAATTGTAAGCGGCGTTGTAAATGAGCTTACGCCAACGTACAGCACCAACGTCGGGCTCTAACCTGCACGATACTTTCCCTGAAGCGTTGTACAAATCGACAAAACGTTGTGCGGTTGCCAGTTCCTTGTCTGCAGAAATGCGGGGATTATGAAATGGACTGATGATCAAGATATCAGGATCATCTTGCCGGATTTTTCCGGGCTCAGTTTCAGTTGCACTGATCATCGAGACGCCGGATAGAACAATGTTGTTGGGGAACTCGGCGAACAATGGCCGCTCAATGTTGATTCCGTTCTGCAGCAGCACAATGACCGTATGTGCGTGTGTAACGGCTGGAGCAATCACTTCTGCGATTGTGGGTGGTTGGTCTGGGACATTCTTCGTAGTGACCACGATGAAATCAAATGAGCCGTTGTCCTGCCCAGAAATTGTCCGTGTAACTGCACTGATATCAGTCGTGCAACAGAATGAATCATACAGAACGTCCAGGGAAAGTCTCACTCTTACTAGGCCTCCAGCCAGCTACCTCGCCATGCTCAAGGGAGGTTATGGAGAATCCATTTTTATCAACGGCTTCGTAGTTAGACCTCAGCACGGCTGTAACGGTGGCCTGCGAGCCGGCTTCGATGTTGTAGGCACACATTGTGCCAACGCCGCCGCAGCCGACGAGGAGGATCTCGGCTTTTGCTATGCTGGCCATTCTTATACGTGATGCTTGATTGTGTTCAGTCCGGTGAGGCTCTCCGGGCCCTTAAGGAGTCATTGACCTGAGAAGTGAGTCTTCACTCGTTAGCGGCTCATTGTATCTCTCCTTCCCCGCAGCCTCCGCTTCTCTCCGACAACCTCAACCACAATTCCTCCTGTTTAGTGGCTCACCGGTTGGGACTTCTGACTGAATCAAGCATTGCTAGACATCAGAACCCGATTGATGCTTGCGTATGCAAGCCAAGTTCCATTCATACTCGGATTCGGCATATTCCACGAGGCTGGAGATAGTAACACGTGCGGGGTAACGCATCAGTAGCCTTCTCTACCAAGTGGCCGCACGAATTCACAATATCTACCCTCTCGACGCTACTAAATATGAAGCTGCACTGCTACTAAAAGGGACCGGGGCATATTCAATTTGTTTTTCCCCTGCCAGACTGTTCACATGCCGAATGTTGTGCCGCATAACGATTGCAAGCCGGAAATACACTAGGGACGAGGCTACTTGTGGCCGTTTATAAGAGAGAAGGACCCCTTGGCCATGATCTTGAATCTGACATCCATCGATCCTCGCTTCAGAGTAGCGGATCGGTCTTCCCAGTACTACTCTCTACCGCCTGGACAGTGCTGTCTTAGAATGTCTGTCAACACCGACCACGCTCTCTCCCTAGATTAACTGACTGACCGGTTGCTCGCTTAGTCATGTCTATCCGTTGCCTAGTTGAGCCTTACCAGAAAAACGCCCTGATCAAATCTTGACCCGGCGAGCATAGCAGCCTATACAACGCGGATGAAATACCTCATTTAGGACTGGTCTCGAGCGAAGATGAGATTCGTTTCATTTCGTCGTGCAAGTTAGAAATCCAAAACAAGGTCCCCGCCGGTGTGTCTGTCGGTTCCAAATGCGTTACCGCTCTGGCCTCGAAATGATGGATTTCCCTATTAACACGAGCGAAGTTTGTATAAGCCCCGGGCTTCACCCTGCGAAATCCGCCTTCAGACCCTCCCCGGTTTCGGGTTGACCAATCGTCAACAGTGGATTATGCCTCATTCAGACTTCTTTTGAGAGCATTGCCCAGGGCTATCAACGCTTGTCGGTCTCGTAATACTACGAACTGTGAGACAGACCTTGCCCATCACCTACGGAACTCGCATTTCCTCAGCATCGCCACCATGATCGTGAAATTAAGATAATATGGCTATCTGGCATATAAATATGCTGGGCCGCAAGTCAGGGAAAAAGGTAAGCCAAAAACCATTCATAACATCTCGCATCGGTTTTCTCGATTTTGCTTTTTGTGTTTGAATAAAGCCTCAGTCATCACATTCTGTTTCTTGCTCTATATCCTGCTACTAGGTATTTTACTTTCTACCAAGTTGCTGTCCAATATGCCCAGCAAGACTAACATGCCTTTGACTAGGTTAACGGGTAAAGACTCTGATATAGTCCTCTACAGCACCGAGGGCAATCCACTCTCTGCCACCGAAGTCATTTCAAGACCGACAACTCAAAATGACTCGCCCACGCGTTGCCGTATATCAACCTCTCCAACTACCTCGTGCGGAGGTAAAGTGGTATTGCTGTCGATGTGACGACGGACCTTATCCGGTATGGAACACATCGTGCCAGGGCTGCCATGGGCATCGCTGCTGTATACATTGTCGCACGGAGACCATTTACCCCCCCAAGGAGCGTGTGTTTTGAACCCGGCTTGACAGCCTCACGACTCTGCACACTTCGTACCTGGAACAAGCCTACATCCTCATTACCGGCGCCATTGTATTGAGACCTTATTCGTTAACGGCCTGTTGTCCCACTCGACCGATGTCATTCGCTTTTTGATATTGTCTGCCTTTTTGTTGTATCGCTACTTTTACTTTTCATAGTCTGGGATATGGGTTTGGATATAGACTTAGCGCGGAGCGAGGAGTTCATACCGGGGTTACTTAATTGGGTATTGGGCTCGCGGTTCTTCTTGCTTCAATGCCCTGTCCTTTAGTCTCTGTACTGACGCAATATCAATGACCATGCCGATCTATACCCGCCTTTCCACCGCACCAAAGACGAAAACAGCACGTCGGCGACCTCCGATGCAATGCCTACTTTGATAAGTACTATGTCACAAAGTTCATCATATTGCTGCATGTACGTGTGACTCACTTTGGCGCTGAAGTATTCGGAATCATGTATGCAGTCATTGGTGGGCAGTGCTGGCTTGGCGCAGAGCCTCATGTTGCTGATCTCTTGTATGTATATAACGTTAGAACATTATAGTTTTCAGTGAAACTTCACTGGGACCGGTCTCCAAATGTAAGGTGCTTATCGATAGAAAAACAAAGTTTACGAAGCACAAAAGAAAAGAAGTCAATGTCTGACCTCTCCTGGTTGGACTGGAAACATACTTAAGTTCAACGGCATGGTCTCATATTTGCCGAACCGACACGATGATACATTTGTCCGAGTCCGCAAATCACGTATGTAAATCTGCTTCTGTATTGGATTTACTAGCCGAGATCCTATAACGAAAAGAAATTATCAGACTTTGAGAGCATGCAAGTTGCCTGAATTTTCATCGGTCTCCATAATTGGTCGATCTGGCAAGTCTGCGCCTAGCGTGATGCAGTGAGAAACACCAATCGTCGACCGAATGCTGTGGAACGCGGGCAATACTAACGAGACTTAATGATCCGATGCAAGAAGCGTCAGAAAAAGCAAACTCAGTCAAAGTCGTTGGGGCGTTGGTGAACACCCGATTCCACTTGCGTGCCCAGGTGTCTAGACCATGGACGAGCCCTAGATCTAAGCCCTAACTCCCCGGAAGTGCCCCGTTATCGTCATATTGATTAAAACCTCGCATCGCAGGTCACCTGGGCAGGGTAAGCCCAGGAGCAGCAAATGTCTCATCACGCAATTTCAGGATTCTGCGACTGGATACTTAGCGGAGGGAGCTGATTCAGTGTTTTGGATTATTAGTGCATTCTACTGGTTCCAAGGTTGACTGCCCCGAAGCTAGTTGCATGACACTAGAGCAACCCTACAGTGATGCCAGAGCCGGTAAACGATCAACTGGTACTTGCGACGAATCACCGTCTCCAGGGTGCTTGTCGGATCGATTCAATTTAGACATCGCACTTCACAGCCGTGCGCGGAGCTCGGTGACATGCAGAAACGGTTTTCTGGTTGAAATTGTAATTATGTTGATGCGACGACACATCCCGACTGATGAGACGAGTGAATTGGACTTCCCGGTAAAGAATTATCACTACTGACTGCTCTTCAATATGAGGATAAAAGTGTTCGATCACGATAGAGTATGTCTTCCGAAACAGGTAATCGATTCGCGGTCCTCAACCTTTCCTTTTCTCGGCAATTTCCAGGGGAGCGGTAGCCCTATTTTCCCTGACCCTGTCAGGTTCATCTCCAACCCTATCCTGATTTATCCATGAAACGAACCTGTACAGGGTCAACCAGACGAAGAATCTTGAGAGATAAACCGAACGCCATCGATCAATTTGTGGCTGAGTACGGTGAATGTACTTTCGCTCAGCACCGGCATCTTGTTTGCCCGTTGCTTCACTTTTCCTGGGTTCCTTCCAGATCGCCCGGGACATTGAGTTATAGACGTCAGACTAAACGTCGGAAGAAGACTACGTTTGTCAGTCGTGCGCCATTTCTCACATTTGTTTTCTTGTCTAATACTCGGGCGTGTTTCCTGAGAGATTTCTGGCGCGCTGCGCCACAGGGTCTACTCCTTCGCTCCACCCCGGTTACAAGATAGGGCTAGCCTAGTGCATATTGGACAAGGTGATTCACGACTACGTAGTGTTGATGAGAAAAGACAAATTAACAATTTAATATCAACAGACTCCTGTTGGTGGTCTCCGGTCGACGTTCAATACCGTCTTGTATGGTATCAGTTAGTCAGCAGTAGCCGCATCATGCACGAGCTGGGATAAGCCTATATTCAAAATCACGCTGCATATACACAATGGTATTGTTCGTGCAAAAGCTGACCGCGATGTTCCAAAATACCTCAAACCTCCATATATCTCATCCAGTCTAAGCGTCAACCTGTGCCCCGGCGAATGTATCGAGCTGTGGATCCGGGTATAGGCCGTTGTACCCGTACCGTACAGAGAGCACTACCAAATCAACAGCCAACCACAGCGCGGCAAGTGACCTTCTAACCCTAACTATCGACCGCGGATCCACTGCCCGCCCCCCAGGGCCAGGCTACCAGGCAGCCAAAGCTAGGGCTATCAGGCGGACTTCACCTTCACGTCTTAAAGGTGACTGCATAGTTCAGACTAAACATAGTCTAATGTACATAGTAGAATCAGCTCTGCGTGGAAATTGTGGTGCCCCCAAGCTTCTGCCTTTGATTGGGTCAATCGGACCCAAGTCTGCCTCTTGCCCTTTGCCCATGCTTTGACTGCCTAGTTCTGTGAGCCTTAGATGTCGTAGCTTCTTCAGTGACCGCCGTTCGTCAAGCCTGACTTCCGTTTCGGACCTGCCATGTCGGCATTCCTTGTGAGACATGGCGGTTTCTGCCTGTCGATTTGCTGCTCTGCTGTGGTGGCCTGCGGTGTGAAGAAGTTCTCTATAGTATATGTGTATACATCCTGGTGTTGTAGACTCTCTATATAAGTTTTCTGCTTTCCCTCTTCAACTGTCTCAGATTTCCTTTCATCATATCATACTGTACAAGCATACTCAAGATAAGTCGTCAAACATCAAGAACATCAAGAACATCTTCAATCCACGAGACTACAATCATCGCTATCAACAAGCTTCAACCTTTAATCTTCTACATTCAACAACAAAACTCAATCAGACATGCCATCCACTCCAGTCTGGTACTGTTGTCACTGCGAGTTCGGTCCATGCAACGATTCAATCGACTTGTTCTGCCCAAATTGTGGGGAGCGTCGTTGCTACAGATGCAAGACCGCAAAGATATCGAATCGCTTCAACTATGGATTGCCAAGAGAGCCGGATTTCACTCCCTACCCTGATATGTCGAGAGCTGCCGGCTTGAACACCAAGACATACAGCATCGATCCATCATCGCGGCCGCTCATTACTCCACAGCAACACCAGGGAAGGATCTCTGAAGAACCGAGACCTTCTCAAGCACCGCCAACGTGCCTAATAAGTGGCCACCAACACTCGACCGATGTCCCTTCAGTCAGTGACATCCTCCAGCATGGTGGACTAATCAACAGCTGTCCGGTCAAATACTACTGCTGCGCTTGCGGGGATGGGCCAAAACTATACGACAATCAGCCTGCCTGTACCATCTGCCATCATGTAGTCTGCTCTTATTGCAAGACTGCCTGATTGAGCATGGCTAAGAGATGGTCAGCCGGAGAGCTTGAAGTGTTTTCTCTTTATTATTGATTTTGGAGTACCATGGATCATGGCTAGCGTTCATCATTTGTCAAGTTGATTGAGCGATGTTTTGGATTGCATTTCTGGGTCGATCTTAGGGATTTGCTTTTTTTCTTTCTCTTTTGTTGGTGTGAAGCCAGACAGCCATGTTTCTGGTACAAGAAGTAGCCCGCTCACATTCTACGTGCCTGGCTGGTGATATACATTAATCATGTATTATATACCATACACTTGTTCGACTATCTGGTTGCATTTTGCTCTCTTTCTCTCGATGCTTTAGCAATATTTCTACACTGATGTCTAACCATGCTTGCGTTTATGTCTTTTGATTCAATGTGTCGGTCTACTAATCAGCTAACGCATCACATCCATGTATCTCGATCAATTGATTTGTTTTTCTTGACACTTTTTGCCTTTTTATTTTCTTTTTCTTTTTTTTTTCCCCCGGTTCCGACATGACTCAGAATACTGCATGTATGCAATGACCGTAAAATGCACGCACATTATATTATTTACAAGCCAGATGAAAATAGCCAATAATCTTCTCTTGAGCTCGATAATCGACACAGGTGTGACTCAGGCTTCTGCTGAAGGCGCATTTTCGGCTCAGTCCGTGACTCAGGTTCGGCAGTAGTTGAGCCTTAGGGTAAAATCAGGGCTGATTGATGGTCCCCGCAAAGGGTGCCTTGGGTATCCACTCCAGTGATATGCCAACCACCTACGTAGATTTTGCTTGCGATTGATTACAATCACATTCTTGCTGTTGGTCCAGTATGAATATATGTTTCAGGGATTCTATTTGCTGATCACAGGAATAGGACTGTAGAACTGAGAAACGAAAACAAACCAAAAAAACAGAAGAAAAGATCAACAAGCAAAGTGTGGAATGTGACTGTGGGGACATGCACCAAAGATCGATGCCTGGGGATCTAGGCTACGGATGAGGGTCCTCCGTTCATGCAGTTATATGCAGTAACGTGCAATAGTCAACACCAATGGGTATGACAAACCGCGTCGGCAAACGTGTGCAGATTCCTATCTTGAGACTACAGTCTACTCCGTGTTGAGTCGGCCCAGGCAGCCATGCGGGGCCGATGACAACCGAGTCTTTGTTCAACTCGGCTTCATACAAAGTACGTAGCTATGTATCTTGGCTTCTAACTTACCTTATAACTAGGTAGCTAAGTGATTACGGAATTGTTAATTACATGCTCAATTGGATTCGTTCTGGTAGGATCGACTCTACAAACGTGTATTTGCCTGCCTAGAACGCAGTCGGAATCTTGCGCGTTATCTGTCTTGTTTTGTTTTGGTCTGGGGTATCTGATGTAATGGTAATTGTATCTTGACGTTGAGGTCCCGACTAGGGTTATCGACCTTGCTACACACATACTTTTAACTATCGAGACCTAGTAGTAGTTGATATCTTGATAAAGACTATCACCAGATTGGAATCCCAGAGAAAACCCCCGCCACCATCTCGATTGCCGTTCCCAATGGAATGTTACGTTTTGACCTTTGCGCCGTTCCCCTGCGTTAGTCCTACAACCATCATTTCAATCCTTGCCAACTCATGTAGATAGACCAATGAGATTGAAAACGTCACTACTCGGCGGCATTCCCTGGACCAGGCCGGCATGAAACGCAAGCAAGTCCGGGTGTATCATGCAAACATGTAATCATCAAAAAAGGAAACGTGAATATCTTGTTTTCCTGCGAAATTCGTCTGCCTTGCTTGCCCTTATTTTGAGGTTGATGATCAGACAATTGTGTCTGCCTCAAATTATAGAACCGCCGATATAGTAGGAGAACCATCTCCAGAACCTTGACGCCTGAAAGTATCATATACTTCCCCGAACAGATAGTATCTCATGCAAATTTGCATGTACCTGAAGGGACCTTCAGGCTACAAGATGCTACAGTAACTAATCGTAGGGTATGGACGGACGTCATTGTAAATAATCACGATGATTGATCATGTGCACCTAGCTAGCTATCCCTGAGTCTCCTCAACGAAGTCTCATCGCTTGATGAGCTCGACTTCCGTCTGAGTTCGGCTGCCTGCTTGTCGTGCCTCCACCCGCGTCACTGGCGGTGCCTGGTTGCAAAATTGTCGTGAACCTACGTTGCAGACAAGTAGTAGACCATGGGACGGTCGATTTCCAGCGTACTTTGGAATCCGCAATTCACGGAGACACTGTAAACCCGATGGTAAGAATAAGACGAAAACGCCTTCCAATGTTACGCTCAATAGCAAAGCACGCCAGAAGTGATGCAAAAGAAGTATAAATAAAAAAGGGGACGAAAAGTCAAAGAAGTGAATAGGAACAAAAGGAGGACGGAGAGATGAGGGTTTCCTAGAATCTGGGAACTGCTCGATGTGCAGTACCGCCGGTACCAAGGGAAACCTTGAGAACCCGCCGATGTATTTTGCATCTGTGTCGTTGATAGAGGGGATGCGATCATACCGAGATGAGGCTACAGAGGGAGAATGCGTGAAGGATCGGAGAGAAAACGTCTACGGTATGCGGCAATTTCACCCGCAACGGTGGGAAAATCGTTCACCTGATCGCGCTGCAAGTTATTGATAAGGTCTTTCAACCCTTCAATGTAAGCATCCCGCTCTTCTGTGGTCTTTCCTTCTCTTTGATTGCCCATGTCGACGAGAATCTTGTCATCTGCGAATAGTCAAAATAACTAGAAGTTAGTGCCTGCCCAAGGATGTGAATCACACAAAGTTGTAGGAATGGAATAAGTGCTGTTCAGATGAAAAGGAATCGAGGCTGGGAGGGAATCTTCGCGCCGTCAACGCACCGGGCATCACTATATCTCGCCAATGCTGATAGTCGCATGTCGCATCATTGCAGACCCCTCCTGCCGCCTCATAGGGACAGAACGGTTGCTGTGAATTGATTTGATGGCTGTACGTTAGGGATCGAAAACCATCTTTGACATCCTCGACGTAGTTGGGATGATAGCGATAGGCCTTGAAGAACTTCAATGGGCTTTGATAAGGAGAAAACTTCGATACCGTGTCACCTCGTGGTGTGTTCTAAGCACGTATTAGTAATTGACCGCATTTCATCAGGACTAACGTACGTCAAGGGCATCTCCTTTAGATGCAACGACAACAAAGTCCTGAGGTTTGCGAGTCAGTGTCTCATCAGCGGCTTTTGAAATCATGAGATGTGGCGCTGGTTCAAATTCAGTTTCCCCAATATCCTTCGGGCTAAGTTTCGGAGAATAGGCTTCATCTGGATTTTCGGGTTCAGGAGGTTCGTAATCATCAGACAAAACCGAAGACTCTCGAGAGGTATTGAGTCCATCCGCAGCGGAATTTACATCCACAGCTGGATCCGCACTCATAGCAGGTACGTTGATTGAGTTGGAAGTCGTAGATAATGTGGCAGGTTGCGGAGCCTCGACTAGGGGAACATCATTTGCGGGAATATCCTCTGTAGCAATGGAGATTTGAGGTTCTAGAGAAGGCTCTACAGCCTGTTCTTGTTCTGAGTCCGACTCCTGATCCATTGAACTTGATGCCGAAGAACTTGACGACTCATCCATTGAGGACCCCGAAGATTCTAAGCCCGGATTTTCCACCTCAGCCACATCATTGACATCCTGTATTTCAGATAGAGTGAGTTCAGGAGTTGGAAGATCTGAATGCGACGAAATTTCTCGAGGTACTTGAGTAGAATCGACAGCCGCAGTTGTAGCTTGCAAGCTTTTGGAAGGTAGCATAGACTCAGGAGTGACAACCTCGTGTGGTATGAGCTCAGCTAATATCAATTAGCTTCTAAACAGGGCTTGTGAGAGATCGTGAATCTTACCCTCTGCAACACTACTACGCTCTATATCCTCCTTAGCAGCTCTCAATTCCTCGAGTGTCAAGCCCTCTGTTTCCATGCCGAGACTCTCAAGCTCTTCGCCGAGTTTCTTTCGTTCTTCCCGACTCCGCGCTATTTCGTTCAGAAGTCTCTCTTCTTCACGCTTATACTCCGCGAGTTTAGCCTCGAACTTCATCAATTCGGCGTCCAAATTAGGAAGACCAGATTCAATGACTCGTTTTCGCAACAGCTTCCGGCGAATTCGATCTAAATCAGAGTTATCCATAGACGCTAATGATTGTACCGACGGACTGCGTTGTAAGCGTTCAGGACCTGGCTTTTCCGGCTGGCTTGTCAAAAATACTGCCTTGTTGGCAATGAATTGAGATTTAGTCCCCTCGGTTTCTGTATTGGCGGTCGCCGGCGAGGGGGGGCAACTACCGATCACAGTTGCTGAAGAGGCTATGAGTTTTGTCTTGGCATTCTTCTCCTCCCATTCGGCTATCCGACGGCGCATAGCCTGTATCTCAAGATTTTTTTGTCGAAGACTATCCAAATCACTGGGCTTACTTTGAGAAGTCCCCGATGCTGATGATGCGTTGCGCGAAATAGTGGCTCGCGGTATACCGTCACCAGCTTTCAACGGTTGGGTGATCATCGCAGGGTCGCTAGCTTCCGACATTTCCATGTCTTCCTCTTCATCCTCCTCTTCATCTTCGCTGATGTCGATCACAAGTCTATCGTTCATCGAATGCTTCTTGATGTCAGGAGTGGGCTCATCAAAATCTGAGGCTCGAGGACGCTTTCCTAGAGAATTCTTGAAGAGGGTGGAAGTATTCAAGGATCTGTTCTCGATAATGGAGGAATTACTAGTGTCCCTTGGCTCAGAAGACACGGATATGTCAGCAGGTTGGGTAGTTGAAGGTTTAGGCGAGCTCGGTGCAATAGGCGGTCGTTCCGGAAGAGGATGATGCAGAGGAACTGTTGTCTCTGGCTTCACAGCCGGTGTGCTTAATATCGATGATATTGGTGCTGATGATGTGTTTGGACCCTCAGGATTGGATTGTTGCCTTTTGAGACCCATCTTCTTCAGTTGTTCAATGCGCTGCCTAGCAAGTTCAGAAAGAGCTTTATTTTTCTCCTTCGTTTGAACGGATAATTGTGGTTTGGAAACATCAACAGCTCTTTCAATACTCGAAGTTGAAGTCGAGCCATTGCGCGAAGTCGTTGCATCCACAACAGGATCAGGAACGACGTTCGTAGCCTTCTTCTTGGCCTTCTCAGCCAGCATTCGTGCAATGACGTCTTTTCGTTCTAAGGGTTTCGCCGAAGCTGATGGGCCTGTTGGTAATTCCTCCTGGTTCAGACTGGTGTCAAGCTTATCTATAATAGCCTTTGATGATTTGAGTTTAGGGACATCTGGGTTTGAGACAGCCGAGTTAACTTTAATTCCAATATCGTCGTAAAGCTGTTTGAGAACAGTGGGATCTATGTCTTCCTTGACAAGCTCTCTGTATCGAATATTATGCGGAGCTAGACTAAGCAGCGCCCCTTGTGCCATCACACGAATTTGAGCGGGGGATTTTGCGGAAGACTGCGAGTTGCTGCTTTGATCATCAATACTCATCTTGTTCACCCGAGAAACATCAGCTTGGTCAGGCTTGACTTGGAACATTTGGGTCGTCCCAATGGTAAATGGTGGATTATATGCTATGACAGCTTAGCTATGATACTTATAATGCACAAAAGTGCTACTCACGAGGTGATTTGTTCGCTGGCATCAAAGTACTGGCACCATTATTACGCGGAGGCGTCTGCGATCGAGACAGGCTCGTATCCGTGCTTAATGCAGACTGGCTTCGAGAAAGGAAAGCTTCACGGCCTGCTGGGGTGATTTTTCCTGGCTGCAATTTTTGAGATAGTGCGTGAGATGAATCGTAACCGGGACCATCGCTCACTTCCCCTTCTTCTCGGTCTGTATCTTTGATAGATACTGGTGGGGGATGCTTCGGCGATTTTGAAAAGCGTCGTATTGACGGAGACTTGCGCTTTTTCTTAGAGGGTTTCGTAGGGCTGTTCACTGAATTCGAGCGTACTGGTTCATTTGGAGTATCCAAAGGACTGTTGAATGCCCCGTAGAAAGGCATCGACATCTGATTGTATGCGGATTGTTGCGCTTGGTATGGCATTAATGTAACGTTGGGAGCCATTCCTAAGCCTGGTATTTGAATTGGGGCAACGGAGCCAAACGGAAGGGCAGTAATATTTGAATTATCAAAGGGGGCGTTGTTCATCGGGAAGAAATTGGCACCGGCTTGGTTGGAGTTTCTCGAATCGTGGGGATGAGGCACTGGCCACGGTGGTGCGTAGTTGTATTGCCCGTCAAAGGACGGGGGCACGGGGTATTGCGACATAACGTGAGTTCCAGGTGAAAAATGAGTGAAGGATAGCCTTGTATAGCAGGGTATCTCGGTGTGAATTGATTGTACAGAAAGACTTCAAAGAAGATGGTGAATCGTAACCAATACAAGAAGAGGAAGATTGACTTGGTTCGCGATGTGAAGCCATAAAGATTTACCGTATGCGACGAAATCTCGTTGGGCGCCTCACTATGCTAGGTCCAATCCAAGCTTTTTATGAGTATCTTCGAGGATCCTACTCGAGTCAAACAAAGTCTCCGATCAGAGTAGGGCAGAAGAGCGATGAGCTGTGAGACTGGATTTGCCGACAAGACGAAAAGTCGTGCGAAGCTTGACTTTTCGTTGACGCCAGTAAGAAGTCACGTGACTAGTTGAGCAGCTCGTGCCGCCAGCACTTACCCAGATGGAGATTAGGGTCAGACGACTGCCAAGACACTGCGTCACTGCTTCTCGTAAGGAGCTAAGCCCAAAAAAGCTAGATTGGCTACTGTACCACAGGGCAGTTGCGGAGCAGAGTGATCGCTCCCGGCAAAAGGTAAACAAACAGCGAAACCGCCTGAGGTCGAGTTCACTACAAGATCTCATATTCGCGCAACTTCCCATTCAGCCTCTAACTTTCAGGGCAAATCACCACAGACTCACTCTCGCAGGATAAATATCTCTTGAACGCATTTTTGGCTTTCCTTTTCACATTAATTGCTGCTTCGATAGCACGTTGGATTCGCGTTTTCCCCACGACCTTACGACTTTCACCGAACGGTTAACGTGCAATGACCTAGCAGTATCGACATGTATTAGATTTACGACAACATGCATCCCTCATCAGTCAATAGTTCGCCTCGTCGGGCTAATCCTTTCAGCCGTCACTCTCCCTCGTCATCCCCAAGTCCTCAAGTGCCGACAACCAGGCCCAAGTCCGCTGTTTTCCCCACGACTTTCGGAAAGTCAGAGAACAAACCACATACACGAAACTCGTCATTATCACAATTCTCAGCGGTTGCTCTGGGATCAGAAAATCGGCCACGTTCGAGTTCTTTAAGGCATTCTGTTCACGCGTCAGGAACATTTGCTCCACAATTTATCAAATCGGAGGAATTGCAAAGAGGCGCCAACTCAATTCACAATTTGGAAGGAGACAATGATTTCTCCGGTAAGCGATATGTTTGGCTGAAAGATGCCGAAAAGGCTTTCATTCGAGGGGAGGTCCTCGAAGAGAGACAGGAGGGTAACTTGTTGGTGCAATGTGACGACGGCAGCGTAGGTCAATGGTTATCAAAAGATCAAAAGAGAGAACGTGGAAACTAAATTATATCACCTTTCTTATCTAGCAACGAGAAGTCAATTCGGAAAATGCAGATAAAGTGAACCCCGCAAAATTTGATAAGGCCGACGACATGGCTGAATTGACCCATCTCAACGAGGCATCCGTGGTGCATAATTTGCACATGCGGTATCAAGCCGATCTCATATACGTCAGTCTGTGCAATTAACCGATTGTCATGGTAGCTACTGACGGACTGAATAGACATATTCCGGGCTTTTCTTAGTCACCATCAACCCATACTGCCCCTTACCAATCTACACAAACGAATATGTGAGGATGTACAAGGGTCAGAGTCGAGAAGACACACGGCCACATATATTCGCAATGGCGGACCAAGCCTTTCGCAACCTTGTAGAGGAAGCCGAGAATCAAAGTATACTTGTGACGTATGATCTCCCCTTTGACGATTCTAAAAATAGGGTTTAACATTAAATCTAGTGGAGAGTCGGGCGCCGGCAAGACTGAAAACACCAAAAAGGTCATTCAATATCTAGCAGCAGTAGCTACTCCTGAGTCGTCCGGATCACGATCCGCGGGAAAGCCTTTCTCCAATTTGTCGCAACAAATATTGCGTGCCAACCCAATTCTCGAAGCCTTCGGTAATGCCCAGACAGTAAGGAATAATAACTCCTCAAGATTTGGAAAGTTCATTCGAATCGAATTCACTCGCTCTGGTCAGATATCTGGGGCTTATATCGATTGGTATCTTCTTGAGAAATCAAGAGTGGTCAAGCCCGGAACGCGGGAACGCAATTACCATGTCTTTTATCAGCTCTTACAAGGCTCTGAGAAGACATTGAGAAGCAAGCTTCTTCTTGGAGACATGCAAATTGATGATTTCGCGTACACGAGAGATGGTAACGACTCTATAGCTGGGGTATCTGATGTCGAGGAATGGAAAGCACTTATGGAGGCATTCCAGATAATGAACTTCTCCGAAAATGATCGCATGTGTATTTTGCGTACCCTCGCCGCTGTACTGCATCTCGGGAATATAACGGTCACAAAAGAGCGAATTCGTGGCGACCAAGCCGCTCTAACACCGGAAGCCTACGACAGCGTTCAAAAAGCATGTCAACTTCTTGGTGTCGACACCGATTCGTTTGTCAAAGGGCTGTTACACCCTAGGGTCAAGGCTGGCAGAGAGTGGGTCGAGAAAGTCCAGACTCCAGAACAAGTCAGATTGGCACTTGATGCATTGGCCAAAGGTATTTACGAAAGGGGCTTTGGTGATCTCGTCAATCGTATCAACAATCAGCTGGACATGAGCAGTTCTACCAGCGACGATACATTCTTCATTGGCGTTTTGGATATTGCTGGTTTCGAAATCTTTGAAAGCAATAGCTTCGAGCAACTATGCATCAACTACACCAATGAAAAGCTTCAGCAATTCTTCAACCATCATATGTTTGTTCTTGAGCAAGAAGAATATGCTAGGGAGCAGATTGAATGGCAGTTCATTGATTTCGGCAAAGATCTGCAGCCTACAATCGACCTGATCGAGTTGACGAACCCGATTGGTATTTTCTCTTGTCTAGACGAAGATTGTGTAATGCCAAAAGCGACTGATAAGACTTTCACGGAGAAATTGCATTCACTATGGGACCGGAACTCGCCCAAATACCGCGCTTCTAGGCTAAGTCAAGGCTTCGTTCTGACGCATTATGCCGCTGAGGTGGAATACACGACTGAAGGTTGGTTGGAGAAGAACAAAGATCCTTTAAACGATAACATAACTCGACTGCTATCCGGATCGACCGACAAACACATTTGCAATCTATTTTCAGACTACATCGACACTGACGATGAACAAGGCTTCTCCCGAAGCCGGGTCAAGAAAGGCCTTTTCCGTACGGTGGCACAGAGGCATAAAGATCAACTATCAAGCTTGATGAATCAGCTTCATTCCACTCACCCACATTTCGTTCGTTGTATTCTACCCAACCATAAGAAAAAGCCCAAGCAGTTCAACGGGCCTCTTGTCCTGGACCAATTACGGTGTAATGGTGTTCTGGAAGGGATCAGAATTGCTCGAACTGGTTTCCCGAATCGTCTTTCTTTCAACGAATTTCGACAGCGCTATGAAGTCCTCTGCCGCGATATGCCCAAGGGCTACCTCGAAGGGCAAAGCGCAGCGCATATCATGCTGAACAAACTCAATCTGGACAAGTCATGGTATCGTGTTGGGTTGACAAAAGTCTTTTTCAGAGCGGGAGTGCTCGCTGAACTGGAAGAGAAGAGGGATGCTCTAATTCGCGAAATCATGACGTTATTCCAATCCGCAGCTAGAGGCTTCGTCCAGAGGCGCATCGCGAATAAGAGACTGTACAGGGCCGAAGCAACTCGTATCATCCAGAAAAACTTTCATGTCTACTTGTCTCTACAAGAAAATTCTTGGTGGCGACTGTTCACTGGAATGAAGCCATTACTCGGGGCCACGCGAACTGCCGCGGAGGTCAAGAAAAGGGACGAAAAGATTTCGAAGCTCGAAGCCAAGGCGCAGCAGGACCTGCAAGACCGCCACAAGTTGGAGGAAGAAAGACGACGAGCGGAATCAGAAATCAATCGCGTTAAAAAGACTTTAGAGAGTGAGAGAGCCCTTGCACTAGATAAGGAAGAGATCTTCAAGCGCCTTCAAACACGGGAGGTAGAGCTCAATGAGAAGTTGGCGGAAGCCATTGCCGATCAAGAGGACCTCGAGGGACAACTTGATGAACTTATCGAGGCCAAGAGGAAGGCTGAGGAACAGCTTGATGCAAGAAAAGTACAATTAGAGCAAGCCGGTCACATCATCGTGAAGTTGGAAGCTGATAAAAAACAACTACAAGAGCGACTTCTCGAGATGGATTCAACACTCAAGGAAATGGAGGATACGCATTCCCAAAGGGACACCCAAGTGCAGGACTTGACTCAGGAAATGAAGATGCTACAAAGTCAACTCAGTCTGAAGGAGAGAAAGCTACAGGATCTTGAGACGAAGCTGTTGAAATCCGATCAGAATCTTGACGTGAAGCTTGCAAAGACCTCCAAGGAACTCGAAGCATCTCGGGTTCAAGTGAAGAATCTTTTTGACGAGAACAAAGCCATCAGACAAGAAATTACCGAGCTTTCCAAGACATCTACTGGCTACGAGGATTTGATCAGGCGCAAGGAAGGCGAACTCGTAGTCCTTCGCAACGATGCGAAAAGACACGAAGAGGCCAAGAGGGGTCTTGAAGTCGAAAGACAATCTCTTGGAGATCGACATGATAATATGCAGAAACGCCTGCGTGATCTTCAGGCTGAAATGGATGCAACAAAATCAGAGAAGCTTACCCTTGAGCGTGAGGCTGCAGATGTGAAGAAAATGCTGGAAGCTAAGATGTCCGAGGATGCCGAAGCTGGCCACAGTCGAAGGCTCCTCGAACAACAGGTACAGGACTTGAAGGCTCAGCTCTTCCAGTTGCAAGCAGATCTCAGCCGAGAGAGACAATCGCGAGATGATGTTCAAATGCTAGGAGAACACAAATTAGCCGAGCTGAAAGGCAAATACGAGAACTTGAACGAAGCGAAAATTACAATAGAAAAGGAAATGTATATTCAACAAGATACATTACGACGCGCGACAGAGGCTCGTACCAATGCTGAACAAGCCCGCAAAGACCTGCAAGCCGAGCTGATCAGGCTACGCGAACGCTTTGCCGACGCCGAAAAAGCACGATTAGATGCAGAGAGTCATGTTGAACGGAGTTTGGTAAAGCAAGCTAATGAGAAGCAAGCGGCCCTACGCGAAGAAATCGATGCAGTCTCTAAACAAATGCAGGATGCCGAGGCGGACAAATCTCGCTTATCCGTTCAAATACAGGAACTCACACAGATGCTCGCGGATTCTGAGACCTTCCGTGAACGACACGACCAACAGAAAGAGCGCCTAGAACGCGAGCTTGTCACCGTCAAAGGCAGACTCACAGCATCCGAAAATGACAATCGCGCTCTTCTTAATAAGATTCAGCAGAAAAACTTAGAGATTTCTCGTTCAAATTCAAAGGCTAGCGACAGCCAACGATCTCGGATTGTCCAGCTGCAAAATGAGAAAGCCAAATTGGAAGAGGAGCAAAAGAAAGTGCAACGCCACCTGGGCGATGCTCAAGTCACCATTACATCACTTGAAAAGCAGAAGGAAAAGCTAGCTTTGACCGTGGAAGACTTGAATCACGAAGTTGCACGAGAGCACAAGGCTAGTCGCAAAGCTGAAGCAGCTTCATCTACGATCACTCTCCAACTGGCGGAGGCAAACAGAAACCTTGAAACAGAAAGACAAATGCGAAACCAGGCCCAAGCCAATACTCGCCAACTTCAAGCAGCCCTGGATCAAGCTCACAAAGAAATCGAAGGTTGCCATCACCAACTAATGCTTCTGCATAAAGTCTTCAATCCTGAAACCAACGAAGTCAACGAGAGCCCGAAATCCTGGGAGGCTATTCAGCCTGATCTGTCCAAAAAAGTTGATCTTGCTCAGCTCCTCGAATTGGCTCATAGTGACTTACGTGTTGCCGAAGAACGATACAGCAGGGCGGAGAGTCAATTAGCCGAGCTGCGTCAACGTCATGAAGGCGAGATGAAAGAGATGGATGCTCGCTTCAGCTCTTCGAAGAGGGCTCTACTAGAGGAGATAGATAATAACCAAGTTGCCGCTTCTCGATCCCCGACCCATATACGAAAGAATTCTGAGACTGCAAAGAGGTTTTCTAATCCGTCCACACCCAATCGACGATTTAATCTCAATGAAATCAATCAGGACTCAGGTCGATCGGATCGCACTGTCGACACCACAACCTTCCAAAAGCGGATGGATATGGCAACCGAGCTCGAAGAGTTGCAGAACAAATTGCAGATGACCGAGATGCAAAATAGGCATCTGCAGAATCAACTTGAGCTATCTACACCTAATCGTGACATGTGGCAAGATGATAGTCCCTCAATCCGCCGTGTTCAATTGCTGGAACGTGAAAATGGTAGGCTTCACGAGAAATTGGATGATTCGGCTAAGAAGGTTTCTGCGTTGGAGCGCATGATTCAAACTGGAGAACTATCCTTGCGAGACGTACAAGCTAAGTCTCATGAGGAGCTCTTTGATCTACTCAATTCCCAAGAGCAGTCGAGGAAGTCGCTTCTCAATGTCAACAAAAATGCCATGGCAGAACTAACAGATGCTAAATCCCAATTCGAAAAACTCAAGAGAAGCAAGGCTACTCTGGAAGTCGAATTGAGAGATGCTCGCTCTGATCTTCAGGACTCCGAGTTCTCAAGAGAACAGGATGCGGCGAGTCGAAATCAGCTACTGCAAGAATTCTCTGATCTACAAATTCGTCTCGATGCTGAGGAGTCAAAGGTCATTGACTTGACGTCTAGTCTTAGCCTGTACAAGAGTCGTGCCGATGAATATTTCAGCAAGCTTGAACAAGCAGAGATCGCGGTACTTAAAGCTGCTCGAGCCGAACAATTCGCTAAGTCGCAAGCCAAGGAAGCAGAAGATACTTGCGCTACAATCATGGCTGATCGTCAGCGCATGGACTCGCTTGTCGAAGACCTACAACGACAAGTTCAATCTTACGAAGAAAGAGTCGAGGACCTTTCGGCTGATCTAGAAGGGGCTCTCCAGGGTAAGCGACGCCTACAAAATGAGCTCGAAGATTATAGGAATCATAGAGCATCGGAGATTGAGGATAAGGAAGCCTCCCTCGAGCAAACACGGAAGAAGTATCAGAGAGAGTTTGCAACAATCACGAACGAGCTTGAAATCGAGCGAGAGAACCTTCTTCATGTTCGTGATGAAAATTCCAGGTTACGTGAAGAGTTGGAAGACTTGCGCAGCAAGTGGGATGATGAGGTGCTCAACAGCTCAACATGGGCTAAGGAGAAGTCCCGCCTAGAAATGACATTGCAGGATGTCTCCTCCTCGCGTGACGAAGCAGTCAAGGCACACAACGATGCCCAAAGCAAGGTCGTATCATTATTGTCACAGGTGCGAAACCTGCGCACTTCCGTCGATGACATCACTTCAGAACGAGACTTCTTAGTCAAAGATAAGAAGGTGTTGGAGTCAAGACTGAAGGAGGCCACCGACCGACTCGATGATTTGGCGAATGGAGACAGCCCTTCCATGAGGGACGCGGCTGGCATGGATCGCGAGATCCTTGAACTTAAATCAAAGCTAGCTCAACATGAGGACGTCTCCGCAGCTGCAGTTGGAAAGATGCGTCGGGCAGAAGCTCTTTCGGTCGAAATGCAAAAAGAGTTGGTCGCCGAGAGGGAAGCGAACGTCGCTCTCTTCAAAGACAAGGCATCTTTGGAGAAGCAATTGAAGGAGGTCCAGCTCCGATGTGTCGATTTGGAAACCAAGGGCTATTCTTCGGCTTCTCAAGATATCAAATTCCTCCACAAGCGAGTTAAGGAGGTGAGTGCTTTGATTACCGGAGGAAAATACTTGATGCTAACATTGATTTAGCTTGAAATCCAGCTAGAGGAACAGGAAACCAAATACAGTGCTGAACAGCGTTCCACAAGGAATGTTGATCGTACAGTCAAGGACTTGCAATCCCAAATCGAACGGAGGGACAAGATGAACTCACAATTGACTGACGATATCAACAAATCACGTGACAGGATTGAGCGTCTCCTCCAAACCATCGATGAGCTTCAATCTACCGATTCTCAAAGTCAATTGCAAGCCAAGCGGGCGGAGCGAGAGCTACGTGAAGAACGTGAGAAAGCTCTTCGACTCGAGAGAGAGCTAGAAGGATGGAAGCAATTGCGTGTGGAGAGAGGAAGCATTGCTGGAAGAGCCAATGGATTGAGTGACGTGGCTAGTCGACGAGGCAGTGGCGTGTATGTCGCTAATGGCACAGTCGAAATACCTCAGCGAAAATTCAGCAACACCAAAGGCTTCATCTGAGCTGAGGACTAGAGGTACCGAAACGGTATATCACATCATTTCTAAACAATTTTGATCCTTTTTCTGCTGTCTTTGGCATGTGCAACATCTGGGCGGATTTGCGCTGTTTAGCGTTTTGAAGGGGCTGCTATGATTTGGGAGCCATGGACATCAGTGAAAACTACTGATCTTCATTCTGTTTATACTATGAGCATTTGTATGTATTATGATTTTCACATGGTGCAACTGATTTGGTTGTTGAGTCTTCTATTGTTTTAGCCAGTCATGTTGATGAACAAAAATCTTTCTCAAATTTCAGCTTCTTCACGTCTTAATATATAAGCCAGATCATCCACAGATCAGCCGGGATACGAAGCTCTCTATATACTAGTCTTCCGAGTCGAACCTATGATCTATGTTGGAACATCTAACCCTGATAATGGTTATTTTGGCCTGCCCAAATATGTCTAGCACCCTCCTCACAGAACTGGAATATCTGTCTTTAGGAATGAAATGTCTCCTTGAACACTATTTGATGAGCTATCCGCGCAATGGCAACGTATGAATTTGGGCACTGAGGAGAAGTTAGGGCACAATTGTTGTATCCTAAAACGGACTAGCGCCAACTGTCAAGCTTCAACGTCGAAATGTCCAACCTCAACCCTCAGCCGAAAAAAGACATCGTTTTCCTTTCTTCACGAAACAACAATCAGCCGCGCAATCTGAGATCTGGGGCGATATTCTGCTTTGTATGAGCCCATATTATATCTATCCCTGATAATAGCACGTTGTTCAAGTCACCATAATGGTAAATAATCCCAACGCTCTTTCTGGCACGAGCGACCACCAGGCTAAAACACCGTACTTCTACAGGCTCGAAATAGCGAAAAAGCACAGTCAATGCTCTTCCGCTTTCGAGCGGCACAAGCAGCAGATCTCGGAATTCTCGACATCGCACGTACACGCCGACCAAAGGGCATCACGCAGATAGACTCGATACCGACCGCAGAGAAATGGCGAGGCCAAGTGCTCAAGGAAATATCGCGCAAAGTCACTCGAATCCAAGACCCCAGTCTCAGTGATTATCAGATTCGCGATCTCAACGATGAAATCAACAAACTCATGAGGGAAAAGCATGCGTGGGAGTCACAGATTCGAAATTTAGGCGGGCCAAACTACATGCGTGGTGGTGGAAGAGTTTATGACGATGAAGGCCGGGAAATACCAGGCGGTGGGAAGGGTTACAGATACTTTGGACGTGCGCGAGAACTGCCTGGTGTCAAAGAGATGTTTGAAGCAGCAGCGAGAAAGAATCGACCAGACGAAGAGGAAACTGAAAGCGGAAAGAAAGCTGCCGAATTGATTCGCAAACACGTTGATGCCGCATACTTCGGGTACGGACGAGACGAGGAAGAGGACTCTTTGGTCGCTTTTGAGCAGAAACGTGAAAAGGAGGCGATTGAGAACATGATAAAGAACGGGGAGGACGATGCTGAGGATGGCTGGGAATCGTTGCCGGGCGATGCTGGAGACGGTGTAGAATGGAGACTCCCCACGCTCGAAGAAGTCCAAGAAGAGCTTGTGGATAGAAGACGACGAAGATTGTTGGATAAGATCTCATAGCTTAATGTACCTGATGAGAATTTATGTTCATGACATTCAAACAAAATATGCCATTTGTACAGTACTACTTCTAGCGATCATTTAAGAATTGATATTTAATATACATGTAAAGATACACAAACATAATACCTAGCACATTGCGCTATCTTCGCTCCGAGCTGGTTATTATCTTCATTGAAGAATTGCCTTTAGAAGCTTCCATCCGCTCCTGCTGTTTCTGTTTTCGCTCGCGCGTAATAGCCTTCAGTCTTTGTGTTCGACTAGGACCAAACTCTTTTAGAGTTCCCTCTTTTTGTGCCCTCAATTCTTCTCCGACATCATCAAGAACGAATTTCCCTAATTCACCGGATCGCCACTTCTGAACAATATTAATAGCAGCTTGTTCTATGTTGGGAATAGCGCCTTTGGAAAGCAATCCCACTTGGTGAGCGAATCGCGTAAGTAGTGGAATGACTTCGTTTGTAGGCTCGGACCATTTTGCATAAACTTTTGGATCATGTAAGTTGATTTGGTATAGGAGATAATCTGCCAACGTGACGGGGGGGATAATCGTGTCTTTGACGCAGCCGCAAAGAGCAAGTTTCAACATCCTCTCAGCGTCAGGCATATAGGGTACGAACACTCCGGGTGTGTCCAGAACGTATATAGATGATCCGTCCTCTCTTTCTATTATCTTGACGGGAGTACCAATCTTGCGCGTCACACCTGGGTGCTCGCCTGTCTTCAGCGCCTTGGCTTTATGGACGCCTTGGTTTCTAAGAGTATTGATCAAAGACGATTTTCCAATGTTGGGCATACCGACAACCATTGCTCGGCATGCTGCTATCCGGTGGGCGGTTGATTTGTCCGATCTCAGATGTCTCAAGACCGGACTGACGGAGTTCGCGGAAGTAGAAGTCGTGAAAAAGACGGTGGTTTTGGGGTCGAGCTTGCGCATCAGTTCTTTATTCTGCAGTGATAGCTTGTGGTGAGTCACTGACATGCAATTAATCGTACGCGTGGGTCAGTTTACCTTTCGTGTCACGGCATCGGGGTCTCCTCCCAAGTCTCTCTTCGTGTATACAATTAGACGTTGTTTATTCCCGAGAGCTTCCTCAAACATGGGATTGATGGAAGTGATCGGTACCCGAAAATCTCGGCATTCGATAATATAATCTATACTGGATATCATACTCTTCATCTTCTCCAAACCGGCCTTGTGGTGGCCCAGGAAGTACGACCGTGGAATCGAGTCATATTGAGGGAATACCGCGCGCGGAACGAACTTGGTGGTCAATTTGGCGGTCATCGTTGTCGGCGCAATGGTGGCGCTTTCAAATGGGCATCGAGACACGCGGGCATCCTAACAGTCACACGCCGATTGAACCACACAGTGTCATGTGCGTTGTAACATTGTGTCTATGGTGACCAGGAGCTCTTCAAACTGGCTTCGGAGAAAAGCAATATTTTGTCGACAGAATTGCAGGGCGGTGAGTAGTTCACCCTAATGACGTTATCGTGGCTTGGGGATTTGATATCGATTAGGTTTTCCTTCTTCTTTGACTTCGAATCGACAATATTTTTGATTTTTCGTTGATCTCCGTCAGTATGAGATTGAACACAATCGATCAGTACAAGAACAATGTTCCTGGAACAGGATTCAATAGAGTGTTGAAGAAAAAAGGTGCGGGGTATTGACCCTGGGCAAAGTCCTCTCACAGTCTTGACTGACACCACTATTACCAGACAAGGCAGTACAATAGAGACTTGCATTGAGGGTTGTATTTTATTTAAGAGCAAGTCTTGAAGTTTTCGGATTTTTGTTTCGGCGCTCGCAATGTCTCTGATTACGGCTTTTCGTCCCCGGTCCACCAGGACCTCAACTTCATTGAGACACCGGTCAGAAAGGGCACGCCGTCGTCATCAGTCCAACTCTCCGGATGATCACAACAGGACAAATACAGAGCATGAAAATGAAGATTCAGATGCACATTCCATCATCACGCCGTCAAAGCACACGCCCAAACCGTGGCGTGCTTTGAAAGGCTCCGTCGCCAGAGGCGGTCCTCTTCGTCCTTTTCGATTGCTGAAACAAGACATTGTCAACCTTCGCAGGCGCTATCTGTCCGACTGGACAGTATTCAATCAGCAGATATTTGCTAGCGCAGTATATGTCTTCTTCACCAATCTTCTTCCAGGTATCACGTTCGCAAGTGACCTCTACGTTTTGACTGGAGCAAATTGGGGGACCATCGAAGTTGTCTTCAGCACTGGGCTTTGCGGCATCATCTTTGCTCTTGCTTCGATACAGCCACTGACCATACTTGGCGTGACCGGGCCCTTCTCTGTGCTAGCCGAAAATATATACGCGTTATGCATTGACAGTTTCAAGGTATGAAGATCATCTCACGTTTCGTAATTTTCATCGGTCTCACAGCCAGATAGATACCCTTCCTGCCATTCATGGCATGGTCATTGATTCATGCTGCCTGGATGCATTATGTCTTGGCTATTATCAATGCCCATGACTGGACGATGCGATATGTCACAACATTTTCCACCGAGATCTTTTCCTTATTGAATAGTGTGATCTATTTTCACAAGGCCATTCAAGAGCTGCAACGAGCTCACGACAGTCTATCGTTTGCAGCATTTCTCTATGCGATCATCGGGGCGATCGGTACCATGCTTCTTGCCATATTTCTGTCGACGGCCGAATCGTGGCGACCATTGTTCCACCGATACATTCGTCTCGGCCTTGCAGAATATGCCGCCGCAATATCAATCATCATTTTCATCGGCATGCCTCATGTTGGGGAACTAGCTAACCTGGACAAGATGACACTTAATGTAAGCCAATCGTTTCGGCCGACGTCCCCAGAGCGTGATACCTTCTTCGTCAAATTCTGGACTTTGCCTGTAGGCTGGATATTAGCTGCCATACTGCCTGGGTTGATTATCACAGTTCTATTCTTCTTCGACCATGAGGTGAGTTCAATCATTTGCACTATTGACCGGTACGGGACCCGGAAGCCTGGGGGTTTTGCATGGGATATTGTTTTGCTAGGAACGACGACGGCAATCTGTGGTATCCTGGGAATTCCTCCGGCGAACGGATTGCTCCCACAAGCCCCTCTGCACTCAGAGTCTTTGATGTACTCTGAGCATGAGCAACATGCGGCAATTGTAGACGGCGAGGAAAGGGTTGAATCTCGCGAGGTTCGGCGTGTTCATGAGCAACGGTGGTCCGCATTTCTGCATGCCGGGGGTATCATGCTTTTCGTCAGCCCGCCATTCATGACTGTATTAGGCTTGACCCCGACAAGCGTGTTGGCAGGGTTGTTCCTGTTCATGGGAGAGCAAAGCTTGTCAGTCAAGTACGTGCCGCTCGAACCATAATCCCGTTTACCAGACTTTTTCTGACCACGTGGCACAGTCCTATATTATACCGCTTCTTTTATATCCTGACCCCGCCGTCAGAGCTTCCCCAACTGCCCGCCTCCTTACATGACAAAGATAAACCTTCGGAACGACCCTCCTACCTCCCGATTCATTACTACACCATTCTTCAGATCGTCCTCACAGCTGCAGTCTTCGTTCTGACCCTGACTAAGGCCGCACCGGCCTTCCCGGTTCTCATAATCGCTCTAGTCCCTTTCCGCTTGCTCTTCATGAAACGATGGTGGAATCGCGAGGTTCTCCGATTCGTTGATGCATGGGCGTGTCGCGAAGGTACGCCTGAAGATGACGAGGAGCAGCGAGCTCAAAGCAAGATGATGAGTGATGCGGCAGACGACGCGGTGTTTACTGCTGACGCTTATCCCTTGAATAATGGACGAAACTTGAACACAGAGTCATATGCCACGTCTCATGTGGATGCTGACGTACGTGATAACACTGCTACGGATAACGCACAGGAGTGGATAGAATTAGATTTGCAGGAACCCAGAGCTTCGGAAGACGAGGAGAGCGGCGCTCGAATGAACAAGACCTTTGACGCCTGAGAACATCGCAGCACTGTTGGTCTTATATTCCTTAATTTCGGTATATATTACGTGGCTTCCGCAGCTCGCATCTTACGCAACGATCGGTGCTATGTGTGACATGGTCATGTGAGTGGTTTATAAGTCAGTGTAGTCGTGTTATAGATTCAGATTTCGGCATCCTCCATAAGAAATTGACCTTCTTTCATATATAATAACATTTGATACAGGCGATAAAGCCGGTTTTCTCGTGCAAGTTGGCAGTTTTCAATGATAGAGTGAGGAGGGCAGTGATTTCACTGCTTAAGTACATTATGCATGTTTTCGGGTGGTCTAGTTGATCCACTCCTGTTGCTTCGATATGATTAAATTTACAGGTCTTACTGGGAATGTTTAAGTATGATCTTCGCCATAGTCGGGAGCGACACTATAAGAGCATGCGACATGCAGCTCGCAACGAACTTGGCCCTGTTAGAGATGGCTCGATCCACAGTTAGTTCGACATTCGATCAGTGATTCGAAAGCACGAAGAATGTAGAGCGCAACAGTAGAGTGCAATGTTCTATACGATTGCGCCTAGACCCTCCTGAAGGAGGAAGCGTGGGTTGTTAAAAATGGATGAGCCGATCAACGTTAAAGGTGATCCGTCCTTCTGACGGACAACATAGGCGGCTAGGCATGATAGTTGAGCTCAAGTTCTCCACCCTTGCACAAAATCGTGCAAACGGTCAATGACAACACCAAAAATAGCATTCACACTATCAGAGATCAGTTGCTCGAAATGCCTCATAGCCTCTTCCTCGGTAAGCTCCAGGTGGAACCTCTCCTTCACCTTGAGCACAGCCTTATCCGGCTCGACTCTGATGTCGGGAATATTGGCGTCGACCATAAGGCTGAACAAATTCAGGATCAGGTTTGCCGACTTGCGGAGAGTGGTATAAGCTGTGAAGCAATGTTGTTTAAACTGAAGGTAATGTTGAGAATTGGCACCTCCCATGCCCTCGACCATCTCTTTGCAGAGTTTCATCATCGGTGCAAAAGGTTTGGGATCTCGACCGAGGATGAAGCCAAAGTCTGCATGGAAGAAATGCCCATCTGGTGCTAGGAGAAGGTTTTCAAGATGGCGATCCCCCACTCCAAGGAGATAGGTGACTACACAATAGCCGGCGCATGACTTGATGTATATGTCCATGGTTTCTCTACGGACACCAAGTGGCTCTGAGTCATCGGGATTATTAGCCCTCAAATATGCGAGGATAGAGCCTTTATATTTCGCCGATGCGGCCGAGAGAGATGTTGAGGGGATAAATTGTGCAGCTCCAGCGGTCGACCCAGTCGCGAGGATGCGATATGGGGTAAGCTTCAAGTCTAGGTTCTCCTTCTGTAATAATTGGTCCATCAAGGTGATGATCTGAATGACCAGCTGGTCCTGGCGGAGATCGTCACCAACCTTGAAGTGAACAGGATATTTGCGGCCGTCAGACGTTTTGAAATTAACAAGTAGCGGGGATAATGAAGATTTGAAGACGTTAGAGTCATCGGGGAAGCATCCCGTTATAGTGACACTGGGATCCAATGGCAAGGGCAGAGGCGGGTCGATGGTCATGATTTCATTCTTGGGATCCTTGAGGTACTTCTTTAGTTTCTCAATCTTGACGGCACGATTCTCTCTCGAGAAGCGCAGCTCCTTTGCAATTCGTGTCAGGACAGTGACTAATTCGCCCTGACGAAGTAAAATCTTTCGATTTTCTGGGTGGACCTTCTCCAGTTCTGTCATGAAATAATATTCCACCCGAGCGAACAAGCGCCGATGAGATGCCAAATTTGCGATACCCGTGTCATCGCATTCAACCATGAGATACCAGTGGAGGTAGTTGCCGAGAATGAAGTTATTGGCCGCACGTGCTATCAAGAAATTTGCTAACGACGAGTCATGTGCAACTTCTTCCGCGCTGTTCTCGGGCGCCTTCTCAAATTTCAAGGCTTGTACGAGTTGCAAAAGATACAGAAGAAGCTCGTCATCTCCTGCCTTTCGCAAACGCTCAACTGCATATGCACGGACCGTAGCGTTGTCGAACGTTGGTCCTAGTAGTTCTAGGGCATCGTCGACATCGATATCAGTCCATTTAGGAAGAATCTCCATGGCTTGCCGAGCCTCGCCAAGATCTCTCCAATTGACTGATTTGATAAATTTGGTAAGTGCCTTTTTATCGCGAGTCAAATAGTACCTGAATCTCCAAATCAGGTCTTTTTCCTCAGCTGTCAACTCATGTGTTGGACCATAAGACATGATAAAGTTCAATTCGTCACGTATTTTCGGGTTAGGTTTGAGATCACGGTCCATAATTCCAGTACGATGGCTACGGACAAGCCTTCTGTGCTTGTCTTCGCAAGGGTTGCCAGTCTGTCCAACTTCCGGGTCATAAATACGGACAATTCTATATGCTCCGGCATCATCAGGACCTTCGATGCCGGGGCCTAAGCGAACTTCAGGTGGCGGTTTGAGGGCGGCTGTAGGGTTATTCTGTGCATGTGCAGGATGTGTGGAAACTGGTGGAGGGGGATATTCATAATCAGCCCAAACAATGGGATGATCAAAGCGTGGAAATTCAACATATAGGAGAAAGTTCTCTTCGTCCAGGCTTTCTGTATCAGAGTCCTCTTCATTGGCCCCGTTCTCTTTTTGGGCAGCTTTCCTCTTCGCGACCTGAACTATTGTCGCTCTTTTCTTCACGGCTTCCTCTGCACTTGATTTGATTTTCTCCAGTTGGCGGAAGACTAACTGGTCTAGCCAGTCTACCCGTGTCATTTCGCCCATCTCATGTTTTTTTATCAGACCTTCGATACGCTCAAGTTCGGCTTCCTCAGGTGACTGAATGAGGGGAAGTGCGCCATTAGGCTTGCGACGCTGAGAGGGCGGTATAGCCGGTGTTGTACTTGACGAGAATCCGTCCGCCGCCTTATACCGGTAGACTTTGCATTTTTGTCTTCCCATCCGCAATTTCCCGTCTTTGTCAAATAGCGATATTGTGGTCCCCCCGAAGGGAACGCCATGGCCGTTCGAGGCTTTCGTACCGAGGGGCGAGAGATCCCAGATGGTGATTGCCAACTGCGATCCCAAAGGAGCATCTTTTACACATAGTGGCATTTGTAGCCATTCGTTCCATGTGCGACTTGTCTTGAAGGATTTATACGATGTCTGCATCGGCACGCCGAGGGGCTTAGAATCCGACCATAGCTGAACGGTGACAAAAAGGTCTGACGTAGGGCTCTGGCTAGAACCGAGATGCCGCAATTCGGGGTTCTTCAGGAGAGTGGAGTATGGTATAGGCTTTTGTTTGCCCTCGAGAGCACCGCTGAGTGATGGTCCATTAGTCTAGTCTATTGTTGTAATTCCTCTTCGACCAATTGGTTTGACTTACATTCTTATTTGCACGGGAAAATCAACCTGAGTGGAGGTCGCAAACGTGAATGCTTCCATTTCTGAAATTTTCAGCTCCTCCAGCCACGTTCTTCCATCACGAGCGAAGAGAGCGTGAATGACGTTGTCTGGTTGTTGCTTCTATGGACTTGTAGTCGAATCAGGCAGGCGGTGTATAGCTTGAGTCGATAACGCTGGTGCCTGAGCGTCAAGGTATCCGCCCCGCGGGCGCGTCCATAGAGCCAACGCGGTATGTAATTGTCCCCTTATAATACTTCTTTGGGGTAAAGTCTATTTTTTCGCGTTGTTATCGCATGCGTTTGCTCTCTCTGTATAAAATTACTGTCTGAGTTATCACCACTTTGAACAGCCTCGTGACCTGTTTCCGCCTGACATGCCTTGCACTGTATACTAGGGTACTTGTATCGCAGCACCGCATTTTAGATCGAACCTGTTCCGCTCAGAAAAATCGTGTTTGAACATGGCTCTGTCTAGACTTTCCACCAGCATTTATCGAGACGACCAGCTTTCATCGCCTCCTTCTTCGCCTGCTGAGGATAGATCTGATAAAGAAAATCGAAAACGTCATCGTCATCGGCAGCAACTTGGAAAGAGGAAAAGCGACATGGCGCTGAATGCTTCCGCAGCAGGATCGTCATCAGGCGGCAAACGAGTACGACTGGCAGAGTTACAAGGAAATGCAGAATCTACACAGTCCTCTCAGACTCAGTCACGCGCATCTCAAAGAGCTGCCAATGATTACTACGACCCAGACCAGGATGTTGTCGAGCGTCGAGAGATTCGAAAAGGTCTGAGAGACCTGCAACGTGAAATGAATGGTAAATGTGCCTGTTGGTCCATAGTCATTATCATTGTGCTGATAAAAGAGAACAGACTGCAGAAGTGAATTTCTTCAGAGCAACAACAAGGGCATTCTCAACACCATCCAGAAAGCAAACGGACTTTTCTCCAAAGTGAAACAAACGTCAGACGCGGCCGTTGATTCTGCGCTCTTGGTCAATGCAGCAGACCTGTCATATAAGAAGGCGGCGCGCGCATCTGATAGACTTGCGGCTGGTATAGACGTGGATGAGTTCGTTTCAAAATGCTTGTCCTTTATGCAACAAGCCCCGTCGACGGGGTCGTCCAATGCTTTGAGCAGCACACAACGCCGTACACAAAACAGAAACGGCGGCGATAGTGATGACGATGGAGTCGACGATACCTTAAACTGGGATTGGCTAGGACGAGCTGCCTGTTTTCCGAACAATGCGCGTCCTTCATTATCTGGTTTCCTTCTCGGTCCGCTATCTGTCCAAAAACGAACTCGACAGCTTACGCAACGCAGAGCAGCGAATCACATCGACAGGACACAAGTTGTGCGACCACAAGACCTTGAAGAACAGGATTTGGATAGACAAGAGTCATCAAATCTGACTGCCATGTGCACTAAAATCCGCAAGCTTTTGAAAGAAGTGACAGATGCACGCACAACCGCTGTCAATGACGAGTTGCTCGCATTGGATAGGGAACCTACTACCGAAGAGATTGAGGCAGCCATGGACAAGCATCAAATTTCTCAAGAAGGAGGCATCCCGCTATTTCCATTTGCCATTAATCCAAAGTCTTTTGGGCAAAGTGTCGAGAACCTGTTCTACATAAGCTTTTTGATCAGAGATGGCAATGTTGCGGTTGCCCAGAACCGCCATGGTCTCGTTACCATACGTAAGATTTCTTCTACGTGCTATCAGTCCTCATAAGCTAATTTATCGAATCCAGAAACTTCAGCACCATATCCTCCGCTCGAGGCGCAGCAACAGGGCATTCAGAAGCATCAGCTTATCTGGAGTCTTAATTTTGAAATATGGCAGCAGCTGGTCGAAACTTTCGACATCAAAGAATCCACAATACCACACCGAGATGATGAAGACTTTCAACAGCAGAACCAACATGGTTGGTATAGTTGAGGTCCTATAATTGCGTAATCGGATTTCTATTAATGCGTGCGGCGAAATGGTTTGGCGGGAGGACGTGGTTTTTGTTTGATACCCTTGCTGGTTTGTCTTTGAAGGCTGTGTTGTATTTGCAAGCTCAATAGAATCTTTCTACAATATTAAAGATACTCATCGGTCTGAGCAATGATCAGTCATCTATCCCATACGCCGTCAAATCCTGACTCATCTCTGGCCAGGCATATACAGCACTATGCGCACCACCAAACATCTTTAGCTTCCTGTTTCCTCTAAATTGCAACCCAATCTTCTGCAAAACACGAGCACTACGTGCATCGTCATACCCACAGAAGCCAAAAACGTCACTAACCCCAAGCTCCCGACGCGCATAAGCCAAAAGGCCAAGACTGGCTTCCGTTGCATACCCTTTCCCACTTTCCTCGGGCAGGATAGTATACCCAATATCTGGCGCGGAGTATGCGTCCGGAGGCAATCCTTTCATCAGCGAGACTACCCCGATCAACCTGCTTTCTGCGAGAGTGCCTTCAGGGTGCGGTTTTAGGGACACCAGAAACTGGCCATGCTTGTTCCTTAGATAGTCTTTTTGGACCCTGTTTTTGATAAAAGCAGCCGCTTTTTCAGAGGTGTCAAGGCCCGTGTTGCCGCATGATTTGATAAAGTCGTCGGTGTTCCAGAGACGTACTAGGAATTGGCTATGTTCGGGGTTGTCCACCTGGAAGTATGAGATGTGTAAGCGATCCGTGGGGATGCTGAAGGTTGGTGAGGGCGACCATTCATTTGACATGTTGACTTTGATGTCTGAGTTTTACGTGGTCCAGGACCGGAAATTAGTCAATATATTCAAACCACTGCTCGTGCCTGCTGCCTAGTGATCAGCCTTGCACCACCTCACACGCTCCTTATCAATCGACTATTCCATTTCGAGACCTTTCGTCGACACTGACTCATCGTCAATCCTGAAAGAATATATATTACTACCCATCCGGGAACTCAAGCGGGAGAAGAACGGAATCATTAGTCGCCGAGAATATTTGGAACTTTTGAAGCATACAAATCAATCAGGTCTGTAGTCGTACTAAAGCAAGATCTGGACTCTGCAAGATTAGTAAGGGTTGCATGTCACGCAGCGGCTCGGACTGTGATTGGATAGAGCACTTGTCGGATTCAGCGACAGGTTAGGGTTTGGGCCTCGGCCTGCGCCTTCCCGATCCGGAGTCGAGCTTCATCCGTGGATGGGACGTCATTTCTAAGCAACCAGTCTGGACTTTCATTCTCTTCTTTTGATATGCTTTAAATATTCGTAAGATGCAGCGCATTTTTGCTTCGTTGCGACTACTCATCTGTTCATCTGACCGCAGACTATTGTTTCGCCATGAGCTCCAAACTATTCCCAGGTGACCCGAACAAGGTCATGGTGATCCGCCAAGTCACACCAAACATCACCACATTCAGCGTCCCGTTCAATCGGTTCGGCCTACTCAAATTCGGCGGAAGAGGCACCATTGGTATGTTGCAATCACACAGAGATCGTGAATAAAGCAGCTGCTGACATGCAACCAGTCAAACTTGCGACGGGAAACATGCTCGTCGTTTCGCCAGTCCAGCTTACCCCCGAAGTACAAGAGACGATCGCATCGCAGGGCGGACGGATCAGATACATCGCTGCACCCGACATGGAGCATCATATCTACCTTACAGCCTGGAAAAAAGCCTTTCCCGACGCAGAAATCATTGCGCCCGAGGGTCTATACGAAAAGCGACAGAGCAATCCGGACCAAAAAGAAATCCAGTTTTCACATATCCTCACCAAGACCAACAAACACGACATTCATATATCAGAAGAATTCGACCGCGAATTCGACATTGAATACGTCGACGGACACGGCAACAAGGAGATTGTATTCCTGCACAAACCGAGCAAGACCATGATCCAGGCCGATCTTCTTTTCAATTTACCCGCCAAAGAACAATACTCGCGCACAGGCGAGTCTCCTACATCCGGTATCTTCACCAAGTTGTTTGCGCCCTTGATATCGGCCAATCCGCCACCGGCGACGTGGCACAAGCGCTTTGTATGGTATATAACGGCCAATGATCGCAAGAGCGTAGGGGAATCGGTAGCGAGAATGGACAAGTGGGATTTTGATCGAATTATTCCATGCCATGGTGATGTCATTGAGACTGGCGGAAAAGCGGTGTTTCAGAATGTGTTTGAGTGGTTTTTGGAGGGAAAGGGTAAGACGCATCCACCACAGCAATAGAACACTGTTGCGAGGGTCTGTATTTTTATTTCAGTGAACAGGGAGTTCTTTTCTGGAATCATGTCAATAACAGCAGTTTTCACCATTGACCAACGCGTGAGGTGCATGACGGGAGGTATCGCAATTCGGAATACTGGCGCATAGCAAGTGCTGCTGTGAATCCAATCGCAGGCATACCTTTCTCCTATTCGTCCTTTGTATTATATCATTCGAGTAGCATCTGATAGGGATCGGCCTCTGTTTTTGACTTAGCGTAAACGATAGATGAATATTGACTAAATTAAGTTTCTTGCTGCTGTCAGATGATTGTTTGTTGTGGTTGTCAGGCACACATTGACGTCATCGACCGACTGCTGGCCGCTGACGTCGGAGGTACCTAGGAAGTTTCACTATGAATTATGCCGTGAGCTTTCTACTGGGCATACATTACTATAATGACGGTCTTCATATTGGAAAATGATGATTCTCTTTGATTGTTATTTCATCAAGCTAGGCACAAACTAGGAACACCAAAATAAGAAGCAGGTCCAATTTACCATGTGGAGTCCTCGTCAACGGCCAAAATATGGAGTACGTAGGCATAGTACTCAGCAGTTAGTCCGAGTCATCACCAGAGTCTGTCTAGCTCTAGCTCTCTAGTTCTAGCGCGAGAGAAAAGTCACCCATCGTTTTCTTTGGCTGATCGACACGTTGGACAGCATCTCATGCCGTGTCCAGACCCATCGCCATCCAATCCGAAACGTGCAAGCCATCCCTTCTCGGCACATCGGAACTCTCCTTGCTCACTCCCATGCAACTTCTCCCCCGAGTCAATCTCACTCCTTCCTGTGGCTGGTGAGTTTGTCTATTCTATTGGTCCAGCGAGGCTCTTTTGCGTCATACCAAGTGAGCTTCTTTGATCTGGCAGCCATGCAAAGACCAAAGGGCGGGAGAGATTGTCTAGAATATGCAGGTTTTTTGTCTGTTGCTTTTCCCTAAGGGATGACTTTCTTCCCGCACCTCTGACGCATGAGGCTGGAGCTTGAGGCGGTCTGGAGGAAGGGAGGAGGTAGGTCGGCGGAGGCATAATCACCGCGCGAGAAGCTTAAATGCTACGTAGTCCCTCGACTTCTTACTTCCGGCATTCATTCTATCAATCAACGCCACGACAAGAGCCCCCAGAGCCTCAGGCCATACACAATAGTCCCCCAGACCAGCACGACCATAGTACTTGGTGCACCACAGCAGAAATGCCTGTCATCTCTCGTCTCCTCTCTGTCGTCCTCCGTATTGCGGAGCTTGCTTGTGCAGCTGTATGTCCTCTCTGCCCTATACGCGATACGTCCAAGGACTAACGTGCATAGGTCGTCGCGGGTATCGTCGGATACTACCTCCACATCTGGCACGAGGACCATCTCAGTGCCTGGGACCAGGGTCGCTGGATCTACACCGAAGTGATAGCAGGTCTGTCTCTGCTTCTAGGGTTAATCTGGTTGATCCCCACTGCCCATACATTCTTCATTTGGCCCAGTAAGTTTGACCACCTATCAGACTGGAACTATAGCGTCCTGTACTAATGGTCTCTAGTCGATATCATTATCGCACTTTGCTGGTTCGCCGCTTTTGGTCTCGAGGTCGATGCGCTGAATAGCGTTCCCTGTGGCGGTGCGTTTGACTGGGGCTACATTGGTGACAATGACCTGTGTGGTCGCTGGAAGGCTGCTGAAGCATTCAGCTTCTTGTCTGCCATCATCTGGCTCGTGTCTGGAATCCTGGTATGCTCGACGTCCCTCGTGAGTTCGGTTGTGTGCTAATATTATTGTTAGGGTATCTACTTTGTCTGGCGCGTTGACCACCGCCGCCGCAACTACTACTATGGACGCTATGCTGTCTAAGGTCTTGCAACCAGGAAGCGCAATTTGGCCAATGCGCCAGAGTCTGTGACATGCGACTCTCGTAAATTGACGCCTCTCTGCGTTCAATCCTCAACGTTTGATCTGATGAAGATTATGCTTTACGATCTCGATACCCTATATCCTTTCTATATCATGCTGAATAAATACCCCTGAGCTACGCAATTACAAGTTAAATTATGATTTTGGTACCGGTACCTAGCGCTTGGCGTCGACGGCACTGCGAATGTGTTTATGGTTCAATGTCCTTCATTGATGTTCACTCAGTTAACAAGTCGTCTATTCAAAGAATCTATCTATCACAAAATTCCACCGTACAGATATCCATATCATATCCCAGAAAGTAGCACCAGTCAACCCAATTTGTACACGCAGCCTTTAATTCTTCGTCGAATGGATGAAAGTCATTACAGCTTCAGGTACGCCAAAGTAGCGCCCACAAAGCAAAAGAAAGCAGGCAGCTCGCTCGCAAGAGTGCGATAGATATCGATATGGACAAAGTTCTTGTTGCATTCGTGCATCTTTTGATCCGATTCTCTGGTGGGATTCTTGTCCAAAATCGGGAGGAGGTGAACTCGTGCCTATACACGTCCTGGGAATCCATGATACTGCATGAAAAAGAGAAAGAAAAAGCATACCCATGGTAAGAAGGCAAAGTGCACTACGGTGAACGCAATCGCTGCCGCATACAAAGTCCCGCTGGCCGAGTCCGGGCCTGAAGCCCTATAGCCCGCCATACCGCTCGCAATACTCCCGATACGCGAAGCCGCGACAAGCACAAATCCAGGAGGAAAGCATTGTTGCCAGACGCGTCGAATGGTTGTGGGCGGTACGCTGGGGTCGGACAGCGGGCTGAGGAAGATGTGTTCGCAGTAGGCATAGATGAGGGTTTTGGTGGAGGTGATGAGGCCGACGACAGGGAGTGGTGGGAGCAACGAGGAGATGGTGAGGGAGGAAAGGGACTGGACTTGGAGGAGGGACGACATTTTGGTAAGGTTCTTTGCTTCAGAGACTCGGTTCTGTGAGAAAGATGAAGAAGACAAAGTCGAGGCAATGGAGTCAGCATATATAGAATCACAAAACGGCGTTGACAATTCATAATCTCGATTCATCGTGCACAATCTGAGATCGTCTTGAACACTCTATTGATGCTGAGTCGTCATTGGCTGTCCACTTCATACAAGACGGAGTCCGGAGTAACAAACAAGCATCCGCTAAGACAGCCCTAGGATCAGCCCTCCTGAGATGGGGGCTTGGGGGCGCTGCAGATGGTAAGGGGCTGCTAACTCGGATCATCGGCCGGGGGGACCATGTGGTCAGCGACGTCCCAACGCCTCGGAGTGTTGTATCAATCTATCCGACTCCCGTCATCTCCGATGAACGACATCCTGAACCTCTTCCTTGTTGAGACAGAAAGCGCTGTAGAAAGCCATTAATGGTGTCCTGAGGCATGTATCTTTGACTGCATCCTGATTGGCTGGATTCGGGAGGAGAACCGGCAAGCACGCAATTACCGGGGTTGGCCTCCAACTCTTACCTTCCACCTTCCACCATCAACGACATTCGGACGAACTCACACTGAGATCGCAGCGCTGTTCGTGATATGGCTCTCACCAAAGGCCGTCTTTCGATCTTCTTGTCTCTGCTATTATGCTTCATCCAGTCTCAGCCTCCACTGCCAAGATGCGCAGTAGAAGAGGCTGTCTCACCTGCCGCTTGAGAAAGGTGCTCCAATCATTTCTTCCATGGCTGAATGATATCTAATACGTACCAGGTCAAGTGTGATGAGCATGCAGGTCGTTGTCAAAACTGTGCTCGCTTGAGCTTGGAGTGCTCCTGGCCAACAATCTCATCTTTCAAAAGTCGAAAGAAACACCTAAAGGCATGCGAGCGTTGCCGTCAGAAAAAGGTGTGTCTCATGCTCTCTATCTTGAAAATGAGGATGGAACGGACGCTAAAATCAGTATAGTTAAAATGTGGCATGACCGAGGGCATCCAGCCGTGTGATAACTGCACGCTTGCCCGCATTGAATGCACCACGTCTGAGATTATCGGGTCTCTTCAGCAGCCACAAGCTCCATTCAAGACGACTACTCCAGATCGACCGCGAACTTCTCGACTCCCCCCAAGACCAGAACTAATTCGCATACTCCAAGCATACTTTGACGGACCGCACTACTTTTGTTTCTACACGTTCATCCATCCTCCCACTTTTATGCAGATGCTCGACAACGATCTGATTCCCCGATGTCTATTACTAATTGTTCTAGCTACTGGTCTACGCTGCCTAGATCCGGATTCTATCCTCCCGGACAGTTGGGCAGAAGAATGCAGACGTCTTGTGATTCCAGATATTTTCTCCCGGGCTTCAACGACGAGTCTACAGACACTGCTGCTTTTGCAGCGCTATGAATGGCATCGGGGTGCCCACCTGAGTGCTTATTTTGTCGCCGCTCTAGCAACGCGTTTGGCGACAGCATTGCAACTAGAAGCAGAACCGTCTTCTAATCGTACCAATGGTCCTCCTCTCCCGGTGACGGTCATGGAAACACGTCGTCGCTTGATTTGGAGCTGTTTTACCATGGATTCAGTTCCTGACGGTAGCACGCGTCCTCTACAATCTGCTTTGGATCCATTTTCAATAGAAGCTCGGCTGCCGTCCGATGAACGTTCTTATTGGGTCGGTCTTGAAACAGTAACTGAAGCATTCTCTAATGCCAAACAGTCAATCAATTACACTCAGAAAGGAAGACTGGGCTCTTCAAGCATTGCGGGTTACATCATTCGGATGGTCGTCATACGCTTACAAGTTCTTCAATATGCCTCTACTTTTTCTCCCAAGAACAAGGAACTGCTTCTTCCTGAAATACCATGGCAACCCGATTCAAGGTTCCATTATCACAAGCGTCTGCTAGACGATTTTATTGTTGGCTTGCCGCCCGACTTTCAATGGAACGAACATGCAAAGCTGAATCCGGATGCCTGGCAGTCGACTAGGAGCACTCTTTGCACGCTTCACGTCATGTATCATGCTGCGTACACTGACCTGTTGCGAGTCGCTCTGTTTCTAGAGCGATCTCAGATTGTGCTACATAATAAACCTTCATGCGAGGAAAGCGGCTTTTGTCGGCAACCGATTGCTGGGTTTCATCAGTCCACGGAGTTTCGGAATTTTTTGCAATCCTGCCGACGCAATCGTCTACGACATGCATATAATATAACGAATATTATTTCAAGATCTTTGTTCGCTAAAATCCCCTACCAAGACCTCGATCCCTTCGTTTCCGTCGGTGCTTGTGTCTCTATTCGAGTGCTCATCCTGGAGCGAGGACCTGGAGATGCCGAAAGTTTAAACATCCCGGAAGCTGCTATCCAGCATGCACTGGATGTGGCCACCAACTGTGCGAAAAAGACAGCTAGGTGGTCTCAGCCACTACGCAAGATGGTGAGCTTGCTGTTCGGCTTTGATCTTGAGATTCTTACTGATAATTTAACAGTTACACGCTCTCGCTGAAAGGGCTCTGCAATGTGGTTCTCGGCTAGATGTTCCTGAAATTCTGTTGTAAGTTTACAAGACCTATCTGTAAGAAAAGAGGACTAATGTGTGAAGTCCAAGGGCCGCTAGTTCTGTATCTCATTTACCCTCAAGGGCACAGTCTCCCAGTCTTCGCACCTACGGTACTCAGGGAAGCATACATCGTTCCCTCGCGAGTCATAAAGATGACACTCAAATATTCCTGGATCAACAGCGCGAGGTGTCTATGAGTCGTCCATCGATTGACCTCGAGAAGTTGAATGAAGTACAAGAAACATTCGTGGCTACCACAGTACCACACTCGGATCAGAACCCCGGAATCCCCCCAGAATCTGTCTCTGCATTTGGTATAGCAGGCACCGCATTTCCAAGTACGGGCAATTCTGGGGAACAAGGTCTTAACAGTCCGTTTCTTCAGTCCTACGAAGTCCTCAGCCCAGAGTCACTCCGTATCGCGTCTAATTGGGGAAATGGGACGTATGACATCGTCTCGAGTGACCTCTCGTTTGCCATGGGTCCTGGTGACACTTTCCTTGACTTTAACGGCGATGACTATCAATTGTTCGACACAGGCGTCGGCAACAATAACCTATGGCCGGCTTGATAATGCCCTATCAAAATCAAGTCTTTGATTCCTGTTCCTAAGGGCTAAGTTATATGAGCTTATGGCTCTGAAGCATTCTCCTCTATACATCGAATCAAACTCTATTAGGCGGTGCTTCGTTCTTTCGCACTTTCATCCACGCCGTTGTCTGTGTGATGGCATCCCCACCAATGATATCCTCTTCACTGTTGCCATCCCACTCTTCCCCTACGAATCGAATCGGTGTACCCCATACAACTCCAGTCTCTGCGCGGTATTGATCCCATACTTGGAGGAGCTCCTTGACGATATTGGGGTATCTCTCGGCTACATCGTCTATTTCACCAGGATCCTGCGAGAGATCATACAATTGCCATCCATCTTGGCTACCATCGCGATCATTGCTCCCGCGTCCTCCAGCGGCGTTCTCAATATGGACTAGTTTGTACTTACCTTTACGTACGGCACCGCGACCAAAGAGTTCCCATCCCATGCCATCATCGCCATGGATGCCGTCCATTGAGGTGTTGTCGTTGATGGAAGCACCCGTCATATATGGGACCTTCCAGAAATGTCAGCACGAAAAGAGCCCACAGAATCTAACGTATGAAATCAAAAATACCCAAGACTTTCCTCTCATGGGCGCTACAGTGCGGCCACGGAATGTACCCTGTTTTCCTCCCGCAGCTGGATGTTTGATCCCCGCTAAGTCAAGTATCGTAGGACATAGATCCATGACTGTACTGAAAGGGTGTAGAATGCCTCCGTTTTGTTTCTCTTTGGCGAAACCGGGGTAGTGAACGACTTGAAGAATCAGAAAGTGATGTTATTAGCAAGTACGGTCTGAAACTTACTAAGGGGTACCTTGATTCCACCTTCGGTGCTACATTCAGAATCATTAGTCTCTTGTAGTCAGTTCTGGTTCATTGACGATCAAACTTACGTATACATCTTGTACAAACGAGATGGGGCTGTAGAGGCTTGCGCCCACTACAAAGTACTAAGTTAGTGCTCGAGGACAGAAATTGGAATGTTGGGCTTACTCTAGTTCCATACCAAGCAAACGAGTCTGCATTTCCAATGTTGTCCAACGAGTTGTCGTCTAAAAAGATTAGCTTGCTACAAAGACTGTAGAAGGTATACAAACAGTATTCATTGATGACTCTCATGAGATCTGCACCCATGGTCGGAATGGCTTCGTAGGTGGCACCTTCAGCGCCATTGTCACTTTGGAAAATGATCAACGTATCTGTGCGCATATCTATCAGCAAGTGTTTTCAACATCCACGTTCCTTGATCAGGGTCTTACTCTCAAATTGCCCTGTTTCTTTGAGATACTGCACCATCTTGCCCACATTCTGGTCGATATTATCAACCATGCCCGCAAAACATTCCATGGCACGAGCGGAACATTGTCTCTCATAATCCGTCATTGCATCCCACTCCGTATTCATAGGTCCCACAACGACATCATGCGGCCTAACGTCCTTAGGCACGAGGCCAAGCGCTTGTAAACGTGCCAAACGCCTTAGGCGGAGTGCGTCAGGTCCGTCATCGTAAACGCCCTTGTATCGCTCACGATCTTCCTTTGAGCATTGGAGTGGCCAGTGGGGGGCGGAGAAGGGGAGGTAAGCAAAGAAAGGTTTTTGGCGGGTCTCGGGGTCTCGGTCCTTGAGGTATTGAATGAGGTTGTCGGTGTAAAAATCGGAGCTGAAGAAACCCTTCTTGTCGTGGGCGATGTTTGGTTCGCTTTGACAGTCAGCTTTTAGAAATATGTCATAGTAGTCTTGCAGATTTGGTCATACACTTCATATCGTTTGCCATCTTCGGTATACTATCGGAACCAAATAGTTAGAGTCATATCAAGTATGCAGATGCAGATGCAGACATACCAAAGGCGGGATCCGAACAAAAAACTTGAGATAATCCTTCCCAAACTGCGGCTCATACCCATAATGATTCGACGTCCCCGGGAGCAGGGCGAATGATCTATCAAACCCGCGAGCAGCGGGGTTGTTCTCCGGCCTTAGACCGAGATGCCACTTTCCACTGATCAAGGTGTGGTAGCCGTTGTCTTGTAGGATTTCGGGAAGAGCGGCGACGTCGTGACTGGTTTTTGTCGTTAGTGGTTCGCTAGGAGAATTGAGCTTGCATGAATACACACTTAAGAAATCCCTCGTGGCCTGGAACATTCCATCGCTCTGGATCGCGACCTTTTTGCTCGCTCATTATACCCACGCCAGCGATGTGGTTGTCCGTTCCACTGAGGAGCATGGCTCTCGTTGGGCTGCAGGCGCTGGCCGCATGATCTAAGTGAGAATACGTCAACAAATAACTGTCTTTGAATCATGGAAAACAGCTGTACTGACAATCACTGAAACGTGCGCCATTTTGAGCCAACTCATCCAAGTTCGGAGTTTGAATTTCGCTGCCAAAGCATCCTATGTCGCTGTATCCCAGGTCTGGACATTGTCAGCTCCTTTGTATCTTGACTAAGGAGCAGTACGCTTACCGTCTGCTAGGATGACGAGAACATTTGGTCTGGTTTGTGCCATTTTGCTCATTATGACAGATTGATATTGCAGGTGTCTCTGATGTGAAAGAATTCAATTGCTGTCGAAGATGTATAAAGCCCTAACGCGGTGCCCTAACCCTGAAAGCCCGTCGCGTATATCGGTAAAACCTCCGAGTGGGTGAGTCGTCGTCGCGTACATCGCTTCATTCTCCGACTGGCTCCAAGGGATTACTCCGCGTAACCTCCATAAGAATTTAGTGAACCACTTCCTTCAAAGGTTGACCCTCCTGTTTTCTCTCTACTCCATCCAGCCCATTTCCGATCAATCAGTCCTAGTACAAATGACGAAATCTAGCCTAAGAATGAGCAAGTCTACTAGTTGTTACGAAACAACGCTGTATCCTAGCCGTTCAGAGCAAGAATCTCCTCAGTTCAGAGGACATGATTCGGTTCGTGGCCATTAAGAAAATGTTTGAGTCTAGGTTTTTGCCGAGAATGGAATACCAAATGGAAATGAGAGCAGTGCTGTGTTAACAAATTCCAAGTTGGAAACTCAAGTTATAAAGCTTTGATGCTGCTCGATATTGGCTTGTTCCTCCGACAAAAGAGGTCTTTCTGTATGTCGATTTGACGGGCTTTATTTCAGTGAATTCAATATATATCTGTGCTGTCTTTTGAAAGAATCCCTGTCGTTTCAGCTGCTTGTCTCTTCTGATAGCCTCCTCACAACTCTGAAATCGGCTCTCGCCATGCCTCAGTCCGAGGTGTCCCTCGAAAGGGACCGCCAAACTCTAAAGAGCATGCTCAAGAAAATGACACCAGCTCTATTCAGCGCATGCTTCATCACGGCCATGCTGAACATGCTCTTTGGATTTGATACGACTAGTTTCTCCGGCGTGCAGAGCATTCCGGCTTTCGAACGCCAGTTTGGCACGCCTACGAGTGATGGTGGCTATGGACTGTCTGGCTCTAGAGCGTCTTTTATGAGCTCAGTTGCGTTCTCGGGGAAGTTCTTTGGAACTCTTGTTCGTTAACCGTTCAACTTCGTGACTGAGGGTCAGAACTATCAGTACTAACAGATCGATCAGACAGCACCGATCTTTATCGAACTCTTGGGCCATCGCTACACAATGTGGATTCTGTGCATGATAAGTTTCACGGGCATTATAATTGAGTGCACTTCGCATAAAGTAGTGCAATTCGTCCTCGGTCGAATCATTGTCTACTACAGGTTGGTCTGATTTATGGAAATGTTACAAACATGACTGACTTAGGATGCTTCTTCTCTAGCGTTGGGTTAGCTGAAAATACTTCAACGTAAGCCACGTATCTAAACACCTGGCGCCGCTTCTGTGTCAACCCGACTAATTGTGTGATCCAAGGACTTATCAATCCGACATTGTCCCAGCCGGCTTACGTGGCGCCATCGTTGGGTCGATTCAACTTTTCATTCAATTTGGCCAGATATTCGCTTCCGGCATCAATGAGCGGTTCTCCACCGAGACGCGGCCGAAAGGGTCAGTCGATACAAAGGAATATGAATATGGTCACGTCAATATCTGACTCTCTCTAGATGGATTATCCCTGTGGCAGTTCAGGCCATTGTTCCCGTGATCGTCGTCTTTGGAGCATTCCTAATTCGTATGACCAACCCGATATCATGAGCTTTGACGAAGAGTCACTAAGTTGTGTATAGCCAGTGCTCCACGATGGCTTATTAGTAAGGGGCGCAAGGGAGATGCTATCCGAACCTTGGAGAAAGTTCGTCCCAAGGAGGATGTTGGTGCGTCTTCATTTCTCAAATTCCGGTCATAGGACCATATGAGGGCAGCAGGTTAACGCAAAATAGCCGCCGGTGTCTGCAAAGATGAAGCTGATGCTATTGAGGAAGCTCTTAACAACAACGTGGATAAAGGTCCTTGGATCGATCTGTTTGTCAGTCACTCCATCCTGCAGAACCGAAATATTGGAATGCTGATAATACTTTTTTCCCCCCTAAACAGAAGGGCACTAACCTTCGCCGCACGTTGATTGCAACCATGGTTTTCATTTTTCAGCAATTTACCGGACAGGGATTCGTCTCCCAATGTAGGTTCTTTGCCTTCTTCATATGCGATAACAAGCTCACTAAATTGACAAGACTCACCTCGCTTCTACAAGACGGTTGGTCTTTCCAAGAATGCCTTTCTATACAACATCATATCTAGTGTTGTGGCATGGGTTGGTGTTCTCATTGGCATGCCCTTGAGTGATCTAGTCGGACGTCGTGACCTTCTCATCTGGGGAGCTGTTCTGCAAGGAATTTTCCTCTTCTCCATGGCTGGAATTGGCACCAAAAGCAGTTTTACGACATCGGATGCCAATGGTCTGGTTGCATCAGTTATGTTGTTTAATTTCTCTTTCGCTATGTGAGTACTCGAATTTCGATATCGCCGCATACGGGGCTAATAAATTGATCTTCAAGGACTTGGGCGCCTATCGCTTATGTGGTATGTTTGACCCTTGACTTGTACATCGGCCTTGACCTTGTCACCATTGACAGACTTCAGGTCGCTTCGGAAATTGGCACTGCCAGTCTCCGAGAAAAGACAATGGCTTTCACCAGTACCATTAAGTATGTACATCTCGTACCTAAAAGAGCTTCTCAACGATCTAACCACCGGTGAATTGTACAGCGTTATTGCGGCTTTCATTGTTGCATTTTGTGTACCATACCTGCTCGACGATATTGGTGCCAACATCGGCTGGCTCTTCGGCGCCATCAGCTTCGTCGCTGCGATATTTGCATACTTTTTTGTACCTGAAATCAAGGTCAGTTGTTCGCTAGCTGATCGTGTCTATGCTAACTTGTTAATCACAGAATCGATCTCTCGAGGTATGTCTCCTAGAGAGCTTCAGATGTTTGTATATACTAATCTGTACTTCTGCGAAGGAATTGGATGAATTATTCGAGGTGAGCTTACACAGTCCAAGTCCCTCAATGTGTGTTATCACTAATCACATCTCTCTGGCAGAATCGCATCTCTGCGCGCAAATTCGCAAGTACCCAGACTCATGGAGCCGGTCGAAGGTTTGCTCTCTCTCTGTTTCTCACATTCATCGTGAACAAATATACTATTCAACCTTCAAGCGCTAACTGACAGATGTAAAGGGTCGCCGAACTTGAAAACAGGATCAACTTGCATCCGACCTACCACCGGAACAACGACGACGGAAGAACCGGCACGAAGCGGCAAGGACGAAATAATGCTGCATACAATGCAAATGGGAGCGATAGTGAAATTGACTATGTCAAGCACTCTAGCCAGGTAAATGAGACGCAAGGCACTAGTCTCTCAGGAGTATAGTCTATACATTTCATCTGCTGGTGTCAAAAGTTGGAGGGATAGCAGCATTATTTGAGGCTAAAAAATTGCTCTTACAGGAAGAGGAAGATTCAATTGTCTCTAGATGGAAATAGTATATGTAGGAACCATGCATGCTTACTTTTATTGGTTGCAGACTGGACGGGACTTGTATACTGATTATTTACTACTGCACCGCAGACATGTCAAAGGTTTTCCCTGCTCACGGTCTAGCAAATTCCCTAAAGAGTTCCTAAGTCCTCATCTGCAAAATGCTCCCCAAGCCTCCAGATGTCACATTCTGAACCCAAGCCATTGATAAGGATGACTGATGCTGCATCTTTCCTCAATGAGCTTCAGTCAAAAGGACAAAATTCTCAGTTCGTCGATTTGAAAGCTGGAAAGGTCACAAAGAAGGAAATGGAAGCAATACCAAGCTAGTTACCTCGGGCATGCCATTATTAGTAGGTGCATGATGTCTTTCTGCACATCTCTTGTCCACGTTCATTTAGATCCCAAGTTGTGCGGTTACGAGGGACCGCGATCGCACAAGAAGATGATTTATTTTTTTCTATCAATGATAATCGACTCCATAGCCACATCCACTACATGCATGATTGGATTGTATTTCTGGACTGAGCATCTCACTTGCATCTCGGTCATTCAGTGAGGCCATTCACTTATTGGCGGTATTGGGGCGGCAAATATTGGTATGGTATGGGCGTGTTTGTTGAAGTCGTCGGCCACAATCAACAGTCATATTGCATCTGTACTGTGGCCAGCTGGCCTGGATGCTTGCTATATTCGGCGCCTGGGTAACCTCTCTACCCTATTCTTGTATCTGCTGAGCCATTGCAAATCTTGGACAACTTCTCAGTCTGTGAGGGATCTGTTTGTGATAGGGATAGGGTTAACCCTGACTTCGTACCTCTTCATGTCCTTCAGGGCTTGCAATACGACATGTGCTTAGCTTTCGTTGTACATAGTATGTCTGGTCGAATGAGGGCCCAAGGGGCACCCGGGCAGGATCCGGACCAGTGGGCCCTGGGCTGGCATAGGGCCACGCTAAATTGTCAAACCCGCTACAGGCTTTCAGGCACGTAGTTCTTGACAACTACGTACATATTCTTCCACTAAGTAACGAACCATGTACATAATATAAAGACATGGTCTCCATTCGCGGTGTTCCTGGTCACTCAGGCTTTGGTAACGACGCGCCCGATAACAAGGAGTCTGTGCAACTAAAAGACCTCGAATCCGGCAGGTCCGGAGTTGAAGTTGACAACCACGAAGATCCGCACGAATCAGACCGCTCAGATGGTTCTCTAGACCTCCCAGAAGACGAAATCGGGCAAGGGCTTCTTGGTGGTCGAAGTACAAGATATCACCGTGCAGAAACCCCTCGAAGTCAAACCGGATGGTTCAACTCTTTTTTACGGGGGCCCGACCCTCCACGAAAACATCGCATGAGACCCATGTTCGAAGGGCTCCAGACCGCGCCAATTCGCGTTGTTGAGCGACTGCTTCCTAGTGTGGGATCTAAAGTAGTTGTCCTGGTCGCATTTCATGCTCTATGGGGGGCTATATTTTTGACGATTCTGAATTGGTCAGTTGTTGGACCTGAAATTCCAGGTTACGGCATGCCGAATCGGCTTTCGTGCGGAGCTAGATTGTGGTATGTATCCAGCGCCAGTCTTATAAACAGATGACTTTTCTAATGCAATATGCAGGCACAATGGTACGCTTTGCGGAATCGATGGCAATGCATGCCGTCCTTTTGACGAGCAAAAGTTTGCCTTCAAGTGTCCCGCTGGATGTCGTGATACCATCCTCCTCGAGCCGTACACTGTAGGCGATCAGGAGCTCAATTACAGAAGTCTAGTCATCGGAGGAGCTCCCGGTGGTGATGATACGGCTGCCTCATACCGCGGTGATTCCTTTGTCTGCGCTGCCGCAATACACGCGGGCGTCATCACCAATGCTGCCGGTGGATGTGGTATTCTTCGACGCACAGGTGAGCAAACCAGCTTCAGTGGGGTGAAGCACGACAGTATCGAAAGTGTCTCTTTCGATTCTTATTTCCCACTATCATTTGACTTTGAAAAAGAGACGTCTGCTGTATGTCGGGATCCCCGCTGGCTGCTTTTCGGCATCTCCCTAAGTTTCACCTCTGTGATCTCGCTGTGCACGACGTCACCAAGCGTTTTCTACGTCTCTGTCTGGTTCATATCCTGGTTCCAGGTCGCACTTGCATCCGATCCACCCTTTGCTTCGGACTACCTTGAAGTCGTCTCAATAGGCATAGGCCGTCTGTTACCCGCTGCCTTCGTCGGCTGGGCAATATACTATTTCTGTGTCCGGGAGACTCTCAACGGTCTTACAGCTCAGCTTGAGAAAACAATCCTGTGGCTTGGTCCATTCTGGGTAGGTGCCTTGAATACAGACACATTCGACCGCATTCCAATTTCTCGCTTGACTCCGCACGACATTCAACAGCAACCGGGAGCAATTCCGGCATTGATCATTATCGCTGCAGTCATCGTTGTAACTGTGATCACACAGGCATGGGCTATCTGGTCGGCCGGAAAGCTGCCTCGTTATCTGGTGACATACGGGGTCATGTCAGGCGCGCTGGTAACAATGATCATCCTCCCTCAACTCAACCTGCGCATTCATCATTACATCCTTTCGCTGCTATTTCTGCCTGGAACCGCGCTTCAAACTAGACCGTCTTTGGTATACCAGGGCCTGCTGATGGGATTGTTTATCAATGGTATCGCCCGTTGGGGTTTCGATAGTATCCTTCAGACGCCAAACGCTCTGCTTGGAGACGCTCAAATAGGCAGCGTTTTGCCCAACATTACTGCTCCCATCGTTGGCGCTGCAGGGAACAACCTTACATTCTGGTTCTCTGCGCTACCCAGCGATGTTGCTGGTATTGCAGTGATGGTCAATGATGTCCTACGTGCCAATTTATATCGTCCTGCTGTTAATACAGTCGAGACCGGCACCGATGTCGAGTCAGCAGCAGACCTGTCGTTCGAGTGGACACGCTTACATCAGAATCACTCGGAGTATTTCCGGTTTGCCTATATGAAGAACAGTGCATTAGGAGGGTTGTGGTATGAAGATTTCACCAAAGCGGGCACTTGGAGGGAGGATGGAGAGTGGGTTTCGAAGGATCAAGGTCGTTGAAGTTGCTCGCAGCATTCCAAGTACGAGTCAAAGCACTTTCCACGTTATTTTTAATCGTGTATTATAGATCAGTATACCCATAGACTACAAAGCGCGGACTGCAATGAAAAGGAGAATTAACCAATATTGGTATTTGATGACGAAGCGTCAATCTGGGTATCATTGATTCATGACACAAAGACAATTACAAAAGGTAAGGCTCGACCATGAAAAATTCCGAGCCAAATCAATAAAGTAAAAATCGAGAAATGACTAGACTCCCGAAAGATGCCATCATACAGAATAAGCCAAGGAAAACGCCGAAAGTAAAAATTTTCACAGCCTAAGATTTCACATATTCGTCACACTTGACCTGCACAACTTCATTCTTGCCGCCTGCCTCGATGACGAGTGCACTCAACTTTCGGCCGTAGACACATCCAGAGTCCAAGCCCTTGGTGTATTGGCGAATGTTGAGTGATTTTGCGGCGTCGTGGCCATATATCACGGTCATGGCTTTGGAGGAGTCAACCCCTTCTTGTCCCGATGCTAGGAGTTTATGATATTGGTTGTATAGCTGCCTGTTGTCAGTACGATCTTCACACACGCTGCATAAATGGAAATATCAGGACTCACTTTGAACCATGGAATGCCGTCTTTGTTGGCGCTCGGGACATGAGTATCCAGATCGATAGTTCGCATCGACATCACGCTCGACAATTCCTGTCTTTCCAGCGGCACACCAGGAACAAGTCCGCCGTGCACAACAACTACTTCGCCCATGTCCTTAATTACTCCTACATTCAAGATGACAGGGCAATCCTGCAACCATGCGGCTTGCTCATCAGTCAGTGACTTGGCCACCTTGCTTTCAGCCGTGTCAGCGACAACGGTATACTCCTGATCAGATGCTTCGTTAGTATGTAGTTTCATGTCTGCACGCTCAAGCAAGATGCGGTCTTCGTGGTTTCCTCGGACGCAGGAAGCGCCGAGTTCACGCGCAAGGTCCACGACGCCACCGCTCTTGGGACCTTTGTTGATCATGTCGCCAGTGAGAATAAGATGGTCGTTGGACGTGTCAAAGGCCACTTTTTTCAATAATTTCTCCACTAACACAATAAGTCAGTACTGCGGTGCAACCCATTCAATCGAGGAGGGAGACTCACGCTCATCTTGACACCCATGTACATCGCCAACAATAATCAGTCGCCGACTCGATTCATGTCCTTGTGTCCTCTCAAAGCGTGGCAAGAAAGCCGAATCAAGAGTCTTCATCGGTACAACATCGACAAACTCGGGACGCACGTTAGTCCCAAACCATCCGCCAACTCTCTCCAACGTATCGACGTTGAGCGATGTAAGTATATCTTCATGCTCTTTAATCATCGGTTGCAGAACCGCCTCCCATCCTGTGTAAGCGAACATCAAAAGAACAGCGTAGACGACGAGATATCGTCTAAATTTCGGCGCCATGATGATCGAGGCGATGAATCCGAGCCATGGGACACGATTCCAATCATATGAGGTGGACGAGGCGGATGAAGATGACCGGTCCCTTGATGTATCCCATTTATTCGTGACGAAGCTGATCAATGGTCGCTGCGCAGAGCCGCCCCGCGGAAAGCTCTGAAAGAAAGCGCTTCGGGAATGAGTGTTGATGACTTGGTGATCGTCGTCTTCGTCGCTGCTTGAAACGCTGATGTTGTCGATGTCCATGTCGAAGCTGGTGGGTTTCGAGGGGTAAGCGATGGAATGCGTTCTGTCTCTGGCCATGGTGTTGGGGATGGGTTACTATTGCGACTCTTGGCGGATTGCTGGTTGCGGAATGATCAGATGCAGTAGTTCCAGCCCAGATCTAAGCGGCCAACATAATTGTGAGACTCTGGCCGTAATCTAGAAGAAAGAGCCCGCAATTCTAGCCCAAAGGATCAAAGGACGGGCTGAGAGAGGTCAATTTGTCATGTCTCACCCTCCTCGTCCATCGAGTCAGTGAGGTTCACCTTCCAAGACTTCCAAGAAGTTAGAGCCTCTTGGCCCCTGTCAGGCCCACCTCCACTGTGACTGCCCAATCACAGTCCGTGATCGGGCAACTGAGGCTTCTGATTGGGTGAACCGCGCAGGTCCCTACGTATACCTACTATGGAGAGTACGTATGCTGGACTTTGGCTTCGTCTTCTTTCTGGAGAACTCGAATAGCACTGGTTGTGATTAGAAGCGTAGCGAGAAAATGTCCTTTAGTTTTTGTAGTACCTACACAAGTATAGCTACCTATACCGCTCGTATATCTCCGCCTCCTTCAAACGGGCGTCAATCAATTGTAGGACCTTTTCATCGTAAAGCTCTTCAACAGTCTTGCTTCCCAGAAGAACTTCTCTTTCGTGTTGTGCGGCTTCTTCCTTCGACATACATACCAAATTCCTCCAATCTATCGCGACGAGCTTTTGACCTTCTTTCTCCCACTGCGGGTGGATTTTGAAGCCTTCCGCCGGACGTTTCCAGGGAACAAGCACCAAGCGGTTGGAGATGCCGGTAATGACGCTTCTCCCGCGCCAAATCTCATCAGCAAGGTAGCCGATTTCCTCCCTGCTGAGCGGCATGCGAAGACCGACAAGTTCGTTGTCTTTGTATTCGGCCCTGACCAATCTTTCTATGGTACCCTGAAGCGAGGTGTACATTGTATCGCCTAGCTTCTCCCGCTTTTTGGCTGCCAGACTGTAATCAATGGGGTAGCCAGAAACAGCACAGATCACATGGTTTGCTATGGTATACCCGAAAACAGCAGGCATCGTTCCAAGCACAGGTAGAATTCGCACCCGAAAGTCAGGCAAAACACCGAGCTCACCTACTTTTCCTTTCTCGAACTCTTCTGCAGGAAGAGGTAACAAGGACGCTTTTCCAGGACCTGACTTCTCCACCGAGAACACTACCGGAATGCCTGAATGTACGCCGAGAACACGCAAGCGCCGACGAGTGCTTCGAGATAGCGGGTCTTCCATACTGACAGAAATATCAGCCACGCCGACACGGGTCGGGTCAGATTTGCAACCTGCTCCCATGGACGAAATGACCTTTATGGAATTCTTATGGCAGTAATGCAGCAGTTCTACTTTGGACTCGATATTGTCAATGCAGTCAATAACGTAGTCTGGGCTTTGTCCACTCGAGTCTTTATCCGTCCATGGAGCGAGAAGTGTATCTGCCACACTCGCGCCAAACAACTCATTTCGACAGTCAAAGTGCACCCACGGCACAATCTGCTCCATCCGGCGTCGTATGCAGTGAACCTTTGGCGTGCCGACATCCGCCAATGTAGCGAGTGCATGTCTGTTCAGTGATGAAAGCGTGACTTGATCGAAGTCAATAAGTCGTATCTTAGCCACTCCGGAGCGGGTCAAAGCTGCGACTGCATGCGAACCAACACCGCCACAGCCGACGACAATTATAAACGACGAGCGAAGTTTCTTGAGACCTTCGTCCGTCAGGAAGACTCGATTTCGGGCAAGTTGTTCTAGTATCAGGTCTTCATCATAGTCTCCTTGTTGTGCTCGTCGCGCAAGTGCCGCGCTGCGCTCATCTTCTTTGCTCAAAGCTGGCAAAGAGCCCGCAGTGCCGAACTCGTTGAGTGCTTCTGCATGATGCTCCTCATCGAGCTGTGGAATCGAAGCCTTGAGTGTTTCAACGGCTTCATGTCTTCTCAATGCTTGATAGCCAAATATGCCTGCAGCGACTGCAGCTCCGGACACTACTGCCGCAGCAGCAAGCTGGACATTGTGTGAGCCAGCCTGCCGTTGGAGCCACGAGCTCATGCTCTCTCTTTGTTCTTTGTTCGCTTTTCGATCCCTCGGATCTAGGTGTCGTCGTGACTCCGCGATACTATCGTCAGATAATTCTTGGTCTGGATAATCGTCTTCGTCGTGGTGTGAGGAATAACGGTAGCGTCTATGATCCCGATAAGCCATTATGACGAAGATTAGCGGTTTTACCCATTTTGAGGATGAGGGAATGTAATAAAACCTTACCCTTCAGGTAGATATCAATGTATGCACTCAATGCAGCCAGCTAGTTATGCCAGACCACGACAGCAAAAGCGATCACGTGCTGATATGACGCTATTTCTTGCAGATTTGCTCACGTGAGCTTTGAAGCGGCCCGACGTTGATCCACCTCGGCTAGCTTTTTGTCGTCGTGACCTGGTTGTTTTTCCTTTCTGTTCTCCGCTCCCAGCTACATCAGCACACAACTTTCTTAACAGAAGACTGTGTACGTCTCAGTGACGAAAATTCTCACATGAGCTTTTGACACATTCGGTCCTTAGAATACAATGACCAACATGGACTTCATCCCCGGTCTGGTTACGAACTCGGCCTAACCGGTGGAAGAGGACGTGTCAAGCATGTGGTTGATGCAGGTGAACAGAAATCTGAGAGCCACGACAGTCTTTTCCTTCGCTTCTCTATTTTCATCTCCTTCACGATGATATAATCGGCATCGATCTGATGGTTGGCGCTGCCATTAAATGTCGGTGGTTCAGCGTCAATTCTCACCTCGTCTCCAATGAATCATCCGTCGTCGGATCTCTTACTCCATACAAAATACCTCACCACATCAACTACGAACAATCCCAGTGATGCCTTACATGATGACTAAACTCTTAGGACACCTCGGAGACAAGGTATCATTCAAACGGTACTTGATGCTCCGCGTGTTGCCTTTTGCGAGGTAACCGCGTGCAGCAGGTCGTTGACGAGCCTTTACCCAAAGGTAGTTTTCAATCTGAACAGGCTAGGGAGAGTTTGTATATCTTATCACTTGTGCACCTTGGCTTTTTCTGTCACTTGTTGAGCAGTTGCTCGCAACATCATGTATCTCGTAGTTCATCAATACAATCATCCTTCACCTTGATCATCTTCCTCGAAGTCCTTTGTTTCGTGCATGCATTCATGTAACCCGGTGATGACAAGTAGTATCCAAAAGCCAAAGTTGAGGTATCCGGCATCTGTTTACAACGTGCATGGAAGCCAGTGGGAACCAGAGAGCTAATCTGAGGGTTACTGTTATCCTTATATATCATATGAACTATACTCATTGACTTCAGGGTGCTACTTTATTACTAAATGTCCCTGGATGTAATACATGTAGTATACTCATTTTCAAAAAGCTCGATATGAGGAGTGACATAGAAATTAAAAGACGCCTGCAATGCTGTGCTATGCTGAATGCTACATAAATATACACACAAGGACGATAAGTTCATCCTAGGAACTTGCCAACGCGACCTCCAATATTCTCGAGGTCTAGCAGGAATGTATCATGCCCGAAGAGAGAGAGATCTTCCCCTAACTCGAAATGCTCAACCTTCTGATTTCCGGCAGCTCGTAAGGTATCAGCAATTTCTCGCTGCTGCCATGCCGGGAATAGAATATCACTGGCGACACCCATAACAAGAACCGGGTGGTCTTGCAATGGAGACATGCCCCGAACTAGATCCTGTGGAGGACCATCAACAGCGTTAACTGTCGCCGGCTCATTCATTGGCGTCAAAGAAGACAATGCAGCGGGTTGCTCTTCATACGGCTTGTCGGGCAGGGTCAAGCTGCAAGAAGCGTCGTTTCGTTCAATATTCCCCAGTGCCATACTCTTCTGGTTTTGTTCCCGTCGTTCTCGCGTTGCGACTTGGTGGGCATGGCCCAGATCAAAAAGATCCATGGCCTTGGAAACGTACAACAAGCTATTGGCATCGTATTCGAGACAGAACTTCTCTCCGGCATGGTCTAGATAGGTTTCAATCAAAAAGTCTGGACACAGAGCAGGCTGTTTGCTGGGATCGGCTCTCTTTCTGCCGAATCGCTTCTCCCATTCAGGGCCGCTTCGATATGTGACGGTAGCGATCTCTCGGGCAAGTTTCATACCGTGGTGAGGCGGGATCGAGTCGTAGTAGAAGCCGCGTTGCCAATTGGGATCCATCATAAGAACCTGTCGCTGAGTATGGCGCATAGCAATGCTATATGGATGGCTACGCGCACACCCACTGATGCTGACCAGTCTTCCCATTCTTTCGGGAAAGAGAACACCAGCCGCTAGACTCAACATGCCGCCCATACTGGAGCCAACGGAAGCATGTAATTTTTGAATACCCAATGAGTCGAGAAGTCTGAATTGTGCGCGAACCATGTCCTCAATTGTCAAAATAGGAAAGCGTGTGGCATATCGCTTCGAGTCAGACGGGTCAACAGACGAAGGGCCTGTGCTCCCGTAGCAACCGCCGATGACATTTGTGCAGATCACGTAGTATTTGTTTGTATCAACAGGAGCTCCAGGGCCGATAAATTTCTCCCACCAGCCGTTCTTCGGGTTTGATAGTGTGCTGTGCGCATGGCTCGACGCAGAGAGACCGGTATGAAGGAGAATGGCGTTGCTCTTGTCTGCGTTCAACGTGCCCCAAGTCTCATAAGCCACGTCAAATTCGGGAAGCACACCGCCCCAGTCGAGGAGTAACGGTGTGTCGCAGTGGAAATTCTCATGATGCCCGGTAGTGTACGATGGTTCTGGGCCGGTATTCATGGAGCGTGTGGATAGTGATACGGACTTGGCTTCTTGGGCATCCAGGCAGGGAAACGACATGGCGGGATTCGAGGAATCGGGTTGTTCGCGGACGACAGCTGCGGATTGAGTCCAACGACGCGACCGGTAGTCGATAGCGTGCCATCGTGTTGATGGCAATGCCTGTATTCTCAGGATGTGTTTTGATGCAAATTTTCCCGACAGCAAATATGATGATGATGCTGCCGTTCGCACGACGCCTCTTATGGACATCATCGTTGAGCGGTGAGGATATGCAAGAGACGTGGATCTACCAGACCCAGACGCTGGATCAGGAGAATCGAGAACGACATGACTTCGATTTTCTTTTCCTTTTGTCGTCGCACTTTTTGGACTCCGCAAGCTCCCCGCGCATCGCAGCTCTTCCAAAGCACGTCATGTATACGCTCTGTGATTGGTGTGCTGGCCTGCACCTGCCGAAGCCGCAGATTATGTAATTTTAGTGCCTCAGGCAGAAAGACTTGGTGCTTGGCATCCTCAATTCTGCATCAACGAGAAGCTTGAAGCTTGTTTCTTTAAGTCAACTCTTCTTCACTTGTACGTACTTATGGAACATGGCCGATACAATCCACACCACACCGAAGTCTGCCAGGTATGGGCTGAACTGACCATTAGTCCGGCTCGTCAACGTGCACTTGTCCCTTTTTGTGTCAGTGGACAGTCTCGCTTGGATGACGCGGCTCGATGACGACAGCATCTGCCCGACGACGCACTATGTTGCGTTGACCCCAGCTTACACATCTGAGAGCAGGTTGAAAATGATGGCTATAATCCTCCATGACGATCCGACAACGGTGCTACACCTGCTGCTACAGTGCTACTAGCTAGCTAGCCTGCTACAAGGATTGTTTCAACGAGAGGATCGCGATTGTTGTGGAGCAGATACAACGGCTCTTCTGTGATCCGTTTTCTCCAAAAGGCACGATCTTCTTCGCTTTCTGCCATGTTGCACGATCGGACTAGAGACTGCATCGCGGAGTACACTGTAGAGAATGGACACCGTCACGTAACTATTCGGCCCATCCAGGATCAGTCATATAAAAGCTTAATGTTACATGGACTCGTGGGCACCGGATGTACTCCGTAAATTAACTAGTAGACGCTACACCCAATTCGTGGGCTCCGCCGTTAAATCGTCGGAACTTTCCCAAGGAGACTCAAGGAGCCTTTTGGCCCGGAAGCGAACGCCTAAGTTGAGTCTCCCAATTTTGTGGAAACGCTCTGTCCTTCCTATCATAGTGGCATCGCACTGTTCCTCAATCTGTAACCACTCAGTTCAACTCCATGAAGATAACGACCACAGCTTCATGATGTCCTCGACACCCAAACCATTGTGATTGACTGATTCATTCTGCACCCGGTGCATGCCACATTTGACGTCTTTCAACTCAGGACACAACAGCCAGACATTGGCTTCTCATACGTCTTGGTCCGATATCGTGTTCGATTCGCCCAGTGCACAATAGCTAGCGAGCTGCTTGTCGTCGCTCGTCTTTCGCGTCGCAATCTGCGGCAACATGAAAGACCTCGAGTACAAATACTACCCGGCGAGAACATCCACCATGGCTCCTATTCGACGTGCAGTTATAGCTTTTGCGCTTCTAGTTGGCATCATCCTATTATTCCGGTCCTTTTCTGCCTCCGACGCAGCCTATGCTGAAAATTCGCCGCAGGGCCAGACGCAGCTGCGCATTCCCCCTCAGGCAAGGGGTCGCGCGGGGACCTGGCAGTCGCAACTCACCGTCGGAGACACCGCAAATCCATCCCTCCTCGACAGGCTTCGATATCAATACCCATATGACCTCGACAGCAAATTCCCGGCGTACATATGGCAGACGTGGAAGTATTCAGTCGACTCCAGTTCGTTTCCGAATCATCTGCGCTCGTTGGAGGCGTCGTGGACGTCTCAAAATCCGGAATTCGTTCACGAAGTTATATCAGATGAATCGGCCGATCACTTGATTCAATATCTATACGGCTCCGTGCCTGAAGTGGTCGAGGCGTACAATTCCTTACCAGCACCTGTTTTGAAGGCAGATCTCTTTCGGTATCTGATCCTGTTGGCGCGAGGAGGCATATACTCCGATATTGATACGGAAGCGCTCAGACCGGCCATTGACTGGTTACCAGATGATATGGACCCTTCGTCGGTCGGTCTCGTCGTTGGTATCGAAGCTGATCCGGACCGACCGGACTGGCACCAATGGTACTCTCGCAGAATTCAATTCTGTCAATGGACCATTCAAGCCAAACCTGGTCATCCTGTTCTTCGCGACGTAGTGGCTACTATTGTCGAAGATACGCTACGAATGAAGAAAAAGGGTGTCCTAACCATGTCCAAAATGGACAAGTCGATTGTGGAATTCACGGGTCCTGCCGTGTGGACTGATGCTGTGTTCCGCTACTTCAACAACCCTGACTACTTCCTAAGCGAGGGCACTCGCAACGTCACCTATGAGGACTTTACACGCTTGACCAGACAGAAGAAGATTGGCGATGTGGCTGTTTTGCCAATTACCAGTTTCAGTCCGGGCGTGGGTCAAATGGGTGCTCAAGGGCCAGATGATCCTCTAGCCTTTGTGAGCCATCAGTTTGAAGGTATTTCTCTTTTTATTGTCTCAAGTGTCTGAGCCTTTACTAACGCAGTTCCAGGATCATGGAAGCCCGAAAATGAGCGCATCTTCTAATCGACGACATACCAGCTTATCGAGGCACCACATATGTACGCACTCCCACGTATATTTGAGTGATCAGCTCATCAGCACGTCACCTCCGACCGGCTTTGCAGCCTTTGTAAAAACACATATATCCCCATATCCTTTCCTTTTTCTGCCGAATACACAAATTCGGCAGCGCATCAGCACGGCGTTTTTGGCTACATTGGCCCTGTTTACCCCTAAACATCTTTCTATATTTCTACACTACTATTTATTCGTCTCTAGTATGCGTTCTCCCGAGCGAGGAGCAGGGGTGGGCTTGTTTGTTTATTTGCTTGACGTGTTCAGGAAGACTACGGCTTTGGATGATACATGGGAAATATACATAGAAGTCATGTAGATATGCAATTTATTATGATCTATGTTACATTCTACTCTCTATCTTCTTGTCTCCATTAATATATGCCAGCATGGTACTAAATGGTCCCAATGAAAAGAGGATATAAACAGATATAACAGAAGAAAAGCATCATAGTATGTCCAGCCATTCTTCATGGGTATATGATATGTAAGCCAAAACGAATATAAGCAGAGAAGAAACAAGAGAAATTGTATCGTGAACACTTTTGCCTTTCTACCCACACAGGCAGGGGGGATCATATGCATACTCTTCAGGGTCAAAATCAAAAATCATCAAAAAGCGGCTCATACTTTTCCCTCATATCGCTGGTATACAACTCCAACTGTGCTGGGTCTGGTGGAGGCGGATACTCCTCAAAATTCGCCGAATCAGCCGCATGTTCTACGCGCGGGATAATAGGTCCCTTGACTCGCCGATGGTAGACATCATCCCAGTTCACGCTATCGAACCACGGGTGCGATCTGACTCGTTTCGATCCCCCTTGGATATGGCCAAGGCGTTGCGTGACGTCTGTTTTGCACAATTGCGAGATGATATCTCGCGCGGCCATGGTCATGCTATGCGGAAAGCGAAGGCGGCCTTCAACAATCTGCTCGTATAAGCGCATGACGTTCTGGTCCCAAAACGGCGGCTGTCCGACCAAGAATTCGTAGATCAAAATACCCAACGCCCACCAGTCGACGGCGATACCGTGGCCGCTGTTATGGATCACTTCCGGCGCCAGGTAATCCGGTGTTCCGCAGAGGGTATACGTTTCACGGTTACCCACTTGTTTTGCAAAGCCGAAGTCAACCAGCTTGATATGCCCGTCGATATCGATTAATATATTTTCCGGTTTGAGGTCCCGGTATGCGACGCCTTGCACGTCATGGAGATATTCTATTGTCAATGTGATTTCGGCGGCGTAGAATTTGGCGGTTGAATCGCTAAAGGTGCGCGCGCGTCGCAGGTAGCTGAAGATTTCGCCGCCGGGACAGTAATCCAACTTGCTCGGTCAGCTGGGTTTGGTTGAAGTTGGAAAGTGCATGTGTGTAGCATACCAGCATATAGAGAGATTGGTCATCTGAAAATGTGGTGATAAGAGTTGTGATGAATGGATATCCGGCCACTGCACCTAGTGTCCTTCGCTCGTTGCGAACATGCTCGACTTGTTTGAGCTTGATCACTAGATAAACCAATTAGTACGACGTGGTTTAGAAGGAAGCCAGTTGACATACCGTCTGCTTTGCGAAGGACTTTCAATGCATAGACGTTGTCTTTCTTGGGACTGTTCTTCAAACGTGTGAGCCAGACACGCGCAAAGGTACCTTGGTCACATGGACAAGTCAGTACCGATTACAATTCTTGTCACTTCAGTCGCGTGGACATGGCATACCCGTCCCCAATGTCTTTATGAGCTCGAAATCATCTACCTGCAAATCACGGCTCGGTTGGCCCAATTTCGACGTGGAAAAGTCTTCTTCGGAACTTTTAGGACTGTGTTTCGTGGTTGTAGACTTTGTATTCGGCGTAGAAGACGGAGTGACATCTTCAGATTTTGTGCGTTGTACCTTGGGCACAACAATCCGGCTCCTTGTCGCTTCGTGTTCATGTATCGTGGGTTCGACTGTTTCTGTGGCCATACTGGTAGCGAGCGGTCATCTCTCGACTCTAGATTGTTCGTGTCGCAAAGTTGGCGCAACGATGAGGGAAAGTGACAATCGTCGGGGGGCTCCGAGATGAGCTGAAATCAGATCAATGCATGTGCTGACTAGTTCGTATCACTTGAATGCAGCAAAACAATCGATGTATATATACTTGTATATAGGATTGATTCGGTTTTTGTCGAATATACTTACAGTACAACCGTGGACGAAGATTTGACCTCGCAAAAGTTCTGGACGTCCACGGTCCGCGCTCGGTCCCCGCAGTCCCCTAAGAGCCTGCGCTGACGTTATCTTGGCGGGGCTTTCACGTGTTTCTTCATCACATACTATGTAGTATCAGTTATGTGCTAGCAACAAATGTATTCAACTGATCCAAGCGACTGGTAGTACATATATTTAACATTGTGCAGTTAGTCTGCAATTGACCTGGAACAAGCAAGCTCCCAAGACAGTAGAGCGCTCGATGTAGTCTATTCGTACAGAGACCTCACATCGCCGAACGCCGAGATGAATAAAAATGTCAAGACATCAAACAGACGTCTATAAAGTAAAAGTGGCCGGAGCAGCTCGTAGGCCAGATGATCACCGTCTTGAGCTTCCAAAGCGTCATACGACTCTGTGCTGTCACAGTCTAACCGCCGCTGCGCGAGTTGAGAATCAAACCGACGATCAAACTGGACTTCATTAGTGACGATGCTTTCATCTTTTCAGTCGACGGCAGACATACCCGTAAAGTCCCAGCACTTCTCCGAAAATCAAAATCAAAATCATTCCAACGTAAACACGGGATTGTTGCATGTAAGAGCGAACACCCTGATAATAATATTTAGCAATGAACAGCTGTACGAAGCCGGAGGAGCATGCTTACGGCGTCTCCCACAACTCCAATTGTATATCCAGCAGCTATTCCGGCCAGGCCGACTGAAAGGCCAGATGCAAGATGCATAAAGCTCCTATAGCGTGCACGGTCAGAACCATTCTAGCCACCCATATTGATCCCATCGTTCGAGACGTACGTGTAAAGACTGGTATTTTGACCGGGAGGAGGATTCATTGCGTTGGCTATCAGGACTGCGACGACCAGACCGTAGACGGCAATGATACCAGACATGACGACGGGAATCAATGACTATGTGAATTAGCCCGCATATCCGAGGAAAAAGGCCGTCAAGCATAAGCTACCCTCATGATCAAGTCTGGTCTATATTGTCCTACACCCGCAATACCGATGCCTGACTTGGCAGTTCCATATGCCGCGCCGATTGCTGCCTTTGGTAAGCGATCCATTGCAAAAGGGTATTGGTTCTAATCACGTACACCCGAAGATCATCTTCGAGTGCGTTAGCAGATTGACAGGTATTAGAATGATATATTCTCGAGGACTTACTGCTGCTGCTACTCCTGCCTGTTGTTCTAATCAGTATGACGCATCAGAATAGGGCCGAGGTCGACGTACAAAGGAGAAAAACGGCGCAAATTTGGGCGCATATTCATTGTCCGCCATTTTGTCTATAATATCGTGTGTTTCGGTAGAGGTATCGAGCGTGTTGACGTACAACACTGCCTGCCCGAAAGAGCCGACAGACCACTGGCCGCGGTCGAGTAATTATGTATGGCCGGTGAAAGGATAATAAAATAACGTAGTGAGAGAAGAAGACCCGATAGCAAGAGATGAAACGTACTGCTCGTTGTAGACCGAGCACAGTGAAGTCGAAGGTTGACAGCAAGCTCTCGATGTTGAGCTAGAGACTTGGCAGAGACTGCCATATTGACACGTACGACCTCCCGTAGACGGGCTCGGCGGCGGCCTGTCCGGCTCGGCCTTAAGTAAGTCAGTTAACTAGCCTTAGTTAGCCTTGACCAAGCCAGCCAGCCAGACTCACAACACAATCAAACCACCTCCGTGGCTTGCTTACACCTGCTTCATCACCACCACATTCGTTATCGACGAACCCCCTCCCCGACTCCCAACCTACTACAGCCCTTTCCAACGGCATCTCCCGCCTCGACTGCCGTGGACCTTTGGTGAGGCGTCTCCATTGAGCCTCCTATTCGCCGTCGAAAAAAGGATGCGGAGGGTATGACTGCAGGGGCCCTGTTCTATGGTTGCGCCCAAGGCTCCTTACGCCCTCATCGGTTAAGTCAAGCCGGTCATAGCACTTGCTAATCGCCTGTTGCCGAAATAGCGAAACACAACGCACCCAAAGCCGAGTCTCGATTATCGAAGTAAAGGCACGCGTGGTCCTTGGTCTTTGAGACGAGGTCCAGTCTGTTTCGGGAAGACACCATCGTCTGTTCCTGCTTCACCTGTGACCTTATCAGGGCCCTGCATGTGATCCTTCAACTTTACAGCACACCCAAGTCAGTACCATTCAGTGCAGACTCGTATTACCCATTGCATATTGTGGTCGTCGAAGCAGAACGAGCTAACATATCGTTCAGTTATTTGCTAAATTTAAAGGAAACGCCCACCATGGCGGATTTAAGATCTCAACAAGGCCGAAGCTATCAGCCTAATCCATATGGACAAGCATCGAATCCAAGGCGCGATGCCGCCTTTTCAGACATCTTTGGCTCATCAGCGCATGCCGGTCGATCTCAAACAATGACCTCACAAACCCCTCCTTTCTCGACTGAACGAGCGCGCACGATGAGTTCCCATATCCCGCCGCCTCAAATGCAAATGCAGAATAGAGCACCACCACCGCCACTAGGAGGGGGTATCCGGCAACTGTCAAACGGATATGGACCGGGCTCTATAAATGGCTATGGGGGTCAGCAAATTCCTAATGGAAACGTCGCCCGGTCACACCACCAACAGCCTCCCCAGAATTATCCTCGACAATATCCTGGGCCTACCCGAGTCAATCCCGGCCCGGGTTATGCCAACCCTAATGTCCCTGTTCCCCACGGTCGTCCCCCGCCTGCGTTAAACTCGGATCCAAACCGGTCTCGCTCAATGGCTAGTGTTCCAATGCGGCATCCCCAGGCATACTCGCAACCTCCGAGCAACTACCAGCCTAACGCCTTCCGCGGCCCGCATTATAATCATATTGCACGAACGCCGCAAGGACGACCAGTCCCTGAGAAAAATGAGGATCCGCGCACAATGTCACTCAGCTCTTACTCCTCCTCTCATGAATATGCTCAAACAGCCTATGGCCGGACCGTCCCTTCGAGGCGACCACCTTCTGGGCCCGATCATATACCACCTCAATTGCTTCCTGCGCAGGCACAGGTACAACCGCAAGTCCAACCCCAATCCCAAGCTTTTCCAGAACAGCAAGGACAATATGAAGACAATTATCGTCCACGTCGTCCGAGTGAAGCATCCGTGACCTCGAGAACCATGTCGATGGCTTCTACACTTATTCCTGATCGGACAATGAGTCTCCAAAGTCAAACTCTTCAGAAGCAAAATACTCAATCCACCACTACAACAGCGGTCGCTCAAGCCCGTAGGTCAAAGCCGTTGGTCTATCCGGCTCTGCTTTCACGTGTTGCCGACGTTTTTCGCGAGGGAATGCCACTTGCCGAATACCAGAAGAACGGGCTTTCGTATCAAAATGCATTCCCGGGATCGAAAGCTGTAGATTTGATCGCTCATATTATAAGAACACAGGATCGCAATCTCGCTTTGCTCCTGGGTCGTGCGCTCGATGCACAAAAGTTTTTCCATGACGTGACCTATGATCACCGTCTCCGAGACTCCTCTGTTGAGATCTATCAATTCAAGGAAACGATGACTGAAGAGTCGCCTACTTCAGACGTCAACGGTGTATTCACGCTACTCACTGAGTGTTATTCTCCAACCTGCACGCGTGATAATCTCTGCTACTCGATTGCTTGTCCTAGGCGACTTGAACAACAGGCTCGCCTCAACCTCAAACCTCAGCCTGGTCTACGACATTCCTCCTCTAAGGGTAGTCTTCATGCAGATGATGATAATGATGACCAAAAGCTTTGGATAAACATGGTTCCCAAGGAGGTTTCCGACACGCTTGAAGATCGGGAGAAGAAGCGCCAAGAAATCATTTTCGAAATCATGTATACTGAAAGGGATTTCGTCAAAGACTTGGAATATTTGCGAGACTTTTGGATGCGGCCACTTCGTTCAGCTGGCAATACGAGCTTATCTCCGATACCCGAGCATCGACGAGAAAAGTTCATTCGCACAGTTTTTGGAAACTGCCTGGAGGTGTTGAAAGTCAATTCCACTCTCTGCGAAGCACTGAATGCTCGACAGAAAGAAAATCATGTTGTTCGCACAGTTGGAGATATTTTCTTGCAGCACGTCCCACGCTTTGATCCTTTTATTAAATATGGTGCCAACCAGCTTTATGGAAAGTATGAGTTTGAAAAAGAAAAGGCTTCCAACCCTGCATTTGCTCGCTTTGTGGAAGAAACAGAGCGTTTGAAGGAGTCCCGAAAGTTGGAGTTAAACGGTTACCTTACGAAACCAACCACTCGTCTTGCTCGATACCCTCTGCTCCTTGAGCAGGTGGCCAAGAATACCGCTGATGACAATCCAGACAAGCAGGACATTCCGAAGGCAATTGGACTTATCAAAGATTTCCTTTCTAGGGTCAATACCGAGAGCGGTAAAGCGGAGAATCACTTCAACTTAGTCCAGCTCAATGCAGCCTTGAAATTCAACCCTGGAGATTATGTTGATTTAAAACTCACCGAGGAGAATCGACAAATGCTTACAAAGATGGGTTTCAAAAAAGGCCCGACTGACAGCTCTGAAGTGACTGCTTATTTGTTCGACCATGCGGTGCTGTTAGTGCGCATCAAAGTGGTAAACAAACGTGAGGAATATCGAGTATACAAGAAGCCAATTCCACTTGAACTACTTGTGATCACCCAGATGGATGAGGTCATCCCTAGGCTTGGATTGGCGAAAAGATCATCATCCAGTCTCATTCCTGGCAAGGTCATTCCTACTAACACGCCTGCGCCAAAAGAAGGACTGCCAATTACTTTCAGACATCTTGGAAAGGGTGGATATGATTTGACGCTATACGCCACATCACCCACGCAAAGAAAGAAGTTCATTGAAATGGTTGAAGAACAACAGAGGAAGCTACGAGAGCGCAACAGCAACTTCTATTCCAAGACCATTCTTTGCGAAAACTTCTTCACCACGGCTAATAGGGTCAATTGCTTGGTCCCGACTGGTAAATTTTTGGACATCCAATTGTACCTTGGTTACATAAACGTTATGCTGACGTTGTTACAGATGGCGGAAGAAAACTCGTTATCGGTACAGACAACGGCATCTACCTAGCAGAGCGATGGCCCAAAGATAAGAGCGCAAAGCCAAGACGCATATTAGACGCAACCGCAGTTACCCAAATCGATACGCTCGAAGAGTACCAACTAGTTCTGGTTCTTGCCAATAAGACTCTAAGCTCATATCCCATGGAAGCTTTAGAAGTCAACGAGGGTCAGAATCCTCTTGCGCGCCGGCCAAAGAAGATTCAGGGACATGCCAATTTTTTCAAAGTTGGTATTGGTCTGGGACGCCATCTCGTGTGCTCTGTCAAGACATCCGCGCTTTCGACTACAATTAAGGTCTTTGAACCTATGGAGAACTTGGCGAGGGGTGGCAGGAAACCGGCATTGGGCAAGATGTTCAGGGGAGGCCAGGAAGCTTTGAAGCCGTTCAAGGTAAGTTCAATGAATGTTTGACCATTGGCTATAATTGACTGGCTTGCGTAGGAATACTATATTCCAGCTGAATCTTCTTCTGTACACTTTTTGCGATCGACCCTATGTGTCGGCTGTGCCAGAGGTTTTGAAGTTGTCAGTCTCGAAACAACAGAAAGCCAGTCACTCCTCGACCAAGCAGATACTTCCTTGGACTTTGTTGCGCGAAAGGAGAACGTCAAGCCTATTCACATTGAGCGAATGAATGGAGAATTTTTACTCAATTACAGCGACTTTTCGTTCTTCGTCAACCGCAACGGATGGCGAGCACGACCGGATTGGAGAATTTCTTGGGAAGGCACGCCCAATGCCTTTGCCTTGTCATACCCATACATTCTGGCCTTTGAGCCAAACTTCGTTGAGATTCGACACATTGAGACGAGTGAGCTTATTCATATCATGACTGGAAAGAATATTCGAATGTTGCACTCATCGACGCGAGAGGTTGGTCCTTAGCACTTTTCTCTTTGGATTTTGAACTTGACCACTGACCTGGATAGATTTTGTATGCTTACGAGGACGAGGAAGGAGAAGATGTAGTGGCTAGTTTGGATTTCTGGAACAAGGCCACAGTGAAGTGAGACAAAACATGTGAATTCAAGATGAGGAGAGCAAGATGGTCTTTTCACTTCCTCTTTTGACTTTTGATATCCATTTTCTTCTTTTCTATTTAAGTCTTGTCCTCCTTATAAGATCATCTTCTTGATTTCCGGTAGATGATTGAAATGACTTGTTCTCGCCCAAATTTGTATGCCGTGCGTATAGACCTGATTACTCTGGACTGTCCACGCTTCCCATTCAGTGCACAGTATAATCCGGCTATATCGAACAGAGGGCTATATAGATTAGCTTCGATATTATTCACATGTGAACGGAGAATGCTTCGTATTATTATTGATCCGACAGGTCACTATGATAAAGGGCTCTCCATCCCCTCATAAAAATAAGATTCGAGAGATTTGGCTCAGACGCTGGGAAAGAGCCTTTCTTTCGTATAGTCAATTTCTACGCGACCAGCTTTCTTGTCGGTATACCACGTATCTGTAACAAGTGGTCCCAGAATCCTGACACGTTTTGCACGAGCATAACACGTCGAAATGGTCATTTGCAATCGGAGCAGGCGGAGGCATAGCCACTTGCGTTTCTATGACACCATTGATTTGCTCGCGAAGTTCATCCATGAACACCTCAAGGATATAGAAGTCGTCGTTTTGCTTCATAGCACACTTGTCCCGTTTGTCGCTCTACTGAAGTAGATCCTCAACTTTGATGTTTCTGATCTTTGGCCACTCCTGGCTTTCAGGGTCCTGGGAGGGCCCAAATAATGAACCCTTGATACAGGGGCGCTCATGATATTGGGCCTAATTCAAAATAGACCTGAATGGCCTCTCCTCGTGATACCACCGGGAGGTACCCGTGGAGTGCTCCTTGTTTAAACTCTCATTGTTCTTTGATACTCCCAATTCAGTCCACACCTTCATAGTCCCACTTCGGAATCAAACATTGGACGGCCGTTCTTGATTGGTCGATCTCCCATTAGACTAGCCTGGTTTTCAATCTCCAACCTCTGATTCAAGAGTCACATGATAGTGCTTATCGTCGAGCCCGCATGGCCCAGTGGTAAGGCGTCGCACTCGTACGGTATATAAGTCCAAATGCGAAGATCCATCGTTCGAATCGGTGTGTGGGCAATCACTTTTTTTTGCATGCTCAAAACAGTATCTGTACCTTATAATCTCATCTAGTGCTGTTGCATACGTATCTTTACTCAAAAACATAACCAGGAAGGATATGCCGTAAGGGGTGTGTGTAAATAAAGACTGAGTTGAGTGGTAGGCAACATCAAAGAACAATGAGAAATATAACGAGGAATACTCTACCGGTACCCCCAGACAAGAATCTAGTGATAGAGACATATCGCAAACACCACAGCCTCTTTCCCTTTCGAAAGGGTATTGTCAGGTAATTAAGGATGGACGGATGGCGTTTCATACCCAGCAGCTACCTTTTGGGGCTGATCATCAATGAGAGGTTGTTCAACCATATTGATCGTCTCGATCTACATGATCTATGGCGATATACCTGTTACCGATTCGGAACGTATTGGACCGTGTAGAACCAATGTTTACCGAAGAGGATCCAAGGACGCGCTGAGCAACACTGTGAATCCAGATGCGATATCATGGAGACGGGGATATATACCCTTGCCTTGCGGACACATGCAACCGAGACCCAAACGGACACCGTCGATATCTATAGGGGCAGTTGGTCTAGCACCTAGTAGAGGTCAAGGACGATGATAGGACTCTTCACCTTGAGCGTTATGTCTGTCTGCTCTGGCATGATTCTCATCATCCTGCTTCTGCTTTGTGGTATCTACCGAGGTCGCTGCGAATTGTATCGGGAATGATGCTTTCTCCGGCTCGGAGGAGCAGAAACGTCCTATCGAAGGATGAGTAGGCCGTTGACACGAGGCGAAAAATCACCCGGACAGTGATATTGGCCCTTTAGACGATAGCCAGAAATTCCCGAGTGAGCTAGTGTACTAGGACATTGGTCAAAATCATGTGCCGTGTGCTATCAGAGCCATGAACTGCCCGAGGCGCATGATTAATGATCATGACTCACGATACAAATATAGAATCAAGATCTCTTATGGTGATCCCTACAGACAAAATCTTAACGACAATTATTGAAATACCTAGAGATAAGGACACAAATATTAAAATCCAGAAAATGAACGTCACAGGTGACTGGGAATCTTTTTTGGTGCTGCAAGCTCAAACCAAAGGGGGAGTGAAAAAGGGAAGAAAAGGAAAAGGAATGGAATCTTGACTAAGATATCAACAGGAAAGATCTTCTTTTGGTTCCGCCAAGGCAGTATAAAGCCATTAGTAAAAACGTGTTATTTCCAATCCAAGTATGAACCACCGAAACGCAATTAAAAGATCTCCGAGGTGTAATAAGCAAGACACGTAAGAAGGAACAGCAAGTGCAGGCCAGGTGGCCATTCCGCAGATGAAATGGTGGCAGCCCAGCATCCTTTTTTTCTGTTGAAGATGGGAGCACATACTACCAAGCCACAGGATTGAGAATCGCACCAGACCATCGATTCCCGTATCATAGATTAGAGGGTTCACATCGCCAGGGTCAGCACGAACATCGACCTGCTGAGGCGTCCATTACCCGGCACATGAGTTCGTGTACATAATCAATACAGTTAAGCTTCTGGTGCGTCTCCATTGGTCTCCTCGGTTGCAGCCAAGTGGGCGCTAGCTTCTCGTTGCATACGAGCCTCGATCTCTCGGAGCTGGCTCTCGCGGGCCAATAGTTCCTGGCGCTTCTCGTTGATCTCACGTTGCACCCTGAGTTCAATCTCACGGAGTTTCTCCTCCTCACGACGGAGCTGCTCTTCCTTGAGGCGCACCGATTGGGAGACAAGGTCCTCTGGGTTCATGGAAGAATCTTCGTTTCTATGGAAATTGTCAATTGACGGGTCCGATGATTGTGAATTATCAGTAACACTTACGATCCAGCACCGCCGTCAACACTCTTACTGAGCTTCTCGGTACGGTAATTTTCGTAAAGGAAGTCATGAGTGATTTCCTTGAGATCAGCAAGATGGCTGTGGAGAAGAGCGCTTCGGATGGCGAGGAAGTCTGAGTGACGGGGGTTCTCGACTTCGACAATACCCCACGGGTACTGCCTGGCTCGCACCTTCTTGCCGCCTATTTCCAGAACTTCTTCAGAGCCAACGATGGCGAATGGCATGAGACCACGCAACTCTGCGTTCTCTTCGACGGTGTCCTCGTCATCTTCCTCGATGTCGTAGGGGAAGTTGTAGACAGGGATACGGTAATGTTCAATGTCTTCCATAACCAATTTCTTGGACTCTGCGAGCTCTGCAGGAGTGAGAGAATCTGCCTTTCCGATGACGGGAATGACGTTGACCCGGGGAGAGAGGCGCTTCATCAATTCAATGTCGAGTTCTCGGAGACCGTGGCCGGTAGGGGTGATAAAGTAGAGCAGAGCGTGGACGCGGTTGTCTCTGAATCGGGGGTTACGCTTAATTCGGGACTCCATGGCAAGAATATCGTCGTATTGGCGTTCGAGGTATCCAACAATCTCCGAGAAGCTGCACGACGTTAGCAATCGATTTTCCGCGATTCAGTGACACAAGAATCATACCTGGCCTCGTTGTCGATCTGGTCACCGAATCCGGGAGTGTCAACGATGGTCAAGGAGATACGGGTGCCTTCCTCGTCGAGTTCCAATTCTATTGCGGTGATAAGTCTCATGCGCCGTTGTATATAGATAGAGGCTTCGTGAGCCAGATTCACCTACCGACTGTCACGGGCTTGATTCGGACGCCCTCTTCAATGTGTGCGTTGGCAGCGTCGTCTGCATCCTTGTGCTCGAGGACCTTCTTCCCGCAGAGGGTGTTGACGAATGTAGTACGGCCTGTCGTATGAGCCAATCGTTAGAGAGCTGTTGAGTCGTCGGATTGAAGCCATCCGTCGATGGACCAAGTAGCCACGAATAAACTCACCCGTGCCACTTGCACCACACACCATCAAACAAAATTGAATACCCTTCTTGACATTCTTCTTGCGACGAATCTAAAAAGGAAACAGCAATTGTAAGTACGAATGATCGACTTGTGGTCTGTTCTAAGATAGTTGTGGTCGAGAAACGAGTCCGGGGAACAAAGTCAGGGAGTGAGACAAAGCATACCGCGTTGAGAGGTGAAGACATCATGATGGAGTATCCCAAGAACAATCTGATTTCACAGCGACCGGCAGTTGAAACAGACTGGGGCTGGTGGTCGAAGACGTGGAGGAGGATGAAGCTTGAAGAGAGAGAAAGACTTTTGTTGCTGGATTCACACTCTTGACTCTCCTGAGACAGACAGACAGGGTAAGTACTAAGTAGGGAGAGCGACAACAGAGTTTAGGGGGGGGGGTGGGAGTAGCTGTCTAGTGGGCGGCTGCTATTGGCTGGCTGGGTTACTTGTTAGTGTCTGGGTCGCGGCTGCTTGCACGGCGGACGATGGCTCTTTCCCCTATTCCAGGCCCACCCCAAGTCTAGGTCACGTGCCCTGCTCACTTTCCGTGCAGAGAATAGTCAGTCACTTAAGTAGTAAGTACTAAGTACGTACTCTACTTACGCTCTCTATATAGCTTAGTACTACGTAGTAGGTCAAATTGCGCCGATGATGTTCCTAGCAAGCCCTTCGGGAAACAGCCGCGGTCCATCTTGTATTCTACCATTGTCATGATATACTAATATTGCACACTCACTTCGCCTCTGTACACAAGTATAATAATGCATCAAACTTGATCATCACTAATCCTGCTACTTTCACTGATAAGTTGCGAGTTTACCTGTTAGGTGGTTAACTAAGTTAACTAAGTAAGTAACGTTAGTTAACTTAGTTAGTTAAGTTAACGGAGACGGTCTTTACATAAGCTCCTCCATATCTGCCTCCGCATTGATCACCGAACCACTGATTAACAACGCAGTCGGGTAACTCCCAGCTTCATATTCTTTCCCCGCCTCACGACGCGGCAAAATGAACACACGCCAAGTCATCGATGACTCGGCTGGGCCAGTCTCCCTGTCCGCAGCTTTCAACAGCGACAGTAGCTGCTTCTCCGTCGGACTAGATACAGGTTTCTGCGGTACGCTTCGTCGCATCCCCGCACAGGGTACATACACAGGAGCTTATGGATATGGTCATTTCCTACAGTCTTCAATTCGAATCCATGTGAATTGAAGGTATCTCGAGGTGTGTATTGGAGTTGACTTGATGCTCGGTACATAAGCATGAAGCATGACAGTGCTAAATAGTATCCATCTTCCAAGACTTCAATGCAGGCATCGGCGTCGCAGAAATGCTAGGACAGTCCAACTACCTCGCCATCGTCGGCGGAGGCAAGCAACCAAAGCTGCCGCAGAATAAAGTATGCCATTAATGTTCCGTCCGTTTGCGCTCGATGACAACGCTGAAGACTGCATGGCAGATGGTCATCTGGGATGACGTAAAACAAAAATCCGTCATCACGCTCGAATTCCGAACCTCTGTCCTCCGAGTACGTCTGTCAAAGTCGCGCATTGTAGTTGCTCTCCTAAACAGTGTCCACGTATTTGCGTTCTCCACGCCACCAGAAAAGCTGTCGGTTTTCGAGACTACAGATAATCCTCTAGGGTTGATATGCCTCGGCAAGAAGCTCCTCGCCTTTCCCGGCAGGTCTGCAGGGCAGATTCAACTGGTGGAGGTAGAGACGGGAAATGTCAGTATCATTCCAGCACACAGTTCGAGTCTCAGAGCCATCGTGCTCAGTCCAGACGGGGAGGTATTAGCCACAGCAAGTGAACAGGTAACATCCACAAAACTCATGTTGGTTGTTTAGATCTGACTCAGCTAAGGGTACGTTGGTACGGGTATTTTCTACACGGAACTGCGCAAAAATCGCCGAATTACGACGTGGAGTTGACCACGCCATGATCTTCTCACTGGCCATCTCCCCTTCAAATACATACTTGGCAGTCACGTCAGATAAGTCAACGCTACATGTCTTCGATCTTCCGCACCCTCGAACGCTATCACGTCGCAGCCAATCTCCATCATCATACTCCGAGGATGGAGTGAACCAGAAATGGGGCATCCTGGGCAAGATTCCTTTGCTTCCCAGAGTCTTCTCCGACATCTACTCCTTTGCCAGTGCTCACTTCGAGATTGGAGATGACTCTCCCGGGGGCACACCATATATTCCTCCACTCGGTACATCTGTCGGACGACCATCTAAAGGTGTGCTGGGATGGGCAGATGATCGTACCATATTGATAATAGGCGCTGGTAAAGAAGGACGCTGGGAGAAGTTTGTCATTCATGAAGGTGAAGACGGCAAGCGGTTTTGCGTCAGGGAAGGTTGGAAGCGCTACCTAGGAGGGGGGTGAAAAGCCAGCCTGTGACAGATTTTGATCCAGAGCTTCGCGCATACTCGACTAGATCCGCACCACAGCAAATCTTGCGTGTTTCGACCTGAATATCCAGTGCCACGCACACTTCTCCGGACCGGTCAAGTTGGAATGACGACAACCCAATTGTATAATTGGTCCATGACATAAAGCTATTTAAGGGCATGATTCGTCAACGTCTGCACAGCTGCGGGTCAGGCAACTTGCTTTACCGGAATGCGTTTGCGATGTGTGAATCTATGGTGGTGTCGGCATGTGTATAGAATGTAAATATGTAACAGAATTGTCCGAATACCATACTTAGTCTCTTTCGCGTCTAGATCGATCTCTTGACCTGTCTCGTCGTCTTCGATGAGGAGACTCTGATCGGTCGCGAGGGAGTCGGGCTCTCCGACTAGTGTCGTCTCGGTCTCTGTGAGCTCTATCATCACTTCGTCTGCGACGATGGTGGCGGTGTCTGTGCGAACGCTCACGACTGTCTCTTCGTCGATTCGATGACTTCTTCTCGATTGCTTTATATGCTTCAAGGGCCCTAGCGACTTCTTCCTTCTTTTCTTGGATCAGGTATTCTTTCATCGGATCCTCGTCATCATGATCACGCATCAGCTCGGCCAACTCTCGTTCTTCCTTGAGCATTGGTCGCGACCTTTCTTCCACATCACTTTCATAAGCGTCTCGCCTTCGGCTTTTACGCCGTCGCTCTGTATCTGTATCGTCGTCCGCCCCTCTCGACCCTCCCACAGCCGTGCCCATGATTCTTGCCACATTATCCTCGTCTCCTTCTTCCTCTTTTCTCTTGTATCGGGTATGATCAACTCGTAGCATACGACCCATCACTGTAGCACCCCCCAAATTGTCGACGGCAAGATCCGTACTCCGCTGATCCTCGTATTTGAGAAAGGCGAACCCTTTGCTTTTGCCGGTTTCTTTGTCGCGTACGAGGTTGACGTGGACTGGTTCGCCATATTGGGAGAATATGGTCACGATGTCACCTTCAGATAGGTCGAATGGTAAGCCGCCAATGTAGATGTATGCTGTATCGCGGTAGTCGGCATGCCAGGATGCTTCGGGCGTTCTGCATGAATACGTTAAGCGGTAATTCCTTAAAGTTACTAGGAGAAATTAGCTTACACTGCATTTTCAAGTTCGCGCTTATTCAGCGCTTGTATCTGGCGTATTGAATTCATCGCAGAGATCTAGGAGAAATTGATCGAATCGAGAGTTGTAGAGAAGAAAGTCAAGAGCTCAAACTCGAAGAGCTTCCAGAGAAAGTGGCCAGCCAGTCACAGCGCGCATGGTCGGCGCACTGGCCCGCAGTCACTAACCTAATCTATGAGGCATCATTGTTTACTGGGCGCATCTTTTGATCTTTCGTCTCAACTGTTTCATTTCCCTTGCTCTTTCCTGTGCCTGACTACTCATTGCAACTGATTTCAAGCTCGACAGTGGACTTCTGTGATTTCGCTTATCCTCCGTCTATATCGGCCGTCCCCGGAACCACTCGTTGCAGGACCGATCGTTTCGAGCAACCTCCCCTGAACGCGGAATCATTTTAGCTTGCGGAGCACGATTGGACATACAACAACAGTCCACAAAATTCTCAACCGTGGAACTTGTATAACTTGCCAGTCCAACCGGACATGGTCTGATCGTCTACACAATGGTTGGAACTGGGTCGCGTATGTCTACCGGGACGCAAGACTCTGGCGGCCCGGGAAGCCGGCCGTCCAGCAAAGATGGCAACAAGAAGAATATCTGGTCCTCCATGCTGGATAGTGTGGCTAGTGGGAAGAGATTACCAGAGAAGAATATGATTGTGCTTGGTATGTTCTCAATTAGCCTGGTTGTCTGGCTTGGAAGAAAACTGATGCTGTAACCTGTAGGCGGCACACCCGACAGTCAAAGAGAATTCCTGGATACTTTATCTTCGGACCCTTCAGATCCACGTTTACCAGATGAAAGGAGAAGGGGGAAAATAGCCCCTTTGGCGAATGAATTTGCTTTGGGCTATACCTACCAAGATGTCCTCGATGCCGATCATGAAGGTTGGTCTCAACTTGCCGACCAGGAGTATCAGAAGCTAATTCTTATGACCATAGACATCCTTGCACGAGTCTCTATATACCTGCTTTCCGACCCATCTCCATCATTTGCGCCTCTTCTACGTCCCCTTTTGACACCCCAGTCTGTCCCAGAAACACTACTTGTGATACTCCTCGACTGGTCTTCACCGTGGACCTGGGTCCGACAATTGCGAGAATGGATCCGACTTTTGAGATCTGTGTTGATATCGTTGGAGGACTCGACCAAGATAGTTATGGAAGAAATTATGACCGAGTGGAAGGATAAAAAGAGGGGATTGGATCCTAACTCAGTGACAGGTGTCACGAACTCTGGAGGCCCGGTGTCGATACCTTTAGGACCCGGTGAGTGGGACGAGGGACTTGGAGTTCCACTATGTGTTGTCTGTCAAGGGGTAAGTCGACGCTATTTTGCAACCTTGGGGCCGGCTGACGATTGTTTAGGCGAATAAAATAGAACAACTGGAAAAGGAGAATGGTTGGCGGGAAGAAGAGTTTGATTTTATTCTTCAATTTATGCGGACGATTCTTTTGAAGCGTGAGTGTCCTTGGGAGGTTGATTTGATTGACTACTAACTCCGTTGATAGACGGCGCTTCGCTCATTTACACCACACCTTTCCTCGCAAATTCTCTACAAAGCTTGGTTCATTCGACATTGGGCATACACTCGCTCTTAAGAAGACAATCACTCAAACACAACGTCATAGATCGGGATAAAGTTCTTGTACCGGCAAATTGGGATTCATGGGGCAAGATACGCATTATTCGTGAAGGATTTGATATTGAAGGAGTCGGCGATGCTTGGTCTATCGAGATTCAGGAAGCATCGCGTCATTTGATCAATGGTGCTGGTCAAGACGAAAATGCCGAGACGAGAAACGAATCCACGTCTTCAACAGAGGATGGCTCCAGCGCCGTCGCCATTTACGAGCAGACCATCAAAGACCCCAAACAAGACTCGGCCGCTCCGGGAAGCAGTGTCAGCGCGAACAGGAACAAGATCGAGATTGAGACGGAGGATATGCAGAAATTCTTGGGCCAGCAACTTACGATATTAGATCAGCTCAAGGCAGAAGATGAGAAGGACCGAGAAGCCAAGAAAGCACCGAAGCCTCTAGAGATGTCGCCCCATCTTGACGAATCTGGACATGTGAATGAACATATTGGGCCCGTTCAGTTCAACATGGGTGGTATTCAAGTCGATGCTGACGACATGTTGAGGAAACTGAAGGTACATATCCACTTTCCAAATGCACTGTTATCTACGGATTGCTTACTTGATACAAGGAACGAGAGGCCAACCGTACACCCAAGAAAGAAATCACCTCATCCACAGGGCCAACCGACGAGAAAGCGCAGAACCAAGCACTCGCCAGCTTCTTTGCAGGACTCGTCAAGAAACCCGGCGGCAGTCCGCGCAGCAGTCCTGCTCCTTAATTCTCATCAATAAGTGTACTTTGTCTATCAACACCTTGAAATCGACAGCGTCCGAGGAGACATATTTGGTGTTCTTTCACTTAGTTCCTTTCTATCTTCTCTCCTTTTGGGGGTAATTCCGATCAGCTACCCTCTTTATCAACAAGTCTTCTTTGTAACTATACATACCAATATGATACCCTTCTGATCTGTATCATCTGATAGCTTTATTGACTTATATCCTTGCGTACTGTCCATGTACCTGAGTGCGTACCCCACTTGACTCCCTCGGTTGCTAGCTTGGAGTTGTACTTATAAATTGTCCTGAACGATCCCAACCTCGGCATTCAATGTTTCGATATACGCAACAGTAATTACTTGACTAGCACATACAGAAAGAGCAAAATACAAATCAGAAAACAAGCAAGATGAGCGTTGCGGCACAGGTGAACGAAGCCGCAACACCAGCAGGTCTTCCTCCACCCTTCATCCATGTCGACGGCGTCACCAACTTCCGCGACATAGGCGGCTATCACGTCTCAGACTCGCTGTCGACGAGACGAAGCTTCGTATTTCGCTCTGCGCTGCCAACACGGATTACACCAGCAGGCCTCCAGACACTCATCCAGGACCTCCGAATCAACACAGTCTACGATCTACGTTCCAACGCCGAACTGCGCAAGGATCCCATCATTTCCAGCCCCTTAGACACCTCTGACTCTGTAACGGTGCTACACGTACCCGTCTTTCCCGAGCGGGACTCAAGCCCCGAACAACTCGCCAAAAGATTCGCGAATTACATGTCCGCCAACGGCTCGGAAGGGTTTGTAGCTGCCTACGCGGAGATATTGCGTGATGGCGTTACTGCGTATCGCAGAGTGTTTGAGCATGTCCGTGATCGGCCCCAGGATGCGTTCCTGGTGCATTGTACCGGCGGGAAGGATAGGACTGGTGTCCTTGTCGCCCTCATGTTTCTAGTGGCAGGGGTCAAGGATCTGGATCTTATCGCCGATGAGTACTCGTTGACTGAGAAGGGGTTCGATCCTAGTGTCAAGGCGCAGTTGGCGGAGAAGATTATCAAGGATATGAATGTGGATGAGGAGAATAGGGTTGGCATTGAGAGGTTGCTGTCAGCGAGAAAGGAGAACATGAGTGCCACGTTGGAATATATTGAGAGGCAACTGGGTGGAGCAGAGGGTTATTTGAAGGATCAATTAGGGTTTGGGGTTGAGGATATCGAGTGTATCAAGAAGAATCTTGTCGTGGAGGAAAGAGCTTCGTTCTAGATACAGGGTGATGACCTGGCCCATGGTTCAGTCAATGCTATCGTACATAGGCACACTCTAAAAATTCTCCCACACCGTGGCCGGAAGTACATTTCTCATGATATTCCAATGCCCAATAGCGTTCGGAAAGTGATTCGCCTCTAGCATGCTCGTCTTGCCAACTTCGAGAATATGCTGATCCATTGAACCATCCGCCAAGTCGAATACGCTGGAATCAATTTCCCGGCGTGGAAACATGTACGACTTTCTAGCCTGACTGCCAAGATAGTCATTCTCATTCGGCTGCCTGAAAGTCAATGGAGAATTACGACTCTTCTTGCAAAAGACGACCATGTTAATAAAGTCGAGGGGCTCTTCCACCGCTTCGTCTGAGCCGTCATTTTCACGGAAAATGCGACACTCGGGGAAGACTGCTTTGATAGTGCGGATGACTACTCCTGCACCAGGCAGGGAGATATCTCCAGCGTAGTTCTACTGGAGGTCAGTCGTCTATAAGACCATAGTGATAAGGAAAGGAAACGAACGATTGCGACAACCCCGTCATTATCAAGTAGTGCGTCGAGCCCTTGCATGAACTCTAAAGTAAACAATTCAACTGGCTCTACACCGCCAGTGAAAACATCATGGACAATGTAATCGTACTTTTTCGATTCGTGTCGTGCCGTCTTGACAAATAGATTTGCATCGTCAATGACTGCTGTGTGGTTCGATGGGAACTTAAAATGTTGCACGGCGAACTTGTAAACGACTGGGTCGATTTCGACCACGGTCGTTTCAATGCCGTGTTGGATCAGAGCAGCTGGTGTTGTGCCAATTCCGAGTCCGCTGTAACATGTCAGTCAATCAGCCTGAAGCTTTGGAATTAGTTTCATACATGACGAGTGCATTGCTCTCTTTGTCGTCTTTCCTCGGTAGTGCAGAGTCAGATTCAACCAGCCGGACCGCCTCGAGCATAGTGAAAACGGCATATATAGGATCTGAGACCCTAGGGTTGTAATGTGTTGGTCGACGCGTCCATTCTCCACCTAACAAGCTATGATCACACCTCATGGCACGGTATCCAAGCTCGATATTATCCAACACAGATACGTAGCCAGTTAATGACTCCTGCCGTTCAACGAGGCTGTAGCCCACCTCATGTAATGTCGAGTTGATACGGGTTGCCGCATGCACGAACGGCATGTTCAAGTCCGCCGTTACGAAGAGATAAGTAGCCGGTATAGTGAAGAGAAACCAAGAAACGAACGAAGGGAGGAGCATAGCGTAAAGAGATGCCATGGTGACTTGCATACCAAATGTTGTCATCAAGACATTCGATCCGGTGTATGCTGGCGCCAAAGACTGAAATGCTAAATCAGCCAGTCTGAATACCACGACCGCGCTCACTACGACAAGAGACTGCGTAAGGAGCGCGTATGTTTGGCCGAAGTCAAGTCGGTCTATCTGTCTCAGATAAGACGACATCGAGAACAACAGCAACGGAAAAATCGTCAGCATTTCAGTCAACGCCGGTCCAGCCGGGTTGCCGAACGAGGAGCTCCATTGCAGGAGGAGACTCTGAATGATAGGAACTGATAAAGCGAATCCTGGAAGAATGCTCTCGGTTTTTCCGAAAGATTTGGGTAGAAAAGACCCAACTAGGAGGGCGGCGTTACATAGAACGTCATGCCATACACGTGATGGCATTGATCCATAAACAGGGGCCAACGCCAATAAAGAGACTCTGGAGTAAGCTGCGGCAAGAATAGGAAGCACCAATGCTTTGATGATGCTTTTCCATGCATGCAGGGGACGGCTCGCTGCTGAGATTTGGGGGACAGCGCCAGGCTGGTCCTGTGCCTTTAGCTTCCTTTGCTTCGCCATCTTGTGGGCTCGGCGAAAAAACAATAAGGCTATGTCTTGCCAAATGTGCAGTTCAAGGGACTTCGAAAAGGCTGCTTATTCCATCCGAACCATGCTCTATTGATAGCTCACCAAGGTATGCCAGCTACCTACATCTGACGGTCAGCGGAAAATCTACAGTGAATTGTAGCTCTGTTCATATACTGAGCTATGCTTACCTTGTTCATCCAGCGAGGCTATATAGAATGAGTTGATGATGATGGAGGACGAAAGGCATCAAAGAGCAAGCTGTCCTAAAAGGCAAGAGTGTATTGTTAGTCACATACAGTAGTCATTTGTTCGATCAGCGAAATAGCCTTTCAGTGCTGTATTTTACGTATCACTCGGTATCGGATAGATAAGGCGGATGGCCCCACTGAGAGCTCCGGTAGTTTGGCTGAGTTATTGCGATGGCGATGGCGATGGCAACTTGATTTATTTATTCATCTCGAGGCAATGTCTGCTCATTGTAGACATGTTACCAGCTTATCTACTGACTACCATTCCTCGCGTTCCTTTTGATGAAACAACAATATGCCCCTTTTCCCAATGTCGACAGGACTATCTCAAAAAGATACAGATGAGGCATCACCAGCTTCAAATCAGCTGAAACCTCCTGTGTCAGTCCATGCCAAGAACCGTCGCAAACGCTACCTCGATCAGCATCCAGAATATTTTTCTGCTGACCTCGAAATGGCTGGTTTGTCTCACTTCATTATAGCTCAAGCGGTTCTACATCCGTGTGTTGACTCACGAATCCGTGCGACTACAGATCCTTTACTCTACGACCGCCTCATCAGACGATTCCAGACCCCCGCAGAGCGAGAAAATGAAGGTCGCACCAAAGGATTCTCTGGCATCTTACAAGCCGACCTTCTTCGATCTGAAGCGAAAATGGATGCGCTGGCTCATCCCGATCCGAATGCAATGCTTAGTTACAGACGCGGTCCCAACGGCGAAATCGTGGCGGAAGACAAAGACGATATCCCGGCCAACAAGGAAGAAGGAGAACAACGTTGGAGGTGGGAAATGGAAATGCGCTTTCTCAAAGGAGCCGACTATGACTTCGACTACGAAACAGTGGACGAGAATGACGAATATGACGATTGGAACGAAGAACAAGAACGCTATTTCGATGAAGAGGAACCCGAGTGGATTCGCGACAAGGAAGAAGGGAATATTCCAAAAGAAAAATTGACCGGTGAGACTGGCATACAAGACTTCTAACTTAGATACTGCGTTGCGGATAGAATGGATTTACCAGAGTGGGGGTTACAGCTCGGCTCTCACAACATCTGCCAATTTATTTGTGGCTGCTTCGACAAATACGAGGAGAAAAAGAAGGGATGCAATTGACCGGTAGCTTTCGCCGTTTGAAGATGGTAACCAAACAGCGGAACGTTACCACGTCATCCTGACCGGAGCACCAAAACCCAATTCGGCATTCTCATCTTTGATTGCGACGTTGATCAGACATGTCGTTTCAAATCACAGTACACACACCATACAAGATCCTCACGCAGCGAAATCATGTTGTTCAGTAAAAATCGAAATCAGGCAGATGGATCACAAGAATCGGGTCGCGACCACGGGAAACCTCTTTCCTGCATGATCTTCTTCTTCGCATCCCAGATGCTGAGCAATCTGGAATCGCCAGCGGCATCTGCGGGATCGACTGGCGATTCTCGTATCTTGCGCACGAGGACCCATCGATTGGACCTTCTTCTTGCAGAGGTAGGGGAACATGCAAATCACAGCCCTTACGTTACACGCTTTGAGCCAATTCCAGTCGAAATGTCACCTCCCGGGCGACCCACGGGCACATCTCGTGACGAGATGCATGATGTTTTGTTGCTAGCTAGCTTCAACGACAAGACTGCTTGGCAGAAATGGATCGAAACCCCAGAATGGCAGCGATTCATGCAGAAGACGAAGGACGAAGCCGTCTTCCGGCGTATCCCGCATGTCCGGTGTGCCCATAGTCATAAGGGACTGAGGAATACATTGGAGATCCTCATGGCTTGAATCAATCCGATCCCGACGACGTTTAGATTGGATGCTCTTCCAGCAAAACCATTGCTTGTGTCGAGATAAGGACAATACGGCGCACACTTCTCACATGTCCTTGTCTCGCTGTATGTGTAGTACGTCCCCGCAGGTTCGGCAATATTGATTTCTTCACCGAACGATGGCATGTCGTTTGCGCTGTCGGCGTTAAAGGTCGACATTTCACGACGCTTTCGGTCTCAAGACCGCTTGAGATTAACCCTCCCAGCTCCGTGTGGTCACGCTCAAACCAATGATAGACAAACAATTAAACCTAAATTCCCGTGTGACTTCATCGTACGGGTAGAGAGACTGTACATACCTGCGTACAAACAACGACTGCACAGCTTACGAATCGTGGGCTCTGACGTGGCAAGCGAATCCCTTGGGGCTGGACTACCATTTCATTCTGATCCATACATAATTTTCCAGCCATCCCGGTCAGTTGCTCGACTTGCCCTAATGTCTCAATAGTCCGCCCATTCCGCCGTCTCCTCTGGGCTTGGCGGGCGAGCGACAACATCGCCGCCAAGACCAAAGGCTTCAAGAGAGGAATGCTTGGCGGAAGGGTCTTGGCAGCGTCTCCTTTCGTCCTGTGTGACGATGTATGTACGGTGTGTGGATGGAGGCAGGAGCACGCAATGAGACAGAGCATGTTCGGGGGTAACGCAAAGCGTCAAGGCCTCAACTGTCGGTCTACTCCACGTCCTCTGGGGGGCGTCCCGAACACCAGCTTATTGTCTTGGTGGTCGCACACGGGCGATCGCTCTGAGGCTATGCTCCCTCAATGGTAGCCCCTGATCTGCAAATAGCGGCACCACTCAATCTTGGCCTTCTTGGCGATATCCCCCAACTTTCAGTTATTCCTCTCATGCATCTGCAAAACGCGCAAGCTGATCGTTGACTTCTGCTGTCGTGATTATCTAGATGCCTAACTAGGTTGTCCTGCTGCAATGCAACCGTCCGACCAGTTGTCCTTGTGGTTGTTAGAGTAGCAGCACGAGCAGCATTTCATTAGGATCAAGATTACTCAGATAGTATGAGCAATAGACCTAGATGCTGACCTACAACTAGTGTACTGTGTATGGGATTCATGTCTCTCGCACGGTCGCGCAAGACGTCTTTTGTGGCGCTTACTCGCTCGCTCTCTTATAAGTTACTACTCTGAGAGCATTTTCTTGCCCAGACTTTGTACCAGGCTACTTGCATTATTTCTTGTTATTTCTGCTTTTCTTGTCATTCTTCTCTGCGGTGGCTTTCTCTTGGCCTCCTCTTGGCAGGGCGGAAAACATGCTGACTTTTGGACGGAGTAACTGATTTACATCCACTTGGATACGTCCACTGTGTATATCTATGGCGATGCGAGCACTCTTGCCATCTGCCTCCAGACTCCTTCCTGCTGCCTATCTCGTTCGTATATATTTGGGTTGGTCGCGCCTGCACTCGAACCATCCCACAGGCAGACGCGCTGCTGCCTTCCTCTTTGGTCTAGGCTCCCTCCCCGATATAATTTCCCATCTCTTCAGCCCCTCTACAAGCTAATCCTTCTTTCTCCTCTTCAACCTCTTGCCATTGCTCCATGACTGCTCACAATTGCTTGAACTACACTTGCTCTCTTTGCTTGTCTCGTATCTGACTACACATCCTCGATTGGCCGCCCTCGCTATGAACCTCGACTGATCCAACAACAACCACCTTCGCTCATTCTGGTCTTATTGATATCTCAATCGGCTTTTTATAATAGCCTTCGCCACGGCTCCCAGTCGCTCTAGCCCATATTCTTCTATCTTTCTACTCTTTCAACAATATCACCGGCAGGGTGATTGCTCGTCCAAAATGCTCAACACTCCAGTCATCTACTTCAGCGAGCCTCGTCCGGCGACTGCAGAACAAGGGCCATCGAACAAGCGCCGTCGATTGACCTCAACAAGAGATGAATACAATGCCGTGCTCAATTGCAGTTGTACGGCCTTCTCGTCCAGCTGGATCGGACTCGGTGCCATTCAATCTGCCCAGATGCTGGCGGCTCCCTCGTTTCCCATAGTTACTTCAGAGATTTCCAAAAGAGCTCGTCTTCGTTTCAACAAGACGTCTCGATCAAGGGCCGGTTCCGCCGGTACCTCAGCCAGAGCTGTTCGGAACTCAACAGGAGCTCGATATAGTTCGGTCTCGCCTCCCAGTTCCTCCTCGTCGGCTTCACATACATCTGCAGCCACCTCCATCAAGAGCTTGTTTCGCCGTGCTGGCTTCACTCATCACACCTCAAAGATGCTGGAAGTCCCAGCTATTGTTCGCTATGAAGCCACTAGGGACATAGCAAGTCGACATGGAGATGCTGAAGAATTACCGACAATTGATACACATGATGTGCCCTCATCACCGATAGAGGATGCTCACCGTGCAGTCCGTCCAGACAACGATACCATGCTCAACGTCCCCAAGCCTTCGCGCCTTCCAAAGGTCTCTTCACGGCTGTCACTCAGGGAAAGAATCACCTTCACCGGCTTCCCTCATCCCAAACCATCACGTAAGAAACTCTTTAGGTCGCCATCTATGGGCCACAGTCTACGACACAGAGACGATCCAGATATCGCGATACCCGCCAAATTTGGCGCGGGACTGAAATCGCGCCGGCTAGGGACTGCTCTCCCAGCAAACTTCTGTATCGAGTCGTGCGAACTCAGTGATGAGTTCTGTAGTCGTCGAAAAATACCCGGCAAGGCTGGCAAACAGATTGGGAGAGGTGCAACAGCCATCGTACGAACTATGTACCGAAAAGGCGGATCCAAGACTGATTTATATGCCGTCAAAGAGTTCCGCAAATGCGGACGCAACGAAGATAAGGTGGAATATGAGAACATGGTCAAGTCGGAATTCAGCATTGCGAAAAGCCTTCACCACCCCAACATTGTGGAAACTGTTCGCCTCTGCAAGCACTCTGGCCGATGGAATCACGTTATGGAATTTTGTGAATACGGAGAGCTATTCTTGCTAATCAAGCAAGGATATCTTCGCGACATTGACAACCTTTGCTTCTTCAAGCAACTGCTACGAGGCGTGGCATACTTACACCAGAATGGTATTGCACATCGCGACATCAAGCCAGAGAACCTTTTGGTTACGTCAGAAGGTCAGCTCAAGATTACCGACTTTGGTGTTTCAGAGGTCTTTTCCGGAATACACCCAGGACTTAGGACTGCTACCCAGACCGAGAGCAACCGAGAAGAAACAAGCGAGGTTCGGAAATGCTCTCCGGGCATTTGTGGCAGCATCCCCTATTCGTCACCAGAGGTTCTTGCTGAGAATGGTACGTCTAATTATTATACATTTGAGAAACTCAAACTGATAGACATAGGTGACTATGACCCACGTGCTCTTGATGTATGGTCATGTGCCATAGTGTGCTTCACACTATTCGTTCGTGGCAGTCCATGGAAAGCTGCCAAACCCGAAGATCCTCACTACAAGAAGTTTCTTTCCGGATGGCACAAGTTCCTCCTTCGAAATCCAGATGGCATTGTCACCGAGAAAGACTCGCCAACTTGTGGTCGGATTTTCATGACATTCCCAAAGAAAGGACTGAATCATCTCATACTTAAGATGCTGCATCCAGATCCTGAGATTCGCATCTCCATCAAAGATGCCTTGAGTGATCGATGCATCCAGACCATCGACTGCTGTAGCCCGGATATTGAACAAGAGGCTCCGCAATCAATCCCTCAACAGACCCGGATGCAATCAGTATTTGATGTTGTTAATCAGGATAGCTTGAGGGTGTCTCGAAAGAAGGCACATCGCCATCTACCTCCCGGAGGGAAGGACCGACGTGGTTTGTGACTGGCAAGACTTTGTACAAAGTAAAGGAGAGGGGTTCGAAAGTAAATGTAAATAATACAGGCTTTTGTCTACTCGGTTTCTGGACCATTCATTACCAGGATGTCGATGTGACAAGGAGCATCTGCATCTTGACAGACTATCTATTTCTTTTTCAAAATCTTTCACACCGGTCCCTATACTATATACAAAAGACCATCTTCCAAAGGTATAACGATCCTCTAATGAGTACCTAGGTGTTGCCCTCTATGGCTTTTCCTTCAACATCTTAATCGCAAGTTCCTTGAGCTTGAACTTTTGAATCTTCCCGCTTGCAGTCTTTGGAAATGCGTCTGAACTTGAAAGGAAGAAGACGAATTTAGGTACTTGGAATGGCCAGATGTTAGTGTGTAATATGATACGCATTTTCACGAAGGGGAACTCACCTAAATGGCTACTCAACTTCTGCCTCACCCATAATCTGAGTTCTTCTTTGAGAGGATATTGTTTCTCCTCGCTGGATACGTGATCCGTATTAGTCCCCGGGGACAGCACCACAAAAGCGCCCACGACCTCACCATATTTCTCATCTGGAACGCCTACGACAGATACCTCCTTCACAGACGGATGGGAGAGAAGACAATTCTCGACTTCTAGCGGATGGATGTTCTCGCCTCCGCGGATGATCAGGTCTTTGATGCGGCCTGTTATGGTTACGTAGCCGTCGGCGGACATGCTTGCTTCATCGCCGGTCTAGACAATTGTCGGTTATAAGCATTGGTTTGGAGGTATGAGGGACGAGGGGGTTTACTAACATGCATCCAGATCTTGCCCTCTTCATCGGCGAGCATTACTTCCGCTGTCTTCTCTGGCGCAGCCCAATATCCTTCCATCAAGAGATATCCGCTCACAGCTAGCTCTCCTTTCGTCTCAATTGGTAGTGTTTTGCTGCGGTCAGCTGGATCAACGATCTTAGCTTCAACGTGCGGCATTAGTCGGCCAACGGTAGTGATTCTTTTGTCGATAGGATCGTCCGTAGTCGTCATTGCAGACACTGGACTCGTCTCTGTCATTCCGTAGCATATTGTCAATTCGGTCAGGTTCAACGTCTTGTGCAGCTTCCGCATCAGTTCGGCTGGGATACTGCTCCCTGCTGCAATTCCAGTGCGCAGGTACTGGAAACCGTCATACGGTACTTCGCCTCGTTCGAGAAGACCCAGTTCCTCAATGAACATTGTCGGCACGCCGTATAGAGCAGTGCAGCGTTCTTCTCTCACAGCTTGAAGGGAGGCCAAGCCATCAAAAGATTCCGAGGGGAACACAATGGCTGACCCATGGGTTGCCGTAGCCATGTATCCCAAGATGCATCCGAAGCAGTGGAATAGCGGCGGCGGACAACAGACAATATCGTTTTCTGTAAGATGCATTCGTTCGCCAATCTGACTGCCGTTGTTTAATATCGATCGGTGAGTGAGGCAGGCTGCCTTGGGCATGGATGTCGTTCCGGATGTAAATTGAATGTTGACTACTTCGTGGGGAGAGAGTCTTTGATCCGGAAGTGCCTTTTCATCTGCATGCATGTCAGATGCTATAGAGGAGTATGGTGTGAGGGCTCTATATGAAGCGCCGTCATATCGACCCCCCGAATTGTCGACGACCACGACTTGTTTGAGTGATGGGACCACCTCCGATGCAACACGTGACCCAACTTCAAGGTCAGGCACAATGTGTTTGATAAGAGGCGTGTTGTCGCGCGGCTCACGCCGTGGTAGGTTTGCTTCTGCGCTAATGATCAAGTGGCTTGCTCCTAGATGACTTAACGCGGACACGACCTGGTTTGCGTTGAAGGAAGGGTTAAGTGGAACAAGGATTGCTCCCAGCTTGAACAGTGCATATGTCAACTATGACGAGGTTTGGTCGAACCTAGGTCAGTAAATAAAGCGTATGGGTTGACATGTTTTGCACGTACAGATGCATACTCGAGTGAGTTCCCTAGCATAACCGCCACGCGGTCACCTTTCTGAACATATATGGACTGGAGCCCACGGGCTAGAGCATTACTGTTGCGATCAAGCCCATCATAGGTCAAGCGAGCCTTCTGATGACGAGCAATTACTCTGTTGGTGAATTTGTTATCTGTTTGCTCAATTGATGCATGGAGGGACTCGCTTACGCGTTGCGATCTCCGAATCTCTGCACTATAGACGCAAAATGATCTCCTATTATTTGCTCTATCAAAGGCGGCTGTATCATTCAATTTTCCGTGTCAGCGCCACTTTTTACCAATTCTTTAACTAATCACGAAGAGTATTGAAGGTCGTACCTGATCGGGTCCCCGCGCATAACTCTGTGTCAACAAGTTTCGAGAGTGCCATGACAATATGCGATTACTGCTCCTCACGAGGCAGTTGTGCCTTGCCGCTGAAACGGGGAGTACCCCCATCACTTCTCGATACACGTCACCTCCCTCTTATCGCTATCACCATTGGATCTGACATGCAGGTACGGTGCGGATGTCGACTACAGATGATGTATATACCTTGCAATCAAATTGAGATGCTTCCAGTCTGAAGAGGAGGGAACTGAAGAAATGAGTGGATAAAGAGGAGGGTGAAGGAAGGAGGAAAAGAGCTCAGGCATGAATTGAGGGGAAGTCCCCAGGTGCATGGCAGTTGCGGCGGTAAGCGCTCCGCATACTCGATCGATGTAACATCATCAGCCCTGCAGAAAAATATATCTGAGATGGAAATCAACTTGAATATTTCTACAGTACACGACAATAGTAGTTGCAAAGATTGCCCGTGGAAGCTCGCCTTGACATCTCTCCGAAGATGGAGGGAGTTGGCATTTTCCCCGCAAACAATCGAAGATCCGCCTCCACTCAATCTCCGCATTTCACGACAGTCATATCAGGATAAAACACCACAGACAAGAAGAGAACTGTGGATGATAGACTAACATCCCACGTTAGGTACACACACAGGGAGTCGATACCCATGTCCTCCTTAAATTTGGGCAACGAAGCAAAAAACCTAATCAAGGCTACCACAATATCTCTGGCCTGTTTTTGCAGTGCGGCCGAACGGGGTTGGAATTGAGAAATAAGAACTAGACCGACATCTGGATGGATTTATCCAGTACCCTCTAGCCATGACTAGGATTCTTTTGTCGAGGTCCTAATTCAAGACATTCAGAGACCGGTTCAGTAGGCGCTCGAACCTTTCCTATTAAACCAGGGAGACTGCACCAGTGCTGGACCCTTAGGCGTCATGGCAGCGGTGCACGTTGCATACTCCACAGCATCTCTCGCCATCATAACAGCTTCCTGCAATCGCAAAAGCATTAGCTCGAAGCACTTCATATACATGTGAGTACAAAGCTTCAATGGCACATACCACCACTCCCCAACACATTGGGCCTCACGAGTCTCTAGCTCTAGGATGTGGCTGTAAGGGTGTCCTTTGACTTGGAGGATAGCTGGGGACAGAAAAGAAAGAATAGAAAGCTTTATTCTGGTAGTGTTTCTTTGTTGGGTTGCACTCTGAAGTCGGTGTCCTTGCTTTCCCTGCTGGGTTGAGCTGTGTAGGACTGGACAAGAGGTTTGTGTGGTGGTTGTGTTTCTGCTGAAAGCTGACAGGACACGGCACTTGTTTATAATTCTGACAAAGATGCATACTCAGGATGTCCTGACTTGAATCATCCACGGTGGACAAGGCAGGCATAGGGCAGGAAAATCAACTCTATTGACGGAGGATTCTCGTGGTTTAACAGTCTTCAGCAATAAAGAAGAAGTTTTGATAACTTCATCCGGGGCCGCGCTGTAAGGAATTATTATCATTATTATTGACGATGCATGAAGCTGCTACAGTGTACATTTCATACTTGCTATTGTCGAGGTGTTTAATGTCCTTTCTCTTAGAAAAGACTCATGGACGTTCTCTGAGCGGTGATAGTCGTGCATGGCATTCTATAAGTTTACGGTGACAAAGGAAAGCTATATCATTGACTCTATACACATAAGAAATAAAGATCAAGAGGTAATAGATCAATGCGGAATATCATTGAGTCTTGATGGACATTCATTCAGACATTAAGCCGAAGAATAATAGCATTCCCCAGGGTAGTAGATCGTCGTGGCTGTTCTGTCTTTGAGCCGGGCCATTCCTCAGCGCCTATGACTATCAACAGCAATATGGCTTTTGGATCATGACCAAGTATTAGTCAATGAACCTACAGTAATTACCATGCTTGATTATAGCTTGCCCTGATTGCGTATGCTTTGTGATAAAGGCCCAATCGGGACTAGCGGATGACATGCCTGATTTTGGTGGCATGTGCAGTAGCACGCGGGGAAGCTAAGTACCATTAATCAACCACTTTGCCATCTGCTTAACTACGATTCGTTCGCAGATTGCTTTACAACGTTCCCTACGACAGTATGGCTTCATGAAATCCAACTATTCAGATTAATATTATCTTCCGCCTTTTCCCGACGTATAGCTCGCCGACGCACGTTGCTTGCGGGAAGCTCTCGGTGTGCTTGGAGCTCCTCAAGCAGCAACGTGCACAAGCATCATGGCCGCAGAACCGTCCGAAGACGACATCGGAAATTTCATCAGCTTCACCAGCCTTTCACGAGAAAGGGCCATTTTATTTCTGAAGGTAGATACCGACGACCCCCCACTTCGTCTGAACGTAATTCTAACCTGGATGCGCATTTCAGGCAAACAATCTCAACCTAGAAAAGGCCATCAATGCATATTTCGAAAACCCCGACGGCGTCCCCTCTGAAGTATGCACCCTGGAAATGGATAAGAATTGTTACTGATCGCGCACCATAGCCTCAGGATGAATGGACATCGTTCAACAATCCGTCGTACTCTCAGGACACCCAATCCATACCAAGTGAGGAGCTTCCCATTGGACAAAACCCGAACAGCTTTCGAACGAGTTGTAACTAATCATTTCATTCAGCATTTCATATCGAAAATTCAGACACCCATGCCGGACATGGACACTCAGTAGCTCCGTCGCGGCCACCGTCCCGAATGAACGTTAGCGAGACTTTGAGTGATCGCAAATATGAAGGTGGCCAGGATAACGCAAACACAGGTATGATGATGTGTCCCAAATGGTGTGATAAGCTACTGAGTTCTGTCTACATAGTGGAAGCTCCGCGACAAAACCTCACCTCTGCTCAGCTCGAAGAACGTGACCTCCAACAAGCGGTAGCCATGTCGCTCGGCCAGGATTACGGCAAACAAGAGAGCGGTGTCATCACGCAAGGCCAAGATACTCGTTTTGGCCCTGCCACCCAAGAATTCTACGACGAAACCAATTGGGGTATGACAGTTGTTAACTCGGGCGCGAGGGAAGAAATAATCAGTCCAGACCCGGAAGATCGTCTACGCAAAGACGATGAGCCGGCATTCCTTCGACCTTCACAGGAAGCTCAGTACATTGGAGGATTTTTGACGATACTACATTCGATACCACTTGCACGGGAAGCACTGTTGCTTCGAGAGAAAACCGCACCTGATTATGGGTATGATTCGCAGTGGTGGAATGGGCAGTCGATCAAACTGCCTCGAATTGTCTCTCTGGATAACCCTTACGCTGATGATCAGGATTGGGATGAAATCATCTTCGAAGCTCAACGATTAATGGCTTTCTTAGATGGTACGCGACGCGCTTTCGGGAGTACTGATGCACTTGTTGGTCAAAGGTCGCTGTACGGCTACAGCGGCGATGGCGGCGTGGAGAGATTCCTAGAAGCATGGCAAGAGGCATCTGTGCGTGCCACCCCTGCTAACCAACTTTCAATGGTCTTCTCCTCGTGTGCGATGAAACAGGAAATGTCTGAAATGGATTCGCCGAACCAAAAGGATTTCTATGTTCTCAACACGTATGTCGAGACTGGACAGGGTCAAACCCTCTATGATATCTTGGATGATGCTATCTGGCCTGATGCGCCGGGGGAGGAGCTAGACGATGTCTGGCTTGATCATGTCGGCGAGATCCTCACAATCAAATTGGAGAGCTACGGCAGCGAATCGATGAATGTCAAGATTCCACCCACTTTCTACCCGGATCGGTATATGGAGGCACGTCGTGACACAGTCCGTGAACTTCGCTTGAAAAGGCTGGATGTCATTCACAAGATCAATGAATTTGAAGCAAAAGCAGCACGCTATAGATGCACGGAAACAGCATCTCGAGCTGGGATGTCCAACCAGGAATTATTAGAGAAAGCAGCGCAAGCTGTCACGGCCGCGCTACCAAAATATATGCCTGAAGGAGCGATCGAATTTGATGCTTCCAAAGCACAGCAAGTGACTGAGCAGCTCCATGCAATTGCAGCTCTCATCAGAGAAAAACTGGATGGTATGGACAGCTACAATTGGAGGAAACACGTTTATCTTCGCTGACAATACTCGCAGAACTGGAAGCCGAGAAGCAAGCAGCTCGCGATGCACTTAGGGAACAATCCAAGATCTTGACGGAGTCGGCAGTCTCGTCTGATGATCCGCCTCATTTCAAATATACCCTCAGGGGCTTCTGCACAGCGCCTCACATTACCTACGTTTTGCGAAAAGACGCCCCCATTCAAGTGGAAGAAGATTTAATCGAGATGGAGGACAAGAAGCCCGAAGAATGGGATTGGTGGCGGATAAGCTTTTCGACAGACGACGCAAAATCACAGCAAGCTGCTAAACCCGACAATAGAAGGGACAAGAGCAATAAAACAAATAATGCCGATGTCATTGGCTATTCTGCTACCAAAGTACGCGAAATCGAGGCTCTTAGGGCAGCACGAGAGTCGAGGAGTCTTCTGCTGGTGTATGCGAATTACAACGCTGTGGATTTTCCTCACAATCCTGCACAGCCACCTCTACAGGTATGCAATGACTCTTCAGCTGTGCAATGAGGCCCGAAAGCTGATAAGAACCCCTAGGAGTTTGTAAACACGGACAACATTACCTTCCAAGCGGAACTTGATGCAGCTGCAAATATCTTCCTCGGTGACGAAGCCTCGGGCGATTCGGCAGACGCAATGATGGAGGATTGGCCCAAGATCGATGCTGATGATGAGATCACGCCCGCCGTGGCAAAGGAGAATGCATCGAAAGTCAACGTTTTTGATTATGAGGTCGATGCATTTGATGAGAATGGCTCCCGTCAAGGCCAAGAAATGCAAGAGATGCAGGAACGCGTAGGGAAGAGTCTTCTACATTGATACGATATTATGTATAATGATTCCATTGTTAGGGTTCGGGGGTTTGCTTCTCGTACATACTGTTGGCTTTCGGTTGGATGATTGAGAAGGAGAATGGTTTTTTTTTCCCCCATAGCGGAGGATTGGGTGATACCAGAAATGCTCAACAATGCCACGATCATTGATAGATTTATAGTATGAATCAAATACTCTTACTAGCAATTATAGATTATGTATATGAAGCTGCGGAGCGCTGCATTACGGTTGATCCGAGTGTGGGGAAGCCAGCGCACGGCGCACGGAGTCAATAAGGAATCCCCGTCATCTTACAACGTACGCTCCCCTGTTACGGCATTTACGAGCTTGCACTTTCAACTCACCATATCAATCATGTCGACTGAAACAGACGCCGTTGCATCAGCTACAATTGAGCTACTCGAGAGCCGCCTTCACAGATTGGAATTTCTCCTGACTGGCGAAACACAATGGACTGGACAGCCTACCACAGCACCCAAAACAGAATCTTTGGACGATACCGTCGCGCGCCGTCTGAATAACTTGGAAAGCACACTGAACTCCCTGAGCAGATCTAATCCTGTAGTGCGTGATGTGTTGCAGCTCTGTAAGCTTGACCTACCCTGCTATAATCTGAAGCATGTTGTTCGCTAACGAAAACGAAAATAGACTCCCGCTTTCCCGACCTCTTTCCAGGTACAGGTTCAGCCCAAAGCGACAGTATACCCACAGATTTAAGTACTCAGAATCTCGCTTCGATCGTCCTATCCTACGCCACTGCATTCCCCGAAACCGCATCGCGACTCTCGTCGCTCAAAGACCTGCCTATTCCCGACGCACAAGCTTCGACCGCGCTGATTGAGCTTCAGCCACGCCTTCAGAAGCTGCTGAGTATTCAGGAGCAACAAGCTACTGAAATGAGTGAATTAAGAGCGCGCAGTGCGCGGCTCCTGCAGCGGTGGTACGAATTGGGTGTTCTGGGGAATAGCGAGTGTTGGGCGGAATGGGAGTCGCGGTTGGAGGACGTTGAGCGGGAGGTCAAAAGGCGCGAGGTCATACGCGACAGAAGGGCTCGAGAGATTTGAGACTTGGCTTGGAAGCCATTCAGAAAATGCTTCAACATCCTCCAATTTCTGAGAAATGGGCAATGTTTCGACTCGAGAATGCTAGATAAGGCCGGGAATGACTGAGCTCTAGACTACATACAAGCCATCAATTGGTAACTCCTGCTATGAGAACATGCGTGAAGAAAGCTCTATACTGATACGTATCACAGAACAGTCAAGGCCGTACGAGCTGGTAAAGGTGCACAATCGAATAAAGGTCGCCCGACGGCGAATGACTATCGGCACTTCCACTACTATCCCCAGCGGATAGATCAGCCAGAACATCATGCAATTGAATGATAACATTATCAATGGCGCGGGGGACCCGGGAGCTGTCTTTACTAGGCTTGCACCATTCTTTTTGCTTCGATAAGAGTGCCATTGGTCAAAGTCATTCCCCATGGTCATACAATCAAAGCATAGCAAGCCGTTTTGATCAGCATGTTGATCTGAATTAGTGATATCTGAGGTTGGCATACCAATGTATTTCCAACATTCTTGCGTCGGCGGTCAAAATAGCAACGACCAAGTCAATGTACCTCTGATACTAGCATTCCGCATGTCTTCATCTAGCATATGACCGATACAAATGATTGGACGTGGTGATATCATTTCAACGTTTGCTTGAATCATTAGCCGCTGTCTTCATACTTTGGGAATATGATAGCATCGTTGACGCGGTGCAGTGGACCGCAAGCGCCAAGTATTTGTCTTGAAATGCCGACCATATTACCCTCATTCTTCATCGAATGAGCTCATAGGAGCCATGACATCCCGACATAGAGGATGCATCACTTTTCATCACATCTTCATACCTTGCGTTATTCTTATCGGTCGTGCATACAGCAAGGGAGACAAAATCGATCTGTCTGTAATGTCACGGTAAAGGGTAATTTCAAGGTGTTACAAATGAACCAATTATAAGTGACGGAAGCTCGCTGGATCGGCACAGCCAGCCAGGCCTAGCCCGTTCCTGACGGCAGCTCAGCCTCTAATTGGCTGTTTCAGATCAATGGGGCCCTTGGCTATTTTTAAATTGTCGGTGCCCCATTCATGTATTTTTTGCTTGCCTCCCTCTGCGACTTACGGGGTAAAGCATCACGCTTCACAAGCTCTCGAGACATCGACTGGTCTGGGGAGCTCAAAGGTCTGACGTCTCTTGTCGGTGACTCGATGGTTCGTGACAAGAGTCGATCATCAGGAGTCTCCGTTTGGGCAACGTTTGAGATGGTGGAAGAACCAACGTGAAACAGTTTTCAGATGCATGCAAAGCCCCGTGTGGACGTCACTTTTACTCTTTTTGTTTTTGTCTTGTTCGTCTCGTTTTCTTTCTGTCCAGTGGTCATCTGAAATACTGACGAGACGACTTGTTGATTCGGACCCCCTCCGACGTTTCTATGTATCTCAACTTAAATGAGTAGATCCTGGAGGGCTGAGAGGCTGAGCGATGCATTACGGACCGTACGGAAGGGTAGAAAAGTGTAATCAAACTTGCCAATACGAGAAAGCATAGACCGATACAGCATCAATACGCAGGCCAACCATTCTCCTCGAAGTGTGGGCTGGCGCTCTGCCCTACCAACTCCCTGCTTCATGGGGCTGGCTTGATTACCGCTTGCCACGTATGGTGGAGTTACAATACGTACATCGAATACAGCCAGTACAGTCTCTGCCAATACAAACACCCAGCCCGTCGCGTCCAATGTCCACCGAGCACCCACTTTAATAATAATAATCGATTACTAGTCGTACGTACGCCCCTTCCTCACCTTTCTTCCCAAGTGAACAACCTCCTCTCCAGACACCACCACCACCACCACCACCACCACTCCTGCCCTTCGTAGGCAATTCCTTTCATTCACTCGTTTCGCTCGTTCTTGCCTACGACTATTCTTCTCTTCCGATCATATCTGTTTCTGCAATCTATACTACTTTACTACTTTTCCTTTCTGTTTACCTCTTTCCTCCCCCTACCGCAGCCTGGTTCTGATCTGGTCTTTGAATCGAATATCCTTACCGTGCCGAGGCAGCCAACCACTCGACGAATCCAACCTCCTCTGACGTATCCTATCGTCTACGATTATCTAGAATCGATCCGACTGTTGTGTTTGATCTTTTCTGGGTATCGCGCCTAGGCCTGACGGTTTCACCTCGACACGTTTCCTTGCCGCACGTATCCGCCGCCTGTATTGGGGGGGACGTGACCAAAATCGACATTCGGCTGAATATAGTGATACATTATCGACCGAACTCGCACCATACCATCGTTTGCGACTACGCTACAAGACTTGAAAGCTTGTCGTGTTCAGGTGATTGCTTTCCCATAAGCGCTCTACAAGCACTCCCCTCGCATACTCTCAACACATCGCCGCAATGGCTCGATTCAGCGCTAGTAATATTCTGGGCGATCCTTTCGCATTGGCCACCGTCTCCATATCAATCGTACGTTTGATTCGACATATCGCGCTCACGCTGTTTGAGGGAATAGTGCTGACAATACTTAGCTTGCTTGGCTTATCTCGTTCATCGGCTCAATCATCGCCAATGTTCAGACGGATTTTCCCAACTATGTCTGGTGGGCTGTCGCCTACATGATTTGCGTTATTGCTGGTATTGTTGTCGTCATCGGTTCTGATACGAGCTTGACATATGGCAATGCGGTATGCGCTGACAACTACACTGGTCGGACCATGATTGCTGACTGTTTAGATTACTGGATATCTCTCTGCCGGACTTGTATTCACCACCTTGGCTGTAAACTCTTTGGTTTACCAACCGCAATCATCGAAGCAGGCCGCTGCTGCTGGGTTCATCTTGTTGTCAATGATCATTGTAGGTTTATTTGGCCTTTATCTGGTTGCATCGCTAACAATACATAGATTATCTGGATATTCTATTTTGGTTCCACACCCCAAGCAAGCCACCGCCGGACAATTGATTCATTTGCATTGAACAAGGAAGGAAATTCATACCACAACAGCCGTCCGCAATCCAACGCATTCGGCACTCGTCCTGGTACCACTGTCAGCCAGCCGCCTCAGATGTACACCTCCGCTCAGCTCAACGGATTTGAGACATCGTCGCCCATGTCTGGTTACCCAGGGGGCCCGCCAGGCTCTGATAAGCGCAACACAACTGCCACCAACTTCCCTACCAGCGGTGCTATGGACTCGTCAAATGAAGTCAGTCAACCGACAGAATATCCCTACAAAGCCAAGGCCATCTACTCCTATGATGCCAACCCCGACGATGCCAATGAAATCAGTTTCGCCAAGGGCGAAGAACTCGAAGTATCCGATGTCAGTGGCCGATGGTGGCAAGCACGAAGAGCAAACGGAGAGACGGGTATTGCCCCGTCGAATTATCTCATCTTGCTTTAGTCTTTTGTCTTGCATGGGGCAGAAGAAAGAAGCACAATTGAAGCGGAAAAACAAAAAACAATAAAATTCTCCAATGAACGTTTGCTCATTAATGCGGTTTCTGCCTCGGCGTCATACACCAGTTTACTTGATACTTTGATACCCTTGTAACAGGATCATCCTGCGGCATTTTTCTTTCTGACCGATTTCTTCAATCTCTTTTCTTCCCTTCATCTTCGGTAAAACACGTCATGTCATGTTGTGATGGAACTTGAATATTACCTTCTCATGGCCATAGTATTGGGTTTCTTTTCGTCTTTTTTGTCGTTATCTTTTTTGCTGTTCGATGGGAATGTTCAATTGGGATGTTGTGGGTTTTGACAAAATCTGATGGCTCAGTGGCAGTGGCAGTGGTTGTGTAGAATATGTGTCATTTCGTACTCGATCAGTTCATCAATTTGATTCATGCAATATCATCAACAAGAAGTCTAGACACGAAATAATGAAGCTTTTTTTTGTCCAGGCTTACTCGAGGTGCGTCTCTGATTGGCACCTGAGCTCCGAATGCTCTCTTCATATTGACCAAATACGGCCTAGCGCGTTAGGGCTCAAATCACAATCCGGATCAAGTTGACCAATCATGAACCTCTTTCTTCATACTTTTTCTTTCCTGGCAATCTGACGTCGAAAGAGCGTATATTCCTCTTCCGGCCTTCCATATCGAGTGTCGTTTCGCTCTTCTTCGTTCGTGTCTTTACTGTGATTACCAATGCTTTTATTATGGATTGTATGCGCTTGTGGCGGTCAATCTCTGCTACGTGCTTCACTGTCGACTATGTTAGCCATACAAATAGCTAGCTAATACGTAATATCTTTCTAGAACATCACCCCCCCCACAAAAACCGGAGAACGGAGAACTTTTTCTACGCGTGGATCTCGTTCGTTTCTCGAGTCATTGCCCATTTTGGGTTCGACTCATGTAGAAAAAGTAGAGTTTTAGGCTTGGTTGGATCAGAAGCTCGTAATTCCTATATAAAGGATCCGGTCATGTGAAGTTTGAGGTTATAGCCTCCTCCTCCTTCTCCTCCTAGTATTTATAACCTAGAGCTCTGCCACTTTGGACGTCACGTTCATAGAGGTGATTTGATTAGGATCATCTCCTTCCATCTTGGGTTTCTTATTATCATCATGGCCGGCGAGGACATCCCCGTTGCCGCAAACGTGCTCGGCACGATCGGCACGGTGTTCTGGTGCATCCAACTCGTGCCTCAGATATGGCACAATTGGCGGCACAAAAAGACTGACGGATTGCCGGCGAGTATGATGTTGTTGTGGGCTGTTTGTGTGTCTTTCCTTCCTTCCTCTTGAAGCTTGTTGTAGGTATCTGACGGGCACTAATGATGAGGTTGGTGCAGGTTCGGTGCCGTTTGGCGTTTATATGATTCTTCAGGCATGCATGCTCATGATGCTTCTAAGTCATATCGATTTGTGCTAATGCTTGATTTAGAATGTCAATATTCCACTTCAGATTCAGCCTCAGATATTCGGATTCTTTGGCTTCGTTAGCTGGGGTCAGATACTATACTACAACCAGTGAGTCTCCTATCGACCCTTGTGTGTCGTGTGGCTGTTGCTAAAATGTTATACAGCGGCTACTCGCGACTCAAAGCAACACTTTCCGTCATCGGCTCTTGTCTTCTATGCGCTGGTCTGGAAGTGATGTTCATCCTTACTTTACGGGTACGACGAATTCATCAACTTCCCCACGAGGAAATTGACGTTGACGATTCACTAGATTCCCTACCGCAAAGGCATAACATGGCCAGACCTCATTTTCGGCGTCATAGCTGCTATCATGTTGGCCGTGGGCTTTGTTCCGCTCTACTTTGAGATATGGAAGCGCAGAGGACGGGTTGCTGGAGTTAGTAAGTCATGCCTCGCCCATAGCTTCTCAACCTAAAGATTGCTGACGGTATATGTTTGTTGTCAGATTGGGTGTTCATTAGTATCGATAGCTTGGGAGCTCTCTTCTCGCTTTTTGCTCTTGGTAAGTCTACGTCTCGACGATTGTTGGAGAGATACTGACTAGTATAACAGCGGCACAAGGCACATTTGATATTCTTGGAGGCATACTTTACCTTGTCGTGTAAGTCCATGTCGTCGAAGCTCCATCACTATCCTGCTGCTAACCACGAAGATAGCTTCCTCGCTGAAGTAGGTGTATTCTTGAGCCATATAATATGGCGTCTTCGTCACCGCAAACTCGTTCGTGCAGCTAAAAAATCCGGCAAGAGTATTGATGAGCTTTTAGCTGAGAAGGAAGCTGGCAAAGACCTGGAAAATGAAACGAAAGCATCATCCGCGGTACAGACGCCAGCGGAACAAGGCGTGCTTGCAGACGGTCACGAGAACGAAACAGTGGTCTCGCCCAGAAAAGAGAGAGATGTTGAGCGCGGTCCAGATTGATGCCTGTGCTCTATTTTGTCGGTGCCCTTATGATAGACATATGATTGTATTTGCATTTGCATGATCTCAACGATGACGGAGTTTGTTTGCATGTTCAAGAGTCATTGATAAGTCCTGCATACCTTTAAATATAGGACTGCTTTGCATGTATATAACCTTAATCTCACAAATCCTCATGAGAAGCAATCGCTTTTTCAGCACTGCGCTATCACAGCAATCATAAGTCGACTCATATAGATCCAGAACATGTCTTATCCAGCTGGACCTCAAGCGTGGAGCCGCTGTGGATCATCTTACAAGGCAGACCCTGGTAATATCAGGCTTTCATCTAGATTCTAGACTGAGTTTCTAGACCATTCTTTGGGGAAACATAACTTCCTCACACGACGATGAATTTTTTCTAACTCGGTCTGCTTGTTGATGTACGTAACAAGAGCTAAATGCGCGTAACACGGGCTGTTCGATGAACAACCCGGGAGGCCGGATTCCGGCGGCTGAGAAAATGCAAAGAAAGACACTGCAGCGTGTATGAATAGAAGTGATCGTTGGATGATTTGTTGATAGATCTTGATAGACACCTGTAGATTGTTGGTTAAGATGGAGTCTCGAGTAAATTAAGAGGCGCTTCTAGTCGAATGAAATGTTGGCCACCTTTGCACAAGCTGGGAAGAGCCCAACGTCCCCGTTCAATCACATGACTTGGCACCGACTGACATGGATTGCTCCAGAAATTTAATTACCTTCTTTTCCTCAGCTTCATCAACAACGAACGACGCGACACCCTTGTCTCTTTGCAAGTAACTGTCTGGCAGCTAGCTCTTGCTGCGTTTCCAGCGACGTGATCCGACACGTCGTCGCCAGCCCAATGATTCAATCTCTTATCCGCCACCACCTCCACTGCTAATTTCACCACCACCTCACCCAGCCAACTCGCCTGGAGCTTCCGAGCTTCCCAGCTGAACCTCGACATTCTAAATCTTTCATGCAAACCATGTCATCTATGTTTAATCTTTAGGTAGACAAGACGCAGCAGCAACCGCAGCATTTTCGTTCCCATCTTTCCCAGCCAAGCCGCCGTACCAGACCACGAGGACACACCATAGTCACGTTTAAGCTAGCGTTCCAATATCAGGTTTTGGCCGCTTTCGCCCTTTGAATCGAAGTTCATCACACATTTTTAAGGATAGCTGTACATTGAAGTTTTAGAGCCGAGTCTGGTCGTCGCTATTGCGACGACTCCTTCGTCCGGTTGCCATATCATCGGGCACTGTCGAAATGGCGCACCGACGAATCTGGGTCAAACGACCCGACGCGTCTGCCACTCTAGTGTCGATGCCGGAGGATAGCGTTGTCGACGAACTACGAGACCATGTCTTGCGCAAATATTCGAACTCTCTCGGACGGACGTTTGACTCGCCAGATTTGCTGGTGCGGATAATACCTCGAGCGACTCTCAAAGGAGCGGTTGCGCCGGATCGGTTTCTGAGCCCGGAAGAGTCTTTGTTCGCTCTGATTGATCAGCATTATCCTGGAGGACAGACCGTTGAGGAAGCCCTCGTTATTGAGGCACCCACTCGTCGAACACCCATCAAGCCGTCGCCTCGCCAATCATTTTACTATCATGCAGAACCGGGTGAACATGGCGAGTACTTTCCTTTGATGCCAGTTCCAATCAACGTCGGAACATCGCCTGGTCATCCGGCAAGCTCTAGTAATAGCAGTGCGGGCGCAGCTCATCAAGCACCTGCCATGGCAGTCCTTACAACGGGCAAAGTCCCTCCTCTTCCATCACCAGGGAGCCGTCCCAGTCGGCACCCGCGGAGGCCTCCGTTCGCTCGACACACAACAGCTTCGCCGACTTTAGTGGCATCATCAATGCCAAAAGGTTTGTCAGGTTCGCTTCCGGTCTTCGTATAAAGCATGCTGATTATATTAGACCCAAGTCTTGCTGTCAATGGACCAGCAGGTTCGTCACAACCATCTTTGCCCACGCCGCCAGCGCCAGCCCCTCCGTCAGAATCACCGACACATGCTGTGCTCAATCCAGTAGCCAGAACAGCCTCTCCTCGTCCGGCACGTAGACCAAAGAAGACTGTCTCCCCCAACACAGGGGCATTTGGAGGATTGATTGAGGGCACAGTCCCTCCGATCAACGTGCTCATTGTCGAAGACAATGTTATCAATCAGAAACTTCTCGAGGCGTTTATGAAGCGTCTCAGTGTACGATGGCAGTGTGCTCAAAATGGTGAAGTGGCAGTGAAGAAGTGGCGGCAAGGAGGATTTCACTTGGTTTTAATGGATATCCAGCTTCCTGTGATGAATGGATTGGACGCTACAAAGGAGATACGACGGTTGGAACGGTTGAATGGGATTGGTGTTTTTTCCAAAACGGCATCTGGCCGTTCAAGCGCTACGCCCTCGTCTTCTGTACCGGCTGATACCCCGTTGAAAGAGGAGGACACTTTACAAGATCTGTCGCTATTCAAGAGTCCAGTGATTATAGTGGCACTGACAGCCAGCAGTTTGCAGAGTGACAGACACGAAGCTTTGGCTGCTGGCTGCAACGATTTTCTGACCAAGGTATGTATTCAGCTATTCGTAATATCAGTATACAAGCCTAATGTGCTTATAGCCCATTGGATTCCCGTGGTTAGAACAAAAAGTCACAGAATGGGGCTGCATGCAAGCTCTGATTGATTTTGAAGGTTGGCGCAAATGGCGAGGATACGAAGACTCACCACGAAGTATTGTTGCTGCTCTAGAAAAGACAGAATCGACACACTCCCCATCGCGTCCACGAAACAACACTATTATTCACGCGGTCAAAGTTTCTACCAATGACTCTCCCAAGAAAGACGGCGCACAAATCTCAATCATCGAGCCGGATACCTCGGGAAGCAGCAGCAGCAAGGATGAAGATATCGAGGTCCCGGTCCCCCAAGAACTGGCTCAAGAAATATCACAAGAGCTCCAAACAGCAGATTCATCGACAAACGGCGTGTGACAATCAATGAATCGAAGATTTGCTAATCCGTTCCAGCAAATCCGAAGATTGTTTCGACACGTTATGAGATGATGCATTCATGGCATCGCCAACACTGCATTCTGTCATGCATCATTAGTTTCTCCTTCTTCTGATTCAACAACCTTTTTCTTACCTCGTCATAATCTTCTGTGTTTTGTGATGAATATTATCTCAGATACCCACTTCCGTAACTGTTTTTGCTTCAATTCTATTTCCTACGGAGACTATATTCGGCATTCCTCTGCAAACAACTTCGCTGTACACGACGACAGTCTTCGCCTTCATTCGAATTGTATACTTACATCTCACCTATCCTTTTTTTAATGCCTTCTCGCCATTTCGTTCCGCGGGCATGAACTTTCCCGGCGTGACCGTCGACGGAAATCCTTCAAATTATGCAAAATGCGAAGATTGCACATACGAATACGACTATCATGTGTATCATTATGTCTTTTCTACTTTTTGTTTATATATACTCTTTACCAAATATACGATGGGCTAGTAAGGAGAAGTTTTTACGCATATCATACTTTGGTCCGGCGGCATTTTCGTATATCCTAATTAGTTCAAGCTATCTCTGTATCGAGACATTGCAAAAGAAAGATAGTGGTCAGAAATAGATCATTTCCTAGTCAACCTTGAAGTACCAAGTAAACCCAGCACGTACGTGAAGTAGCGTCGTGTCAAGTGATAGTACATATGGAAGTAGAAGGTTGAGAAGTATCTTCAAATATATGTACATTTGGAGGGAATCAAAGACACCGAAGCGCCAGCCTCGAAAAACTCCATGGCCCGGCCTGAATGAGAGAGACAAGAAATGAAAGGGACAAGGAAATCTCGAATTAAATGGAGAGTGGATATCAATCAATATAAAACTTTTCCAGGAAATCGTTGTGGCTGAATTCAGCCTATCGTCGCCACATCATATTCCCCCCTCTCGGTAATAGATTCTCCTTGAGAACGAGAAGCTCACTTTTTAGTCTTGAATTCTCATCTTGCAGTTCGTGGATGTACGATAATGCATTTGTGAGAATCTCGGATTTGTTTTGTTGCTGTTGTTCTGATTGCCGTCTTCCGGATATACTGTCGCCGCGAGTAGAAGTGGAGGGGGCACAGACTGAATGTTTCCGGGGCCCTTTATTGGATGCTAATTGTGTACCTGTGATACCGCCTGAGCGCGGGATAGCGTTGCCCAGAGCCAGGAATTTGGCATTCATATTCGTCCGGTATCGTTTCTCAATGGCGTTATGGGCGGCCTTTTTCCGTTTCATGACGGCCGCTGCATCGGTGTCCTGTGCGAGTACTGAGCGGGCGGATTTGGGATTTCTGGTGGAGGTGGATGAGGCTGATGATTTAGGCGAGGCGAGCGGAGAAGATGGAGAGGATGTCGAGGATGACGTGGATGCGTTGGAGTGCTTTCGTGGGCTTTTGCTAGCTGTTGTGTTCTCGATTTGACGGGAGGAGGTGGCACCAACGGTCTCGACCGGGGATAAGCTGCCGCTTTTGGTGTCGTTGCTTTGTGATGGCGACCACATCTCACTTTCGGGTTCCTGGCAATGCCAGTCAGTATCTCGAGGTTGTGCAGGCAATTCTGAAGCGAAGGAGAAAGACATACTGAAAGAGGGGATGCATCAGACATGGCATCCTCGGTCTTGATCGTGTAACCTCCATATCCCGCCGGAGAACCATGATTGCTCGTGGCGTACGAAGAGCGAGGCTCGAGCTCAACGAGATCAGCACCCTCCGCGAAGGGATTGAAGGTCTGATCAGCACCGAACGAGTCCCACGGCAGCATCTCGAAGGGGTCCTTGGTCAGCCATTCGGTGTCAGAGGGCTGGTAAGAGATGAGGTTAGACGGGTCGATGTTATCACTCATATCTGCAGGAAACCCTATCGGCTTTGTGAAATCAAGCGACGATTCGAATGCGGACTGGAAGTCGGTCATGTTTGGCAAAAGCCGGTTTGCTGTGTTGGAGTGCCAGGCTTGAGGGTGTTTGATCGATCCTCTCGGGCAGTGTTTGTCGTTGTTGACAGTCAAGTGAACTCGATAGATGAGGGTTGCAATGTAGATAGCCCGAGACAATCGCAGTATATAGATCGAGCCTATTGTGACAGTGTCAATCAATTGATACAAGGCAAGGTGAAGGTCGAATTGTTCAGTGTGAAGATGAACGGTCAAGCGAGGCTTGCAATGTCTGCTGATAGCTTGTGATGAGCTTGAAGTAGAAATGTCTAGATGTATGGCACCAGTTTACCCGGGGATCTCTGAAATATCTTATATAAAAAATCCGGAACTGGATAGATAGATAGACAGATAGTGGCCGTTACCTAGCCTCGTTCATAAAGAAGAAAAAGAAAGAAAAAAGCCGTGCCCGGCGCCGCAACGGTTAGATGAAAGTCCGCCGCTGGATAAACCTTTAATTCAGCTATGCTGACTAGGAAGAGGATGGCATGGATAACTTAGTGCTTGGTCGGAGAACGGCGGGCACATGCTACGGGGAAGCTCGAGATTTGCTTCACTACTTGACCCTGTGATAGGTCCTAGAGACTTGTCAGGTCTCGACTCGACTCCATCCAGGCCACTGGGTGACCGGGATGTTTGAAATGTGATTCACGACAAGGCGCCATCGAATTCACAAATAGGTTTGACTTTAGCGGGGCTTTGTTTTTCTTTGTGTTCTTTCCTTTTGCTCAGCTGCAATGCAAGAGATGTGGGAATATTCTCCCGTCCTGTCAGGTTCTACGAGTGCTGAGTTGGTGATACAATTCCGATGGCTTGAGCTGTAGGCAAGCCGCCGGAAGGGGATATCCTTCGGCAGCATCAGTGCGTTGAAGCATAAGTACAAATTGCCTACCACGCACTTACTTTAATTTGATTGATCCAAGCTAGTGTATGGGTCACCCTGCAGCTGTCAAAAAGTGGCGGCGCTTGAGTTGGACGAACCCAACCCATGGACTTCACATCATCTTGAGCAGATTCATATACGTATTGACTGTCCAGTGCTTCTACACGCCCAAACGAGAGCTACAAGACGCATCATATTCATCATATCGCACAACTGAACGATCTCGATGCCGTGAGCTAGAAAAAAAGTGCTGCAATAGAGTGTCCCGAGTAGAAAAAGGGGAGGTCTAGGGCCGCGGCGAAAGATCGGTCGTGTTCGCTGCCGAATGTCCCTTCCGCCCGGCTTTCGCTCGGCTCGGATTCATCTGCAAAAACCTCACCTTTTCTTCTTCAGTCAAGGACAACTACCTAGATAGAATCCTACTACGTACTAGGGCTTCTCAACACATACGATGGCTTGACTCTGATACAGTACTCTGACTCTGTAGTAATTGAATGCACGAGAGATCTATTACATTTTCTATTTAGACCCTCGTCTGAATTACCAGGGTCCTAGACCATACTGCAAGACAGCACGACTTCAAGACGATATCAGCATCGTCGTAGCTAAAGCACGTATTCGTGGATCTCTTTCAATGACGGCATCAAACCACGGCATTCTACTGCGTATCCAAATGACTCCATAGCTAATTACTCGGCCTGATAACCGAGATACGTATCATTCTTCTTCCCTTAGCCCTAATCCATTGCCCTGTATGCTCTCCGATGAATTAGAATAGACAGAGCCACTTGAAAAGGCATCAGAAGAGAGGCAAGGAGATAATGAGTTAATGGCCCCGGGAATTGCTACCAAGTCCAGGCGTCTTCTAGAAAGCCTGGGAAATCACTGGAGATACTGCGGCGCCGAATCACCACCGAATGCCGAAATCCGTTGATCTGACGTCGTCACTTGCTTTTCTTGCTTGCTTGCTTGTTTCAAGCTGTATAGAGGACCTTGAAGATGAAAACAATTTCAGGCTGTCGGGCGGTCCCGACAGATTTTTATATTGCTGTACGTAACATGCGGATCTCGATGCATACTATTTACGCAGCATTGGTCCTGATCTTTCTCGTGCCGGTTGCACAACTATCCAGACATGGATCTTTGATGTACCTACGGATCCAGCCCGATAAACTCAATCGGCGGATAGACTTCTGTGACCCATGCCTGGGTCTCGAAGAGAGTAGCAATTTTCCGATTAGTTTTCGAGTACGAAAATGATCGGTATGTCGAGTCGGTTAGGGATTTGATCTGTAGACGGATGTCCTGGCGCCGAATGATGCCACCAAGATGGATGGCAGATGTTCTTCGCACGTTCCAGTGATTTGGTTTCATGCCTGAATACTCTGGTCACAATGCCGTCCTAGTCGTGACATGTCTTGCTCTCCGCTACACGTGGACTGTGAGTTTGCCTAGGTATGATTGATATGCAGCACAGAGTCAACAAGAATTCTCTGGTGAATGGATTGGATATATGATATGATACATGAATTATACTGTACAAGGCGTCAAAGATCCCAAGTAGATCAAACTTCCACCTTGGTGGGAATCTTGACTTGTCCCTTCTTCCGGTCATACGTCGGCACACCGTATCGCTGACCAGGAGCTCTGTGGCCGCGACCATTCGGACCCGTAGTCTCCTTGCTGACTACGACATCCTTGAAGCGGAATTCAAATCTGGAGTTCTCCGGCTGAAGTCGAGTGAGCTGCTTCTCAGCTCTTTCCTTTGCAATTCTCTTTCTTTCTTGTTCTAACTTGTCAGACAGCTTCAGGCGTTCTTGATATCGTTCCGTGTATTCGCGACGTTCCAGTGCATGTGATATCTTGTCCCGCTCAAGCGCGATCAATTGCGGATGTGGAATACGCGCATCAGCAGGAAGAAGGACTTGCTGTTCTTCGTCTCCCTTGCCAACCTTTTCATAACGTCTTTGCTCCGGTGCGATTAGTGTCTCTACATTGACCTTCGTCTCCTCGTTGTGTTCCAGAGCCGGGGCTGCCGAGAACACACGCCCAGCATCGACACGTGTGAACTGGCGCGATTCTGAGACTGGATAAAATATTTGTGGAGCCGTAAGGCGATGGACCGGAAGGTCATTAATAGATTCATGCACCGGTTGAGAAACGCCTCTCTCAGCCAAGGGGGTCGTTGGGACCATCTCATGAATAGCCCGAGAGTATGGAATTGCCATGGATTTTCCCTATTTGACTTTCGTTAGCAAAGCCATTCATCATATTGAAGTCTTGGTATATGATTGAGCGATATGTTATTGCTTCAGAGAGTTGTAATTTTTGACTATTAGTAACCATTTTCCGGCTGGGAGGCCGGGTCTTGAAGACTAATCGATTTTATGTTCATCATTGCAATATAATTTTGAGGAGAAGGGGCGGTGCAAGACAATTAAAGAAAAAACAACATACCTCATTTTTCATCCGCTTTTCCAACTCCTTCAACCTCACCACAGCTCCTACTCGCCTCATATCCACGCGCAATTCAACACTGACACTTCGCACACTCTTTTTCTGTTCAAACACCCGCTTATAAATCTCATTGGATAGCTCCTCGCTGAGAATAGGCTCAGAAACGAATTGAGAATTGAGAGGAAAAGGCGTTTTGAGCCCATAGTCGTCCTCTGAGTCTGCATTATCCCTCCTGCCGGAAGATTCTGCACCGTCCTGGCCACCTCTGCGATTCCGCAATTGTGTCACATAATTGGTGCCTCCGGGAATATGATGTTTAAGCTCTGCACCTGGTCCGTTCAGCCAGTCGAACATCTGCTCCCGCAACCGCGTTTGCGCGACACGTGTGGATGAGAGATGCCTTCGAGAAGAGCATTGTATTTGTGATGTGTTATAGGATGTGGAAGGTGAAGAGGAGGAAGGAAGGACAGAAGATGAGGAAATGGAGGAGAGGATACGGTTCGTCTTGATCCGAGGAGGCATGGTGACAGCTGAATGAGGATAAACAGAGGGAAACGACAAAAAGGGGTGGGGAATAATACAGAGGTGATTATGCTTCGCTTGAGATCGTGTGCAATGAGAAATGAACGAGGTGGTATACAATTGAGGGTGAAGCACCCTTGGTAAAAGGAAATGGGAGAAGACGAAAGGAAAGGAAAAATTGTTTCTTTCTGATTAGCCGGGAGCTACTCACGTGATATAAAACAAACAGTGCAAATAAGCTTGGCGAAAACAGTCAACTCCTCGTGGCATCTAGTAGAAATCTACAATTATTGTTTCAAGTAGTGGGTTTCTATGTAGGAGAAGACTCAATCAAAATGAGATATAATTCATACCAAGGTCCATAGAAGCGAAGGAAAGTTAAGGAACAATCATAATCACTAATGATGCCGCAGCGACAACTTTCCAGATCTGTAAAGAACGCCTTCCACATGTGCAGGGTCAATCAAGTGCTAATAATACCAGTATGTAAGTGCTGTAAAGACAAGACAGGCCTAGTAGGACATTGAGAAGCTCATCATTCTTGACGGACTGCATCGGTAGACGAAAAGAGTCCTTGCCAGGGGAGGTGGAGAGAATCGGGGGAAAGCAAAGACATAGATGATTTTCAAACGCAAACAGAATGAGGAAAATCAAAAGACGCGCACAACCTCAAAGCAATGCTAGAATGATCAGGGCAGTGAGTATCTCAAGCACGAATTTCCGAAACTCGACTGGCCTTACGATTTGTCCATCCATGTTACTCATGCGCCGTAAGTGGATGCTGTTGTTGCAAGAAGGGGAATCACATAAGCGAAGCAGATCCGAAATGAGAAAAGAATTAGCACCATGAAGCCATCTTTCAGAACATCCTCCAAGGGCAAGAATAATACCAGAATCCATAGACAGTTTTCGACGGAATACATGATAATGCAAGTCAAACAGACGGGATGATTATAAGAATAAAGCCTGAATGAGGATATGACAAGGAAGAAGTAGAGAAGAAAAAAAACAACGATGCAGATCTTGGGCGGCAAAAAGAAAAAAAAGATGAAAAAACTCCCTGTCAATCAATGAATACAAATTTTGACCTAACGCTGTGCGACCGAACCCGATGGTAATGTAGTGGGGAATTTATGAAGAGGATGATTGTCGTATCAGCTGCAATGCAAAAGGAGGGGAGACGAGACCTCCTCGAACCGACTCTAACTCGAAATTCCAATATCCCCAAGCGCCGTATACCCAGTAAATCATCAAACATGCCAAACATGACCGATCCGTGAGATAATATTGTTGCTTTTATGAATAATATGGTGTGGTTTTAGAGCCTTTGTTTGATGCTTTCAGAATTCATCGACCCATCATATAATCGGGATAGACACTGCTGAAGCCACCCATACCGGGTCCTTGCGCATTGCCGGGAATACCATTGCCAAATGGAACAGGATTGAGGGCGTTTAGTCCATTGGCTCGAATACCAAGTCCGTTGTTTGGAGCAAACGCGTTGCCGTTTGCCATTTGTGCGTGTGAATTTGGCGGTGGCAAAGGCCCATTTCGACCACCCCCAGGGAGCGCGAGGCCAGGCGGTGCGGACAAGCCTGGCGGGGGACCGCTGGCTGTAGAGAACATGGCATTCGGCAAAGAACCGACACCAGCTCCACCATGAATGGGCGTTTGTGGACTGAGAGGCGTTGGAGGGTTGACACTGCTTCCAGGTTGTCCGCTACGTACACCAAGAGGATTTTTTGAGAAGCTTAGACGAATACCAGTCTTGACGCTGTTAGAAAGCTTGTATCCATACAACTCGTTCAAAGCTTTGCTCGCCATTGCCACCTCGTCGAACTCGACAAAGCACATCGGGCCGTTCTGCTTGTTGCGAAAGCACAATCTCTTGTAACCACGTTGCTTGGAAAACAGAGCCTTCAATTCTTCTTCCTGTGTGTCAGCTGGAAGATTGCCAACGTAGAGTGTGTTGCATGGAGGATTCAAGTCGTTCGGGTTGGCAGCAGGTAGGCTATGGCGTGGATTGTGCTGGTTGGGATAATGGAAAGGAGCATTGCCATTCATGTTTGGCGCCATAGCACTTGCAGGGTTTGGCATTCCCATGCGGCCTCCATTACCATTCGAATATCCCTGTATGGGTGGTGAAGTAACATTTGTAGATAGCGAAAGGCTGGCAAAACGGCTAGTCGGGATTGAAGGATTGGTCGACCGCCGCGCGTGAGGCATGTTGCCATGTCCGTTCTGCGCATAACCGACCGGATCTTTGAGCAGTTCGCCGGTCTCCTCATCCAAGTCTTGGTCAATGACTGACTTGCCACTGATACGTGGTAATTCTCCAATTCCACTACCTATTGGTGATCGAGGTGAAAAGAGACTATGAATCCGAGAGTTGGTGTCCGGAGCTGGCAGCGCTTCGTTGACAATGGGCTGCTGTGAGGTACCGTTGGTCATTGTTTGGAAGGTGCCATTGAAACGAGATGACTGGCGAGCAGTAGGCCCCGAAAGACCGCGGGTAGCGGTATGATCAATGGTGTTACGGCGGTTCGGAAGCGGTCCGGGGAACATTTCGACTATCATGGTGGCTTCATTGCTGGTATTGGGCTTGCCATCCAGCATGGCTCGCGCTTCTTCGGCGGCAAGGACTGTGTTGAACCGTGCGACGGCACAGAGGAATTTACCATCCTCGGCGAATTCAGAAGGAACGAAGTCAGCATCGACGAAATCTTTCGCGAAAAGGAACATGCTTCGCAGTGCCTCGCGACTAGTATTTTGAGGCAGTCGGCGCATCAAAATAGCAGCGCCGCTGGCCATGCGGAAACCATTCATAGGAGGCGAGAAATCGGCTTCCGTGAGTCGCATACCGTTTGTACCTAGACTATCAAAAGACGAGCTGGTTCCGATAGGTGAAAAGGGGTAGGAGAAAGACGAGCTCAAGGACGCGGGAGGCTGAGAGATAGCGGAGTTGTACACGTCGGTCGACATCGCATTATGCAAACCAGACGGTCCTTGTGACAGAGACTGAGGAGAGGATGTGCTGGACGACACTGATGTACCACGCTGATTAGTACCAAAAGACCCAGGGCTGGTGCGGCTGGACTGCGTTGTTGAGCTGCCGACCATGCCTCGTCTGAGAAGTGATACGGAAGATGACGGGTGGGTGAGTTCTGAAAAAGCCGAAAATCACACTGAATTATGTTGTTGGGCTGAAGCTGGAAGACACAGAAACCTATTTTCCTAGACGAGACGCGACCGTAGTGTGGCGTACCCGTTCAGATAAACGAGTCGAAATGGTTCACGGCGGGCTTTGATGCGACGCGATGATGCAGGTCTAGATCAATCTTGCGCTATGAGAATTATTTGCGCGACACATGTAATGAGGTCTTGAGCGATGTTGCGACAAAATTCTAATCGGTCGACGTCGAGGTTTTTTGGCAAGCGCGGATGGATTCGCACGCGGTCTGCAACACGATCGCGCAGTCGGGAGTCCACGAACGCGGGAATGGCAGAGATGGAGAGGGAGGTATATTGGCACCAAGAAGCCGCGAAGGATAATAGATGAAACGAAGATACGATAGACGGTGGCACGGGGCGAAAGAAGAGGTTTGCCGAGTGAAGCAAAGAAAGGGAAGAAATGGCGATCAAATGTGATGATGACGAGGATAGTTGATTGAGAGGAAGGTGAAGATCCAGGATAAAGTTGGGGAAGGGGGGGGGTGGAAAGAGAAGTGGGAAGGTCGAGCAGCCTGCGTTAGCAACCCAGAGTACCGTAGATGGTTTTACGAGGGAAAGTGGGCAAGATTGGCGGCCAGGGGACCACGATTCGACAGGCATACACTCATACACTACAGACTGGCATTGTGTAATTTATGGTAATGAGGAAGCAGAAATCAGGATTGTGAGTGGCCAGACATGGCTCATAATACCACAGCAGCGCGGTATGATTGGACAGCCACAGTCACGTCCCAGAGAATCAAGTATTTTTCAGGGATGGCTTGAGTAATACTATGTAAAGTTCTTTGGGCCATCGGTACATTTTACAGCTGCGTATCATACATTGTACTTACACTTTGGCTCTGCTCTGTTCTCTAAGAAACAGCAAGCCGGAAACGGCTTAGCACCTTTCCTGACTGAGGCAGACACCGGCCGTACCGAAGTTGACCATACGACGCACGTATGTAACTTACAGCAGGAAAGAAGTAAGAACGATAAATGCACGGAGCATAACCCGTCTGGAACCGTTCAATCCTTATTGATTGATCAAGTGATGGAAAATACGCTGTCTGTTGAAGACACTCATTTGACACTCGCTACAATTGCAGTTTAGAATTTTCAGTATTCGATTATTTTTCTTCTGCAGACGCGATATAGTTAGCTGCAGGTTGATCCAACGCGCTCGGTCAGCAGCGAGCACGATCATCGCCGCTTGAAGTAGTGGGCACTGGAAGAAGGGGGGGGTGGGCATAAAGTAGAGCCTGGGCCCGATAAGTAAGCGTTCTAGGCGGCCCAAGGAACAGGGCACAGCGCGACCCGGCAAACTGTCTGCCACCCAGAGGAGTTTAGTCGACATTACACACCTCAGGCACGACGCACTCTACTAGATAGTACGTACGTGCTGGTTGACCTAGCGCGTATAATTCGTTGATACCTGATACGTCCATACGGATATATTTGGTTGTAAACAGTAGTAGTGTGCACTGTCCGTATCGCGTTGTATCATGGCCTCGTCGATCGCCTGAAAGGCACACCCTCAGTGGCTGAGCACCACCGGATTCTTTGGTCGACCAACCACCACTGCAGAACCGAATGCAGCAACGAGGGCTAGCGGGGCCGATGAGGACAAGAGGAGCGAACCAGAAGATCGCATGCAACCATGGTGGGTCGGGATTTTTGCAAACGTTTGGAAAGTGTGCCAGGCGCCGTCCATTCAGAACTGCCAGCATATGCAATCACCGGAAATGCCAACAACACCTCTTGCCATTCGTCCATCTCAGCGTTAACAAGGTATGGTCAGCCCTTTCCTAAAGAAGATTTTGGGGATGTGTACACTGTACATAGTACAGTAGTGTCATCTGCCCATCTGCCTCTGTGGGAACGTACTACGTACGTAGAACAGCACGGGAAACGAGTGGGGCTTGAGGAATGATGGGTCATGACGCGAGCTCGATAGTGACTGTCTAGCTTGGATGCTTACGGCGTAGGGTCAAGGATAATTTACGCAGTTCGTGTTGAGATGCGTTGCCTATACAAAGCGGTAATAACGTGATCAGCGATCAGCGTACTACATAGTACAGAGTAGGGACGAACGAGGTCAGTAGCGACCGTGATTGCATCCTTGTCGCCCGGAAATGTTTCGGAAAGCTGCAGTTGGTGTGCGCATTGTTCTGATTGGACGGACAGCTGTATGACGGTACGGATCTGTACGTAACTTTACGTTATCTGTAACTTACTCTATTAGACTTTGGAGCATTTGTCCAGTCCTCGGTCCACTGACCAACTGGCAAGTGGGCAAGATGCAACTTTGCTCACGCAGAGACAAAGATTGGCTGGGCACGGTGGATATCCTCGCCGTGGCTTGACCATTGATGATTTGATCGGTCTATCCGGAATCTCAAGTGCTGTTCATCACACGGCTCTGAAAACCTGGATTCGGTAGGTTACCGGATTACGGAGTACCAAAATGGATCATGGCATGGAGATGTCAGCCTTCAGTCGCTATACTTATCCTCTATCGGGATCCTTATCGTCCTGCAGCCCAGAAACTTGTTTATAAGCGCAAGAAGCAGGTAATGGACCTGAAAGTAGTTTGCCAAACTCTCCTCGTCCCCTAATCAAGGGGACCTGTCCACTGTTGGGAGTTCTTTGGAAGCTGAGGTGTTGTTCCACTTGACTTTAAGCTCATCCAGCCTTGCCAGATACGGGAAGGTGATGAGGAGTGGATCCACAGTCACAGACCATCATCTGTAATATCCACGAGGTCATCCATGCGCCTGCACATTTGAAAATTTTAAAAAGAAGGTTACCGCTATGAAACAAATCGCATCAATTTTCTTTATGGGACTAATGAATATCCGACACAATATCATCAGTACGAGGTCTTCGTGAACAGATCCTTGACGTCTTCCATGTCAACAATATCAACAAACTTCGTCGAGACCTTCCGCGACACAACTTCATTAATATCGTCCTCATTATTTATCATCTCGGTTCGCGGGATGATTACATGATAATTCAGGTCTGCGCCCCGTCGATACGACCTCAGAATCGCCTCGACGGTTATCAAGCCGCATACGACCACATGCCGAATGCCTCGTGTACGCGGATACCCAAGATGGTCGCTCGAGCCAAAAGCGCTAGTCTGAAACTCCGGCAAGGAGATCTCGTCAATATACGAACCACCAAAGCTGCCTTCCTGCAAATAGAGAGCCGAGGGGATTGAGTAGACCGGGCTCTCGGGGTTCTTCGTTTCCCCCATCACGGTGAAGAGGCCCTCTCCTTGGAGTGACTTGACCCAGGATGATAATTTGTTCTACGGTAGGCTGCACGCGTTGTTGTTATTGCCGTAAGGAACAACGTGATGAACATTGAGCGGGACTCCGATATAGGCTTCACCAGCTTTGCCTTTGAGAATCGGCTGGCGCCGTGCGCCGTGTATGGATGTCCTCGGGGAAGAGTTCGACTAAGGACAGCACTTCTTTGAGGTACTGTTCTCTCCTCTCTGCAGAGAATCTTGCCAAGATCTCATTCTGAACATCAGAAAGTAGTAGGGCAGTTCCAAGGTAGGTCAACCTCAGTATTTAATGGTGAAGTCATTGTCATTGGTCTTGATATTGATGACTAGGTAAGGATGCTTAAGATGACCCGGAGTGCTCACGAGTAAACTTGACGAGGGGAATGATGCTATTTTTGTCAATCTTACAAGCTACGTGATCGCTAAGCCGCACCGCTAAGTTACGAACTATGAAGCCCCAATTGGCCAGCATCGGACCAATGTATTTTCTATGTCGGGTGCAGAGCAACGTAGCTCCTTTACCGCCTGTGACGTCTCGGATTTCTGATTTTGAATACAGGCCTTGGACTTCCTTGGTTTTCTAGCCACGAGGATCCAGAGCATCCTTTCCTGATTTGGTCACCACGGCGGAACCCTCGGGTTTCAGGCTGTTAATGTTCGGCTCTCGAAGGTGCTCCGAACAAGGACGGTCTGAAAGAATTATACCATTCAGTCGGCTGATATAGCTGAAAATTCAATGCAAAAACATTGAATAGAATCGAATAGGATATATTGTACATTTGCTGAGATATGAACAAGCTTTGAAAGTGTACCAAGTACACAAGACTTCAAACAACCCAAACGCCGTGAAATGCCGTGAAACTCAATATATGTATGTCACACGAATATAGCCAGCTCTCCAATTCTTGGAGAGAAGTATCCCGCTTCGCGCTGCATATCGTTTGATCTCTTTGTGATCCGAGCGATCAAGCACGCCGTAAGCTCTTATTGATTCTTTTGAGTCGCGAATTTGTTCGGCTTGGGTTCTAGCAGTCCAACCTGTACATTATGAAGTTGTTAGTCTCCTGACCCTATATTAACGACTGCACGCGAGCAGGAGGTTCCTTCTCCTGTTCGTCCTAGCCTTGAATCCATCATGTAGATGATAGGTGTGTCGACATACCATGCTCAACAATCGCCACACAGAGTCAGTCGGCTGTGCACCGACACCCAGCCAGTACTTGACCCGTGATCGGTCAATTGAGATTTCCTTGAATGTTCTTGCGACTTTTGCCTCTTCTTCGGACAGATTGGTTGGTTTTTGTGGTAGGGGATTGTAGGTTCCAACGACTTCGAGGGGTTTGGAGTCTCGCGCGGATCTGAATGCGTCAGTTAGAATTGCAGCTGATAGTTTCTGCTGACAGCATTCCATAGCCTGGCAAATTGAATTGTTCCTGGCAGGTATCCATCGTGATCTGGAAAGTCAATAGAAAAAAACATACCTTGCCTGCGCAACAACGATATTGTAGAATGGCGAATGGCGCGGCCCAAATCGCGCAAACCGGATCTTGACAACCATTCTGAATATAGATCGAAGGACTTGACAATTGTGTTCTGTGTAAGAGCTGCGGCTTGATCAGAGAGACTCTCTTGAAGATGACCTCCGCGGAAAGGAACTTCATCTGATCTTCGGGACAACTTTGATCCGCACATGGGGCCTTCCCCGATTCGGCAGTCTGATATGCGGGCATATGGCTAACGATGATGCAATGCTATCTTTCTTGTACTTAAGCTTCATCTTTTTAGTCGTTTGAACTTAACGGTACTTGATCTGTTTCAAACAAATCTGAGTCGCGAACATACTGATTTTGAAGAAAGTCCATCATATTTTGGATCGTGTTGAAGGCAGTTATACATGGTCTTTACGACGACCCTCATCAAGCATACAGCGAACCTTTTGAGAACCAAACCCTACCGACTCGCAACAACCGCAAGAATGTCACTTAAAGTAAGCTCCTATCCGCAAATTTTGTACGGCACCAGCTCACAGTCACTACGAGGCAATATCCTCCAAGAATGCCGCCGCCTTGGACAAGGATCTAATGGACGTTGGGGGGTTCTCACTAGACCAGTTGATGGAATTGGCTGGTGTCTCTGTGTCGCAGGCTGGTAAGTACTGCAGAGGGATTGAGGAAAGTCAACACTTTTTCACTAACGCGCGAGTATAGTATATCGCTTCCATCCTATAAGTAATGGCGAGAATGTTCTTGTTGTGTGCGGACCTGGAAACAATGGTTTGTGGCGATCTGAAGATTCAAGTCGTTTCCTATCAAATAACATTATAGATAAAAGGTGGTGATGGGCTCGTTGCTGCGCGTCATTTAGTACATTACGGTTACAAGCCATCCGTCTATTACCCAAAAGAAGGCAAGAACGAACTATACCAGGTATGTGGAGCGTACTTATCGCCTGAGAGATAGACGATAGAAAGCTAAGAAGTAAACAGCGTCTCAAAACCCAACTTCAAAACCTCGACGTCCCCTTCGTCTCAGACTTTACAGAAGCCCTCAAATTTGCCGACCTAGTAGTCGACGGCATTTTCGGCTTCTCCTTCCAAAAGCCTCTCAGGGAGCCTTTCCCATCCATCATAAGTCAAATGGAAGAAACAAAGGTACCTGTCCTAAGTATTGACGCTCCCAGCTCATGGGACATCCAGGAAGGCCCGCCAAAGGAAGGGCCTGGCGCGAAGTTTATGCCTGGTGCATTGATTAGTCTTACTGCGCCCAAACCGTGTGTGAAATGGTATCGAGGGAGACATTTTGTTGGAGGCAGGTTTTTGACGAGGGCGATTGCCGAGAAATATGATATTGATATTCCGGATTATTCGGGTGTGGATCAAATTATTGAGGTTGGCGTTAATGCTGACGAGAAGCTTTGAATACGAGTTGGGAAGTTGCCAAGGATTTGTCTATACATCCACATATAGAAGGCATCAATGATGGAGTAACCGGATATCCATTGATGCTGGCTTAATGAACTATCTATGGCTTTTAATTACAAGCAGAATTGGTCTAGCGACTTTACAACAGTCGATAAACTATCGCAAAGCATCGCGGATCTCTCCGATAACACCCTTCACACGAGGTTCACGGCCAGCACTAGAACTTGATACCTTGCTCAATATCTTCTCAAGCTCATAGATATCCTTTGCGGCACTCCTCACTTCCTCACCAGATGCGATGATAAGGGTTCCCAGCGCCACTAAGCCACGATATATCGCCTCCGAGTCTTTCTCGATTGCGAAAATCTTTGAGAGCTCCTCAAGTATTTGAAGAGCACCCTCGGCAGATTCTGCACTTTGGGCCCGCCCCTGTACAGTGAAATAGACTGCATAGTTGATGTATAAGGTCGTAGCTGCAATCGTAACATTTCGATTTGAGGGTGCACCAGCTGCTGTGGTAGCTGATGACACCATTCGAAGAATGTCATCAAATTTCGATGCAGCGAGATCACCACCTAAAGGAGTATCAAAGAGGTTTGCAAAGAAGCGGATGGCAAGCATGGCATTATTGACACTGATGGGGCTCTCAAATGTGCCGCTTTGCTGAATTGCGTCGACGATATCCTGTTCCTCAAACCTAATTTGGGCAGTCACAGGGGTCGCTGCCGCTAGAAGTCGTAGTAAGTCGAGCCCAGGAAGTCGATTCGCAGGTGGCCACTTCAGCGCCGCCTTCATAATCAGATGTATACCGGTCTCAATGTCAGCGGGATCTTTGGGGAACGAAGCTGTACTCTCTAGGTAATTGCAAAAGTTCAAAAGCGCAGCCAGTTCGGGCGGATTGTAGGAATATTCCTTGTTTCCAGAAGAAACAAGTTGTTCGTTAATTTCTGTCAACTTCTTCACGATCACTTTGATATTTGCTGTCTTAATAGAGAGGTAACTCTTCTGGGGAAGTACATTTTGGCGTGTTTCTGGTAGCGATGGAGGCTGTGGCGCAGCGGTAGCATCGGCTTCACCTGGTCGATATCGCATTTCTTGGCCCCAGGGATCGGAGCCGGGTGCGGCTTGCTGTGTGTCTGTTGTCTGGCCGATTGTTGCACCTTGCGTATTCTGAGTGATGAAACTTGCGACTTGATCCAGGTACCCAATTGGTAGCTCATTGTCATGTATGAATTTCGTAGCAGCCTCGTACGGATTCTGGGATAAGTTGTAGGGCAGCTTCAAAGGTGGCTTGCCGTCTTCAATGTCCACATCGAACACATAGTCATAATCTTGTCCAAGGTATTCGGTCTTTCGTCCAGAGCTCCCTGCCGAGTCGACAACCGTACCAACAGCGATCCATTCCTGTGTCGCTGATGACCAGGTATGAGCTGTAACGCTGCCGTTGCCCTCTCTGATCATTTGTATCTGACCGTCTTTGGTGCCAGATTTTTGTTTCAAAAATTCTGGTCCTGGTAACTTTTCTTTGTTGATGTTACCTACCTGCTGCTGTGGGATTGCAGACTCCTTCACGGCGGTATCGAATTGTTGGATAACCGTCGGATCGGCCTGCCGACTTATATCTTGGGTGAAGATCCTAGCTACACGATCACTTGCACCTGTGACAATATCTCCTGTTTCCTTACACACAGCAACACTCCACACAGATATCGCAGGATGCGTGATTGTCTGAACACACCGATTTCCTCGCCATATTCTTACAGTCCGATCTTCTCCTGATGTGACGAGTTCACCGGACGGGATCACTGCTATCGAGTAGATGAAGCTTTCGTGACCATGGAGCTCCCCGACAAGGTCTCCGTTGAGAGTAAAAAGCCGTGCGACTCCGTCGTTGCCCGCGGAGGCGAACTGGGCACCGGAAGGATGACCGGCGGGTATTTTGCACAGAGCTCGAACTACGTCACGAGAGTCTTTGATTGTCTTCAACAATTTCCCAGACGTGTTAAAGATTCGTATCATGCGATCAGCACACCCTAAAGAGGTCCGTTAATACATTGCGGCCTGCATTTCGCAAGTTTATACGGCATACCTGTGATGACGACGTTCTTATCATAGGCTAGTACAGCCCATACACTCCCTTGATGGCCATCAAAGACGACATCAGTCTCCCAGTTGCCTATCCGCCACAGCCTAGCCGATGAATCCCAGCTTCCGCTGATGACCCATCCACCTTCAGGGCAGACATCTATTGAGCATACATTGTGACCATGGCCCAATAGCATGGCATCTGCGTTATCTCCCGAAGCTTTCGATGGTTGCCGAGCTTCTATTATTGTATCCTGGCCACCAGAAAAGATGAGGCCTTCTGGATACTCGTTGGTGGGCGGATAGTATGCAACGGCATTGACAAAGGACGATCCATGGGAGGAAATAGTATAATCGTATGTCGGGGGTGGAGAGGATACCTGCTTCCATATACGAACGGTAGCATCTCGAGAGGCTGTTACGATCGATTTGCTATTTGGAAAGGCCACAGCGCGCACCTGTTTTTGTTAATGACCCAACATGGATGTTGATAGACGATGTCGATAAGCTTACATCATCGCTGTGGCCTTCAAGAGAAGCGGATAGCTTGTATTCCGACATACAATATATCTTGTCTTTTAGAAGGCTGGCCAAGAGAGGTTTGGAGAAGCTGAGAATGGCAAAGAAAAGTTGCTTGCAAGTGGAAATGATGAAGGAGGGATGTGAATGTTGTTGACAATTGGCTATCAGCAGTGACGGCATGCGGGGAGCTTATCACGTGCACCGTGCGGGACTGGGGAGCTCCATAGCTCGGATTTCTCCAGGAAAAAGACAAAAGCTCCTTCAATTGATATTCTGTAGACAACCCTCAAGAAAAAAACAAGAAGAAAACTCAACGAGACAGTGCTTCCTGCAGGCTATCACAACATATCATAATGGAAGTTCTCCAGAACCCTCCCTCAGCTAGCTCTTTCACACCACTTGCCGAACATCAGTCACGCACCCCTCAATCCTTTTATGGTGGTCCTCCAGTGCTACATTATCAGAGCTCAAGATGCAAAGTTGTCATTCTGGAGAGTGATCTGAGGGCTTCTCCAGCCCTAAATACCCTCCGTGGAGGAGCAGTTGTTGCCAATGGATCGTCGGGAGCTGCCCACGAGCCGCAAGAAGGAAAAGAGATTGCAATCGACGGAGTCGACGTTTTTGTCACATCTGAGTAAGCCGTTCAACGCACCTTTGCGACATTGGATATATCACTGATGAAGCTATAGCAAGTTCCTTCTCTACCGGCCCGAAGCAAGCTCTGGCATCGCCTTACCATACCCAGTCATCTCGCTCCACGCAATCCAACGACTCCGTCTGCCAGATACCCCCGAGGATGAAGCGGAAGTGCAAGGCCTATACATGCAAGTCGCTAATCCTATCCCCGCGGACGGAACGGGTGCCGAGGAAGACGAAGTAGAAGACAGCATCACACTGACCCTTGTCCCTCCATCCGTGACGGAAGCTGCCACTTCCGCACTTGGCTCATATTCAGCGGGTATCGAAACGACCGGTCTCGTAGCAGAGGAAATGGCGGCTGAGCAAGGAAACGCAGAGATCAAACCAGAAGAGACCGCAACACAAGCCCTCTACGCAGCCGTATCCGCCTGCTCAAACTTACACCCGGACCCTGTCTTGCCTGGCGAAGAAGGTGATGAAGAGTACGATGGCAACTATGAAGACTCGACTGAACAGCCATATGTTGGTGGCATATTGCAGGGCGCAGGTTTAATTATACCAGGCGCTTCAGATGGTGGCCTACCACCTCCAGTCGATGGTAGTTCAGGTTGGATAACTGCCGAAAATATGCATGAGTACTTTGATGAGGAGGGTAATTGGATAGCCGATTCGGAGCCCCCAAATCTACCAGGTTTGGGTCCGGGAGCTGGTACTGTGCATGGTCGAAATGATGGGGATCAGATTGAAAATGGTGCTGGAGAAGAAAATGGGGACGAAGAGACAAAATGGCGCAGGACGGACTGATTTTTATTCTGCGATTGTATAGATAGGTGAAATCAACTCGACAGAAACACTCTCTCACCAAATTTAGCATTTTGACAAACATATCAGATTCGATATTGATGTGCTCATAAAGGCATCAGTATTAGTATTCAATGCTACTTTTGATTTCTCGCTTCTTAAAAGGTATCAACCCACGCAAACAAAAAAGAAATGACCAGGCACAATAATAGTGCACAACAATCACAAAAACGCTATATCTACATATATTGGTATCTTGAATTATACTTTACACATTACACATATATCATCCGCTAATGCTTCATTCCTTGAGAAACCCGTCGCGATCGTACAGACTGCCTGGAGTTGCGGCCGCGCTGGCATGACCCCTTACCTTGCTGTTAGGTGTCTGCATCGTTGTGCTTCGTTTGGGCGCAACTTCGTCTGAATTGTCGCTGTTGTCATTTCCACCACCGACTTCAAATGTTATGATGCTGCTGCTCGGTGGTACTTGGCGGATAGTTAGAGGCTTTTGATTCTCAATAATCGCGTCCAAGTTTTCCTCAACCGTGCCTTCGGAGTCAATCCGCTCAAGGACCTTGAACGGAAGATGCTTTTGTCGGACCGTGGGTGACACGACGATGTCGTCTTCGGTGGCATCTTCCCAGATAGTCAGGCTATCGTTACTCATAACCGAGTTGCGATTGCTAGGAGGGGTCCTCCTGTTCCTGTCGCTATGCCGAATGAGGCTGGTGTTTCGGCCCATGCGCCGATATGATTTTGAATCTTCGTCACATGCTTCACTATTCATGCGGCGAAGTAGAGTGATTGACTTCCGAACGTCCTTCGTCGGAGATACGGCCAGAGTTTGTGATCTGTTAACACCTCTTTTGGTGGGAGACTCGCGATCTGGCGATCCGTCGTGGCATATGTCGATAGTCAAAGACGGAGGCTCTGAGTTTTTATGCTGCCGATCCGGTTGACTGCGTGGCCCCTTTGGCGCAGCTCGTCGAGGACTGCCTGTTGAAGCGTTCGCCGGAAAATTGGGCGAAGAGCCTGAGAACTCATCGGAGCGAGGGAGAGACCACAAAGGCTCATGTCTCTCCGGAGAGGGTGTTGTGAGAAGCTGGCTTTCGTCTGAAGGTCTTGAGAATATGTTGTTAGGAATGACTACGCGATTTTCTGACGTGAAAATGTCGTCAGCAGACTCCGTTCCCGAGCGTGCACGCTTTCGAGAAGACCGTGGGCGAGGAATACGAGAGTTCACATCAGGGGAGGATTCGTTGAGATGCGTCACTTCTTTAATGGAGCCTGTAGATCGATGACGACTATGTCTGGGATGTTGCCTTTGTGAAGAATCGGGACGGGACACACTCCCATTTAGTTGTGAAGTTTGAATTGACTGTCTCCGTTGTATTGGCTTGACTAGATCCTTTTCTAGATCCAAAACTTCCTCTGGCTCTTCCGGCATCGGTGAGAACGCAGGACCGCCAAATGTGATGGGTGGGTGTATGGAAATTCGCACGCAGTTCTGCCTTCTGTGGCCCTTTTTCACGCTGTGGGCTGACTTCATAGCTGAAGTCAAAGGGGTTCTTCCAAGACTTTCCCTTGACATTCTTGGACTCGGCGCTTGACTTGACTTGGAACGATCACCCAGACTCTGACTGAATATCAAGTTTTGATCTTCTTTGCTTTGCGAATTCTCATACATGGAGTACCTTTCTCGTCGATGGCTCTGGGAACCAAAATCCTTGCGGGAATACAAGCCTTGTCCTGAATGAAAGTACGCGTTGGGGCTATTGCCTGATAAACTACTCACGGGTCTGCTACCAGCGCGACCTGCCGATGAAGAAGACGATAGGACTGTTTCACTGCGGCGTGGCAATCGACTGGCCCAATCTGGAGGTTGAGGCGAGATTTCTCGTGTAGTCAAACTTCTTCGGGGGGATGGGTCGCCTTTGCCAGATTCCATGGATACTGATGTGAGGTGCGCAGTCGACGATGATAATCTCTGAGATTGTGCTCTTCTCTGCGATGTACAGTCACGAGCCACGCTTCCTCCAATCACAATATCGTAGGGACTGAAAGGTGTGAAAGTAGGACATGGAGGCAAAGAAGGCGAATAGTTGAAGTCATGTTCAACTGACATTGATCTCCGCAGGTTACCATCTAGAATCGAGCTATTCGCGGTTTCGAGGCTTAACGAGGACATGCCCATCAAAGAGTCTTCTCTCGACAACTGATATGACTGTACCACATTCAGCGGTGTTGGTGGCATGGGCATATCCGGCGCACTTCCAGCCGTTTGAGCTGTAATACTCCCGTTGCGTAGCCTTGCATGACTCTGGTCGAAGTAAGTGGGATGACCTCCAGCGACGAAGGAGAGTCTTTGCTCTGATTGAAGAAGTGGCCAGGCAGTAGATCCAGGCCGATTGCTGTACATTTCGAGCTGAAGTATATCATCTCTTTCCCGTTCTGGCGTGTTGCGTGGGGTGATCTCCGTGGGAAGCTCGGAAAAACCTGCGATTGCTGATTTTGGCTCTTTCTCTTTGGCATCAGGATAGACTGGACAGACGATTTTCTGTGGTCCTGGCTGCAGATTGGGTAACGGTTCCATTCGAATAGGCTTTTGGTTACTTCGTCCTATCGATAGGCTTTTGGATAGAGATTTTGAGATTGACCGCCGTATGGATTTGGACTTTTCCTTCTTTAGAGGGGGCGGAGACATTCTCGATTGAGACGGTGGTCTTTGAAATGTCTCCTGGGACCCCAGTTGTGCCCATTCGTGGCGTGTTCCGTACGGATAGGTTGGTAAGGGTGAGGTGAGGGGAGAGTCTGTCACGAAGCTGCTACAAGCTTGTTCTTGCTGTGAGGCGCCATTATGAGCTTGCGCTACTGCCAACGACAGACGGTCTTTTCGCGTCCTCCACCAAACTGCTACCCCGAGGATTGCGCCGACGATCAGCAAGGCCGAGCATCCCACCGACACCGCGATCACGACCGACAGACTGAGCATTGTCGAAGCTTTGAACGATCTCTGGATCTGAGGTGGACTTGTAGTATCAGATCATCAAACAATGAGCGCAGGTAGCACTCCAGTGGCGGTGCATCGGTATCAGGGGATACGTCCTCTTGCATGCAAACGTATAGACAAGAGGACAGCATGGGTGAAGCAAACAAGACATGGACAAATTGACGATGATACTCAGCACGTAGTCGCCGGAGCGTTACTCAATGTTTTGGGACGGGTAACCTGTAGCTATGGTTGTGGAATGCTGAGTAGCCAAGTTGTCAACACGCGAAGAATGTGCTTATGCTTGCTGGTATAAGAGTACGAACGTATTTCCTGCCAACCGTAGATGGTTTGAAGGGCGATCGTTTTCCAAAGAGGGAACACCTATACCTTAGTCCATATTTGTGTCATGAACCTATACGTAGTCCATGATTCATGCTGGCTGGTGGTTCATGCCCCCCCCTCCCATATTGCAAAGAGCTTTGTTTATGGCTGGAATGTCCCAGCCCACCAAGGCCGGGTAATAGCGAGCTTTGACCGGGACATCATAGGTGATTATATAAGAGCAGACTCAGCGAGAACGTATGCATCGTGTCGTTACGGTGCCCCTTCTCATAGGTCGGACGTTGAGGTTGTGAAGTCGTTCGGAAAGAGGTTTTACTTTGAGTTGGCCGAGGAGGAAAGAACCTTGGAAGGGATGACACGACATTTTAGCTGCCCACACGTGATACCTTTATACATTCGAGCATTCAGTGTACCAAAGGGCCATACTTGACAGGGTGCTATCAAGGCCTTGCCATTATACTCTGCGCTTACGAGGCCACCTCGCATTATATTTCAGATCGGATCAAGGAGCGTAATGAACTCTTAATAAAAAGTCGATAAAAATCGACTTGGTCGGGTATACTCACACATGCAGTCAAATTCTAAGAAGTATTCATTTTCGCCTCTTACTGGTTAGTTGTTACATTGTATCAAGTGCAATGAAAGGCTACTGATCATGGTGTTGCCATGCCTTCCTAAATAGGAAACTCTTCGAACATGCTCGATTAGGGCTGACCAAAGGGGGAGCGACACTCAGCTGATCACACAACACCCGAGATTTCTTACCAAAGGTAAAATAGTGAGAAATTCATATGTTTCTTGCAACTGTGTAGTCTTGCCCTCGGTAGGAGGTTCACATCTTGCAGATCTACTCATGTAATAATATGGCCTTACATGGTCTACTCGCGCACTGACATGGATCAACCATTGATAGCAGAAAGAATGTCATCGAATCCCGGATACGACTTTCTGTCTCGTAGCTGACTTGAGCGACGGCGTAAATATGAAAATCCAAATATCCGACAATTTGTCAACTTCAAGCCGTGGTCTGACATCAACGCCATGGAGTTGTTGAACAAGTCGAGTCCTGACGAAAGAGAGTCTGCATGGGGCTTTTGCTTTGTCTAAAATTGCCCACCTGAAATCGAGAATTTCTCCACTTGCAACCCCTCATCATGTCATAGCCCGAAACCCTTACGAAGCAAATCAGCATCATGTTGCGAATCATGTAAAGAGAAATGGAGTGCGACGAGTCTTTGCTTTACACATCTGGCATGAGTGTGCTTCTCCCCAGCAGAATTGAGCGTTGCACGCTTCTGGCGTCAAATGACTTCTAACTTATCCTTTCCGCCTCCTCGTATTTGTGTACTTAGTAGTATTGGAGAGTCTAGATGTACTTTGAAAAGTAAATGCGGGAAAAAAAGGGAGAAAGGGAAAGAAAAGAAAAGAGACATCCTGCAATCTCTCACCGGTCTAGTGAGTGGCTAAAAAAAAGGCTGGATTCCTGACCTTACTGTTCAAATGGAGCACATGACCGATCGTTGGGACGTTAGTGTGGGATGAGATGGCGGCGTTGTGATAGCTGTCAATGGCTTCATGCAGCTTACTAGATAGCGCGGGTTCAGGTATCTGAGCATTATCGGTGTAATTAGCTATGTACTCCAGACTTCCATTGGATAATAGCAGATGGTCATCGGGAGTGATACGTTGGATCATGGCTGTGTTCGACGAAAAGACAAATCGCGGGGTGAGCGTAGTGGAAGAAACTCTCCCACGAAGATTGGACAAACATCAAAACTTGAGCAGCAACATCAAATCAACAACACTACCGCGGTCCAGCCGACGGGATATCGTCACTTGTCAGGAACGGTCGCTTTTCAGTTTGCCCCCGATGATGTTATTGTGGCACCGGGGAATCCTCTTGATGGCTTCTCAAGGGGCCATCTCAAACCCTTTTCTTTGGAGAATCCATAATCAGCAAGTGTATTGTTTGGCCAGTCTGTGAGAAAAGACCCCCGCCAATACCCACTTGTACCGCCGCTGGTGGAAGCTCCAGCGCCATGCTGCTCGACGTTGTTGATCACCGCTGGTTGCCCCTCCACCATCCATTAGATCAAAGCCGGTAATAAATCCTCGAAGTCCCCCCTCCTTGACAGCTGTCCTCCAGTTTCTTTTTTGCAAAGATTCGATTGTCTGTGTGTATTCTTCATATATCCCCCTTTTGTATACTTCATTCTTAGTTCTCCTTGTAATATCCTACATTTCAGTACACAATGGCCGGCTCTCCTCTCGACCAGAATGCTGTCTTCGTGCACGACAACAGTGTGCCTCCTGTACATAACAGTTTGTTCTCTCTTTTCTCGCTAAAGGGAAAGACTGCTATCGTCACTGGTGGTGGTGCCGGCATCGGTCTTTCCGTCGCCCAAGGTCTCGCAGAAGCCGGTGCCAACATTGCTTTGTTCTATAACACGAACGAGAAGGCGCCCGAGCGTGCTGCCGAGATCGAGAAGCAGTATGGCGTGAAGGGTAGGACTGCTTCTTTTGATCCGTCAATTTGCTGTCTTGCTAAATAGTTCTTGTTATAGCCAAGGCATACCAAGCCGATCTGCGTGACGAAAAGAAGGCTGAGGCCACCATCAACGAGGCCGTCAAGGATTTCAATGGCCGTCTTGACGTTTTCATCGCCAATGCCGGTATCCCATGGACCAAGGGTGCCACTGTTGACGGTCCCACCCAGCACTACCTCGATGTTGTTCAGACCGATCTCGACGCTACCTGGTATTGCGCTCGTGCTGCTGCTGCCCACTGGCGACGACAGAAGGAGGAGGGCACTGACTTGAACGGTAACAAGCTCGAGAACTTCACCTATGGAAGCTTTGTCGCTACCGCCTCCATGAGCGGTCACATTGTCAACATCCCTCAACTCCAGGCCCCTTACAACGCCGCGAAAGCTGGTGTCCGACACCTTGGTGAGAAATTCTGCCCCACTTCGTTACGAAGCGTCAGATCTCCCGACTAATGACTGATATAGTCAAGTCTCTGTCCGTTGAGTGGCCCAAGTTCGCTCGTGCCAACACCATTTCTCCCGGATACATTGCCACCGAGATCTCCAACTTCATCCCTCAAGAGACTCACGATCTCTGGAAATCCAAGATCCCTATGGGCCGTGAGGGCATGCCTGAGGAACTCAAGGGTGCTTTCTTGTACCTTGCTAGCGATGCCTCCAGCTATACTACTGGAACCGATATCATCGTCGACGGAGGCTACTGTGCCCCTTAGATGCATTCGTGCACAAATACAAACATAAAGAAATGCGACATGATCCAAAAAAAAAACATGGTATGTCTGCGCATAGAATATTTCGAGGTTGATTTTGGTTTCTCTGGGCCATATCAAAAAATTTCTCTTGCGATCATGTCGTGATGATGATGACGATGATGACGATGCGATTTGTTTGTTGTTCTCGGTGATGATTGCTTGAACAATAGACTTTAAAGTATATAGATTGGATCTACTTCTCCAGGATAGAATCAAAAATATACTGAACCGATGACTTTGAGATGAAGAAGACATTCAGACAACTCCGCTCTGTACTACCTCTGCCTCAAATGACGTCACGAGAGGCTCAGCCATGAGTAACCGCGATCAAGAGAGCTCTCTCAGAGCATGGAGCCTGTCGAGAGCTATGCACAGTAGATATACGAAAGAAGAAGAATACCTGAAGATATTCGGTGAAAGTCCTGTGACCTCGGGTGAATGACCCGGGGGGGAGGGAGACTGCCCGGTCACGGGGACCCTCATGCTCCTTCCCCTCGTCGCCCACTGACCTTGGAGAATCAGTCCTGGTGACTACTCGTCTCCTCTCGTCTCCTCTTCTGCTCCATCGCCAATCGCTCTCTTCCCACTGCACGTCGCTTGAAATATCTGCAATTATGGCCAGTCCGACTCGGAATTCTTCTCCAAGGCCGTTCCTAGATCTGCCGACAGGATCTTGTTCCTGTCAGCGGTGTCTCTTTCGTTAATGGCCCCGTCACTTGATATCAGGAGGCCAAACGTGATACAGTCAGCCAGCTTTGTGGTGAGAATCAGGTTGCTTGATCAATGATTTATAGACATATACATACTCCAACCTGTGTCCTTGACTCTGTCCCTCCCTCTCTCTGTTAATTCATCTTTCCCGCCACGTATAGATCTGATTAGTTTGACTTCGAAATTCAAGCGCTGATATCATGCCTACCAACACTCGATCTGGTAATACTCTGGCTGCTTTGGACTCGAATATAGAATCACGCACGAGACTACCAACACTCGAAATTCTGGTGGGTACCTAGCAGGCTGTTTGGTGCCTAGATATTGTCACCGCTCGAGTCTGAATCACTCCGTTCGTCTATTCGCATTCGTCGCACCACAGCCATCTTCAAACGACCTAAATCCCAATTGTCTATTGTTGTTTGTCATCTTGGCCTGTTATTGACTTTGTTCACCGAGCCATTGACTCAGCTACTTTGTTTATTCCCATCTGTCACAAGCATCTTCCTTTGTACACTTACATATCCTCCCAGCAACAAGTTCGACCCGTCCCAAGAAATCAGAAAATACTTGGGTCCTACACCAAATTCGACGCAAATTTTTGGTTCATAGTAAGAGCCTGGAGTGCATTTCTGGAGAACGCCCTACTCAATGATTCAGGAAACTATCGCTCGCAAGCGATCCTCTGGGTCGTCTTCAAGGCTCAAGAAGTTACAACGACTGAGAATCAACCCTCCAAAGCCACCACGGCTGATTATTCACCCACCAAAACTACCTCAACAGAAGCAAACCAAGTTAAAAATGGTACTGCGGCCCCCAAAGTCGCCTTCACTCCAGGTATATCCAACCCCTTCTACTTGGCAGATGGTATCACTCCTTGGAAATGCTGAAGATGCATCGTATGACTATGGAGACATCTGCAAAGTGCAAGCTATTATGAAGATCTTCAATGGCACGTCAAGCGCTACCAGGAAGGTTGAGACGAACGCGCAGAAGCTCAACAAGGCTCCACTGCCTAGCCATGTTACCACGGCTGAAACGGATGCTATGACTGAAAACATGAGAGCCAAAGTAGAGATGGTGAGCCCTATGTAGTCGATGAGTCCTGAACTAATAGCTGACTAAAAATACAGAATGATGTATTGCAAGAAGCCCTCAATTGCCATCATTGCGAGAAGACAGTGCGCCTCAAACCCGAAACCATGCAGTCAGATATCCTACATGGAATTTACCGCAGCTCTGAAGATCCACCGTTCCTTCTCAGTAAACCCTCTGATGAAGACGATGTGGCTCCAGACGAGATGCCCCAGACAGTAAGGGAACCAGGCTATTTGCATTTGGCCACATCAGCCCAGCAGGAACAGTATCTTCTGCTGGTCGAGCACATGATTGCCCGCAATCGTGAGAGGAAGGTCTTTCAAAATATGCGAGAGGAAGTAGATCAAGGCTACGAATCTGAATTCGCTTTCTACTGCGTGGACTACCATATTAACCAACATTTCATCCATAGACGCAGTATTTTGAACTACTGCCGAACAAACGAAGAAATGGATGAGCTTCTATCATGGAAGAAAGAACTGGCAAAATGGGCTGCACAATACAATGCCCAGATTGTAAGCCAAACAAAAGAGACGCAGGACGAGATTGAGTCTACCGTAACCACATTCAGCACGACTGCTCCAATTCAGCTTGCTCGAAAAGCAAAACCTGGAATATTCGACCCATTCTTAACACCAAGTACTTTCTCAAACGAAGAGTCGTCATCATCTCGAAATTCCTCCATCTTCTCATCGTCAATGGGGCCTTCATCCCCTTCGACGGCAGCCTCATCACCACCAAAAGCTGGCTCATTCCCAAACGCACCACCAGTCACTGTCCCCTGGTTTAAGGAGCAAGCCGCCTTCTCAAACCAAATCAGCCTACACCGCCACTTGACTAATCCGCACGAAAGGGCAATACGGGTTTTGAAATTCCGTGAACGGTATCAGAAGACGATGAAAAAGCGCGCCGAACAACGCCGCGATGGCCTCATTATCGCCAATTATGAAGCGGCATTCGCGCTACAAAAGTGGCAGCGCGGGAGAGGAGGACCACTCGCTATGCAACGACAGAGGAGTGTTGGAGAGTTGTTGAAAGAATACAACCGATGACTTTCTTCCTTGCAGATACCACCTTGTTATTTTGTTTGTTTTCTGCGGCAGACAGTTCCTTTGATTTTGTCATGATCCACGGAGTTGGGAATTGAAGGCATACAAGATACCCATTAAAACTTTTTACAAATCATTCAGGATGATTTATGTGATTACAATATGGAGTTTATGGCTGCGATCCTCAATCTGATCATTGAATTTTTGTCCGTTGGAGTAATGGCTGGTAATGGAAACCTTATGCATGTCACGCGTTTCATTCAACTACAGAATATCCTTAGCAACATGATAAATTCAATTTGCATTTGAGCTATTATGGCTGAGACAGTACGCCTGACATCCCACAAATATGTATAATAGCAAATTGTACCTTAGCAGTAGTGAAAACGTGAACGATGAGGAGTATAATCAATTACAACAAACATAGGAGAATCAAGATAAATAAATGTAAATGAAGGAACGCAAAAGACAAGGGCCAATGAATTTTTGAAACGCGCACTCTTTTCTTTTTGTGTAGTAGTTCGTCTTTTGTACATAAAATACTTGGACAACGGTTGCTTGTAGGGAATGTACATGTAGTCAAGCTGGAGATGTTGTGATAGACCAGCTATACTTGTTATTCGATTATACGACAGAAAGAGAAGATATGTAGTTCTAACTGACTCCACATCAAACGGCATCAGTGCCGGTCATTTCAACATCGACATTCGATGTATTGACAAGAGGTTGCTTAACATCAGAGGCAACCGTCGCTGGGCCGTATTGATGCGCATTATACGATCCGTCCTCTGGCGGATTCTCATGCGACTCGTCGTTTTTTAGATCTGGAAGTTTGCGACCAAGCCGCTCGCACCATGTCTGTGCACTTATCAAAGTCTCATCCACGACTCGATGGACTTGCGACATCATCTCTAGTCCTTCCTGAGCGAGCACAAGAACACGATGTGCGCTAGACGCTTCCTCAGAGCCTGAGCCTGCAGAATCTGGGGATGAGTTGGATGTCGATGCAATCCTGAATCGTTGTGGCAGCGACATGAGATGGCTGCGGACCAGGGTTCCCGCGTTTTCTGGTAGCGCTCCCCCGGTATATTTCGAAACGATATTTACAACTTGCTTGAGTGTGCGCAACACATCTTCTTTAACAGCCTGCATATGCTGTAGCAACAACGCACGATTCTGCGACGAATGCTCGTCCGTCGCATTCTTCGACTTTTCTTCCTCCCATTTCTCCAGCATACTCTTCAAAGCTAGGACAGCCGAGTTGAGTCGGCCATTTGCCCACTTGAGCCACTTGAGGCAATATGTCAATCGACGCAAGGACTCTTCGCTCATTGCTACACCGAGTCCAGACGTCGAAATCATGAGACGTTTCTGCCATGTCTTGTTCTGCTCTGAAGTATTCGACGACTGATCATGTTGCTGGACCTCTTCATAATTGGGAGACTTCTGATCGTCATAAGGGGGAAGAGTCTCCGAATAAGACGTCTCCGACATCGAGCGGTTGCGGACCATGTCGCCCGATGGGGGCAGAGCCTTTTCAATATCTATGTTTTCGTCTACCTCAGTAGAAATCTGGTCTGTCTTTCGCCGCTTGCTCCGATCGGCTGTTGATTCGTTTGTGTCCCGGCGCTGAAGCGCCCATCGCAGACCTCCCTCTACGCCGGTTTTACGACTGACGCTGCCAACTGTATTTGCAACTGGTGAGCCGATGTTGCGCTCAAGAAACTCAGCGCCGTACTTGAATCGTGACGAATACGATTTGGAAGAAGTATATGCGGACATGGACCCGTTGATAGCAGAAGATATAAAAGGATGCGTAGAAGTCAGGAGAGATATCAAAGGCTCAGCCTGAGTTTGTTCAGATTGAGTAGTGGGAAATGAATTCTGTCGAGAGTGCGACTGCGATGGGGCGGTAGCATGAGGAGGAGTGTAAGTGAAATCTTTTGGCCACAAATGACAAGAGCGAATTAGCCATTGGCTCTTTTGGGTCGGCAAGCGTATTTTCGATCTGCATGGAGAAGGTAGCGTAACTCACCTGAACGAAGGCCCTCGAGCGCCTGCGCGGCCTCAATGTCGTCCATGGACAGTACACTGGTTGCTCGTCGAGCACGATCGTCAACACCGTTACTATCGACGTCCATCATTGTATGAAAACGAGTTCACGATAAGTTATGAAAGGGAGATTTGCGTCGACGGAGAATAGAAGACCAGTTGATGCGTGCGTTGAGCGTCGAGCGTCGAACGTCGAGCCCTTCCCGCGGTGCTAGTCTTCGTCGATGTCCGTTCGGTTGGTAGGTTTGTCACTTGATGCCACCGATTTGTGCCCGTTGGGGTAGAAGCATGTGCTTGAGCCTGTGATAATCACAGAGAAAGAACTGCTGATAAATGGCGATACTATTTGCCGGTCTAACAAGCTCTCGTTGGTTAGCGGTCGTCGGCGTTTCACCCGAACACACTAAAACCGATGATGGTAAAGCTGCGAAAAAGTGGGAAAGATAGTTGACTGTGACTATTGGATTCCGATCTGGCTGATGCTTCAAATGAGATTGGGTGCCGTGCCTCTCTGAGCACGGTGAAATGATGGATTCAGCCGGAGTATTGGCCGTGAGTAACGTTCGTTCGTCGCTGCTGACTGGGGGTATTGGCTGGAGGGGGATATTTCGATGGATGGTGTTGGGGCAGGCCGACTCTTGTCAGTCATTTGGCACGTGAAGATGAGTGAGCCAGAGGCAAAAACCACCGTCTCCAAGAAGGCCGGGACGTGGCGATAAGCCAGGTAGCGTGGATTGGAGTCCTTCAAATCGAGCTTTCGCATGTGATATGCTTAAAGTTACGGGTCATCTTTTCCGTGCACGCGCACTCGTCAAAAGTCAAACTCGTCGCACCAAGCGCCGTGGATCCACCAATGAGATCATGGCTTGACTTTCTGACTGGGCAATCTGTCTGTCCTGTCACACTTCTACATGGTAGATACATAGTAGTAATCTATTTTCATACCCTATCCTACAGGTTCGGTGATTCATACACCGAAGACAATCCAGAGAAGACGTACCTTGTGCAATCAGCGATGGCTAATGAGCCTTGAGGGACACCGTCAAAGTCACATGTTGCTGGACTAATCTCGATTAAACCGAAAATCATGTGAATTGCCGATCTTGCCCGACCTGTCTAGCCCTAACTGCCTTAGCCCTGAGGCCTTACATAGTAGAACTACGAATTAAAGAAAACTGCGCTAATCGAATAGAGTAATTTCACATGTCAGGTTCCTTGATTAGGCAGGTGTTCATGAATCATGAATACGGATGATAGACATGGAGGCAATTTACACTCATGGGTTCATGGTTTCCTGCAGATTTTGAATACATATAAGCCAAGTTGGTAAAACGCAGTGAATTTCAAATCCTTTGGTCATATCGTAACATTCATGCTAACGTCAACATGTCGTATCTAACATGCTGTATCACCAGAAGCTCGTAGCTCTCGAACGTACAGGCATGACATCAGATGCATCCAAAATCGGGCGTGGAAAAATCGCCATAAATGACCAGAAATTTCTTCCGGCATGCACGAATTTTCAATTTACTTATCAATGAAGCGGATTGAGATTTTCTCAACCAGAAGACTTGTGACTCAATGGAGAGACTGATACACCCTATCGATCTCGTCCAGAGCGTCGATCACAGACTCACGGTCGAAATCTTCAGAGTCGTCCTCCTGGCTCTCGACGAGCCTCTCCAAGCCTTCGTTCGCGAATTCGTCGGCTTCTGCGCCCGCCAGCCGACGGGCAACGCTACCGTTAACTTTCATGCTGACATACACCTGATCGCGGATCAGGCGAGCCGGTTCCTTGCCAATCTTAATCCAGCATAAAGTTTCTCCGGCTGCATAAAGTGGAAAAGCAGATCGCCAAAAGAAGTAGTATGCGCCTGAGGCTAACAGCATTCGCCATTCATAATCGCTGTTTTGCCACGTGTGTACGAGGGGGTGACAAATATCCGGTGGTTGTATACTGTTCAGCAGTTCAGCAGCAAGCTGAATCTTAAACCCTGTCGAAGGTCCTTGTTTTTCAAAAGAGTGACATCCATCGGTCCATTTATGATGAGCTTCAACGATCTGTGTCTCTATACTCTTCAGTACTTCATACAAGGCAGGTCCTTTCGCGAGTGCTGTATTATTGTGCCCATTTGCTCCAAGATCCTCCTGTTTCTCACGCTCCGCTCGTGCAACTGTAGTTTGCCAGGAACGAATAAGGCTCTCGTCTCGTGTGCCTAGTGCTTCCCCAAATCTCTGTTCAAATTTCGTCAGAGCCTCTTCCCTTTTGTGAAAAGCAACTTCAAATCGCAAAAAGTCGTTGATGTTGTCCTGCTTCCCTTTCTTTGCATCCAAATTTTTGTATGCAGGTACTTTTCTCTCCAGTGGGCTGATGCTTCTGCGATATTTGGACCATTGTTCTTCTGTGAGTTGAAGACCCGACTTTTTACTGTCGACGAGGTGACTGAGGAGGGTTGCCAATTCAAGCGATAACGGCGAACTGATTCCCTCCCTTTCGTCATATGCAAGTTTCTCATGTTCGAGGGTACATCGCCCGAGATTTGACATAGCCAGGTTGAACTTGAAGGCGTTTCGTAGCAGATCTTCGACAGAGCCTACGGTGCTCATTGGCCGAGCATGCTTCACTAGACCAAAATGGTCTGGTCCAGGCTCCTCGGGGGGTGGAATGGTATTGGTAAAAGTCTCTACGATACCTTGATCCCAGCAGATCCATGGGCGGTCCCCGTCGTAATCTCCACCCGATAAAAGGCTCGCGAGTGGAGTTGTGCCTCTGGTTGAAAAGACAATAACATCTTTGAAATGCCTCAGCTCTGACTTCCAGACTGCTTTTCTTCTTTGTATGTCCCAAGGACAATGAGCTGGTGTTCGTCCCACAAGGACATCCATACCGTCCACCATAGCATCGTCAAAATAAGGGCAGTCCCTCCATTGTCCCGAGAAAGCAAAATGGACTTCATCTTCTGCGAGTACTCCATACGGATCAGCGATGCAATATGCGTAGGTCGATAAAGGTATAGGAATATGGAGTTCATTGACGTAACGATTCAAAGTGTCATTTAGACATATCCTCATGCGCTTTCGCAGCGGAGGAAAATCGCGTGGCGAGAAACCTGCTTCTAGAAATCGAATAATAGACTCTGTAGTCTGGGACAGCCATTGGTCGATCCTCCGTATAGTCGTGCGGGAGGCTCCATCGTCAGTAGTAGGGCGTATCTTCTGTATCAAAGCACGGGCTAAGGGGATACTGTTCCGTTCCATGACATTTTCGAATTCCTTGTAGACGTCACTTATTGCCTCTCGCGCAATGTTTGCTACACGAGCCTTAATATCCCCACGATTGTTCAGAACTTCGAGAAGTTGTGTATTGAGTTCTGATGATCGAAGAGGTTTCGACCAGCTCGCAACCTCAAACGTGATTTTCTCTTTGTCAACATGACCGAAATAGTCCCGTGGATGCGGCTTTAGCTTCAACTGGGAGTCTGATATCTGAAGCCAAACTCCTTCGTCGTCGCCGCGGTCTCTCTCGACCATCCACAGGCCCTTTGCTCCAGCGATACGTCCTTGGAAGGTGCTGGGCGTGACTCCGTCTATTCCTAGCTCTTCACATATTTTTCGAGCTAGCGGACGCGACATTAGAGCGCACCCATCATTCATGACTGGCTTATCCGCAGGATCACGCAGTTCCAGAAATTGATGTGGCTGAATCACTACTGTCGCCCACGTCTTAGACAGCGCAAGACCGATTCGACTGAACAGCTTGCAGTCTGTCTGGTCGCGATTTTCATCAAGTGGTATATGCCACTGTATCAGCTGGTCTACGGTCATTCGAGTGTGCGATTCGCTAGTCTCGTTGGGCGGCGAAAGAGTAGGAGGAGACAGTTTTGTGGTGAAGTCTGAGCCATTGATAGCGAAGAAGTCTATACGGACTCTTGGTGGCTTGTTGCTTTTGGATTTAGATTTTAGTTTGTATTCGTCCACGTGGAAAGCCTTCCATGTTCGTTTGAGGAGATAATGATTGTTGTTGACCAACCAATCAGTAAGAGTCTCGCGTAGCGATTCTTGATCTTTGAGCCGCAAATGACTTGGTGGCTGTGAAGGAGACGGCATCGTTATGCTTAAGAATCTATCCGATCCAAAGCGACGGTAGAAACGACATGTTCGGTCAATCTTGAGCGGGTTAAGTCGCAATTTAAAGATACCAGATTCATCCTTCTTGCACCAATCGAGGGAGCCACTGAAGATCACGGCTTCTGAGTGCCGGTCGCCTTCGAAACGCCCGATTGCCGCGTTCCAAGCCATTACAGATGGCTTCTCTGGAAGGGTTTTATCCATACGCCCGCCGACATTTCCGAGCCATTGCCAGAAATCGGAGTGTTTTTCGAACGGCTTATCACCAACAAGTATCTGTTTTGAGCTGACGTCCCAAGCTTGTTTGACTCGCACCAGCTCATACCTGGCCCGTAGAGGTACCTTTTCAGAGAAACATTCCTTATCTTCCGAAAAGGGGCCATTTCGGACTAGTTCCTTCACAATCTCCTGCTCTATGAAATGCGCTCTCTGTTCGGTCATGAGAGACATAGAAGCCTTTTTCTCTACGGACTTGAGCATTATACTAAATTCTTCGCTCATCATGAGTCCGTCCATAGATTCAGGTTGCGTAGCGGTCTCGTCGCATGGTTCGGTGACTGTCGTTTCAAAAGACTCTCCTAGGGAGCGTGGTGCTTCTGAACGATCAAATACAGACTCGCTCGCTGTGGTTGCAAAACTGACGTCTGGGCTAGTACTTGGTCCAGGCAACTCCAATGATGAGGTGTCGTTGTGCGGGAGAAGTCCTGGGGGTTTCCTCGCAGGTGGGCGATCCGGTTGAGACGACTTCGTAATGAACATATGGTCTGTAATTTTTGATTGTCTTTTCTTTAAAGTCCTAGATTCCCGAACCTCCCCCTTCAGTTTGTCAGCTCCATCCGACGTACCCGCATTCAAGGTGAGCTCATTCCTCATAGGGTCACCATATTCATCCAGGTTGCCCAAAGACGGATATTGCCCTTCGGAAGGCAGAACTGGGGAGCTAGGAGCCGTAGAAAATACCTCTTGATCATTGCTAGCCTTTCTTTTGGCTTGCGGCGCTGTTATCATCGGGGACTCTTGGTGGAGGTTGTTAACGCTGGCTCGAGGTGGCCCATCGGCTAGATCGCGAGGGCGAGGCGATGAGTGTGAGCCTTTCAATGGGTTCACGCCTCCATTTACAATCCACGTCTCGGAATGGAGGAATCCCCATAGTGTGTCCACTCTTTTCAGCCGTTCATCAGCTGGAACCTGAATGCGATATTTGTCATTGGTTCGGACAAAGTCTTCTCTGGATGGAACAGTTCCGTATTCTTGATTCGGCTTATGCACCCATCGTTTGCTTTCCCTCATTCGCGAGCGAATATGCTCGCGAAAATCGCTAAGAGCACGGTCATATGCCTCAGGATCCTTCCAGAATAAGAATTTCATCCAACTATAACACTGCTCCTCTTTGGACCGTTCACTGAATGGCCGGGTACTGGGAGACTGCAATCTTGGATTCGGTATACCAAGAGCAAATTCGTTATTCAGGCTGTCAATCTGTCTTTCCAAAACTTCCACATTCTTGCCTGACGGGGTTCGAGGGAATATTGATGTCATTTTTGCAAACTCCGTAGGTCAGCAGTATCGCTGTGCTTATACGTGCTAATCGAGCAATGCATGTAACTCAATTACATGCAAGCAGAACTCAGTACTAGCATCGTAGCAACGGTCGAGATGATTATTGAGTGTTGTCAAGTTTATAACAGTCCCTTCGCAGCCTTGTCGGCATCAGGCGAAATCGGCGCAGTAGCTGTCAATCTGCAAATGAGCCTTGAGAGAGAGGGGTTGATGTCGAGACGAAACACGGATGAGTTGAATCAATTGCATTTCTTGTGGGGGCTGTGTTATGCAATTGGCCGCCAGTCGCATGTACTTGGTATATGACGAAGACAGAAAAAGCAATTCCTGTGCGAATTTCGAGACCACGTGCATAAAGCTATTGCGAAATGACTCGGACCCAGGAGAGGCACACTGCATTTTCGATACCTTGAAAGCCTGAACAAAACAGAACTTGGTGGCTGGCGTGGTACAATCGCACGAGAACTGGCGCTAAGCCAGTAATTAAGTTGGTGGGGGTCTTATGCCGATGGCTGGGCGAGTAAGATCATGAGAATTGGTGCAGAGCTTTTTTGTTGTTTGAAGACACTGCTCTCATTGTTTTCGAGGTGTTGTGGTCAAGTAGAGAGACAGGAGAGGACTCGATCTATTTGTAGATGGAGGGATGCTTGAGGAAGGAAATAGAAAGCGAGGTCTATGGAGGAAGGGGCACAAGAGGCAGGAACCATGGGATTGAGGGATGGCACCTTCCTTTCGGGACACGGGACACGCGGGTAGGCGAGTTAGTTCCCGCAGCCCCGCCGCACCCATATGCACTAAGTTAGGGCAACCAGTGTCACTTGGCCGTTAAGATTGTCAATTATAAGTTACATGATCAGATAAGCTCCATATCACCGTTCTGCCGCTTGATCTATATTCCGAATCCATGAATCCTTCTTCTGTACCAGTTGACGTCTCCGCCAATGCAGTCATGAGATTTCTCCGTGTCCAAACAGCATACATTCGCCTAGCAATCAATATCTATGACAGCGGCCCATAAATTCTACAACCCAATGATCATAGTGCTACCGCCACACTGATTGTTTCTCCTGTAACCTCTCCCCAAGAGATCTACATAGATTCCAAACACATCTCACAGTAATGATACGCCCTACTGTGAGTCTCATCTGGCGAAAGATTGATGCCGGCCAAGTTGCCTTGTAAAGATACAAGATTAAACTTGAGCCCTTGCCCTCTATTAAAGCTACCAATTCTCTTGCAAGATGACTTTTACTGTTTAGGGGAAGCAGACATGAAATTCGCGGGCAAATTTAGTATTCAGGCTCACTGATGACTGATTCATATGTTTGATATTGTCAAGACTGTGGTGATCAATTGTAAATGGTTTATGTTATTAGTTTGTCTATTCAATACTTACTTATGCACTTACATCAGAACTAGATGTGAGATCACAACGCATACAATTTGTTAAATCTAGCCAAAGCACTCTGAACTCCGAAATGAAAGCATCAATGTATAAAAACGAGAAATCCCGTGGACACCGACTAAGCCACTTGACCATTGTATACATAATCACGCAAGTACTCGCGCCAGCTGCGGCCGGCTGGAGCCTTGCCATCAAGTGCTTGTGGGTCATTAGTCTTGAGGACATGAGCAACTTCATACTGACCAGATCGCATGGCAATATCTAAAGGCGTCTCCCCTGCATCATTCTGCGCAGTGGGATTGGCGTTGGCCGCGACGAGAATCTTCACGCCTTCAAGAAGCTTAGCGACGTACTTCTTGCTGGAGTCTCCAGTCAGATCAGCCAGCAGCAGATGTAGCGCAGTATCTTTACGTCGTGTTATGGTTGAGACATCGGCACCATTCTCAACCACCACTCGTAGCATTTTAACCGATGTGATATATGCTGCGTGATGGATAGGTCGCATTAGGTTGCAATCGACAGCCTCAATGTTGCACCCTGCGTTGACCAGCAATGATGCGATCTCGGCGTGATCCCAGCTGCAGGCGACGTGTAAGGCAGTCATGCCATTTGCGAGGGCAATGTCCGCAGCTGCACCGCGTGCAAGTAAAGCCAGCACATTCTCTGTACTGCCGATCTTCACAGCTTTCATCAGCGGCGTCTTACCACCCTTGTTCTGCTGATTGATATTGGTCAGCTGGAAGCCGAGGTCGAACATGAAAGGTAGAACCTCAGGATCCTCATTCCTAGCCGCGAAATGAAGTAGGCTGTTACCCGCCTCGTCGATCTCATGGATATCGGCCCCCATCCTGAACGCGCGCTGAATAGTGTCCATCTTGCAGACTTGACAAATGGCTTGGACGGCACCTTTCTCCATGAGATTGACACCATGGTCCAGCAACAGATGCACCAGCTCATCTTGAGCCATACTAGCAGCGGTATACAAAGGGGTGAATATAGTCGAAAGGAAATCTGCTTTATGGGGGTCGGACCCGTGTTCCAAGAGCAATTTGGACATCTCCACTGCACAAGGGCAGGAAGCTGCCAAAGTCAAAGGACGGTTACCAGTGATGTTGAACGTGTTAGCGCTGATACCATGTTTTAGAAAAGATTTGACAGCGTGCAGCCGACCGCCGGAAATTGCTTGGGTGAACTTTGATCGATCACCTATATTGGTGGAGTTCAGTACTTCCTCCCATAAATCATAACGTGATGCATCACCTGTCTCGGTAAGGTACATCTTGAATTCTTCCTGTGTCGGCTCAGCTACCTTCAATGCCAATTGGTGACACTCATCCTTGAGGATTTCCCAGTTCTTCGGTGTCAACGCTGCAAAACGACAGAAATCTGCAGGGCATTTGTAGTCCTCCAAACAGCAAGCGATCTTGCGAATGAGGTCTTCTGGAAGACGCGCAAACTGACCTCTTACAGAAGCATCGACTGAGTCATCGGAATAGATTTCTGACGACTGATCGTCTTTGACGATTTTACGTGCTTTGACGCGAATTGGGAGCGTGATCTCAATACCAGAGCCAGACATTTTGAAGCAGAGAACGGTACTTATGCAAAATTGAGGTGATTGTGAAATAAGAGTCGAAAGGGGGATTTTCAATAAAAGAAAGATTGAATTTTTCGGACTTGTTCCTGTCAGGATGATGCAAGACTATTGATCGTTGGATAATATGTTCTCTATGTTAGAAAGGCTCTATATATATTCCAGCATCTCAACAGCGGAGCTCAACTTATGTAGGAACAGAGAAGCGAAAATGACTAAAACATGGGTTTCTGAAGTGAGTCGTGATGCAAATTGAAAGATGCTGTGTCCTGAATAAAGGATAATGTTCTTTCATCACGACTCGAATTGTGAAAACTCGATAAAACGACGGCCGAACCCGAGTGGTTGTGAGACCTACATTCAGAGGAAGCTTCAAGTGAAGTGGTTCTAACTTGCATAAAGAACGGCATTGTCGCAGGCATCCTTGGAAGTTTTCTTTGACTGGACCTCCCTACTCCTGACGAAATACCCCGGCAAATTTGACGACGACCGAGCATTGAACAGTATGCAACAAGTAGGCAAGATCCATGAAACATATGCGACATCTTAAAACAATAGTCGATCCTTGCTCTGGCTCAGGAGAACATCTCGGCACTTCGCTACCAAAGGCAAGTATGATGTGAACGCTTTTTTGTTGAGGGCTGGCTTGCTACATTTCAAAATTAGGGCTAGGGTAACAGTAAATCACGCCACCTTCGGCGTTTGCAGCGGTAGGACTGGATAATGAGCATGGCTGCCTCAGGACTTCAAAGTGAAAAGAAACCCTAACTGGGAGGCCCAAGACGGGATAGTTTAACCCTTTTAGGAAAGAGTCTGTCACCCCCAGTTTTTGCCCTCTTGGGACAATCCGTCCAGTCGTTTTGCTTTCTCTGTTTGGCGCTTGAATTGCTTTGACTGAATGTGGTGTGGCCAATAGATGCAATATATTTCATTTGCGCTGATAAGACTTGGAAATATGTAATTGATAGGACATCGATATGTGATTAAGTAAGGCTTGCCGCTCACCACACATTAGATATTGCGGGGAAGTCGAGTCTGTTCAGCATTTGTGGTTTCTCATGGTTTCGTATGTAGTTCTTAGACATGTTATATGATGCTTTTATCTATATGAGTGAAGACAGAAGGGAGAGCTGGCTACCCTAATATCGAAGCGGACCTTAATAGGCAAGTCATACAACATAAAGTGATCTCTTATCAATCTAAAGCTTGACATCATACAATACTTGCTTATCTTCAGCCCACTCAACCTCGATCCAACTGCATCTCGTCACCAAACATGGTAAGTAATATATTTCGCTAGTAATAATCGATCGACCTATGGATGGGTTTCCCCTTCCCTAATATCTGACCCAAACGAACGCAAAAGTATACGGGCGGTCAAAGTGACGGAAAACAGCGCCTTTGCCTGAGCAGCTATCAGTTATTAGATCTTGCCTTGATCTACAAGCACAGAGGCCAGCAGCGCTACGCCTTGCGGTAGTAACCTCGGGGATCTTAGTTACTTTTTTGCATATTTCATCCCATGCTCCTCGGTTCTTCACTCTCGATATCACTTCTATCAGATCCATTGGTTTGTTCTTGTAAATAAACCCCCGCCTTACCTTACCTTCTTACTCGTACCAATTTGTCTGTTACATGCATGTACTCTTCCGCTCCCTTGTTTTGATATAGATACCTACACCCTACTTGTACCTTTCGTTGTGCTCAAGGGCTATAATCCCGGCAGGATTCGGCTTCTTCTAACAATGACTTTCCAAATATTGAACTTCCAATGGCTCGTTGGCCTGGCTCTGTTGGGCACAACGGTGATATACATCGCCTTGACCAGATCAAGAGGAGGGCGTGCCCGCAAAGCATCAACGTCAAAGACGCCACCACGCTCACTGTCACCCGAGAAACAGGAGGCGTCTTCAATAGCATCAACTACAGATTATAAAGATATTTTGCCCCCTCCACGACGAGGCGCGATGCTCAACATGAAGACCAACAAACCAGAGACAGCATCGACGCAAATTAGTGAAGAATACATGCTCAAGCACATCCTGCCCATGACTCAGAATTACGAAACCGCTGAAGATGGGCTTTACACCTCTATGGGATTTTCTGTCAAGGAGGTCAAGGAGATGGGGGATCTCCCGGACTACTCTGCGCTGAGCGGCGTGCCGTTGCCGAATGCTTACGAGGAATTCAAGATTGAAAAGGCCTTGCCTCGACCATATCGGCCATTTAGGTGGAATTATCATCAAACTATGTGTACGTTCAAAGTGTTCTTACTATCCACAAGGGACTGAGAGAAGAAAGCTAACATTTGATAGCATTGAAAAAACTTGAGACCGATTGGTGGGTTGAACTGGAAAATACGTACAAAGAACGGATCGCCCAACGAAAAGATCTATATAAGAAGCATGGCAAAGATGTGCTAGACTGGATGCCAGGATCTGAGCTTGCATGCAAAGAATTGATGGAGATGGTTCTGCAGTTCATCTGCGCTCGGTACCCTCAGTACTTCTCTATTCGGGACAACCGCATCCTGATCAACAAGATCCTAGAGACAGAGCAGGACATTCGCTCCAAGCAACCATTGGAAATACTCATGGACAACGTCCCTGAAGACTTTGCCATCACTTTGCGAGATGACAAAACTGGATACTACGTCTTTCGTGCTGGCGTGATCTGCTCATCGCTGGGTTGGAATGTCGGTACCAAGATTGGACTTCAATTGCATGAGATTCATAAAATTGTGCCCGACTACAAGGAGAAGATGAAGTTCTCTATGGACAGGTGAGCGCAACGGTTCTGTCCAGATACTTGTTTTCATTCACTAAATCCCATAGATTCTTCACGAAAATGCCAGCAGATAAGCCGATCCAACGCGGCTCGTGGGGCTTGGAAATCGATCAGCCTTTGTACATGCCAGCAGGACATCCGCACGAAAAGCTGAGACTGTCACAAAATCCAGACCTTGCTCTTGAAAATTGTTTCCTTCGCGTTGATTGGCAGACATTGCGACGTCTTCCCATCTCCGGAGCCATCGTGTTCAACTTCAAGGCCTTGTTCACTCCAGTCCATGAGTTCAGAGATGAGCCTAAAGTCCCCGCGTTGATCGCTAAGGTTCTGCGAGGCGGAAAGGAGAACCTCATGAAATACAAGGGCACATGGCATGTAGAGCATGTTATGCTTCCCGCATTGGATAAGTGGAACCAAGAGCAAGAGGATGATGGGATCATTGAAAAAAACTGGGAGGTGACCACATTGGACGAGGATCCCTGGTTCAAAGGTTGGGAAGAGAAGTGGCACCGTCAGCAGGGGTTTTAAGCGTAGCATCAAGATTTGCTGTCTTTATCATGAGATCATCAAGCGTTTTCAGGTCATCCAAGTGAGTAGAATACCGTGTGTGTATGATGTTTGAATGTCTAAATTTCATCCATCATATATTGAAATATGAATACGGATCGTGGCGTTGGCGGATGCTTCGAACTTTGTTTTTTTCGGTCTCAGTCCTCGCGCATGACATCTGAACCGCGATCACTGTCATCATCTTGGCGGCTTTGATAGCTCGCTTCACTCTCTCGGTCTAATTCCTCCAACTCATCGGCTAACGGGCTGGTTCTTTCTTCCAATAAGTCCAGATCCTCCAACATTTGTCGAGACGGCAGCTTCCATAAAGTCGTTGCGCACACTCGATCCTTCGTAAGCAGATCATCAATAAATTGATCCATGTTGGTAAGAACGTAGTTCTCGCGCATCCTTCGCTTCAATTTCCTATAATCCAGCAGTAGCGGCTCCAAGTATTTGTAGATTTCGGCAGCTTCGAAGGTAAGGCGAATGTAAAACGCGGCGAGAGCTCGTAAATACTTAAAATCGCCTCTTCCTTTGATCACTTCTCCGTTGACCTCTGTATCCTCCGGGTTATCCTCGTCGCCGCTTCCAGGGTCGGTGAAATTTAGGTATTCGAGAACGATGTCCTTGTCGGGTGATAGTTGAAGCATCTTGAAAGCCAGACACAAGAAAGGCGTGGGTTTCTGTGACAATCCGTACGTTCCGCCGATTGACGTCAACTCGATTGCACGATCGCAAAGTGTGGCAGCGTTGAGACCGAAACATTGCTCCTTCCAATAGTATGAATCCGTGATGCGATCGCGTACAGCTTTTTCGAACAGGGTGACTGGATTCACGCCGCGGACAAGGGGGCCGGTGTAGCCTCGGTTGTCGAGGAAAGCGCTCGCATCTGCTCTATGGGACGCCATTTGTATTGCATAGAGCCGGATAATTGACTTTTTCGTGATACTTTAGGAGCGAAATGATTTCATCCACCAACATGTTGAGCTTTTTTCGGGAGCTTCAATGTCCTTGAATGGTCTAACCGGGTTGGGCCTAAATCACAGCTCTTATCGATAATCGATCATTTGCGGCCTGAGGCTGTCAAGTGTTTGATAGTTGCACCGGACAACCGTCTCATGTAAACAGATGTCATACATCCTAGGATTTAAGTCAAGATCATGATTTGCATGTGCACGGTCTAGACTTATACACTTCGAAAGCAACTCATGTCATTCACATTTCTGTTGAGAATCTACCTCACCGTCCGAATCACTTCACCCCGCCGCAACAGCAGAGTTCATTTGTCTGGGTCTTGCATCCCGCAAATGCCACAGTCAACATGGTCCTCTTATCCTCCTCCACAGTCGCAACGCTTTTCATTTCAGTAATCACCATCATATGTACGTTCGGCATATTTATAGCGGGGTACGCGCTACAGCAACATTCGGTACGAAATATAGAACGCGACTTTCGATCACTAGACTCGATGCAAGCAGAATATGAACACATGACATACGATACGAATAAGGAACAATCGATACTCGATCCAGAGACCGGCGAGCTAGAAACATGGAATCAAGGCAATTTCGCATACCTCCAGCTTCTCTCTGATCCAAATCCTGCGAGTATCTGTTCGACAATCGCGCTTTACAAGAAATTGGTCGAAGGCGGCTCGACGATTCAAGATCGCCTATTCATGTACCCGCAAGAATGGGACATGATCATGTCCACGGACCCCATCGTCAACAAAGCGTTGGCATTTCTACGAGAAGCGAGCAAAAGATACAAGTTCTGGCTATTGCCAATCGACATGAATCTCGTCATTGAGCAAGGATACTCACTCACAGACTCAAAACTGCTGCGCATAGGCGAGCTTCAATTCATGGCTTACGATAGCGTCCTATACCTACGAACACCGGGTTTGTTGCTCGATGCACAAGAACTCGACAAAATGATCCTGACGCGCCCTCTGCCAATGAAATACGAACCGAAACGTCAAGAGTCGTATCGAAATGCAGCGTGGATCGGTATGCCTCTGCGCGCCCATGACGAAGCGAAGATACCGCCCGTATATCTTCTATCAGTGAACACCATGCGGAATAGAGTGGAAGCACGCACTCACGTCCCCAATGTGGCCCTGCGAGGATTTGGAGATCTCGCAGCTGGGCCGAATTTTGTGAAGGTCACGGGCAAGGATCCAGCATATGTGTTTTTTGATTGGGATGAGGATGGCCAGATACAGCAGGAAAACAATACGTACTATGAGCGGTGGACGCAGGAAGTTGGTGAAGTTTGTGTGGGTCTTGATTTGAGTCTTTACTAAGATCTCACTCTTCCTTCGACTGTTCTGTGCTGTTTGTTCATGTTACTGGGCTGGCCCTTTTTGCATGGAACGAGATATGATTCCTCTTGGCGTGAATGGTTTCTTCTTGTCGATATATTAATTAGGATATTTGGGTCTTGATGAGGGGTTTTTAAGGATATATTTGAAGTCTGAATTTGTGCTACCTTGAACATTGAACTGTATTATAACTAGCTGATCGACATAGATCAATACTCATATTTGCTATAACGCTCCTTCCAACTCCTCATAGTTAGCACATCTATCTGTCTAAATCGAAATGGGCTGGCCAGTGTAGTATCATGAAGGTAATAAAAACAAGGGCATGCAAGCCATACGCAGATAGATATTGGGCCGTTCTCCAAAACACCAAAACTCGTACGAATAGTTTTACGCACTGATCTCATAGCCGAGTAGCACTTCGGTGGAGTTCCCCTCCCAACCGCGGTTGCCACTGGCAGAAATCAAGTATCGACAAGCCGAATCGATATACAACTGCGATATGACACCTGTACGGTGACCTGGGATGACTAGGAAGGGGACGGGCGAATGTTTGTGAGGTTGGCCCTTGAGGTCGTATAGTCGAAGAATATCATGTGAAGCACTGATGGTCATTAGCATAATCTTAAATTGTTCGAGGGCAACGATAGTCACTTACCAGAGCAGATGTCGTCCATTAGGCATTGCCTTCAGTGCAGTCACTGCACCACCAACTTGCGGTAGTCTGAAGACTCGCTCTGGCTCTCTGAGCCCCTTGTGTAAACTGTACTCTTCAACTGTGCCGTTTCGACGGCCTGCATATATGTAGTTCCCGTCAGGAGACCAACATGCACTCATACACCATGGCGGCACGTTCCTAGGCGTAATTCGTGCAACAGGCTCAGGTTGCCGCCTGTCCCATATTCGTATGGGACCATCGAAGGAAGAAGCCAGGAATGTGTTGTCGGAGGTGATCTGAGCGGTGCCTTCTGACATTTGTGAATCTTCACCATTTGCTATATTTTCCAATGACTCTGAATGTGGTAAGCCATTAAGTGCAGGTTGGGATTTTGGTTCTATCTGCTCATCATTCTGCGCTTCCTCCAATTTGGGAGTGGCAGCATTCTGAGTGCCATTCGACCCAGAAGGTGGTGGCCAACTTTCTGCACCATTCGGCTGAGTGATATTCACTGATTCTTGCTTCACTTCTTCGGAAGGTCGAATGTCCATGTCAAGCGAACCTCCAAACAAGGCATTCTCGCCCACGTTGGCAGCGTCGCCCGATCCTTCACCACTGTCTGCCATATTATTATCACCGTCACCGAAAAGGGAGTCCGCGCCACCAAAGAGAGAGTCTGCCGGGGATGCTGCTGGAGCGTCGTCATCAAGACCGGGCTCACCGTGGCTCGTCGTACCATTGGCTAGAGCAGGAGGCAAATGATTATTAGAAAGAGATTTCTCATATTGTACCTCCTTAGTATCCTGCGGAACAGGCAACGCAGAATCCGGTCTGATCTCTATCGCCGAAATCTGACCGGAACTGATTCCAAACGCGGTTTTAACCTGACCCGTATTCAGATCCCAGTCTAAAACGCGCTTGTCCCAGCTTCCAGACAGAAGACTGCGCTCGTCTGGGGCGATATTGAGCACCGAGACGGCAGATGTGTGACTTTTGAGGAGAGCGATTTCTCTCCCTTCCTCATGACGGACTGTCTGAAGACGGATATTTCCTGACTCCAGACCGGACAATAACCATAATCCTTCGTTCTGGGCTGCAAGCGAGTAAACGGGAGACAAGACATTACCATCCATATTCTCCCAGTAATTCATCAATACACCGGCCTTGACCACGCTGTCAACAAAGGGATGTCGCTGAGCAACGGTCAGCATTAATTTTCCATTTATCGAATCCACCCAGTTGTATTTTCTTATATATCCGTCACTACCACCACTAAAAACCCAGCGCATATCCCCTGTCGAGGTCACGGCATTGATGGATGTACTTTGCGGCGCGGCGGTCGTCGGGACTATATCATAACTCGTCGCCGTCAGACACTCCGGCCGGACAGTGGGACGGTAGGCATGGATGGTATCTACTGGCATGTTTTGATCGTCCTGTTGTGCATCGTTTCCGGGGCCATCGGACGTCTGGCTGTTATTCGAGGGGCTATCGGCGTCCTGATCTTGGTCGAGATCTTGATCAGCATCATTGTCGTTGTCATTGTCGTTCTCGCCTTCGCCTTCGCCTTCGTTGTCGTCGGCGTCTCTCATTTGCTCGTCTTCGTTATCGGAATCATCTTGGGATCCTATAGACCATTTCTCGATTAGTGACTTGCCGTTCCGACTTAATCCACTAGCAAATCACCTATGATGTCGCGATCATCGTCGTCATCTGCGAGCGAAGGCATATTCAGCTAGGTGTATGAGTCGCACGTCCCCCCCGACAACCGTTACTCTTCGTACCAACGGTACCGAATCCCCGCGAGAACCTTGTAGATGAGACGAACTTCTGGCGGTTTCAAGCTCATTCAAAAAGGCTGGGGAAAACGTCGCAACGAAACCGCAGGCGGCGCGGTTGAAACAGTCCTCCCTCAATCAATTGAGAGCTGTTACAAGCATATTTGTACAATATTCCAGCTTTAAACGGTGTATGAGCGAGTGCTCTCAAGGGTCAAGGTGTAGATAATGATTCGAGAGTCAATTCCATACGAAATGCGCGCAAACTTGGGAAGGCGCGGGTTCTCCGCATTGGTGCCTCAGGCAAACAATCTACATTCAATGCTTCTCGCAACGTGCTTCTTCCTGTCACTTTGATTCATGAAGAAACACTCGAGTAACAAAAAGTAAATTATCAAGTTCGTTCAGCGCGACGTACAGGCCTGCAAAGTTTCTACGCTATATATGCCTAGAAATTCAGCTCAGCACATCCCGAACAACGGGACAATTCAACATAAAGTTCTTCATCAGAGCAATATAAAGATGCATTGCATGTGCTTCGTGGCCCCAATCTTAGTATCAGACGAGCTAGAGCCCATTCGCAACCCGTTTGAGGTTTAGGAATTACCACTTTTTGTCTACACTATCGGCCACTTGAGACGTTACGCGCTGTGGGAAGACTTCCCCATGCGTACTGGATAGAACGACTCACTGCCACACTCTCTTGTCGCGTGCTGCTCTCCCTTCAGCGCCGATATCGCCAGATGCTTTTCCTCAGCGCATGTATGTACGTACCGTGAATCTCGGTATAAGCGGCTAAGACTTTACACAAGCCCGAGCCTTTCCATCGGCTGCATACGCTCATTGGCTCGCACTTTCCGGCTCGGACGTAGCACTCCACGTCTCGGAGATAAGGGCTTATCAGATTGATCAGATAAAGATGTGTTTCGGCAGTTGTTCCTGGCTTTCACCCCAAGAGAGTCTCCCCCTAGATCCGAGTGCTGCGGATTTAGCACAAGCTCAAATTTCCGAACTCAAAGCATGTCGGTTTTTACTTTGGAATCGGAGGGGTAGAAAAGGCAAGGAGGCCCTGGCCTTCGTATCTGCTTCCCTGATAGATAAACTCATCTTTGATCAAACCCTCGAGCCCCCGAGAATTCGAGCCTATAGTCTTTGTACAACTGTCTCTTTTCCAGGCAATCAGCGTGGGAATGACCAGCCAATTGAAGAACGTCGTTGTAGTGGGAGGCTCTTACGTTGGCCGAGTACGTACAAGCGGCTTTCGAATTTGCGATAGCTAACAGAAGCAATCAGGCTGCAGCACAGGAACTCGCGCGAATTATTCCCACGACACATAGAGTGAGCCACAAATTGGTCCTGGCTTACATACTGCAACGGCCACGACAGCTAATGCTCATCTAGGTGCTGCTGATAGAGCCACATAGCCATTTCCATCATCTATTCGCATTCGTGAGTCAACGGTGCTGCTCCTTCTCCTCTTTCTGACCGGTACTCATGACTTGCAGCCCAGATTCGCCGTCGTCCCCGGCCACGAGCATAAAGCATTCATACCATATAGCGGTATCTTCAACTCTGTACCCAATGGCTCTTTACACGCTGTTGTACAAGCACGTGTTCTCTCCGTACAGCCTCACTATGTGAAACTCGACCGAGAATGGCAAGGATCCAATCAGATTTCTTTCGAATATCTCACTCTCGCGACAGGAACGAATCTTGCAGAGCCAGGATCTATGAAACACGAGGACAAAGCATCTTCAATTCAATATTTGCAAAGCCACCAACAGAGAGTAAAGGATGCCAATTCCATTCTCATCGTTGGTGGAGGCGCCGTGGGAGTTCAAATGGCTACCGACTTGAAAGAATACTATCCTGAAAAGGATGTCACTCTCGTACATTCGCGCCCGAACTTAATGCCGGCTTTTCATCCCGAAATCCATGTCATAATCAAGAAGAGATTTGATGAGCTTGGTGTCAAGTATGTCCCTTGGATGTTCACCATCTACTCGTACTCCACGTTTATTCAAGCTAATTGATCAAAATAGACTCATTACAGGCTCTCGAGTGATAATACCATCGAATGGCTTTCAGTCTGCTAAGAGCCAGCAGGAAGTCCATCTTACCAACGGCACAATATTGGAGACGGACTTTGTCATTTTGGCCACCGGACAAAAGCCGAACAGTGGCCTCGTCAGTGATCTCATTTCTTCGAATGGTGACAGCCTCATCAACCCAAATAATGGTTTTGTCCGCGTTCGACCGACACTGCAGTTCCTTGACAGCAAATATCCCAACCTTTTTGCCGTAGGTGACATTGCAGATACCGGAATGCACAAAGCTGCGAGACCAGGGGCTGCACAGGCCGCCGTTGCTGCCAAAAATATTCAGGCTTTAGTCGAAGGCAAAGAGCCTCAAGAACATTTCACCTGGAGCCCTGCAGGTATCCATCTCTCATTAGGACTGGTAAGGAGAAGAAATCGTTTCACACCGACAGGTCATGAGTTCACTGTACTGACCATAATTGTCACCTTCAGAAAAGGAATATCCTCTTTCGTAATCCCAACCTCCAAGAGGGGCAAACCGAGCCCAATGTGACCTACCGTGATGAGTACGTACACACGTTCCCTGCCTGTATCTATGAGATTTTGATTGCTAACAATCTGCGTCTCATAGTGGTCAAGAAGATCTTGGGGTGGAACGAGTATGGGAGAGAATGAATGTGACCGTGGACGCCCCTAGTCGGTATCATCTCTAGACAAGGCAGCATCGTGCCAATCATAGTTGCTTGATGGAAGTGGAATAATATGAAACCGTATGACACAATGAAGTAGTTGATGTACACAAAGTAGTGCCAACAATAGGTGTCGGAGACTCATTTCGGCAATCGCGTTTGCGCCTTCCTTCTTTGTGGCTGCCCCCGTTGGTCCTGCAAGCCATCAGACTTCTCACCCGCCCATCCTCAAAACCCCAAATTATCTTCTGATCCCTTCAACGATATCCGCACTTCTGAAGAAATCTGTATCTCCTCATCCTGTACTCAATCTTTACTTTCGCAACACTCCTGTCTCATTGAGGAGCTTCCAATCTCACTCAAGGATGACATTCAATCTATCAGGGTGAATATCTTCTTCTGCAAGGACGGGGACAGGCTGTCATCAGCTTCATTCATCTTTTCACTTATTATCTGTCATCTCTTGTCTGTGATTGTCAACCAATTTTACCATCATGAAGCGCTTAGGATTACCAAAGACTCCTAAGAATCGCCTGCACCGGGACTCATCTAGTGTTGCGCCTTCCAGACCAGAGATCGCCAATAAAGCAAATCCAGACATTAGAAGATATGTCCAAAAGACGCTGAAGCTGGACAGCAGGGAGAGCTGGCTTTCTTATCCAGAGATACCAACAGCGAAAGAGATTATGGGCCAGACAAATACAATCGATCTGGAGGAAAACATTATTGATCTTCCCACAAATCAGATTGACGAACCATGGGAGTCATCAAAAGCATACTTAAGCGCTCATTATGAGCTTCTCAGGGAAGATTCGGTGGCTTTACTTAGAGACGCAGTGGCTCTCGTTCGAGATGAGCCGACAATGACCGACACTCAAGAGATCTGTATCTACGAAAAGGTCTGAAATACCACTAGTACGCTTTACCTTGTGTTTGGCTAATTTAGAGGCTTACCAGGTCTACATTACCGGAGTTACACTCTCACCAAAAGGCGTTGCGACAAAGATATCATTCTCTACTGCCCGTGCAGGAAAAACCATCGTGTGGGAATACTCAAGCCGATTGATTACTGGATCCCTGGTTGCACTGTCTCCAATCGAGGATTACTTCAAGACTCAATGTCTCGTTGCCGTCGTGGCAGCACGACCACTTGGACAGCTGAAGGGTCGACCTCGTCAAATTGATGTTTTCTTTGCAGACACAAATAATGCACCTTTCGATCCTCAACAAGAGTGGATAATGGTGCAGCCAAGGTCCGGGTACTTCGAGTCAAATCGTCACACAATGAAGACCTTGCAGGTGATGGATAATGAAATGTAAGTCTGCGATGTCTGAGGTCAAAAGTCAGCTGCTCATATAAGTAGCTTTCCATTTTCAGAACACATATGCAGTCTTAAACCTGAGATTGGTCTTCCAGCATATGTTGAACACAATTCCCAAATGAAAGTATTTACCAACGAGTACATAAACATCTTGTCTGACTGGCCTTCGGAGCCCCAGAATAATCTTGATGAATCTCAATGGGAGGCTCTACACCAGATCTTGACGAAGAGACTGGCTATTATACAAGGACCGCCAGGGACGGGCAAAACCCATGTATCGGTGTCGGCACTACGATTGTTCATATTGAATTGGAGACCAAAGGATCCACCAATTGTGGTTGCAGCCCATACAAATCATGCTCTAGACCAGCTGCTTAATCACGTATCAACATTCGTACCAGATTATATTCGACTCGGAGGCAGAAGTCTGGACGAAAATGTGAAAAAGCGAACATTGTTCGAAGTAAGCAAGGTGGCTTCAAAGCCACGTTTACATGGGAGCATTCTGCCATTCGCACGGCAGAAATTAGATAATTTGAGAGACGCTATGGGAGAACTCCTGTCTGTGTTCTCTGTCGAAGATATGCTGGAGCCACTTCCAGCTGAATTCTTTCTCCAGCACGGTGCCATGACAGAGAAGCAATATGAGCTTCTCTGTGAAGGGGCCAATCAGTGGGCAGGATATAATTCTGAGCCCATGGGTATCTGGCTGGGGGATGCGTTTGCTAACCATCGCATAAGATACGACGACGATAGCTTCAAGCAACAAGAGGACGAGGCGGACCTTGAGTACGAGCAACTGAAAGAACTTGAACAAGAGCAGGATTACTTTGATGATGAACTAGAGGCTCTCAAAGGGAAATTTATACCTTTGCGAGAGCCATTGGTGGGATTGCATGATACTGATGAGTCTGAAAAGACTGAAGTAGACGTTGAGGACTTGTGGCAGATATGTCCTAGCAAAAGAGGTTGTGTATACAACATACTCAGGCAACGTGCCAAAGCCCGTCTACTTTCTGTATTCAGACGAATTGCGTCAAGATACAATGCAGCGGCGACAGATCGACAGACTGGCAAATGGGAACATGATTATGTTGTGCTCAATAACGCCAAATTAATAGGAATGACCACTACCGGACTAAGCAAATACCGTGCTCTAGTGTCAGCCCTGAAACCCAAAATTATCATGATTGAGGAAGCAGCCGAGACAGTGGAAGCCCCAATAACTGCAGCATGTGTCGAATCACTGGAACACTTAATTCTTGTTGGAGATCATAAACAACTACAAGGAAGCTGCTCTATCAAAGAATTGGAAGACGAGCCTTACTTCCTCAACGTATCGATGTTCGAACGACTAGTCAAAAACGGCGTTGATTTTAGGACCTTGACCTTACAGCGTCGCATGGTCCCAGCAATCCGACGTTTACTCACACCAATCTATGACAACATCCAAGATCATGAAACGGTCAATGAGCTTGCAAAGGTCCCAGCCATGGGAGGTCTCAGGGCATTGTTCTTTAGTCATGCCTGGAAAGAGAACTCAGACAGTTTGCTCTCAAAGTACAATCAGAATGAGGCACTCATGGTTGCGACTTTCTTCGTCTATCTGGTTATGGCTGGAGTTGATTCCAGCCATATAACTGTGCTTACCTTCTACAACGGCCAGCGGAAGAAAATTCTCAAACTTTTAAGCAGCAACAGACATCTTCAGGGCAGGCATCTCAAGGTTTGCACAGTAGACTCTTATCAAGGAGAGGAAAACGAGATTGTATTGTTGTCTTTGGTACGAAGCAGCGAACAAAATGGAATCGGTTTCCTGAAGGTCGAAAATCGAGTCTGTGTCGCATTGTCTCGAGCTCGTCGTGGATTCTACATGTTTGGAAATGCTGAACACCTGGCTGGTGAAAGCCTTCTATGGATGAAAGTAATAAAAATCATGGGCGATGCGGATGCTAGCACCACCTGCATCGCACGATACGTTCCGTTAATTTGTGAGAAACATGACAACGAGGAATTCGTCGAACTACCGGAAGAAATGGCCGAGCTGACAGGTGGCTGCACCAGGCCATGTAAAGAGATCCTCAGTTGTGGTCATGTTTGTACACTGCGATGTCACAATTTCGACCACTCTCAAATCGAATGTCAAACCACTTGTGGTAGGTCTCTCTCGTGTGGCCATACGTGTGTAAGTCTATGTTCAGCGGAGACTTGCGTGTGCTCCGCCTGTGGACATCGAGCAATGAACCCAAATTTCCAGAGGCAGAACTCCGTACTACCTCCGCCAGATACCCATCAACAAGCGATTCTGAAAACAAAACCCTTGGTGAGCTACGCGGAAAAAGTACGTCTTGTGGCATATCAGCAGTTCGGGAACGGTGGCGTCAAGGACCATGATCTTCAGTTAGCACAAACAGTTCAAGCCGAGAGGGCACAAGAACTACTTGCTCGATTGGACGCTGAAGCAGAAGCGAGTTTGTTTGCAGACGACGAGCTTGAAAATTCGGAAATTGATATCGTGGATAAGAACTCTGCTGCAGGAACTGCATCGGAAGCGGAAAAGGAGGTGAGCGTCGACAATTCTCCTTTTCGAAGACGCTGGGTCGATTCGTTCATCCCGTCTGAAGGAATGAAGAAGATGGTTGTCAGCACCAGTCAGATGAGTTTACTTGACTTGACAGACTAAGCCTCCTGAAGTTTCTCGTCGCGTTACAAGAACGTTGGCGACTATACGGCTGGACATGTGATTATTCACCTCCCTCGGTCCCTATGACGAAGTGATATCCTGAAATGAATGAACAAGCAGATCGATTATCTAATAATAGATACTTAGAAACAAGCAAGAGACCTCCCATGTTTTCGATAAATCATCGCAATACCAAAAATATACAGCTCAGTCGTCGAGAACAAAAACACAAGTATTTTCTAGTATATGATGGGAAATTTACAGACCACAAACCGTAAAGGCTGATCACAAGTGTTCGCAAAGGAAAAAATCATACATACTTTCCAGGTATATGTGCAAAGTGTGCTATATGATAGACGAAGAATAAAGATCAATTAGTCCGTCTCAATAAGTCTTTTGCTTTCCCATGCACCTTTTGCTCCATCTAGCAAGACATCCATATTTCCGCTGTTTTCGCACATGCCCCTGAAACTGCCGTCTTCTTTATTGATGAGCGTCCACGGGTGGTCGAATTCGACGACGCGGCCGTGATCGAGGACTAGGACTTTGTCGTAGTCAATTATTGTTTGGAGACGATGAGCGATGGTGATGATTGTGCTTTCCTTGAGCTCACGGAGCGTTTCTTGAATTTTGGCATCGGTTGCGTAGTCAATTGATGCTGTGGCCTCATCCATCATAAGGACACGAGGACTCTTGAGGAGTGCTCTCGCAAGACACAAGAGTTGACGCTGACCCTGCGAGAGATTTGAGCCGGATTCTGCAACTGGTGAGTCGAGGTTTCGGAAGATGTTTTTGTTTTCCGGGGCCGCCGAGACGTCTTCTACAGAATGGTCAAGTGCAACCGTGGTTGCCGGTGTCGCGGTTCCTGAAGTTGTATCGGTAATGAGATGGACACGACGTAACGCAACAAAGATTTGCTCATCGCTAAAAAGATCGAATGGATCCAAATTGCTACGAATCGTGCCCGTGAAAAGTGTAGGATCTTGTGGCACGATGGTGATATTCTCACGCAAATCCTGCAGTCCGATTGTACTGATGTCGATTCCATCGATTACAATCTTACCATTGACTGCTTCCAGACCACGGAAAAGTGCAAGTGCAAGTGAACTCTTTCCAGCGCCTGTGCGTCCGACAATACCGACCTTTTCACCCGCACTAACGGAGAAAGACACCTCTTTAAGCACACAATCGAGATCTGGACGGTATCGAGTAGAATAATCAACGAACTCAACAGCTCCTTTAGCGGGCCAGCCAAATGGTGGCCTGCGATCTTCTATTACTTGATCTGCCTCCTGTTCGACCTCCAAGTACTCGCGGATACGTTCAACGGAGTTCATGCTCTGTTGAGATTCCGCATACAAACGAACCAACCAGAGAACGTTCTCTGTAAAAGTAACTGCATAGGTCATGGAGAGACCAGCTGCTCCGGCGTCGATACGGCCGATGTTCATCAGCACGAAGGCCGCCGAGAGGAATGCCACAAGTGCACCAATCATGTCGACACGGAAAGCGAGCCATCGATTGGCAGCCCACAGGTAGATATGTGGCCGATTATACGAGTCAATACGACGATGATTGTCAATCATGAAACGTTGCGCATCACCGTATGCTCGAATACTAACGATTCCGGTCAGCGTTTCGCCGAATTGCTGGTATAACGGACTGCGCTGTACGGATTCCAACCGTTTCAAGTCACGAGATGCGTTCAGGTAAATCGCGCCGACCGCAGTGAAAAGAAGCGTTATGATAACGGCGGCAATCAAGAAACCAGGAGTGATGATTGAAATGAGGATAACAATCATGATCACTGATGCTAAACTATGGATCATACCAATTGCAATCGGAGCCACATCTTGATCAATCGCTTCAACGTCTTTGGAAAATCTGTTCATCAATTGACCCAAAGGTGTCGAGTCGAAGAACTTGAATTTGGCATGGAGCACAGCTTTCAATAACTTCTCGTGCAGAGTCCAAGAGGCATGCAGCGAGCCCCAAAAGAGCACCAATTCTCTAAGCATTGAGATCAACACGTAGACAAAACCAAGCAACGCATAAACACCCAGAAAGTACGCGACGTTGACTCCATTGTCTGCAGTATCAGGTCGCACGCTACTTGCCTGAACACCGTTCCAGACGTTGGGATGAGAGACACTACCGGTAACAAAGGACGGAAGTTTGAAATTCGACATCAGCGCATAACCACTCACATCCGTTGCACCAACTTGTTCCACATTGTAGGCATTTGCCCACTGTCGGATCCATACATTGGTTGCGACATTACCGATTTGCTGTGCAACAAAAACGCCGCCACCTGCGATCCAATAGTACCAAGGACCCATCGAAGACAGGTACATCTTTATTGTTGACAACTTGACGCTACCAGTAGCTTTCGTCTCTGTAAGATTGGTAGCAGAACCCTCGCCTGCTGGAGCTTTACCATCAGGAACAGGTTTAGACGTTCCATTTGCATTTCCATTTGCGTTGCCGTTACCCTCTCCGTTTGCTCTCTCGATCCGTTCTTCCAAATCCGACGCTGTACGAGATGGTCCTTTGGAGCCTGGTCTCGATGCTGGCCGTGACTTCATCAAATCATCTCCCAAAGCACCGGAGGCTGCAACCTCGTCGGGGGATCCTTGACTGGAAATTTTGCCATTATCCATAACAACGATATAGTGTGCTTCCGCCGCAGCAAGTGCAACATTGTGTGTGACAAGTATACAGGTACGATGTGCCATTAGTAGGCCTGTAAATGCTTCCCGGAAAATATGTTTTGCAGTATGTGAATCAACGGCGCTGAGGCAGTCGTCGAGCAAGAGATGCCGAGCTCGACTGTACACTGCACGTGCGAGAGAAATTCTTTGTTTCTGACCACCTGAAAGACTAATACCTTTCTCACCGACTAGCGTTTTATCGCCTGCTTCGAGAATTTGCAAATCACGCTCAAGCGCACAAGCTTTGATAACAGCATCATAGCGTTGTTGATCAAAAGGCGACGCAAACAAAATGTTTTCTTTGATTGTAGCGTTGACGAGCCAGGCTTCTTGAGCGCAGTATGCAACACTGTCGGTGAGTGATGTTTCCGGGTCGACTGGAAGTTCAGCACGATTAGTTGTAACGCCAGGAAGATACACTCGGCCATCCAAGAGCTTCATTTCACCCAGCAAAGCCATGAGAAGTGACGTTTTCCCTGAACCAGTGGGACCAGCTATCACATTCAACCGGCCAAGCTTGAACGATACATCAACGTCGATCAATCGGAAAGCATCTGTAAGATCTTGTGTGCCGGAGTTGCCACCCCATGTTAAAGTAGCCTTTTCAAGAGCGATCTTCGACTCGCCTGATTCATCTGTATCGCTGAGGACCTGGCTGTATTTATCCGTTTCATCCTCATTCAAGAAAGCTTCCACTCGGTCGATGGATACTTTGGCTTCTTGAACATGGGCAATCATATCCGCGAGTTGATCCAACGGCACTCGAAGGAGCGAGAACATCGACAAGGCAGGAAAAGCAACAGATGGCGCAAGTCGCTTCTTTTCGACGACTGTATACAGGAGGAAGGACGTAAAAGTGATCAAAATCGGAGTGCCGTACCATACAGTAGCAGCAAATGACCATATGACATATCTGTAACGTAGAGACCGGAGTTCTGCCTTCCGCTTTTCATTCACGATTTCATTATAGCGTCGTTCCCAGGCGAAGTATTTGATGATGCGAATGTTCTGCAACACTTCATTGGTTGTATGGATACGAGCATCTGTCTTGGTGAGAATTTCGTTCTGAATGCGACGGAAACTGCGAGCGATGTAAACGTTCACGGGCAAGATCAACACCATAAGAATGATTCCAGCAAAAGAGCTGAAACCAAGGACACGGTATAGCAAGGCAACAGCAATGATCACCTGTACAGGGACACTTGCCCACAGAAAGTGTAGATAGGCGCAGACTTCACTGACTTTGAAAGAATCGATGGCCATCAGGTTTATAATAGTACCGATCCTCGTCATGGGTGCAGAGCCATCTTCCTTCTTGTCGTCGACTTTCTTCTTGTCCTTTTTGTCCTTTTTATCCTTCTTGTCGTCCTTTTCCTCCTCAGTCTCAGTGGATGCACCGGCTTTGCGTCTCAATGCCTTGGAATAGATTTCTCCAATTATGATAGCACGCAGCTTAAGGCCGACGTTGTTGCGGCCAATCCAAAGAGCCTGGCCGTCAGCCATACCTTGGATGGCACCGGAGACAAATAACAAGATAGCAAAAAGCCACGCGGCGTTCGGCGGGCTTGATCGCGGATCCTCAACATGCTCGAGTATAGCTTTGAGAAGCAAGGTCGGAATGAACGTGAAGAGATTCGAGAACACGGTCCAAGCGGCCTGAACAAATAGATCCTGGTCAAAGTACCGTAGCAACCGCCAGATCAACTGGTAGCTTCTATATTTATGGCGGAAATCATTGAGGATTGTACCAGCATGTCGTGATACAGTCAAGTTCCACACATCATCTAGCTCTAGTGTCTGGCGATAACCCTTCCAGATTAAAGGATCAATCCATGCGAAAGACATGAGAGACAAAAGACTCGCGTATGGCTGATGAGGCGGTTCCAAGCCATCTTCCCGCTGAAGCAGCACACTTTTGTTTCCTCTTCGCGTTGTCGTAGCAAGCAAGACCAAGAGCGTACAGACGGCAAACTCGATTGACGATAAGATGAGAGCACGTTGCGAATGGGGATGAATGATCTCAGAGCGGAAGACGAAAACAATCAGCAACCATTGAATGCCATAGAGCGAAGCCGTGTGATTCCAGAGTCGGGGTTTGATCTGCTTGTCTAATGCGGAGAGAATGAATCGCGCCGCGGCAAGGACGAAGATATATGACCAGGATACCAATTTGGCGATGGAAGCGATTGTACCCTTGTGGCCCCAAGATTGCGTGGCCAAGACTGTGATGCAAACAGCTATTTCCACCAACAATCCGGCAAGCTCTGAAGTTACGAGAAGTAGTTGTCCGCGGGGATAGCTGACTTCGAAGTCGCCATGCGAGATGCGACTGGCGGACTTGTGCAGAATGAGGTCATCCACATCTTCGTGGTCTTCTTCGTCGACGGTATCTGGACTGGCATTACCGTTTGCCAGAGACCTATAACCAGAGCGCAACCATTGTGCTAGTCGAGGGTAGATGTTATGAGAAAGGATTAGTAGTAGTGAGATACCACAGAAAACGAGGGGCAAGAGGGTTTGGAGATAGCTAGATGGAATCTGTCAGCGGGCGCAAGAATCAACAAAAACAGACCTTTGAATCACGTACTTGCGTTGGAAGCAATGAGTTAGATCATCAATGACCCAAATGGGACCATGACATTCTAGGCCCATGTCTGAGCGAAAGAGAGGTATCAAGGCGAAAAGGAAGAAGTATGATACTGAAGAAAACCTCGGCAAGTCACAGAGCCAGCGATTCGTTCTTCAGTTCTTCATCTGTCGTATGTGGTTGTGCGACGCTTTCTGAGTTGTTGGGTGTAAATATGCAATTTGTCCGACTACGAATAAGATGGCGACTGTAAATCTTGAGCGCGAATCAGCATTCCAGCGCCAACGACGTAATGTCTTCCTAGGTGACGCTCGGGCCAGAGCAAGGGATCGCCAGGAACGTGTTCGAGGGATAGCCCAATGAAAAGAATGAAATATTTGGCGATGTAGGAAAAAGGGTGTTCGATCTATCTGAAGCCGTTCAGAGAGATGTCGAGAGGAAAAAGAAAAAAAGCGAGCGAAGACGTAACGTAACGGCTTCCTAAAGTTGGAGCAGCAAGTGAGAGTAAAGAGCACGCGGAAGGCAGGAGCGAACGTGCGCCTCTAGACTCCCGGGCTAAGCCTAACAAGTTAAGCTAATGGCAAAGCGGAGCGGGCGTGGCGTTTAGTCTCTGCAACTCTGGAGTCTACGTTTTCCCAGCTTTCCCACTGCAGTAACTGTGCTATCAAGTATGCAGTGTGCCGAACATGATGGACAGAGAATTTTACTGTACTAGAACCCCGCCTTTTCATCCACCCAGTGGTTCTCATCACTACAGAGTGAAACTTGATGAGGAAACAATCAAAGAAGTTGGAGTACGAAGTGGAAGAGAGATTATTTACCCGGCCACCAAAGGTCGCGTCCAGCAAGCAGCACCTTCCATTCTCGGAAGATTGAGGTGTATCGAGACACTGATAAAGAGTGACTCATACGCAATCTGTCACCTTTGTCTGAAATATTACTGCTTACTAGGTATGAATGAGTATTGTCGCAATCTCCCCATGTGTATTTGGTTTACATACCACCATCGCGAGCTCTCAGAAGCGGGGCGGCGTCCTACAGCGGGAAAATTTGATTGGCTGCAAGCTTTTCATGACGCGGGGCGGCGGGGCTCCGAGATAAGAGCTTGCGCAGGGTTAGGGTTGTGCTTGCAAATTCCTGCATTTGTGATCCAAGTACTTCGTAGTCAAAGTAGAAGGACGGCCAAAGAAGAGGCGTCGGTTGGAGTAGAGAAAGCAAATGAACGGAAGTACAAGCACTCTTGCTATCTAGTCGCGAGGAATCTGTTTGGTGGTACTAACCAGTTCCACGCGATTGCTTATCTTATGCAGGGCGGTTGTCGTGGAGTTTGTAATTTACTGTATTGAAATCGCATAAGTTCCACCCCACATGATGCTTCGTACTTGATATGCGGTGAGCAATGGCCAGTCAGGATTACTAACGGACTGTTCAAATCACTTATACCCATGTAATGAATGAAGACTGGCTGAAATGGCAAGGGAAACAAACAAACCATCTTCGTTTGCTGTGTTGGCCTGAAGCGTAGAGAAGACTGGGTGCACGTTGCCTTGGCGTATGATACAATAGTAGCCAGCTACCATTGTCAGTCCTTGAGCCTGGATGCCGAATCGAGTTCGTGGGTAATCGTGAAGCTCTGAACAGGATTGAAATGCTTGTAGACGTAGCCTTCACCCTTTTTCCAAAGATTTCGTACCGAACCTTCAGTTGGATGTAGCTTGTGTACCGTCGAGTACCTGAAATGTATGTATGTTATACATGGTTATACATAGAGGGGCATGTAAAGGAAGTCTGAAAAGTACCTGATGCAAAGGAACATTGGCTGTAATCCGTGTCTCAAAGCCTGATGGACTCAGTCAGCCAGTGTCACAACGCGTGATGAAAATCAATCGTCTGGAGACAAAGTCGCGTGACTTAGACATTACAGGCACTAGCCCAAATAGGGCTTAGACTCGGCGTTTGTTGGAAGCGGAGCGCCTCTTATCGTATCGCCTTCCCGCAATTCCCTGGATGCCCTCGCTCTACTTCCCTCAATTTGTTCTCCTCGTCTGGCATTTAGCGACGGATACTTTGGTTTAAAATTGTCTTACGGACAGCTTATATACTCGCTTGTTCTGCTCTTGCTCTCGTCCAGTCCTCTCTTTCTCGCATGAGGCAGTAGTAGGCACTCTCGAACTCCACCTGTATGCCTACTAGTAGACCCTAACTCCGGTTCCCGCCACGCCCTCTCGCCGTCGATCGACCCTGCCGCACTCGTCATCTTCCCTGCAACCACCTGCAATCTTGATATTCACCTACATTCTGCTCGTGATCGTTCTTTTGAATTTCTGTCTTGCACTCGAAGCTATGGCGGAGCGCATTTTGATGAATGAGTTCAAGGCCCTGTCAAAGGAGAAATGGGTTCATATTGAGGTATATCATGTCATCATAGGCTGGCTACATCGTATGACTGACTGTCTGTAATATCAGTTGAACAATGAAGATATCTTTCGCTGGAACGTCGCGCTCATCGTGCTCAATCCCGACTCTCTGTATTACAACGGTTACTTCAAGGCGGTCATGGATTTCCCCAAGAACTACCCATACTCGCCTCCAAGTGAGTTCAATCTGAGAACTAGGCATTCGATAAAGTAAAGCAAAGACTGACTGTTACTGCAGAATTCCGCTTTAACCGTTCTATCTGGCACCCAAACATCTATACCAACGGCAACTTGTGTATCTCGATTCTCCACACGCCCGGCGAAGACGAACAGTCAGGCGAACTCGCGGCAGAGCGTTGGTCTCCCGCCCAGCGCGTCGAATCGGTCCTTATATCCATCCTTTCACTTCTAGACGACGCCGAATGTTCATCGCCTGCGAACGTCGACGCCAGTGTGCAGCTCCGCATGAATCCAAAGGGGTATCAGGCGCATGTTCGTCGGGACGTCGAAATGTCAAAGGAAGATATACCTGAAGGATTCGTAATGCCCACTTTTGAGTCAACCTTGTCCAAGCCCAATGCCGACAAAGAAGATGTCAAGGAGGACATGGATTTCTGGGCTGATAGCGATGTGGACGAGGACCCGTTCGGTGGTAGCGATTCATCTGATTTGGGTGTCGACGACGACGATGATGACATGGAATTCCTCGATGACGATGACGATGATGAGGATGACGAGAAGAACGATTGAAGATGGTTTTATTTTCCCGTTCTCCAGCGCTCACGGCGCCGACACTTGCCTTTTCCCATTTTTTATTCCGGCATTGCATAGCATGGTGTTTATCTCGTCTTTGTCACTCGATTATACCACATCTTTTGCCCCATACAATACCCCTCTGCCGGCGCGACGGTCCTATGGTTCACATCATCCGTGTTTTCGCTGGTTCGGAATCCATTTCGCGTTGTGCAATGTATCTATACACATCTCAATTGTCTAGAGGAAAATAGACTTTCATTTTCTCCGTTGACCTTTACATACATTACTGTATTATGTGCTGAAGTATGTAGAATTAAATGTTATATGTATCAATCAACTCATCCGAAAGCACAGCAGAGATATGTCTATTAACAGTTGATAAACCAAGAAACAAAGCTCATGTACTAAACATGTGTACATGCATGCATGAATATGTACCCCCCACGACCGAATAAGTATCGAGCAATAGTAAGTAACCCCATCGGAGAATGAAACCCATCGATCAAGGGTCGAAAAGATCGACGAAAAAAATGGGCCATGAATCCATTTTAAGCAGCGGGAGCGGCAGTCTCGATGGGAGCGGCAGCAGGTTCTACGGCCTCTGCTTTCTCATCCGGGCCGGGTTCTTCAGTCTGTGCCGTCGGGACTGCAACTGCCTCCTCTGCTGGGGCAGTAGTCGTAGTAGCTGTCTGTGGCGGAACAGGGATAGTCTCCCGTCTCGGCTTCCCCTGATCCGTGCCCAAAGCCTCCATATGATCATCGAAAAACCTCACAGGCCCCTTCAGGAAGCCCGGCCTCCCTCCTTCGGTGGCAGGCGGAGACTCTAATCCACCGGCCAGTGCGCGAGCCGCATCGTCCATGTTCGGCAAATCGCCCCATTTGAATTCGAGAGTTCCGCCGTACTGCGAGGGGATGGTGGATGGTTCCATGAAGGTTTCGAGTGTGGATTTGACTTCGGACGAGGAGAGGATAAAGATTTTTGAGACGGTGACGGGGTCAAACCAGCGTTTGATCCAATTCCAGACGGTGGGGAAAAAAGAAGGGGCGCCGATGATCTAGTCTTGTCAGTATAAAATAGTCGGAAGTTTTTTGAGAAGCAAAAGCAAAAGGAAAAGACGCACGAAAATACGATCAAGAGTCTCGGGGTAGTGGGCAGTAGACAACACACTGGCATCTTGCATATGGCTTCTCAAGTTCCAGAACTGCATCAAGCTGACTCCACTGATATCCACAATGTTGTTCGAGGAGACAATCGGTGTTTCCGGATTTGGTCGCGCAAGGGCAGAGCACAATGGTTGCACGAATTGGAGCATATTCTCATACAGCGAAAACAGACATAACAGACGAGCAGGGATGGCAGAGTCCTTGTGTGTTTCGGAGGCGCCTTGTTCGTCCACTTCTTGCGAGAATTGTGATACGTTCTTGTTGGTGAGGTGCCTGACTTCGAAGAGGTAGACGGGGATACCGCGACGGTCTCGACGGCCGGTCCATTGGGGATACTACGACGTCATTAGTCGAGAATATTGACCCGTTTTCCTAAAGGTCAATCATACCATCTGTCGTGTCCGCTCATAGGACTCTAGTCGGATATTCTCGTACAAGTCATCGATCTTGTTCTCCTTGCGCCAATCTTCCGTCTCCGAAAACTGCTTATAGGCGCCCTGGACATCGAATTTGCGCGCGCGCAAAAACCGCCTACACTGGATTAGCACAGGATGGACGGACAGAGGGATATAATGCAGGTACGAACAGTAGAGTAGCATCACCATGACTAGGGACATCCGTGCCCTCCTTCTGAGGCTTGTAGTACCCCTTCTCCTCAACCAGCGCCTTGAACTCGGCCAACTTCTGTTCCTGCTCGGGCGTCAAATGATTCAAATGTCCCGCCAACCAGGCGGTACCAGCGGCTTGATTGGCGGAAGCAGCGAGATCATTCTCGGCAGCGATCTTTTTCAAGTCGCCTTTGGTCTCGGCGGGAGGCTGGTCGTCATTGTCGGTGTCGGCTTCAGGTTGCTGGTGTTTGCGGGAGAAGAAACGCATTTTCACTTTACCGACTTTTCCAATCGTTCAGTCTGATATAGGTATGATTTCTTGATAATAAACCTCTTTTGTCACACGCACAGTAGACGGACAGAGTAGACCGGCAAAGCCAAAAGGGGAGCAATACTGAGAAATAAAATAAAATAAAAAAAAGAATAGAACAAAAAATATCAATACATAATGAGGCGAGATAAGCAGGTTCATTCAGCTTGTCAGCCAAAAGACCCACCCCGGCAGCCGGGGTTGCTCGGATATCTGATTCGATCTCCGTCCGGACATAGAAAACATACTACGTAGTAGTAGTTGTAGTAGTAGTAGCAGTAGTAATTACTATGCAGTATATGGTTGTCGTCTATCTCAATGCGGACCGATGCCCTTCCAGTAAACTTGCATGTCAATCTAATCGACTCTCTTCTCTGTTAGGATCCAACTTACCCTCTTCTGCCAGTAACTAATTGTAATGTGCATATCCCTACTGTACACACATATTGGTATCTGAGCCGCGCGCACTAGCATTTTTGCATCAGTCTGGCTAGATGGCCGAGTGGTCTAAGGTACGAATGGTGTTGGCTAATTCTTATGAACCACGCTAACCATTTACCAACAGGCGCTGTGTTTAGGCTTTGTACTATCTTCTAGTACCAGAGTTCCGCAGTCTTCACGGGCGGTTAGTTCCCCCTCTCTCCCCTTGTGCAGTCCAGGTGCTGGCATGTTGCATGCCTGATGCCATGCTGCTTACACCTCCATCCCCAAAAAAACACCGTTTACTGACGCGTGGATAAAGTGGGTTCGAATCCCACTCTAGTCAATCTTCATATTTTTTTTGATACTATAGCCCGATCTAACAAATTTTTTCTTTGTGTGGGTTTTGCTGCTGCTTTGGAACATTGACACAGTTCTACTTCGCCAATTCAAACGCTGTCGTCATTTCGATATATACAGCTAGCTCAGAATCATGACACTTTTTAAATACCAAACCGAAAGTCGGATCAATCCTCCGTCAAATCGCCGTACTCCCACATGCCGCGTCGGTTCTGCTTGGCTTCCTCCTCTACCTTCTTGTAATGAGCCAATGTATCAGCCGATGCTCGCTCCCACGCCTTGAGCTTGCGAGGCACCATGGCAAGACCTTCGCGGAGGACCTCCGCGTTGATGCTCTGTTCCAAGTTTTGCGATTGTCGCGGGTCAAGTAGAGTGACGAATAGTGTGCCTTCGGGAGATACATAATCGACATTGGCTACGAGCTCGCGGTCGAACGTCTGCTCGCCAATGAATTGCACGGCATCTGCGAGATACTCGGCCGACACTGGGAATTGAAGCAAAGACAGCGTGGCATCGACTGCCTGAGCCTTGAGTTTCTGTACTGAGAATTGCTGTGAAAGTGGGCGCAAGCGAGACCAGGGGATCACCTCAGAGTTACCATAGTCAACGTACAGCACCTCAGCCGTCTTCTTCTCTCGGTCATTTCGACGGATCTTAGCGCGGTACCACTCGTTATCTTCTGAGAATCGCGCAGCAACGAAATCGCCGGCCTTGGGTGGACCAGGAAGAGCCGTATCATTGGTCTTGGTCAGGTGGAAGGAGCGGAATGAATTCATGAGCTCTGTCAGAGCCGATGTGCCTCCTCCGATCTGTTGCACCTTCAGCTTCGCAGTGGCTGGGTCGATGTGAGTAACAATGACATCGCGGTAATCCTTGCGACGCTCAGTGACGGCCTCTCCTTCAGCTGTGCCATTACCGGTCACAACTGCTTCCTCTTCTTCCACTTCCTTGCTAGGGTCCCAGTCATGCCAGACGCCCTTTCTGGCCTCCTTTGCCTTCTTTTCCGCAGCGAACAACTCCGGGCCGTGACCTGACTGTTCGGCCGAGTAAGCGTGAACAGTGGCGAGACCTTCCTCGACCAGGAGCTTGGCAAAGTTTTCCCTGTTGACGTATAACACACCAATGAAGCCACCAACTTTATCGATATTCTCAACGTCAATTTCTACATCTCGTTGCAGAGCTCTCCTGTTAGCAAACTCGTGAGCCTCGTTTCCGAATGGCTCGGCTGCATCATCAGGACCACGTGCAGACTTGGGGGCTCGGATTCCAGAAAGAACGAATGTCAATTTGGCATTTTCACGTGGCACGAGAACAGTGAACCGAGATGCTGATTTGACAAAGTCGACAACAGCGGGCACTCTCTTCTGTCTCTGCAGGATGGAAACTTCCATCTTCGCTTTCTGAAGATTCTCTGAGTAGTCCTGGTATTGCTTAGCCTTGGGAGGCTTGGTCGACCACATTCCCTTTCCTTCAGTCTTGGCTGCTTCTTCCGCAGCAAGGAGAGCATCGTATTGCGATGACCGATCCTCATCATCATGTCGGTGACGGATGACAGAGGCGTAGCCAGCCTCAACCAAGTATAGAGCAAGGTTGGTATTGCCCAGCACAACTGTAGCAACGTCACGTTCCTCATAGCCCTCATTAGCAGGCTTCTTGCCATCAATGGTGACCTTGACGTGTTTTCCAATGACCTTTTTACGCAGATATTCCTTGGCTTCGGCGGCGTATGGAGCTTGGACGGGATCGGAAGGCTTGGGCTGTCTGATGCTGCTAAGGCTGACCTTCTTTTCCGCGCCAGCTTTGTTCCTCAAAAAAACAGTATCCGCGTTGAGCACGCGGCCCACAATGTAGTCACTGTCCCCACCAGCAGGTCCCTTGGTAGCAACGTGTCCGGTGAACAATCCAAGTTTCTTATCCTTGGCGGTCTTCTCAGCTTGACGGAAAGAAGCCATCTCAGCACCTAGTAAAGTAGAGTGATGATCAAAGCAACGAGCTAGACCTGCTTCTAAAAGGAACTTGGCAATGTTACCATTAGGATGTAGCACAGTGCCGATGAGTTGTCCCTGGGGAGTTGCGCCGAGTACTTGAGCTCGAACCTTTCGCTGTAGAAGTCTGGCTTCGACGAATTGCTGGGCCTCGGCACCGAGAGGCTCCCCTGGTTGTTGAGTGCCATCTGCGGCTACACGAGGAGCGGAAGGAGCACGAACACCAGCGACAGCGATGATGGTTTGTAGGTGATGAGTCGGCTCGAGGAAGAGGCGAATCAACAGTCTGTCACCACCGAATACCCGTTCCACGACGGCGTCCAATTGGCGACCTTTGTTCTTCTCTATCAAGGCCTTGACGTCTTCAATAGTATATTCGGTCTCGAGGGACCCTCTTGGGTCACTGCCCCAGACACCTTTGTTGCTATCTCTAGCCTGACCCTCCAACGCTCTCAAGTTGCCCAGCAAAGTCAGGGACTCCTCGGACTCGTCGCCACGCTTGCCAGCTTCTTCTCGGACGCGGGTCCATCCTTCTTGGACGGTCAGTTCAGGAAGGGAGGCCTCGGTACCGGGGAGTTTGACGACACCGTATTCGCGACCAGTGGGCACAGAGTAGAGGACTTGGAATTGTACTACCTTGCCGACAAGGAGCTCGCGGAGGAATTCTCGGGAGAGGAAAGCGAAGGGCTAGACAGAGAGGTGGTTAGCACAATTGTGCCATTGTGGTATCTCAAGTGTGCTTAATTCTGGCATCAAGACAGATAGGGGAAGTGGCAAAAGGCCACCTTTCACAGCACAATCTCAAAACACAGTTGCGATGCAATTCTCGTTCAACGAGCTGTAATTGCAGCTATATTGAGGGAAAATCAAGAATCAAGAGGGCGGTCATACCTCATCTCCCTCCCTCCTCAAGCGGGGAGCAGACACATATGCCAAGCTCAATGTGCGCTCCTGTCCTTTGTTGGTGACATGACCTAGGACAATTGTATCTCCGGAAAGGACCTGCTTGACTCGAGCTTCGAACGGCATGATGAAATAAGAAATGAAAAGAAAAAAAAAGCAAAACTAAATAAGAAGGAAAAGACAATTGAAGTGAAAGGTATAAGAAACGGATGAGGTGGCCGAAAGGAGTGTTGTTCACACAAACAGAGGGACAGTCGCTAGCGTTTGGGAAATGCGGAGAACTGCTGAGCATGGGTGGAGCTACCAGACAATGTATTGTTTGGCGATGCCACGAGACCGTACAAGGCGGTCAGAGCAGTGTTCGACTATAGCAATTCAGGAAATAACTTGAGATTGCTTGTCTCACGGTAGGGAGATGGTACATACTAGACTGACTGACGTCTCGTGTCACTTTTCCTTTGTGGGCAACGAAGCTACAGCCAATCTTTTTACTCAACTACTCAGCTATTCTCTACCGATCTATTGACTTCACTACAATTGAAATATGATGAAAAGTCTTGGATCAATCGGTAGAAACAATCGTTGCATTATTTCTATCTCGATGGTATCATATTGTGCAAGTGATGACTTATCAATTTCATGCCACATGGCTAATCATCTAAGCAGAGATACCAATGACACCTAGGCATGTTAGTCGGTACACCCTCTGTCTTAGAGATAGGAGAGCTTACCGCAAGCAGGACGAGGTCCAGCGTTACCGGTCTTCTTGGATTCCTCGTTGCCACCACGGCCGAGGTCATCAGTACCGGCGTGGACGACGATGGTGCGCTGTAACAATTAGCCCGTAGATCAGACCGAGTTCGAAGAGAACTACGTACACCGAGAACGCTCTCAGCACCAATCAACTTGATGAGCTTGTCCTGGACGGAGCCGACAGCATTGCCCTGAGCATCGGTCTTGAAGTTGCCCAAATCACCGACGTGGCGTTCATCGTCGGCAGGAGCACCGTGAGTCTTTCCGAAGGGGTTGACTATCGTCGTCAGTACGCGCTGTGGAGCTTCGAGAACCCATGTCGGGGAAGAGAAGCATACAGTGAGGACCAGCAGAGGTGCAGCCATTGGTGTTGTCACCGAACTGGTGGACGTGCATGCCACGCTCAGCGTTGGCGTCGTGGCCGGAAATGTTCCATGAGACGGTGGTAGGGGAGTTCTCGTCGGCCTGTTCAAAGGTGACGGTACCCTTGATGTTGGAGTCTCCACGGAGAACAGCGACTGATGGATCCGTCAGTACATATAACATCAAACGAGTCAAGTAAGGTGTGTTTATCGACAGGTCGACAAGGACAACAAGTGGGCTAGACTGTTGGCAATTCCTCCAAGGTGCTCAAATGTGCTCAACATCCCAGCCCGGTCCATGGCGGAGAACGAATCCGCTCATGGCAGAGAACCGAGGCCAGTGATTCGCAGGAGAAGCAGATTGACTTACCAGCCTTGACCATTTTGGCGAATTTGTGTGTTTTGGATGATACTAAAAAAGGGTGTTTATGAAAAGGGATGCGTGTGATGGGAGGATCAACAGAGAGAATCGAAACTGAGAAAAGAAATCCTAATAAGAGCAGGAGTTGATCGGACCGGCTTCGCTGAGGGGAAACACAACCCCCACCTTCCTCACGTATTATTACGAAGACACCCCGACGGTTTACTAGCGGACAGAATACTCTAGAAAGCGTGATCAATTTTACTACGTACTTAGTCTTTCTGAAGGTGCTCTCCAGCTCTGTCCAGCTTCACTCTCTCGTCCCTGTACCAAATTGGTCGCCAAGCAGAGCCTCTCTGTCTGAGCACAATATAAGTATCTATCGTATTGGCAATACACAGAGATGTCATTGCTGCCCCTCATCCAGCGCTGAATGCCGTCATCCTGACTGCATAGTTCGGTATCCTCCGTATCGACATGTAACGCGACCCGCCTTTGTTATGCTGTCTGTATTAATCATCAGCCCTGGCCAGACTGTCGGATGGCTGAAACATGCTCATTCATGCTGAAGAGCCTTCCCATGAATCCGTCTGGCTCTAAGGAAGGTAAATCCATCACCTTAAGCAAAGCTCTGGTGTAACATCATATTCACATTCTGGCCATTATGACTAGCATTTCAAAAACATAGAATGAGATGCGCACACACAAGAACAGAAAAAGAAAAAAAATAAATAAATAAACAACAAAAGAAATCTAGAGCCCATCAATTATCATCAAAGTTTTATTCCTTTCATATCAATTTTGATCGTCCCTCTTTAAGCCTCGATCTTAGCCTTGAGGAGATCCTTCAAGGTGACAGCGTCAGCTGCAAACTTGGAGATACCCTCACGGAGCTTCTCGACGGCCATGGCCTCTTCGTTGAAGTCGAATCGGAACAGAGGCTCGTCGTTGAGGTAAGAGCGCTTGGGGATGTCGAGGGAAGCAGCACCGGAGGAGTCGAGCTTCTTGGGGACGGGGGTGGTGGAGTTCAAGAGATCCTCGAGGAGGTTGGGCTAAACCGATTAGCTGAGAACGGGACTGAAAACGCAGCAGACTGTCAATGGACTCACAGAGATGGTCAGGTAATCACAGCCAGCGAGTTCAGTGATTTCACCAGTGTTACGGAAAGAAGCACCCATGACAATGGTATTGTAGCCGTGCTTCTTGTAGTAGTTGAAGATGGCCTGGACAGACTTGACACCGGGGTCTTCCTCGGCGGAGAACTCGCGCTTGTGGGCAGCCTTGTACCAGTCGAGAATACGACCAACGAAAGGAGAAATAAGAAAAGCGCCAGCCTCAGCAGCGGCAATAGCCTGGACAAGGGAGAACATGAGGGTCAAGTTGCAGTTAATGCCGTGCTGGGACTGCAAGATGTGAGCGGCCTGGATACCTTCCCAGGTGGAGGCAATCTTAATGAGAATGCGATCCTTGGAGATACCAATGGACTTGTAGAGCTGCGCGAATTCTTAGCCATTTATGTTCTCAACCAATTACATGTAATAAAAGGAAAAGAAAAAGCCTACCTCGATAATGTGAAGAGCCTTGTCGACAGAGGCCTTGGTGTCAAAGGAGAAGCGAGCATCGACTTCGGTGGAAACCTTTCCGGGAATGATGGCGAGAATCTCCTTGCCGAACTCAACGAGGAGACGGTCAAGAGTAGCATCGACTTTTTCATCGACAGTGTTGCCCTATAGAATATATAAGTTTCGGCTCGATACGGGGATCAAGTCGTAAAGAGGTAACGTACGTGCTGCTTGCCGTACTCGACAGCGGTGTCAATCAACTTGGCGTATTCGGGCTTCTTGGAAGCCGCGAGGATCAAGGAAGGGTTGGTGGTGGCATCCTGGGGCTTGTACTTGCCAATGGCTGCGAGACGTTAGCAAGTAGTCTCCACGAGTTCAACTTGAAGGGGAGAGCATACTGGCAAAATCACCAGAGTCGCACACGACGACCTAAAATATCAAGTTAGTTGTCCATCGTCAGGGACCGGGAAGTGGCGGGGCCAAACATACAGTGCCGGTGGCCTTCAATTGATCCAAAGAAGAAGACATTGTGTGCGTTGAAGAAGATATTGTGAATGTTGCGATGGAATATATCTACAAGAGATCGATGGATATGCTGAGAGGATGTGACAGGAATTAAAAAGAAGGATAAGTGGCGTGGCGAGGATAGAAAGAAGCAGAGAGCGAGAGGTGATGTTATGGCGGGGTTTTGGCCGAGCGACGACAAATCGCACCGACCGGAGAGAAGAACGTGGGGCAGCCAGCTATGACGGTCCTCCGTGTCTATGGTTTTTTTTCCCTGTATTTACGTACAACAGAGTCTAACGTGTTAAGTTACCTAGAGACACCTAACTTACATAGCGCAGTATTTCCATTGCATCCCCTGTGTCTTTCTACTAGATGCTTTACTACCCCCAATTGCTCTATTACGTTCCTATCGATGCCACGACACGCGATTCTCTGGGTTTTGATCTATTCATGCTCACTCCGACGGGTTTCCGCGGAAGAGGAAGTCTATACAGAAGTGAAAAAGCCAAATAAACGCGTTACTCACACTCGGTGCGCTGTGCTCCGACAGAGGTAAAATTCTGAATCAAATCATGGATCTGTTCGTGATCACCTGGACTGCTGAGTTTGCAATAACTACATTTCGGAGATATATCCTCCTGGACCTATTTCCTGAATAGCCGTGATGCGTGTCACCGGGTAACAAAACGTAGTTAGTAAGACTCCCATAAGCATCTAGAATTCTTAGATAATAAAATGGGGTCTGGAAGCGAGGAGCCCGGCCAACGGCTATATATATTGATATCGCGGTTAATTTCACCATCCTTGGAATCATATATACACACACCACCCTATAACCGTGCCATGATAAGGCTGATCATCGTAAGTCGTCTACAGGAACTGTCTGAAACAAATGTGTCGCCTGTATAAAATGCAATATGTATATATTCTATGGCATGATGAGTGCACTCATGCTGCAAAGAGACTTCCTTCAAGTTGAATTATAACTTCTCCGAGCATAAGTAGGTTCTCTCCGTTATGAGCGTCTATGAGCGTCGTTGAATGCAATCCCATTCATACTGTTTCAGAGGTCAGTAAAGGTGCCCCGCGAGATAGATCGTAAAAACTCACGATCCGCCCAGCTTCATCTCCGGTATATACGCTATGTGGCAGCGGAAGAATGCAGCTAATACCAGCCGAGACGTTAACGCCAGAGTCCTTATGCTGATCCACGTGATGGAGCTGGCGTATCAGCTCCAGGTCAAAACGTCCGTTTCTAATCACTTTGCTCCAGACCTATATCCCAGTATCAGCACAACGATCATTGATCATAGTTGAAACACACAAGCACGCACATTAACCAGGCCTCTCTTATGACCCGTGAAGAGAAGTTCTCTCTCCAACCACTCATTGCTCTCTCCTTCATAGAAAGCACACGATATGATGTAGTCATCTTCGGCCTCACATATCATTTGATCCACTAGAAGATCACCATTCAACGAGTACAAGGTAATGCGGCCGCCTCGACAAATCATGATGGTCCCAGTTCTATCGTTGATTCGAGCACACTAGCAAATGTTAATCCACGCTGTCAGATGAGAGGTCCTGGTAAGATGTCAAACTCATACCTCTACTGGGCCTTCAGCGGGGAGCTCCCGCACAAAGCACCGCCTGTTTAGATCCCACAATATGATTTGACCGTCCGAAGATGCGGATAAAAGAGTGCTGAACGAACGGGATGTAGCTAGTACAGAAACAGAAGTTCGATGTCCGTAAAGGCAAGCCAGAGGCTGTAGCTCCATCATCTTGCTGTTGGTCCCAAACAACCATATGGAAACAGTGCAGTCGCAACCTGCTGTGATCAAAGTCTGCGAGTCTGCGAAAAGAACACATGACAACTGTCCGACATGGAGATGCTCAAAGTGGCCTAAAATCTATCGCATACGTCAGTAAGTTTGCCCAAGAACAACGTTCACACATTTGATAGACACCTACTTTTTTATTGTCAGCTGCATAAAACCGAACGCTGCCATCCGAATAACCCCATTCCAGAAACTTGTCAAAGGTCGGAGGTACATTCAGTCGAAAAGCGGGACTACACAACAAGCGTTCGCTTTTCATCGACAATGACGACACTCGTTCTTGGATATCTGAAGAGCAGCTTTTAGCACTCGTGTACTCGCTTGACTCATACAATGTTCTTACCTAGCAGAGAAAGGGGCACCCTCGTCAATGACTCGGCCAGCATGTCAAGACGACCATCTCTTCGACTCAAATCATCTCGACGAGGATGAGGTCGTTGGAACACCTGATGCGGAGTCTGTCCAAAATTATGGATAATACCAATCGTGGCTAGTCGCTCTACCGGATCCTCAATGTTGTCTAAATCTCTTGCACCTTGATAAGAGAGATGGTGAAAGACATTTGCAGCCTCAATGGCGGCCTCTCCTTTTTGCTTGAACCCAAAGACAAGGTCGATCCACTCGTGAAGGTGTTCCGTCACGTAAGGGCTTTCTAGTGCTTCTCGATGCTTGGCGATAAAAATCTTAGCATCACCCTTTGCCCATGGAGGCAGCTCCACTGAGTCAATAGCTTGAGTCACGTTTTGTCGAAGTCCAAAGTCATACTTGTTGGAGTTCACCAAAAACTCCGGAAGATAGAAGAACTCGGGAGTGAGTTCACGAACATCTGACAAATTTCCTCGCGAAGCGGACTCCCACGCTTTGCCAACCGAGTAAAAGAGTCGATCTGCATGATCAAATGTACCGCCTTGTAAAAGCAGATACGACTTGACAAAAGGCTGGAGTCGAATGAGATACGAGCTGACTATCATTGCAGAGGAATAATGAGTTCCATAGTGAAAAGCAGGGGCATTCTCGTCGCCCATTTCTGCAAAAGACTTGTACCGCTCGCGGAATTCTGCCTCTCTCAAAGGCGTTTGGCATCCCATTGGCTTGGACAGATCACGGAAACTCTTGACACTGTCCAGATCTAACTCGTGGCTTGTATAATCGGCAATAACCCACGGAAACACGGGGTATTGAGTGAGGTCATTGAATGTTCGACCAGCCAGAGTATTGATAAGCATCAAGTAGTGGAAGTTTGACATTTCTCCCTTGAGCCATTTGCGAGTAGCCGGGTTCATGGAAGCTTGTCCAAAGACGCTAGCAAATTTTGATCCAAAAGATTGTGGCGCATCATCTTGTACTCTCAACATTTCGAATCGCCAGATGTCCTCTGGTCGAGTCATGCTCATATTTCCACCGAATTGTGGGGCATGGGCACAAAGTTGACTGTAGAGCTCGTCTCTTGCTCTATACGATATCAAAGTTAGCAAATAGCTACGGCCGTCGGTGAAGAACATTTCGAGGGCAACGTCCCGAAAAAGGAAGCGTCGTTTGGAAACACTAATAAGATCCTGCCATTTCCAGCTTCTCACTTCATGTTCGCGAGATTTTCGTTCATTGGACTCGCGTCCGGAAATCATGCGTACAAACGGATCCCTTTCTTCGATAGGAGCTTGCCAGACATTGACGATCTCCCCATCGGCGCGCTGGAAATAGTTGTCTAGGATATATATCGCGTTCTTGCCAATGATCAATAGACCTTCACATGCCTCTAAGCCGATAATGCAAGACATGTTGCACACGCTCTGAACTTGATCCCCACGTTGAAGACTTCGCAATACTTTTCTGTTCTTGTCCTCGTACTCATCAATATCCACTCTGGGATCATCGACCATTTCAAAGCTTTCTTCGAGAGCAGATTTATCGTCACCGTCACCGTCACCGTCACCTTTTCCTTCACCTTCTCCAGTTCCTCCAACAAAGACGGACGTAGTAGGAGTGTTGCCTAGTGGCTCCGAAAACACCGTCTGCTGTAGCTGGGTGTTTATTTTCATGACCGGCGGTTCAGAGGCCTTTCGCTTTGGCTGGTAGTCCTGTCGTTCGTCCGAATCATCAGGAATCACACGAAGTCTCATTCGACTACGTCCTTCGGTTTGATCAAGACGCCACCGCTTCTCACCCTTTCTCTCCAAAACACCGCCAAAGCGATACAAGTCTTCAGAGAGACGAGAGAAAAGTGACCACATAAAAGTATGGTTGTCATGCTGATCTTGTAGAAGCCTCTGGTGCTTCAAGAATTCCGATGCGAAGATATTAGAAGTCCAGTGATCAAACGTAGTATTGTGTTTGCGAGTGATGTCCTCGGCGAAGGTCTCCTCATGGAGCCATTGTTTCAGCCTGTCTCTCCGCTTGGCTACGCGGCTGCGGCTCGACTCTTGGGTCCTATTGTTTTCCTCTTGAACAAAAGTGTCCCAAAATTTGGAAAGACTACCAAAGAAAAATGCATCCAGATCCTCTCGCTGATCATCAATCCATTTCAAGAAAGCTGCATCATCCATCCCAGATAGCTCTTCAAATCCACCAGTCAGTCGACGTTGCAGAGACAGCGGAGCATGGCTTAGTATTGAGGCCATCTCAGACGGTTTCTGAACGAGAATTATCCGCCACAAGGTAGCAGCAGCTAAACGGACTTCGTGTTTCTCGGAGACTGACTTGATATAGAGCTGGTAAAAGAACAATTTCAGGTATTCGGCTTCAGATTCCCCAGCAGCGAGAATGATGGTTTGCCAATAGCCAAGGCGGTTCAGAAACTCCAGCGATTCATTGTCGTCCTGCTCTGACAACTCTAAAAGGATTATTCTGAAAAGTACGGATCGAATGATGGTGATAGCTTGGTTGCAGAGACGAATAATCTTCAATGAAGCTATCTCTGGACGAGAAAGATATTCAAGGATGAAGCCGGCGAGGTCCAGCGTTTGACTGCTGCCTTTCAAGAACCAACCCTCAAACAAGGATTCTCCTACGTGTGTCAAAAACCGTGATAAATTCGTCAGAACACGCGGCTCTTGTAGTAATTTCTCGTTAGCTGAGAATGTGGTCTGCAACTCCGTAATGGTTCCACGAAGAACCCAAGACAGAAAACACGCCTGATGTTCTAGGTTGCTCGGCGGCGTTTTCAGATATAAGCCGAGACCAGTGAAGTCTTTGCGATCTCTTATATGCGAGACGAAAATTCCGAGAATGACGGATCGTGTTCCCAAAACTAGTTCATCCTCCTCATAAGATACGTCTTTGTCCATGTTTCCAATAGAAGCTCGGTGTAGGTGTGCTGACGAAGCGGTATATTGCGATTTGTCTGATGATATGAGAACAAAGGATGAAGAGCGCCGCAAAGATCCTGTGGCTTCTGATGTGGACTCTGGCGGGGTGGCTCTTGACGAACGGAGCACTGGCAGAGGCGTGACAGTGCGGCTCAGTTTCGCAGCATTACGTTCAGCGTTTGAACCATCGTCTCTGTAATGAAGTTCAACATCGGCATTGACTGTCCTTGAGCCTACCATAGGGAACAATGCAGAAAGTAATCTTTGGACATATGTTGAACTTGCGGCAAAATCTCTAAATCCAGGAGACTCAAAGTGAATTTTAGAAAGAAAGGTAAGGACATTCGATACCACTGTCCGACCTTTCATTGACGCGTTGTCAAACATCGAATCTTCCAGGCCGTTTTTCAGCATCTCCGCGATAACTGGAAGTACTTCTGGGAAAGCAACGTCAAGCCGTTTCTTGCAAACGAGCACATTTAGCAGCGAAGATAGATCTGTCACATCCTCGATATCTACCTCTGCCACATCCAGGCCAAATAGAATAGAAAAGCAAATGGGCCACAGAGGTTGAACGTTCCACCATCGCTTGAGTCGATTTTTCATGATAACATATCCGCCCGTCTTGTCGGCAAGCTTTTTACTATAGCTCCCACCGTGTACAACTATAAGTCGTGCGAGAATCTTAGTTGCCATTGTTACTGCTTCTGGTGCATCTTCGCACATCAGGTAGAGAAGCCACTTCATCACCCTGTTAGTACCATCTATGTTAGGATGAGTGTGCTCATCACTTACTTTGTTTGTCACAGCTCGTGCAAATCTCTTTATATTTATGAAGTCACCCGGTGTACAGAGATACTCGGTATACATGCGAAGCAGTTCTAGACCGATCTGTTTCTTCGGCATAACTTTCTTCGGGCTTGGATCTGACGTAGAAGAGACATGCCGAGCACGAGTACCAAAGCGCATGCTCTTTCTTTTATGAAGGCTTGGCACCTTCTCCTCGTGTAGTGCGAAAGTGATGTAAAGAGACAGTGATCGTAGCAACTCTGCAGATATACAGCTTTCGAACAAAGACCGGAAAGCTGGTATAAAAAGGCTCAAGGACTGTTCGGTGAAATCTTCACCTTTCAAAGCATCCAAAAACCTTTTGTTCACCCCTAGGACGCGAATACTGATAAGCTTGATTCTTGAGCTAGAATGAAGGGAAGAACTCACGCATGCGAGATAACCGTTTCGCATTGAAACGGCGATGTTGGCTTTCTGTGGCGAAGGTGCTAAATTGAGAGTAATACATCTGAAGTAGAGATGGCTCCCCATAGCGCCATATATCAAGATCTACCAAGAGAACACGATATGCTAGTGGATTAGTAATGATGGACCTAGCTGGTTCTTCGAAATTGTAGCCAACAAAAGATAGGATTCGACGAAGGAGTTCAATTGCTAGCGATGACCTCTCTCGATTGTCCGAACAAACCGTTGACGTTCTGGACCCGCCAGCTTGGGCTATCTGTGGGAATCCTAATTTCTCGCGAAGCAATAATGCGAGTATACCATACCCATTATCCCTCTCCATCGCTTCGCTGTTCCTCCAATTTCCCTGAATGGCTTCAAATAATATCTCGACTGCGAGGACTGTACTTTCCGGACATTCAGCAGCATGAAGCATATTCAGATTCACAATTGCGCAGCCACCGATTCTCCAACTAGCGTCGTCCAAGGACTGGGGCACAGAGACAACAGGATTGCCAGCAAGTATTGCCATCCCACTCGGATTTGTAAGGGCATCATTTATTGCCGGAATAGCACCGTTAATCGCAATGGCATTGCCCCCTGCATTGATCGCGTGATGTAAGCTTTTGGCGGCTTGCCGTGACAATGATTTGAAGAGCTGTGATTCGTTAACATTGTTACTGTCATCATCGTCCAAGACTGTAGTGGGTGATATGTTAAGTATAAAAGCAGACTCGTGGACAAGAGTGCTAGCTTTCTGTCGAATCGCCGTTACAATATCTGATTGCTCTTCTTTCCCGGGATGAAGGCTCTCATTCCGTAAGTTGAGCGCTGCAGATGCTTGATAAGTCTGAAATGATCCTAGGCAATCCTGATAGTTACCATGGTACCTTGGTCCAAGATGATAGAAAACTGAGACCAAGTCATCACTAAAGATCTCTTCAGAGAGAATCGCATTGGCGACAGACCATTTCGTCGCGCACACACCCTTTCCTATCCTGACAGCAAGATCTTGAGGAGTACCCAAGAACGCCTGGACTCGGGGATATTTGGCCGTAGATCGTGCAGCGGGCACGCTTGGAAAGTCAATCCTCAGTTGTTCAACGAATTCACCATCAACAAAAAGCGAGGCTCGTGGGGGAGTCGTTGCACGAGCCCTTCGATGGATGACACATATGTGATACCACTGGCCTTGTTTGAATGCAATTGACTTGAAGCGAACACTAGGTCGCGGTCCGTCAATGGATGTTTGCAATATAAAATGTCGTGTATCCTTTTCTAAATAAGCCAGCACGAAACAAGCTTGTCTAGAGTCGAAGGCACCAAATATTGTGGTATGTGACTGCGGGTCAAAGTGGTCGAATCGAGCCCATATCGAGAGTGTGTATCCAGAGGAAGATGCGGGGGGGAACGGCCGACCTAAAGTTGGTAGCTCGATTGACGAATAACCATAGGAGGTCAAATCAAACTGAATATAGGGCGGGCCCTTGGAGGATTGCATGGTGCGAAGAAGAAAGGCGGAAGCTTGAAGAGAGCCACATGCTTGTTTATAGAGATATACAACGTCATCAAGATGAGGCATGCCTTCCGTGCAGAGGAGATATCCTAGTTCTTGGTACAGTGTTTTTTCGTCATTGGACAGATTGTTGCTAAACATAAATCGTACAACTGAGGACAAGATGCCTGTTGCATGGATGGCAATGACATTTCGCTGCGAGTTAGAGGCTAACTTGCAAAGGCATGCTGGGATGGCCAGTCTCTGAACAGGGTACTGGGCAGAACGGTATTTCTGGAGCCACGTTCGCAAGAATGGGCCTATAAACTCGGGCAATTCGACCGTCTCCGTGGAGCCGAGTAATATGTCGAGATATAGACGGAGGCTTGAAGCAGTTGGCGCAGGCTGATCTAATGTATACTTCGTCCTTAGAGTGGTGAAAATCCCGGCGGTACTCTCCTGGCATAGAGCAGCAGCAAGCAGCCCACCGTACAAATGGTCAACATCGTTGTCAGGAGGTTGTTGTCCATCAGAATCATCAACGAAGAGTTTCAACGACTCTTCAACGGACCAAGCCTTGTCACAAGCAAGCTTCCTAGCATAATAGCGTCTATTTCCGGTGTGGTCTCGTAAACACTCCGACAGCACAGCCAACACGTCTTTCCAGAGCGTCAAAAGACTCTTCCTTTCTTCGCTCGACAACTGCGGATTGTATAGCTCTGCTAAATGGCGAACCAGGCCTAGCAATGTCTGGAAGCCTCCCAGATTCCGGAATGCATCTTTCGCTTCGCTGGGTTTGGCGGTATCAATTAACGAATGACGGAGTGTCAATGTGTTCTCTGTCGATTTGAGGACACAGTCGATATCAAACGGCCGGCGGTCAATTATCTCCTGTATGGATTGGAGGATGGGAGTCAGATCGGCGACAACTTGCTCGAGCGAGGTGGACAGCGGCGCAGCCGAAGAACGCTGTTCAGCCAGGGCTGGTGAGCCGTCCATGATGTCGCGCGCAAACCTGCCCGATCCTCCGTTTTTTCCCCCTCTACTGTTCAAATCATTCAGCGAAAATGCCACAGGCACTTGACTTGCTCGAGTTCCACAAAAGCGTCAGCAAGGATGAAGGATTATGATAGTCTAGATTTTCGATGTTGACGTTTCTCAGGTCATTGGGGAATACGAGCTGTCGCGAGGCAGGTGGGTCTTTGGGAGGGCGAACGTTTCGAAGGCAGGTCAAGCTTCCCTGCTGTGAGTGCAATATGGAGAATTGGATTCGTGGTGCATGACCCTTGATTCACCGGCAGTATCTGAGTCTAACGTGGTTGTATCAGGTCTATCGCGACGCACAGTTGCACGCTCTCGAGTTCTGACAGTGTGCGCAAATCTCCGAGCCTGGCCTAGCCACACTCAGCGGCTTACGGGATGCTCAGCCCTCTGACGCAGGTGCTGGCAGCTGGGTGGGCCCGCGAGACAGGCCCGGGGAATCACGTGACTATCGTCGGTAGACACACTCTGATTGGTCGAAGCACCATGGCGATAAGACGATAAGATCTGGCTAAGATTGAGGTAGTCGAAGCTTCTGATTGGCCGGATTGTTCCTGTCCGCATACCGGCTCCAGCCTCCCCGTCTTGTGATGATCGCCCAGGAAATGCTCCACCGCTGGTCAGCCGATGGGAGGCACACGAGCATTGCAAAGCCACGAAGATGCAACTATATACCAACTTAGAGATGCGTGCATCCCAGATGGAGAGTGGGATACACGCATTTCTGAGATCAACTGCTACGAGCAAAGCGGACAATGATATCGGTAATACGGGCGGGCAGGGTAGGCGAGTCTGTTGACCCTGGGCCGATTGGGATCCCCACCGTAACTACGTACGTAGTAGCATGCCGTACTAAGACGTTCGCACCGTACTCCGTGTTCGCCTCACTAGCAATTAAGTGCAAAGGCTACCACGTATGCAAGCACGTATTTTCTGCCATTTGATCGAACACCCCAGATCACCAGTCAGACTGCCTAAGATCGAGAACTGGCGGTACTACAAATTTCGTGCTACCAGGGCGTGGAGGAATTATTTGAGTCAGAAGGCTATTACCCCATCCGACTGCTGGCCTGGGTCCACCGAGTACGGAATAGATTGGTTACGTATCGACGATAACAGCGTATCGCATACCAAGTCAGATGAACTCTGTTTATCGCTATCATATCATGTGGAGAGTAGGCATGAATGGCCCATTCAGAGTAGGGTATTTATATTATCTGGTATGATCTTTCATCAATTCACTGGTAGCGCCGAGAGCTGTATCGATGGTTATTCGACTCAATTGTCAGATCGGGAGTCTGACGCTGTTCCGATTTAGGTAATCAGCTTCCCTATCTAGCGTAATCGCTTATCACCCATCTACACAGCTGCAGGCAACGAGGTCAAGTACCTCCAGCCGGATACTTGGGGAAGCTGTCAATATGATGTAGACCAGAAAATCAAGGTACTTCATCTTTCGCCATCTCTCAACAGGAGGAGTGAAGCATACAATGTAAGCAATCCACGGACAGTAATCGCGTCACATGACCGAGTCAACGCACTCGGCGGTTGTCATTGGCGGAGCGGAGGCGGGAATGTCCTGTTTGAGACGAGGTTGAGTCACGTTTGGTCACAGCCGCCCTCGGCCAGCCAATAGATGCGCGTCCCTCGCAGTGCTCCCCACACTGAGGACCTGTTTCAGGACTAGCACACCAGCCAGCCTGCTTCCAAGGTTGCCTGAGGGTGCCTGCTCAGAAGTGCTCACGTTATCTGCCGCCCGGCTTGAATCATCGCCCCAAAGTGGTCCCCTCTCCTCGCTGCTGTCTCCGACCGACTACTTATCTCCATCCTTCTCCATCCGTCATCTTCTTCTCTCCAACTCCCATCCTCCTCCTCCTCCCTTCCTTTTCATACTATCCATCCATCCATCCATCCATCATTCTTCCATCCCATCATCTGCATACCTGTTTTCCAGTATCACTTTCTTTGGAATCGTTTCACTCTGTCATCATGAAGGGCATTCTCAGCCTTTCGCTGCTGCCGTTGTTGACGGTTGCGTCACCGGTGATGCCGAGCACCATCCACAACGACGCTGCTCCTATTCTCTCTTCGTCCAACGCCGTTGAGGTCCCGGACTCATACATCATTGTCTTTAAGGACCATGTAGATTCAGCTTCTGCTGCTGCCCATCACAACTGGGTACAAGACATTCACAGCCAACACAGCGAGCTCCGAAAGCGGTCTCAATTCCCATTCGCTGACGATGCCTTTGCTGGTCTCAAACACACTTTTGACATTGCCGGCAGCTTCCTTGGTTACTCAGGACACTTCGAAGAGAATGTCATCGAGGCCATTCGCAGACACCCTGATGTGAGTTGTTCTCGTGCTTAGAACGGGCGTTCTCATTAGAGTCATGGCTAACATGCATCCGTCTCACAGGTTGATTACATCGAGAAGGACTCTCTTGTCCACACTATGGAAGATCCAGCACTTGAGAAGAACGCCCCATGGGGTTTGGCTCGTATCTCCCATCGTGAGAGCTTGAGTTTCGGAAGTTTCAACAAATACTTGTACGCCGCCGACGGTGGTGAGGGCGTTGATGTTTATGTCATTGACACTGGTACCAATATTGACCACGTCGATTTTGAGGGTCGTGCTTCCTGGGGCAAGACTATTCCCGCTAACGATGAAGATGTTGATGGCAACGGTCACGGTACTCACTGCTCTGGAACTATCGCAGGCAAGAAATACGGTGTTGCCAAGAAGGCCAATGTCTACGCTGTCAAGGTCTTGAAGTCTAACGGTTCGGGTACCATGTCCGATGTCGTTCAAGGTGTCGAATGGGCCGCCACTCAGCACATCAAGAAGGTCAAGGACGCCAAGGCCGGAAAAGCTAAGGGCTTCAAGGGTAGCGCTGCTAACATGAGTCTCGGTGGTGGCAAGTCCGTCACACTTGACAAGGCTGTTAATGCTGCTGTTGATGCTGGTATCCACTTCGCTGTCGCTGCTGGCAACGACAACGCCGACTCTTGCAACTACTCCCCTGCCGCCGCCGATAAGGCCGTCACCGTTGGAGCCTCTACCTTGGCTGACGAGCGTGCCTACTTCTCCAATTACGGCAAGTGCAATGACATCTTTGCTCCTGGCCTTAACATTCTCTCTACCTGGATCGGCAGCAAGTACGCCGTCAACACTATCTCTGGTACCTCTATGGCTTCTCCCCACGTTGCTGGTCTTTTGGCCTATTTCCTCTCTCTCCAGCCTGCCAGTGATTCTGCCTTCGCTGTTGCCGAAATTACTCCCAAGAAGTTGAAAGAGAGTCTCATTGCTATCGGTACCCAGGGTGCTCTTACTGATGTGCCCTCGGACACCACCAACGTAAGTTCAATCCTGTCTGTCTTTCGAATGAAATATCAGCTGACATCTTTGTTTTAGATCCTCGCTTGGAATGGTGGTGGCTCAGCCAACTACACCGACATCGTCGCTCAGGGTGGTTATAAGACCAAGACCGTTAATAACGAAGTTGACGAACTTTTCAACAAGTTGGAGGTCGTGAATGAGGAACTCGGTGCTATCTACAGCCACATTAAGGATGCGATCGTCGCATAGAATGGATGCGACTAACAGCTGGTATTAACATAGCTTTAGTCATTGCATGTCTACGGCTCGCTATCTATAGGCCGCTGCCGGCACGGCTTATTGCGCTACGCCTGACTTGGATTCATGATGCAAGTTTGTGACGTATTTTCTAGATACTGGATGGATACGAAATACAGATTGATTACTAGATTTTGCATCTTTCCATGATGATCCTACGACGAATCCCCAGTTTGCAATCATTGTCGTGCTTCATGTTTCGTATTGGCTTTCATAAGGACTTGTTTTTATATTGGTAGTTAGGAGTCATGTTGATAACGGGAACCAATCATTGAATTAATCTACAATCATTTCTTCAGATACTAAAAGAGACATAAAGTGACTTTATGCAACACACTACCTCTTCCAAAGGAGGTTGATCTGCTTTCTCCGTGCCTATGAATCATCGTTAGTCATAATCAGTAGCCAGCTTCGGAGATGTTGAAGATCTACCATCGGAGCCAAAAACCACACACCGACAGCCAAAGCAACCACCGTCCCCAAAAGTTGCAACTTGGCGAAACTTCTACCCAAAATATCAAAAGCCTGACTAGGCGCAACACGAGTACCAAATACGTCACCTCCAAAGGCGAACACCAGACCCGTACTTTCGAGTAAAGTGGGCGAAACGATGACGGACCGGATACCGGCTACGTCGCGTGAATGTGTCAGGTACCAGCGACCATCGAATTCGAGGTTCGGGGCGTATTTGAAAAGACCTTCTTCGACTTCGGCGGGTGTTGGATCACGGCCTATGGGACGACGGGGGTCGAGGACATGGCGTGATATTCCGACGATGGCGTTGGATTCGGGCAGGGTGCAGAGCAGTTGACGGATTGTGATTCCTTGGCGGGTTTGGGTCACAGCAAGGTGAGCGATGGGTTCGGGGATGAGGAATGCTTGAGACACGACGTGGGGTTTGGGGTAGGTGTCAATTCCATCGAGACTGGAGTAATTTCCTGCTGCGCCTAATGGGCCACGATCGTTGGGGAGAGGGGACTCGTAGAGCTCGGAGACGACTAGTTGGTAGCCCTTGGACTCAGATTCATCGGTCAGGTCAGCCCACAAAGAGTAGGCGTACCAGTTCTCTGAGATGATAGAGGCGATGGGCTGGGTGACATCGACACCTGTGTGCGTGCTAGAGTGAAGGATTTGGCCAGAGACTGAATCTAGCAAGTAGAAGGTCGCTGTGTTCGGTCCAATGGAGGTGATGAGAGCAAGGTTTGGGTTGAGGTATTTGTAGAGAACAGAGCGGTCTCCCAGTACTCTGCCGATAGATGCAACCGGATCGTGAGGTGGTCGGGACGTTGCTGAGATAACTCGCTCGCCTGCGGGTGGCAGGAATTGCCAAACAGGAACTTTGTTGTCTGATAGATCCCAGCCAAGGACTCGGCCGTCTTCGCTAACAGTCACTAAATATCCTGCCTCTTGAAGGGATTCGAGAGGTGCTCCATCTTGCGCAATAGCCACAGCTACAGTGTTCGTGCCTGTTTCGGTGGGAATGACAGCGACAGAACGAATATGTGCGCCAGAGACTTTCTGGGAGACAACACTGCCAGATGTTACATCAAGAGAAACGGTACTGCCATCATCGACATATATGGTAACGGTGCCCAGGTCAGACTTGACAGCTTTGACCTTCCAGTCAGAGGTGTCCACAACCTTCACATTCCAGACCACTGCGCCGTGATTTCCAGTGTCGACTGCCATGACTCTTCCCTTTTTCGTAGCCACAATAGCCAGTTTTCTCAGACCGAAGCTGTCCAAGTTGGTGACCTCGGCAGCCAGAAAGCTGGAGAAAATACGCTGTGGCAGTTCTTGAAGATAGGCAGGCAGGTGTTCAAGATCTCTAATGTGACGCTTCACCCGGTGAATATAGGCACTCAAGATATCTTCATGGCCTTCCAACTCCAGCTCGTGAACAAGATCTTCGCTAACGTTAGGCTCAGCCCATGCAGCAGCAACGGCACCCGAAAGCGATTCGTGTCGAGTCCATTCATTCACGCCGTTTCGGTTCAATTGCCAATCCCCTGAATCAAGAACATATGCAAAGCGCACAGCTGCCGAGTCACCTTTACTGATCACCTCTGCAACAGCGCTAGTTGGACTTCCGTGTCCACTTTTTAGGAACGGCCATCGGCCAAGGATTCCATGAGAGGATGATGAGAAGACGGAAACTTCTGTTTCAGTGATCCGAGTGAAGAAGACGTTCGCAGCTCTGTGGCTGACGGCAAACACCGAATTCCCTGATACACGTGGTAGTCGGTAGGCTTGTGAGATAGAGGAAGTTTGGAGGTCGATATGGTAGACTTCCGCCCACGATGACGAGTCCGTTTTGTATCCAACCAAGAAATGCGGGAGACAGTTCAAACCCGTCGGGCCGTGAATATCGATATTGCGAATCTCCTCATTACTGGTATTCTCGATATCAAGGTTGATGACACTCTTTGAGCCGATGATGTTGACCTTCAGTGTTTTGCTGGACTTGTCCGCCCAAGCAATGAAAGGCGAGGCGGTGTTCGAGCCGACTAGGAGAACGGATTCCGGCCCAGATACATCGTTTTCGGAAGCAAGTGTATAGTGGCTTTTCTGTTTTCCTGTTCGCGTGTCCAGGGTGGTGATTTTGATCTTGTAGCCTTTGAGAAGTGCAGACTGGAGGGAGATATAAAACACTTCTGTCGCCGAAGAGGATACCTGAAATGGCACATCGCCGCTACTTTGTGTCAGCGATGAATATATTCTATGCGCCATCTGATGTTACCTTTCATCTTTAAACCCCCATTTCACTATTCCGGTGGTTGCGTCGAGTCTCTGAACAAGTCCTCCTTTACCCTCGGAGAGAACAATTACGTCGCGCGCATGGTCGTTCGTGCGCCCATCCTCAAGCTCTAGCAACTCCAAGTCCTTCACGACTCCCCCAGATATCTTCCTATCCCAATATAATTTCCCATTCGATGCACCCCAGGCGGAGACCTTCTCACCAATCGCGCTGACGACTGTGGCTTCCCCATCGCTAGCACGGAGAAAGCAATCAACGCCCGGTGTCGAGCTCGACTGTGTCAAGTCCTGTCTCCACACGATTGATCCATCTCTTGGATTCACTGCTCCAACTATCGAATTCTCGGATAAAGTATACAGCAGCGAAGCGTTTGATGACGATGAGGGCTGGTGGAAGAAAGTCGATTGTGGGGACGGGGTTCCAAAGAGGGCATGATGGAAATCGAGATGGTCGACCTCATCAACGAAGACGGCCGATGATGGAAAGGCGCAAGAGGCGAGAAGCACGATCGCCGTCTTGAACCACATGATTATCCTCTCGTGATGCGAGCATGCGAGAGAGATTCAGAGGTTGGCGAGTAGGTTGCTCGGACGGAGCTGTCTGGAAATTGGCTGGTCACTTTCAAGCTGCGGGTCGGCTGGCACTAGCTCCCTGTCACCGTTACGGCGTTACCCTAATTCTTAGGGTAGACCTACAGGCTACTTCTACACATCTTGGTTATTCCTTAACTTATTCGTCAGCACTACGATACACTATAAGTAACTCATATACTGAAAATTTCCAGCAGTAGATATATCATCTTGATTACCTGCCACCCAAACGGGGTTCTTCCTTGACGTATGAAGTGTTTAAGTCCTCCATGATACCTAGGATGGATCGAGCAAGTGAATTCACAACTTATCTTTGAGACAACAATTATCCCGCCTTTATGGCAACCTGCTTATAATCAAGTCTTCGAGCCCATCATTGGAACTAGCCTAGTAGCTCAGGATTCTAGCGGTCTGTTGAGGCGCTCTCAAACAACTTCATCATGATGACAGCTACCTCTAAAGTCCACGTGCTTAACAAAAGATTCTCGGCGACCCATCTGAGCTAAAGTCCGTGCCATAATGGATTCGTCAGCATCGATTTATTGCTTTCGTATCCCGGACGGGCTCTATTGACAAAGCGGTTCTCGTCGTGAACGAAGCTCTGAGAAAGGTGATTTTGTCGATATGGATCGGCCACACAACAGGCATGTTTTCTCTAGGGGCTGTGTCAGCTGTCCCCGAACATTCCAAGCTTCGTGCAGAGAAGAGCTCTGCATTACGGCCATACCTACCTGTGCTCTTAGCATTCGCAATGAACACAAAATCAACAAGGAAAAGTCTCCACCCTCGGGTAACCTGCCGCTCTCGACCTCGGGCTTTACCCCGTGGTTCGCTTTAGCTTCCCCCGAGTTGCGTAAAGCTTCAGGGTCCTTTGCGGGGTTGCACGGCCAGCTCATAAATAATGGATAGCTGTCACCTCTTTCTTGTCTCATAGTTTCATACCTACACTCTGAAATTCTCCCGTTTGAATTCGTTTCAACATTGTCCGTGGGACACTATTCCGTCATGTCGGTCACTCAACCGGTCAAGGGCAAAACCGCCATTGTCACCGGAGCTGGTTCAGGTGAAATTACCGCATCCATTGGTATACTTAGATCGTAAACTAACAGCGAAACTGTATACTATAGGCATAAATCTTGCTTTCGCAGAATTACTTCTGAAAAATGGTTGTAACGTGGTGATAGCAGATCTGGGGCTTCGTCCTGAAGCTCAAGCTGTAGTAAACAAATACAAGGGTCATTCCGCTTCTGCTAAGGCTATTTTCCACAAGACAGATGTCACAGATTGGGTACAGCTGGAGGAGCTGTTCAAGGTTGCCGAAAAAGAGTTCACCGAGATTGATATCGTCTGTCCTGGTGCGGGTGTTTACGAAGAGGTTTGTGCACACAGACCCGAATCCGAAGGGAAGGTTTGTCTACTAAGTGAGCATAGAACTGGAGCAATTTCTGGCGACCTCCTGGCTCTCCAGAAAGCCGCGATGACCCTCGAGGCGGCCGATATCGTCTGCTTGATATCAACATAACCCACCCGATTCGAGTGACCCAACTAGCACTGTCACATTTCCTCCAACACCGGAATCCCACCAAGCGCAAACACATCGTGCACATTTCAAGTATAGCGGGACAGAACCCATCAACAGCAGCACCTATATATGTGGCAACGAAGCATGCAATCAGCGGCCTCGTTCGATCTCTGGCAAAACTGGATAGAAAATTCGGTATCCGCGTCACAGCGGTAGCGCCTGGTTTGATAAAGACGCCCCTTTGGATGGAACATCCCGAAAAATTGAAAATGTTCAAGGAAGGCCAAGACGTGTGGGTCACGGCTGAAGAAGTCGGCGAGGTCATGCTGGCTCTGGTCCAGCAGGAAGAAGCCAGTGAAATAATTGGGGATAAGGAGAGAAAGGGAGCGATGTTTCCAATCGAAGGGGGTACGATCCTAGAGGTTTCCAAGACTGTCCGAGCAGTGCATCCGTTCAATGACCCTGGTCCTTCGAACCGTGCTGGAAATACAGTCGCCAATGCTGAGACGGTCGAAAATGAGATATATGATTTGCTGTCCGCGTCTGGATGGGGAAAATCCAAGCTATAGTTACTTGTCAGTGGATATATGGTCTGAATGAGATATGATTGCATGTCATCAAGCTTCAACAATAATCAAACAGAAATATCTTGTAGGAAGAAAGCCCGAAGCGGTATATTTCTCCGATGAAGTGAGACCCACTCGGAAGCAATTATCACGACATGATTGGTCAGCTGTTATCTGTCGCAAGAAAGGCATCCGTCGCTCAGCCTCCAAGTCATCATCATCTCTATCATCATCACTGCGACCACCAGCTACACCAACCTTCTGGTCTTGTCATTGTACACCAGTTCATGTTTTGATTTTCCTAATTTGATCTTGACAAGTTAAATGTCAGCTTGTTAAGATATTGGCGCAATCGTTCAGAGCACATTCACCACACGAAGAATGACGGAGGGCGAAGTGATGCCTCCTTCCACGGGAGCCGCCCACAGAGGCCGGAGGTATCTACACCACTTATCTTGCCTTCGGAAAAAAGTTTGTGCTTCTCTTTCAATACTGACTGGCTTAGTAGGAGGCGAGGTAAGCGAGATGCATTCCGCGGAGCAGCCAGCTGGACGAGCAGCGTTATAAACTTGGTTAATACAAGTAAGTCGATGCAACGTTGAGTTCATGGCTCCTATGCAATGTCTGACATGTCCTGACTTTAGTTGTCGGCGCCGGTGTCCTCGCTATGCCTCTCGCGATCGCACACATGGGGATTACCCTCGGCGTCCTCGTCGTGATGTGGTCAGGGGTCGCTGCTGGGTTCGGACTTTATCTTCAAGCCAGATGCGCACAATATCTAGATCGAGGGTCCGCATCCTTTTTCGCTCTTTCGCAAATCACATACCCCAACGCCTCCGTGATCTTTGACGCCGCTATCGCTATTAAATGCTTTGGAGTCGGCGTGAGTTATCTAATTATCATTGGAGACCTCATGCCTGGTGTCGTGCAGGGGTTCGTCGGAGACGCGCCGACGAGTGATTTCTTAGTAGATCGCCATTTTTGGATAACCGCTTTTATGTCAGTATACTCCCACTCTGGATTCTCGATGTCGTAGCGTTGAGCTTATACGAATTGCGCAGGCTTATTGTGATCCCCCTTTCCTTCCTTCGTCGGCTCGATTCTTTAAAATATACCAGCATTGTCGCTCTGATATCCATTGGATACCTTGTTATTTTGGTTGTCTATCACTTCACTAAAGGAGACACGATGGCTGACCGCGGCCCGATTCGTGTCATCCACTGGGCAGGAATTGCGCCCGCTCTTAGCAGTTTCCCTGTCATTGTGTTTGCATACACCTGTCATCAGAATGTGAGACTTCATCTCTAGGATTCATAGCGTTGACTCACTAATGAGTGACAGATGTTCTCAATTTTGAATGAAATCAGTGACAACAGTCATTTCCAGACAACGAGCGTCGTTTTTGCAAGCATTGGCGGTGCCGCTTCGATCTACATTCTCGTCGCAATCACGGGATATCTATCATTTGGTAACAGTATCGGCGGAAACATCGTTGGCATGTATCCCGCCTCGGTATCCGCTACTATCGGACGAGCCGCAATTGTCGTTTTGGTCATGTTTTCATACCCGCTTCAAGTACACCCTTGCCGAGCCTCGGTGGACGCGGTACTCAAATGGCGACCAGCGAGAGCAAGCAACGGCAACGATGTTTCACCTCATAGGTTTCCTCTTCTTCCCAGAGCAAATCGCGGCGCACCTGAACCGATGAGCGACCTTCGTTTTGCAGCCATCACTTCGACTATCATTGTCTTGAGCTTCATTACAGCCATGACTGTGACATCACTAGAAGCCGTGCTGGCATATGTCGGTAGTACGGGAAGTACCAGCATCAGTTTCATTCTCCCGGGTCTTTTCTACTACAAGATCTCGTCCCCAGATTCAGCGGCACACCAACAATTGATGAAAGAAGATGACGAGGCCAACGACGACGCCATTTCCGACGATGAGGTGTCCGGAGACGATCAGCAGCAGCAGGGCCTTCTAAGTGGAAGCGGCATTCTCTCGTCAAGCGGCATCCTGCCCGGCAGCCGATTGAAGAAGAACCTTTTACGACGGCTCAGTCTTGCACTTTCGATATATGGAATTGTCGTGATGGTGGTCTGTCTTAGCATGAACATATTTTTCCATGCGTCTAAATAAGCGGACCACTTTTGGTCGAACAAATCGATTTATATGTGCCGTACTACAATAATGCTCAGTGGTACAGGTCATGACTTTCCATCATTGTACGTTAGGTGTTTGGGGATATAGCTTTTTCCTTTTCGCTCTCTTTGCTCCCTTGATTCTTTTGAAAAACTAATGAGCCAAATGATGTCCATACATTCTGTCCTTTTTCCTTTCTTGCTTCTCTTCCAACTTCTGGTCCGCATGGAAGGGAGCACTTCGATGTACATAATCATAGATATTTATTTTATTGCTAAGAACTTATTGATTTCCCTGAAGAACAATGGTGATGTGTTTAGAACGCTGTCCATATATGAATTGATATAACTTTAGACGGCAAGGAGAAAGTAAGTATACGGGTGAAAGTCAGAGATCAAAGCACTCATTGCTCGCGGTAGCGCAATCCCAAAACGAGCAACAACCATTATGAAAAAAAGCACAAAGCCCATATAATTCCAAATTTGCATCTGTAACATGCAGAGTAGTGATTCCCCAGCTGGCTGCATCTAGTTGTTGTTCTGCGAGTTCAAAATCCGCAAGATACTCAAGAATAAATTGATGATATCCAAATACAGCGAAATAGCCGCCGCAATCTCCTCCTCGACATGGTAATGGCGCATGATCAGTTGGGTATCGACGAGGACATATCCGCTGAAAATCAACGCAGAGACACCGCCATAAACGAGCTCCACGCCACTATTGTACGGGAAGAAAGCAGCCATGAATCCGAAGATGATGAGCAACCACAAACCGCCAAAAAGGTAGGGCATCCAGTGCGTGAAATCATATTTGGTCTGGCATGCAAACAGCGTCAAAGCGACGAAGATGCCCAGCGTGATGACGAGTGCTTGCACGACGATGCGCGCTTCGTAGAAGGACGTTACGACGCTGATGGAGTATGCTTCAAAAGCGGTGAAGCCGGAAAGAAACAGAAGGTTGGTAGGGTAGGATTTGCGTTTCCAGTACGTGAGGAACATGAATCCGATTGCGCCAACGAGTGAGACGATCATGAGCCAGAAATTGGACTGGATCCAATTGCGGTAGGAGACGCTGAAGAAGGATATGCCGCTGAGGACGGTGGTAAGAAGGATTTGCACGGTCCTGGAGATTTTCATGAGGACACTTGTCATAGGCCTAAGGTAGCTGGAGCAGTGATAAAACTTACAAGATAGAATACACCTTGCGAATAAACTGCATCCGGATGGGCAGTGTGCCCTCCGCAACGGTGCCGCCAAACTTCGTACCGTTAGTATACTGATTATCAATATTCGTGAAGTAGATGATATATACCTTGAAATCATCAGGAACATTATCATCCTCCGACCGCGGTGCTTCGGCGGTGGCATCATATGAAGGCGGGGGCTGAGCGTACTGAGCTTCCTCAAACGAGTCGCGCTGAGGAGCGGGCTGGTAGCGAGTGTTTGCTGCCATGCTTGCTGTGGTAACCAGACAGAATTTGATAGAAGCCGTCAAGATGGAACGAAGATGGAGATGAATCCCAAGATGATGGAGGAGCGGAGAAAACAGGCTGATTATTTCGAATTCATTGTTGTACGATGTATAAGTGGCGGGTCAGTCACCTGACGCGCGCCGCGGATTACTACTCGTGAGGTCATGCACGCTCAGCCTCGCGCCATTCCTTTTAGGGTCATATTAGAGCATCAAGAAGCTTCGAGAGATTGGAAAGTGCTTCAAGTATTGCTCAGATATAGCCGTAATCATATATGTACATGCAGGTAAATGATAGAGCAAAAGTAAGTAACATAAGTATAGCCTATCTCCGAAACATCATCAAGTCGTGGTTGCAAGTCCGGAAACCATTATGAGTCGCTCCTCTCCTGGCTACTATCTATATTAGTCGTGTGGCTAGCCAGCTCGACATCCGAAAATCTTGCAGCAGTGTTGGTACTCGATCTGTCATCACCGTCATCATCTTCATCATCTTCGTCCGTTGAATCATCATCCATATACTGTAATCCAGCATTCGTAGATTCCCCCGATAAGGGATCGATGCGGCGCCTGCGTTGGAAATCGTGAGAATGGGCTGTGGCTACCAGATTGCCAAATCGAGACATGGCGTGGCTAATTATTGGACGACGAGCACGCAGCGTCATTGGCGTCTTTCCTGCGACAGATGCGGCCTCAAGATCAACGTCATTAGCGACCAAAGCAGGCGCATTCAAACTAGGATCCGTCGCGTGCTCTCCAGCGGGAGTTTCCTCCTCTTCTCTGTCCATTTCTGATTCCCTTGTCGGTACGGGCGACACGTGGCCGTCGACATCATCCGCCAGCGTATGTTCCTCCAATTGATAAGGCAGAGGAATGTCTCGTAGAGCGCGGAATAGATTCACATTTGTGCAATGTTCGTTCTCCACTCGGAAAATCGACCAGACTCCTCTTCTGAATACCTCGCTAAAGGCAACTGCGAAACTGAGGAAAGCCGAGTGTTGTATATCGTTGGTGAATATGGCATAGAATATCCAATTGAATCGCACAACCACGTCAATCACAATCGCCACGTAATATAACCACGCTTTGCGGAAAGCCAGGAACTCACGCAGCATTTTATGCGGTGCATAAAAATTTCCCAAACTCCAATCCATAGCTATATCCCAGATTGAGCAATAGACGGCATTAATAAGAGCGAATACGATGAAAAGGATCTGATACCGGGTATCCCGATCAATGCGGAACAAGCTGAGTGTCATGTAGTATAGAATGCCGCAGGTATATTTGCCAAAATTGACAAGATGGGGAAAGACGTTCTTCGTGTCGCGATATCGTCGGAGGCATTGTAGTCCACGCCATATTGAAGGTAGCGTTGTAAGAAAACCCAGCCATCTGGAATGGCTCGAGTTGCAAGTCGGTGGATTACTCCAATGATTGGCATAAAGACAGAAGAAGAGTTCGATATTCTGTGATTTGTATTAGTTGCCTTCCTTCACAGAGAGCGCTCAGAAAAAACTTACACCCATAGCGTACGTCTGGGAACAGTACATATCACCCAGGTAAAAGTCTCGAAACTCGACAGGATATAAGCCGGCAAGCATGAGACGCCACTAGGATCGTGTCAGTTGATACATCAATGAGCATAAGATGAGGGAGCCTACGGTCGAAACGGCCCACCAAACTCGACTGTGGTGATAAAACACTTTCAGTGGAACAAAGAGCATCACGACAGTGATAAAAATTAAAACCACTGGGTAATATAAAAACATGGAGTCAACCCACGAGAAGTTGACCCACATGAACACTCCAAGAAGCAGAAAGAAAATCGAGGGTATCTAGTCCTGTTAAGCCAGCAGTCCAAATCTAGTAACAGGCAGACATACCTCAGCGAGTTGACGCCAATCCAATGTGTGGCGAGTGTCATACTCAAAAACAAAACTATAGTTGATCTTTGCTCGAGCCCAGATCATACAATCCAAACAGAATAGCATGCAATGAAAACAAATCAAAAAATATCCTCCGTAAATCTGGTTCAAGTCAGTCCCACCAGATTATAGAAGATATAAGAAAGACGCACCTGAAGTAGATAGGAAGTCTGCACTTGAACATTGCTGCTCGCATCATTCAAGAGACCAACGGCCAAAATCAGACCCTGGATGCAACTGACAAGTCCCGCAGCGAGAAACAGGCCTATTCGGAAAGTGCTTGGTGAATGGTCGTCGGAACGATGCTTTCCTCGAAGCTTAGTTACGGCGATTTTTCGATTCCCTTTCTCGAAGTAGCGAGAGTAAAGATCCTCAACCACTACCATGTGTCCTTCGACAATTTCACTCTGCACGAAATATGCTCTGTTGACTTTCTCAGACATATAACGCAACGTGGGTCGCATATCGACAGCCTTGTCGAATTTCTTGTTGATCTTGCGGAAGGCCTTGCGATTGAGATAAGCATATGCTTTGAGCAATTCCAAACCTCGATAGTACTCTTGCATAGCCAGCTTGAGCTTCCGCTTTGCGGTTCGATACGGTACATGAGCAGACTCTGGTCGACGCGCAAAGTCTCGCCAATCGCCTGAAAGCTCCTGACCCATCGGCTTCGGGGTCTGTGGTGTCCGCATATTGGCTAGTGCGCGAGAATTCTTGCCAAAATGATGCTTTCCAGCAATAGCCAAAGTCCACTTTGTTCTGGGAAATACATTCAGGTAGTTGCCGTTGCCGCTGCCTTGCGTAGACCCGGACCGCTCTGCATCCATCATCTCGGTTGTTCTTTGATCTCTCATCATATGTAATTGTCGCCGGAGTTGTTGTAGACGCTCTGTCGCTTCCACTTCTTTCTGCCTGTAGAACGTCTCGATCTTGTCCAACTCCGCATCCAAGAAATCATAGAAATCGTCCTCTTTCTTCGTCACTTCGCTGGATATGTTGGTTTGATAACTCTTCCCCGGTGAATCCATGTCACTGTTCGTAAAGACCCTCCGGAGAAAATTGGCCGTCTTTGAATACCCATCGCTGCCACTGGGGTGAATCCCACCAGACGGAGGGTTCCCATTCTTGAAGAGAGCAGGCGATGATGCGTATCTCTGAGGGCGACCCGGTGCCCGGTGAGCTTTCGGCGATCCTGACTCATAAACCGGTGGTCCAAGCTGCAGGTTCTTGTTCTTCTTTGCTTTCCGGTCAAGCCCGATAGCAGGAGAGGGAAGCTCGAGATTCGGTAATTGCTTCGAGTCGTATTGGTCGGGCTCAGAAACTATACTGCCATAGCTTCCTACGACGTTTGAGAAGCGTGAACCGGGGGTCTTGAGCGGACGCTGCTCGGGAATGTCCTTACGCGACGGCGATCCATTATAATCCAAAGGGAAATGATTGACCGAGGTGGAAGTGTTTGGAGGAAGTCGTTGGGATGGGGTGTCTGTGAAGGTGTCTTGGCGTCGAACAGGAGTACGACTTGCTTTCTGTAGGGCTCTTTGAATTGCTTTGATTTTCTTCTTTCCGAGCTACATTTGACGTCAGCAAAGCAATCCAGCGATGATACTGATAGTCATTCAAGAGAGCATGTACCTTATAGTTCAGATATTTAGCTCGCCATTCCGGAACTAGTTCCTCGTTGAGCTCTCTGCGATTAAGATGGTGCGATTAGCTGCGAGTAATGCATTGTATGTGTGACCACAGAAAACAAATGACGGAGGGGCATGTAGTTATGGGCAGGTCTGTGATATGCTGCGGGAAGAGCAGAACGTACTTGGCGAACTTCATGGTGCAATGGCAGATACAGTCGCATGATCGAAATCAGCGGCATCTACCTCGAAATTGAAAAGAGAAGCAGATCGTGGAATTCTTCGCGAGAAAAGGAAAAAGAGAAGAGAAGAGAAAAAGCAAGAAAGAGATGAGTCGCGATGGAGAGAGCGAATGAGAGAGAGGGAAGTCACAGTGGCGTCAAGAAAAGAACGAAAAGAGGAAAGAGCCGATTTTTAGTCTGGCCCTAATGGCTGCCTGGCTCTACTGAGTCTACTCCATCGTCCTTAGGGTGCGTCCCGTCGCTCTTCTCTTTTCTCTTTTCGCTTTGTCTGGACATGTTTTGTATTCTTCTGCAGCAATTTCAACTGATAAAGAGGAAGAAAAAGTGTGTGAGACTACGGCGAGTCATGCAGGGAGACGGCATCAAATATGAACAGTTTCCAGCACGTGCGGCAATCTGCAATGTCATTCGTCAATGGCGTCTAGTAGTTCAACAATCTCGCAACGTCCGATCCTCTGGAATGTGAGTCTATCTCGGACCGTTTCCCTATCCGGCAGTTCGTTTTCACTCGGTTGTCCCTACGTGGTCAAAAGACGCTGCACGTTCACACTGGCTCTCGGATGATCATATACAATTTGATCGCATACTTTCTTCCTAAGGCCTGGCATTCTAGCTATGAAGGTTTTCATGGTCGAGTCATCAGATGATGTCAATGTTGATTTTAGGATTTATGGCTGTTCAATCTCGTCACAACGACAGAGATGTTCCTGGATTGTCGACCCTGGGAGACATTGATGTACATCATAGGTTATCACGATGTAAATTGTGGTGGCCAAGGTTGCATCATGATACGATCATGTTAAATTTGCCATTAGCCGTATATGACCCTATCAGACAACCTGAAAAGGAAGCACATTTCGTTATTTTCAGTTCTACACACAGCATTCGTGAGCAAACAAAGGACCATCATTAAAAGAGCTTCATCAAAAGTGTGCACCATGCCGAAAAACTCACACGTCCTCCCCTCCAAACCCATCGAAACCCACCCGGTGCCCAAAAAGGCTTTTGGTCGCGTGCTCGACGACGACCGTCCAATCGACGACTATGAAAATACCGTGCGCGCAGAAGAAGCACAGAAGCACGCCGAGGAGCTGGGTGCGAGTCCACCGAATCGTTCCGCGGCTAGACATCCGCCTGACCGTCCCCATGCGCCTCATCAGCCTCATGGAAGAGAAGGGACGACGTCCAGCAAGTATCGGAGTGTCTCTAAACATTAGGTTTGCGTGAACGCATCGGTACGATGTTAGATCAGGAGAGAAGAAATAGATCGTGTACTTGTGATCGGGGAACTGTCTGATATGAAATCGATATTTGTACATTATCTGAGAACTCCGGCATATGGGTATCGAACTGAAAGTATAAAGTACAATACAATGTTGCTTTGGACGTCAACATTTCACGCTCCTGCTTTGCTTGTAAATCTTGTGCGACAACCTGAACTACAAAATCAGGTCAGCGTATCGAGATCAACATCCTCCGGCGCTTTGCTAGGATCAACCCGCCAATCTTGGTCTCCATATGTCAGAATATTCGGTGAAAAGCGACCATTTATCGAGTTCATCGAGTCTGTACGTAAGTGACGCCTGGATGGTACGTTTCGATCTAACTCGCCCTTGGGAGTGCTCAGGGATAATCGATCCGCGTTAGAATCTATTTCTGCCCCTGTGATTCGCAGCGGGACTTCCACCGTAGACTGTCCGCCTGCATATCGTTCGAGTGCGTCGTAGACATGCCCAAAAACCAGTTCATGCACATCCGCTGCCCAGAGAAAGTCCAGGTGCTCGTATTTCGGGATTTCTCGTACCGTGGTTCGCCGCGGCAGTTCTTGTAGCATAACACTAATGTCCACAAGACTGTCGCTACCGCCGTAAATGAGGACGATGGGCGACCTGATGTTTCTCGTCGGGTATCGCACTGGCTTGTAGTACCGACTGTTGTTACCTACCGCTAACGGCCCGCCTACCTCGTCGTCGTACATTTGGAAGGCCTGGTTGCGAATAATCTGAAACCAGTGAACGACAGACTTTGTACTGGTGAATGAGTATAAATGAGGATAGGCTGCGAGTTTCTGATGCTGTGATATGTTCTCGCCAGTCCAATTGAAGAGCATCCTCAGTGAAATGTCGATAATTCGCACAAAGATTGGCGGGTAGAGAATGGCTTGCCACATCGCAGTAGAACTGAGAATGCCTCTGCGTCCAAAAGCAAGAAAAACGACTTGTGGCGAAGCTTTCATCAGCGCATCGACAATACCATTGTATAGCCCCGCTGGGGACATAGCTGGTGCTAACGCAACGAAGACATCCACTTTCTGGTTGAGTGTCGAATGGACCGAGAGCGCCGCAAACGCTTGGGCAGTCCCTTGTGAGAAGCCAATGTACGACAAGGAAGGTTGCTTAGTGACTTCAAGTATATATTCAATGCTGTCTGGAATATCGTGAAAGGCAAACTCATCGATGGAGAAATTCCAAAATTCGGTTGAAGCAGGTGAACTCCTCGTCGACTTCTTCGAGTATTTGTTGCCGCGATTATTACCTAGCCACACATCGTACCCTCGCTCAACGAGCTGAAATGGCAAGCATCGTTGTTCATCAGTCAAACATACCCAAACCTCACTGTTCATGAGCAGGCCGTGGTGGAGATAAACAACTTTTTTGCGAGTGCCATTCTTCCCGGAATTAACATAGTCGGCCTCCTCACCGCGGCGATATGGCAAGCGGTGAAGGCCAAGAAGGTAACCATCTTTTGTCTGGACGATATGTTCCTCCGTTTCATATCCATATATGGAACACAAGTCTGCGAAATCGACGGTTTGCGCAATGGATTCTGCCACGCCTTTTAATTTGGTGCGGAAGCCCCTGGTCTGAGTTGAAGCTAAAGCATTGAACAGAGCTTTCGATTGCTGATAAAAGAAGCGAATTATAGGATCGGCTGCGATTTTATTAGTCATCTAGCATACATGATGCAGAAGACATTCCACGTACGGAGACATAAGGTGACCAGTCGCAAGAATCCTTCACAAAACACCAACGACAGTGAAGCAAAGAGAGCAAGATACTCCGTCCTGTTTATATAGCAGTTAGTAAAGGCGAACACAGATAGCTCATCGTTGCTGTCTTACCAGGCAAGCCGCCCAAGAAATGGAACCCGAGGCATTGCGAACCAGACTTTCCTTCAGTAGACTGCTGACTACTAGCTCGGTGTGAGGAATTTCAAGACATTTGGTGTGGAAAGAGAGAAAGAGCTTCGGATTCGACGAAGAGTGAGCATACCTAGGTAGAAGTAAATGGATGATGTAACGGCATTCATATTCATAGCATGTGATTGCGCTAAAGTGGGTAGCTCGTCGCTCCGGAAAAAAGAAAATCCTCGTGTATATCCAGGGTTAGGGCTGTCAGATCAGCACCATCATTATACCAGTTTAGTATCTTGATCTGTGCTGCTGTAAGACCATATGTGTACGATGCATACCCAGACCGATTTTTGTCAAGGCTTACTTCGAACCAATTCCTACTCGATTTGTCAGTGCACTTGAATTAGGGTGCTACCATAATTCGTTGTTGATGCCTATTTAGAAGGGGCTAGTACGGCGCCGGCGTCCTTTGTAGGCAGCCAACACAAAGGTCCAACCAGCCAGAACCACCAGATACAGATATACAACATGTACAGCTGGGAGAGTAAACTTTCTCCATTGTGGATTAAATATTGACAACGCCGTGCGTGCCTAAAGCTGGACCTTCCCATTTCTGGAGGCCGGCGTGACTCACGCAGAGGCACATAGGGAGCCACAACCTTATAAAATCAGCCCAGAACATCTATCTCTCTGCGGAGTTTCAAGAAGGGACTCCATATCATCTTATTATTTTTTGTATTTATCTGGAACCAGTCAGCCATGCAGTCTGTGAGGAAAACGTACTTCAACCCTCTGGCTACAACCAAGGCCCAGATTCGAGATATTCTAGCAGAGCTTCCCGTTGGCTCTGCGCACCCTTTCAGCCCTGAGCGTATTTTACTGTGTCGGACGGACCACGGCATTGATGAGATCGACATTTCTTCATATCCGGAAGACTTTTTCTTCAATGCTGTCGATTTGGGAGAGATGGGTGAGACCTTATTAAGGCGAATGGATGGCTTCGCGTCTCATCTGAGTGAGTTTCCTTCAGATTTCTCTTGTCATTTTTACAAGCACTGACAACGAGTAGATATACTCGAAGATTATCAAATCCAACAAGCTCCAGCTTCCACGTTCAGAGTACCGGTAGTGTCAGGCCAGATCGCCATTTTAGCGGTCTCTGAAAGAAAGCCGACTTACTGGGACTTGTGCTTCACCAATGCATCGTGCACTGTGAGTAATTGGTCTGCGCAGCGTAACTTGCCTGGTATATACCACAGTGGTGACAAAACGAATGGCAGGGATCTGTTACATTATGCCATCATCGACAAGGACTCTTTCCCTGAGGAAGAGATCTGTGTTTTCATCTCCGGTTATTCGTCCACACAGATCACCAGATTCTTGGGGACACACCCTGCGATGCTTGTAATTGATCATGCAGACAAGGTCAGTCGACGATAAGATTCATCTTTACTATGTGATGTCTTTGTTTTTTTTTTGTTTTTCCGAAATTGAATGTGGACTAACCTCCTGGCAGGTCATGTATATCGTTCCTGTACCGTTGGACACGTCGACAATAGGGGACGCAGTTGTCTGTTGCCCTATGGTGATAAAGCGGCAAGGAGAATCACTCGTCTGCTCAGTACTGGCAAATGCAACAACGGACCGAAAGGCGATAAGCCGAAATCAGCCGAGCCCTGCTATTCCAGAAGCGATTCGACGCGCGGAATTCACAATCCTACAGCCGGCTGCCACTCCACGAGGTACATTTTATCGATACTTGGATGAGAGATCTTCAAGTGATATGTACTCAGACCCAACAAATCTGCCTGCCCAGAAAAACACGGGCTTGAGTTCTGGAAGCATTGGCCACATTGTCGGCAAAGAAAGTGTTGTTATCGCCGCAAATTCTGTCGCCTTGCCCTCGTTGGTTCCTTTAGAAAGCACCCAGATCATAAGATTCGGCACTGGCATTGTGTTTGAGCTGAAAGACGGACAGCCACCCTCTGGGACGCAACGATCTGGTGTTGTTTTGCCGTGCATCTATGGTTCCCAGCTTGAAGGCCCGGTTCTACTGGCGACCGGTTCTACTCCTTCGAACGTTCCATTTCTCGATGAAGTTGCTCTTCGAGACTACTACAAACAAGTTGCCAATATCGTGGTCATTGTTGACGACCAAATGACCGATAATGCCCGTAACCTCGCATCTTCTCACAGAATCAATGCGGTCTTTATCCTGCAACTCAACCCAGAGGAGGAGCCGAAGAGTACCGAGGATATCTTAGGGCTGATGAATTCAGCTAACATAAATGCGGTCACAGCACTAGCAGGGCCGCAGTGTCTAGTTCTGGTCCAGATATTCGACAAATATTACTTTTACAGAGGCCTTGCTAATCGAGCACATCTCGAGACTTTTGGGCTGGCGTTTGGTACTGATATAACGTGTCTACTCGAGTCTCTGGGTACTACAGAATCACTGATAGATCCGAGAGTAACGCGAATAATCGATCTTGACGATGATATAAACACTATCATCCTCCCAGCTTCAGGAAAATTCGTTCGACCACAAGACCTCAAACGGGTGCTCGAAGAGCTTCCAGTTGAAGAATTGAAAAATATGGAAGAAGACATCACTGCTGCAGTTGTGCAGCTTCAATCGCTCCTCAACCAAAAAGACCTACAAGAACTTTCCAAAACCTTGGTCTCTGTGCTCTCTGTAAGAATAAGCAACGTGACGGCTCCGTTGCGAGATGCATATATCGCGTTTCTGACTCTAGAATACAATGTGGAAGATGCAGAGTCTGTGAAAAGAAAAAATTTCTTGCTTGGAAATTTGAGAAAGACCACAATGGAACTACAGCGGGCTCTTGAGCCGGTGATATCAAGCCTGGCCAACATGATGTCTTCTCAGACGACTTCAAAAAAAACACACGATATCAAGCGAATTATCCGCCAAGCTCAGATTCAGGGGAATGTCGAAGCCGCCAAGTCGATGACTTACGAAACGCTAGCGGGGTACCTTGAGACCTATGCTGCGGATATGGGAGTCATGCTATTGAACGTTGATACTGTGCCGTATCGCCAACACTTGGGCCAGTTGAAAAATGCAGCCATCGATGCTAGGTATGTGAAGTATTCTTTCTCCCCCGCTTTTTATTTCTTAGCTTAACGCTGACTTCTTTTCTGCAGCAAGTGTTGTGAGCTTGACTCGAGGGTCCTATATCTCGAAGGATTTGATGCCGGCATAATCATCGAGCAGTCACAGAATGAACACAACGGCCCACTCAGAAGCCAAGCTGGAGACTCATCTACGCCAATTTTGGCTGTGCCATATCTTAATCAGAGTAAAGGGAGCGACGGATCGATGCTAGCTTGGGTCTGCTGGGACGAATTTGTCAACCTCAAAGATCCTTATACAGTGAGATGGATGGAGAAGTGTAATGAAAGACACATCGCTGCACTGAGAATCTTGATGAGAAGCACTCTTAGTCAGGCAGTGGCGTCTAGAGAGTGCAATATCCTCCCGACCAACTCGGAGACCGGTCAGCTTATGAGCTCATTGCTGATGGCGGCCATGTCTAAACTCGCGGCAAAGAGGACTAGTGCGCCAGTTGTGTCAGATCAGGCAGAGGATACTGTTACACGATTAATGCGAGGACTGTTTGGCAATTTTTTGACTATAGCTGGCTCGGGAGTGCGTCCTCTGAGCATGGTCTGGCAGTTATTTGGTTCCAATCCACAATACGACATTCCGACGAAACCTGTTGATTGGGTCTGGTACGAGACCGCTGTCGCTCTATATCCTTATACAGGTTGGCATTTGGAGCAGTTTCTCGAGAATCTGGAGAAGCTCCTTGATAAAACCATACTACGTGTCGTGACCAAGAACGAGGACATGATCGAGATAAAAAGAAGCCGCACAGATGAAATGATCCAATGTTGCAAGTTAAGAAACAGACAGCTCCATCATTCCCGCACGATCATTACCATTTTCATGCGAATACTTACGGCAGGGGACCTTGACGTTGCGGCCATTGCAGCACGACTCTTGAAACAGCTTCCACAAAAGTTGGAGAAACAAACTCAAAGCTACACAAGAATGACTAATTACCTCAAGCATCTGGCTAACGGAGGCCAGCCGCGTGTGAGCGACAACATTATTGCCGCTTGTGCTTACACCAAGCGCTCAGCTGCCTTTAGCGAGCTCAAGACTAAAGTGTCGGAAGCCTGTGAGAGCAATGACTGGGTGAAGGTAAAGCAGTCCTGTCAAGCACTGATGATAAAGCATGGTGAAATTGCTGCTATCTGGCGCATTTCCCCTGAATACTTGCATATGCAAAACATGAAGGTGTATAGAGATGTTTTGGCTACAGACGACAGTATTGGTCAAGAGAGCACCATCAAATTCACTAGACAGATTCTCGGCGACGCAGAGCAAAACCGTGTTCCTTGGCAAGTTGGAAAGGCCGGCCAGTTCAATGACGACATTGAGCCTCTCAATGAAGCTTTCCTTCATGAAGTTCTGACCGGTCAAAAGCCAGAGTCTTTCGCAACGACTGACTCGGATATAGCAACGACAACATCGCCTATCGAGAAGTACACGGATACAGAATTTTTCAACTTTGGATTGACGCTGCAGCCTAGTTTCATTTCTACGATGCAGAAGGACCTGTCTGCAGAAGACGTCTGCGCTATCATTCAGGTTCCTGTGTCCACAATGCGCGTATTTACCAAGGCTCTTCAGCCAGATTTTGTTTGGGAGAATCTGGCGTACAACTTCAAGCCGGTCATCTTAGGGTTGTTGAGAGAGCGTTCAAACAGAACGGAAAGCCGCCCAGTCAAGAAATTGTTAGCCTTGAACATCAAAAATGAGGCTTTGCAGCTTGGAGGCAAGAAATTGATCTCATGAGACAAAGTCTTGGATAAGGACCCGAGAGCTGTAGGAAAGGGGAAGTCTACATCAATTGCCTGCGATTTGTGTCTGGTTGAAGCAGGTTCTATCTTGAACATGTATAAGAGTTGAATTCTATTGAGCAACAACTGCATACTTGAATACATTCTCAAATAGCTGTTCTGCCAAGTATCTTATGCTGCATCCAAGGCTCGGGGCGTTTCGTCAGCTTTATTGCAGGTATATTGGTCTTCAGATTTCGTTTGTGTGACGTTTAAGTAGCAGATCTCATCTTCCTACCTATGTCTACAGATTGACTGAATCAAGCAAAATCCTTGCCAGTCACTATATTTGCATTTCTTTCGGTTCCAGAGCACTAACTGCGTTGAAGCCGTGTCGACGTGTGCGGGTTTCGAGAGCAGTTAGGGTATCACTAACACGTGACCTCAAATCAGAGGAAATCACGATGGGCCTTTTTGCGCAAAAACACCAGATATGGAGAGTAATTGAGCTAATTAGAACATTTCATTTCGTCACTCTGTATCTTGCATCCTTTTGACGCTTTTTTCTTTTTTTCAAAAAGAGTATTTTGGCTGGCGTGGTCGGGTTCGTTTGTTTTCCCAAGTCAAGCCCGCCTTAAGCGGATACTGTCAACAACCCTACAGCGCCATCTAAGTACGACATTGGAAGCAATTGCTTCAGCAATGTAACATTCCATGAAAATGATTAGGGCAACGCTTGCACTACCTGGGCCCAATCTGCATAGCCATATCTGCCTGGTAGACTTTCTGCGTCAAATAAGCTGGCCAGTACGACCCTGTCCTTTTGATCGCCCGTCCACGGTTCCCGTCCATGCTGAGCAATCACATTATCAAACACAAGCACATCGCCCTGCTCCCACTGATGTAACACTCTAATATCGTCTGTAATGCTAGCTAGATGGGCCAGATATTCCTCTGGTATAGGAGTTCCATCGCCATACAACGTTTGTGTAATGTTCTTCCTTTTACCGCTTCCAGTCCCAAATGTATTTTTGTAATAGGCTGCCAGTCCGGTAAAGAGAGTTGGTAGATTAGTGCTTTGCTGCGTTCGAATCGCTGGCAGACGATGCGTTACAGTTAATGTCTGGTCGTCGTCTTCCCATTTCCAGGATGTGAAGTTGCCCCTTCCATAACGCTTGATTTGGTCTTCAATCTTACGCTTGCGCGTCTCGAGATCATCGCTTTCATTGATCTCTTTACCAAAAGCTTGCCGTAACGTTGAACCACCAGCATACTGCTTTTCAACCTTGTATGTTACCTGGCTAAGAATGCCCTTTTCAGCCAATGCCTCGATAAAATCGGGAATCTCCCTATTAGCGCGGTTGAAAAGCTCCAGGCTCGACGATATCGCGCTTTCACCACCTGTCCCCTTTGTGGGGGCTGTTTGTGCATTGAAAAACACATATTCTGGCGCATGTGGGACCTGTGGTGATTCGTTATGGTTGTATATGAGTACTTCCTTAGGTGCCTCGTTGGCTGGAGCAACGTTAGGCGCGAGAAGTGGTCGGTCCACCACGATTCCGATGATCTCGTGAGGAGAGAAGCCAAAAGCGTGCGCAAAGCGGCTAAAGTCGCCTGCAGAATGAATGGGAAGGCCGCGAAAGAGGAGAGCGCCGTGGGTGGCGAGTTTCTTGGTCAGGTAACCATTGTGATCTTTCTGGAGTGATTCCACGGTTGAGACTGCTGCGTCAAGGGAGGGAGTATTCCCGTACGATGGACGCAGCGCGAGAGGGATAACCGTGTCTTGAGGATGCGGTGCAGAAAGCACACGCTGGTTATTGGAGGGAAGAAGAAAAGACTCGAAGTATGAAAGACTTGTAGATGATGCCGGCGACTGCGGCGCCGTTTCTTGCGCGATAGAACCCATGGCAGATCTATGGTGAAATATCTCTCTGTCGCTCATCTACTTGACAAAAGTCCTGGAATAAATGAGAGTCTCTCATGGGCTTTCGGGTCTCAAGATAAGGCATTTCATCCTTTCTTCAAGAGGGCATTGCCGATTAGCAATTTGCCTAGGCGATCACGAAATTGCCGAGGTGCTGTTCGAGAGCTGCCCATTGGGCCATGTACCGCACTTGCGACATCTCACCATCTAGTTCAGTCATCCTGGTGGTTGGATCTTGGGCGTGATTGGATTGTTTTGGTATCATTGTTCAATGCACCGATTTTTTGCGTGATAGTGACCTACATACCTAATTCGGAATAACGGCCCATGCAACATTTTTTAAAAAAAAAGAAAGAAAATAAATACCGCTCTTAATCGTGTGCGACATAGGAGATTTTACACAAATGTAAGGTATTGACTTTCCCCTTGTGGACTTTGATACACGTTCTCATTCAATGTTGATGTGTAGTCGTTCGAAATGTCTACAGACAACGAGCCTCAAGAGAACAAGACCGCGGGGTCTAAATCCAACGAATCTACCATCCGAGTAGACGCGGACGAGGATCGGATCTCCTTGGGTGAGACAAAGAGTGAATCGCAGTTTTTCAGGTCGACATTGTTCCAAATTCTTGTGGTTGGACTTTGCGCCTTCAGTGCTCCAGGCATATGGTCAGCCATGAACGGCCTTGGTGTTGGGGGCTCCCAGAGCCCTAATCTCGTCAACGCCGCCAATGCTTTGCTCTATGCCTTCATGACGATTACTTGTTTTGCTGGGCCTTTTATCACAAACGTTATTGGTTTCCGGTCTACTCTTGCTCTCGGATCAGTTGGGTATCCATTGTATGCTGCGGGTCTCTACACGAACAATCGATTTGGAAGTACGTGGCTGGTATACTTTGGCGCAGTCGCTTGCGGTCTATCGGCTGGGTTCTTCTGGTCCGTTGAAGGAGCAATAGCAACAGGATATCCTGAGCAGCATAAAAGAGGCAGATACGTTGCGACATGGTTTTCGTTTCGCAACATGGGTAATGTGATTGGCGGCGCCATCTCTCTTGCCTTGAATCATAGCACCCAACATAAAGGCAAGGTTGGGTACCAGACTTATCTCGGCTTCATTGCAATTCAATGCCTCGGTCTTCTTTTTGGACTACTATTATCAAACCCAGAACAAGTGCAACGGGATGATGGAACTAAGATTGAGGCTCCGAGAGGTATCGATTGGAGAACGGAAATTCGAGCTATGTGGCGACTGGCCCGTAGCAGGTCCATCTTATTGTTGGTACCGCTCTTCTGGTATTTTGGCTGGATGCAGGCCTATCCAGGGACATATCTAGCGACGTACTTTACCGTCAGGTCACGCGCATTGGGAAGTTTCATGTCCGCTATTGTTGGCACGTTTGCAACTTGGCTTTCTGGGGCCTTGTTGGATATTCCATGGCACAAAGACCGAAACGTCCGCGCTGTAAGTACGTATGTGCTCATTGCGGCGCTCAATAGCGCAACCTGGATTTGGGCAGTATATCTTCAAGACGAATATCGACATACCAAGCCAACGTTGGATTGGAGCAATCAAGCCGCTTTTGCTCGTGGATTTGGACTATACATGTTTGAACGGATCAGCCTGGGAATGGTTGAGAACTACATTTATTGGTGCATTGGGAACTTGTCGGACTCGCCGGGAGACCAAATTCGATACAGCTCCTTGTTGAGAGGAATCGAAACGGCAGCGGTGGCTGTCTCGTTTGGAGTACAGGCTGTCCCCACTGCGTTGATTGTGACGGCAAGTATCAATCTTGGATTTTGGTTCGTTGCCCTGCCGTTCAGCTATTATGCAACTGTCCAAGTGGTAAGGAAATTTCGGGCGGTCTCAGCTAGTCACCATCTATATTGATGTTAGAAGGCCTCGGCGCAGACGAGTACGTACAATCTAGTTTTTAAGCTCCGGTTCACATGTAAAGCTAACAATACTAGACACATATAGTTTTCGACAGGTCTTACTCATACTCGATCTGGGGGTTTGGGGTTGAACTACCGATGTAGCACAGAGGCGTGTAGTCACTGAAAGTGATAGGACTATAGCTTGACTGGTATATCATCTGTAGTCTAGTCCTATCGTCTTCATAACCTTCTCCATTTCACCTTTGTGCTATTTACACTACTTCAGACTTATCAATCCCTCGGACCGTCAGTATGCTGATCTCCGTATTTTCACATATCCCTAAAAGGTTTATGTCTTACTAGTTTGATACAAATTGGTCCGGGACGGAAACGGCACAATGCATACATGCTTTGCTCACCATGCAGGGTCTTCCAATAAAATGGAACTCAAGCCTCCTTGTAAGAGGTATCAATATCTAAAGACCAACCATATTTGAAAGACTCTGGCGAATGATGCTTACGGTGATCATTTACTTGAACGTCACGTGGAGAGTGTAGCGATCAGGTCCTCGTTCATGTATACATAAAGCGTAGATATTGATCTTGGGCGTATGCAAAGAAAGCAGCAGGTAAAACAAAAAATACAGTCGTATGATCGTATTATAGCCTATTCCCAGCGCCTGAAACGACGGAGGACTCGATAGACGAAGCCGAGGCGGCAGCAACAATGTTTGTCTTGCCCGAGAATTGGGCCAGAATGCTAGTATCGTCGTAATTGAATGATCCGGATCCAGAGAAGCTGTTCGCGACGCAGTTGCGGCCTAAGTATGATGCACACTGAGACAAGTCTGCCGACTCAGAGCTGAATAATGAGCCCACAAAGCCAGACGCTACTATAGTGGGGTCGTCGAGGAAGTAGTTGCCCTCATAGACACCCATACCATTACTAGTGCCCTCAATCAAGTGCCCGCTGTTGGAGGACCAGACGTTATTGACGGCGTGGAAGAGAGTGTTTCCAGATAGGGCGGGACTGCGGCCCGAAGTGTAGTAAACGTAGTTCTCTGGTCACCTCTGGTCAGCCATATCGGTTAAAACATAAAGTTCAAGACATACTGTAAAAAGTGATTTGGTCATCAGAACCAACTAACTCAAGGCCCCAGTAGGTGTGGCCGTCGCAGGTGGCTGAATTTGATGTCGCTCCATTGATAAAGCTATTGGAGATGGTGATTCCAGAGTTCGCTCCTTCGCCGAAAGAGTAGTGTTGTCTGCCGAGATACGACGTCTGTTGGAGAAATCAGCCGGGTCAAGCCCATTTTCAGATGCTTGGATGTGCTTACCGTGACGTGATCAATCCATACATTGGACGTGTCGGTAAGAGCAATGGCATCCCCTCCCCAGACATACGCTGGGTTCAGATTGGTAATAGCAACATTCTGTATAATGATATTGGAAACCCCGGAAAGATATAGCCCTCTGCCATACAAGACTGCATTATTTTTCCCGACAAGAGTCTTGTTTGACGTGACCCAGATAGGTTTATAGGCGGCCGTATCAATTTCCACGTCGTATGTTGACGTGGAACCACAGCCACCGAGAGTATTGAGCAACGCCTGCCCACCGTCTGAGGGTGTACAGGAATAGGCATTGCAGGCTGCAAGGACTGTTGAGCCTTGGGACCCTTGGAAATTAAACGTTCCTGAGATCTCGATGTTCTGGGGTTCGTCCGAAGTGAGGTAAGAAATCAGTTCTTCTATAGTGGTTGGATACACCACTGTAGCGCTACCGCCACCGGTTGTAGCAGATGCAAAACCCACAGGGGTACCGGTGACAATAGAGGAGATGGCACGCTTCTCATGTTCCTGGTGAGTAGGCACGGCTTCTGCAGAAGGCTTCAGCATGGCCAGTGCTACCATAGCAATCGGGACTGATAATAGAACAGACTTCATGTTTGGAATGAGGACACTCGGATTCTGCTTATGTTGTCTGGAGGGTTCAGCTGTTCACGTCTGGTTCAGTGAGTGCATTCTTGATGACCTCCTAGATCAACCTTGCTACCTGCCTCGGCCATTGAAGGCCTTTTATATCGGAGGATATGAACTTGGAAATCTGCCATGTCACATTGAGACAATAGCATAGAGATCTATAGCATCGGACTCGAAGGGTGTTTCGATTCTATCCCTTTTCTCCACCCTCTTTCTCCTGTTTCAACAGAGAAACTTGTTTACTCAAAGGATCCAGTCCCGCTTTCTACCCAAATGGTAATTTGAGACCGAGTACTAGGTATAAGAGAAGATAATTTATGCTTAAATGATGGTCTTATCATAATTCATGCCATATAGTTCATGAAAAATCCCTCCAATGGTTCCTAGGTAAAGTTAGACTTGAAACTTTGAACAAGATCAATGGGTGTCACACGTTCCCCTCTTTAAATGCCATATTTGATTGCCGAGGACACGCGTCTTATCATGATTCATGCGACTTGCCGTAGCGCAAATATTTGACTATGAACGTGAACGTGCGTCGTTCGAAGGTCAGTCATGGAGTTCCCTGCAAACACCCAGAACGAAGGTTGACTGCGCGGCATTTACAAGACCCATTTAATGTATCCAGATTTCCTCGCCGAAATTGATTATTCAGATCTGCGTATCTTGTATCACTACGTAGTACGAATAGTACAGAATGAATTTGTTCTGGACGCCGAGCTCCATCCCGGTCGATCTAGCACTCAGCTTCCGAGGCTTGGATCCTGGCAAGACCGTGCTCGAGTCAAGACTTTAAACAAAAAGGGTTCAAGAGAGCTAAAACCACGGATGAACACCGACTACTGACTGAAAGAGACACTGACCAAGCCTTTCACGTGTGGCATTGGTTCGTGGACGGCCGAGCTCAGCAATCAGCACTGATTCAAGTAATAGTCAGTCGAAGTTCTCGTTGATCACGCTCGACTTAACCCTGATTCAGTCTAGTTGAGGTTATTCTCCCGTTCCTCATCAATAGTGCCTTTCCACTCATGTATTTGCGAGAGCCGCACTGGTCTCTTGGAGACGACTTTTTTGAATCGCAAAGGCTACTCTCTCAGGTTGATGGTCTGATTCGAGGATGTCACTTTGACTTTGAATGTGGTGGAGAGATCAGCGTCTTTAGGCACATACATGGTGCCTTTCCTCGGTTCTACTTTTTACATTACGAGCCATTGCTCACTAGCTAATCACTATTGTCTTGATCTACACAACAAGGAAGTCAAAGCTCAATAGCGGGCCCATTCCATAGACTAGCACGATATGTTGTCCATTTTCTTTGTCCGTTACGCTCAAAGGACTGGGGGGAAGGCCAGATTGTGGCTTGCGCACCGCGGCTAGAACTACAGATCGTCAGGGTTTACTTTGGCTTCATTGGTGTTTGGCCCAAAGCCTGGATAAGCTACTATCGTCGTGAGATCAGTCGTAGATTCTCTACCGAGTTCGATAATCCTGTTCTCAACTTGGACCGCTGGAAAGCGCATATATAGGAGGTGCTACCCTTATGTACCCCAGATCCGCTGTCCATTTGTAGGCCAACAACATCGAAGACGTACGGAATAACATCACCTTTTAATCATGCTTCGATCTCTTTTTACGCCATTGATATTCTCTTCCCTTCTTACCTCCGCTCTTGCAGCTCCCGCTACGAGCTTTGTAACAGTAGAGGGTTTCGATTCGATCCCAAGTGGATGGGAACAGGTGGCTCCGGCATCTCCCACAAAGATGCTGGATTTACGTCTCTTTCTAGCACCGGCGAACACAGACGATTTTTTGAGTACTGTCCTCGACCTATCCACCCCAGGACATGCATCGTACGGCAATTTCCTCTCGCCAGAGCAGCTCCAGGATCTGATAGCCCCTACATCCACAGCCTCCAATGCCGTTACTTCATGGCTCACGGAGCAAGCCCTATCTGCCAACACCATTCAACACAACGGAAACTGGTTAGCCTTTCAGCTGTTAGTCGAGCAGGCGGAAAACTTGTTGCAGGCCAAGTTTTACGATTACAAGAGTACAACAACGGGTGAAGTCAGAACCATGACGCTCGAGTACTCGGTTCCCAAGTCGCTTGCCGGGTTCATCGAGACGATTCAACCGACAACCGATTTCAGTGAAGTGCAAGGTTTGCCGCAAATTGAGACATACGGCCCAAATATGAGTAGCCTCTCAACTTTAGCTGCCGCGGCATCATCGCCATCGTGCAACACACAAATAACCCCAGCGTGTCTCCAATCTCTTTATAGCCTGCCTGCTGCACGTGTAAGCAGAGCGAGTCCTGGGATCGCAGTTCCCGGCTTTATAAACGAGTACGCAAATGATGTCGATTTGAGTCTCTTCCTGCAGCGATTTCGCCCGGATCTGGACCCGCCTCCTTCGTTCGCAGTAGCATCTGTGGACGGAGGATTGAATGATCAAAGCCAGCCCGGCGTTGAAGCCAATCTTGATATTCAATACACCGTTGGTCTGGCCAATGGCATTGACACTACCTTCATCTCTTCGGGACTGTCCACTGTCCAGGGCTTCCTCGATGTCATATCTTATGTTGCCAACCTCCCACACCCACCTACTGTCTTGTCTCTATCTTATGGATTCAACGAGAACGCATTGACTGCTAGCAATGCAAACAGTATATGTAATGCTTTTGCTCAGCTCGGTGCTCGTGGTGTCTCTGTTATCGTTGCTAGTGGTGATGGTGGAGTTGCAGGCAGCAGACCGAGCAACGCTTGCACTGCATTTGTTCCGACATTCCCAGCTTCCTGCCCTTATGTCACTACAGTCGGTGCCACCGCTGGGGTTCCCGAAACTGGATCGACGCTTTCTGCTGGTGGATTCTCGAATCTTTTCAGCCGCCCCGTCTACCAGGAATTAGCAGTCGATGCTTATCTTTTTGGCCTACAGTCTGAGTATAGTGGTCGATTCAACGCCGGTGGCCGAGGCTATCCCGATGTTGCAGCACAGGGAGAGAGGATCGTTATAGAACTGAGCAACAGCACTGTTTTAGTTGATGGAACCAGGTATACATTCCTTCTGAGCACTAGAGTTCTCGCTGTGATGAGACTAACTCGGATGACAGCGCTTCTGCACCAATTTTCGCTTCGACCATTGCACTCCTTAATTCCCAACGACTTGTGCCTCTAGGTTTCTTGAACCCATGGCTCTATCTCGAAAGCGCCGTACTGAACGACATTACAACAGGTAGCAACCCTGGATGCAGCACCAACGGCTTTCCGGCTGCAGCTGGATGGGATCCTGTTACTGGTCTTGGAACGCCAGACTATGAGAAAATGCAGCTTCTAATCTAGTCACCCAGTGAACGACAGACTTGTAAATACCCATCCTTACTAGATGTCAGCCCCAAAAAAGCTCTACTGAAGCTTTATCGTTAACACGTAGTATCATACCACTAAGTTCATGAGGACAACCGATACCTTGCCTGACGTGAGTAAATTTCTCAGTCTCGATATCCATTTCTCGCCGAGACGTTGGCGTCAAGTTAAGAAACATGATCCGATAGCCTTCGTATATTCGCACAGTCCATCGCTTCTCTGACATATACACGTTTGGAAAAGGTCACATTTGGCTCGTAAGTATCTATCTGGAGCGAAATGAGCGCAATGTAGCAGTTGCAAAGGGAGATGTTAGACTAAGCTGTTTTAGGTAAGGTCAGTTCTCGTCCGCCGCTTCTCCGAAGTCCTCCATGTCAAAACGAACAGTTGATGTACAATCTCCGCGCTGAGCAAGGACTTTGTACAAGAGGAGAGATACTGATCCATTGACAAAATGCCGAGTTCATGCAGAGATATTCGTGAGTCCTCCGACCATCTTACACAATTGGAATCTCCCGACCACAAACAATATCCCCGAACTTTCATGCTTTGAAATCAAAAGCTAACTACGTTTCACTATCGCTACAGGAGCTGCACTGGCGCAATGTCTTCAAGAATCAGACTGTATAATGGTCCAACGCAATTCGCCAAATGACTGCCTCCGACCACCGTTGTCAGATGATCTCCCCGTTCGCTGTCAGCAGTTGAGCAAAGCTCTTTCTGACTGCAAGTACGTCTCTCCGCTCTTCCTTCGCGCTACCTACAACATCGGTTCCAATGAGTAACCTGCTGATTTGGCCAGACGAGGTCTAGTAGATATGCGCAAACGCTTCCGCGGCAACGCACCCATCTCCGTGTCTCGCGAAATCGAAGGCGGCGGAGGTCAGAACTCAACACAAGCGCCACAGCAATTGTATGCCGGAAAACCGGCGTTTACGTCTGTCAAGGAGATTAGTGGTAATGAGGTACAGATGGATCCTGAGAAGACGCGAGGGCTGTAAAATGTTTGATATATGGCGCATGCGTACATCTAGCATCTCCTAGTTTGTTGTACTTGCATGGAATGGCGTTTTGATTTGTATTTTGTATATCGTGTATACTATTTTTGGAACTGGATGCGATGATGCCCATCAATGTCTATATAGCTCTACTCTAGATGGTTGACCATTACTGTTGATCTCGCAGTAGCTTACAGAGCAGGTTCAGCTCAACGAAATGAATAGCATTCATACTGCAGTGTGTGTAATGTACATTCATGATATTCTGAGGGAAAAGCACGGCACAATCGATGTTATGCACAAAGGATCTCAATTTACCTTTTCATAAAACCAGACCAACTCTTCTTTTGGTATATAACGTATCTCACAATTCTCTATCTGATCTTTTTCGCCTCTGTAGTCGGCACTGGCGCCGAGTATAGCCATACAAACACAAATGCGACGAAACCTCCAATAACGGCCCAAAGACCCGCAATCCATACCCATCCACCAGTGATCTGCCAGCTGCGAGGATACTCGTCGTGCGCAAAGTGGCGCACTGTGACTTCGTGCTTCTCTTCAATGTTGGTAAGGAGAGGGCGGAGATAGTTCACGCGGAACGAGAAGATGCCGTGCTGGTCGGGAGTGGTGAACGTGACGCCGAAAATGGTGCTATTCTCAGTAGTAGACTTGGGCAGTAATTTCAAACGGTGGAAGGGAGACAGCATGCTGAATTCAAGCTGAAGCTCGTCGGTGGTGGGAACCTTGTATGGCACCCACTTATCGAACTCATATTCGGAGATTTCAATATTGAAAGTCTAGCAATCAATTAGCCTTTCTTCGAAATCTATGGATTACAGGAAAGTAGACTTACCACATCATTCTTGATGCGATAGATAGTCGGATTGACCTCGCCCTCAATATTTCCAAACTCATCGCTGAGATAATGCTCAATCTTTCCGACTTTCAAAACACCAAGCTCCTGGAACGTCCAGCCGGTAAGCTGCTTAGCAAATTGCCTATTTGCAGCCGTAACTGCTGACTTGCTCTTGGGAGACTTGACAGACGCAGAAAACCACTTGTCCTCAAGAGCCTCCGCAGATCCGAGAACAGAGAAACGAGCTGAATTCCTCGCCTGTAACGCCGAGACAATTGCCAATTGCGAGCCAGTCGCAAAACTGTCCTCGACAGAAAGAGAGTCGTCCTTGGTATTGTAGCTGTAGGCAGTTTCGGGGGCTCGGAGGATGGGTGCAAGGAGCGGGCTAACGTTTCCGAGAGATTGTCCTACCGGCCGGGGGAGGGCTAGGACACCCTCGCCAGAGAAAAATGGTTTCACATCTGATCTCACGGGATCGGGGAGAGGCAAGAGGAGGACATCGTGCTTTTCGGCAGCGGAGATGGTGTCGTAATTGAAGTGGTCAACCACAATCGACGAACGATCAGGCGAGATGTGTAGATCCAGCTCAAGGAGGAGAGAGCTTATTGAGCTAGGAGTGGCAGACTTTCCAGACAGAGCGAGTAAAACGTTGCCTTCGTCGTTGAGGAAGTCGAGAAGAAGCTTGGGTGTCAACGCGGGACCAAGGCCTGCAGCAAGTGTGAGCAATTGTCCACTTTTTTGGAGGGCTTTCGGTATCACTAACCCTTCGACTTGGATGGAAGAAGAATAAGGTGGTCGTATGCCTTTTCTCCATGCGCAAATAATGACAAGTGGTCGCTCTTAGGAGACTCGAATGTGATGTCGTAACCCCGGCCTGCCCAGAGCACATATTAGCACACAGCTCGTATGTCTTACATGGGAAGAATATTAAGACAGGAAAAAGTGTCTAGATACCTTCTAGGTCAGCCCATAGATTCGAATATAAGCTCTTGTCCTCCTCCAAAACGACCAGCAAGCGGGATCCTGAGCTACTCAATGCATGTACGCAAGCTCCCCAGAAGCCAAGTAATAGAAAAGAAAGAAACGACCTCATCTTGGACCGGTCTCCGCTCGAGGCGGGCTTGAATCGAGTTGGTGGCTAAAGTGAATTTTGAAGTCAAGAAACAATTCAATGAACACACAAAAGAATGAAACTTGGCAGTTGCGACAATTGGAAATGGCATGAATGCGTAAGTCATAGATCGGGCGACGTGTTGCTCCGGCGTGCCAAGACCGGATGTTGCTCCACCCTTGAGTTAGAGTTAGCGGCATTTCGATAATAACCTCATCTTTGATCTCACCTGAACAGTCGCTTCCTCACCACCTGCGCGACCACCTTGCTACCTCTCTACAACCGCTCGCAGTGCGCCAGGTTCATCTGCCGAAAAGCTGTGCATTAATTTCTTCGGCCGGCAACATCTCGAAAACTGCAACTGAACCACTTACCTTCCCGTCTTTCCACACATCCGACTATCCGCAACCATGTCGGCCCCTCATTTCTGGTCCACGCCATTGCGATACCTCCGTTGGGCCTCGCACGAGAAACCCGCTATATTTTACTCGATTGTTCTCGGTTCTTTGGGTCCTGTCTGCCTCGTCGCCATACCGCCAGTCCGTCGCTACTTTGGCGATGTCGACCCGGAGAAGATTCCGCTTTCATATCCAGGTTTGCTCTTGTCCATGATTCGGAAGGGGAAACCTCTGAAGCTGATTTATGTTATGTGTAGTTCCCAAGGGTCCTCGTGTGATCCCTAAAGGCTTCGATGACGAGTAGATATATTTATGTCTGGGGAATGGATTGTTGCAACGGAAATAAAACCCCGTTTACTACACTGTGATTCCACGTTATCAAGTCATTGAAAAGGGAGTTCGAGATACAACAAATGACTGTCTTCTGGGCTACAAGGGAGATCCATATAATCTGGAACCTCCATTACTAGCATTTCCAAAACGGCAAAGGAGTTGATATTGTACATATAGAAGTGGATTAACTCTACGCATACAACTTGTTTTCTTGTGTAAAATGATGCACTTGACGATCATAATCAAGTATTAGCTAACAGGTAGAGTTGTAATGAGTCGTGTGTAACTTCAAGTATCATTGAAATGGAACGAAGAACCCGGAATAAATCAATAATCCGAAATAATGGCCTTATGCTTGAAGTTTGATATGAGGCTCTTTGAAGTCTATATCACCATCAAAGTCATCCCGGGACGATGTGATATCCAGCATATGCATTTGCCAGACCAGTCGGCCGATGAACATCAGACTCGAGAACCGTAATACCAGGACTATTCGGCGGAAGTCCCCCTTCTTCTGCCTCCATATTTTCTGGACCATCTTCCAATACCGACGGCTCAAGCCTCGCAACGTCTGTAATACTCCACGGAAGATCATGATCCGTCACCTCAGTACATAGTAAATGATTCACCTGCAAATCATCATTGAGATCCAGCTGTGACCGGTTCACCGTCAAGCATTTCACGTATTTGCGCACTCCGAACTTCATATGGCGAACCTTGTCGTAGACGATTGTGCGTGCCTTCTTAGACATAGGGCAGATGTTGTGAAAACTGGCATAATCATGCGCAACAAGATATGTTGCATCTCCTTCTTCGATTGCACGATACAGCTCTGCGCCGCCGTCACGACCATCTCGACCTCGACGTTCGGTGCCAACTACCTGCAGGAACCATTGTCGATGAATGTTGACTGCCATCCACATATAGATATCATTTGCATAGTTGGCTCGCGACGTTGACGTAGTTGATCCAGCCTTTCTCCAAAGTACATTTGGAAGATGACCGGCGACCCGCATTTCAACTGCTCCTTTGATCTTATAGAGCTCTGCAGCTTTCTGCTCGCAGATGGCGCGAACATGTGGGTTCATGTTCCTTTTTTCAGCATTTGACAGGGATTTCCACCTGCCAACGACATGTTCAACTGCATCCTTGAAGATAGCAGGGGACTCAACTCTGATTGCGAGATTGCTCCAAAGTATAGGCAGTCCGAGAATCGCACGGTAGAGTGACTGGCCACGGCGCATTAGCGAATTGTCGATGTGAGCACGTACCGCTACCCCGGCGCCCACGCTTTCCGCAGCGTCCATCAACTGCATGGCTTTTTCGAGCACGGTTCGGAGTGATGATCCGCTGATGTCGGGCTCCAGGTTGTAGAATGCGCGAAACAAATTCTTCCATGATTCGTATGCGTATACCGGCAACTCCGCGCTGTAGACCTTGGCGAGCATGAAATGACAATTTGTGTCGCCCGTCGTGCGGCCATATCGATCGACTTCCTGTTTGATAATCAGCAATTCGCGAGTGATACAGATGCAGATAGCATGTTGTGACAACGCATCTATAAAGCGAACATTACCTCCCTGTGGAAAACTCCATTGTGATAATCCTCGGATGGCTTCAAGAGCAATTTGTAGCGTGTAAAGCAGCCACCGTTCACAGCGGCTTTTATAAGATTAGCAGCATGCGCTGGTGCCACTAAGTGACCCAGATGATGGGGTGAACAACGCCGGAGGACGTCGGAGTGTAATTGGTAGATTTCAGTGGCATGGATGACCACCATGACGTCGCCATTGTGGAATTTGGGGAACTCCGAAGGCGTACGGGGGTTTTCTTTATAGCTTGGATTGGCCATCTTTATGCGATGTTTTCCGAGAATTTTTTGTAGGTTGCGAGATAGGTGAAAGAAGAAGAGAAGGAAGAGATGAGAGAGGGTGAGAGCATAGATGAAAGATGGCGGAGAGGTAAGATAGAGGGATAAGTGATCGGAAATGTGCGTTGTGTGAGGATGAGCAAGAGTAGCCAGAAGATAAAGGAAAGTATCGATGGGATTGTGGGGGTAGAAGTCAGAAGACAGGTGCGCTCCTGATCAAGATGGCTTGCAGAACAGTTTGAGATCTAAAGGAGAGAGATTCAGAATGAGTAGGGTGGACACTTGATTGAGATGAGTTATAGGGAAGCAAAGGTGAAGAGGAAGAGCAGCACCCGGAGATATGAATTGAGCCAGAATGGAAGAGTGACTGAGTCAGAAAGATGGCTTTGATATTAAAAGTAAGCTCCAGCTGAGAACCACAAGCCCTAGCTGTTTGGTTGGGAAGATGGGATTTGCTGGAGTAGATCGAGTGTCAAAGAATCTATGATGTGGTTAGATTGGAAAGGGTCAATTGTAATGTATCAAACAGTCGAAACGCCTGTAATGCATGTATCTACAACATCGAACCCCAGTGGTCCTGTATGAAGAAGCAACACGGAAACAAAAGGTCTTCAAAGCTCCTGGCAGATGCAACCAACAGGCATACCGAGGGATATTCCAGACGAATGAAGGCGACTTTCAGGGAAGCGCTCGACCAATCCAAGTACCAAATCTCTGTACAGCAACAGGAAAGACATCAACAAAAATCCCACGGAGGTAAAAAACAAACTCCACGCATAATCATCACATAAATATCAACAATACCACCGCCTTTTCATAATCCGATCGTCCAATTAGGGGTGGCTCGCAGTCAACTTCATCATGACTGCAAGTCCGTCGTATTTTCATCATTATTCCTGGCACGTTCATCCACCGGGAAGCTCCTGAAGCGCGATTCATACATCACCCGGGCTAGCCAGCTTCCACCGGTCGACCTTCAAAGCAAATTTGACTCCAATGACACCATGCATCCTTCCGCCTCGGAAACCGCATTTTAAAATATTCTTTTCTGACAGGTAATTGAAAGCATCGCTTGAATCGGCTCACGAAGCCATGAATTTGTAGAGCAGCCTGCGGGAAATAGTGGCACATTCCTGTTCAAACCTCAACTGAGCACCGATATCTTTCATCCAATCAAACGGACATTCGGATCCATTCCTTCGAAAGTAGACTCTCCATTTAGCGAGCTCTCCGATGGGGGTCCCTATTCTGCTGTGGCCGACTGGCTCCTGTCCTGTGGTCATACGCAGCTTCTGGAGTGTATCTGGGATCCATTCCTAAACGGGCATCCGAAGGTGCGGTCGCAGCAGGGTAGCCCATACCAGATGTGACAGGAGAGTACTCAGACTCATTATCATAACTGGCTCCTGGATACCGGGGTGCGGCATTTTCTCTTTCATATCCTCCATAGCTAGTGTTACTACTGTATGTGTAGGCAGGCTGATGGACATCTGGAGCCGAGATAGGGGGTTGACCTTGGCCCGGGCCTGAATAAGGATGTTGAGGTGAAGCATATGGGTTCTGGTTGTATCCAGGAGACTGTGAAGTGGAATATGAAGGTGTAGTGTATGGCCGATTTTGTAGTGCGCCATATGCTGGTTGCTGTGTTTGTTGTGCATATGGATCGACATAAGGAGTAGGTGCTGCGGCATACGATGGTGGTGATGGGCCGCCCTGTGAACGGAGCTCGTGGGTTGGCGAAACATAGCTCCCTGATAGCTCGTTAGGGCTTCGGGACCTACGTACATCTTGAACATAAGTACCTCTAGAGTAACCCATATTAGCCCGTCGTTCCACTTCCTGTTCCCATCGCGCAGAATCGGCTTTCAGGTCGGCAATCATTTCCTGCGAAAGAAAACATGTCAGCACGTATCAATTGCAGGGCTGTTTCAAAGTCACAAAGACATACTGAAGTGAGATTCCGGTAAGCTCGTATTAAGTAGCCTGAGCGGCCCTACACGAGATAGTCAGTACTCTATTTTAGGATGATGATGACAACATCTACGTGGCGTTTAGGGTTGACAACGAACTTGATGTGTTCCAGGTTTTACGAGAGCATCGTTCCCCAGGTATCTGCAGATGTCGGCTTGGATGACTTCTCGGCTGATCCCATCTCCAGGGATAAAGTATTCATTGTGGCGCTCCGGGCGCTCATAAGCTCGTCCAGTCATGGTGTCCAAAGAAGGGCTTAGAAAAAGAGAAATAGAAAAGCCAACAGCGAGAATGGAGATATCCTTGATGTTCTGGCGACGGTCAGTTATCCAGGAGGTGAACTTTGGCGGAGTTTTTGAGTCCTGGGGAGTCCTGTGGGCAATCCTGGCGTTGATAATCAAGAATCCGTGGAAGATAAAATCCCAAGGCAACCGGTAATCAAACAATCCGTGGACTAGTCAGGTAAACGGATACGCACCCAGTCTGAGAGAAAATCTAGTCCAGAGAATCCAGGAATTTAACAAGCAATTTTCCTCAAATCCAGGACCCTTTGTAAGATGTGGGCGGCGGTGGCCTAATCAAGAATGATAGCAGACGGAAGACCAAGTAAAGGACTGGTCTAGTACAATCCACGAGCAGGAAATGGGTATTTCGTTGCAGTCTGGCACATTAACCGAGACAGTAGAAATAAGAAGCAAGGTGCTGTATAAATGTCCCTGGTGGCGCGAGAAGCGAAAGACTTTCCTGGATGAAATCCTTTGCGGGCAGACGGCCGTATGATCCTGTGGAGTGAAGAATCTGTTTCTTTGTTCTTTTTGAATTTGCTCCTTCAAGGGAAGGCAAGCGTAATTTCTGTTTAGACCACCTGCGATGGAATATGGTGATGGCCGATGAGGAAGGGCCGGAGTGTAGGTAAGGAAAAAAAGAGAAGCAGGACTGGGAGAGAGAGGGAGAAGAAGAAGAAGTGACAGCGGAGGATCAAGATAAGGAAAGAAGCGGAATGGGGAGGAAAGAGCGAAGGTGGGAGTGAGTGGGCAAAGGGAAGGAGGGGCGAAGGATCCTTACTCTGAGGAAGGCGCGAAGGTTGGTTGTGGGCGGCTGTTGTGGATTCGCTGCCCGCGTGCAAAACGGTTGGCTGTTTCCCGCTTGGTTGGGCTGGCTTTGGGCTACGACGCATGTACTACCGTCCACCGACTTTGCTGGTGCCACGATTATTATGTATGTCTTGATGTTGATTCGACAGCGCGCGCTGCTACCATGTATCTGCTATATTGTTGCTTAGAATTCTTTTTTTGTTGATGTTGTTGTGTGTTTGTTTTTCGACTACAGTTTGGCCACCGCTGCCCGGTTGCGACATTTCTATCGAAGTGTGCCATGACCAGGATTACGAGGCCATTGAAGCCGTTTTCGGGGCACCGGATGGTGACTTACATTGGGAAGAAATTCTACCTGATACCCTAGACCTTCGCTGAATTTCAGACTCTTGGGAGTCAGGATGATGGTCCCGGTAAGATGGGCTCTGAAGGAGCCTGGATTCGTCCGTCTATCGTTTCTACTTCCGTCAAGACTCACGAGTCTGGTTCGCGACAAGCAATCGCCGCTAAAGCACATCAAAGGACCGGTCGACGCCTATCCCCGGCATTGAAAATCTTTGACATCCACAATGATGCAAGCAAAGCTGATGGGGGCTCACTTTTTCCAACTTTGGGCAGCTTATTCGACGACTCGTGCTTGACAATGGGGAGATCAGAGTTTGAATAAAGGTATCAGTACTGCTACTCAGTCAGCCCCATTCAAGACATGATGAGGTCAGACACAGTGACAAGGCTGTAGCCCAAACGTCTGGGAGCGAGGCAACACTGTTTGCTGGTTGTTGGGCCGTAATGCGTGGCTTTGGGCAGCGAACGAGGCCGTTTGGGCCAAGGTGGCCAACTCATAATGGGCTAGGACGAATGCAGTATGGCTCGTTTTACGCCGGTCGCCATGATCCAATGACGCGGAGGACCATTAGCCGTCTCCATGCCTGCAAATCCCCATCTCAACGACACCGTGATAATGGATGAAGAATATGCAAGTGATGAAACTCCAGAATGCGTGCCTCGCTGCGGATGGACAAACACGACAAACAAATCACGGTTGCAGGTCACGGGTTTGGCGGCGGATCGGCCCGAATCACGAGCCAAGGTTCAGCGTTCTACGCTGTGATTAGCAGAACACTTCTATATAAAATAATGACCCGGCACGATACGGAAATTGCTTAGTTCTTGCTTACGTTCGACCAAGCTATTCTTATGAATCCATTCTTTCAGTTGACGTTCACTACGAATGAACCTGCTCTGCATCGCCGTCTTGCCACTAGAACTAGCTAGGATGATTCATCACCTATGAGAGAAGAAACCGACACCGATACTGCTGCCATGCGTGCATACTTCTCCCTGCTGCATTGATACCTAGGCAATGCGGTTTGCAGCATCAACCACTGGTCTGAGGACGCGAACTTGGGTACGATCAGATCATCGCACTTGGTATATCTATTTTTCAAGCTCACTGGTAAAAGCTGGATCCGGATCGACCCAATTAGACAGTCCACTCCTTACATTCATTCTGCAGGCGACCGACAGTCAACAAAGCCAATATTAGGCTCGGTAAGTGAAATCTCTCCTCTTTTGCTGGACTCCGCAGACCACGACAAGACCTCTTCCTTGGAGTAAATCAGACGCCGATATTCTTCTGCGCGCATGACTCCCCGAGAGGCGCAAAATCAGGCCATTGGGCCTATCTCATCTGCCGTGGTGCTCTCACTTCTAGCGTGGTACGTACCACCCAAGATGATATATGCATCTTTCTTCTCTATCTCGGCATATGCCAGATTCTCTACCTTAGGCCTCTGACTCATGCCTCATTAATGAGAGCCAAGAAGGACCTACAACGACAACGTTAGTACACACAAGGTTACGACGCTTGCAATTAGGCTTTCCTACCTATTTGGTCCATTTTCACGTATTATCCCTGTTTGAAATATCCACACCCATACTGAAGTCAGTGCCGACCTGACAGCCTGTTTTGATCTGATCAGTGCGATTCACATAATAATTCTTGCCATCTCTGTGCAACCTCGGCACCTTGCTGCCCGTTCTGGTCCCCATTGTGAGCAATATGCGGATGATAGGGTGCATTGCATAGGCATGTTTCTCACCAGCGTAGCAACAACTAATTGTTTTTGTCAAGATGTACTTTATCTATTCGTGAAGCACAGGACTTATGAGCCATTCTCTCGCACGATCTTGCTGTGAGGAATGAGTCGTATGCAGCATCTTGTCTATTGTAGTAAGATTTTCATGGCTTATCGTTGGTCAGGTAGAACCGGTCTCTGCCTTCAACTGATCTACGACATTTGAAATTGTGAAGCTTTGATGCTAACCGCGCCATCCTCGGTTATGGCTTTCTTGATGCTTTTGATACCTGAAGCGTCGATGCTGTCATGCACATTCGGCTTGCTTTTCAGTAAGGAATGTGTACCTAGTCAATTTGATGTAAATGACCGGTAGTCTGGCGAGAAGAAGCATGTTAATAGGCTGCCACCCGTCTGGATTACTCATCGCTCGATCACAATATAAAACCACATCATAATACGACCTGTACTACTGTGCAGTCACCCGAATCAATTTGTACAGCAGCGACTGTGCCGCCCCCGGCACAGCCTACGAGCAATACTCTAGTATTAGAGTCCATATTACTTGTTGCTAAGATGTACCAATTCCGAAGGTCAATATAAAAGTAGCCTCCTTCCTTAGGGTTTTGAATCGAATATAGTGACATTTTCCTCGCAGTAGGAAGCGCCGACGGCGCACTTCTTTATCTCTACTATGTTGGTGATCTCTTTTGGCAGTGGTGGGACTCAATTGAACGAGGCAGCCTGAAGTCGTACCAAGCATGAACTTGCTGCCTGTGATGGTGTCCAAAAGGATCAAGTCAATCCGCGCATAGGTGCAGTATCCCGTCCACTATTCTTCTCGACATCCATCATGAAGCTTATGCTGTTGAAGAAGAATAATGTTGTTCTTGAAGCCATTTTGTATCAAGATCGCGCTAAAGAGCCATGGTTCATTTCCTATTGGCCGAAAGTCCGTAAGGCGGGTCAATCGCCAAAATGCCGCGTCCAACTTCACTCTGACGCGCCTTTATCATTCGCCGTGACTACATACAACGAGAAAATGAGTATCATCGTCTCAATCAGATAAGACGACGAAATGCAAAGCGCCACAGCATGTCGCGGTCTCCCTCTCCACCGGATTTCGTCCAATCCTCGCCTAGTGCTTCCTTAAAGTCATCCCGCTACACCTTCCGTCATCTGCATCTTCTCCGCCAAAACTCCCCCTCAAGCCCTTTACGAGTCATCGCTCACATCGATCTCGATGCCTTCTACGCTCAATGCGAAATGGTTCGCCTGGGAACTCCGCGCGATACACCTCTAGCCGTTCAACAGTGGGACTCGCTCATTGCCATCAATTATGCTGCACGACCCTTTGGGATAACTCGCATGTTATCAGCTATCGAGGCGAAGAAGAGATGTCCAGAATTAGTGCTGCAACATGTCGCGACTTTTCGAGAAGGCGAAGGTGGAAAATGGGCATATCGCGACGACGCTTCGTATAATATCAAGACCGATAAGGTATCGCTAGATCCTTATCGCGCACAGTCACGCAGGATCTTGACCACTATCAAGGAAGAGATTTCACGGCAAAGAGATGAAATAATCGGTTCCAAAGAGGTTCCTCTGGACTTTCAGGCTGCAAAAATCGAGAAAGCATCTGTCGATGAGGTCTTCATTGATCTATCATCGCTAGTCTTTGCCGTGCTCTATCAACGATATCCTGAAGTTAGAAGAACGCCGACGGCATCCGACAAAACTACACCGTTGCCCATCCCACCTTCAACGGCACTTGAATGGTCTCCAGAAGACGGTTTGGTCGATCTAGATGAAGAGGAAACTGAAGAAGATGACCCTGATTGGGACGACGTTGCAATGTTGATAGGCGCCGAAATTATACGCTCGATTCGCGCCGCCATCTGGGACAAATTGAGCTACACCTGCTCCGCCGGTATTGCTCGCAACAAAATGATGTCCAAACTAGGCAGCGCACAAAATAAGCCCAATAAGCAAACCATCATCCGCAATCGTGCCATCCAGAAATTCCTAGGAGGCTTCCAATTCACTAAAATTCGGTGGCTGGGGGGAAAGCTGGGGGAACGAATCAGTGCGGAGTTTGGAACAGAGCAGGTCAAGGAACTGCTGAATGTACCCGTCGAGCAGTTTAAAGCTAAATTAGATGACGACACTGCGGTGTGGGTGTATAAGATCATCCGCGGGATTGATGACAGTGAAGTCAATACCAGGATGCAGATCAAATCCATGCTCTCGGCCAAGTCTTTCCGACCCAGTATCAATTCGGCGGATCAGTCACGCAAGTGGCTGCGAATTTTTGCGGCAGATCTCTACAACAGATTGGTGGAAGACGGGTTATTAGAAAATAGACGTCGGCCAACGACACTAAGTCTACATCATCGAATGGGCGCACAGGTACATTCCAAATCGACGCCAATCCCTGGCGGAAAGATGATCACGGAGGATATTCTCTACGATCTTTCGAGTAACTTGCTGAATCAAGTCATCGCAGAGGCGAGAGCGTGGCCATGCGCAAATTTATCGGTCAACGTAACTGGATTTGAGGAAGGTCCTGTTAACAATAGGGCCATTGATAGCTTTTTCACCCCGGGACAGAGCAAGCCATCAGGTGAACTGTCGCTTCCAAGGGGGCTAGTCGAACTAGCAGATGACGAAGAGAGACCGGTCAAGATGAGGAAAGTTGCAGTCAAGGGGATTGGGTCATTTTTCAAGCGAGACTCGCCATCGTTAGTGAGTTCTGATAACGACAAGGAAAGTAACTATCGCTCTCCGCCATTACTTTCAGCTCCGGACATTCCAGCCACGAAGAGCGCACAATATGATGGTTGCGCCATTACAAATATACAAGTGCAAACTTTCGAGCAGCTCTGCGACGGCACCTTCACATGCCCGCAATGCAACGAACGAGTCTCGGAAGACCAACGTGAAGAACATGATGACTGGCACTTCGCCAAAGACCTCGAGGCCCAAGAGGCTCGCGCAGATCAGACCTCGCGGAACATCGCTGAACAATCATCCAGACGCACATCGTCAGATCGCAAAAAGACCGGATCAGGTCGACCGCGAGCGCCTACATCCAAGACAGAGAAGGGGCAGAGGCGACTTTTCTTTGGATAGCTTTGTTGAATGATGAATTCGTGTCGGACGAGGATGTATGCTATGATGGAGTTTTATGATACCCTTTCTCATCGATCGAATCGAGATATACTATATGAAAAGGTGGCGTACGTCAACCTCGCTTCAGCCTTCTGCCCTAGTAAACGTTTTCCATCTAAAGCGCGGGAGGTGGGGTGAGAAATGACATCAGTCAACACCACGACCACAACGTGTAATTATCTTCATCTATTCTTGACTTCGCTTCATTTATATTTTTTATTATACTATCGGTGTGCTCTGTTCTTTCTTGCTGCTATTTTTTTCTTCTTCTTTCAGCGGTTTGTTTCATGATTTGTTGCGCATCCCGCCAATTTAAATAGCCTGACTGCTGTTTATGCCTCAGTATTGAAGACGCTGGTTTACCTCTGACCAGCGCCGAAAGTGGCCATCCATATATAAACCACGATCGTTCATCTCAACGCTAGGACCAGCGCAATGTCTCGCCGACTTCCACCCGACGACATCTATGAGCGAGAAGATCTCTACGAAGAGAACGACCGCAGACATCGCAGCAGACGCAGTAAAGACGACCGGTACTTCGATCCCGATTTTGGCGTTCGACGACGGCGCTTGACACGTTCTCCGCCTGCAGTCCGCGAAATCGAGGAGCGTGTCCGAGTCCGTCCTCGTGATAGTTCTGCCCCGGATCTTATTCGTGAGCGTGACCGTTTCTTACCTCCGCGAGATGAAGACATGATCCCCCCACGACGTCGTGATAGAGAGCGGTTGGAAGATTTGCGGTTGGAAAGAGAGATGGAAGAGGTATACGTTCGACGGGGGACACCGCCGATACCTCGGCATCGGCCGAGGAGAGTCTCTAGAGACGAAGTCATACTTGATGAAGGTGATGAACTCGAAGAGTACCGGAAGAGACCACGAGAGAAAGAGAAGGTCATCTTTGAAGAGCGAAGGGAAGTCTCCCGGCCCCCTCCTCGTGAGGAGGACGAGCGAGAGGAAGTCGTCATCCGCCGACGAGATCGATCATTACCACCTCGCCGAGTCAGAGAGGACGAGGAGGATATCATCATCGAAAAGAACAAGAGGCGCATTGACCCGCGTGAAGAGATTGACGATGAAAAGATCGTCTTCCGCCACCGTGAACGCCCGCAACGTGAAGATGATTTTGAGCGGGAAAGAATTGCCCGTCATAGGCGGTCGATGCCGCCGCTTGAAGACTTGCGAGCTGATGAAGATGAAGTTGTTATCCGGCACAATCATGACTCACCCGGTCCTCGTCGGCGACGTCGTCATCGAGAGGATAGATTTCTACCCGATGAAGATGAGCGTGAGGAGATTATCATCCGAGAGCGAGATCGACGGAAGCAAGAAGAGATTAAAATCCGCCGGGAGGAAAGGTCTCCTCCCAGACGGCGACGGGATGATGATGAGACTGACGATATCCTTATTCGTCGACGAAGTCGGTCCATTCCACTGCCGAGAGAGGAGGACCGCGATGAAATTATAATCAAGCACAGAAACCGGTCTGTGCCGAGGAGCGAAGATGATCGCGAAGAGGTCATCATTCGTGAGCGCGAACGCTCTGCTCCACGAAGAGAAGACGACCTAGATGAGATTCTTATCAAACACAAAAATCGATCTTCGCCTCGAAGGGAAGACGATCGAGAAGAGGTTATTATACGCGACCGGTTGGCTCCGCGAAGAGAGGATGATGACCGGGAGGAGATACGAGTCCGTCACCGTCATCATTCTTCTCGGCCTAGAGACGATGCATTGGATGATGTAGTGGTACGGCGGCGGTCAGTTCCTGCTCCTGACGACGAAGATCAGGAAGAAGTCATCATACGGAAGAACAAGCACGGAAGAAGAAAGTCAATGAGTCGTGACATTGAAGACGAACTGATTGTCGATGACGACGACCGAGGGAGAGAACGCATCGAATTTCGCCATGTACATAGTCCACATCGCAGCCCGCGTCGTTCTCCTTCCCGGCATAGGGAAAAGGAAGAAATCATAATCAAGGAAAATGACAGGCGGAGACCAAACGAAAGTAGTCGCGAGGTCATCATACGAAAAGAGGATTCGTCGTCTTCAGAGTCATCGCGTGAGCCTTCTATTGTTCGCAAACCGCCTATCCTTCAGGAATTCATCACCCATCACCGTCATATCGATAGTGAGTTGAGTCGTTGCCATTATCAATGCATCGGTACTAACAAGAATAGGCTACGAGGTTGTTCCGCCCGTTCGACATGATAGCCCTGAAGCGGAATCACTCGCAGACGAACGGGACGTCATCAATATCAAGCGAAGGTATGTCTGCGGATTTCATAAAGACTCTCAAATGACTAATGCAAATCAGAGGCGAAACTCACGGACGAGGATATGAAGAAGAAATCATTATCGATAAGGAAAAAGAAAGAAGCCCATCTCCACGTCGACGACCTCCTATCTCCGAGCCAGGGGACGAGTTGGTCATTACGCGCACCAAATCTGGTGACCATGGAGTTGAGAGAGAAATCAAAATCCAGGAACGTGATAAAGAAATCCGAGACCTGGAACTTGAAAGAGAGATCATCATTAGAGAACGCGAGCGCAGAGAAGAAATAGAGTCATTCCCCGAGACGAAGGAAGAAGTCCGCGTCCACAAACGACATGACAGCCGAAGAAAGCGCGATAGACTCTGGACTGAGATCTCCAAGGACCTTGTTGTACGTGAAGCGCTCGAGCGAGCAGGCTACGAGTTTGATGAGACGGAGAATTTCTATTATGTGTTTGAGTACCTTCGCTATGTAAGTTCTCACCCTCCCGTCATCATTCTTGCGCTAATATCATCCCAGGACGACGTCGAAAGACTCGTCGACCTCAGCGAAGATATACGCCAATTCCGTCGCGAAAGAATTCGAGGCATGCGGCGTGAGCGCGAGAGACTTCCGCCGCTTCCTGTGATTCCTGGTCCGCCTCCTATTCCAGCACGACCGCCGTTGATGTTGGAAAGAGCGCCGTTCCATGAGCCGTATCCATGGGAGGAGCGCGAACGGTATCGCGAGAGAGATGTGATTATTGAGGAGGGACGACGACCAAGACGGTATCGAGAGATTTGATGTGCCCTATGTTACGACGACAGCCCACAATGACTACAGCGACAACAATACCAGTGATGATAATGATTATGATACGATAGATATGATGCCATGGTTTCTCTTTTCCTTTTTTTCTTTTCTCTTTTCGCCCTATATCCATGTTATCTTGTTTAACTTTACTCAAATTTTTTTACATCGCATGAATTTCTCCAAACGAGTGTCACCCACTCACCGTACGTCCAAAGTAATCTTGAACCACGGATATTCTGACCACGGTACCAAGGCCTGGCCAGGTACCCGGGCCCAGAGCCAACAGATGCTCGTGGGTCCTTCGTCTTGGGGCTACCATGGTAGGCTCCGGGAGCACCACGATTGATAATCACCTGTTATAGGCATACTTAGGGTTTCGAGTTTTACTAGCATAATGTTTCTTTTGTGCGGACACATAATTGTGGCTCTTTGATATAGCACACAAACACACACACACACACATACGTCGCTTTGACAGATTGTCTCAATTACTAGGTTTCTGTCCACAGATGTAAAAGGTCAAGCTTTGCTAGAGATGAGTCAAACCAAATATCCTTATGCGGCATTGACAATTAATCTATATAAGGATTCTGAATTTGTAAAGTGGAGCCATATTGCTGCTGTTGAAATGATATATGAAAAACATCTGCATAATATGTGTTAGAGTGGGAATTGGAGGCTCTATATTTAAATATCATTGTCGGCATTCAGATAAAGCCCTCCAGCAATATGATCATCATCGCCATCTTGCCCCGGGTCAGTCGGTTACTCGTCGACAAAAAGATTCGCAATGCACCGGAACAATGCGTCGCTGTCATCTGGCTCAAACCTATCATCGTGAAGCAGGTCTCCTGATCGTGTGCCATGCAGATTGCACTTTTTGCATTCAATCACGTACTTCCTCACCTTGGGTTTTTGCGTTCCGAAAAGGCTTGTGAGGTCATCAGCGCTACTATGGGCATCGTGCCCGTTGTCGATATTAGAGTGGCCCGATTGCTCGTTCTCCTCACGGATCAAAACATTAAAAGAGCATCCACAGATCTCACACGTGACTAACCCCTGTATCCGTCCAATACAATCCTCCAACGCCGCGTTCTGAGCCTGCAGATGGCTGATGCTATCCAAGAGCTCTGATATACGGCCGGTGTCGATGAACCAACGCTCCACGTTCTCGCGCTCCTGGTACCTGAGTTCTGCGCCCAGAGCGTTGTACCTGCTGGCGACCTTTTGGAGTAGTAGGGCCGCAAATTCAGGATTCATGTCTGATTGTACAAAGTTGTGTGCGCGAGTAATCTCTGGGAAATGCTCGGATGCTGTATGGAGCATGATATCACGCAGCGTCTCGTCATCTTGTTCTTCGTTAGTAACCGTGGACGAAGTCGGCGTCGTCGTTTCAAAGGCCTCTTTGGCAACAGCAAGAAACCCCTTGGCAGACCACGCGGTCTTCTTGAGAAGTACTTGGACCTTCTCTATAGCCTTCTTCTTAAGATCTTTCATCATGTAATAGTCCGCAAGAGCATGGACACCTAGCTGAGGAGCAAGAGTGTCAAAAAACTCATCTGCGGCCGTTTCGTCATCCGGGCCCCACGCTTCGGCTTCTAATGCCGATACTGACGACGAAGACGACTGATAGGCGAAGATATCGAAGTCGAAGAGGGATTCAACATTCAGGGCTGGTGTAGGCGATGGTTCGAAGAGCGGAGGGAGATCATTGTCGTCGATGCTTATCACCTGTGCGTCCTTTGTATCGTCTGCTGCGGTAAAATCGTCATCATCATCTTTCTTGGGGTGGACGTACTCGGTTTTACCCTGGTCGTAGTCGCCGGTGTACAGGAATTCGACCATACGGCGGACCGTCCGGGCATCGAATTGTTTGATGCGAATCACATTATCTACTCCTTCCTACATAACTGTAAGCCAGAAGAACATCAATAGCTCACACTCGAAAAACACAAAAGACTCACCTTCCAAGGCCCCTGACAAGCCTTCTCCAACACAACCGAATGCGGCAAGACAACGGCCTTGTGCACCGCAAACTTTTCGCCATCACACTCGAGCGCCATATCACTATGTGTCGGGTCCATCGTCGATCCCACCAAAAAAAACCGGCCAGCCGTCCAGCCAACCACCAATTTACTGCTGCGGAAGTTTATTGATAAATCTTTGCGTTTGTATGCGTTTCTGTCCTCCATGATGGCTGTTCGCTGCTGCGGGACTTTTATATACTCGATTGGTGGTTTGGATGTAAGTGATATTCGTTGAGGGCTTCCGTGCCGATTGGGTATATTCAGTGTTTAATTCTTTATGTCTATACAAAGCCGCAGCTCTAAGAAGCGAAGTGATAAAGGCAAGTCCGGTCGTCGGTCGCTTGTCGTCTAATTTATGACTGTAAATATGACTCAGAGAATTTTTTGCTTTCAGTTTGCGTCTGTTCTTTCTTTTTCCTCTTCATGACTTTCAGAATGCCCGTTGATACCATGGCATTGTAGTTTCGTAAGCAATGGAACCGAGTTACTTGTCGATATGGTTCCGTTCCATCGATTTATAAGGGGACGAACCCTAAAACCCTAGAACCCTAATATCCTAATTTCGAGAATTACCCGATTCGGCGACGAGCCCTAAAGCTGCACTTTATGCAGGCCACAAGCAATTTTTGAGGCCCATATATTCAGGTAGCTACCTAACTTCATATCCTGATTCCTGGGAATCGAAGACGAACGACTCAAGTCGAATATCACACCGCGCTACGCGCTAGTTCTTGCTCGATCTCGCCATCGAGATGATAACTCTTCACCACGGGCAAACAATCCCACAAGCCAATCGTCATAACGCCACTACATCGCTCACTGCCACTATTCACAGAGTCAGCATGCTCGTATGCTTGCAATTGCTAATGCAGACCTAGACAAGCCTCGGAGATAGTTTCTCGCCACAATGCACGTGAGTCTGTGAGGTCTATAGAACCCTCCACTGACGGCCAGGATGCGGATTTTGATTTATCCTGCATTCATGCCGTGCAGTGCAGTGCCTCAAATGTGGCTATTTTTTTTCCCCTTCTCTTTATTTCTTGCCAGAATTAATGATTCGGATCCTAAATCGAAATTCAAGACATGCAGATCTTTGACTGGGATGCGATTGGCTGGGTTTGGCTGGCTTCTTTCGCTGAGTGGATGGACTTCGGCGGCAAACTCAATCGGCAATAAAATACGAGTAATACGTCCACGGGTCAAGCTAGCTGTGCTAGTGATGTTACCTCTCCCTCTCTCCCCTTCTCTCTCACTTGGCCCGAGGATGAGTTAATCCAAGGTGAGCAATGTTTCGATAATCGGTCAGAGAGATTGAAATCATTCGTCCATTCATTATGTCATTTTCGACTCGACGTGGTTGATCGACCGACCCATAACAAACCATCTTATGCCGAGCATCTGTCAATCACACCACTAACTATACTCAGGTATGCGTGAGACACTGTTCACCGTCTGAGCGCCGTCTCGCGCGACCATCACTAAGCCATGCCATGATTGCGACCCCTCCAAGCGACGTGAAAGTGCCGACCGTTTCTTCGCTCAACAGTGGACACGCATCGGTTGGACGTGGTTGGCGCGTACTAGCCTTATCGCGGATGTTTGATCGGCATCACATGGAGTTTGCATACAGAAGTGCTGTTTGGCTGTAGTTGGTGGCCTCCGTAGTGAGACTGCGCAACCCCGTGCTCGTTGTGAGTCGTTGACCGAGTCTTATGCTGGACGGACACATACTACTTAGTAGTAGTAGTAGTAGTAGTAGTAGTAGTAGTTACTGGTACATAGTATATATACATAGTGGTTACTATGTACTCCGTAGTAAGTCAGGGGACGAGAGGACGTATGTGGTCAGCAAAGTGACAGCTAGTTCCCAATTCCCGATCGGTGTTCAGCCAGTCGCAGGCCGCGAGCAGAATTCCCGCCAGATTAGGCTGGCTCATTGGTCGAGCGTAGGGAGAATCTGCTTATTTGATTGGCGCACGATACCCGCTACCCGCTCTCAACCAGGGAACGATTCTGTAGGCTGTACGTACTAGGTAAAATATGTAAAGTAACTAAGTCACTAAGTTACCGTGTAAACATTCATGCTGTCAATGGTCAACAACGCACAGAACATGGATGTTAGAGCTAGCTCGAGCACTGGGGCTGTATCCAAAGCAGTAGCTAGCATGACTCCATCCTCAGCATAAATAATCAGATATAGCATAAATATCGTATATAAGGAACAGCCAGACCGATGTTATCAGCGTCGTACGTACTGGTCGTAGTACTATGCGACCCACCCACCCCTCTAGTTAATCAAACTAACCAACTTTCCCTTTCCCCTTGGTCAACTTCTTCGTCGTCGTCGTCGCCGTCGTCTACTTCTCCTTCTCCTTCTGCTGTTACCATCTCCTCGTTGTCTCGGCACCTCATCTTGTAACTCGCTACACAAGAGTACTCAGTCACCTGCCTCAATTGTCTCTGTGGGCAGATATTCTGTCTCGTCACCTCTTTCCTTTGTTACACGACCTCATTTCCTCTCTCGTCTCGTCTCCTTCCGCGTCTTACCGGCCGCTATCTTCACCCTATCCATCCTCCGACGACCGCCCCCATCTTCTATCAAACTCCCTGAACAGACCGTATTGATACCGGCCTGCGAGCGGTGCGAAGATGCTGCTGGAGATCCATCGATATTGTTGTGTGTAAACGTCTACAAACCGGGCCATTGGCTCACCGCGACCGAGATCACCAGCCCGTCCTCCGACTCTGACATCTGCAGAGACATTCATGGTACGGGATTCTGATTGAGAATATACAACACTACGTGGGCGAGGAGAGGTATTCACTGGCATCGAGATGTCTTCTTTCCGAAACATGGCGCGTCTAGGAGTTGCCGCTCTTCTCATCGGCTCGTCATCGGTTGCCGCCCTGACCATCGAATACTGTTCTTCCGATAACACCGCTTCATCAAGCACAGAGAGTATGCTACGTCTGTCTCGTTTAGAATTTGGCGCTGTTGCTAATCGATCATCCAGACACCGACATATACCAATCGAACGGAGCATGTGAGACGCAATGCAGTGCCGACTACGCCTTCGCAGTTCTCCAAGGTCAGGACTGCTGGTGCTCGGATTACATCCCTGCTTCCACCGTCGATGTTTCAGAGTGCGACTCCAGCTGTCCAGGCTATCCATCTGATCTTTGCGGAAACACCGACAAGGGCTATTACGGCTACATTGCCATGTCGGGCCACAAAGCTTCCGGAACTGCAAGCGGCACAAGCACTGCAACCGCGACTGATTCCTCCTCCTCCTCCTCCTCTTCTTCTACTAGTACCTCGTCGGTGAGTGAATCCCCGCTCTATACTGCCCTGCCAATCCTTGCACGTATATACATACCCTGGATTCATATGTCAAGGTGGCTTGGTGCAATCTCGAAAGTGTCTGGTCTTAACAACCACACAGGAGGGCACGGCCACTGAAACATCTACCGGACCCAAGACTGTCACGGTCACCGAGTCAGCTTCTACTGGCACGACTTTGGCTACGTCCGTGTCTTCTGTATGATCCGCGCACAAACCATACTCGACCATGACTAATTCCTCATGTATAGAGTACCTCTACGACTTCGAGTAAAACAACAACCACCACCGCCGCCGCACCGACCATATCAGTCCAAACTATCGCAGGTCAGCCTGTGACGATCACGGTATCGAACTCACCTTCGGCTGCCACCACTAGCTCGTCTGTGTCGACGGAGAATAAAGGTTCATCGCTCAGTGGAGGAGCTATTGCAGGTATAGTAATTGGCGCGCTTGTTGGTGTCGGAGCTCTAGCCGCCTTGATCTTGTGGTGGTTCTTCTTTGGACGTCGAAAAGGCGACGAGCGCTCCGAAAAAACGGGCTCTCCAAATGGAGGAGGCGACGGTAGCGTTACCGGCGGCACGATCGATACACGACGTCAAAGTCGAGGCTCGCAAATGAGCTTTATGCGCAATTTCATAGGCGACGAAACGTCGCCCGCCTCGCCGAATGACTATCTCAGTCCGAACCAGGCATTTACCGATAATCGCATGAAAAAGGATGCAGTATTGTATCCCAATGGGGATCGACTAAGCGCGGTGTCTCTTCGTGACGACGAAGACTACTCGCGCCCTGTCTTGAGGGTATGTCTATTTTCTGCCCTCTGATACTACGAATGCTAACTCCTGAACAGCTCACGAATCCGGATTAACTGATCAATTGCGTTATCGATTCTCATTTCTTATTGCATGCACAGCCCTGCACAGCGCAGCGAACAATGTTTTTATCTATGATACCCGTCCCGTTGCCCGGAACTTCACCTTCATCCCTTGCAACGTTTGATTGATCTCAATCAGTGGGAGGCTTCGCCGTGCAAACGGCACCACCTCGTTATTATTCAGCATATACATATTGCGTCTTTTTTTTTTCCTCCCGAATATTCGACTTTTCCAAATTTTTCTCTCATGGCGTTTGGGTTGACATGATATAGATCCTGAGATAAAACTTGTGGAAAGTATACGAACCGCATTGATGACCCACCATACTTGTATTCTAGTCTTTTCAATATAATTATACGTTCTTATTGAGAATCATAAGTGAGGAAAACGCGATGCAAGCTTGCCAACTTTTGTGCAATGCAAATGCGCTCTTTGATCGGCCGGGATAGGCCAATCTACAAGTGTGGCCATATGGTCTAGGTACTTTGTCCGAACAATTATCGTCCTGAGAGACCTGATAGGCGTTTGTATGAATTGACAGCATGTACGAGCTGCATGGCAGACCGCGATGTGTAAAGCTAGATGGATGTGACCTAGCCGATCTATCTCATAGGCTACAATTGCAAAGCATCAACAACGTTGAATCATCATCCTTCGGGGGAATCCCGTTGCCGCAGTCATGTGTGTCTATTCGATACTGCTTCCTCGTGCGGCTGGCGGAATCTCTGGCTCCGAATCAGCTCCTCCAGCATATTCCCGGTCTCAATTCACACTGTGTTAGGCCTCACGTCCGATACAAGACCGTCTGCGAGGCGATGGCGCTCAGGATATGACAATCCTTGCACATACAGCGTTGCTGGTCTATAGAGCCATCTCCATTTCTTCTTCAAGAGCGTGTAGCGGAGCACGGTACGGGGCTATCACGAAAGCGTACCAGAGCGCCGAAGCGGCTGGGAATAGGATCATATGCCTTTACTTTGGCCATCAGCTTGATGATGTTTACGAGGACGAGAGCTAAAGATTGGACGGATTTAAGCTGAGTCGCTCCACTTATTGGGGCTGTCGTCCTCGCGGCCAATGATATTGTACTGATTCTACCTGATCAGGTTTAGTCCCTAATTCACCCTGCTTTAGATCTATAAAACGCAAAGCCTAAATATCCAGGCACCAACAGTCGAACCCTTTAAGGATTCGAAGAATTCCTTTTTTTTTTTTTTTTTTTTATCTTTTCTTGTTTCCCTTTCTCATTCTACTACTCTCATACAAGCCATAGATCCTTGAAATCTATCGACTAGTGACCATTTCTCGAACGATATAGAAACAATGGCAAACATAACCGTATACCGCGGTTTTCCAGCGACAGCAAGTTACGTCTGGTCACCCTTCGTCACCAAGCTCGAGGCGCGTCTCCGATTTGCCGGTGTATCCTATACTTTGGCACAAGGATCACTCTTGAAAGCTCCCCGAGGCAAAATTCCATACATGTCTATCGCTACATCTCAAAACACCAGCGAAGCGGAACTTTTATCAGATACGCAGCTTATCAGTGATCAATTGACAGAAAATGGCCTTCTGCCGAACCTTGACGAGCATCTGTCGCTGACAGAGAGAACCATCGATCAAGCTTTGAGAGCGTTACTGGAGGATAAGCTGTATTTTTACAATGCATGACTCTCACCCTGTTAGTGTGGGTTGAATATGTCACTGATTGCCCAACAGGGCAACGAACGCTGGAACGAAAACTACTACACCATGCGCGACGGCGTGATGGCTGCCATACCATACCCCATACGCGTGATAGTAGGATTTCTCGCCTGGCGCAAAACCAATGCCGGCCTTTACAGCCAAGGGACAGGTCGTTTCTCTGCCGAAGAGATTCACTCATTCCGCGACAAGATCTGGAACAGCATCGACGAGTTACTGGCAGAGTCGAGACGTAAGACCCAAGCTGGCTCAAAAGTATTCTGGGCTCTCGGAGGTGAAAAGCCTACAGAGGCCGATACGACTTTGTATGGATTCGTTATTGCTGGATTAGTCTGTGATGCGTAAGTTTTTTTTTTTTTTCTATTTCTCTTTCCTGACGTATAGCTTCGTAATCTCGGAGCTTCTTTGGCTGACAAGTGTTTTCAGCGGTCCAGACTCGAAGAAACTGATTCGTACATTGCCGCATGTCGTCGAATATGGGCGGAGGATTCATGAGGAGTATTTTGCGGACTATGCGGCGCCTGTTTGGGAGTAGGTCAATGTTCCGTGGATCTTTTGCTCATACATGTATAACAGTATAACACCAATCCTGAATCTTCAGACCCAGATAGTCTGCGCATAGCTTCTCGTCTGATGTAATAGTCGCCGGGCCTGTAGGTATAGGGCGCGTCAACCTTGCCCACAGGATGGAATGTAATCAGGGACAGAATGGTGCCACGCACCATCCCCTCCCCCCTCGCTCATTGTATGTTTTATTATAAATATCAGCTAGAGAATATTTCGAACTGTGTGTCTGCGAAAGGGGACTTTCAATTCTGCTCGAAAGTTTCTTTCCTTATGTTCGTGCAATTGTATGACGCCCATGAAGGTATGACTATCACAAGCCCATCATCCTCATATCGTTCAATCCCGACAGTTCCCATGCCTTTGAGCTTGACTAGAGCAGGCCCGTGAAAGAAGCTTAGGGGCCTCTCGAAGCGGTTCGATGCGCTGAGTCGTCACTTTTAGGACTAAATACCTGCTAAAAGATGATCCTACATACCGAGTCAATGCCAACGTGTTAGGAAGTTAGGGCTAATTCCGCAACAACTCTGCAGTAGCACTGGATTCGCCTCTCAGCGTGTATCTTATCTTGATTACACATCGAATGGAATTATTTCCGACACTTCACCAAACTCGCAAGGAGCATATGAAAGCCGATATGAAACCGATAGCATGTCAGTTGTACAATTTCTCAAATGCAGCGATGCGGATGGCAACTTTTACCGATTGTTGCCCTTCCGGGCTTTTATTAGTTAGTCAGATGGATTAGTAAGGATACCGCCATGGTCCTGCAGCCGTTCTGATTTGTCATTTGCTTCAAAGCCAATTAGAAGCCCGGCTGGCGACGTTATCATATGAAATCCGTGTTGGTTGGAGGTGGGCATCGGAACTATACCGCGAGGATTTGGAATACCCAATGTCCACAAGGTATATAGGACCAGTCATGACCTCGTTGATAACTCCATTTCTTTTTCAAATCAGTCAGCAGCAGCAACATAAATCCAGATCTCCAAGTCAAGCAAGAAACCCAACTTCTACCAAGAACCAATACACCATGGAGTTCGTACAAACATCTCCCGAAACAAAGATTCACCTTCGTCTGGTGAAAGAGTCCTCCATCTATCAATCATCGCCTTTACTTGTGTTCCTCCATTACTGGGGCGGCTCGAGTTCGACTTGGTACAAACTCACTTCACCCGACTCTCCTACTTCGATCAGCTCGCGATACGCCAGCGTCTCAATCACGTATCGAGGATGGGGACAGTCTACCGGACCGACCGCAGAGAACGGGGCTACAGGAAAAGACTACTCCGTCACACCACTCGCGTCAGACCTCGCGGTTGTACTGCAAGCCCTGACGACGAATGGAGCCACTGCGTCTATTGTCAACAACAACGGCATCGTCCTCGTCGGCCACTCTATGGGCGCCAAGGTGGCGTTGGCAGCTCACGAATACCTTCCGAGTAGTGTGCTGAAGCTGATCAAAGGTGTGGTGCTGATTGCGCCGGCTCCACCGACACCGCTCGTCTTACCGGCAGACATGAGTGAACAGCAGAAACATGCGTACGACAGCCCGGAATCCGTCCAGTTCGTAGTGTCGAATGTTCTCTCGAGTCCAGAGCTACTGACGCGAGACGATATCGAGCTGTTGGTGAACGACAGTCTTGCCGGCAACGTGCTCGCAAAAGAAGGATGGATCGAGCATGGAATGCGGGAAGATCTCATCCCGGTCTTGGATCAAATTGCGGAACGGCCGGAGACCAAGAATGTCAGAGTTAGTGTGTTGGCGGGTGAGTTCGATGTGGTCGAGCAAAAGGACCGGGTGCAGAGCGAGGTCGTGCAGAGCCTGACCGCACGAGGGTTCAATGTTGCGTTCAGCGTCGTCAAGGGCGCGAAGCATTTGATTCCTTTGGAGAAGCCAGCGGCGGTTGCGCGGGCTATTGAGGCGGTCTCGGCTTGATGTCATCGCTGCCCTTCAGGTGTAAACAGATGGCCCTATGCGTAGAGCGTCACGATCATCTTACCTTCGTAATTCAACCGAAACCTTGATTGCATCTCTCAATACTGAAATGTAGCTCCATGTGGTTGTCGTAACTTGGCAGACAGCGGTTGAGCATTCCCGCCGCTCTTGGCCTACGGCACGGGGTATGTCGATAATCTCGAGACAAACAGCAATGTTTCAGGTCACGGTGTAGAATGGCCGGACACGCAGCCGAGCAATCCTGGGCAAGATTGAGCTTAGGTAGACTTGAAGAAAGTGCGGGCCAGACATGTGACCCGGTGGAAGGAAGGTGCTCCCTCTTCGGGTTAACCGGGGGAGCAGACATGGATTGGTCGTCGTCGTCGTCGTGCATATCGCTTGCATCCGCGAATGCATTGACATCCTGTACGATGCATCGCTCATTAGGCGCATGGGCAGGGTCCAAGACACTGCCGGTGTGACTGGAGAGGGCGATCTGAGCCGACCACTCAGATGGTTGAGTCAGGGGATGACTTTCCATAGTAAACACCTCAGTTATAGTACGGTGTCAGTATACATACTACATACTACCCACTAGAGTTATAAGTTAGTTACTACGTAGTCACTAACCACGTTGGGTGGTAACGTACAGGACAATCATATCGATACGTCGAGCAACTAACACGACGCAGTGCAAAAGGTAGATCTACAGAGAACGAACCCACGACATCAAAGATCCCCGCTCGGCGAAACACGGAGACCGCCAGCGCTGGATTGGCGGTGCTCCGTACGAGAGGCTAAAAGCGCCAACGACGTCAATGCTTTTTTGTTTTCTTTTTCGCTTTTATCCGATGCATTGTGGCCGCTGTGTGTGTGTATGTGTGTATGTGTGGGTGTGCGCTGCTGTATGTACGGTAAGAGCTCCGAGAAGCATTAAGTTTCTACGGTACCTGATACGTATGTACTCTGTACGCACACAGAAATGACAATCTCAAGCCAATATTAAGGGTCCGTACGGAAGGCCGGATGCCCTCAAGCCTCAGTGGAGCAACGGCTGGAGCAGAATTGGTTCTTTAGACTTACTACGTACCATGTAGTAGGAGTACTGGTACGTAGTAGAACTAACTACGTAGAGAGAGCGAGAGAAGAGAGAACGATTCAACGAGCAACAGACCACGGTGGAGTCATGCCCCTCCTAGCCCCGACCAAGAATCGAATGAGCTTGAGAAAAATCAAGAACCACCACCACCACCAACCAGCATGGCCGGCTCCACCGGTAGTGCTCGACGACGTACTACGTATTCACTATTCGACCTGGGTGAGACATGTTGAGGATATCCCAACACCCAACTGATCGCAGTCATACTTGTCCCTTATTCGTAGAGGCGAGCTGGACTGAGTCGCTGATTGCCAAGAGCGCTCAATACAAGAGCATCGTGTCAGCACCTCGCCGGAGTCAGCATTGATTGTTCTGCTTCGGTTTGTAGAATCAGACAAGGCAAAAGCCACTAACGACCTAGCTCAATAGTAGCGTCCAGGCTAAAAAAGACTCCCACAACAACCATCATCACTGGACAGTACGTAGTAGACACACAAATCCTGCATCCACACCCAGCTGCTTGCTGCCCACGACGTAGCAGTAGCACTATCGATTAGATACCTTCTTCTATTGCAGCTCGCTCGTGCCAGACAAACAACCAGACACCCACTCTGCCTGCATTTTTCTTCTCCTCAGACAAAGTCTCCCGGCAGATTTCCCCCTCCTTGCGTTGCCCTCGACGCTCTCGTGGGTGGACTGGGACTGGCACTGCTTTTTGTTTTTTCGTCTAGAACCAATATCGACGGACGTAATAGTGGTCATTCCATCTCGGAAATATTTCTTGTTCTTGTTCTTTCTTTTTTTTCTGGGGCAGCTTTAAATTTTTTTCGAAACGGAAAGGGACTAAAAACAAAATCGACAGGGGGAGCAAGTTGGGTCATCCGTCTGGGCCTGCCGGGACCGCGCCTCGCCCATTTCCTTCCCTTACCTTTGCTTCCTTCCTTCTTTCCTTCTCCCGCTTCGCTTTTTGCGACGGTCCACCACAATCTCAAATCAACCCGTCAAGCATGGACGGCCAGACCTCGGGGACCAGCTCTGCTGGTAATTCCAGCGACTTCGTATGTTCCTTTGCTACGTTCGTCATGAGTATTCTTTGGTGCTAACCAAGTGCTTCAACTTCTAGGTTCGCAAGTTATACAAGTAGGTTATCTGGTTCACCCCTCCGACCCTGCTCTCTGCGCCAACAATGCGATCGCTCAAATACTTCAAATATTGACCTACTGGCTAGGATGTTGGAGGATCCGTCGTACTCAGACATTGTGCGCTGGGGCGATGAGAACGACAGTTTCGTCGTGCTAGAGGTACACTGATTCATCCTTGGGAGAAGCATTCGACCACGACTAACGACGACCGTGTCCAGTGCGAGAAATTCACCAAAACTATCCTCCCGAAACACTTCAAACACAGCAACTTTGCCAGTTTCGTCCGCCAGCTCAACAAATACGACTTCCACAAAGTGCGCCAGAACAATGAAGAAACAGGGCAGTCGCCTTACGGGCCTAATGTGAGTGAACCTTTGACCCCGTGATATCTATCAACGACTAACGACGAAGGCCTGGGAATTCAAACACCCTGAATTCAAAGCTAACAACAAAGATTCCTTGGACAACATTCGAAGAAAAGCGCCCGCGCCTCGAAAACCAGCTCAAATGAACGAAGAATCCGTCCCGACACAGCAGATCGATATGATGAACACTCAAATGATAGCTCAACAGCAGCAGATTCAGCAATTGAGCGAACGAAACACTCAACTCACCGTCGACTCGCAAATGATCATGCAGGAGGTCATGCGCCTGCAAAAGACGATCATTCAGCACGAGAGTGTCATTCATAATTTTATGAATTACTTGTTCACTGTCGACGCCCGACACCGCCGCGACAGTCGCGCCAACGGTGCCTATGCCCAGGATGGCTCCGCTGCAGACGATCTCCCCGCGTCGCCGCTACAACAAGCATCCAAGATCCTAAGTGACATGAGCTCGTCGCAAATGCCTCCAAACATGGTACAATTTGATTCCCTGAACGATCCCACCAAAGCACAAATGATGCAGACGCCTCCGTTAGGCGCCGGCACCCGAAACGGCAACTTGCGTATATCTAATTCGGCTGGGTCGAACGCTCCAATGGGCTTTGCTAAGATGAATGGAGAATTGGAGACGGTTGTCTACCCCGTTGGCACTACCAACGGTATCGACCCGATGTACAGCGAACATGTGAACAACATCCCATACTCGATTCAGCCCAAGGACATAGCTGCTCCAGACCCCGTTGCTCAGCAACAGCAAATACAGCGTCCATTTAGTGAGAATCGGAAAAAGAATACTCTCGTCAACCCAGGTTGGATCAAACAACCGAATATCTTGCTGGTGGAAGATGACGATACGTGCCGTCAGATCGGTGGTAAATTTTTAGGTTCCTTCCAATGCCAAATCGACAACGCTGTACGTTTATCCTCGAGCTATTGCATTGTCTCCTGACTAATTTGTGCAGTACGACGGTCTACAGGCTGTTACCAAAGTGCAGTCCGGCAAGAGATACGATTTGATCTTGATGGATATCATAATGCCTAATCTGGACGGAGTTTCTGCATGTCACTTGATCCGTCAATTCGATCGCACACCAATCATTGCCATGACATCCAATATCCGCAAAGACGATATCGAATTATATTTCCAACACGGTATGTAGCCTCTTCCGGCTTATTGATTACTTGCTAATCTGTGTAGGCATGGACGACGTCCTGCCCAAGCCGTTCACGAGAAAAAGTCTGCTCGACATGCTTGAGAAACACTTGATGCACCTCAAGACTGTACCTGCAACCGCCATGGATCCAGTGTCGGTCACGCCCATGACGACACACACTTCGGCGGCACAATCTATCAAGGAAGACAGTTCTCCTGGGCAGTCACCTGCTGCGTCGATGAATAACTGGCAGTCTCCCGGACAGCTCCAGGGAATGTCCCCGGTCCATCTCAACGTGCAACAAGTCCCACAATACATGCAACCCATGACCCCTGCGGGACCATACATTGATCAAAATGGAGTCCAGTATGCAGCTCCATCAGCACTCAGTCAACCTCCTGTTCGTGGTCAACACCGAAGACAGGTGTCTGACATGTCGAGTGCTCCCGACGCAGCAAGCTACGCCAAAAGACAGCGCATGTATCACAACACACAAATGATGCCCCAAATGGCTGGGCAACAGAATGGTTAATACGTCTTCTCCAGAAAGTCGATGCCTTTTGGACTTATCCTTTCGTTTCGGGGCATTGGAAATGGCAATCACAACCTAATTCTACATCTAATTGTTATTTTTTGGGAGGGAGGGGG